>CM030358.1:62831328-64221328 GCA_017893485.1 Hemerocallis citrina
GTAGGAAACTGTAACACCCCGAATTCAAAGTTCCACAAGATCTTTACACTACTTTCGTACAATTTTACAAGGAAATAAAAACTTTTGTACATCAAAGTTTACACTTTCATTACATATTTACAGCGGAAGCAATTTTACAATAAATTACATGAATTGAAATGTACAACACTTGGATCATCTTTTAATCAACATGGATTGTTGTTAATCACTTTGCCCTGCATAAAACTGTGGGCACGTCAGTTCATTCAACTAACGAAATATTATATACGTCTATCCTCTCTATGCCGAAAATAGTATAACGATTCTCAAATGCTTAACAAACCACAAACTTGTTCACAGACAAAGCGAAAAGGGACTATCCTATTGATGTAGTGTTGTGCAGTGCACTTAGTCCTTAATGCAGTTGTTATATTACATGACACTAATGCGCACTTGTTCAGATTCTATGCATCCCATACTATATAGGTCTGAGGGCAAGCCCTTAACCGTTCTTCATCATGTATGGTTCAATCCCTCGTCATGACTTAACTACTACCGTAACTATGATAAGTATCCTAGATGTTCTATGAGTTACGAGCTCATGTCCAGACAGCGTGGAGGAGAATCCCACGTCATGTCACAACGCATTATGAAGACAGCCTGTGGACAATTCAGCCTCCATCATGGGACATGACACCACCCGCAGTCACCAAACAACCCACATGCATCGCCTGCGGTACGGACTCCTGGAGACATATCCACGTCATGTCACGATGCATCGTGAAGACAGCCTGTGAATACTCTCACACCGTAGCTCTGAGGTCCTCATACTCGTATTTTTCTCTTATTTTCATCACTTCTTCACTATGTATCTAATCCTTAGTTATTTGAGTCGTGAACAAAAAATCAATTCTCTAGAGTTAGTCTTTCCTCTATACCGGTTTTAACCATTGATATAACATGACCCAAACTTGGTCTTTTCATCTCAAATTTCATTTCAACATATCTCTTTTCAATGCCGGCATGAGGCTTAACTACACTCTAGTTCTCAATTTCAATTCACAATCACAAAATCGAGTTTTCACAGTCATAAAGTCTTTTTCATGATTAACATTAATTTTTCTTTCATGTTCATAGTATTTGTATATTCATGCTTATAAAATCTTTCATAATTCATCATAACAATCAATTTCACTTTCATGTACAAACTCATGCATAAACAAAAGAATTCGTTTTTCTAACTTGTCACATTCATAGCTCATTCAACCACCATGAAATTACTGTACTGTCATTTTATCAAAAATTTATACTCTCATTGCCAAAAGTCATTTCAAAACACTTTTAAACAAGGCATGTATTGTTCTTTATTCAAAGACAATTTGAACTAATAAAAATAATAAGTTCTTGCTTGCCAAAAATAGTCTCAAATCCTTATTCATACTGGCCCACAGGTTATAGAAAGTTCTTTCACGAAAATCCAGATATTAGTTGAAACTTCAGGGCAGTCGACTGTTAAAACATGGACAGTCGGCTGTTCTGGGAGGATTTACAACTCGAAAATTAATGGTCAGGGTAGTCGAATGTCACAGTGTAGTCGGTTGACTGATCCGCAAGGGTTTGAACTCGAAAACAAATAATCAGGACGGTCGACTGTTTCAACCTAATCGGTCGACTGTGCTACGAGGTTTTTCAAATTCCAAAAATGTTTTTAGTTCTTTTCCTTCTCTTTTGAATCAAAATTTCCAGAATGTAAATTATACAAAAATACAGTAAACCAGTATTTTTATAGTCATTATTTGCTTTATAAAAACATATATTGAGTCATATTTTGTGTTTTATGTCCATAATTTCAACATTGAGAACACTTTCCAAATCTACATAATTTATAAATCTAGCTTCCCAAAATTCACTTTATGTCTCTATTTAATGATTTATCAACCCATTACCATTATTAAAGCACTAGATCTTGTTCTCTACAATTGAATTGCTCTAATTCAAATAATTAATTCTACAAGATGCATTTAGTCAATTTGTGTCTCATAAGTACAAATTCGTCTCACATAGCATAATTTATAGACATAAAGCATGATGATAAGATTGATTCTAACACTTCAATTTCACATTTTTATTCATTAGCAATCATTTTAATAATCATTCTTTAAACTACTATTTTATCTCTAATCAACCAAACATGAGACGACAATTTATCAACTTCTTCTCAACTATTTTAGCAAACATCCCTAGCATGGCATCTACATTTAGAAGTATTGAGAAACACCCACCTATAGTTAAAGAAACGAATAATAACTCCTAGAATGCAAGAAAGTAGCCTTCTCCTCATAGAATGGATTGCAAATTGTCTCCTCCTCCTTGTGCTTGCTAGGAACCCGAGCCTCCTCTTGTGCTCCTTGGATGATTGGTCGGCCTCTACTTGGTTGGAACACACACAAATGCACACTCACTACTACTTCTCAATCTTTTGCTCTCTTAATCTTTTCTCTTAACAATTTGTTTAGTGGCGTCATGAGAAGAATAGCTAAAGGATATTTATACATTTTTAGGTTGAGAATGGAAGGCTAAGATTCAATCAAGGAGTTATGGATTAAGGACTAAGATGAATTGGGAACTTGTAGTAACTTCCATGATCACATACCCACTCCCCTCAACTACACCCACTCTCCCTCTCTTCTTGCTCAAAACCGGCCACTCTCTAGGGTGTGCATTGCACACTCTAGTGTGTGCACGTGCCCCCTAGTACCCCCATATTATAAATTTGTACAAATTTAATTAATTAATTGTCCACTAATTGTGTCTACATGACACGTTGTGACAATTAAAAGATTAATAAAGTTTGTGGGCCTAAAAAATAATGGGCTTTAGGTTCATGGGCTATTTAATAAAATACTTTAATTTATTAGGGTGGGCTTAATTTAAGAAACAAGTTTAAGCTTTATAAAATAGGCTTTTTAGAAAAGAAAAAAAAAATAATGAGTAAGGAAGAAATAATTGTCCATGTTATAAAAGATAATTTTTATAAGAAAACATGCATACAAAATTTGTACGTGCACAACATGTAAAAATTAACATTTCGCATTAAATAAAAATTCGGGTGAACTCACTTAATAAACATTTCTCAATAATAAACATTTCTCATTGTTTATTAGGAAAATAAAACCAGACATATTAATTATACAGATTTACATAGATGGCATAATTTTTGGATCATCTAACAGTAATCTATGTCAAGAGTTTGCTACTACCATGCAAAATGAGTTTGAGATAAGTCACATGGGTGAACTCAATTACTTCCTTAGACTTCAAATAAGACAGTTCCAAAATGACATATTTATTAATCAAGAAAAATATGCTAAGGAATTACTCAAACAATTTGGCATGGATGGCACTAGTAGTAAGACCACACCTATGGCTACCACTACTATACTTGACAAAGATGAATTAGGTAAGAGTGTCGATCAAAAGCTCTATCGAGGTATGATTGGCTCTGTAACGCCCTGAATTCCAAATTAGGCCGAATTCGAGATTTCACAGGATCTTTACTTCACTTCGTACAATTTTACAAGGAAATTTAAAACTTTTTCAATAGTACATCAGAGTTCATTTACACATTGTTTACACAGCAGAAGAATAAAAGATTACAACATGGAAAACAAAATACAACTTATACAACTTTATCAAATAAGTCATTGATTGCATCATATTAGCTTTATTCCTTCCTGAATAGTCCATTACCTGCATATCAAGCTGTGGGCACGTTAGTCACTAACAACTGACAAAAATATTATACTCGGCTATCCTCTCTATGCCATACATATAACGATTTCATTACTTTAACAAAATCACAAAAGATTGAATGAACATAAAGTGTTAAAAGTGACTACAGTAAATATGTAAGTGTATGTCATGCCTTAATGTCTAAGGCACACAATTATACTAGGATGATACTAATGCACACTTGTTCGGATTCTATGCATCCCATACTACATAGGTCCGAGGGCAAGCGTCTGCGTACTCTACAATAAAGGGCTCGATCCCTTGCCATGAAACAACCCAGTAGCAAGAACAAGGTTTAGGCATTCCACGAGTACGAATCCCAGTCCCAGAGTACACTGCCCGACTGTTATACAGACTCCTCGTCGTGCGAATTCCCCGCAAGTGCCACACTAGCCCCGGTATACGTATATACAGTGAAGTACGAAAACTATCCGCCCGACTACGCATAGTCCCGGATTTAAAACTCGTCTCCATCGAAGCAACCACAGTCCCAGAGTACACTGCCCAACTGGGTCTATAGTCCCAAAGTACATCGCCCGACTATATAGAGTGCCCTACTTACGTTTGCCCAGGTTTACTACACTTCTCTTAAGTGCCTAATTCTTAAGTTCAAGACTTGAATGAGTTATCATTCCTAGAATTAGTTTTACCCCCTACCGGACTTACTCAAAAAAATACGAGATAGCTCCATGGCAATATCTCAAAATTATATCTCAAATCCTTTCTTTCAATAGTGCCGGTAACCGAGGTCTTACTAACTCTTAAATCATAATTTTTTATGTACAATAATCATGGGTATTCACACCCATCAATAATCATGTCTAATCTATTCACAACTTGATATATGTCTTATTTCATTCAATTTACTATCTTTCTAAGACAACAATTCTTTTCATGAGTTTATAGCATAAAACCAAATCTCTTTTAGGAGATTAATCACATAAAAGTTCTTAACAACAAACATGCATATTTACATGATCTCATCAAGTCAAACAATTAATATAGAAATTATTTTCAAAACTTTATAAGTATTCACACAAATTTTTTAATCTCGTTTAGCACTCTTACTCAACAAAAGAGGTTGTTTATAAAGAGAAAATCTTATTACATATTTTTCTTTTCTTCAAAAGGAATTATTTATTCAAATAATAATTTTGGACACAAGTGCATTTACTATTTCAAATTTCCTTTTCACTTTCTCAAAAATGTACAAGATTAGAATTAAAACTACTCTTAATAAATTCTTTATGTAATTTCTATATGTCAATAAAAGAATGAATAATTTTCTTCCATTCCCAAAGCCATTGAGTAAAAAAAAACAGTTTTGAATATAAAAAACAAAAAAAATAAAAAAGAGAGGGGGGACCATCAGTTTCAAACCCAGATCGGCCAACACAAACAGCAACGACCCAAGGCCCAAGGGGCTAGCCAGCAAGTCCATTTGGACTTTGTCATAAACCGCAAAGAATCATTTTATAGTAACTATTCAATTCCAGATTTTATTAAAATAAAAATGTGACCATTGAGTTTCAAACCCAAGATCTCTTACAAGTTGTATTCTGTTGTGCACTGGCTAACCAGTAAGTCCAAATGTATTTTCTGTTTAATAATTTTACTAATGTACCTTTGTTTATACTATTCTGAATTTGGTTTCTCTTAATAAAACTTCTTTACCCAATAATCAAATTCTTTAGGACAATGGAATAAACCTCACTTTTGAACTGAGATGAAATCAAAAAATATATATAATAATAATCAACAAGCTCAAGCTTATTTTTAGAATATATCTTCATTTTCTAATAGACTTTCCTTTCTTTATAAATTTTGCATTTCTTTTTCAAAACTCGAAAATGTAGAAATCATGTTTATTAAAAACTAGTTTAAGTCCATCATTATACTAATAAAAATTTTGTGCTAAAAACCAAATGTGTCTCTAAATCAACCATAGATATCTCAAGGGTGTCTTTCATGCGAAAACTTGTATTTTTAACCTATGTCGACATGTCAACATAACAAAATTTTATCTTTCTCTTTTCTTCCTCTTAAGCATTATGTTTCTCAAGCATATGTCACAATAAAATATTTTTCTAACAATTTCTCATACACATTTGACAACCATAAATCTCAAATATTCTAACATGGTCCATATGTTTATTTCTTCAGTTGCACTCTTCTTTTCAACTAGCATGGTAACAATCAATTACTAAGCTTCAACAAAACATTGCATGTTATGCTAGCATGGATTCTTATCTACACGTATCACATTCAATTTTTTACTACTCATTAAACAATTGGCATGCAAAATCCTACTTTAGAAAGGAAGAGATCATCCACCTTAATTGAAGAATGAAAATCACTAATGAAAAAAACTCCTTCTAGCTCCTAGTTCCACAAGCACTTCCTTGTTCTTCTCCTCCTAGCAAGCTCTCCTAGCAAGAAAATATCCTCCAAGCAATAGAACTCTCTTACTCTCTTTCTTTTTCTTTCTTTCTCTTATTTTTTTGATATTGTTTTTGGTGCAAAGGAGAATGAGAAATGGGAGTTCTATTTATAGGGTTTGGGGTCTATTATGCATAATTTTCCACCTAATAACTCTCTTCTTAAAAGCCCACTCAACTCTTCAATTTCTAACCCCCAAAACTCCCACCTTTTCAAGCTCCCAACCCTTCATCATCTCAACCCCCATAACCTCCAAACTTTTCCTCTCCCACCTAGCCCAAAACCGGCCCCAAGCAAGTGTACAACCCGGTCAAAAAAGTGTGTGCATGCACACAGGCACATACAAATTTAATACAATTTGTAAAGCTCTAAATGTGTACTAAAGTTTGTGACTTGTCATGTATTAGTCCATACTTAATTTGGATTAGGTTATAATTGATGGGCTTGATCCATGAGCTCTATTTTTTATCAACTAATTTAATTATTCTAGTGGGCTCCCTTTTTAATTAATCTAATGGGCTAGATTTAACTTTAGATCCATGGGTTTAATAAAGACTAAAAATAATAAAAAGACCTATGCATGCTAAAAATAGACAAATGAGAATAAGAATAAAAATTAGCACGTGCATCATACGTGCAAAAATTAAAAATGCATTTTAATCCAAATAGGGAAAAATGAATTTTTATAAAATAGAATTGAAAAATAAATAACTGAAACACAGAAAATATCACCCGTAGCGGTGGAAAAATAAGCGATCGATACGTGCATCAAAAGCACGTAAGATGCACGTAAAACTATAGAGGTTGAAATATTATAGTTTAGTTGGCTCAAATCAATACGGAAATGCATAAATAGTCAGAATCCAAAATATGAAATGAAAATACGTTACAAAATACACGTGTGTAACACCAAAGGGCAAAATTGTTATTTCCAATTTTGTGGGGTGTTACACTTGGGGTAAAACTAATTCTAGGAATGATAACTCATTCATGTCTTGAACTTAAGAATTAGGCACTTAAGAGAAGTTTAGTAAATCTAGGCAAACGTAAGTGATTCACTCTATATAGTCGGGCGATATACTTCGGGAGTATAGACCCAGTTGGGCAGTGTACACTGGAATTGTGGTTGCTCCGATGGAGACGAGTTTTAAATCTGGGATTATGCATTGTCGGGCAGATAATTTTCGTACTCCACTGTATATACGTGTACCGGGGCTAGAGTGGCACTTGCAGGGAATTCGCACGACGAGGAGTCTGTATAACAGTCGGGCAGTGTACTCTGGGACTGGGATCCGTACTCGTGGAATGCCTAAACCTTGTTCTTGCTATAGGATAGTTTCATGGCGAGGGATCGAACCCTTTATTATGGAGTACGTAGGCGCTTGCCCTCGGACCTATGTAGTATGGGATGCATAGAATCCGAACAAGTGTGCATTAGGGTCATCCTAGTATAAATTGTGTGCATTAGGCATTAAGGCATGACATACACTTACATGTTTAGCGTAGTCACATTTAACACTTTATGTTCATTCAATCTTTTCTGATTTTATTAAAGTAATGAGGTCGTTATATGTACGGCATAGAGAGGATAGCCGAGTATAACATTTTCGTCAGTTGTAAGTGACTGATGTACTCACAACTTGATATGCAGGTAATGGGCTATTCATGAAGGAATAAAGCTAATATGATGCAATCAATGACTTATTTGATAAAGTTGTATTTTGTTTTCCATATTGTAATCTTTTATTCTTCCGCTGTGTAAACAAAATGTAAATGAACTCTGATGTACTATTGAAAATTTTTTAAATTCCCTTGTAAAATTGTACGAAGTGAAGTAAAGTTCCTGTGAAATCTCGAATTCGGCCTTATTTGGAATTCGGGGCATTACAAATGGTATTAGAGCAAGCTTCACAAGTAGTACAAATTTATAAGGAATGACACCCTAGAGTGGACATTAGAGTGAGTTTCAGCTTATAGAGATTTAATTATAAGTGATTTACATTTGTTGCTCTGTATACTGATGTTTTCTCTTCCCTTTCCTTATTGGATGACTGGAGTCGTGAATGAAAGTAGTTATTGACTTCATTCATGATGCTCTCCTCGTATACATTGATGTGAGATTGTATGCGAGCATGTCTTCTCTGAGTATCAGAGTAGCGCAGTGAAAGCGTGGTTGGTTGATCCTTCATTCATGATACATTACACATTTTCCTTTCAATTATTTTTCGTGAATTTTATTATAGTACTTTTCAACATTCAATATTTTCAAATAAATATTTTCTTATATTTGATATGTATCATTTTGACTCTTTTTCTCAGTCTCGATCTTTTAATCTTAAAGATTTGTCCTTCGTATTTTTATCCGTTTACATTTGCAACTATTATTTTCTTCATTTATTATTTATATTATATTCCGAGTTTTCTTATGTGTATTCACTTTATATGATCTGATTCTGTGATATTATATTTTTCATTTCAATATATTTTTAATAAGATTGAATTTTTCTACCCGTATAAATATGACCTACCATTTTGTTTTATTGTCTATATTTGATACTAATGTTATTACATATTAATTGCTAATTTGTTCTGTTATAATCACTTTTCTCTACTTATTAATTTTGTAGCTTCTTCAATACAATACATACACTACATAATTATTTTCATTTGTGTTTTCATCTCGTGCATATGCTTTTCACTATTTTCGTCTTAATACTATAAATCATTCTTTTTTACTACAAATTTTGTATTTAAAGTCCATCTATTTTAATATTTTATCGTCATAATTTTCTACTTAATTTGCAACTTTTATATCACTAATTTCAAAATACTATATTAAACATCCCAATATCCAAGTATACATGGAAGATTGCATCTTCCCATCTCCCGTTCTGGTACAACCTGATGTCGAGAGGAAAAATCTGCAACTAGACGTTAATAGAGGCAAACTGCAACTGGACGTCAGGGAGGCAAAGTCTGCAACCGAATGTCCAGAAGGCAAACTGTAATCGGATGTCATAGAGGGCAAATTCTGCAACTTGGGATCATAGAGGCAAGTCTGCAGTTGAATGCCAACGAGACGAACCTACACTAGAAGGGAAATGTCTACTTTGATAACCTCTACTTGTTTTCTATAATATTTACATACCACTATTCTATTTTGTACTAGCTTATACTATTTTATAATATTTTCCAACCTACCAGTATATTATTTAAACTGATTTCTATCCTACTTGTGTATTTACTATTTAATATCAACTATCTTCTTCCTAGTATTTCGAATCTTTTTCATACCGTTTTATCGTATTTTATTTTGCTACCAACTTATCTTAGATTTAGTGTTTACTCACCTAACAAAAATAAAATTGGTATTTATACTTTTTCTTCAAATTGTAAGTTATTTCTACATGATCAGTTTTCACACTATTTCAATAATATGTTATTGCTTTTTCCTACAATAATATTTTTTTTTATTCCTGCAAATCATTTATAATTTTCGTATCATGGTATTGTTTGTTTCACCCTTATAATTTTGATGCCTATGTACATATATAATTTTTGCATGTTGGTTTTCTTGCTTTACTTAATAATTCAAAAGTATTTCGATGTATGTCTTCTACATCTTTAAATTTTTAAAATCACATATATAATCATTGTATTTACCTTACAAATCATTTTATGATATTAATCGGTATACAGAATCATTTTACGTTGTCTATGTTTTCGACTATATTTTCGTTCTCATTTATTTTCAAATTGTTATCCAATAATCTTCTCTTAAAATTGCCAATTTAAAATTTTGCCATACAACACCAATTCAGTTTTGCAATTTTATTGTTCTATCGCTTATTACTTTGAAAGATTTTGATTACTAAACCTACTTATGAATTATCTATTGACTATGTTTTCTTTATTGTGATGTTCTGAACTATTCCAAATTGATGACAAAGTTTATTTTTCTGTATGGAACTTCTTTCAATCTATTCTATCTTTTATGATCACATTTATTTCCTTATGTTATTTTCTCGAGCTTTCTCGTTTCGTTCTTATTAAATTTTGATACTTATAGTTTTCTTATATATTTGTCTTGTTTTTTCTCGTTGCGTATTTTTATACTCTTAAAGTTTGCAAATGCAACAATGATATTTTCTTGGTGTGTACAAAATACAACCTTTACCCTAGTAAGTTCCGGGGACGGAACTATCCTAAGGGGGAGAGAGTGTAACACCTCACAAAATTGGAAATGACAATTTTGCCCTTGGGAGTTACGCATGTGTATTTTGTAATGTGTTTTCATTTCATATTTTGGATTCCGACTATTTATGCATTTTCCGTATTGATTTGAGCCAACTAAACTATAATATTTCAACCTCTATAGTTTTACGTGCATCTTACATGCTTTTGATGGACGTATCGATCACGTATTTTCCCACTGCTACGGTTGATATTTTCTGTATTTCAGTTATTTATTTTTCAATTCTATTTTATAAAAATTCATTTTTCCCTATTTGGATTAAAATGCATTTTTGATTTTTACACGTATGATGCACGTGCTAATTTTTATTCTTATTCTCATTTGTCTATTTTTAGCATGCATAGGTCTTTTTATTATTTTGTCTTTATTAAACCCATGGATCTAAAGTTAAATCTAGCGCATTAGATTAATTAAAAAGGGAGCCCACTAGAATAATTAAATTAGTTGATAAAAAATAGAGCCCATGGATCAAGCCCATCAATTTATAACCTAATCCAAATTAAGTATGGACTAATACATGACAAGTCACAAACTTTAGTACACATTTTGAGCTTTACAAATTGTATTAAATTTGTATGTGCATGTGTGCATGCACACACTTTTTTTGGCCGGATTGTACACTTGCTTGGGGCCGGTTTTGGGCTAGGTGGGAGGGGAAAAGTTTGGAGGTTATGGGGGTTAAGATGATGAAGGGTTGGGAGCTTGAAAAGGTGGGAGTTTTGGGGGTTAGAAAATGAAGAGTTGAGTGGGCTTTTAAGAAGAGAGTTATTAGGTGGAGAATTATGCATAACAGACCATAACCAAACCTATAAATAGAACTCCCATTTCCCATTCTCCTTTGCACCAAAAACAATATCAAAAAAATAAGAGAAAGAAAGAAAAAGAAAGAAAAAGAAAGAGAGTAAGAGAGTTCTATTGCTTGGAGGATATTTTCTTGCTAGGAGAGCTTGCTAGGAGGAGAAGAACAAGGAAGTGCTTGTGGAGCTAGGAGCTAGAAGGAGTTTTTTTCATTAGGGGTTTTTATTCTTCAATTAAGGTGGGTGATCTCTTCCTTTCTAAAGTAGGATTTTGCATGCTATTAGTTTAATGAGTAGTAAAAAATTGAATGTGATACGTGTAGATAAGAATCCATGCTAGCATAACATGGAATGTTTTGTTGAAGCTTAGTAATTGATTTTTACCATGCTAGTTGAAAAGAAGAGTGCAACTGAAGAAATAAACATATGGACCATGTTAGAATATTTGAGATTTATGGTTGTCAAATGTGTATGAGAAATTGTTAGAGAAATATTTTATTGTTACATATGCTTTAGAGACATAATGCTTAAGAGGAAGAAAAGAGGAAGATAAATTTTTGTTATGTTGACATGTCGACATAGGTTTAAAATACAAGTTTTCGCATGAAAGAAACCCTTGAGATATCCATGGTTGATTTAGAGACACATTTGGTTTTTAGCACAAAATTTTTATTAGTATGATGATGGACTTAAACTAGTTTTTAATAAACAAGATTTCTACATTTTCGAGTTTCGAAAAAGAAATGCAAATTTTATAAAGAAAGGAAAATGTATTAGAAAATGAAGATATATTCTAAAAATAAGCTTGAACTTGTTGATTATTGTTGTATTTTTTTTTTGATTTCATCTCAGTCCAAAAGTTGAAACTAGTTGGCATGACATAATTATGCAGCCCTAACGATTGTTTCGTACTAGTTGAACAATCCTTATATACAAGTGTGTTCTGAGCTTGCTACTAATTTCAATTAATGGATAAGATTATGAGTTAGTAATGCAATGTGTAGTAGTCTTTCAGTTAGTAATTTCAATTCATGGATAACTTTGAATTTCTTTCAGTTCATAGAAGGAAGAGCGGCAGCACGAGCACATGCAACAGCAGTATAAGGAGCAGCAGCAACAGAACCTTCAAAGCAAAAATTGTTGCTCAATATAGTATGTTTCTGTGTGTAATGAGAAGTGGGTATTGAGAATTTGTTCTCAGCAAATATATTGTGGGCACGTCAATGTCAACTGTTCTCAATTAGTTTAGAAGAAGAAAAAATTTATTGGAGTTGAGAGGCTTCCATATGAAAGCATGAATGATTGTATGATGTGATTTTGATGAAATACATATATCTTTGCTGGCTTTGTGATGAAGCTCATACATGATGCTTAACCTTGAATGGTTGTATCAATGGTTGAGTTGGTAATAATGAATTGGGTTGTTTGGTTCAAATAATTGATTGTTTCTTGGGTGGTCTGAAAATCTCTTCATTTTCATTTTGATATAATTTGTGTGAACGGGCTTGTTTGGCTAATCTGAAAATCTCTTCATTTTGATATGAAATGGTTTGTTTGGTTCTAAGGATCTGTAAAAAGCACATTTTATACACATTTCAAACAACACAAACAATATCAGCAGTTCGGCACAGCAAAATAATGAAATGATTTCCACATATTCAGTATCAGAAACATACACCACTCAAATTCGACATACATTATTTACAACCAAAGCTCGTAACTCTAAATAATGTTTCAACTAATTTTTTCTACTGTGGTCGGGAAAGGCTACATAAGATCATCCCATCACAATCTTCATTTCCCACAAAAAGAGTATTTTCTCGCTTTTGGAACTTTAACAAAAGCATAATTATGATCTCATTTTATGATTCTTTTGCTTCACTTCTGCTGCTGAGCAGAGACTTCGCCCATCATCTCATGAAGGTTTGAGCAAAAACTCATCAGACTTCAAGAACGGTTGGACGAGTTTACCCCTGAGAAATTTGCAAATGAAGTTTGGGTTGTGAAGAAGTAGCAATCAGATTTCCAAAGAAAACAAATCAGGAGCGGGAGCAGGAGCTAGGGTTTCAGAGGGGAGGTGGAGGAAGAGAATAGCATCGAGCCTTGAAAGAGGAGCGCATCGGGGGCGTTGGAGAAGGCTGCGAAGGTTGGGGGGTTTGGAGGTGGAGTCGACTGAGCTTGGGCGGCACTGAGATGGAGCTGAATTTGGGGGCTAGCGTGAGAGAGAAGGAGAGAGAGAAGGAGATTCAAAAGAAGCGGAATGATAGAAAATGACTTATTTACCCCTTCATC
This sequence comes from Hemerocallis citrina, assembly GCA_017893485.1. Taxonomy (NCBI): domain Eukaryota; kingdom Viridiplantae; phylum Streptophyta; class Magnoliopsida; order Asparagales; family Asphodelaceae; genus Hemerocallis; species Hemerocallis citrina. Next base: position 62,844,883 of record CM030358.1, read on the forward strand.
ATAAGTGAGGGAGCGGGAGAAAGGAGAGCCATCGGATCGCGATATATCTATATAATAAAATACAAAGAAAGCTATCAAGTGGCTCTCGTTCTATATGGTTGAAATCAATGGTCCAGATCTAACATCACAAAACATATTTTTCCGTCCAAAGTTTTTCCCAAAACTCAAATTCAAATCCCCAAAATAACAAATTTATTTATTTATTTATCTCTCTCTCTCTCTCTCCCTCTCTCATTCTCTCTCCATTTATTTATTTATTTATTTATTTATTTATTTATTTTCATATTTCAGATTTGTAAATTTTCAGATTTTGTATGCATTTTTTTTATTGCTCATGTTACATTGAAAATATCAAATATCTCATCAACAGTTAAATTTCTTCATTTTCCACACTCAAAGTTCTAAGAATTTGGATTTTACACCCCAATTTATAATTATTTTTCAACATATACTAATGGAAATATAGACTTTTATTTACAAGTAATTATTGTTTTACTATTCAAACTTGAGCTACATAATTGTTGTTTTACTGTTTACAAGACTTTCATATGTTGTATCGCTCCGAAGACGTGCCGTAGGCACGTGCCCACGGGAAAATCTAGTATATATATATCGGGACTCATTCTTGAAGCATCGTCACCTGACTTCCATGTATCTTATAACAAAGAACATGCTGAAACTGACAGCCACCTTAGTCTCCTTGCCTTATGCCAAGCATCATATAGGGAATGTAAGCATCATGATCCATATCACTCTTCAACATGTTAACAAATTAAAGGAAATTGTAATACCCCGCAAAATCGAGTAATAATAATTTTGTCCTCGTGTGTTACGCACGTGTATTTGTACCGTTACGAATAATATTCATAACGTATTTTATATAAAAAAAAGTCTTACTTTTTATATTCTGATTATTAACATGTTTTCCGTTATCTCAAAATTTATTTTTATCCTATTTTTAGCCAACTCAAACATTTATTTTAATCCTTGTGTTTTACGTATATTGCACGTGCTTTAAATCCACGTGTCGATTACGAATACTTTTCGTTACGTGAAATATCCGTAAAATTATTACATATACATATTTTTTATTTTGACTGCTTTTCGTTCTCTCAAATTAATTTTCAATATTTAGCCCGTGCATTGCACGTAAATTTTCGTGTGCAATTTTATTTCTAAAATTTTCTAAGAATTATGCATATCTTTTCTCATTTTTATTTAAGTTATTTACTTTGATTTTAAATCCATAGGCCCTATTCTATTTTTAAAAGCCCATGATAAAATTCTTTATTAAATACACTTTTAAAATTGTCACCTCACTTGTCATGTAACAAATATATTCAATTCGACTATAAATAAATAATTAAATAAATGAGAGTGTGTGCACATAGAGTGCACGTGCACTAGTGTGCACATGTGGGAAATTCAAAGGGTTTGGCCATGCATAAGAAGGGGAAGAGTTGGGAGTTTGTGGTAGTAATGGTGAGTTGGTATTTATTTTGGTTAATGGGTATTTATTTTTGGGTGTGTCTCTTCATTCACCCATTTGACCCTATAAATACACCCCATTGTATGTGTGATTTTCACAAGAATCAAAAGAAATAGAAGAACGGGAAGAGAGAAAAGAAAGAAAGAGTGGTTTGAGTTCTTGCTTGGAGGAAGGAGAGATTTCGGTGCTTGCTAAGGAGGAGAAGGAAGTCTCATTCTTGTTGGAGCTAGGAGTTCCTTTTTTTTTTTTGCAACTTTAAGGTGGGTGACTTCTTGAACTTTCTAAAATATAGTATCATGCATGTGTAGAAAAATTTATATATAAAATTGATTATACATATGAGTAGTGGTTAATTTGTAATGATGCATGCTAATTGAAAGATTATCATGTAATTCCTATTGTTTTTGCTAATTGAAATGATTATCATGTACATTATGATTAGATTAAATGAATTGGATATAAATTTGTACATAAAGTTGTCAAATCATGCAAAGAAAATTACTGTTTTGAGTTTTGAAAATCATGTTTAATAAAATAGTTGGAATCTAGAACTAAAACTTTTTTTGGGAGCATCTTGTATATCTCAGGATTATCTCTTTAAAATTTTATAAGATTTGGAGGTCGTTTACTATTTTAATAAAATCTAAACTTAGAACTGGTTGGTAGTTGACTACTTGCTGAAAATCCGTACACATTTCAGTTTTTTATCATTTCAGCATTGTAAATGAAGTAATTTTAGAAAGTCAAAACTAATAACTTGTAGTAGACTTGTTAAACTTTCTGTAAAGTCTAAGAAATCAAATTTTCACAAAAAACTGAATTTATAATGAATTTTACAAGACTAAACAAGTGGCAGTATTTCGATATTTTGACCATATTGTATATTTCGAAGAATTCCGGGTTAAAGATACAATATTTTGGAGAAAATTATAACTAATAAATTGTACTATACTTTTATATCTTTATTCTGATCTAAAGAACACAAAGTTTCGTGAAGTATATAATTTTCTATGATTTTTACAAGAAGCATGAACTGCAGTTTTCTTGTTTTGAACATACTATTTTGCAAATGAATTTAGATGAAATAATTGAGGATGATTCTAAGTGTTTTTAACTACAAAGTTATAGTAGAATCTTTTATGAAAATAATGAATCTATCTTTTGAATAGAATTGGGATTTATATTGAAATATGGATGAGTAGGAAAGGATTTTTATTGATCAAAATGAACTTTGTATTTGGAATATATTTTTGAAGAATTGATATATGTGAAAATGAGTTTTTGTTAATCAAATGGACTTGGTAATGAATTGTTGGTTGTGTGATCAACCAGGAAGTGTTTACTTTATGATTAGTAAATGAGAATGAATGAAAGAATTTGAATGAAATATGAATACATGAACATGAATTATAAGGGTATGTGTATCCCATAATGTTGAACATAAAAAGATGTTGATTCTAGAGGCTTAGTGAGACCAGGGTACCGACAAGTGATTAAAATGATTATTAATTTTGAGAAAGGGCCAGTATGGGCTATCGTTCTCGGTATTTTGTGTAAGTCCGATAAGGGGGTAAGCTAGCTCTAGTGGTATTATTTATTCATGTTTCAAACTTAAGGATTAGGCACTAAGGGGAGATGTAATAAAACTTGGGCAAACATAAGTGGGGTGCGTCTATATAGTCAGGCGGTGAATTCCGGGACCATAGACCCAGTCAGACGGTGGATTTCAGGACTGTGGTTGCTTGCGGAGCAAGACAAGCCTCAATTAAATCCAGGATTATGATTGATCGGGCGGTGGATTCCGGGATCATGATTAGTTGGGCAGATAGGTAGCAGATCTCAAATATATTCTGGGGCTAGAGCGGCACTTGTGGGATATTCGCACGACGAGAATTCTATATAGTCGGGCGGTGGATTCCGAGACTGGAATCTGTACTCATGGAATGTCTAAACTTTGATTTTATAACCGAGTAGTTTTTCATGGCAAGTGATTAAACCCTTTAAGGTGGAGTACGTAGGTGCTTGCCCTCGGACCTATGTAGGATGAGGTGCATAGAATCCGAACAAGTATGCATTAGTGTCATTGTAGTATAACATCTGCATTAGGTATTAAGTCAAATCATACATTGACATGTTTAGGATAGACACGCTTTACAGTTTTATATGCATTCAAGTTTGTGTTTGCTAAAGTAAGAGATCTTGTTATATTACAACATAGTGAGGATCGCTGTTTATAACATTGCGTCGGTGGTAAGCAACTGATGTGCCCATAAATTTTCAGTGTAGGGCTTGATTGGATTGGCAAGGACTTAAAGACGATTGATGATAAAGATTATATTCATGATTAAAGCTGCTGATATTAGAGTTGTATTTCATGTTATATTTTATTTAACTTCCGTTGTGTAATTCTATAATAAACATTGTTGTGTAATAAATAAATAAAAAGTTCCTTGTAAAATTGTATGAAATGAAGTAAAAGATCATGTTGCACTACAAATTACATGTAAATAGAATTCGGGGTGTTACAGGAATCCTCCTCAAAATATATATGTGCGCGTCACCCCAAATCGGTGCCTTTCTCACAGTGCCGACCTTGAGTTCCCGGGGGCCTAAGACGAAAGACCCAAATAATTATTTTTGGTGACCCTAATTACAATATAATTTTTTACGCACAAAATATGTGTTTATATTTACAAGGGAATACAAATTTGGGGTTCCTAAAATTACAAAAAATTGGGGACCTGTGACGGCCGCATCACCTGCCTCAAGGTGGAGGTCGGCCCTGCTTTCTCACTGCTAGAGAAGCAGTAAGAGTCTCCGCTTCAAGTGCAGAATCAACAACAACAACTACCCCCAATGCTAATAACAATCTTCCCTCCCAATCTCTTTGAGTACTAACCCAATACTGCATCACCATTAGATGCATCAAATGCACCATCATAATTAATTTTAAGACATCCAGTTGGTGGCTCATTCCATCTGTTAGATGTTATAATAATTTAGTCTCATATTGGTTATGTATCAGTTTAGTCTTCTATTCTCACCTATATATATGAGCAATATTGTATTCAGTTTATTCAATCAATCAATAAAGAATTATTCTCATCCAATAATCTTAACATGGTATCAGAGCCTATATTCCTATAAGGCCTATACTAATTTGATCCTCATTACCAAATCCGAAAACCCTAGCCGTCATCAACTACCTCTACGAAAGCTGCCATCTACACCAACAACTTCGGCAACAACCGATCAACAACTCCATCTCCAACAACAACAACATCAGCAACTCAACACCGGCAACACCACTGTCCTCACCCCCGGCGACACCACTGTCTTCATCCCCGAGAAATTCCTGACCAACTAAAAAAACCCATCTCCAAGAAATTCCCGAAACCACCTTGTCGCTGGCATCCCGTCGACCTCTCGTTCTCGACTCCTTCAATCCAACTACAATCCCGACCAATAGACTTCTGATGCCTCAACTTCGCCCTCTCCAACGCCCCTAAGATCCTCTCCACCTGAAGACCTCTGCATACCGACCTCGACCTCTTGATCTTGACCACAACATCCTGCCTACTTCAACATAGCGGCGTCAACCTCAATCTCCACCGAACACCTCAACATCCCCTTCCCAAAATTGACCTCGGCATCAACATCCTGTCATCGAAACCTTACCCTTGCCGTCAACGCCACCTCTCGCCATCAGTAACCTATCCGAAACTGGTAGCTGCCATCGTTGCTGCAATCGCCGGTCAGCGTCGAACACCCGCCATCTCTTTCCCAAAAACTTAGCCATTGCCTCATCTTCTCCAAACCTCATTTGTTTTTCCCTTTAAAAACCCAACCCACTTCAAATACCCAAATCAAATAACCCTACCAGACCCGTTTCTCCAAACCAAACCCAAACCCCTTTTTTTCTTTACTGTTTTTTTTCTTTCAAAAAAAACTTTCTTGCACGTTCTTGTGCTTCTACATCCAGATCGTTAGAAAACTCACTCTGGTTGATCGATCGTGAGTTTGAAAGAGGGTGTTATCAGCATCCAGTTCTCAGTTCAGGGATGATATCCCACTACATCAAAAATTCTCAAGTCCGGGGTGAGATCTCATCATCGATAATTCTTAAGTCTGGGGTGAGATCCTATCATCGACCATTCTCAAGTCAGGAGTGAGATCTCATCAGTCAATTTCTCGGTTCAATGGTGAGATCCCATCATCGAAAATTCTCAAGTTTGGGGTGAGATCCTATTATCGACCATTCTCAAGTCAGGGGTGAGATCACATCAGTCTATTTCTCAATTCAGAGGTGAGATCCCATCATCGACTATGTCTTAAGTCAAGGGTGGAATCCCATCACAAATCGGGATATGGAGATCCCGCCACTGTGCAGGGTGAGATCTCATCAGTGTGCCACCAATACTTCCTTCTGCAATAGTCTACTTCTCAGTTCTGTCCATGCGCCATCAAGCACCATCATTGCACCACAATGTGTCGTTCCTTCTACATCAACATCCTCAGTATTTCAAACTCGTGTTGCTTGAACCAACTTGATTTTAAGAGTGGGTGTTAGATGGAATATTAGTTTAGTCCCATATTGGTTATGTATCAGTTTAGTCTTCTATTCTCTCCTATATATATGATCCATATTGTATTCAGTTTATTCAATCAATCAATAAAGAATTATTCTCATCCAATAATCTTAATGTTAGAACTCGAATATCATAAAATAGAAAATTCCTAACAATATTAAATTACAGGGATAAAAGAACAAACCAGACACTTCAATACAGAGTCGAGATTAAGATCTCTGTCCTTAAAGCAAAATTTGTCCCGTAGTGTGACGGTAGTTAACGAATTGCCTCTCAGAATACAACTGTATTATCTTTTTCTGAAGAGCAGCACCCTAGCTTCAGAGATATCAGCGAACCAGTAGCTGTGTTGTACTCTCAGACTCAAAGGAAGAAGAAAAAGAAGATTATCATGTTCAAAAACTGTGCTTCTGGCAGAAAAAATTGCAGAGACTTATAGGTGATGAGGGAGTAACTGATGGATCATGGATCCATTACTCTGTAACAACAGAGTAATGACTCAAAAAACGTAAATGATGGATTCATTATTCTGCTGTTACAGAATAATGGCACCAGTTACAGAATTTCAAATGCCTCAACGGTAAAAATAGATCCAGCGAAAAAATTGGAGCCGAAGCCGGAGCCGGGCCGGGCGAGACCCGGCTCGCGCGCACGCGCGTATGTGTATTTGTAACTTTAGCTAGGTCCTCTCTCCACTACACATTAGTAGTAACCCCAGAGCTACACCCTTTAGTCCATTTTTTTAGCTTATATACTAGAGAAATTTTTCCCAACTTTCGATGTGGGACTATCCATTTTCTCCAAATTCCCAAGTTAGTACATTTCGAGTACCCAACTTTGGACCAACATTTCTCATTCATACAGAATCCGTTTTTGGCAGATGACTACATTACAGAATCGTACTCGACGAGAGGAATGTAATCCAATCACTTTCCGGCGCCGCCTGTGGTCGGAGCCCACCAGAATTCGGCCCAAAAATATGCCAAAATATTTCCAACAATCCCCTACATGAATGGAAATTACCAGACTATGCAATCCAGACACGAAAGAAAAAGACATGACAGAAAGAATCTGAGAGTACAATAAGAAAATCACTGCATCAGGAATGGTAGTAATTTTTCAACTTTGAACCACCCTTAGTGAGTAGCCATTGGATTCACTTGACTAAGTAGTGAACATGATGTCTTGAACTACCCGGGCTTTGATGTGAACCTAGACAATAACTATCATACAGTTTCATCTCCTCACAGAACTATGTTCTCTTGTTGTGTTCATTTTGGCCTTGAAAAAACTTGGTTAATCGTGAGTGAACTTGGAGAATGTAGCCTCTCTTCATTTTCCTAGAAACGGCCCCATTTCACACTCACAAGGTGATTTCCCATGAAGAGTATCCTTCCATACCCCACATTTATTTCAAAGCTTGGGAATCATTAAAAGCCAAACTTATCCTAACCCCTTGCAGGCAGCACTGTTTTATCATCCTAAAAGTGGGCACGAGATTTTAATCTCTCAGTGCTCAAGTCGATTCAACAAGATTTAGTTGTTCCCTTTAACCTAGATCTTGGGATCTCCAATTCCTGTGTAGGGTTTCCATCAAATATCCTCTTTCGTCATAGGCTTTAAACCCATTCCTCTTGATGATCTTACAACTTGCTCCCGTGACAAACCTTTAGTAAATAGATCTGCTAGGTTATCGGCATATTTTATATACTCTATAGAGATTATTCCATTTGAGAGTAGTTGTCTAATGGTTTTGTGTCGCCTTTTGATATGACGAGACTTACCATTATACATGCAACTCTGTGCCCTTGCTATAGCCGATTGGCTGTCACAGTGTACACATATAGCAGGCACTGGTATTTGCCACATAGGAATATCCTCTAAAAAGTTTCGAAGCCACTCTGCTTCCTCTGCCGCTTTGTCTAAGGTAATAAACTCATATTCCATGGTGGATCTGGTCTGTAACGTTTGTTTAGAGGATTTCCATGACACAGCTGCACCACCAAGAGTGAAGACAAACCCACTTGTGGATTTCGAGTTCTTGGAGTCCGATATCCAGTTGGCATCACTGTAGCCTTCTAAAACTGCTGGATATCTGGTGTAATACAGCCCATAACTCTGAGTATGTCGCAAGTAGTTCAATACTCTAGTATTCTTTTTCAGTGACTTCGTCCTGGATTACTTATGTAGCGGCTCAGTACATTTATTGAATGCGCCAAGTCCGGTCTTGTACAATTTGTTATGTACATCAGACTACCGATTACACGTGCATATTCCAATTGTGATATGTTGTCATCCTTATTTTTGAACAAGTGAAAATTGGGATCCACAGGACTTTTGGCAATCCCATTGAGTAATTCTTGAATCTTTCAAGTACCTTCTCAGCGTAATGAGCTTGAGACAAAGTAATACCCTCAGACGTCCTGAAAACTTCGATTCCTAGTATGACATGTGCAACTCCCAAATATTTCATATCAAACATACCACTAAGCATGTTCTTAGTTTGTTTGATAATGTCATTATTGCTACCAATAATGAGCATGTCATCTATATACAGACACCCCAGATGGTATCCATTTGGAGTATCTTTGATGTATATACACTTATCACATTCATTTATTTTGAAACCATTTGACATCATAACATTGTCAAATTTTACATGCCACTGCTTTGGAGCTTGTTTCAGTCCGTACAAGGATTTTACAAGCCTGCACACCTAGTTTTCCTGTCCAGAAACTATACAACCCTCAGGTTATTTCATGTATATTTCTTCTTCTAAAACCCCATTTAGAAAAGCGGTTTTGACATCCATGTAATATCCCGGATGGATATTACATTTTATAAATTTATTTTATTGTTATTTCCGAAATTAAATTTATTGTATGTGAATTATGCAAAGATTTTCGGTATATATATATACATACACATGTGTATTGTACTAAATTAATACACTATACAAATTATGTGGTGTGCATTTTTGGACAAAATACTTCTCTTTTTCATGACAAGTTAAGTTAGATGGTTAAGTTTTAAGGAAAGACTAAACCTAGGGTTAAGAATATGCATAAGGGAATTAGGAGATTTCTTCTAAAAGCTTACACCATGCTTCCTCCTCACCCTCACACCCATACCTCCACCTCATCTCCTCCCATACCCAAGTATGGCCGGCCCTTGTTTGGGGGAAGGGGTTTTGTGCATTTTTGTGGGTGCACTTTTGCACTCTCCACCCTCTCCTTCATCCTATAAATACCCCCCCCCCCTTCATCTCTTTCTCATTTTTTAAAAGAACAAAAAAAAGGAAAGGAAAAGAAAGAGATAACTACTAATTAGAGAGTTTTACTTGCAGGTTTTCTGAAAGAGATTTCATAAGAGCTAAGGAGAAGGAGAAGGTTTGCATAGGCTAGTCCTTCCAACAAGAGTTTAAGGTGGGGGCTTCTCCATTTTTTTTCTTATTTGTTGAGTTTTGTTCTTGTGTGGTTCTTGTTCTCTTTGTTGATTTTATTCTTTTGATTGGTTGTTCTCCTTGTGGTGTTAGATTGTGTTGTTGTTTTTATTGTTGTGTATGTTGTTGGTAATTAAACAACTTGGACTATGAATGATGGCATGAATCAAATGACCACATGAAAGTGAATGGTAGAACCTAATAAAGAATATAAAGATTGACTTTTTGGTTGTTGTAATTGTTGTTCTTATTATTGTTATTTTGGACTAATGAACATAAACATATGGAGGATTGTGTATACACCCTTTTTGGGTTGTAGGACTTAACATTGGACTCATAAACATATGCATATGAACATTGTATACATACCCATTTTGGGATGTAGAACTCAAACAAGAACTTTTGGCATAAGCATATGATTTTCGCATAATAGAACTATTACATACCCCTTAGGATTGTTGAACTCAATAATTATGAAAAATGAGTCCTTGTTATTTATTGCTCTCTAATTATTAAATAAGTAAGTCTTTATGGTCTTACTCTCTACTTTATTAAATAACAATTCTTTGCTAACTCTTAGTTTATAAAGAGATTGAAGGACTTGTAATTTATAGAAAAAGTAGATTTTTGTATTATGTAGAAATGGTAGTTCATAAAGTAGTAGTAGCCACCTATGCTCAAGTATAGTAATTGATCATGCTTGTTTGGGTAAGAAATCCATGCTATTGTTAGATACCATAATTAAATTATTGTAGGTTAAAAAGAACCTAACCTTGGTGTGATTTATGTTGTAGTTTATTTTGGAGGCCATTGGTTGTAGTATGATAAAGAACTCATTCTTGGGGTTAATATATTAATAAAACTCATTTTTTTTATTAAAGATCTAGTCTTACTAATTCTAGTTCATAAGAGATAAGTCTTTTAGAAGTTATTGTATGTCACTTTTACTTCTAAATTGTAAAAGATTAGGCTTCTTTTGTTGCTCTAGGTTGTACTCATTATCCATGCTTAAGTTGTAGCAATTTTTCATGCTTAAGTTGAAGTAAGTATCCATGCTTAGATTATTAGAAAATTTTATACCATGCTTAAATTATTGTAGGAAAGTCATATACCATGCCTAGATTGTTGTAGGAAAATTATATACCATGTTAGATTGTTGTAGGATTAATGCATGCTATATACCATGTAGGATTGTTGTAGGTTGATACTCATGCTACATACTATGCCTAGATTGTTGTAGGATTAATACTCACACCATGTTAGATTATTGTAGGATTGATACTTATGCTATATATCATGTAAGAATGTTGTACGATGATGCTAAGTAGTATTACCATGTTTAGAATGTTGTAGGTTCATACTTAAAATGTATATCATGCTTTAGGTTAATGCTTAAAGTAGTATACCAAGTTTAAATTGTTGTAGGATTGATGTTAAATTACATACCATGCTTAAATTGTTGTAGGGTGTGGTAGTAAAGAGCCCATGCTTAGGTTGTATTCATGCTAAATTGTTGTAGGAATTGTAGTAAGAACCCAGGTTTATGTTGTATCCATGCTTAACTTGTTGTAGGAATTATAGTAAAGACCCATGTTTACGTTGTATCCATACTAGATTGTGTAGGTTTGATATAGTAATGAAACCCATCATGCTAGATTGTAGTAGTAGATGTTCATACTTAAGTTGTATTCATGCTTAGACGGTTGTAGGTTGATGCTTGTATTATATACCATGCCTATATTGATTGATATACCATGCTTAGATTGTTGAAGATCAACACACCATGCTTAGGAATGTTGTAGATTCATGCTAAGTTATATACCATGCTTGGGAATGTTGTGGGATTAATGTTTAAATTACCTACCATACTTAGGAATGTTGTAGATTCATGCTAAGTTATATACCATGCTTAGGAATATTGTAGGATTGATGTTTAAAGTACCTACCATGCTTAGATTGTTGTAGGGTAATACTTAAGTAGTATTCATGCTTAAGTTAAACATTTATGCTTAAGTTATGCCATGCTTAAGACGTGTAGTTATTCTAGATAGAAAAGGGTCGATGTTAAGGTAGTAGTAAACATTCATGTTTAAGTGGTAGTAAGTACTAATGTTAAGTGTAACAATTATCCAAGCTTATGTAGTAGGAAAGAAACCCATGCTAGGTTTGAAATTATTGTAGGTTGATGCCTATGTTCAATACCATGCTTAGATCATTGTAGATTGACATACCATACTAAGATTGTTGTAGGGTAATACTTAAGTTGTATATCGTGATTAAGTATAGTAGTTATTCATGCTTGAGTTAAAGGATCATGTTGAGTAAAGAACTGTTGTGTTGTAATTGTAGTATGAGTAAAAAACTATCGCGTTGTAGTTGTAATGTTAGTAGAGAACTATCATATGGTGGTATTATAGTGAAGGTTAAGGAAGAACCCATGAACCCATGCATTTAGCTTCTAGGTGATTCTAGCTCAAACTTGAGAGAGAACCCAAGAATCTAGTTTCATGTAGTTCTAGTTCGATTTGGGAAAGGAAACCGTGGATTCTAGTTGTGTAAGGTTCTACTTAAATTTGGACCATATCATGTGAACATTCCTCACCTTCATGGGTAATAAGGGTTGGGAAGGTTACTAGTAATTGTTAGCTCGATAAAAGTTGTTATGTCGTTTTTGGGCTTCTTATTGATAGAATGTCTATTTTAGACTGTTAGTAGATTCTTCTGTTGCTTCTAATTATAGAAGATCAATTTTGCTAGTAAATACGTTTGCTTGCTTCTAGTTTGATTACCTATATGGTTGTTTTGTATGTGGTTTTGCTCATACGTGGCTCGCCTGGCCCGTATAGCTGTTAGTTTCATACGTAGCTTATTTTGCTTGTATGTATGTTGTTGTCCCATACAGGGTTGTTTAGCTCGTATGGGTTTTGTTTACTCGTATATAGCTTATTGGCTAGTACGAAGTTCGTTGTGCTCGTCTAGGGTGATATTATTACCCTAGGGGCTATCGACCATCAAGACGTGTGTTCACCTTACTCCTAAGGGACTGTGGATGAGTCACTTATTGTGTGCCATTGGATCATAACCGGTGTAGGTTGACCACGGACCGGTGTGTCGACAAAATCCAAGTTTAGGGTAGTAGTATGCGAATACGTTCGTATTGCCGGGTCTTGGATCGATAGGCCATGAACCGAATCCTTAGGGATTCTGATGAGTCTAGGTTGAGCAGCCTAGTAGAGCCATCTTGTGAAGTCTTAACTTAAGACTTAGCATGTTGTGTAAGTTCTGTTGTCATCTCTCAGTTTGGTTAGGGTTAGTGACATTGTTAGGGTAGTGACTTATGGCTAATACTACTTAACCTATATTTATTATTATTTACTCGCCAAAGGGAAAGAATTGGTGTTAAGGGTGATTCCTTATGATCCGACATGTCCAATAGGCCAGCACTAGGCGGTTTTATGATCCGACATGTCCTATAGGTCTGGCTAGGGGGTGGCAGGGGATACTTCGAGCTAACCTGCATCCGCGAAAACTCCAAGGATTCATCAGATATTTGAGTGGGGTCTGGTGTGATTGGGCAATAGTGGAAAACGGGGAACCCCTATATGACTGTGGATGGCGGAATTAGACCGTTTCAGAGCAACCTTATCAGTCATGTTGTATCTTCATAGACAAGTTGAGTACAAGAGTAGAGCTTATGGCGCGGGTTCAAATCCCTATATATGAAGAAACGACTTGAGATGGGGCGCATGTAGTATGGGATGCATGCTGTTCTGGAGACTTGCTTGCATTAGAATAGGAGCATCCTAGCCTTAGTTGGCATTGCATTAGATTCTAGTCATAGCACTCACAAATACTTAAACTACACTGACACATTTACCATGTTTGTATATATTTGTTTTGGAGATTCGCTGCTAGTCATTAGCCCTAAAGTATCAGTGAATACTGACGTCCCCACTTCAATAGGTACTGGATCGCAGAAGTACAGGTGCAATATTTAGGAGGACTCAAGGCAAGGAAAGCGAGGAGTTGATGTCATTTTAAGTTCCGATGTAATATTTATGTTGATTATCTATTTGTTGAAAAGTATCCAAGTAAGAATTACCAAGTGTTGTTCTTCATTCATTGTACTCTGATGTAAGTTGTTGGAAGTGTAACACTTTGGATTATAAAGGTATTATCATAACACTGTTGCAATGTATTGCAAATTGTAACAATCGGACTTGTAATACACTTTGTATTGAATAAAAAGTTTTAAATTTTCCTGTTTTTCTGTGTATTGTGACTAATTGAAGAAAAGATTTTGGCTTATGTCATGGTTCCCAAGTGTATGGAAATCGGGGCGTTACAATCCATTTGATGTATTTCAAGGTTACGTAGAGCTGCAATAGCTATCAGCATTCTTATGGAAGTTATTCTCGTGACCGGAGAATAAGTATCAAAGAATTCTAGGCCTTTCTTTTGCCTAAATCCTTATACCACAAGTCTCGCCTTATGTTTCTCTATTTAACCATCTGATTTCAATTTCTGTTTGAAAATCCATTTGCATCCTAGAGCTTTACACCCAGACGGCAAATCGACAAACTCCCATGTATGATTTTGTATGATGGAGTCTATTTCACTTTTGATTGTTTCCTTTCACATAGGAACATCAGGCGTAAATATAGCTTCCTTGAATGTTCTGGGCTCATTCTCTAACATAAAGGTCATTACAAAGTCAGGACCAAATGACTTGATGTTCTCGCCTATTTACTTTGTCTAGGTTCATCATTATCATCTCCTATTCATCAACCAAGGTACTTGCACTCCCTTGCTGACGTGTACGTTTGGGATACGTAGCATCCTTGCACGGAAACACGTGTTCAAAGAAGGAGGCATTCCTTGATTCCATTATTGTATTCACATGGACGTCCGGTATATCCGATTTATATATCAAGAATCGATATGCACTGTTGTTATGTGCATAGCCTATGAATATGTAATCAATGGTCTTAGGTCCTATTGTGACCTGTTTGGGATTAGGTACTGCTACCTTTGCTAGACACCCCCACACTTTGAAGTATTTATACGAAGGTATATTACCTTTCCACAGTTCGTATGGTGTCTTGCCAGTTTTCTTGAGAGGTATTTTATTAAGAATATAGTTGGCGGTCAGCAACGCTTCTCCCCACATGTTATGGGGTAACCCAGGATTCAACAACAAGGCATTCATCATCTCCTTCAGAGTTCGGTTCTTGCGCTCGGCAGTACCATTTGATTCAGGTGAGTAACAAGCAATTGTCTGATGAACTATTCCATGTTCAGAGCAGAACATATTAAATGGTGCATCATATCCCCCTCATCTATCACTCCTAACGATTTTAATCATTTTGCCAAGTTGATTCTCAACCTCAAGCTTATATTTCTTGAATTTATCCATGGCCTCATTTTTGCTATGTAACAGCTATACATAGCAGTATTTTGTGCAATCGTCTATGAATGTCAAAAAAAACTTTTTACCGCCTCTGGCCTGCACAAATTTTGAATCATACAGATCCGTGTGAATTAGACCTAGAGTTTCAGTATTTCTTTCTACAGAACGGGATGGAGTTTTAGTGAGTTTGGCCTCTGTGCAAACTTCACATTTGTCGCAGTTGTCTACCTTAAATTTTGGTTGTAAATTTATGTTAATTAATCTATGCAGAGAATTGAAATTAACATGGCCTATTCTTTCATGCCAAACAGAAGAAGACTCAACAACATAAGCAGCGAGATTAATTTCATTAATTTTGGAAACAGTAGGAAAAATAGATTTTGGGATGACTGTCATTACATTAAATTTGAATAGTCCATTCTTAACATACCCTTTTCCCAAGTACACCCAAAATTATCAGAAGCAAGCACGTCCTTAAATCCATTCTTTCTTAGCAAAGATCCCGAGACCATGTTCTTTCGAATATCCGGAACGTGCAACACATTGGTTAGTGTTAGTTCCTTGCTAGAAGTCATCTTTAGCACTATCTTTCCTATTCCTTCAATCTTAGAGGTGGAAGAATTCCCCATGAACAATTGTTCATTCTTGTTGCACTTCTGGTATAAAGTGAACATATCCTTGTCCGAGCAGATATGCTTGGTGGCCCCAGTATCATACCACCACTTACGAGAATTGCTCCCCACCAAATTGACCTCCAATACAACAGTACAGAGGTCCAAGTCAGAGAGACCAGTGGACAGGTTTTCAGCTATGTGCGCATGGGATTTCTCATTCACTTTTGCCTTCCATTTCCAGTACGGATGTTATCCTTGCTACGACATTCAGATATCTTGTGCCCACCACACTTGTGGCATTTTTCAGCAAACCTTTTTGCAGCAGGTTTCTTGTTCGAGCCCTGTGGCAAGAATTTCCTCTTTTTGCCCTTCTGTTTGTGCTCCACCGTGTTGGCTTTTTCTATGCACTGATTTCCATAGGACTTGTCACCCTTGCAATTGTCCTCTTCAATCCGAAACCTGACAATCAGGTCCTCAAGAGACATTTTCTTTCGCTTGTGCTTGAGGTAGTTCTTGAAGTCCTTCCATCCAGGTGGAAGCTTCTCAATGAACGCTGCAACCTAGAACGGTTCGCACAACGTCATGTTCTCTGCAGCGATTTCGTGCATGATCAGTTGCAGTTCCTGTATTTGACTCACAACAGTCTTGGAGTCAATCATCTTGTAGTCCAAAAATTTGCCAACTGCAAACTTCTTGGAGCCAGCATCTTCGGTTTTGTACTTCTTCTCCAAAGACCCCCACAGAAATTTGGATGTCTTGAAGACACAATACACTGTAGAGCGGGTCTACCAAACCTTTCAGGATGTAATTTCTGCATAGATAATCACCCTGAGTCCATGCATCAACCACAACAACAGAGTGTGCATTCATAGGTTCCAGCATAGGGCCAGTTTCAGTCAGAAACATTTCCAGCTTCAAGGTGGTCAGGTAGAACTGCATCTTCCCTTGTCACTTCTTGAATTCAGTTCCATTGAACTTTTCTGGTTATTCTCCCACTGTAACGCCCCGAATTCCAAATAAGACTGAATTCGATATTTCACAGGATCTTTACTTCACTTCATACAATTTTACAAGGAAACTAAAACTTTTCAATTAATACATCAGAGTCCATTACATTTTTTGTTTACACAGCGAAAAAATACAACAACAAAATAAAATACAACTTGTACAACTATAACAATGTAAATCATCCACTATATCATAACATCTTCATGGAAGAGTCCATTATCTGTATATCAAGCTGTGGGCACGTCAGTCACTTACAACTGACGAAAATGTTATACTCCGCTATCTTCTCTATGCCGTACATATAACGATCTCATTACTTTAACAAAATCACATAAGTTGAATGAACAATAAAGTGTTAAATTGTGACTACGCTAAACATGTAAGTGTATGTCATGCCTTAATGCCTAATGCACACATTTTTATACTAGGATGACATTAATGCACACTTATTCAGATTCTATGCATCCCATACTACATAGGTTCGAGGGCAAGCGCCTACGTACTCCACAATAAAGGGTTCGATCCCTCGCCATGAATACTACCCAGTAATAAAACAAAGTTAAGACGTTCCACGAGTACAGATCCCAGTCTCGGGGAACCGCCGCAACAAATCCCCCGCCCGACTATTATACAGACTCCTCATCGTGCGAACCTTCCGCAAGTGCCCCTCTAGCCCCGATATACGTATATACATGGAGAACGGCAACCTATCCTCCAGACTATGCATAGTCCCGAATTTAAAAATAAAATCACATCTCCCACGGAGCAACCACAGTCCACCAACTGGGTCTATAGTCCCGGTGAACTGCCGCAACAAGCCCACCGCCCGACTATATAGAGTGCCCCACTTACGTTTGCCTAGGTCTTACTGCATCTTCACTTATGTGCCTAAAATTTATTTAGTTCAAGACATGAATGTGTTATCATTCCTAAAATCAGTTTTACCTCCTACCGGACTTGTTCACAAAATACGAGATCGCCCCACTGCAATACCTCACAATCATATCTCAAATCTTTCTTTCAATAGTACCGGTAACCGAGGTCTTACTAACTCCAAATCATAATTTTTCATGTACAAGAATCATGGGCATTCACACCCTTTAATAAACATGTCTTAAGCCTAGATAACTTCATCTTTCAACTTAGTCACAAAATAATCCCAGTCTCGACACTATTCATGATCTAGTTATTTATCCATATTCTTTTTAAACAACATTCCTTTCACGAAACACAATTTCACCACATGAATTGTTATAACAATCTTAAGTTATCACAATATTTTAATTCACTATAAAAACATCTCTTAACATGATAAAAGTGTAATTCTTCTTAGAAATAATCAATTTGCAAAATACTACTTTTCACCACAAATTCTATTCTCAAAATTTTTATTTCTTTTTGCACTTCAAAATATACAAGAAACTATCTCTTAATATATATTTTTTCTATTTCATTTCATACTCATAATAATGGTTTTAATTAAAGTTCCCCTATAAAAATTTTAATTTCTTGAATGAAGAAGAAAAACCAAAAAAATAAATAAACAAGGGGGCCTGGATTCAAACCCAGCACCACCGAACACACAATAACAAGCGCCCTAGGCCTAACCCACCAGCCACTAAGTCCTTTGTGGACTGGTGTCAATTTCTGCAACTTAAAGCCTCTTGTATTCAAAACATAAAATTCGGGTTTTTAATAAGTAAATTAAAATAAGTGTGACCATCAAGTTTCGAACTGAAGACCTCTTATAACCAGTACTCTGTATTGCACTAGCTAACCAGTAAGTCCAAATGTATTTTCTGTTTAGAAAATGTACAAATGTACTTTTGTTCAACTTTTCAGAAAGTGTTTTGTTTTCCATGAAACTTTTTCATTTAAAAGATCAGATTCTTTCTAATAATTTTGAAATAAACTTTTTCTTGATATTAGATTTTTAAAATAGAAATCAATAAATTTTCAAATTCATTTAAAAATACTATTTCCACTCATTAAATAATTCTCTTTCTCATTTTTCACATAGACTTAGGTTTTTTTCTTTAACAACTCAAATTTACAAAAAATGCTAGTGTTCATGACCAATAGTCGTTTTCTCACTTTTTCACAAATTTCACTTTTATAACAATACTAGTGTATCATTTGAACAAGAGAATTTCACAAGAATACTCTTTCATACAATAGTTTATATTCTTCTCAATTAGGACATACATTTGTCAATACATTACAAAACACTAACTAAGATCACTTTCTTTCTTCTTTCTTAGTATTCAAAACATGATGTGATCAACATATTTCATAAGCACAAAAAATTTTGCAAACATACTAACATGGTTTATAACATAAAAGAGTTCTTATCATTAATTAGCATGGTATCCATTTCTTAATTGCAACAAACTATCTTCACACATATCATATTATGCTAGCATGAATTTTATTTATAATTTTCACATCAAACAAATTCCCTTTATATTACTCATTTTAGCATGCATGTCCTACATTAGAAAATAATGAAATCACCCACCTTATATGAAGTTTGAACAATGAAAGAGAGAACACCACTTCTAGCTGTAAGGACTCCAAATTCTTCTCCTCCTAGCAAGAGTCTCAAAGCCCAAGAACACACTACTTCTCTTTCTTTTTCTTTCTAATAGTTTTCTTTTGCTTTTTGGTGTGAAAAGGGAAGAGATCACTAGGATATTTACAGGACAAGTTGAATATTTAATTTGCAAAATTACACACCTAATAAATTACTCAAATTAATTTTCAACCTTTCACATTTTAAAATTCTCAAACTCCCAACTCTTGACATTTTCACCTCTCTAAATTCCTTACTCCAACCTCTTTCTCTTCTAAACTCCCCAACCCTCCCTCCTCCCGGATGATGTATAGCAGAAGCACAAACCGGGTGAGCCCACCACTTGAAAATGGCCACGTCACCGAACAACCACAACAAGCTGCTGTCTTTTTTTTTTACTTTGTTCACGCGTGGGCCCCATGATACATTCACCATTCATGAAAGAAAATCAAAGCAGCACAATGCTGCTTCTCCTTTACCCGTAGGCCCCTATTCTCATATACACGCTCACCATACATCATTCCATACATTAAATTACCAACCTGAATCTTTTATATATATATATATATATATATATATATATATATATATATATATATATATATATATATATAACTATTATGATGGGAGAGATGGGGTTCCAAACAAATAAAAAAAAATTTATTTTTTTTTGTTTGAGTGCAAACACGTGCAGCGCACGTGTTGGTAGGTTTTTTTTGTCCTTTTCCTTCCTCCTACACGTGCATCGCACGTGCATCATACTAGATTTTTCCTTTTTTGTCCTTTTCCTTCCTCCTCCACGTGCATCGCACATGCATCATACTAGTGTATATATATAGAGAAAGGTTCGGGTGAGAACCATGTCCTGGGGTGAGAACTTAAGGGCCTATCCCAGCCATTCATCTGCGTAATCTTAACGGTCAAGATTTTTAAAAATTAAACAATAAGATTAATTAATATTTGCATTAAGATGTCAATCCCTTTAATTAAGCGCTGGGGACCGCGTAATAAAAGGAATGAAAGATCACAAATTATTAGGCAACATATATTGCCTTTTTTATTTTATTTAAAAGGAATGAAGATCACAGATTATTATGCAACATATATTGCCTTTTTTATTTTATTTTCAGCCGAACCACAATCTTCATCAGGATGAACAACATTTGTTGCTACGTACAATGTTGCTAAATATGAAATTTTTGTTGCTACGTACAATGCAGTTAGTTGTTATTCAAAAAACATTCAGTTGCTATATTGATACAGTCAGTTGCTATACAGTCAGTTGCTATACTGACAGCATGTACAATATAAGTTTTGATAAACAAACAACATATATATATATATATATATATATATATATATATATATATATATATATATATATATATATATATATATATTCCTGCTAAAATATGCACTAGTTGTATCTACTTACAATACAGTCAGTTGCTATATAGTGAACGAATTGGTGAAGGAACGAATTGGTGAATGATTCTGCAGTTGCTATTAATTTGGGATACAAAATCTTCTCTAATATTTTACGGGAATAAATTATTTCTCTCTCCAATTTGACTAAATTTTCCTTAACCGTCACACACAAAAAAACAGGAATAAATTATTTCTCTCTCCAGTTTGACCAAATTTTCCTTAACCGTCACACACAAAAAAAATTCTGTAGAGTATGATCTATTACCTTATTATGTACTTGCATAATCTCAGCCATACAAAATGATTTGATGAGTGGTTGGGAGAGGCCCTTAGGTTCTCACCCCAGGGTTGGTTCTCACCCGAACCGACCCCTATATATATATATATATATATATATATATATATATATATATATATATATATATATATATATATAATAAAACACAAAGAAAGCTATCAAGTGGCTCACCTTCAATCCCCCCAAAAATTAAAGGCCCAGATCTAACCTCACAAAATATATTTTCCCCCCAAAAGTTTCCCCCCAAAACTCAAATTCAAATCCCTACCCAAAACAACTCCTATATTTATTTATTTTTTTTTTTTCTCTCTCTCTCTCCTTCCCTCCTCTATTCAAAAAATCAAGAAAATAAAAAAATTTTAAAATTTTTTAAAATAAAAATTTAAAAACTAAAAAAGTTAAAAATTTAAAAATTTAAAAACTTTAAAAATAATTCAAAAAATTCATATAATATGTTTTTTGCTCTATGTTTGCTACTTCAATTAATTTGCTGGACCTCCAAAACCATTTTATATGATCAAACAATGTGCACCGTGCCGAAGACGTGCCGTAGGCACGTGTCAACGGGCAAACCTAGTATATATAATAAAATACAAAGAAAGCTATCAAGTGGTTCTCATTTAATAGGGTTGAAATCAATGATCCAGATCTAACCTCACAAAACATATTTTCCCGCCCAAAAGTTCCCCCCCCAAAACTCAAATTCAAATCCCCCAAAACAATTCCTTTATTTATTTACTTATTTCTCTCTCCTCTCTCTCTCATTCTCTCTCTATTTATTCAGAAATTTTATATTTTCAGATTTCAAATTTGTAAATTTTCAGATTTTTTATGTATTTTTTATTACCCATGTTACATTGAAAAATACAAATATCTTATCAACAGTTAAATTTCATTATTTTCCACAATCAACTAAGAAGTTGGATTTTTACACCGCAATTTATAATTATTTTTCAACATATACTAATAAAAACATGGACTTTTATTTATAACTAAGTATTGTTTTACTATTCAAGCTTGAGCTACATAATTGTTGTTTTACTGTTTACAAGACTTTCATATGCTGTATCGTTCTGAAGATGTGCCGCAGGCACGTGCCCATGGGCAAATCTAGTATATATATATATATATATATATATATATATATATATATATATATATATATGGGTAAAAGGGATATGTTGCGGGATATGAGCAACTTGCTTATTTAGTATATGAGCAATTGATTATGTGGCATGCATGTGATACATTGGACAACTAACCTTTTTAAGACTTATCCAACCACATGTATGCCACATCATCAATTGCTTATTTACTAAATGAGCAAGTTGCTCATACCCCTTTTCCCCTATATATATATATATATATATATATATATATATATATATATATATATATATGAAAAAAAAAATCAAAATGTATTGTGCACAAATAAAATAAATACACACACTCAAAAAATTATTTTGAAAACGGATATGCTCAAATACGCGCATCGAACTACGTGCATCGCACGTAAAATACCGAAATACGAAAAATGACTTTATCAACAGAAAAATGTTAAAGATAATAAAAATACAATATAAGAAAATATATTTATTTATTTTATATATTTCATGACGTAATTGTTACGTACGTAGAAAACACGTGCATTTCACGTACAAAATCATTTTAATCAAAATGGAGAAAAATGAACTTTCGTTTATAAAACGAGTTTGAATATGAAAAATAAATAATCAATACTCATAAAAATATCACTCGTAGCGATGGAAAAGTACGCAACTGATACGTGCATCGAAAATACATAAAAAGCACGTAAAAATACAGAGATTGAAATATTGCATTTGAGTAGAAAAAATAAGATAAAAATCAATACGGAAAATACATAAAGAGTCAGAAATCAAGATACATAGTGAAAACACGTTACAAAATACACGTGCATAACACAAGGGCAAAATTGTCATTTCCAATTTTGCGGAGTGTTACACCCACAGTTATATGTGTTGACAATATGACCGTTTGTGCTGCAACCGATTGTGCAGTCACATTCTGGGTCACTAGTGTTTGTGCACTGAGTAGTCCACTGACATTCTCATTTTGTGTGTTTTTCATTTTTTTCTGAAACAGTTAAAATTCAACTGTTAGTTTATTTTTTCTTCCGAAATGATAACAGTACCTGTAAATAATCTTCACAAAAACTGTTAGAATGGAGGAAAAATGTTGATTTAAGATTGTTAGAACTCGAATATTATAAAATAGAAAATTCCTAGCAATGTTTGTGAAGAACTACAATTACAAGAATAAAAGAACAAAACAGACACTTCAATACAGAGTCGAGATTAAGATCTCTGTCCTTAAAGCAAAATTCACCCAGTAGTGTGACAGTAGTTGAAGAATTGCCTCCCAGGATACAGCTGTATTACCTTTTCCTGAAGAGCAGCACCCTAGCTTCAGAGATGTCAGTGAACCAGTAGCTGTGTTTTACTCTCAGCCTCAGAGGAAGAAGAAAGAACATTATCAAGTTCAAAAACTGTGTTTCTGGAGTAATTGTCCATTACTCTGTAACAGCGAAGCTTCAGAAATGTCAGTGAACCAGTAGCTGTGTTTTACTCTCAGCCTCAGAGGAAGAAGAAAGAACATTATCAAGTTCAAAAACTGTGTTTCTGGAGTAATTGTCCATTAATCTGTAATAGCGAATCCGCAACCGGGGCCGGGCCGGGCCGGGCACACGAGTGTGTGTTTGTAACTTTGGCTAGGTCATCTTTCCACTACACATTAGTGGTAACCCCAGGGCTACACCCTTTAGTCCATTTCTTTAGCTTATATACTAAAGAAATCTTTCCCAACTTCCGATGTGGGACTATCCATTTTCTCCAAATTCCCAAGTTAGTACATTTCGAGTACCCAACTTTGGACCAACATTTCTCATTCATACGGAATATGTTTTTTGGCAAATGGGTTCATTACGGAATAGTACTCGACGAGAGGAACATAATCCAATTACTTTTCGGCGCCACCGGTGGCCGGAGCCCACTGGAATCCGGTCCGAAAAATATGCCAAAAAAATTTCGAACACTTAACACCATCGAATCTCACTACATTGACCGACTTCTGATTCCCGTACCAACATTTTTGTTAGCATTCCAGAACTCGGAGATCGGTTGTTTGGCAAGCACCATCACTGATTGATACATAAGCACATTATTACCAAGTTTAGATACCTACATGTAACTTAAACCTAAAAATCAAGTTTAGATACCTCTAATATATTGGAATTTTTTGCCGTGATAGGCCACTTTTTGAAAATATTTGCGATTATGGGCCAGTTTCGAAACTATTAGCGCTGGTGGGCTAACTTGTGCCACGTCAACAGCGACCGCTATTCCTAATAGTGGCCTCTTCATTTTCGAGGTCGCTAATGGGAATAGCGGCCTATGTTTTAAATGTTTTGAAAAAAAATTTTGTCGTCGCTATTCCCACTAACGACCTTAGTTATATGAGGTCGCTAATGGGATTAGCGACCTCGAATAAATGTATTGAGACACTTAGCGATTCCTAAATAGCTTTCTCTAAAAATTTAAAACCGAGGTCGCTATTGGGAACAGCGACCTCTAGTAGGAAACACAATCTCCTTATTCTTTGTAAAATTTGCAAAATAGTCATACAACTAAGGCATCTATTGGGAATAGCGACCTTGATTGTCATTTTTCAGAGAGCAAAAGCTCTCTAGATTTTGCTAAGTGTTCGAATGCAGCTCATTAACGGTCGTTAATCCCATTAGCGACCTCATATAACTAAGGTCGCGAGTGGGAATAACGACGGCAAACAAAAAATTCAAAAAAAAAAAAACATAGGTCGTTATTCCCATTAGCGACCTCGAAAATGAAGAGGCCGCTATTGAGAATAGCGGCCGCTATTGACATGGCACAAAGTAGCCCCAAAACGCTAATAGTTGGGAAACTGGCCCAAAAACGCAAATATTTTTAAAAAGTGGCGTATGTAGACAAAAAACTCAATATATTGTGAGTTTAAATTACTAGTAATATACATGTGTGATGCACATATTAATGGGAGAGTTGGAGTTGCACGTGTGTTGCACGAAAGTAGGTAGATTTACAACTCCATCTCTTCAATTATAATAGTTATTATATATTATATTATAGATAGACTAGGTTTGCCCGTTGACACGTGCCTACGGCACGTCTTCAGAATGGTGCACCTTATTTGATCATATAAAATAGTTTTGGAGGTCCAGCAAATTGATTAAAGTAGCAAACATATTATATGAGAAACTTTTGGGGATCCAGCAAAAAACATATTATATGTTTTTTTTTTGAATTATTTTAAAAGTTTTTTAATTTTTAATTTTTTTAGTTTTTTAATTTTTAATTTTTTAAAAATTTTTAAAATTTTTATTTTCTTAATTTTTTGAATATAAAAGGGAGGAAGAGAGAGAGAAAGAGAAAAATAATTAAATAAATATAGGAGTTGTTTTGGGTGGGGGATTTGAATTTGAGTTTTGGGGGGAAACTTTTTGGGAAAAAATATGTTTTGTAAGGTTAGATCTGGGCCTTTAATTTTTGAGGGAATTGAAGGAGAGCCACTTGATAGCTTTCTTTGTGTTTTATTATATATATATATAGATAGATAGATAGATAGATAGATAGATAGTAATTTACACGTGTGATGCACAATTAATATATTAAAAAAATTAAAGTAAAAAATTTGGCGTAGTGAAGACTCGAACCTGAGACCTTCTTCATATTAGTTATGCACGTGCAATGCACGGGTTGGTCGATTGTCAAATGACACTAAGATCTTCTCCCATTATAATATTAGAGATTAGAGATTAGAGATAACAAGTTTTGGATAGTTAATTCAAATATCAAGTTTTGGATAGTTAATTCAAATATCAAGTTTTGGAGAGATAGTTACTGATTCACTCAGTGACCTCTGGATCAATGGCTCATGGCACCTTCCCTGTATCATCGATGGCAGGGTGTTGGGCGCGGAGGAGCATTCAGCATCCCTGTTTTCTGTCCGATCGGAGCTGCTTTGGTGCTGCTTGTTTGTTCTGGTGCAGTTTGCTGACGCTGTCAGCACTCTTTATTTGGTAGTGGTTCTTGGGATGTAACTCTTATTCTTGTTGTATTTAGGAATAGTGATTTTAAGTTTCTTGTTTTACGCCTTGTAAGACCATCCTATTATATTCAGTACGTTATTTAATGCATAGCTGAACTCTTTTGACTCTATCCGTATCATCAAAAAAGTTTCGGAGAGATATCAGATTAGAGATTAGAGCATCCACTATGGTCGGCTATTTATCTAAAAAATGGAAATTTTGGAAAATTTTACCCCACTACGGTCTGCTATAAACCTAAAAGAAAAAAATACGTTATGTACTTTGTTTAAATTCTATTTCCATTCTAGGGTGAAATTAAACAAAAGGATAAACCTAGTTTGGAATCCCCAAAATAACACATTCTCGAAGAGCTGTATATTCTTCTTGCTGATCAACGATGATTACGATATCGGGCAACCCGGTCATATATTTGATCCCACCCAGATATGTTTGTAAAGTAGATAATTTTCTTTTCGCCGTTGCTGCATCTCTTTTTGGTAAACGGTTGAGTTTCCCCATCTTTTGTTCTGCTCTTAAGTCTCTGAACTTAAGAAGTCTCGTTTCCGTAGTGGACCAATTCGTTAGCATACTGCCAAGCCATTTTTTATTAACATAATGACATCGAGCCCTTATTGCAGCTGATGCTACTAAATCCGCTGCTTTATTTTTGGTACCAACGATTAAGAAGGTTTTTCCTCTACTTGCTGCATCAAAAACTAAATCACAGGCTTCTGATAAAAAACGAGCAGTTCTAGTAAGATTTGTAATATGAATACCTTTGCGCTTTGCAGAGATGTAAGGAGCCATTCTAGGATTCCATTTCTTAGTGCCATGACCAAAATGAACTCCTGCTTGCATCATCTCTTCCAAATGGATGTTCCAATATCTTCTTGTCATTTTTTCCACGCTTTCTCTTTTTGCATAAATAAATAATAGTTCCTACGGAACCTTCTACCCTACTGGGATTGGCCGTTGATACACAACTCAAACCATTCGTTTTTTTTTTTACTTCATTTTATTTATTACCAAATCAATAACTAGAAAGTCAAAAAAATCTCTCCTTAGGAATTAGAAAATCGCGTAAATAATTTTTCTGGTGTGTTATAGAAATTGTTTGGGACGCAAGAACAAAAAAATTCTCTATGGTGTAACAAAATATCTCTCATTTCCAACTCAAATAGATTTTGCTTTTTGCTTTCCAAATGAATGGTTTTGTCTTGCCTTGAACGGTGCATTAATTTTTGGAATCCAGTACCGACCGGGATAATCCCTCCTAGAACAACATTTTCTTTCAGACCCTTCAACCAATCAATACGACCTCGTATAGCAGCTTTTGCTAAAACTCTAGCAGTTTCTTGAAAACTTGCTTCGGATATGAAATTTTGAGTATTCAGAGATGCCCTCGTTATTCCCAATAAAATTGCGTGATAACAGATCGTTTCGTCTAAAGCACGCCCTGCTCGTTCCGCTCGCAACAATCCAATTAATTCTCCGGGTAAAAAAACATTAGACATTCCATCTTCTGAAACCAACACTTTTGATGTTACTTGCCGTACAATAATTTCTATATGTCTATTATGGATCTGTACCCCCTGGGATCGATAAACCTTTTGGATCTTATTAACCAAATAGATACGACTTTGGGCTATAGTTAACTCAGCCCCAATTAAGGATCCCCAGGGAATTCCAAGAATTTTTGGTATACGTTCGTTCCAACCTTCAAATCTCTTTTCAAGGTTCATCGATATTGAACCAATCGAACGCACTTCTAAGATTTGTTCCACTTTTGGAAGACCTTGCGTTATATCACCAGATCGAGATTTTTCATATATAAATGTAACTAATGTATCTCCCTCAGAAAGGGTTTCTCCATAATGTCCATGAACAGTCGCTCCTAGAGTGGCCAAATAGGGCTTAGCTGATCTTATAACTAAGGAGTCAGCATGCACAATTAAAATTTGACCAAATTTTTGGATGTGTGGTCCATATTTAAATAGACATATGCTTTCACAAAGAAATTGTCCAATAATCGTTATTGTGGATGTCTCTTCACAATAATTGTGATGTAGAAAGCACCAATTCAAATGCAATGGATTCAAAATGATGTTATTGCATGAACCGGGATTATAAATCCTCCTATTTTCATCTATTAAACAGTATTTCAATACTTCAAGTACTTGAAAAATCGGTTTCCAATTGTCAAGTAGCCAATATTTTTTTAACAAGATCTGATTATGAGTTCTTAAATGGTAAGATGAATAAAAATTCACTATTTTAGGTGCAATAGTACCTAAAGGGCCCCACGAATCCCTAATTGGAGTTATGGGATTCGATTCTTTTGTCACATTGTTATATTTTGAACCATTGAATGGACCAACCCGAGAACAATTGAATGATGACAAAATTCTCAAAGATTGGCATTCCTTATTTCGATTCAACAACGTACCAATAGTTCCTTGATGCTGGGTAAATAATGGAATCTTCACTTTGGAATAAAAAGGATTAATATTGGTGCGATCTAATTCATTTTTGGGAATCCATCCTGAACTCGATGTATCATACCGTTTTCCAGTATATGAAATCGTAGACTTGCCTAACTCAATTCTTAGGAAATCACGAATCAGATTATTTACCCTTACTTCAACAAAGGAAGCATGAACTTCTTCTATAGGACCATTTTTTTCTTGGTCCCAATTCAATACTAAGCAAGTCCGAACTAATTGAATATTTGTGTGAGAAATTCCTCGAATTGACTTTCCATTTCCATAAAGAATATAATTGACAACTCTAAGTTGGACATTTTCTTTTTCCTGCAAGAGATCTTGCGGGAAAAGTTTTGCAAAATTTATCCCATCAGCTATTTCATATGTGACTACAGGACGAACTAAAACAAAATACTTGTTTTTTGTGGGTGTGATCCATTGGACATAGATCCAATTTTGCAAATTTTTGGATTCCTTAGCATTCTTTTTTTTTTCATTCCCGGTGGTATCAAAATGCCGCTATGTCTGGATATCTTATCTGTCTCTCCGGGAAAATGAATATCTCCAGAAAATATTTTCAGTTCCATACTTTTTTTTTCTCTCCACTCGGACTAATCCACCTACTCGGCTTCTTGTATTTAAAGCGAGTTGTGTATCTACTCCAATGATACTATTGTTCTGTACCATTATGGACGAAGATCCGGGTAAGATATGTACTTCTTCAGGAATAAAAAAAAATCGATCTACTTTCATTTTGTATTTCGGACTAAATTCTTTTGCTCCTCGATATTCAATCAAATCTTCTTTTTTCACGAGGAAATCCACCTCTACGGTCCCATATTTAGTAATACCCGAACTATTTCTTCTGTATCGTGGATCATCAAAATAAGCAAGAATACTATTTCTACGTAAAATGCCATTTATGGGTATTTCAATCGAAATACCCATAAATGGTATTAGTTCTTTCTCTAGTTCTTGATCATATTGTAATGGTATGAGAAATCTATTTCTTCGCCTTTTCGCCAAGAAATCTGAGCTCTCTTGGAGAATTGAAGGATATATGAAATTCCAATGACCACTGGGTATGATTCGATCAAGTCTTAAATAGTCAAGAATTTCCCTATCTTCTTTATTAGATTTAGATTTATTAGAAGGATCCAACAATTTATGTCTTACTCGATCATTAGTGATTGAGAGGTCAGAGATATATCTTTCGTCGACAGAAAAAGAATGAATATTCAGTTGATCTTGATCCTTGTGGAGCGAAAAACAAACTATACTGGATCTGTACGGACTTCCTGCTAATATCCATAAATGACTTGTTTTGGGTAATAGATGAACATTACTATATTTATATTCAGGTGCATGGTAGACATCGGTACTCCAGTGCATTTCTCCCTCTGATTCAGAATAAATATGTTTTCGAACCCTCTCTTTCAAATTCAAAGTGGACGTTCCGGCACAAATTTCAGCAATCACTTGTTCAAATTCTACATATTGATCATTTTGAACTAAAATTAAACTTTTTGGTGGAATATTCACACTATGTATAATATCCCGACTCTCAATAGTTACATACAAGTCTATAGAACATAAAAAAAGCAGGATGCCCATGGCGGGTACGTGTGGGATGAACCAAATACTCATTGAACTTTATTTTTCCATTAGAAGGAGCTCGTACATGTTCGGCAGTACCACCTGTGAATACTCCACCCGTATGAAACGTTCTTAGTGTTAGTTGAGTCCCTGGTTCCCCGATTGATTGACCCGCAATAATACCTACGGCTTCCCCTAATTCGACCAGGTCGCCGTGGGTGGGGCTTCTGCCATAACATAATTGACAGATCCAAGATGTATTCCTGCAAGTAAAAGGGGTTAGAATATATATTCGTTGGGTTCCAGAGGTTATGAATCGATTGGCAAGTCCAATTCCAATATCTTGATTTCGAGTGGCAATGCATCGTATCCCCATATATATATCGTCTGCTAATACACGACCAATTAGGGTTTGGGCAAAAATTGTTTCTGTCATCCCATTTTGAGGACTGACGGAAATACCTCGGATAGTACCACAATCTGTTCTACGTACAATAATGTGTTGAACTACTTCAACAAGTCTACGCGTGAGATACCCAGCATCTGATGTTCGTACAGCGGTATCCACGACTCCTTTTCGAGCTCCGTAGCAGGAAATTATATATTCTGTCAAAGAAAGTCCTTCGCATAAATTGCTTTGAATGGGTAAATCAATCATTTGTCCTTGAGGGTCCGACATTAATCCTCTCATACCTACTAATTGATGTACCTGAGATGCATTTCCTCTAGCTCCTGAAAAGGACATTAGATGTACTGGATTAGAAGGATCAGTCATCCGAAAATTAGGATTCATTTCTTGTCTCAAATATTCACTTGTGGCATACCTTCAATGGATTGACGTAATTTTTCTACCGCGTGTACATTCCCATAATGATGGTGTTTCTCCAAAATAAAACTTTGTTGTTCAGCATCTTGGACTAACCATCCCTTGGAAGGTATTGTTAAAAGATCATCTATTCCTAATGAAATAGATGTAGCAGTGGCTTGCTGGAAACCCAAAGTCTTCACTTGATCCAGGATATGTGATGTATATGCCATTCTAGATGTAGCAGTGGCTTGCTGGAAACCCAAAGTCTTCACTTGATCCAGGATATGTGATGTATATGCCATTCCGAAATGATCTATTAATCTGCTAATAAGTCGTTTCATAGCAGTTCCATCTATCACTTTATTGTGAAAGACCAGGTCGGCCCGTTCTGCCATAAGTACCTCCATATTCCGATGAGTAGGATTCGACAATGGGCCTGAGTCAGTGATTCGAAAACTTCCTTTCCTCAATCTTTATTCACGTAGAAATTCAGAAAAAATGATAATACCAGTGAAATTGGATAGTCCCGACTTCCCGCAAGCACGGGTATCATCTAATCGAATTTCTTAGTTTAGATAGTGTATGAGTAGGCCCGGCAAAACCCCTGTATGGCTTCTTCTATTTCTCGATAAAAAGAAACATGACCAACTGTGGTTCGAACGTATATACAACGGATTCCTTTTTTTACACTTCCTACTATTAAATAGTGCCCATAAATCTCATGATAAGTACCCGAGGATTCATATTGAACTTCGATGGGAATTTCTCTTGAGCCAATGACACGTTGATCTAGCCGCCAACGGAGCCAAAAAGGACTATCTAAATTGATTCGTTTCTGCCGATAAGCTCCAAGTGCATCATAGGAACTACAAAAATGTAGTTCTTTCTCTTTCGTATACTTATAGTTATTGTTGTCAACTGTTTTATTTTGGTAGTTTCCGCAATTATATGGATTATACCTATTTGCACAAATACCCCGTCGATTCCCGATCGTTAATACATAGAGTCCGATAAGCATATCTTGAGTTGGTACGAAAATGGGATCTCCAATAGCTGGAGACAAGAGATTCATATGAGAAAACATAAGTAAACGGGCCTCCGCTTGAGCTTCCAAAGATAAAGGTACATGAACAGCCATTTGATCTCCATCAAAGTCTGCATTGAAGCATTTTTTTTTCGAGTTCTTTCAAAATGGGTTCAAAAAAAGAAGGTCGTTTTCGGGCAGCCCCAAAGGGTAGTTCTGCTTCTCTTCCCCAGATTGTTAAAAAACAAAAATTTTCTTTTTTTTTCATTTGCTGATCTCTATGAGGAGATCGTACCTTAGATCCTCGCCAAGGTTTCAGACAATAGGGAAATAGAATCTTTATCTGAATACCGTCTGTTAACCAATTTTGGGGAAATTCTGTTTCTGATAATTGAACACCATTATAGGTACATTTCACATGCATTTCTCTATTCCAGTCCTTAAAATCTTCGTACCACTCAGGGAATTGCAACAATAACATACGACCAATATTTTTCACTATTATCAATAAGGGTAATATAACATATTTTCTAAGAAAAGATTGGGTTACTAACATTGAACCTCTTATTGCTTGAGTAAATATAAAAGTATCCCAAGCTTCTGATATTGCGATTCGTTCATTTTTCTCTTCTTTCTCTCCGTTTGTTTTCTCATTTTCTTTTGCCTCCTCCTCATTAAAATAAGAAATTTGTTTTTCTCGGGGTTCCCCTACCCAATTCCGAAAAAAAAGATTCACTATTTCAGAGATATCAAAAAATAAAAAAAAAATGTTTTGTCTATTCGATCCAAAAAAAGTGGAGAATGCACATTTGCTTGAAACATTTCCCAAAAAACTATTTTACGTCTTTGAGCACGCATGGATCCTGCGATTATACCCCGACGAAAATCTGATTGTTGTGAATAACGTAGCAAAGCAATCTCCTCCTCATCTTCTTTACCATCTTCTTTACCATTTTCTTTACCATTATTACTAGTATTACTAGTAATAGCACTACTCTTAGTATTTTTATCCGTATCAGTATAAATTACAACGCGTTTGCCTTTTCTTGAACGAATTTCAGGGTCTTCCTTCGGTTCTTCTTCCTTTTCTTTTTCCTCTTCTTTTTCCTCTTCTTCTTCCAAATCCTCTTCTTCCTCTTCTTCTTCTTCCAAACCCTCTTCTTCCAAATCCTCTTCTTCCAAACCCTCTTCTTCCAAATCCTCTTCGTCCAAATCCTCTGTCAATTGGTATGACCAGCAAGAAACTTCTTTATCGATTTCTTCCATTCCAATAGATTCCTTTTCCATTTCAATGGTTGTTAGATCGTTTGGATCATTTGTAATTATATCGAATACAAATTTCAAAGACTTTGCTTTATTTTCTGAATCAGTTTCTTGCATGTATTCAAAAGAGAATTCATCAATTGAGGTTAAAAAATTCCCAATCCAATGAAATACGGATTCCCTTTGAAAGTCAAACGTATTCGTTTGATGTTCAAATTCTCGAGAATCATTAGGAAATAGACCGTGGATTTTATTGATCCAAAACATTTTTACGGAATCTGCTGTTGAAGTGATTAAATTATTAATGATTGCACGTGAATCTTCTTCTTCTTTTTCCTCTTCTTCTTCTTTTTCCTCTTCTTCTTTTTCTTCTATTTCTTCTTCTTCCATTTTTCCTCGAAAGGGTCCGCTCAAAAAAGGATCATACTTTTGGGGCAAGTATTCTTGTTCATTCTCATCATCGAATAATCTGGCGCTTTTTTCTAGCATATCTAAAGCAAAAAACCCCTTTTCTTTTTCTAGAATTTGTATTCGACTTATGAATTCATTGCCCAAGTTGTTTTTTTTTTCATTGGTATAAACCCAATAATTATATAGGTCTTCACGGGATAGTCTTTCTGGTGTTGTCGTGTACAAAGAAAGTTTCTGTTCTATCATTTCTGAAAAAGTCGATAAGCTGGGTGGATATGTAAAAGATATTGTTTGTTTTCCATCGCTTGTGCATGTATAAAAAAAATATTGTGACATTTCGTTTCGTACAGCATTTTCCAATTGATCATTTTTTATATATCTCAACGGGCGGTTCCATCGTTTATAATCGAAAAGAAAAGTTAAAAGAGGTTTTTCAATCCAGAAAATTTTCCTTTCATTTTGATCTTCTTGAAGTTTTCCCAATTCCCAATTATCTTGATGGGTATCAAGATAAGAATCTTCGTAAACTGGGCTATTTTTGTCTTCTTTGGTGGATCCCTCTTGTTCCTGTTTAGTCTTCTTCGTTTCGTAAGTTGTTTCTACATCGCTTTCTTCCTTTCTTTCTCCCCTTTCTTCCAATTCTGAGGTTTCTTTCAGTTTCTTAGTGACAATAGGCGACGGCATTCTATCTAAATAGTAGACACAGGTGATAAATAAGAGAATACTAAAGATTCGAGCCATAGAATTTCTCAATTCTGACACAAGGGACTTATTAGATCGAATCGAATGATTTTGCCGTATCCAGAATAATACCAATCCAACCCATTTCATGAATAAAATGTGACCAATTAACCAACCAACAAAACTACTTGTTACAAATAACATCTTGTTGTTGCATCGAAACATATAAATGTTGACTAATCAGGCTAACGTTGAACTTGGTAAAATGAAATGGTTGAATAATTGAAAAATGAAATTATTCAGGAATACACATTGAATGCTGAGATTACGCATTGAATTTCTGGTAGTAGATCCATAATCCAAAAAGTTTTTGTGATTGTTCCAGAAGAAATGAAACAAAAGATACGGTAGAACTAGGACAATTATTGTATGAGGTCTACCCAATGCTAAATGCAGAGGCGCATAATAGATCGATATGAACATCATGAGCTGCCCCGTAATAAAACCAGTTGTTGCTGATACCTCCTTCTCGGTTCCTTCTTCCATAACCCGAGCTCGAAGAAGGAAGAGATAAGAGGGTCCTATGGAGAATGTGGTCAGAAATCCATAATAGAGTCCGACCACAACGACCGAATTTATTATCTTCATGCATAAGGATAATAGATTACCTAGTAGAAAAGATTTCAAAATCATCACAAACCTCCCCTTTTTCTTTTCTATTTCAATTTCTCGATTATTATATGATGATTTCTTAACTTTCCATATATAGAAAGAGATAGACTATAAATGACATCTCTTATGTCAATGATACCATCTTCTTCGATTGAATGACATCTCTTATGTCAATGACACCAAAGGGATATGAAATGAATGGAATTAGGATATAGATGGAATATAATGAAATAGAGCCACTTTGAGGTTCCCTATGAAATTAGGCATGGAACGGAGCCACTACGAAGAAGTTCCGGGAGTTACGAAGTAAGCTTCGGACTCATGGGTTGAGAACGGGAGTTGAACTCTATGAGGTCGAATCTCCCGTTGTTCCTCAGTAGCTCAGTGGTAGAGCGGTCGGCTGTTAACTGATTGGTCGTAGGTTCGAATCCTACTTGGGGAGATTGGATTGATTATTAATTAAAGAATGAAGAATTGAATTAAAGAGCTCGCTTTGACCGTTAGGGGTAGGTAACCCGTTCCCTGCCTTTTTCTCTATTGCATTCTATCTCATCCTATCACATTCCGTTCTACGATATTTGTTGAGAATCACCGTCAATACCTCGGCGTAGATCCGGGTTAATCCCTTGTAAATAGCCCCAGGGCTATTTACAACTAGCCAATTTAGAATTCTCTGATGATGTACTAGCAGTGCATCAAAGATGCAGTCATCGATTCTCCCGATAGGCCACAATTAACGCTAACGCGAGCAAACATATTAATGACGAGGAACGCATTTTTGCTATGCTATTAATACTTGTACTTGCTCTGCTATTCTGCCCAAGCCTAGCTGAGGAAGAGTTACGGGGAGTCAAACAAAAATATGCTGATTCCGACCGGGTTTACTATATGTAATGTACAAAAATAACTTCACGAGAAATCAAAAGAAAAAGGAAGGCCATTCCATTTCGAAAAAAGAGCATACATACCCAAGTTCAATAGCTTTGAGTCCGCTATCCCGATCATTATTTTCTTACCCCCAGAGGTAAAGGAAAGGTCCTTCCCCTTTGGGTCGGTTGTGGGCGAGGAGGGATTCGAACCCCCGACACCGTGGTTCGTAGCCACGTGCTCTAATCCTCTGAGCTACAGGCCCCACCCCGTCTCCACTGGATCCGTTCCCGGGAGTACCCTCAAAAAGGAACCTCTCCTCAGCCATTTTGTTTTGGGTTAAGAAGATACCAAGAAAAAAGAGGGAGATTCCCTAGCTCGTTATTTAGTACGAATCGGTGAAATGAAAGAATCCATAAAAATTATTCAACAGACTCTAGAAGGGATTCCTGGGGGGCCCTATGAAAATTTAGAAGTTCGACGCTTTGATAGCGCTTTGATAGAGCAAAAAATTCTGAATGGAATAATTTTGAATATAGATTTATTACTAAAAAACTTTCACCTAATTTTGAATTGTCGAAACAAGAACTTTATGCGAGAGTAGAAGCCCCAAAAGGAGAATTAGGAATTTATTTGATAGGAGATAGTAGTGTTTTCCCCTGGAGATGGAAAATTCGTCCGCCCGGTTTCATCAATTTGCAGATTATCCCTCAACTAGTTAAAAGAATGAAATTGGCTGATATCATGACGATATTAGGTAGTATAGATATCATTATGGGAGAAGTTGATCGTTGAAATGATAATTGATATGACAGAAGTACAAGCTATCAATTCTTTTTCTAGATCGGAATCCTTAAAAGAAGTCTATGGACTCATATGGATATTTTTTCCCATTTTTACCCTTATATTGGGAATCATAATAGGGGTACTAGTAATTGTGTGGTTAGAAAGAGAAATATCCGCAGCAATACAACAACGTATTGGGCCTGAATATGCCGGCCCATTGGGAATTCTTCAAGCTCTGGCAGATGGGACAAAATTACTTTTGAAAGAAGACCTCATCCCCTCTAGAGGAGATATTCGTTTGTTTAGCGTGGGACCGTCTATAGTGGTCATATCAATTCTACTAAGTTATTTAGTAATTCCTTTTGGGTATCGCCTTGTTTTAGCCGATCTCAGCATAGGTGTTTTTTTATGGATCTCTATTTCAAGTATTACTCCTATTGGACTTCTTATGTCAGGATATGGATGGAATAATAAATATTCCTTTTCAGGTGGTCTACGAGCTGCTGCTCAATCTATTAGTTATGAAATACCATTAACTCTTTGCATGTTATCAATATCTCTACGTGTGATTCGTTGGAACATGATTATTTTCCCTCTTCTATTATTTTATTTTCCCTCTTCTCTAGAACTAGAAATAAATAGAAATGAAATTCTAAAATAAATAGAAATTCAAAGTAAAGGGGTTGAATATATTGAATGAATATTTACATTTTTTATTCATCAATGATTAGGATCGATGAGTTAAACTAGATAGTTATATGAGTAAAATCAAACTGTTTCCAAATTTGCAGTAAGAAGATCAAATCTCATTCCCTATGTACAAGAATACAAACATAAGCATAAGCAATGTAAACTGTTTACCCCAAGATTGAGATTCTTTCACTAATTATCATATCTGGAAGCGGGTACAAAAGGATCAACCATATGGGGTTTCTACTACCGTCTTCTATGTATTACCATACCGGAGATCAATCAAAAATCAGTGAACAGTTAGGAACACCAAGGTACACAAAAGATTAGTAATGGAGATAATGTAAGATATAAAAAAAGTATTTTTTGCATAAAACTTTTGAGAAAACGAATCATAATGAGGACTTTAAGTGGGTAGAAATGACCAAGCAGTACTTCCCCACGATTCCGATCTAGAGTATGCTCCTATTCACTGATTAAAGAAATGACTATCAAAAACGAATTAATTCTTTATTTATTTGGATTTTCAGAGTACCTCCTTCTCTGAGAAAGAAGAACAGGAATAAAAGAAATGGAATTAATAAAAATGAATAAATAAGAATAAAAAAGATCTCTATTTATTATTTATTTTTCCCATTCATAAGTCATATCTATATATAATATAGAATTCTTATCATTTCATGAATTTTGAATGACTGCCCAATTCTTTTTTTTTTTTTAGTTCTTAACAGAACATATTTATTAATATAACGAGTATTTCATTGAAGGGTTAAGTTATTACCGAACAAAAAGAAATTGCAATTCTATAATGGATAAGATCAATTCGGAAGCACTTTTTTAGTAGACGGAATTTCTTTGGTCTAATTTTGGACTCCCGGGTACATATTTATTCATTCATACCAGGCAATAATACCGAATAAGTCCTTACCTTACATTTATTTGTGGCCATAGAGAAGCCGTATGAAGCTGAGGTCTCATGTACGGTTTTGGAATAGCGATGTGAACAGTGATGTTCTCATCGACTATGATTATCTAACAGTTCAAGTACAGTTGATATAGTTGAGGCACAGTCCCAATATGGTTTTTGGGGATGGAATCTGTGGCGTCAGCCTATAGGGTTTGTAGTTTTTCTAATTTCTTCTCTAGCAGAGTGTGAGAGATTACCCTTTGATTTACCAGAAGCGGAGGAGGAATTAGTAGCGGGTTATCAAACAGAATATTCGGGTATCAAACACGCTTTATTTTACCTTGCTTCTTACCTCAATTTATTAGTTTCTTCATTATTTATAACGGTTCTTTACTTAGGTGGGTGGAATTTTTCTATTCCATACATATCCATTCCTGAACTTTTCGGAATAAATAAAATGGATGGCGTCTTTGGAATTACCGTTGATATCTTTATTACATTAGCTAAAGCTTATTTGTTTCTGTTCATTCCTATCACAGCAAGATGGACTTTACCTAGGATGAGAATGGACCAGCTATTAAATCTTGGATGGAAATTTCTTTTACCTATTTCTCTGGGTAATCTATTATTGACAACTTCTTCGGAACTTGCTTCCCTATAAAAAAAAATAAAAAAAATAGGATAACGAGATTCTAGATCCATAACTTCTCTCAAACAAGAGAAAGAAACATCAATTTATTCATGGATATTTACAATATGTTTCCCATGGTGACCGGGTTCATAAATTATGGTCAACAAACAATACGAGCCGCAAGGTACATTGGTCAAAGTTTCGCAATTACCTTATCCTATACAAATCGTTTACCCGTAACTATTCAATACCCTTATGAAAAATCGATCACATCAGAGTGTTTCCGTGGTCGAATCCACTTCGAATTTGATAAATGTATTGCTTGTGAAGTATGCGTTCGTGTATGTCCCATAGATCTACCCGTTGTTGATTGGAGATTTGAAAAAGATATTAAAAAGAAACAATTGCTTAATTATAGTATTGATTTTGGGGTCTGTATATTTTGTGGTAATTGTGTCGAGTATTGTCCAACAAACTGTTTATCAATGACTGAAGAATATGAACTTTCCGCTTATGATCGTCACGAATTGAATTATAATCAAATTGCTTTGGGTCGGTTACCAGTGTCAGTAATTGGAGATTACACAATTCAAACAGTTATGAATTCAACTCCAATTCAAATGGAAAAAGATAAACCCTTTGATTCAAGAACAATTACCAATTACTAAGATTTTATTTCGATATAAAGAACCCAAGCCTCCTTTATTTTGGTTAGTCTGAAACTAAAAATACTAACTATTTTAATTGTTGCGAATGACTCTTTGATTGAAACTGAGAATCTTTTTTTCGTGATGATTTTGAAATAGAAAAGCTATTCTTTTTTCTTTCAGATAAAAAAATTAGGATTCACTAAGAATTTTCATTTTATCTATATTTCCATTAAATACATATATATTAATATTCATTCTATTCAGATTTCATTCATTCCATTTAAAACTTATCATATAAAAGAAAAAAAAATAAGGGTACCACCTTTCCCTTTCCTGGACTATTTAGTAAGGTCATGCATGAAATATTTCGACTTATTTATCTGTTATACATAATGGATTTACCTGGACCAATACATGATATACTTGTAGTATTTCTGGGATCATTTCTTATATTAGGGGGTTTAGGGGTAGTATTATTTACTAATCCAATTTATTCTGCCTTTTCCTTGGGATTGGTTCTTTTTTGTATATCCTTATTCTATATTCCATCAAACTCCTATTTTGTAGCTGCCGCGCAGCTCCTTATCTATGTGGGAGCCATAAATGTCTTAATTATATTTGCTGTTATGTTCATGAACGGTTCAGAATATTCCAACAATTCCTATCCTTGGACTGTCGGGGAGGGGATCACTTCGCTGGTTTGTACAAGTATTCTTGTTTCACTAATTATTACTATCCCAGATACGTCATGGTACGGATTATTTGGACTACAAGATCAAACCAGATTATGGAACAGGACCTTATAAGTAACGTGCAACAAATTGGAATTCACTTATCAACAGATTTTTATCTTCCATTTGAACTCATTTCTATAATTCTTTTAGTTTCTTTGATAGATGCAATTACTATGGCTCGTCAATAAAAAATACTTAGAATTCCAAAAATTCTTAGAATTTGGAATTCTAAATCAAATGAAAAAGGGAGATTTTGCGTTTATCTACTATCCCTATTTTTTCTGGAATTGTTCGATTCTAGTCAATCAAATCGGTTGAATTGTGTTCATATTGAAATGAATCGAGATTGATGAGGAGTTATCCAATGATGTTGGAATATGTACTTTTTTTGAGTGTCTATTTATTTTCTATCGGTATCTATGGATTGATCACAAGTCGAAACATGGTTAGGGCACTTATGTGTCTTGAGCTTATACTAAATTCGGTTAATATGAATCTCGTAACCTTTTCTGATATATTTGATAGTCGACAATTAAAAGGAGCAATTTTCGCAATCTTTGTTATAGCTATTGCGGCCGCGGAAGCAGCTATTGGGCTAGCTATTGTTTCGTCGATCCACCGTAACAGAAAATCAACTCGTATCAATCAATCGAATTTGTTGAATAATTAATCATAACATAAATAAATCATACATATAAACATATAAATCATATAATCATAATTATCCATCATATAAATAATAAATATAAAAATAGAATATATATATTATATCTTTATTTATATTTATATGTATAGTAATATAGAAATATATTACTATTGAAATGAAATATTGGAAATATTGATGATCCATTGGTCAATGCGAAGTCAA
Source organism: Hemerocallis citrina (assembly GCA_017893485.1). Classification (NCBI taxonomy): domain Eukaryota; kingdom Viridiplantae; phylum Streptophyta; class Magnoliopsida; order Asparagales; family Asphodelaceae; genus Hemerocallis; species Hemerocallis citrina. The sequence continues at coordinate 62,885,923 of CM030358.1, forward strand.
ATGTGTGACTCGTATGATCATAGTTGGTGAGGCAAAAATCAAAGTCCATTGGTCCTTTCTCGTGAACAAATTTAGAAATATATCGATTCTTAAGATTTTTTTGAATAAACCATTGATTCGTCTGGTGTCTACAATATAAATATATATTTTATGATTTATTTACTACTGGTTTGACTTTACCAGATCGAAAATTTTTTATGTGCAAAACTTGAATTTATAGACCCAATGTCACATTCAGTAAAAATTTATGATACATGTATCGGGTGTACTCAATGTGTACGAGCCTGTCCTACAGATGTATTGGAAATGATACCTTGGGACCGGTGTAAAGCTAAGCAAATTGCTTCCCCGCCAAGAACCGAGGACTGCGTAGGTTGTAAAAGATGTGAATCTGCTTGTCCAACAGATTTTTTGAGTGTCCGTGTTTATTTGTGGCATGAAACAACTCGCAGCATGGGTCTAGCTTATTGATACGTTCTAAAAAACTCCACTTGAATCATTTGATTCCTTTTTACCGGCAAAAGCCCGTACTCGAGAAATTATATTCTTCCGAGCACGGGTTTTTTGGTCAAAACGTATCTTGTCTTTATCACGAGTTATTTCCCCTGGTTAACAATACTTGTAGTTTTGCCGATATTTGCGGGTTCTTCAATTTTCTTTCTCCCTCATAAGGGGAATAAGGTATTTCGGTGGTATACTATATGTATTTGTTTAATAGAACTTCTTCTAACAACCTATGTGTTCTGTTATCATTTCCAATTGGACGATACATTAATTCAATTGGAAGAGGATTGGAAATGGATAAATATTTGGAATTTTCACTGGAGACTGGGAATCGACGGGCTTTCCATAGGACCTATTTTACTGACAGGATTTATCACTACTTTAGCTACTTTAGTAGCTTGGCCTGTTACTCGAAATTCGAGATTGTTCTATTTCCTGATGTTAGCAATGTACAGTGGTCAAATAGGATTATTTTCTTCTCGAGACCTTTTACTTTTTTTCATCATGTGGGAGTTAGAATTAATTCCTGTTTACTTACTTTTATCCATGTGGGGGGGAAAAAAAACGTTTGTACTCGGCTACAAAGTTTATTTTGTACACTGCGGGAGGTTCCATTTTTCTCTTAGTAGGAGTTTTCGGTATGGGTTTATATGGTTCCAATGAACCAACGTTGGATTTTGCAAAATTAGCTAATCGGTCATATCCTGTGACATTGAAAATAATATTCTATTTTGGCTTCCTTATTGCTTATGCTGTCAAATCGCCGATTATACCCTTACATACATGGTTACCGGATACCCACGGAGAAGCACATTACAGTACGTGTATGCTTCTAGCCGGAATCTTATTAAAAATGGGAGCATATGGATTGATTCGGATCAATATGGAACTATTACCGCATGCCCATTCTATATTTTCTCCCTGTTTGGTGATAGTGGGAACAATGCAAATAATCTATGCAGCTCCAACCTCTCTCGGTCAACGCAATTTAAAAAAGAGAATAGCCTATTCCTCCGTATCTCACATGGGTTTCATAATTATAGGAATTGGTTCTATAACCGACATGGGGCTCAATGGAGCCATTTTACAAATACTCTCTCATAGATTTATTGGTGCTGCACTTTTTTTCTTGGTATCTGCACTTTTCATCGTTGATTCCAGTCAACGATGATGCTATAGCCTCAATCCGATTGATTCTTAACAAATTAGTATCTGCAATTTGTGAGGGGCGTTCTAGCTATATAAGAAGTCGTTGATTATTATTATGTTATAATTAAGAATAATAAGATTTTAGTTAATTATTTGGATTTTCTGGATCGGTTACTATTCTTGTCTTGAATTTTGAAAAATAGATCAAATGGGATATTGATATTATATTCTATATATTATATATATGATATATTATATTTTATATTATGATTTATGATTTTTTGGTATCCTAATGATTAATGATGAAAGTAAATGAGTTGATAAAGAGATGATTGAATCCAAATAATTATTTTTTTGAAGTTCGATTTCTGTCAGAGGACAATATGAATGTTATCCCATGTTCCATTAAAACACTTAAAGGGTTATACGATATATCAGGTGTAGAAGTAGGCCAACATCTATATTGGCAAATAGGAGGTTTACAAATTCATGCCCAAGTACTTATCACTTCTTGGGTCGTAATTGCAATCTTATTAGGTTCAGTCATCATAGCTGTTCGAAATCCACAAACCGTTCCGACTGATGGTCAGAATTTCTTCGAATATGTCCTTGAATTTATTCGAGACTTGAGCAAAACTCAGATTGGAGAAGAATATGGTCCTTGGGTTCCCTTTATTGGAACTATGTTCCTGTTTATTTTTGTTTCTAATTGGTCAGGTGCCATTTTACCTTGGAAAATAATACAGTTACCCCATGGGGAGTTAGCCGCCCCCACGAATGATATAAATACTACTGTTGCTTTAGCCTTACCCACGTCAGCGGCATATTTTTATGCGGGTCTTACAAAAAAAGGATTGGGTTATTTCGGAAAATACATTCAACCAACTCCAATACTTTTACCAATTAACATCCTAGAAGATTTCACAAAACCTTTATCTCTTAGTTTTCGACTTTTCGGGAATATATAGGCTGATGAATTAGTAGTTGTTGTTCTTGTTTCTTTAGTACCTTCAGTAGTTCCTATACCTGTCATGTTTCTTGGATTATTTACAAGCGGTATTCAAGCTCTTATTTTTGCAACTTTAGCCGCGGCTTATATAGGGGAATCCATGGAGGGTCATCATTAATTAGTTTTCCAAATAGTCTTGTTTTAGCTTATCCCAATTGAGGCAGTGCATGTTCAAGATAATCTATCTGCCTCTTGGTTGGGGAACATAATAGATACAAATCCGTATGTATATACAACTAGGGTTGTAGGAGGAAAGATAGACGATATTACGAAATGACGGGCCGGTTAGAGGAGAGGGGTCACACTAGATATATGGAACGTCTAGAAGTCCAGCCGCAGACTCTGTATATCTTTAATATCTTTCGAAGATTTATTCTAGCCTAAAATCCGATTCCATATAAAAAGCGAGTGGTTTGTTTACGTTAGGAAAGAAAAAAATGTATATGTGATATTAGATATACTAGTTATATAAGTTATATAGGGGTTATCCCTCTCTATATTATATATATTATTTTTTTTTTCAGTTTTACTTATTTCGACTCGATAGATTTTAGTGAGCAAATCCAATTCCAATTTCCAATAAATAAGTAATAATTCATTGGTTGATTGTATCATTAACCCTTTTTTTTTGTACGAGGAACCTATCATGAATCCACTTATTTCTGCCGCTTCCGTTATTGCTGCTGGATTGGCCGTAGGGCTTGCTTCTATTGGACCTGGAGTTGGTCAAGGTACTGCTGCAAGCCAAGCCGTAGAAGGTATTGCGAGACAACCAGAAGCAGAAGGTAAAATACGAGGTACTTTATTGCTTAGTCTAGCTTTTATGGAAGCTTTAACAATTTATGGACTGGTCGTGGCATTAGCACTTTTATTTGCAAATCCTTTTGTTTAATTTCACCCTAGAATGGAAATAGAATTTAAACAAAGTACATAACGTATTTTTTTCTTTTAGGTTAAGTTTGAACAAAGAAAAGAAGAAATTTCACAAAGCATTTGGAAATTATAGAAGACGGTAAACGATCTTCCGTCTATCAAAAATTTTGATTTCTTTGAAATTAAAAAATCGAAATAGACGGTAGAAGATCTTCCGTCTATACAATTTGACCGGTCAAAATTGTATGGACGGAAGAAGATCCTCCGTCTTTATATTTATTTAATTATTTTAAAAAAAAATTGAAAGAGACGGATTCTTCCGTCCCTTTCATTTTTTTACCTTTTTTTTCGTCCTTTTCTTTTTTTGTCCTTTTCCTAAAAGACAAAAAAAATTAAAAAATCCCAAACGGAACATGAACATCCGGCTGAGCTTTTTAAAAACATTTTTAAAAAATTAAAAAACCCAGACGGAAGATCTTCTGATCTTCTTCCGGCTGGGTTATTTTTTAAAGCAAAAAAATAAAATGGAGAGCAGACGGAGGATCTTCTTCCGTCTATATATTTTAATATTTTTTTTTTGTAAATTATAGCTTTCACCATAGTGACCGAAGAACAACTATGCTAAAAGCAAATTTGCATACACTCAAAATATAGCTGGAACCATAGTGGATGCTCTTAGAGATTAGATACATCATTTCCTTTCAATAATCGCAACGCTTATTATTACTACTCCCTTCCAACTTCCAACACTTCAACATGGCGCTCACCTCTCTGCTTCCTTTCTCTCCAATCCCCCGAAACCCTGACCCCAATCCCCAAATTCGACCCAAATTCTCCAATTCGACGAGAAACCAAGCTCATTTTATGGCCAATTCGGGCGGTTCTTCTTCGGAATCGACGAAGCTGGTCACTTTCCTGGGCAAGGGAGGGTCTGGAAAGACCACCGCAGCTGTTCTCGCCGCAAAGGTGCAATTTTTTTTTTTAAAGCCTTTTTTATATTAAATTTTTTTGGGGGGTTTTGCATTTGTGGTCTTGAGTTGGCTAGAATGTAGTAAAATTCACCATTTCTGACTAAGAAGATCTAATCCTTGATGCATTGCAAGTGTTTTAGATCATGTAATTGCAGTTTTATTTGGTAGAATTCTAAACTATGGGTCTCATGTCTACCTCAGTGGTTCTTGTGTATGATCAGAGGTTAAATAGTTACAGTCCCCACCCATATCAAGAATTGTAACATTTGAATGTTAAGATTGTCGATTTCTTGAGATGTTTGAGTTGAGTTCTTTTTTGCGTTATATTTATGTTTCAAACTCATCATCATGTAACTTCTTTTTTGGGAAAAAAATGGTGTACTCATATTCCATACCTCCAGCCTAGTGGGAGGAGTAAACATGCATGTAACCCTTTCTCCAGATGATATGACACGTCCTGTCATAAACTAAGGTTAGTTTGCGACATGGCTGAAAAGAACCTACTCAGTGACACAAACTTGCATGCAGGTTGTGGACGTATTTCAAAATTCAGTGTGTTTCCCCTTTACCTTTTTTTTTTCCTTGTCTAGCAGTCTATAGAATTGCCTACAGAAGGATCGTATGTGACATGTTGTATATGCCTTTTCTTTCCAATGTAATGTTAGGTAACTGATACAATGATATCAGACTGAAAGAAGAGAAGAAGATGTATATGCCTTTTCTTTCCAATGTAATGTTAGGTAACTGATACAATGATATCAGACTGAAAGAAGAAGAAGAAGAAGAAGAAGAAGAAGAAGAAGAAAGGAAGAAAGGAAGAAGAAGAAAGTGGTAAATTGGGGATAACAGTTTCAACCAATACATAGGCTGGCAGCAGGTACAAAAGAAACTAGCTAATCAGCGGTGAACACTGTTTAGACACATGTCTTTTAGTTCTCCCTCTTAAGGTTGGTACTAGGCATCCTTGCACGTAATCTCCATCACAACATAATCAGACAACAGTTGTTCACATTCTGCCTCATTCTATTCTGTGCACCATATGGTTTGGCTGGCCTCGGAAGGGATGGGCGTTCTAATTCGCTCAGCTGGCAAATTATCAATATCCTCGTTTTCACTGAGTTTAAGAAATCCTCAGTTGACCCCTCATCAACATTCTCGTTTGGATTTTGAGTTTGACATCTGTTGCTCGTATAAGTAACCTCTCGACCTGATAGGATGTATATTGGCAATTTTGTTGAAGTGTAACTGAAGTTTACCATGATGGGTTGAGTGCTGTGATCTTTTCTTCTACTTGTCTGTGGGTTTAAAGGTATATTTAACAGTTTATACTTTATATAGACTTTTCTACAGCTTATCTTGCTGGATATGGTTGGAGGCAGGTTCTGCATGTTTATTCGTGCTTCATTTTTATAACGTGCTGCAAAGTGTTTTCTATCCTAATGTTCTTTTAGATGTTTTCTACCTAAATTGTAAAATAAGAGTTTTGAATTTTGATCCTAATGATATTTTAGAGGTTTTCTGCTAAAATATGTAAAAATCTGAAAATTGATTTTCTTTTATAATATAATTCCCTCATTTTTCTCTTTAATGGTACACACAGAATTATTCTAATTTTATCCTTTGTGGATATTAGTATTATGCAAAGGAAGGGTTTCGAACTTGCTTGGTTGTACACACTCAAGATCTGACAGCAGAGCAGCTCATGGGTTGTAAGATAGGGTCTTCTCCAACCATGTATTCTGACAACCTTTCAGCTGTTAGATTGGAAACTAGTAAAGTAAATATTTTTTATCCTTCTAACCTTTCATTCAAGTATATATTTATTATGCAACTGAGATATTGACTAATTTGGAATTGTTGCTTCTCTGAAGTCTAGATTCTCCTTGAGCCTCTTGCACAGTTGAAAAAAGCGGATGCCCGTATGAATCTGACTCAAGGGATTCTTGAAGGGGTGTGTATGTAAGAGGGAAAATTTTCGATATATCTATAATGATGATTTTTTTTTTCTTCTCACTTTTGAAGAAACATATCTGTCTTAACGTCTTCTTTGTCTCTTTTTTCCATGTTGTAGATTGTAGGAGAAGAACTTGGGGTTTTGCCTGGAATGGATTCCATTTTCTCAGCATTAGCACTGGAGAAGTTTATGAGTTTTCTTCCCACTGTAAGAAATCGCACACAACAGGAGTTTGATGTACTGGTGTATGATGGGATTAGCACTGAGGAGACATTAAGATTGATAGGGGCAACTGAAAGAGCAAAGTATGTTTTTTTTTTCTTTTTTTCGTCTTCTATTGTGCATTTTTTTAGACTTAGTTTTTTTGATAGAATGGATGATACTTAATTAACAATGATTTGTTTACATTGAATGCTAGATGGTATCTGAAATATATACGCAATATGGCTGAGAAGACCGACATTGGTAGAGTAATTTCTCCTTCTATATTGAAACTTGCATATGAGTCAGCAAGGTTGAGTGGTGGGTCCGGCAACGGGAAAACAACCACTGAGATATGGAATGATGTTGAACAAATCCTAGAGGTAGTTTCTCCTTTCGAGTGACCGTGTATGGTTTTCAAAATGGGGATCCTTGTTTTCAAGCATCATCTTTTGACCTTAATTTTCCGTTAGTCCTTTTCAATTAACTTCTTACACTTTACACACGAAAACCCCGTCTTCTATAAAAAGCAAATAGAAGTATTTAGGACAAAACTCCCATGATGAGATGTATTGTTTTTAGTTATAAATATTTTTCTATGTGAAAGTGTTCTCTCTCGACTGAAACTTATTGTGTTTGAATGAAGTGGTTCGTTGATCCAGAAAAATCAAGTTTAATTGTGATATGTAATCCTTAGTTTACTAAAACTTCTTGTTCTAGGTGGATGGGGTATTTTCATCCAGAAAAGTCAAGTTTAGCTTTGATTTGTTACACTGTTGAAGAGCTTTCAAAAAGGGTCTTCAATAGTCCATGAAACAAAGGGTTTAGTTTTTGAAACAGTCTAATTAAAAACTGTCAAATTAGGTATTCTAACAAATTTATGCTTTCAAAATCACTACTGCCATCAACTTTTATGTGTGCAGAAGGCATCTTTTTCTCTTAACGTTCCTTCAAAGCTCAGATGCTACCTCGTTATGGATCCAAGCAGACCAGCATCCATAACCTCTTCATTACGTTATTGGGGATGCGCAATCCAAGCCGGAGCTCAAATTCATGGTGCATTTGGGTTCTCCTTACCATCGTCTCTGACAAAAGAGGAAGTATCGAAGAAGGTCTTTCCTTTAAACTATGCACTTGTTCCTAATTTCTCCGCAGATTCTCCTGTGGATTGGGATAAGATACTTGATTCCTTAGGCACGGATGCAAAACATCTGCTCGGTTTTTCAAGCAATTGTGATCAAACCTCTGTTACCTTCGACCCCCGACAAAAGACAGTGACCCTTTTCATGCCAGGCTTTGATAAGACCGAAATCAAGTTATTTCAGGTAGGTCAAACACTCATACTTGCATTTGTTTCTTTTAGCATATTCTATTAGTTGTTAACTCTTTGGAATCAATTTTCATGCGATTTGGATCCGAAAAATTATCCTTGCATTGTTATAATCACTGGATAGTATCTGTCTGAAGGAAATCAAGTTTTGACAGCAGGAGAAGTTCTTATGTCTGTGGTACCCAAGTAAAGTTGTTATATAATAGAGTATAAATACATCCTGGCCCAGGACGAGTACCGACCTAGTCCTCATTTGGGTATAGAAGTAAACTACAATCTGCAGCTTACTTACAAATGGACTTTCCTATCTTCTGAACCTATTTGGATGAAAAAATTAGAGATTTTGGTGTAGGGCAGGGATGCTTTAATTTGCCAAAAAAAGGAAGGAAAAAAACAACAACAACATCGTACTAACAGATTCCTTAGAATTCCCTGTAAACAACACTTGGGGAGGGGGCAGTAAGGGGATCAAGAAGATTGGCTTCATTTGCCATGTTGAGGGCTCAGAAGAAGCTCATGTTGGAAAGCAAGCACGTGCAAGAACCCATCAGGATACAAATCCTGAGGTCTTCCTGGATGATTCCTCTTCCCCACGTTCCTTCTGTCTCGGGCATTGGTGTAGTACAAGTAGGGCTGCAAACGAAACGAATCGAGCTATTCGTGAGCTATTCGGCTCGAGCTCGATCAAAGCTCGGTCAAAGCTCGGCTCGAACCGAGCTCGAGCCGAGCTCGAGCTCAAAACCGAGCTCGTTTCGTAAACGAGCTGAGCTCGAGCTTGATTTTTTTTTTTTTTTTTTTTTTTTAGGCTAAGCTTGCGAGCTATTTGGCTCGAATATGGTCAAAGCTCGGTCAAAGCTCGGCTCGAACCAAGCTCGAGCTCAAAATTAAGCTCGTTTCGTAAACGAGCCGAGCTCGAGCCTGAAGGTATTCGGCTCGGCTCGGCTCGGCTCGATTGCATCCCTAAGTACAAGAATGAGAAAATTGCTTTGGTGCTCTTTTTATTTCATAATAAAAAAATCTTTCATTCCAATTCCTTTGCCTACCGGAGGGATAGGAGTAGAAAGGGCTTCTGCACTAAAGTTGTTGGCTGGGGAAACATAGAATTGCTCTTGCCTTTTGACCTATACAATAGTACCTAAAGGGCCCCATGAACCCCTAATTGGAGTTATGGGATTCAATTCTTTCCCGTTCATTGAAAAAAAAAAAAAAACCTTAATTAGTTTTTTGCCCATTAATTAGTTCTTTCAGTTACTTGTAATTCCAAGACTGACCATCTTGGTTATATTTAATTTCAGTACAGAGGAGGATCGGAGCTGCTGGTGGAAGCTGGGGATCAGAGAAGAATTATCCGGTTGCCTTCTGCCTTGCAAGGAAAGGTTGGAGGTGCTAAGTTTGTTGAGAGAAATCTTGTAGTCACGTTGCGGCAGCGGTAGTATATCTAGTATTTGTATGGGATATAGAGAACTGTTGTCCCAATTTTTCAAGGCTCTTTGAGAGAATATCATTCTTTTTGGATCCTCACAGATTGTAGTGATATCACACACCTACTTATCTACTTGCAAACATCTGTTTTGTGATGTTATTATTGTCATGTATTGGTAATTTGGTATTATACAATCTCTAAAATATGTCTCTTATTTATACTACCGAGTCATTTAGTTTGAAACAAAAAAAATCTTATTTTAATGGAACTGAATAGCTTATGCTACAAAAAGTCCCTAGTTTTACAGCTAGCTATAGTGAAAAATATTTCAATTATGTTCCCAATGCCTTTAGCTGGATTAATGTGTGTGATTAGTGCCTATGGATTTGGATTCCTATAGACGACAATAGCATTGTTCACGGTTGGAGCTACTTCCAACATCCACTATCATTTGCTAAAAACTCGCTAAAAACTCTAAATTTAGCAATAGGATTGACAAAAGTTCTCACTATTGTTAGCTAAAAACTCAAAATTTAGAATAGAAATGTACACCAGTCTGCTAAAGATAATAATTCGCTTTAGTATTTGCTAAATATAGAAGACGGAAAATGATGGTCCGTTGCTTAAATTTTTTTTTTTTTTTTTTTTAACATGGTCGGACGAATTTTCGGTCCGCCAACTTATTCAATTTTTTTCTCTCAAAAAGATTATGAAAATGCCATTTAAATATTACTAAAATGCCATTATTTAATTACAAAATTGTCTTTTTTAAAAAAAATCTCATTCCAATTGCTTCTTCATTAACTTTTCTTTCAAGTATTACTAAAATGTCATTGGGTAATTGCGAAAATGCCATCATATATATATTTAAAAAAAAACTTTTTCAGCTTTCTGATTTTTTTATTGTGTTTTTTTTAATACAAATTTAACTCCAACGATAGCACACTCTCCCTCTCATTGCTATTTGCCAAATGCTAAAAGTGTATATTTTAAAAGTGACGATAGTGGATGCTCTTAGAGCACACAATCTGAGTGTATGTTTTTGGACCTGTTTTTCCTCTTTATTTGTCATGCTATCTTTGTTAACTTTGAAAATTGTAATAAATAGCTTGTACTAACATTTCACGAGAAATTTGCTTTGTACTATATTCTAATAATCTACCTCTTTAAAAAGAGATCAGAATTAATTTTTTTTCTTTTTTGAACTAAGACTACAAGACAGAAGGGAAATGAAATAGAAAGATGGGGATGCGAAGTTGTTTTTTTTTTTTTTTTGATAAAAAAGATGACCGAAGCCATCGTTTCATTAAAGAGAGCTTAAGGAAACCAGTACGGGATGCGAAGTTGTTGTTCTTCTTAACAATGAGTTGCATCCTAAAGAAATAAACCAAGAAGAACAGCAACAACCAGTACTAACTAATATTTTTATTTGTAATCAGATGAGAGAACACCTGAAGTACAAGTACATAAACCCTCCTTAATTCATCCAACCCTCCCGATAAGGAATGCAGCAAGCGTAGCCAACCGTTGCAAGTTCACCTCGTCTTTGGCTATAAGATCATCTGTAGCACCCTCGTAAAATAAAAAGGCGCAATCGTCAGCATGGTCCGCGATATCAACCACAGCCTTCAACGCACCGGTATAATTCCCTGACTTCACAGCATCAACTGCAGTAGTCGACATATTAATTAACACCTGAAACACATTTTCTTTACATGTTTCCAGGATTTCCTTAACTACAGGACGTGAGAGGTTCCCCTCCGCGGTCATGCTCGCCATTTTGGATCGAACACCTGTGGCGTTATGCAGGCAGAGTTGTGTGCCTATGAGTGCCAGCTCTTTGGCATCCGCAGTCTCGCTCCTGGGATTGGTTCGAAGAGAACTTGCACAGAAATTGTATTCGACTGTGTTGTTCGCAGCCTTGCATGTCTCGTCGACATTGGCAGAGGCGAGGGAGAAGAGGAGGATGGCGGCGAGGAGGAGGATGAAAGAAGAATAACAAGCCATTTTGTTGGTTTAGTTGCGTGGTTTGGTAAGGATCGAGGTACAGGACCAAGTATTTATAGACAGGGGACTGATTACATTTGGCTCAGTATTAATTTGAATTGCAGTTTCACATTTACTTGTTGCCTTTTTGGGCATATATCATTTCTATTCCAAAGAGCGTATCATTTTGTATTTTTTTTGCTGGCTCTCCTTCTGAATTTGGCAAAAGAATTTACTCTTTTTCTCAAATTTGGAAATATATTTATTTTCTAAAAAATAGAATTGGAAATGAATTTTATCTTTTTATTTTTCTTTCTGATTTGGCAATAGATTATTTTTTGAAATTTGGTAGAAGAATTTTTTAAAACAAATTTATTTTTTAGAATTTTTATAATTGACAATTGTTTTTAAAGAAAATTTTTAATATAGGGATTTGTTTGGATTTTTCTAATATCTCTTTGAGTTCGGATTACGTTCACTGCCAAATGAACCATACCTAAGACGGTTGAATTAATGTAGAAGTTGAAATACTTAGAAAATATTTCACTAATCTTGCTTGATTGCTTCATATTTTTCTGAAATAATTATATTTGAATGGAAGAAAATTAAGTTTGTGGAGAAAGGTAAAAAAAAAAAAAAAAAGAATGGAAGAGAAAAATAAGCAGTATACTTGTGTATGAATTTCAACATCTTCTTGTTGTTATGCAAAAACACCCACATTTTCTTGAAAAGTATAGAATCGTTGATTAAAAGTAGTGTTGATTTTCGATTAGGAACTTGAGACTTGATTAAGTTTGCATCTTACCATGAACCGATGCATGTGAATCCCTAAAGATCTTAATTTGTTCATTCTCTAATCATTACCTTGTAGGCTTGTAGCTAAAGTTGAAGACTAATTAGAGTAATGCTTTAGCCACTACCAATTTCACTACCATTTCCTTCACTACCTTAGGTGGCATACTTCTATTGGAGAGTTTTCCCACCTACTCTATCATTCCCTACCTATTGGAGTGTGCCACCTAAGGTAGTGAAGAGAAATGTAGTGAAATTGGTAGTGGCTCTAGCATTACTCGACTAATTAAGTAAGGATGTTTTTATTCAAAGAAAATATCTTAAAGATAACATGTAGGTTAGATTCCTTAAATTATTTATTTGTTCTTGCTTATTCTGACATGAGACAATATGAGGGTGAGTTAGAGATTACTGCAAAACTTAAAATCACTAGATTTCAACACGAACACAATTGAAGATGAGCCAGTATATTTGATAGATACAACTTTAACTCCACCATAGACGATCTTCAGCTCAAGAAGCTCAACTCAACGAACAGAATATTCACCTGGTCGAATATGCAGATCAATCCAATCCAGACTAGGCTTGATAGGATCCTGGTATCTACTGACTGAAAGGATGAATATCCTTTAGTTGGCGTTAAGTCTATTAGGAGGTTCACTTCTGATCATACTCCGCTAGTCTTACATTGTGGGGATGAAGCGAGGAGGTACAGACACACGTTTAGGTTTGAAAAAGCTTGGACACTTTGCAGTAAATTGCGTAAGATTATTGCAGACTCATGGAACGTCGATATAGAGGCAGTAGGGGCAATAGGTATTTGGATTACGAAGACTAGGAGGCTTTGTAATTGCTTGAAAGAGTGGGCTAAACAAAAAATTGGTCAGATTATAAAAGGAAAATGGTGGAACTAGGAGAGAGAGTTCAGGAGCTAGAATTGGAAGAGGAAGAGAGGGACCTTCTAGGAGCTGAGGCGAAAGAGTTAGCAAGTTGCAGTCAAGAGATCCAACAGATTGGAGAGATGGAAGAGCATTACTCGAGGCAAAGATCTAGGGTTCAATGGCCCAAGGAGAGCGACGCTAATACTAAATTCTTTTATAAGGTGGCCAACACAAGAAGGAGATAAAATAACTTTGTAGGGTTGTTCGTGAAAAGGTTTTGGGAAAGTTATGTTTTCATTAATGAGTAGTACAAGTATTTATAGTATAAGGAAAGCTGGAAGATAGTCTCAGCTTAACAAACTTAGTTTAAGAGAAGGTAGAATAACAAAGAATCAATATCCTAACTAAAGATATTAACAGCTAGAATATTGTTACAACAACCTAGAAGATAATAGCAAGACTAAGTCTTGGCTTTATCTTTAACATGCCCTCGCAAGATGGGCGTCCGATCGGATAGGCCAATCTTGGATATCAACATTTCAAACCGAGATCGAGCCAATGGCTTCGTAAGAAAATCTGCTAGTTGGTCGCCCGTTGGGACATGAGTGACACGAAGAGTACCATTTTGAACTTGTTCACGAATGAAGTATTAGGAAAGTGCGATATGCTTCATGCGGGAATGGAAAACCGGATTAGCGCTAAGATGCGTGGCACCTAAGTTGTCACAATAAATGACCGGAGCACGAGTGAGTTGAATACCAAGTTCGCCAAGGAGATTTTGAACCCACATGAGTTTGGCAGTGGTAGAGGAAACAACCTTGTACTCGGCTTCTGTAGATGACTGTACTAGAGACGTTTGCTTCTTGGAGCTCCATGTAATCGGGGTGCTACCAAGAAAGATTATGTGATCCATTGTAGAAGTGTAGTCATCCTTGTTTCCGACCCAATCGGCATCTGAGAAAGCATGAAGATTGAGTGGCGAGTGACTAAAAATTGTGAAGCCTTTGTCGAGAGTGCCACTCAAGTATCGAAGAAGCCGTTTGAGAGCATCCCAATGAGCACTTTTTGGCTTGTGCATGAACTGAGATAACTTATTTACCACAAATGCAACATTGGGAAGAGTGAGCGTTAGGCATTGGAGTCCCACAACTGCTGCTCTGTAATCTGTAGGAGTGTCAAGTAATTCGTCAGAAGTGAGAGTTAAAGCATTGTTGACCACCAAGGGAGTCCAAAATGGCTTTGCATGGAGCATATGCATGCGCTCAAGAAGATCAACAATATACTTCTTTTGACTGAGGAAGAGACCATGAGAAATAGGTATGACTTCTACTCCCAAGAAATAAGAGAGTGTACCAAGGTCTTTCAAGGAGAACCTTCTAGCCAATCCTTTAATGAAAGCATTTAGGGTAGTAGCATTAGGACCAGTTACTATAATATCATCCACATACACAATAAGATAAATAGGTGAAGTAGAATGATGCATGATAAATAATGAAGCATCAGTAACCGATCGCTTGAAACCCGAACCAAGAAGAAAGTTGGCTAGCTCTGTGTACCATGCTCGAGGTGCCTGCGTGAGCCCGTAAATTGCCTTGCACAATTTGCAAACATGAGTAGGAAAGGCGACATCCACAAAACCAGGGGGTTGTGACATATATACCTCCTCATGAAGTGTGCCATAAAGAAATGCATTTTAAATATCAAGTTACCGAAGATGCCATTTGTTTGTAACTGCAAGGCTAAGAAGAGTACGGATGGTGGCCGGTTTTACAACCGGACTGAAGGTTTCCATATAATCAATATATACCATGGCATTGTTGGAATCCTTTTGCAACAAGACGAGCACGATAACGTTCTACACTCCCATCAGGTTTGTATTTGATACGAAATATCCATTTGCATTTGACAAGGTTACGACTATTTTCGGGAGACACCAAGTCCCAAGTACCAAGCTTATGTAATGCCGTGATTTCGACAATCACTGCTTGCCACCAAAGAGGATCTTTAAGAGTTTGGGCTACGGTAGTAGGTTTGGTTGGTTTAGTTTTTACAGTGGTATAATGGTTGTACTTGGAGTTGGGCTTGTAAATGTTATTTTTGGAGCGAGTGACAAGCCGGGAGGTGGAGGAGGAGGTGGAGAGGGTGGTAGCATAGTTGGAAGAGATGGATTGCTGGTTTGGGGTGTAATGATCGGCTGGGCAGTGGCCTGCTGCTCCGTAAAAGATGTGGCTAGGTTATTGTCATTATCAAGGGGATTATGAACGGGTACTGGCTGAATTATAGGCAGCGACAAGGGACACCAATGGTCCGGATTAGGTATGGGAGTAGGATGGGTGTGGGTGCTGAGACAAGTATAAGGAAATTCGGTCTCTATAAACCGAAAGAGCCTAGACGTGTAGACTTTGCGGGTGGTGGGATCTAGACCATGATAAGCACTTTGAGTCTTAGAATCCCCAATGAAGATACAAGGAATGGACTTGGAATCCAATTTGTGTGTGGCATAAGGTAGTGTCCAAGGATAACACAGACAACCGAAGCTTCTTAACTTGAGATAGTTAGGAGGAGTACCAAAGATACGATGATAGGGAGATGAGTTTGTGATTGTGGGCGTGAGAAGCATATTGATAAGATAGACGGCTGTGGCAAAGGCATGAGACCAAAACTCGAGAGGAAGTTGAGCATGGGCAAGAAGAGATAAGCCCATTTCAACGATGTGGCGATGCCTTCTTTCAACAAATCCATTATGTTTTGGAGTATGAGGTGGAGAAGTGAGATGGGAATGTAGCGCCCCGAATTTCTAATGTGATATCTTAGAAAATACGTGGCACAATTCCAGCATCAACTTCAATGTAACATTAAACACAACCAACTCCACTAAAATTTTTAACTTTTATTACAACAAACTTTTACATAGCACAGCGGAATTCAAATCAACTCAAAATTTTCTTTTATTTACAACACAAAACTATCTCGAATCTGCTTTTACAATTTTACACAAAACTCTTATTAAATCACTTTTTCTCAAAACCAACTCAAGCATCCACACCTCCAAATTTTAAGCAACAACCTGCAACACATGAGGCTAGAGATGATCCCTAACCGCCAAACTAAAGGGGTCAGCCATAAATGGTGTGAGTGACATAAAACAACAAACAACATAAATGAACATTAGTCATGAATCCTTAAACAACAGGTAGTAAACATGAATACTTAAAATACGATGTAGCAAGGAAAAGTAAACAACAAGTGAGACTAAACCAAGTGTCATGTGTAGAAAACAGGAAATCCACATGCATAAAAACCAAGTCAAGAAAACACAAATTCTATATGCGGACTCTCTAATGCGTACTTGTCGAAGTCTATGCATCCCACTCTACATAGGTTCGGTGCAAGCCCTTAACGTCTCCACATCGTAGGGTTCAATCCCCCGCTATGCAACTAATCCTAACACGATGACTACTACGAGATAAAGATAAGCTGTGAATAGTAGTCCATGCCCGATAATTCCGGAGATCAATCCCACACCATAAGTAATTACCGTGATAATTCCGGAGATAAATCCCACACCACAAGTAATCTACCGTGATAATTCCGGAGATTAAATCTCATACCGAAACATTGACACATCATCACACGAATACCACATGTGCTTCGCCTCGACTCCGATAATTCCGGAGATCAATCCCACACCGAAAGCAATTACTTGGATAATTCCGGAGATATATCTCACACCCAAAGTAAAATACTTGGATAATTCCGGAGATAGATCCCACACCCAAAGTAAGATACTTCGATAATTCCGGAGATTAAATCCCACACCGAAAGCCATACTGAGGTACTTGACTCATGTTCCCGTTCATCATATCACCACTAGTGCCTGTCCTTATTATTTTTGGGTTACTTAATTACTCAACGAATCTCCTAGAGTGGTGTACCATACCGGACTTAACTCAAAACTGAATAACTGAAATGCCTCAACAGGCCTTAACAAAATAACTCAACACCGGTATACTAGGGTCACACACATCCTCTAGAGACTCAAACTCAAAAAGTCTAAACCAACTTTCCACTAAACAAAATAGCTCAACTGAATATCTTAAAATCATATGTTTAACTGAAGACAAAATATAGGCTAAAATATTTGAAAACTAATCATTCGAAAGAACATTCAAGTTTACAAAAACTCATCAGTACCAGTCATTTATACTGTAGTAAGTCGACTGTCCAGAGGACAAATATTCATGATTTTAAGAAAATAGACTAAGTCATATAAGTCGACTTAATAAGTCATCGGTCGACTTACCCGAGACAAATTCCAATAATTTTCACAAAAATATTCTAAGTACCAACAGTCGACTTAAGGAGTTATAGGTCGACTGTCTAGAGAAGAAACTGCAGTAACTTTACAAAATATTATCTAAGTATACCAGTTGACTGAATAATGGTCTAAGTCAACTGTCCAGAACGGGTTCTCAAGTGCTAAAGAACAACAGTAGGGTCATACCAGTCGACTGAACAGTAGACCAGTCGACTGTCGGCCTACAGCTTACATAATTTAGGTCTGAATATAAAATCAAAACTGGAGTTTTTCTAAAGATTCATTGTTTGTGAAAATAATTCGTATTCAGGTAAAAATGACAATCCCAAAGTATCCTCAGGTTGAAAGCATCACTCACATCAACCCGTGTCTCAAATCTCAATTCTCATGTTCTAAATTCCTAATTATTCCATTAGGGTTTCTAAATACTGAATCCTTTTCACAACTCAAACCAAGATCTGTTTGTAATCACAAGATCCAAATGTTCATCCATCCGATCATAACCATACTCAAATCTTAACATGCTTTCTAGCAATACAATTTTATGAACCAAGATCTACTAGTCATTCACAGATTTCACATACATGGTACAAACAACAACCTTTGCATCGTTCTCATGCAAAATACTAAATGACGTACATGTCAAACCAACAATATAACAATCGATCACATTAATCAAACCACAATACAAGATTCATATCATTCACAACATCAAAACAAAACAAAACATTGTCATTCACCTTTGAATTGAAAAGATCCAAAGAAGAAGCCTTCCTTTTTGCGAGATCCAAATCTTCCTCTTGCTCCACCAAAACAAATCACAAAATTCTGTATATTGCAGCAAAAGACGGCTGCCAAAAATCCTTTTAAATATCCGGAATGAGTTTAGGGTTTTTCCCAATTTGCAAAATAATCCCTTCAAATACCACTTTATATATATATAGTTCTATTCTTGGAAATTCAATAAAATTCATTTAAATTAGGATTTTAAAAGTAAAATATAATCCTAAATCTCAACCGGTACTGTTCAAAACATCCAGAATATACATTTTACATTTTAACCCCTAAAAATGACAAATTTGCAAAAAAGGTCCTTCTTTTCTCAAAAATTGCGAATAGTTCCAATTATTTTCAGAAAAATTTGGAAAAATACTAAATAAATCCCAAATATTAAATAAAGATTTTTCATGAAGAAAATTTGACTTTCAAACTTCTCAAGAAAGTATCTGCACGTGTAAAAGATAAATTTTTCTGAAAATATTCATAAATTCTCCAAAAATCATTTTAGTCATTTATAAACCTTTAAAAATAACATTTTAAAAATACGGGGTTCTATAGGGAAACACTATCAATTTTTAGAAAAGTTGCTAACGCCTGATATTCCCCCCCATTGTTGGAATATATAACTTTGATATTTTTCTCAAATTATTTTTTCCACTAAAGCTTTGAATCTAAAAAACACTGCTTTTGTATCAGATTTGTTTTTGAGAGGATAGAACCAAATGTACTTTGTGAAGTGATTAACAAAAATGACATAATTTTTGTAACCATCAATAAAGTATAATGGAGAAGTCCATTAATCAGTATAAATAAGATCAAGGGGAGCATTTGATATCAAGGTTGATTTACTTAATGGGAGCTTATGATTCTTATTGCATTGACACGAATTGCAATTAAAGGAGAGATCGCTAGAAACATCAAGCCTAAAATTTGAAACTATACTTTTGAAGATGGATGAAGAGAGATGGCCAAGACGATGATACCAATCTATAGCCAACGCTTTGACACTAGAAAGAGCTAGAATAGGTGCAGGAGATGACCACTCATAAATGACGTGCCTAGTTAGACCCTGAATGAGTTGTGCCCCCGTGAGACGATCCTTCATAACAAAATAATTAGAAGTGAATTCAATGATGAGATTATTGTCTGAGCAAAGTTGTGAAATGAAAATAATATTACGTGTTATAGTGGGTGCACATAAAACATTAGATAAGAACAGAGATTTGGATGAGGAAGTAGGAAGGAAAAGTGAACCAGTATGAGTGATAGGAATACCCGTGCTGTCTCCAATGAGAATCTCTTCAGTGCCATCGTAGGGGTGATGGAGGGATAGGTTTGCTAGGTCATGAGTAACATGATGGGATGCACCGGTGTCCAAGAGCCAAGAAGAGGGATGGGAGGAGGCAGAAGCGGTGGCTACATGCGCTTGGTGCTGCGATTGGTTGCAGGTGGGGCGAGGCAGTGGGCGAATGGCGAGATATTTCTCCTGGAAGATGGTGCATAAATGGAGTGAATGTCCTATTGTGTGGCACCATTGGCATTTGCCTTGGTAGCCACAAGATCCAATTTGGTTGGGACGTTTGGAGTTGGAGTGATTGGTCTTATGGTTTGAGTTGGGGTGGAAGTTGTTGGTGGTGTAAGGGGAAGACATGGTAGGCAATTAGTATGTTTGAAAAAAAAAAGGAATATATATGTATATTGATGAGGATCAAGCCTGCTCTGATACCATGAAAAGGTTTTGGGAAAGGTATGTTTTCATTAATGAGTAGTACAAGTATTTATAGTATAAGGAAAGCTGGAAGATAGTCTCAGCTTAACAAACTTAGTTTAAGAGATAACGTAGAATAACAAAGAAATCAATATCCTAACTAAAGATATTAACAGCTAGAATATTGTTACAACAACTAAGAAGATAATAGCAAGATTAAGCCTTGGCTTTATCTTCAACAGTTCGTAGGATCAAATTGGAGCGAAGACAAAGGAGTTATTAGATAGCACATAGAGGGGAAGTTGAAAGAACTATTGGGCAATAGTAAATTGACTAGATGCGGGTTGACAAAAAGGAAGTGGTCTACGTTGAGAATAGATGAAGTGAATGGATAGAAGGAGTTTTCTTAGAAGAAGAAGAAGAAGAAATGCTTCAGGATATTTCGGGGCTCGGTCAGGACAAGGCACAAGGACCGGATGGATTTCCAATCTTTTTCTACAAACTTTATTGGAAAATCATCAAGAGTGATATGATGGATGTCTTCAAAGATTTCCACCAAGGTACGGCAAATATTGATATGCTTAACTTCTCAAACATCATTCTCATTCCAAAAAAGATGGAGGTTTTAAGGGTTAAGGATCTAAGACCCATTAGCTTGCTGAATGGCTCCTTCAAGATTATACCAAAGGTTTTGGCGCAAAGACTGTCTCCTCATATGAACGATGTGGTGGGAGAATCACCGAGTGGACTTATCAAAGGGATGAATTTTATGGTCAGTATTGCATCTGCACATGAGATTATTTACAGAGAAGTCAAGGAGAAAATAGATGGATTCTTGCTGAAACTAGACTTCGAAAAGATGTATAACTCGGTGGAATGGGAGTCGGTGGATGGGGCACTACAATTGAAAGGCTTTGGACAAAATTGAAGAATGTGGATTAGGATGTGTGTTAGAGGAGAGAAATGATGCACCTTAATGAACAGTACAATGGGGAAGGAAATCAGATGTCGTAGGGGGCTGAGACAAAGAGATTCGTTGTCATCCCTACTTTTTACATTAATAGCAGACGGGCTTGCAAAAATTGTCAAGAGGGGTAGGGAAGAGCAAGTGATCAGAGGAATAAAGATTAAAGGAATTCTGAACGCGATCTCAATTCTTCAATATGCAGACGACACATTAATCTTCGGGGCAGCGAAGGATGATGAAATTATTGCTATCGGTATCGTTCTCAAGTGTTTTGAGGCATGGGCTGGATTGAAAGTCAATTTGAACAAGATCTGTATTATTCATTTTAGCAAAAATCTCTCCACCCCAATCGCAAACATAAAGAGCTATCTTGGATGTGAGGTTGGCCAGTTCCCTCTTTTATATCTTGGAATGCCCATCAGGCCAGGGATGATGAAAAGAGATGATTGGCAACCTGTAATTGAGAGAGTGGAGAAGAGATTGACAGTATGGAAATGACGATCACTTTTTGTTGGGAGGAAGAATCACACTTCTAAATCCATTGCTTAGCAGTCCTCCAGTGTACTGTATGTCCATCTACGAGCGGCCTAAATGGGTTATTAAGAAAATTGATAAGTGCAGGAGGAAGTTCTTGTGAAAAGGGGTAAATGACGACAATAAAGGATTTAACCACGTCAAATGGGAAATGGTATGTAAAAGAAAAGAATTCGGGGGCCTGGGAATCCTTGATCTTCGAGATATGAATAAAACCTTAATAAGTAAGTGGTGGTTGAAAATGAGAAGAAGACGTAACAATTGATGATGCAAATCATTTGCAGGTTATCGGAAAAGGAAGAAGTTTATATTTGAAAGAAGAAGTGAACATGGTAAAGCTTCCTACCTTTGGAAGTGGGTGGCAATATTGGGGGACATGTTTCTTGCGAATACAAAATGTAAAATTGAGAACGAGAAAGATATATACCAGATTTTGAAAGGATAAATGATGTGTAAACAATACTCTTCTTATCTTATTTTTCCGGAGGCAGTGATGGCGGCAGTTAACGTTGACACGTTAGTCACAGATGTGTGGAGTGGAAATAGATTAAGGATTTAGCTGGATGATCATTTGCTACAAGAAAGTATAACTCAACTGCAAAATCTCAATAATTTTGTTAGATATTGTAATATATATTTAGTCCCATATCGGGTTATGTATCAGTTTAGTATTTTGTTCCCTCCTATATATATAGGATTCATTGTACTCAGTTATAATCAATCCAATAATATTTTCCAATCCCTCTATTAACCTTATCATGGTATCAGAGCATAATTATACAAATTTTCTTTTCTTATCAATAACTTAGAATCCCCCCCCCCCCCCCACACACACAAATTCCTGCCGTCGACTCCCGTTCAACCCCGCCGCCGCCATCATCAAGACCCAACTACTAAAGAACCCCAACAACAACAAGAAGCTAACCCATCAAGAAACAACAAAACCCAACTTCAGCCATCATCGTCGATATCATCGTCTACCTCGCCATCGACTCCCGTCCCAATTTCAGCCATCAACACAGAACCCTTGTCGACACCCTCATCGTCAAATCCACCTCCAAATCCCTCTGGCCGAACTCAGCTCCAAATCCCTCATCAAAAATCCGCTACCCGAACCCACCTCCAAATCCCTTGGCCGAGATCTACTCCTCCTCCTCCACCTTTTCGCTGTCGCCTCCACCGAAACCCTAGTTACCTCTTCTCTCTTCTCTCTTCAAACCCTACATTCAAATCCAACTCCTAATACCCACAACCCGAAATCCACACTTACCCTATTTCAGACCCATTTCTCCAAACCAAACCCAAACCCATTTTCTAAAAAAAAACAAAACAAAACAAACAAACAAAAAAACAAACAAAAAAAATCCGAAATTTTTTTTTGCAGGTTCTCTTTCTTCTCCGATGGTCCCTCACATTCCGATCTTCATCTAGATTCAGACAAATGAAGTGTCGTCATCATCCTGATCCCGACCTCCTCCCTTCTCCTCCCAACATCCTCCTCAACACTGTCCCACCCCTTCCGACATCGATAGCACCATCTAGCTCCCTCTCCCGATCCCGACACCAGCAGTAGTTCTGCCCTCATTTCGATCCCTGTCACAGCAGAAAACAGACTTCTTCACCAAATCTCACACTGTTCAGAGATTTCGTTACTTGGTGGGAAAACTCACACTGTTCAACCTACCGTGAGACTGTGAGTTTGAGAAGGGGTGTTAAATATTGTAATATATATTTAGTCCCATAGCAGGTTATGTATCAGTTTAGTATTTGGTTCCCTCATATATATAGAAGTCATTGTACTCAGTTATAATCAATCCAATAATATTTTCCAATCTCTCTGTTAACCTTATCAAATTTCATTCGAATTGAAGGTCAATACACCACCAATTCAGAGGACATAAGAAGCTGGAACTTAACATCGAACGAGAATTTCTTGGTGTCAGAAATGTACAAGTGGCTGAATGACGGCGCATCGGCGGCCAAAGGAGCAGGGAGGCGAACAATATATGGAATTCCTATGCGTCGTTGAAAGTGAAAGCTTTTCTTTGACTGGTGTGGAACGACGTTGTCTTATCAAAATTTAACCTACAGGAACGCAATATGCAAATCGATATTAGATGCAGTAGATGTTCAAATGTTGATGAAGACACATATCACAATTTATTCACATGTTCTAGGGCAACATTAGCATGGGAGGTGGTCTGTTTAGGGCTTGGGAGTGTAGATTTTCCTAAGTGACCAAGGTATGGGGAGTTTTTAGGGATAGAATTGTTAGGAAGGAAGATAGAGCAACCTGGGTTATGTCCGCTGTTGTGACTATGTGGGGCTGGTGGCTAGATCGTAACGATTTGTGTTTCCGTAATATAGATTATAGACTATCTGTTATGATGCATAAAATTTTTGCGTTTATTCATACTTGGGCAGATCAAGTGGGTGCAAAGAAGAGACTGTGTATGGAGGAGGAGTACGTCAGGGCAGGAAAGCAGGGGCAGATCAAGCGGCATGCATCATCTGTATCTTACTTTTTGCTTGCGATGTACTAGAATTTCCTTGTTGTATTGATTTTGGTTAGATTTTAATTATATGTATTGTAAACTGTTCTTCTATGTTTCGTTAATTTTTCATTAATAAAGTAATGACGATGTCATCTTTATTATTATAAAAAACCCAATTTTGGGTGACTGCAGCTCACGTTTTTTCTTAATTTAATGTATTTTTTAATTATTATTTTATATTATATCATTATATATTATTTGGGACACCCATTCAATTCTATTGTCTCAACCGTAAAAGAAATAAACCAAGATTAGCAACAACTAATATAAACAAAGATGAAGAGCCACAATTTATATTAGCTAAAATCACAGTCAAGGGTTCTTTCCTTTTTATTGGTGATCAATATTGTTTGACAAGCACATGAAACCTTCACTTCACCCTCCGAATAAGGACCGCAGCAAGTGCAGCCAATTTTTGGAAATTATCCTCGTCGATGCCTATAACATCACCTACATCAGCCTCGTAAAAATTATAGTTGCAATCTTCGGCTTGGTCATAGATATCACCGATGGTCGATAAGGCACCTGCATAATTCCCCGACTGCACAGCCTTAAATGCCCTATTTGACATTCTAATCAAGTCCGGGAAAATATTCTTTCTACAAAATTTTAGGATCTCAATTGTTTTCTGTGGGTAATTCCCCTTTGCGATCATATTGTCTACTTTGCGTGTAAGACCAGTGACATTGTTAAAGCAAAGTTCTGCGCCTATGAGTGCCAACCCTTTGACATCTGCCTTCTCACTGTTGCGGTTCATTCGAAGAGAACTTGCACAGAAGTCATATTCGACTGCAAGATTTGCAGTGTTTACAGCCTTGCATGTTTCGTCGACGTTGGCAGAGGCGAGGGAGAAGAGGAGGATGGCGGCGAGGAGGAGGATGAAAGAAGAATAACAAGCCATTTTGTTGGTTTAGATGCGTGGTTTGGTAAGGATCGAGGTACAGGAACAAGTATTTATAGACAGGGGACTGATTACATTTGGCTCAGTATTAATTTGAATTGCAGTTTCACATTTACTTGTTGCCTTTTTGGGCATATATCATTTCTATTCCAAAAAGCGTTATCATTTTTTTTTTTTTTTTTGCTGGCTCTCCTTCTGAATTTGGCAAAAAAATTTACTTTTTTTCTCAAATTTGGAAATATATTTATTTTCTAAAAAATAGAATTGGGAATGAATTTTATCTTTTTATTTTTCTTTCTGATTTGGCAATAGATTATTTTTTGAAATTTGGTCGAAGAATTTTTTTAAAAAAAGGAATGGAAGAGAAAAATAAGCAGTATACTTGTGTATGAATTTCAACATCTTCTTGTTGTTATGCAAAAACACCCACATTTTCTTGAAAAGTATAGAATCGTTGATTAAAAGTAGTGTTGATTTTCGATTAGGAACTTGAGACTTGAATAAGTTTGCATCTTACCATGAACCGATGTATGTGAATCCCTAAAGATCTTAATTTGTTCATTCTCTAATCATTACCTTGTAGGCTTGTAGCTAAAGTTGAAGACTAATTAAGTAAGGATGTTTTTATTCAAAGAAAATATCTTAAAGATAACATGTAGGTTATTTACAGATTCCTTAAATTATTTATTTGTTCTTGCTTATTCTGACATGAGACAATATGAGGGTGAGTTAGAGATTACTGCAAAACTTAAAATCACTAGATTTCGACACGAACACAATTGAAGATGTCCACCATAGACGATCTTCAGCTCAAGAAGCTCAACTCAACGAAGAGAAGATTCACCTGGTTGAATATGCAGATCAATCCAATCCAGACTAAGCTTGATAGGATCCTGGTATCTACTGACTGAAAGGATGAATATCCTTTAGTTGGCGTTAAGTCTATTGGGAGGTTCACTTCTGATCATACTCCGCTAATCTTAGATTGTGGGGATGAAGCGAGGAGGTACAGACACATGTTTAGGTTTGAAAAAGCTTGGACACTTTAAAGTAACTTACGTAAGATTATTGTAAACTCATGGAACGCTGATATATAGGCAGTAGGGGCAATAGGTATTTGGATTATGAAGACTAGGAGGCTTTGTAATTGCTTGAAATAGTGGGCTAAACAAAATTTGGTCAGATTAAAAGGAAAATGGTAGAACTAGGATAGAGAGTTCAGGAGCTAGAATTGGAAGAGGAAGAGAGGGACATTCTAGGAGCTGAGGCGAAAGAGTTAACAAGTTGCAGTCAAGAGATCCAACAGATTGGAGAGATGGAAGAGCATTACTGGAGGCAGAGATCTAAGGTTCAATGGCTCAAGGAGAGTGACGCTAATACTAAATTCTTTCATAAGGTGGCCAACATAAGAAGGAGATAAAATAACTTTGTAGGGTTGTTCGTGAAAAGGTTTTGGGAAAGTTATGTTTTCATTAATGAGTAGTACAAGTATTTATAGTATAAAGAAAGCTGGAAGATAGTTTCAGCTTAACAAACTTAGTTTAAGAGATAAGGTAGAATAACAAAGAAATCAATATCCTAACTAAAGATGTTAACAGCTAGAATATTGTTATAACAACCTAGAAGATAATAACAAGACTAAGTCTTGGCTTTATCTTTAACATACCCTCGCAAGATGGACGTCCGATCGGATAGGCCAATATTAGATATCAACATTTCAAACCGAGATCGAGCCAACGGCTTCGTAAGAAAATTTGCTAGTTGGTCGCCCGTTGGGACATGAGTGACACGAAGAGTACCATTTTGAACTTGTTCATGAATGAAGTAATCGGCAAGTGCGATATGCTTCGTGCGGGAATTGAAAACCAAATTAGCACTAAGATGCGTGGCACCTAAGTTGTCACAATAAATGACCGGAGTACGAGTGAGCTGAATACCAAGTTCGCCAAGGAGGTTTTGAACCCACATGAGTCCGACAGTGGTAGAGGCAACAGCCTTATACTCGGCTTCTGTAGATGACTATGCTAGAGACGTTTGCTTCTTGGAGCTCCAAGTAATCGGGGTGCGACCAAGAAAGATTATGTGACCCATTGTAGAAGTGTAGTCATCCTTGTTTCCGACCCAATCTGCATCTGAGAAAGCATGAAGATTGAGTGATGAGTGACTAAAAATTGTGAAGCCTTTGTCGAGAGTGCCACACAAGTATCGAAGGAGCCATTTCAGAGCATCCCAATGAGCACTTCTTAGCTTGTGCATGAACTAAGATAGCTTATTTACCACAAATGCAACATCGGGACGAGTGAGCATTAGGTATTGGAGTCCCCCAACTGCTGCTCTATAATATGTAGGAGTGTCAAGTAATTCGCCAGAAGTGAGAGTTAAAGCATTGTTGACCACCATGGGAGTCAAAACTGGCTTTGCATGGAGCATATGCATGCGCTCAAGAAGATCAATAATATACTTCTTTTGACTGAGGAGGAGACCATAAAAAATGGGTGTGACTTCTACTCCCAAGAAATAAGAGAGTGTACCAAGGTCTTTCAAGGAGAACCTTCTAACCAATCTTTTAATGAAAGCATTTAGGGTAGTAGCATTAGGACCAGTTACTATAATATCATCCACATACACAATAAGATAAATAGGTAAAGTGGAATGATGCATGATAAATAATGAAGCATTAGTAATCGATCGCTTGAAGCCCGAGCCAAGAATAAAGTTGGCTAGCTCTGTGTACCATGCTCGAGGTGCCTGCTTGAGCCCGTAAATTGCCTTGCACAATTTGCAAACATGACTAGAAAAGGCGACATCCATAAAATCAGAGGGTTGTGACATATATACTTCCTCATGAAGTGTGCCATAAAGAAATGCATTATTAATATCAAGTTGCCGAAGATGCCATTTGTTTGTAACTGCAAGGCTAAGAAAGGTACGGATGGTGGCCGGTTTACAACCGGACTGAAGGTTTCCGTATAATCAATACCAGGGCATTGTTGGAATCCCTTTGCAACAAGACGAGCACGATAACGTTCTACACTCCCATCAGTTTTGTATTTGATACGAAATACCCATTTGCATTTGACAAGGTTACGACTATTTTTGGGAGACACCAAGTCCCAAGTACCAAGCTTATGTAATGCCGTGATTTCGGCAATCATTGCTTGCCGTCAAAGAGGATCTTTAAGAGCTTGGGCTACGGTAGTAGGTTTGTTTGGTTTAGGTTTTACAGTGGTATAATGGTTGTACTTGGAGTTGATCTTGTAAATGTTATTTTTGGAGCGAGTGACAATGCCGGAAGGTGGAGGAGGAGGTGGAGAGGGTGGTAGCATAGTTGGAAGAGATGGATTGCTGGGTTGGGGTGTAATGACTGGTTGGGCAGTGGGTTGCTGCTCCGTAGAAGATGTGGCTAGGTTATTGTCATTGTCAAGGGAATTTATGAATGGGTACTGTTTGAATTATGGGCAGCGATAAGGGACACCAATGATCCGGATTGGGTATGGGAGTAGGATGAGTGCGGGTGCTAAGATGAGTATAAGGAAATTCGGTCTCTATAAACCGAACGTGCCTAGACGTGTAGACTTTGTGGGTGGTGGGATCTAGACCATGATAAACACTTTAAGTCTTAGAATACCCAATGAAGATACAAGGAATGGACTTGGAATCCAATTTGTGTGTGGCATAAGGTAGTAACCAAGGATAACACAGACAACCGAAGCTTCTTAACTTGAGATAGTTAAGAGAAGTACCAAAGAGACGATGATAGGGAGATGAGTTTGTGAGAGTGGGCGTGAGAAGCCTATTGATAAGATAGGCGGTTGTGGCAAAGGCATGAAACCAAACCTCGAGAGGAAGTTGAGCATGGGCAAGAAAAGATAAGCCCGTTTCAACGATGTGGCGATGCCTTCTTTCGGCATATCCATTATGTTCAGGAGTATGAGGTGGACAAGTGAGATGGGAAACACCATCAATTGTTAGAAAAGTTGCTAACGCTTGATATTCCCCCCTCCCCCCTTGTCGGAATATGTAACTTTGATATTTTTCTCAAAATATTTTTCCGCTAAAGCTTTGAATCTAATAAACACTGCTTTTGTATTAGATTTGTTTTTAAGATGATAGAACCAAATGTACTTTGTGAAGTGATCAACAAAAATGACATAATATTTGTAACCATCAATAAAGTATAATGGAGAAGTCCATTAATAAATTAGATCGAGGGGAGCATTTGATATCAAGGTTGATTGACTAAATAGGAGCATATGACTCTTATTGCATTGACACGAATTGCAATTAAAGGAGAGATCGCTATAAACATCAAGCCTAAAATTTGAAACTATACTTTTGAAGATGGATAAAGAGGGATGGCCAAGACAATGATGTCAATCTATAGCCGACGCTTACACTAGAAAGAGCTAGAATAGGTGCAGAAGATGACCACTCATAAATGCCGTGCCTAGTTGGACCCTGAATGAGTTGCCCCCGTGAGACGATCCTTCACAACAAAATAATTAGAAGTGAATTCAATGATGAGATTATTATCTTAGCAAAGTTGTGAAATGAAAATAATATTTCATGTCATAGTGGGTGCACATAAAACATTAGACAAGAACAGAGATTTGGAAGAGGAAGTAGGAAGGAAAAGTGAACCAGTATAAGTGATAGGAATATTCGTGTCGTCTCCAATGACAATCTCTTCAGTGCCATCGTAGGGGTGATGGGGGGATAGGTTTGCTAGGTCATGAGTAACATGATGGGATGCACCGGTGTCCAAGAGCCAAGGAGAAGGGTGGGAGGAGGCAGAAGCGGTGACTACATGCGCTTGGTGCTGCGATTGGTTGCAGGTGGGGCAAGGCGGTGGGCGAATGGCGGAGTATTTCTCCTGGAAGATGGGGCATAAATGGAGTGAATGTCCTTTTGTGTGGCACCATGGGCATTTGTCTTGGTAGCCACGAGATCAAGTTTGGTTGGGACGTTTGGAGTTGGAGTGATTGGTCTTATGGTTTGAGTTGGGGCGGAAGTTGTTGATTGTGTGTGGGGAAGACATGGTAGACGATTAGTATGCTTGAAAGAAAAGGAATATATATGTATATTGATGAGGATCAAGCCTACTCTGATACCATGAAAAAGTTTTGGGAAAGTTATGTTTTCATTAATGAGTAGTACAAGTATGTATAAGGAAAGCTAGAAGATAGTCTCAACTTAACAAACTTAGTTTAAGAGATAACGTAGAATAACAAAGAAATCAATATCCTAACTAAAGATATTAACAGCTAGAATATTGTTACAACAACCTAGAAGATAATAGCAAGACTAAGTCTTGGTTTTATCTTCAACAGTTCGTAGGATCAAATTGGAGCGAAGACGAAGGAGTTATTAGACAACACATAGAGGGGAAGTTGAAAGAACTATTGGGCAATAGTAAATTGACTAGATGAAAGTTGACAAAAGGGATGTGGTCTACGTCGAGAATAGATGAAAGTGAATGGATAGAAGGATTTTTCTCAGAAGAAGATGAAGAAGAAGTGCTTCAGGCTATTTCAGGGCTCGGTCAGGACAAGGCACAAGGACCGGATGGATTCCCAATCTTTTTCTACAAACTTATTTGAAAATCATCAAGAGTGATATGATGGATGTCTTCAAAGATTTCCACCAAGGTACGGCAAATATTGATATGCTTAACTTCTCAAACATCATTCTCATTCCAAAAAAGATGGAGGTTTTAAGGGTTAAGGATCTAAGACCCATTAGCTTGGTGAATGGCTTCTTCAAGATTATAACAAAGGTTTTGGCGCAAAGATTGTCTCCTCACATGAACGATGTTGTGGGAGAATCACCGAGTGAATTTATCAAAGGGATGAATTTTATGGACAATATTGCATCTGCACATGAGATTATTTACAGAGAAGTCAAGGAGAAAATAGATGGATTCTTGCTGAAACTAGACTTCGAAAAGACGTATAACTCAGTGGAATGGAAGTTGGTGGATGGGGCACTACAATTGAAAGGCTTTGGACAAAATTGAAGAATGCGGATTAGGATGTGTGTTTGAGGGGGGAAATGATGCACCTTAATGAACAGTACAATGAGGAAGGAAATCAGATGTCGTAGGGGGCTGAGACAAGGAGATTCGTTGTCATCCCTACTTTTTACATTAATAGCAGACGGGCTTGCAAAAATTTTCAAGAGGGGTAGGGAAAAGCAAGTGATCATAGGAATTGAGATTAAAGGAATTCCGAACGCGATCTCAATTCTTCAATATGCAGACGACACATTAATGTTCAAGGCAGCGAAGGAGGATGAAATTATTGCTATCGGTATCGTTCTTAAGTGTTTTGAGGCATAGGCTAGATTGAAAGTCAATTTGAACAAGAGTTGTATTATTCATTTTAGCGAAAATCTCTCCACCCCAATTGCGAACATAAAGAGCTATCTTGGATGTGAGGTTGGTTGGTTCCCACTATATATCTTGGAATTCCCATCAGGCCAGGGATGATGGAAAAAAAATGATTAGCAACCTGTAATTGAGAGAGTGGAGAAGAGATTGACAATATGGAAATGACGATCCCTTTTGTTGGGAGGAAGAATCACACTTCTAAATTCAATGCTTAGTAGTCTTCCAGTTACCTGTATGTCCATCTACGAGCTGCCTAAATGGGTTGTTAAAAAAATTGATAAGTGCAAGAGGAAGTTCTTATGGAAAGGGGTAAATGACGACAATAAAGGCTTTAACCTCGTCAAATGGGAAATGGTATGTAAAAGAAAAGAATATGGGGGCCTGGGAATCCTTGATCTTCGAGATATGAATAAAGCCTTAATAAGTAAGTGGTGGTGGAAAATGAGAAGAAGACATAACAATTGGTGGTGTAAATCATTTGCAGGTTATCGGAAAAGGAAGAAGTTTATATTTGGAAGAAGAAGTGAACGTGGTAAAGCTTCCTACCTTTGGAAGTGGGTGGCAAGATTGGGGGACATGTTTCTTGCGAATACAAAATGTAAAATTGAGAATGAGAAAGATACCAGATTCTGAAAGGATAAATGATGTGTAAACAATACTCTTCTTAGCTTATTTTTCCGAAGGCAGTGATGGAGGCAGTTAACGTTGACACATTAGTCGCAGATGTGTGGAGTAGAAATAGATTAAGGATTTAGCTGGTTGATCATTTGCCACAAGAAAGTATTACTCAGCTGTAAAATCTCAATAATTTTGTTAGATATTGTAATATATATTTAGTCCCATATCGGCTTATGTATCAGTTTAGTATATTGTTCCCTCCTATATATATAGGATTCATTGTACTCAGTTATAATCAATCCAATAATATTTTCCAATCTCTTTGTTAACCTTATCATGGTATCAGAGCACAATTATACAAATTTTCTTTTCTTATCAAAACCTTAGAATCCCACCCCACACACACAAATTCTCGTCGTCGACCCCTATTCAATCCCGTCGCCGCCATCATCAAGACCCAACTACTAAAGAACCCCAACAACAAGAAGAAGCTAACCCATCAAGAAACAACAAATCCCAACTTCAGCCATCATCGTCGATATCATCGTCTATCTCGCCATCGACTCTCGTACCAATTTCAGCCATCAACGCAGAACCCCTGTCGACACCCTCATCGTCAAATCCACCTCCAAATCCCTCTGGTCGAACTCAGCTCCAAATCCCTTATCAAAAATCCGCTACCTGAACCCAGCTCCAAATCCCTCGGCCGAGATCTGCTCCTCCACCTTTCCGCTGTCGCCTTCACCGAAACCCTAGCTGCCCTCTTCTCTCTTCTCTCTTCAAACCCTACATTCAAATCCAACTCCCAATACCCACAACCCGAAATCCACACTTACCCTATTTCAGATCCAATCCGGTCCGTTTCTCCAAACCAAACCCAAACCTATTTTCTAAAAAAAAATCAAAAAATCAAAACAAAAAAAAAATAAAAAAAATCCGAATTTTTTTTGCAAGTTCTCTTTTTTCTCCGATGGTCCCTCACATTCCGATCTTCATCTAGATTCAGACAAATGAAGCGTCGTCATCATCCTGATCCCGATCTCCTCACTTCTCCTCCTCCCAACGTCCTCCTCAACACTTTCCCATCCCTTCCGACATCGGTAGCACCATCCAGCTCCCGATCCTGATCCCAATCCTGATCCCGTTCCCGACACCAGCAGTAGTTCCGCCCTCATTTCGATCCCTGTCACAGCAAACAACAGACTTCTTTACCAAATCTCACACTGTTCAAAGATTTCGTTACTTGGTGGGCAAACTCACACTGTTCGACCCACCGTGAGACCGTGAGTTAGATATTGTAATATATATTTAGTCCCATATCGGGTTATGTATCAGTTTAGTATTTGGTTACCTCCTATATATAGGAGTTATTGTACTCAGTTATAATCAATCCAATAATATTTTCCAATCTCTCTATTAACCTGATCAAATTTCATTCGGATTGAAGGTAAATACACCACCAATTCAGAGGACATAAGAAGCTGGAACTTAACATCGAACGAGAATTTCTTGGTGTCAGAAATGTACAAGTGGCTGAATGACGGCGCGTCGGCGGCCAAAGGAGTAAGGAGGCGAACATTATATGGAATTAATACCTATGCGCGTTGAAAGTGAAAGCTTTTCTTTGGCTGGTGTGGAACAACGCTATCTTATCAAAAGTTAACCTGGAGAAACGCAATATGCAAATCAATATTAGATACAGTAGATGTTCACATGTTGACGAAGACACAAATCACAATTTATTCACTTGTTCTAGGGCAACATTAGCATGGGAGGTGGTCTGTTTAGGACTTGGGAGTGTAGATTTTCCTAAGTGACCAAGGTCTGGGGAGTTTTGAGGGATAGAATTGTTAGGAAGGAAGATAGAGCAACCTGGGTTATGTCCGCTGTTGTGACTATGTGGGGTTGGTGGCTAGATCGTAACGACTTGTGTTTCCGTAATATAGATTATAGCCTATATGTTATGATGCATAAAATTTTTGCGTTTCTTCATGCTTGGGACGGTCAAGCGGGTGCAAAGAAGAGACTGTGTATAGAGGAGGAGTACGTCAGGCAGGAGAGCAGGGGCAGAGTAACTGTGATAGGTGGCATGCATCATCTGTATCTTACTTTTTTGCTTGCGATGTAATAGAATTTCCTTGTGGTATTGATTTTGGTTAGATTTTAATTATATGTATTACAAACTGTTCTTCTATGTTTCGTTAATTTTTTATTAATAAAGTAACGACGATGTCATCTTTATTATTTTAAAAAAAAACAATTTGGGCGACTCCAGCTCCCGTTCTTTCTTAATTTAATGTATTTTTTAATTATTATTTTATATTATATCATTATATATTATTTGGGACACCCATTCAATTCTATTGTCTCAACCGTAAAAGAAATAAACCAAGAAGAGCAACAACTAATATAAACAAAGATGAAGAGCCACAATTTATATTAGCTAAAATCACAGTCAAGGGTTCTTTCCTTTTTATTGGTGATCAATACTGTTTTACAAGCACATGAAACCTTCACTTCACCCTCCGAATAAGGACCGCAGCAAGTGCAGCCAATTTTTGGAAATTATCCTCGTCGATGCCTATAACATCACCTACATCAGCCTCGTAAAAATTATAGTTGCAATCTTCGGCTTGGTCATAGATATCACCGATGGTCGATAAGGCACCTGCATAATTCCCCGACTGCACAGCCTTAACTGCCCTATTTGACATTCTAATCAAGTCCGAGAAAATATTCTTTCTACAAAATTTTAGGATCTCAATTGTTTCCTGTGGGTAATTCCCCTTTGCGATCATATTGTCAACTTTGCGTGTAAGACCAGTGACATTGTTAAAGCAAAGTTCTGCGCCTATGAGTGCCAACCCTTTGACATCTGCCTTCTCACTGTTGCGGTTCATTCGAAGAGAACTTGCACAGAAGTCGTATTCGACTGCAAGATTTGCAGTGTTTACAGCCTTGCATGTTTCGTCGACGTTGGCAGGGGCGAGGGAGAAGAGGAGGATGGTGGACAGGAGAATGGAGAAGGTGAAAGAAGAAAAACAAGCCATGTTGATGGTTTGGAGGTTGAGGACCAAGTATATATCTATTTATAGGCAGGGCAATTAATTGTAAATCTAAATAATAGGTTCCCATGCATGTATATCTAAGTAGAACTACTGAATGAATGTAGTCAATTCTATAATTACTAGATTGGTTCATTTATTAATTAGTTTTATCCAATTTTAATAGCTCTATTATTACAACCTCTAGTTTCTTATCTAAAATAATTATACTATTAGTTAATTAAACCGCACACTAAGTTCTAGCTTTTTATTATCCCACAAGTTCAACTAAGTTGAGTTACTAAGCAATCTACTTGTTTTCCATTATTAACCAATTAGTGTTTCATGCCTTACATTCATTAGTCCACTCTTAAAATCAATTATCAATCAATTTACCGTTCTAATTAGAGAATCCTAACTTAGAGTTCATTCACTTAATTCCAATTAAGACAACTAGTCTAATTTCTACTAGATTAAGCGATTATCGAACACTAGGTGACTCCAACCTAGATCAGGGCCGGCCCTGGCCTAGGGCCAACAGGGCAACCGCCCAGGGCCCAATCCAGAGGAGGGGCCCAAATTGTTTTAAATATAATAAATTAATAAATTAATGGTCTTATAATTAATATAATGAATTAATGAGCTTGTAATTAATTTTTAGTGGAGGGCACAATTTAGTAATATCTCTCTTTCGGTGTCACTTCAACTTCTTCAACGAAAAAAAAATTGTCCAGCCTCTTCATCTTCTTCAAATTCTCTATCTCTCTCTCTCCCTCTCACTCACTCTCTCTCTCCCCTTCCGGCATCTTCAGATCTTCTTCAAATTGTCAGTTGAGAATTTTCGTTTGTTTCTTTTACAGAGATTTTTTCTTAGCAGGAGTTGTAGTTGGAGTTGTAGTCATGTCTCGGGTATCAGAGGCGTAGTTGGAGTTGTCGATCTTCTTAGCAAGACTGCAGAAGTTGTTGGTCTTCTTAGCACTATTCTGGTAATTCAGCCATCTCATGTCGTTTTTTTAATTATTAGAATTGAGAATCTCTTTTGTGGGTTTAGGAGGTACTGTGGTAGAAATTACTCCAACAATAGTATTGTTGATTGATTTTATTGTTAGGCAAGCTTAGTGGCCAACTGAAATTTGAAGCTTATTTATATGATGAGCTTGATTCCTGGGGCTCTGGCCTTATATTTTAGATGAGATGTGATTTTTTTTTTATTTTTTTTTTTTGGCGGGTGCAAGAGTTGTTGTCACTATGCTTAATGAAAAATATGGAGTAGTTGGTGTCATAAAGCAAAATAAAAGTAATCTTTATTTTTTTGGGTATTGTTTTTATGTCCTCCGCCATATATTATAATTTATTAATATATATAAAAATATATGTGTGTCTATAAAGGATCCTTTTTTTCCAGGGCCCCAAATATCTCAGGACCGGCCCTGACCTAGATCTATATGTTAATTAACTTAGTCAAATAAACAAGTCTCAATCCGACCCAACTAGGGTCTAACTTGGCCTCCAATCATGCCTAAGAGTTGGCCTAATTCAGCCCAAATGAAAACAACTAATTAACACTTCGAAACAATAAGCACCATACGACAAAATTGTTGTTCATGAGGTCCTCCCGAACTGTTTCAAGGGCTATTCGAGTCCGAATGTGCACTAACTAGTACACACAATATATAGCATTATTAAGCCTGAAATGGGGGTATTTACATCCCCTAACAGCAAGCATGGTCATCACAACCATCTAATTAACGTACTATATATATCATATAATATGTGCACATATACAAGCACATATTTCATTAAACACCTCATAGGCAACGACACTTACTACAATTTTCTTCCACACTATGTTATTTCACACATGTACATATATCAACTCACTTTCACATAATGTTAAATACCTCGTTGGCAACTTCATTTTTCATATTCTTATAATCTACTTGACCTTCTCATTAAGACAAATCATTGAACACCTTATGTGCACTAATATTTATCCATATTTTTCTTTATTACTAAGATACTTTGAACAAGTGAATATTCAACCAAGCATTCAACACAATATTTCATTGCATTTATTCCAACTACATGATTATGAATCAAATATGCAAAACATAGAATTCAAACTAGAGGATAAAATTCAGTTACCCAAATTTATGTATCGAATTTGACTCCATCACACACATGAACAATCATACAATTTCAATCCATAAAAAGAAAACTACAAGTGGTTAGGAGAACACCCACCTTATTATGGAGAGTTCTAGCACAACCAAATAGCCTCCAAGCTTGCCTTCTTCTTCTCCAGCTTGTTTCTTCTCCTTCTTGCTCCAAGCTTGCTTCAAGCCTCCTTGTTCTTGCTTCAAAACAGCAACCAGAGAGAATGAGGAATTTTTTTTTAATATGCGACTTTTCGAAACTATTGGCAGAAAGAGGACAGTTGCCAAAGTATTTGCATTTGTGGACTCAACAACCCCAATGGCGAGTTTAGTTGTTTCATGCTCGCTGTTAGGACACGGTCATTCCTAATAGCGAGTTCAATTCAAAATTTTCAATGAAGACTTGTTGTTCCTAATGACGATGACATTTACACTAGACTCGCCATTGGGAAAAGCGAATTTAGTTCAAAATTTTCAATAAAGACTTGTCGTTCCCAACGGCGAGGACATTTATACTAGACTCACTGTTGGGAACGGCGAGGATGTATGAAATTTCACAGAGTGAAACACTCTGTTGGACATAGTGAATTTTCGGGGAAAAAACCTATAGAATTTTTTTTTGAACTAAACTCGTCGTTCTTAGCAGCGAGTCCAGTGTAAATGTTCTCGCCGTTGGGAACGGTGAGTTTAAAAAAAAAACAAAACAAAACAAAAAAAAAAGAAAAAAAAAGAAAAAAGTTAACTGAACTCGTCGTTCTCAACAACGAGTCTAGTGTAAATGTCCTCGCCATTGGGAACAACGAGTCTTCTCAAAAAAAAAAAAAAAAATTAAATACTAAACTCGTCGTTCCCAACAACGAGTCTAGTGTAAATGTTCTCGCCGTTGAGAACAGCGAGTCTTCATTGAAAATTTTGAACTAAACTCGCCGTTGGGAACAGCGAGTTTCTATTAAAAAAACTACACTCGCCGGGTTCCAACGGCAGGCATGAAACAACTAAACTCGTCGTTGGGACGGCGAGTTTAGTTGTTGAGTCCACGAACGTAAATACTTTGGCAACTGTCCTCTTTCTGCAAATAGTTTCAAAAAGTGGCATATAAAAAAATCGAGAATGAGAGTGTTTGAAGTGAAGAAAAGAGTGGAGGAAATGAACGGCGAGTTTAGTTGTTGAGTCCACGAACATAAATACTTTGGCAACTGTTCTCTTTCTGTAAATAGTTTCGAAAAGTGACATATAAATAAATAATAAAAAATGCGAGAATGAGAGTGTTTGAAGCGAAGAAAAGAGTGGAGGAAATGAGCTACGGCATCATCCTTGCTCTCTTTTATACTTGGCCGGCAGGGGTATTAAGGATGGAGTGTGGGTGTGGCATATGTTGCCTACTGCCCTAACATACTCAAGAGCACCCTAGGGAACATCATGATAGCACCCTAGATCCTAAAAAATTTTTCCAAACTGCCCTACTTTTTTTTTAATTCTCAAACCATCCCACTCGGTCTTTGAAAGACTCAAAGACCGAGTTTAGTTAAAACTAACTCGATTTTTCAAAGACCGAGTGTTAGTCTTGGATTTCGAATTCTAACACTCGGTCTTTGAAAAACCGAGTTATTTTTAACTAAACTCGGTCTTTCAAAGACCTCATGGTTATTTTGGTAAATACTTTCGAAAGTTGGTCAGTTAGGTAAATACTTTCAAAAAGTGGGTCATTTTGGTAACAAGTTCGATTTGTAGAAGGAAAAAACACCAATTAAGAACTAGAGATTATTTAAGATTGTAACAAGTGTTATGTAATACTAGCAAACCACAAGCACCAACTTGATTATTTGGAAACTATGTCTAATATTAAACTATTTTAAACTATTAGTGTATAATCAAATTAAACTTTATCGTAATTTAACTAATAGTAATAACACTTTACACTAGTTAAAACACAATATGAACAGAGAAATATGAAATAAATAAAAATAGTGAATATTATAGTTAACTATGAATGTCAATAATAATTATTTAACAACCACATTTTAACATTAAACATAGAAAAGGGAGTTCCTGACCAAGGCCACCATCTTTTTCGGAAAGTACTCTTTTTTTCCTTCCCTAGACTTTGCGTTTTAAATTTTATGAACCTAAAAAAATATTGTAATTTGTTAAGTGTTTGCACCTTTAACTTTAGTACTGCAACCATTTATAGTATGTTTCCCTTCAAAAATTAAATTCCTTTAGTGTTGCACAGTCAGTAGAAAAATTCTGGGCCAAAAAATTTAAATTCC
This sequence comes from Hemerocallis citrina, assembly GCA_017893485.1. Classification (NCBI taxonomy): domain Eukaryota; kingdom Viridiplantae; phylum Streptophyta; class Magnoliopsida; order Asparagales; family Asphodelaceae; genus Hemerocallis; species Hemerocallis citrina. Next base: position 62,925,235 of record CM030358.1, read on the forward strand.
ATCTTTTGGCCCAGAATTTGTTAAGTGTTTGCACCTATAACTTTAGTACTGCAGCCATTTATAATATGTTTCCCTTCAAAATTTAAATTCCTTTAGTGTTGCACAATCAGTAGAAAAATTCTGGGCCAAAAAATTTAAATTCCACCATTTGGCCCAGACTAATCACTAATATTATATAAAATTCTGGGCCAAAAGATGGAATTTAAATTTTTTGGCCCAGAATTCTTCTACTGACTGTGCAACACTAAAGGAATTTAAATTTTGAAGGGAAACATACTATAAATGGCTGCAGTACTAAAGTTAAAGGTGCAAACACTTAACAAATTACTATATTTTTTTAGGTTCACAAAATTTAAAACGCAAAGTCTATGGAAGGAAAAGAGTACTTTTCGAAAAAGATGGTGGCCTTGGTCCGGAATTCCCTTTTCTATGTTTAATATTAAAATGTGGTTGTTAAGTAATTATTATTGACATTCATAGTTAACTATAATATTCACTATTTTCATTATTTCATATTTCTCTATTCATATTGTGTTTTAACTAGTGTAAAGTGTTATTACTATTAGTTAGGTTCCGATAAAGTTTAATTTGATTATACAATAATAGTTTAAAATAGTTTAATATTAGACATAGTTTCCAAATAATCAAGTTTGTGCTTGTGGTTTGCTAGTATTATGTAACACTTGTTACAATCTTAAATGGTCTCTAGTTCTTAATTGGTGTTTTTTCCTTCTACAAACCGAACTTGTTACCAAAATGACCCACTTTTTGAAAGTATTACCAAACTGACCCACTTTCGAAAGTATTTACCAAAATGACCACACGGTCTTTGAATAACCGAGTTTAGTTAAAAATAACTCGGTTTTTCAAAGACCGAGTGTTAGAATTCGAAATCCAAGACTAACACTCGATCTTTGAAAAACCGAGTTAGTTTTAACTAAACTCGGTCTTTCAAAGACCGAGTGGGATGGTTTGGGAATTAAAAAAAGAAGTAGGGCAGTTTGGGAAAAACTTTCAAAAAGTGGGGCAGTTTGGGAAAAGCCACTAGATCTTATAGGCACCCTATAAAAATCAAACCCTATTTTTCCCAAGTCAAAATTTTCGGCCACCATTTATTTATTTATTTATTATTAATTTTTTTATTTTTTTTTAAGCATGCTCATGTTACAATATGATGTATTCATGTAACAAGTGTGCAAGTGTTCATGAACAAGTTAGTATGGTTGAGTCTATTTGGGTCTAGCTCATTTAAGTTAAATTGATTTGAGCCCAACCATACAACTCAAAGTGTTAAGTTAACACTTAATTGGTTGTCTCATAAGATGTCAATACAATTTATAACAACATACACAATTAATTGAGACAAAAATTTATTAGCACGTGTAACAATATTCATATGCAAAATATTATTGCACAAAAAAATTATTAATTATTTTGAAAATATTACAGAACATCCATACTTCCATAATAGTAGATAGAATAGCATGTCACTCCAAAATAGAAATATAGTTAACTAAAATCATTTAAATCAACCGTAAAGTATCAATCATAAAGGGTTTAGCGTCCTACCTAACGAAATTCCAAATATATATATATATATAGAAATATAGTTCAATCAGAATCAATCATAGAAATTTTCCCATTTGAAGAAGTATGCTATCATTTCTCACATATTTTCCTTGTTCTTTTAAAACTACTTTAGAAAAGTTAGCTTTACAAAACAATATGTGACTTTTGAGAAGAATTCTACTTATGATATTTGTTTTTTATCTTCCAGGTCCATTCACACTCTCATTAAGCTCACTCAACGTTCAATCTCATTGTCTCAACTTACAAAGAATCACCACGATCAATCTTACAAAATCTAGACATGAGAACATAAAGAAATATGCAAAATACATAGGCAAATAGATGTGCAGAAAATGAATATCTTCTTCTCCTAAGAAGAGAGCACATGCTTCCATTTGTTTCTTGTTTCAAAGGAACAAAATGTCGAAAAATACATTTCCTGTGTATCCAGCTTTTGCAATAGTAGTTGTCAACAATTCAAGACCCTCCTTGTTCTCTTGTAGTAATTTCATGGTGGTAAAATATTAATCTCTAATACTATAATGAAAGAGTTGGGATTGTCATTTGTAGACATTCAACTATCTAATATCAATCATTCGTTTTTAAGTGGGAGTTATATTAATCATTCATTTACTCAAATGTTGTTAGTTATATTAATCATTCATAATACCCTCAAAGTTCAAATTTATTTACGACATAATTATTTACAAAAGTGTCACTCATATAAAATAAAAGTATGTACCACTATGGATAATTTGCAAATAGTATGTATGAGTAAAGAGATGTCTCAGATTCGAAGCCAGATTCCGTCTTATTATTTATTCTATAAATAAAAATTAATTAGAATGTGCATTGCGCGTGCAGATTACTAGTATTAATAACCAGACAAGGGTCATACATAGAAAAAGTAATCAACAAAATATGATCAAATTTTTATGCTATACTATCTTTTTCACTCAAAAGAATTAATTAATAAAACATAACAAGTAATAATGAAAGCAAGCAAGAAATGACATGATCAGCTCAAGGACGGCCTTCACCTTGAGGCAAGTGAGGCAGCTGCCTCAGGCCTCCGATTCTTTTGCAATTTTAGGGGTCTCCAAATTTGTATTCCTCTGATAAATATAAGCAAATATTTTTGGCGTAAAAAATTATGTTGTAATTGGGGACAGGGCCGGCCCCCACCTTGAGGCCGGTGAGGCGGCCGTCTCAGGCCCCCTAATTTTTTGCAATTTTAGGAGCACCCAAATTTGTATTTTTTTTGTAAATATAGACACGTATTTTGCCGGTAAAAAAATTATATTGTTATTAGGAGCCTCAAAAATAATTATTTGGGCCTTTTGCCTCGAGCTTTCGGAAACTCAAGGCCGGCCCTGGATCAGCTTCAGCAGGTAACATCACAAGTTCAAAAATTAATACAAGAAAGGGAGCAAACAATCGTCTAATGGCAGAGCAAATATGACAATTGAGTTGGATAGAAAATTCCAAGCTAAAGCTAAGAACAACAAAAGTTGATGCCATTTAAAACAGAAAGACAGGTTGGATGGCGAAAAGCCACAAACAAAATATTTTATTCAGTGAACGATATCGCAGAGAGGCCATATATTTAGAATGATCAGAGAAGGCACATCGTTATTCAAGAGATTTCATAACAATAAACATCATATATAGAACTAACAATAAACATCATAGCAAGGGCAATGGAACAAATTTGGGTTTAATAAACTTAGTAGTCTAACTATCTTCTTCCATATGTATCTATGCAATCTGAACAAATAATTTTCATATTTTTCTAAACTATTCCTAAGAGGATCCACTATCGTTCATTCTAAATTTTGTATATATAGAATTTAGGAAATAACAATTGAAGGTGAGCACTGCGGTTAGGGTTAGGGTTAGGGTTAGAGTTAAAAGCCAAATTTTAGCTAAGAGGGAAGAACATCTTCCGTCTAATTCTTTGTTCCTTTTTTTTGTATAATGACAGTTTCGTAATTTATTGGATGGCGTTTTGGTAAATATTTGATGAAAAATTTTGTGGGACGAATGAAGATGATCCATCCCACCATTTTTTGTTTTTTTCTTTTTTGTATAATGGCATGTTCGTCATTTTTTTCGATGGCGTTTTGGTAAATAATTATTGAAACATTTTGTGGGACGGGTGAAGATGATTGTCACGCCCCGCTTCCCAGAATACGAGAACACAGGCATGTAACTGAGGCCCAGCGAATTATGCGAATACATCATACATAAGCTGTATAGCTAACTCAACAATAAGATAACAATATCAACCACGCAAGCATGTAAAATCACAATAGGATAACAAAGTATATGACATAGTACATGACATTATACGGGACATAACCAACAACTGGAAAAGAAACATAGTTACGGGTCAAACACGCCCGGATTACAACAAGGAGTACATGAATAAACAGGAACTAAAATAACATGAAAATAAACAAGACTAAAATCTTTGCTCAGCAACACCTTCGGGTAATTCTCCATCTGGGCCTGCAAGTATATTATTACAAGGTAGAAACAAAGAGGTACCCGTTAATGCAAGTCACGGGTCGCAAGTAGTACAAGATAACAGGACAATTATAAAACAAAACAAAAGCAGGGAAAGAACAGAGAATTAAGAATCATATAATAGGAGAAATACAACATGCAAACATAAAAACAAGACATCATGGAACAAGTGGCATGTATGAAAACAAGTAAATAAATCCATAGGAACATGTACATGTAAACGAGTAAGCAAGCAACGAGTCAACATGAATGCGTAATATGTAAACAAGTAAGCGAGTCATCATGAATATGTAACATGTAAACGGATTATGCAAGTGTACGTGTTAATGTCATGTCTTTTATTAATCTAACTAGGTAGCACTTCATGCGTCCCATACCACATGGTTGCTACTCGCAATCAAGTGACGGTTTAGATCAGTGGTGGACTCTATAGGTCACGTACCTGGGAAATCATGTCATGTCAACTATATCTTGTATTAAGATACATGCAATGTGGAATATGTAGTGTAATTTGTAACGTGCACATATAAGCCTGTAATTTTGCAAACTTTCAACTTGTAACTTGCAATTTGCATCGGGAAACCATGAGCTCCCATCCGAGTACGCTCTTCTATATTACCCACTACTAAATCTTTTTCCTTTATACCCCGGCTTGTTATCTTTATTTTAATCAAACAAGAACAATAACTATATGCAACAGCAAGGACTGGTAACATGGCAAGATCAAGTATCAGGACTTATGCAATGCAAGAAACGTATTTCAGGGCTTATAAAACATGTTGGTGTGATCAATGGCATGTGCAAACTTAATCAAGAATAAAAGATATTATAACAGCATGCAACCTAGTAACAAGCAATTCATGCACAACATCCTATATAATTCTAAGAGTATATATGTGTGATGCGGTTTGTTTCTGGGAGACGCGTGGATGCACCAGGTGTGAGTTCGGACTCGATTTGTATTGAAGGAGAAAGCTGCTTGTCAGACGACCCTCGGCTGACCCGGCGGTACCTGCGACAAGCTCGGAATGAGGTGGATGTCTGGGCTCGGATCAGGGGGTTCGGATCTGAGGTCTTGTGTACCTGCAGACGGTCCTGAAACACCGGGGTTTATCCCGATGGCGGACCCTCCGACGATCTAGTCAGTCTCTGTGAGAGAGTAGCAATAACTAGGTAAATTTTAGTGGCAAAAGATTGGTTATCTCAAAAGGTGGGTGAGGATCTTGTATTTATAGGAAATCCCAACCGGGTTTGGATCCGCTTGGGGGCCGGGTCTGGACCCGAAAGCCCATGGGCCTGACGTGGCAGGAGGTCCAAGGGGTTTAGGACGGACGTGGCAGTGCCCAGAGTGGTATAGGGCTGACGTGGCAACGCCCTAAGTGGTATTTGGAGCTGACATGACTGATCATGGGTCTCCTGTGCTTCTGGGAGAATCGGAGGGCCTAGGGTGTGCCAGGTCATCCTCATGCCTCGCCAGGATGGGGGGACGGCCCGTGGGGCTGTCACGGATCGGAGGCCGAGGACCATTGAGGCTCGTCGGATACGAGGAGACCAGTTTTGTGGGGGTGAACTTGAGGCTCGGTGCCGACCCTGTAGTGGGTCGAAGCCGAACTAGATTGCTGTTTTTACCATTTTTGAGTGAGAGTTGTAGTGGGCCCTGGTTGGGCCCCAGGTCATTTTTACCCTACCACAATGTGTATCATGTTCATGCGATGCATATGGCAACACGTGCAGTGAAACACGTGCAAGATATGTGACAGCCACGCCAAATCAGTAACTCCAAAATAGCAAACTCTCAAAATAGTAAACAGCAACTCCACTAAAGCAAAACAATCCCTTCAATAGCTCCAAGACAGCGACACAACAGCAACAACTCCAAAATAGCAAACAACTCCAACAACAACTTCAAAACAGTAACTCCAAAACAACAACTCACCACTAAATCCACTTCACAAACACCAACCAGGGTCCCACACAACACCAAACACCAATACAATAATCCAAACAACAACCCTACACCAAACTCCAATAATTCAGATCCTTCACACAACACCGAACACCAAAACTACACCAGTACACCAAACAGCAAAAAGCCAATCCCTTACTTCACAAAACCCAAAGCAAGTTCACCAATCCAATTGTCTCCTTCTTCAAGTGAGATAGAGGGGGGGGGGGGGGAGAGAGAGAGAGAGAGAGCAGGAGAATGGGAACGGCAATGGGCGGCGCTGTCGATGAGGAGGGCGAGAGGTCAACTGGGGCGACGACAGGCAGAGGAGACGGAAGGTGCTGACAGGTCGCAGTTGAGCGGGAGGCTCGAGCGAAGGCGGAGCTTCAATGGCGAGGTGCTCGAGCCGAGGGGAGCAGGAGCGGTCATGACTGGGGAAGAGAGCGGTGCTGCGACGGGGTTCTCGGGCTGGCAACGAGGGAGGAAGACGACGCTGGTGGAGATGCAGCGATGGGTGGTCGACGAGGGGTGCTGTGTTCTTCGGCGGAGGTGCAGTTGGGCTTGCAGTGGAGCTTCAAGCGGCGGAGAAGATGAGCGGGAGAGAGATTTGGCAGAAGAAGAGGGCTGCGACTGGGTGACGAAGCGGAAGAAGAGGTCGAGCGGGACGGTGGAAGCAGCGCGAGCTCGACGGGGGTGAAGGCTCAGGTGATGACGACTGGGTGGCGACGGGGACAGGCGAAAGAGAGGAGCGGAGGTGGATTCTTCGGTGGTGACGGCGTCGAGAGGGAGGAGGAAGAAGACGGGAGATTGGGTTCGGGTTCCTCTGTTCTTGGTTGGGAAACAGAGAGGGAGAGATTGGGAGAGAGAATGAAACGGGGAGAAGGGAATAGTAGATATATATATAATATTAGAATAAAATAAGATAATGGGTGAGAGAGTGTGGGGGGTAATTACGAGGTGATGGAAAATGTGGTCTACAAAGTAGGGAGAAGTTGATTTTTTTCCCTAAATGACCCTTTTTATGAAAGTATGGACACAAACGACCTGTTTTTTTTCTTAATTCCACAAACGCCCCACTCGCTTTTTGAAAAAGCGAGTGTGGTATAAACCATCCCGCTTTTTCAAAAAGCGAGTCTTGGGGTTCAGAAAATTTGAAGAAGCGAAGACTCGCTTTTTGAAAAAGCGAGTGTGGTATAAACCATCCTGCTTTTTCAAAAAGCGAGTCTTAGTGTTCAGAAAATAAGAAACTCAAGACTCGCTTTTTGAAAAAGCGGGATGGTTTATACCAAACCCGCTTTTTCAAAAAGCGAGTCTTGGCTTGGTTCTTTGCTTTTGGTTCTCTGCCTCTATTTGAAACCTATTGGAAACTGTCCTTGTCTATCCATTACTCTTCTTAGTGCTCTCTCTCTCATATACTTTGTTTTTCACTTTCCCAGGCACCCAAAAGGAAATAGTAACTTATCACTTTCTAAGAGGTCCAAGCACAATCGTCAGATGTGAGGAGACACAATCCCGTACGTCCATTACTTTCGTCCAAAACAGTTCCGATAGAGCCGTTGGATCAAGCAAAAGGCTATACAAACCGTCCAATTCAAAGCAGTGAAACGGTAGGGTCTACAAATGAGCTGGCTTGTCTAATCCAATGAAATAAGGGGGGGACTCCGGAAAAAGAGGGAATGGATTTCTACTCTGTAGCCGCTAAGAGGTCCACTCATGGGATTGAAGTAGGACAGGGTCCTATTGATGTGGGAAAGGCTACTACACTACCTCTGGGTATAGCAAATGAGCTAGATATTAAATAGGTTTCAAATAGAGGCAGAGAACCAAAAGCAAAGAACCAAGTCAAGACTCGCTTTTTGAAAAAGCGGGTTTGGTATAAACCATCCCGCTTTTTCAAAAAGCGAGTCTTAGGTTTCTTATTTTCTGAACACTAAGACTCGCTTTTTGAAAAAGCGGGATGGTTTATACCACACTCGCTTTTTCAAAAAGCGAGTCTTCGCTTCTTCAAATTTTCTGAAACCCAAGACTCGCTTTTTGAAAAAGCGGAATGGTTTATACCACACTCGCTTTTTCAAAAAGCGAGTGGGGCGTTTGTGGAATTAAAAAAAAAAAACAGGTCGTTTGTGTCCATACTTTCATAAAAAGGGTCATTTAGGGAAAAAATTCGGAGAAGTTAGAGTACGGGTTTAGGAAAGTGGGGGGTGTGAAGAATTGTATACGGGTAAGTGTAGGATCAATCTGTACTGGGTATTGGGTTTGGGCTTTAATAACGGGTCAAGGAGATCCAATAGGCTTTAATAGACGGGCTTAAGGTAAAAATAAAATAATAATAGTATTATTGGCTGGGTTGGGCTTCAAAATATTTAATTAAATCAATTAGGGTATTGGGCTACATTTTGGGCTCAGATTAAACATATAAATAAAATAAAATCAAAATATGGAATTGGGCTTATGATAACAACTGGGCTCACATTAATAATTAAAAAAAAATCAAAATGCAAATTTGGGCTTATAATAAACAATTGGGCTACAAAAATAGTTTAAATAATAAAATTAATTAGGGGAAAAAATAGTTATAAGATACTAAGGATCTAAATACGGAAAAATATTTTTAAAACATGTATTAATGGAAACAGGGGTTACAATGATCCGTCCCACCATTTTTTGGTTTTTTTTTTAAAAAAAATTAAATGGCAGTTTCGTAATTAAATGGGTGACATTTTCGTAAATATTTTTCGAAATTTCTTTTGGGACGGTGCAAGATCATCCGTCAGACGTTTTTTTGGTTTTTTTTAATTAAAAAAGAAAGAAAGAAAAAAATAAAGAGACTGAGCTTCTTCATCCGTCCGTTCGAATTATTTTCTCAAACGGATGATCTTCATCCGTCTTCTACATTTAGCATTTCTTCTAAAGCCACTCCTAAGTTTAGCAAACCATTGTTCACTCTTATTCTAATATTTGGGTTTTTAGCAAACGACTGTGAGCTAATTTTCTAAATCGATTGCTATTTTTTGGATTTTTAGAAAACGATAACAGATGCTCTAAGTTAATCCTTTGTTAGCAGTAGCTAAGTAGTTATTATAGGAGGAACTAATCACCAAAATAGGCAGATTTCTAAATATAAAAAGGGGTTTTCCCACATTGGTCACTAACAAATAGGGAAATTTCATATACATCACTAAAAAATTGATATTTTCATATAACTCACAATATTGACCAATACAAGTTTTTGTTTTGTTTTGTTATTGTCACTCTACTTATGTTAAATCTTACTCTGAGTTTAAAAACAACTCTGTTACCCTCCTTTTAGGGTTAAGAATAGGGATTTAGAGTTTATGTGTAACCCCTATTCCCGTTAATATGTATTTTCTTTTCAAGTATTTCTCCGTATTTTAATTTCTTAGTATCTTATAACTATTTTCTTAATTGATTATATTATACAACTATTTTATAAAACCCAATTATCCTTATAATCCCAACTTCTCATTTTATTTTATTTTATTATTTATTAATCTGAGCCCAATTTTTATTATATGCCCAATAATTTAATTATTCACTGTTTTAATATTTAAATGATTTGAAGCCCAAGCCAATTGTTTAATTTAAGTCCAATTGTCTAAATTATTATGTATGAGCCCAATTATATAATTATTAGATTGTTCTGAGCCCAACCCAAACCCATTATCCCAATCTAAGTTGACCAGATCAAATCTACTCCACAATCAAATCCCGAAAAGTTTGAAAATTGAATCCCAAGTTTTTAGCCCTAAAATCTCTCCTCATTAATATGACTGTTATAACAATTTTATTACTTTCTAATCTCCTATTCACTGCCTAATAAATCCTATTGATTCCCCCTCGTTATGTAATCACGTAACCCCCTCCTCCCTATAACCTCTCTCTTCCCCCGTTATTATCTCTCCCCCTCTGGTATTCCCCACAGGAAACTCAAACAAACAAAACAAAACACCTACCCATCCCCTTCCTTCAACCTCCCGCTCACTTCCTCTCTCCGTTTCGTCTTCAACCAAAACCGAACCAAACCCACTCCATCTCCACCACCAACTGCCTCGCCATCACCCCCTCCGCATCGTCTTCAACCTCCTTAATCAGTTGCCGCCTAATCCCCAACACCTGTTCACCTTCCTCCTTCCCCTGTCATCACCCCACATCCCCTCGCCATCTCGCCTACAGTGCCTCACCGAACCCCCCTCATCCGCCATTGCTCATCTCCTCGTCGCAAGCCCCGACTTCCTCTTCAACCTCCAACCAAGCCTTCACCAGTCACAGCCAGCCTCGCCATTACCTCTCCTCGTCCTCCTGTTTCCCTCCTTCGAGCGCTTCCTGCTCGAACTTCGCCATTGCTCCACCTCGTGCCTCCGTCAACCGAGCGTCGCCCCATCTCCACCGCCGGGCCCTCCCCCTGCCCTCCTCGCCAACCATCGCGACGACCTCGCCTCCAACCATAGCGACGACCTCGCCTCCGCCTCCTCTATTTCCTCCAAAAAAACAGAGCACTGTCACTTCGCCGTGCCACCTCGTAGTTGTGTCGCTTCCCGACTGCAGCGCCGTGGCCAGAGCCCCCACCGGAGTTGCCCAATCCCCATGGTCGCTCCTCATTTTCCTGCTCTCTCTCTCTCGCTCTCTATCAAGGTGGAGAAGAAGAAAACACAGTGAATGTGGGCGTGTTTGCGGTTGTGTGGGTGATGGATTCCGTCGCTGTGTGGTGTTTTGCTTCGGGATCCAGCATAGGATCTGGGTTGCTATTTTGTGGGAGTTGGTTGTTGTGGTGTTGTTGATCTTGTGTTCTTTTCTGTTCGGTGTTGGCACGTAGCTTGCACGTGTCTTGGATTCTTATTATTATCGGATCTAATCGTCTAATCAGGCAAGTATTTCTTGTACAAAATTGTTTGTTCTAGTAAAAGCTTCTTTGCATAAATACCGCAAGTATATATTCCTTGACTCTAATTCGCATTCACCGGTCGAATTGAAATCTGTTGTTATCCTTAATCCATCAATTCCGTATTCGCATATGATCGCGAATACTTTATTGCCATACGCATTACACGAACACGATGATACAAACATATGTATTTTTAGGGTTATACATGTTGGTGTGTATGATTATTTTACCCATGATAGTAGTTTGAATGTTTTCATGATATCTTTTTATTCTTATACATGCCATCGATCACATTGTAATCGCAATATTGTTTTTATAAAACCCTTGAATGCTGTTGGCCTGAACTTGTAATAAAAACTACACCCATAAATTAAAATTTGCATGTTTTTGCATCTCATGAGTTAGAACATGTTCTATGCATAATTCCGTGATATTCTCTACCCATATCTTGACATTGTTCTTATTACATTATGATCACGTTAAATTGAAATAAAAGTAACAAGTCGGGGTATAAGGGAAAAGATTTAAGTAGTGGAAAATATAGAAGAGCATACTCGGACGAGAGCTTGTGGTTTCCCAATGCAAGTTCCAAGTTTACAAGTTGCAAGTTTACAAATTATAAGTTTACATGTTTCACGTTACAAGTTTACACTCTACATATTTTACATTGCACGTATCTCTATACAATATTGAATGTACATATTTTTTCCGAGTACGTGACCTATAAAATCCACCACTAAGTCTAAACCCTACTGATTGTGAGTAGCAACCATGTAGTAAAAAAAATAGATGCATGAAGTGCTACCTAAATAGAATCAAACATTAGACTTAAGATTAACACGTGCACTTACATGATCCAATTACATGTTACATGTTCATGTTGACTTGATTTTGTTTACTTGATTACTTGTTTACATGCTACTTGTTCCATAATGCCTTATTCATAATCATGTTTACACATTGCATTTCTCCTATTTCATGACTCTCGATTTCTTGCTCTTTTCCTGTTTTTCTTTTGTTTAGTTTTGTACATGTCCCCTTAGCTTGTACCACTTGCGGCCCGTGACATGTATTAACAGGCATCTTCTTGTCTTCTTTTCCTTCTTTTTGTAATAATGTACTTGCAGGCCCGAAAGGAGAGTTACCAGAAGGTGTTGTTGATCAAGTGTTTTAGTTTTATTTAATTTTTCATGTTGCTTTAGTTCATGTTTTATTTCATGCTACTCCTTATTATAATCCAGGTTTGTTTGACCCGTACTATTTGTAATTCCCAGTTGTTGCTTATGTTATGGACTATGTCATGAACTTTCATTATCATATTGTGATTTTACATGCATGCGTGGTTTATTTTGTTATCTTGTTGTTGAGTTACGTGTACAGCTTATGAATGGTGTATTCGCATCATTTGCTGGGCCTTAGTCATGGACCCGTATTCCCGTATTTTGGGAAGTAGGGCGTGACATTAGGGTTTACGGTTAGGGGTTTAGGGTTTAAGGTGTAAGGTTAGGATTATGTTAGGGTTAGGGTAGGGTTTTAAAAGATGGCAAAATAGTCATTTTTAACCCTTAATTTTAAAAATAGCCCTAACCCTAAACCTTAACCCTTAATTTTGAAAAGGGCAAAATAGTTATTTTTAAACTCGTGGTTAAATTTAATATAGGAAGAATAAGGATAGAAAGTTAGTGAGTTATATGGAAATATTAATTTGTGAGTGAGGTACATGAAATTTCCACATTTGTTAGTGTCCTGTGTGGAATTGACCCATATAAAAAATGATTTGGTTAACCACCTTGTTAAGTACAGCAGAAAAACTTCTGAAAGATTTGCTGTACTGACCCATTTTTTGAAAATATTTGGGAGTCTGACCCACTTCCGAAAACAATTAGCAATCTGACCCAGTTTTGGACACGTCAGCATAAGCCATTATTGGAAATAATGGTATAGGTTATTTATATGCCGTTATTTCCAATAACGGCATCATTTTACAATTTATTTTGCATGTCGTTATTTGGAGTAATGACATCAATATATTTTTCATACAAGTGTGAATTGGAAAAAATTCTAAGTGTTGAAACAACTTAGAAATAATGCCGTTATCCACAATAATGGTATTCGAATTACTGATGTCGTTATTGGAGATAACGGCATCAATTATAATGAAATGATATGTTGCCGTTGTTCCAAACAAATGCAACATATCATTTTATTATAACTAATGTCGTTATCTCGAATAACAGCATCAGTAATTCGAATGTCGTTCTTGGGGATAACCGCATTATTTCTGAGTTGTTTCAATACTTAGACTTTTTTCCAATTCACACTTATATGAGAAATATACTGATGTCGTTACTCCAAATAACGGCATGCAAAATAAATTGTAAAATGATGCCATTATTGGAAATAACGGCATATAAATAACGTATGCCGTTATTTCCAATAACGGCTTATGCTGACGTGTCCAAAACTGAGTCAGATCGCTAATTGTTTTCGAAAGTGGGTCAGACCCCCAAATATTTTCAAAAAGTGGGTCAATACGACAAAAAAATTAAAACTTCTTTGGTTAAAGAAAATAAGCATATGCCTGACGTGATTAATCAATTGGTCTTAGTAGTTTTCCCTTGAATGTGATAAATAAAAAAGAAAAACCAAATCATTATGATAGAATAATTGACCCAAAGAAATGATATATGAATCACCATCCATGTAACTCCCTGTTCCAGTTGTACGTGTTTTATTACGTGAATTTTTGTACTTCAATTTTGTGATTTTTTTCGATCGGAGTTTAAATACAAATTCTAACCCTGATTAATCCTAATCCTAATTCTTAATCCAACAGCTAACCTAACTCTCCTACACCTTATTTTCTTCCTCCCTACGCTTCTTTTTCTACCTCCCTATAATTCACACTTCTGCATACATCAATCTCTCCCTCTCATTTTTCTCCTACAGCCTAACTCCTACTCCTGACTTCTCCTCCTTGTTCTTATTTTCTAACCCAATCTCCACTAAACCCTTTCATTTTCCACACCTAACACTATACTACCTAGATAATAATACACATGCATGCACTTGCATGCATATTATATATATATATATATATATATAGGGATATGCTCAGTTGAAAACGGGTTTGTTTTCACGGGTTTGGAAAAAAGCGATCCGAGCCATCGGATCGATCATGATCGTGATCAGCGGCTCAGATCGAGCTCCCCATAACCCGTTTCAAAAGTTCGGCGGAGGGTTATTTTGGGAATTTCGTCCCAAATAACTCTTCGCTGAACAGATTCTAAAAAAAATAATATAACCTAGGCCGTTGTTGGGAACAACGGCCTAGGTTATAAAAAATTGAATCATAGGCCGTTGTTTGGAACAACGGCCTTGTTTTCAATATTTATAACCTAGGCCGTTGTTCCCAACAACGGCCTAGGTTATAAAATTTCTAAAAAAATTTATAGAAATTTTATAGCCTAGGCCGTTGTTGGGAACAACGGCCTAGGTTATAAATATTGAAAACAAGGCCGTTGTTCCAAACAACGGCCTAGGTTATATTATTTTTTTTAGAATCTGTTCAGTGAAGAGTTATTTGGGACGAAATTCCCAAAATAACCCTCCGCTCAACAATATTGAACGGGTGTTGGGCGGGCTCGATCTGAGCCATCGATCACGATCAAGATCGATCCGATGGCTCAGATCGCTGTTTTCCAACCCGTGAAAACAAACCCGTTTTCAACTGAGCATATCCTATATATATATATATATATATATATATATATATATATATATATATATATATATATATATATATATATGGGGAAAAGGGGTATGAGCAACTTGCTCATTTAGTAAATGAGCAATTGATGATGTGGCAAACATGTGATTAGAAAATCCTTAAAGGGTTAGTTGTCCAATGTATCACATGCATGCCACATAATCAATTGCTCATTTACTAAATGAGCAAGTTGCTCATATCCCTTTTACCATATATATATATATATATATATATATATATATATATATATATATATATATATATATATATATATATATATATATACACACACACACACACACACACACACACACACACACACACACGCACGCACACCATACATGCATTCATCATGCTGTGTCTCCCTTTCTTTTATATATACACACACACACACATAACACATCACCCCTCATCTCTACGTCTCCTTCTTCTTCTCTTCCTCTGCCTTCTTCAAACCCGAGAAGCCAAGCTCCTCGCCACCTCGTTGCGCTCAACCTCGACACCGTTACTCACCGTTGTTCTTGCCTCTTCTATTGCACAAACTCAATCCCAAACAACCTGATGTGTGCTATCTCCTCGTTGTTGTTGTCGCTCACCATTGCTACCGTTGCTCGCTCGCTGTCGTTGTGCTGCCATTCTTGCCGCTGTTGTGCCACCGTCCGTTGCCGACGTCACTTCTTCTTTCCATGGTTAATACCACCACTGTAATCGTCACGTTATAAGGCAAGTATCTTGTACACTCTTTTTGTTCTCGTACAAGCACTTTTCTTGGACTCGTGGTAAGTAGTCTAGTTATCATCATGTTTTATTATCAAATTTCGTTCTAGTCACTTGTTCCATGCTATATCAACTCAAGAGTGAACCATTAACACATTTCGAATCGTGTTATCGACTATCGAATATTCAACTTTGCTATCTCTAAATTTCTTGACCTTGCACTAAGAATTCGACCATGTTCCCGATACTAGATTGAAGATTTTCTACGTGAAAATCGTAGCCCATCGAGTCCTGAATCCAGAATATCTTATGGTTTCTCAATCCGATGTAAGATTGTGAGAGATTGCTATTTTAGTACTGTCATATCGTGAATTTCTGAACCTACACAGGATCACTAACCGGTCTCTTGTATTGAGAATTCGACCATGTTTACTATACTGGATCGAGAAACTTTCTACATGAAAATCGTAGCCCTTCGAGTCTAGATATCCAGAACATCTTACGGTTTCTCAATCCGATGTATAGATTGTGAGATATCGCAATTTTAGTACTGTCATGTCGTAAATTTCTGAACCTGCACGGGACCACTAACCGGTCTCTTGTACTGAGAATTTGACCATGTTCCCGATACTGGATCGAAGAGCTTTCTACATAAAAATCGTAACCCTTCGAGTCTAGATATTCATAACATCTTATAATTTCTCAATCCGATGTATAGATTGTGAGATATCGCGATTTTAGTACTGTCGTATCGTAAATTCCTGAATCTGCACGGGATCACTAACTAGTCTCTTGTACTGAGAATTCGACCATGTTCCCGAACTGGATCGAGAAACTTTCTACATGAAAATCGTAGCCTTTCGAGTCTAGATATCCAGAACATCTTACAGTTTCTCAATCCGATGTATAGATTGTGAGATATCGTAATTTTAGTATTGTGACTCTGAATTTTTAGAATTTGTGCGAAACATCGAAACCACCGAAGAATGAATTTATACGGATAGCTACTCTCTCTAGAATGTATCGTGTGAATATGCGTTCGAACCGGAAGAGGGTCTACTTTCTAGAATCTCTGGCGGAATCGGATTTGCTTTTCTGTGACAACGGAAAAGTGAATTTGAATGTAGATATGTCAAATTGTCTAAAAATTCATCTCTACATTTTTTCATATAAACCCGTTATTTTTCATATTTAATAAAATGAATGTATTATTGTTCTTGTAATAATAACTTGCATAGATATAGATTTTCTCATATAATGCATTTTATACCACTTGATAATTTATAATAACTACTCTCGATACATGTACCCATTTTATCTCATACCTTGATTACTGTCCTTGATATTTTTCTAGATTAACTGTCTTGATTTCACCGTTCCACTAGTCGTACCAACTGCATGTTCATAATTAATTATAAAAGAATAACAAGCCGATGTTATAAGGGTACGGCTTAGTAATGGACAATATAAGGGAGTATACTCGGAAGGGGGCCCGTGTTTCCCAAAATAGTGATTCTTAATTCTTGATTCTTGATTATACAATTCTTGATTACATGATTCTTGATTACATATCTTGATACTATCACTGGCAAACCCGAGTACATGATCATATAGAATTCACTACTTATGTCTAAACGTCACATGATAGATATGCACCGAACTTGTGGTATGGGACACATGATTGCGTGCATTAGATAAGTTAATAAAACAGAAAAACTTAAGATTCCACTAAGCATGATTCTTGATTATATGATTCTTGATTACATGATTCTTGATTACATAACTCTCGATTCACATGACTCTCGATCCTTGATTACATGATTATTGATTAACTGCAACTTGGTTATCTAATGATTATACTTTGAAGTCTTGATTACACTAGTTTACGGTTATTAGCTACATGATCATATTGTCTCAGTTCCTTGTTTACTTTTAAATTGTATTTGTACTTCTACTTCTTGTTTCTTCCATGTTATATCTTGTTATATTACCCCTTTTACTGCTTGTTGCTACTTGCTGCCCGAAGCTTGCTCTAACGAGTACTTTTCTATTTTTCTTTGAGTGAATGATTATACAGGTACTGATGGACCCGACAAACAGACTCTCTAGATGATCGTTACTGCATTATTACTACTTCATGTTGTTTTTCTTTCAGTTGCTATTTTATCTAGTTGTTATAGCGAACTGCTTATCGTACTGTTTTAATTCTAGCACCTTGTATTCCCGAGCGTCTTGATCCGATGTTGATGTATTATCCAGATGATGGTTATTCTATTCCCAGCTCATGTGATCATTATATTTGCCTGTGTGAATGTGTTATAAATATCTTGTTGAACTTATAATTGTACAGCTTATAGATGATGTATATCATTCGCTGGACCTCAGTTGCGTGCCTGTATTTCCGTATAGTGGGAAGCAAGGTGTGACAATCCACTACTCTCACACTAGATGGTTATGTACTTTGTTTTTCATGGTAGACTTAAACTAAAAAAAATCTACTTTGTTAATCAATACATTCATATTAAAAAAAATGACAAAATCATAATAGTTATATTTAAATACTTGAATGGTAGGACCAAAGCCACCTTCTAATTAGTAGCATCTTGCTCGCACTTCTTCTTAATCACAGATTGTGAAAGTAACTTACACAAATTCGTTCTAATACTGATCAGACATAAGAAATACAAAAAACCATTGAACAATCCGTCGGGTCCGACCCCTTCAGGAGCTGAAGACGAAATAGATAGATTATGTACGACATGAGATGATATTTTTAAAATGACGAATGAATAAAAAATTCAAAAACCTTATTCTAACTATTTGTCTCTTAGTATATCTATTCTTTAAAACTATAAGTTTAAATAGTTTTATCTCTTAATGACATATGCATACTACAAGAGAAAATATATCTTTAAAATGTCATGTAAGAAGAAAATTCAAAAATATAGATCTAATTATTTTGGATCTATGTATTTTTATTTAAATCTTGCTATGCAAACGACTAGACCTCGCAACATGTCATTAGCACAGCTATTAGATCGGGTCGGGTCGAGTAGTGAGATATCCGAACCCTACTATATGGCTGTAACCCCTGTTTCCGACTATACAAATTTTTTGTGTTTGAATTCTTTATAAAAGAATTCCGTATTCTTAAATTTGTTTTGTTTTAAATGTATTTTTGAATCTCCTATTAAAATCCATTTCAACCCATTAATTGAATTTGTAGTTATTTGCAAACAATTTTTATATTGTAATACAAATCCTATTTTGGTACATGATCTTATTATTATTATGATTATTATTATTATTATTATTATTATTATTATTATTATTATTTCTTGATTGTTATTAATGTGTGAAAGCCCATAGATCTTAATCCATCTTTCATTATTATTATTTATTAACATGAAGTCCATTAATTTAACCCAAAGTTAAATTTTAACTCATTTTACATATGTTATTGGATTTATTAAATTTAAACCCAAAACCCACTAATCTAATTCTCTATGTAAATATCCCTATATATATTAAACCTAAACCATAATTAACTAAACCTAATTCCCTCCTAATCTATCACAGCCGCCTAACCCCTCCTCCTTTCTTCTTCTTCTTCCTCTTACCACTCACCGAACCCATCTCCTCACCCTCGCTGCTGCTCCAACTGCAACCGTCTGCAACCCATCGACAGTCGCACTCAACCCCGACCTCCACAATGCAGCCTCCGCAGAACCATGTCGCCATCCCCATTGATGTCTCCACCGCAGCTGCCTGCCATCATCTCACCTCCACCGATCGCCTATTGTGCCACCGTCACCTCCCCTTGCTGTGCCTCGACCCAATGCGCACCACCACCGCATCTCCTCCCCGTCGACACTGCTCATCCTCGGAACCTCGACCTCCCGCACCCAAGCCCTTCCATCGCCTCCCACATCTTCCCCATCACCCATCGTCGCCCTCCAGTCTCCACCAACCCATTGCCACCTTTGCCATTGCCTCTCGCTTTCACCACCATCGCCAGCACACCCTGACGCCCTCGCCCCTCCATCTCCTCACCTCACCACCACTTGCAGCCCCGAAGCCCTTCTATTTCTGTCGCCTTCCTCGCAACCACAACAACTCCACCTTCGCCGACCGCTGCACTTCTGATCATCTCCCTGCCACTACCCCGACGACAACATCCCGAGCGCCCTGACCTTGCTGCCTTTCTCCTGCCACCTTAAAAAAATTGTCGGCACTCGCACCGTCAATAGCTTCGTTCCCTTACTGCCGTTGCTTGTGTGTTACTGTTGTCCTCTTGTTGTTGCCCAGTGTCGGCATCGTTGCCCGTGTGTTGTGCCGTTGTTCATCCTCCCGTTGATTCTCGTCGCACGTGCAAACGTCGTGTAAAGGCAAGCTCTCTTGAACCAACTTGTTGTTCTAATTCAAGAATTATTTTTGATCCCCGCAAGTAGCTCGTTATTTCGTTCATCGTATCTCATCTTGCTTGTTACCCTTCAAAGAAGTTATTACGGATTCATCGATGAAACCAAGTAATAATTTTCTTTTCGTGCCATATCCTCGACTCTATTCTAAGCCATGTTATCCGTTGACATGTGCATACACCGTACGGACATAAACTAGGAGGCATGTTAAGTTGAAAAAATAATGATTTGAATGCATTTCGGTTCTATATGATGTTATAACTAAATTCCTGAATTTAATGCTATAGTGATAATAATTTTGTCATGTTAACAGTAGAAATCCATCCTAATTATTGAGTATGAATGCTAGTTCATTTCTTGTTATATGTATGTGGATTGACAATCATGATTGTTGTAAAGGAGTACATTTTACTGCTATCATGCTGTTTGTACCATCTTGTAGTGAATTTTTGACCCAGTTTCTGTTAGAATTAATTTAACCTTTACAAATGAAAGTAATATCCCTTTGAATCTAGTTTCTAGAACATTCGACGGATCTAAATTCCGATTTATAGACCGCAAGTTATCATATTTTTAATACTGATAGGTTTTTAATTCCAGATTTATGTCTAGAGGCTTATCGACACGATTTAAAATTTAAAATAGTGTATTATTGGTAAAATGAATACTTGATATTAACTAGGTTATTACTAGACATGATTAAAGGTCACTTTGTAATTTTTATAAGATCAATTGATGAATTTCCAGACCCGTTTTATATAGGAGAACATGACCCTAGGTTGCTATCAGAGCACAAGTTCAGTAAAGAACCAGACCATTGACCTATCTGAAGATAATATTATTTAGAACTTATTAAATGAGAGTTGTAGCCCTCTATGTCTGGAATCCAGAATATCTGACAATTTTATCATCAGACCTACCGATTGCAATATATTCAGATTATCGTGGTGTAATGTCTGAATTTTAGAATACAGTCTGAAAATACATTACCATGTTTAATACTTGAAACAGTAAATTAAATTAAGAATTTAGAACTAAGATTAATCGTTTTTTTGTTGAACACTGTTAAAAACTAAATTATGATTTTTATAAGATTTTTAAATGAATTTACAATCAACTTTTATATA
This sequence comes from Hemerocallis citrina, assembly GCA_017893485.1. Classification (NCBI taxonomy): domain Eukaryota; kingdom Viridiplantae; phylum Streptophyta; class Magnoliopsida; order Asparagales; family Asphodelaceae; genus Hemerocallis; species Hemerocallis citrina. The sequence goes on from CM030358.1 coordinate 62,946,215, forward strand.
TAAGAATTTGACCCTAACATGTTGCCTGAACATAAAACCAGTAGAGAATGAAATCATGCAAATAACTACTATGATTATAATATAATTTGTGAATATGCGTTGGAACCGGCAAAGAGTCTATTTTATAGAACTCCTGACGGAACATAATTCTCTCTCCAGTAGTAGGGAAAAGTTGATTTTTGTATAGCAACGTATTGTTGTCCAAAATTTGTATCTTCATGTATATAAATATAAATATATTCATTTCTCGCATTAATAAATTGAATTCTATATCTTGCATTGCATATCTCTTGATATCTTATTGATCCTATCATAATACTCGTTCTCATTGTTGCATGTTCAAGTTTAATTATTGTAAAAGAATAACAAGTCGAGGTAATAAGGGAAAGACCTAATAGTGGAAAATATAGGAGTGTATTCGGAAGGAGGCCTGTGTTTCTCGTAATAGTGACTCTTGTTTACATGATCCTCGATTACAAGGTATATGGTACTAAGTGCCACGTCTTGAGACGATATGAGCCACCTCTAGACTCCATTACATGATTACATGATTACATGATTACATGATTACACGGATTTCTGTTACATGCTCTTGTTTACATGACATGATTTTTGTTAATGTCACTGTAAGACCCGAGTATATGACCTTATAGAATTCACCATTAGAGTCTAAACGTAACATGTTTGTATGCACCCGAACATGTGGTATGGGACGCAGGATTGCGCGCATTAGATAGGATTAATGAAATATTGATAGACTTAAGGCTAACACCGAGCACGTGCATGATTCATGTTTACAAGTTACATGATTCATATTTATAAATTATATGATTCCTGTTTACAAGTTACATGATTTTTGTTTACATGTTTACATGTTTTTTCCTTTACTCGTTTACATGTTACACTTGTTACTTGTTCCATACTTGATCATATGATTCCTTATTCCTGTTGATTGTTCCTTATTATTTCCTATTTTATTGTTCATTAGCTTGTTGCTACTTGCTGTCCGTAGCTTGCTCTAACGGACATCCCCTAAAACTCTAGATGTTGAAATCACAGGTACAGGAGAAGAACTGCCAGAAGGACTTACTGACCAAGTATTCTAGAGATTGGAGATGAGCTCTAGCCTGCATTATTTGTCTTATATTATGTTTCTCAGTTTCTATTGCTATCACTACATACATTCTATTCTGGGTGTTTTGACCCAAAGTTTATTCTTTCCAGATGTTGGTTATTTCATGGACTACTGCATGAATTATGTTATTCTTGTTTATGTTATTATCTCTTGTCTGTGCTGTTGTGATTACATTTCATATTGCTGAGTTGAATATTACAGCTTATGAATGATGCAAATCATTCGCTGGGCCTCAATTACGTGCCTGTGTTTCCGTATAACGGGAAGCGGGGCGTGACAATGGCAAAGGGTTTAGGTCCGAATCCGAGTCTATTCATTTTTTCGGGGTCCGATTCCGGTCCGATCAGTTCTGAGGTACCAAACGGGTCCAAAAATACACCACAATAATTTTATTTTTAAGTGTTTACAAAATATTTTAATAATTAAATTTATAACTAATTTTTAAAATCTAAAGCATCACATGAATTAGCTACATAGAGAAAGTGAAAGTAGAATTAATTAATATATACATGAATGCAGATAAGTTGATTTTACAATGTAAAGATTATGAGATACAAATTGAGAGTACAAGAAAAGATTGTACAATCTCTATTAAGTTATATTAACATACTAAACTTTATTTTTCTATTAAAGATATATATATATATATATATATATATATATATATATATGGAGTCCTTCGGTCGTGCACTCGTCTGGCTGCTGTTGTGCACACAGCAGTGTGCACTCGCCCTCAGCCGTTTGATCGCCCTTTAGATCATGATCGCGATCTAACGACTGTTAGAACCCCCGCTCTACTCACTTTCGTTGAGGGGTATTTTGGTCATCTCCCCCCTAACTCACGAGCGCTCTCATCGTTCTCACTTCTCTCTCTCCCTCATCGCTCTCCTTCTCCTTCTCATCGCGCGCCAAATCGAAACCCTAACACCAAAAATTTCCAAAATCCATTGTGCCCAACTTCACAAATCCAAACCCCCTACCTCATCGAAGCTCTCTCTCTAAACCCCTGTCGATTCTCCTCTCAACTCCACCATTTCGGGAAATCGACGAAACCTTAGCTCCGAATCTCATCGCTCCCCCTTCATCGTTGCTCGCTCGCTTCCACCATCTCGATTCGATCTGGGGCATATATTTTTTCCTTGATTTGAGTTCAACTGAAACCCTTATTTCTTCCAAGTTGAATTGGAAAAAATTTAGGGTAAAGGAAAAAATATATATATATATATTCAAAAAAAATTGTTCATTGCATATTATATATATATTTTTTTGTTCGTTGCATATTATAAGTTTAAAAAGGCAATAATAAAAATCCTCTCCCACTAGCGTCCTTCATCCCTTAGATACCGTCTCCCCCCCCCCCCTTCATTCACCTTCCTCCCTTCATTAAAGTTGAGTATTTCGTTGTTCTCTACACACCCATATCCTATTTGCACCCTAGTTCCTCAGTTGGTCCTCCATCACCTCTCCCCTTCCTCTGCTTTGTTTTCTACCTCCTTCCCTGGCGCCCCCGAGCTCTATCAGCTCTCCTTCGCCCAGATCTCTTGGTGTTGGCATTGACCTTAGCTGCTTCCCCTTCCTTTGGCTTCGGACTTGATAGTTCATCTCTCAGTTTGATTCTAGGCACAATCTTCTAGTGCCTCCGTTCACCTTCTAGGATTCTTGACTCAGATCTAAGTTTCTCCCTCAATTGGACTTGGTTCCTTCTCCAGGATCTCGACGGCACAATGTTCTGCTTGTTCTAGGCTGCTCTCTGGCTCTCTCCTGAGTACCTTTGGCTTCCTTATCCCTGTAAGTATTTGTTGCTTTTTCTGTATTTTGAGTTTTTTGTGGCTTGAGGTTATCCCGTTTCTTTTTTCCTTTCCCGTTACCGAGCTTTTCTTTTCACTATTTGGTTTTTCGGTTTTTGTGTGTGTTTTCGACCCTATTGTGTGTGTTTTCGACCCTATTGCTGATTTAGAAAGTTGGTTGGCTGTTTCTGGTTCCAAATGGCCAGGTTGGGAAGTTAATCCTCGGCTGATTGGGATTCTTTTTAAAAAAAAGGTGCAAAAGTCTCCTTCATCGGTCTCCAAACCTAAACTGGCTCCCCCGAAATCCACTATTTCTTTGTCTCCGAAGTCGGATGCTTGGACGGATCATGACAATCTTCTTGACGAAAAGGAATCGGAGCTGGCTAACCCTCCCTCGCATCACAAGTATTGAGTATCATGGCTGCAGTGGCTCTTTTGGTTGTTGTTGCATGGCTGCAGTGTCTCTTTGCTCGCCATGGTTTAGGGATGGATGTTCAGGGTTCAGGACATGTTCTGCTGCTGCTGGCTTATTAGCTTTTGGCTTTTACTCTTTTGGCTGTTGTTGCATTGTCTTGCCCTCTTTTTATTTCCCCTTTTGCTTTTGAGGTTTTGTACTGTGCTACTTAGCATTTCTCTTTACTTATCTGCTTCTTATTTGTGCCCTTTTGCTTAGCTTTTACAGGAGCGTGTTCCTTCCGCTAGCGTACTTCGATCATTTTTATGCAGATCATTTCTTTTTGTGATTTTTGACTGGTCTGTTGCAGCGGTGCTTTTGGCCGTTGGTTGGGTGGAGGCCAGTTTGCCTTGGGTTTTATCCCAGCCGTTATTTTGAGTTGGGTGTTTGCCTTCTTTTTTTCTGTATCTTCAGGTGGCTCTCTTGCCCAGTGGTTTGAATTTGATCTGATGCTTTCTTTTGGCCTCGCTGCGACTTTTTGTTTTTCCTGTTAATATTGTTGTTTTGTATTCTTTGTTGGGCCTTTATCTTTGGTGCTGCACCGGTTATTCTGCTTTTCGGTTGCACTGTTTGCTGTGGGTCCTGCACTGAGTCCTGTTGATTGTTATTGCCTCTGTTTGGCTGTGAGGATCTTTCAGCTCGGAATGATGCACCGGAGCTTCCGAATGCTTCTCCTTGGTTTCGCCGGCTCTTGCTGCTGCTTCCTTCTTGAGTAGCTTAGTGTAGCTGCTGCGGTCTGCCTATTGGCCTGATGCTTTTTATTTTTGTTGTGGCAATGCTTTCCATTGCGTTTTGTTTTAGTCTCATGTTGTGTGTTTGTTTCCTTTTTTGATTCTCCCAGTTTTACTCTGTGTAAAATTGATTGTTGTATTGTTACTTCCTTTTTAGTTACATTATTGGGCTGGAGTCTTAAGACTCTATCCTCGTTATCAATTATTTTTTTTGCATATTACAAGTTAAAAAAATTTAGGGTAAATTAAAAAAAGTTATAATCAATTGTAAAATTAAATTCTTGAAATATATTGTAAATTAGGATTTCATATTTCACATCCCTTTGTTACATACCTTTTGTTGTATTATGTGAAGGAGACAATGTTCTTTTGCTTTGATAATAGTTATTGGATTGATTCTTGCAGGTAGTGAATTGATTCTTGCAGCTATTGGACCACTATGTTTTTTCCTATGATCTTATCAGGGAAATATTTGACCATATGAATCTTATTTACCAATTTGGTCATTTGTTTTTGTGTGTGACAGTTGGCAGTGATGAACTGATGCAATTTTTGCATTTGAACTGATGAATCCCTATTTTTGCATTCTAAATATTCTGCTCTCTTATATATATATATGTGTGTGTGTGTGTGTGTGTGTCTGTGTGTGTGTCTGTGTGTGTGTGTGGGGAGCCTTTGGTTGCGCACTCTTAATTGCACACTCTTATTTATGCACTCTCCCTCCACCATCCGATCAAAGGAGAGCGTAACACCCCGTATTTTTATTTTTAAATAACAAATGCATTTTTCAATTTTTGCACGTATGATGCACATGCTAATTTTTTCATCTTTATTTTTCTTACTCTCATTTACTATTTTAGCATGCATGAGACTTTTTTAGCCTTTCTTTAAACTCATGGATCTAAGAATAGATTCTAGCCCACTAGACTAATTAATTAATTAATTAAAAGCAAGCCCACAAGACAAGCCCATTAATTAAATCTATTTTTTTTAGTTGTGCATGGACTCACACATGTCATGTAACAACTTTTAATACACATTTTAGAACTATAGAATTTGTATTTAATTGTGTGTGTGTGCACTAATGCACAACACGTGCACGTGTAGTTGAAGAGTAGAGTGGTCGGTCGGTTTTTTGAAGAGGATGGGCCATGAGTTATGGGAGGTGAAAAGATGGAGAGTGGAGTAGTGGATAGTTAAGTGAGGAGTTATTATGAGGGTGAAATTTGCATTTTAGCCCTTCACTTTGTCCTATAATTAAATACACCCTTGTTTTCTTCTCATTTTACACTAAAACTAAACATATCAAGAGAGGAAAAAGAAAGAGAGTTAGAGAGTGTTCTTGTGCATTGGAGGCCTTTTTGGAGTGCTCTTGCTAGGAGGAGAAGGACTAGAAGTTGCTTGTTGGAGCTAGAAGCTAGGAGTTGTGTTCCATCATTCTTTGGTTACAAATTCTTCATAAGAGGTGGGTGATCTTGTGCTTTCTAAATATAGGAAATGCATGCTAGTATGTTAAATGAGTAGTATAGATAAATTTGATGAGATAAATGTTGAACAAATGCATGCTATTGTGTGTACCATGAATTGAAGGAATTTTGTTATGATTAAGAAATAAATTATCATCATGTTAGTAGGAATGAGAAAGAGAAACAATAAGTTATTGCCATGAACAAATATGCATGTTAATTTACAAATGTCGAAAAAAATAATTGTATGAAAATTGTAGATTCTTCCTTGTGGTTAAAGATGAATTTTTGTGAAGTTAAATTGATACACATATAGAAGCATTTTAATTGATTGTAAGAGATAAAAATTGTTATTTTGATTAAATGGAAGAAAAAAAATTCTTATTCATTAAAGAGGGAAAATAATTTGAAATATAGATACAATGTCTAAAATATAAATTTGGGAATTTGGGAATTTGTGAATTACTGATTTCAAGTAAACTCAGTCTAGATGAACTAATTACAGTATAATGAAAGATTAGATCAAATGAAAAATTGAGTTTTGTGAAGAAAATAGAATAACAGTAAGGTAGAACAAAAACCTAATAGAGTAACTCTATATCAGTAATCGCACATGGACTTCTTGGTTAGTCGGTGCACCATAAGACTATTACTGTAGCACGCCTGTGGTTTGGGTCGCGAGTTCGAAACTCGGCAATCCCTTTTTTTTGTTTTAATTAAATCCAAACAGTGGAGCAGTATGTATGGTTTCTGTTGCCTTTATAAACACCAAGTCCACTTGGACTTTGTGGTGCTCGGTGGTGGCTTTGGGCGCTTACTGTAGTTCACAGTTGGTCTTGGGTTCGAAACCCTATTGCCACATTTTGATTTTTTTGACATTTTTAATATTTTAAGTGAGTTTTCATACAAATAAAAATTTGGAAAAATATCTAATAATCCTATAAAATGATATAGAATTTATTAAAAATAGTTTAGGAAATTTTCATAAATATTTTGAGAAATAAAAAGAGGAATTGAGATAGAAAATGAGTTATTGATTTCAAAATTATTTATTTGAGTATATGACATTTTTTGAAGAAGAGTAAAATATTCATGCGAATTGATTCCTCTTGATGAGATTATTTGATTTAAGAAATATTTGATGTGGGTTGAGATATGAATTGCTATTTGAGCTTAAATTGCTAATGAGACTTAAAGTGATGAATCTAGGTTCATGAAAAGAAATACTGTGTTATTTTGATTTATAAATGAAAAAATGAATCATGAGTAATGTTAAAATAAGACATTGATCAAATTGTGAATAAGTTGGAGATAAGAATACATTGAGTTAATAAATGACTATCAAAGGGTGAGAGTACCCGTGGATTCTTGTACATGAAAGGTTGTGATCTAGAGTTTAGTGAGACAACGGGTACCGGCATTGTAGAAATAAAAGATTGAGTTATATTTTTGAGATATGGCCATGGAGCTATCTCGGTATTTGTGATTAAGTCCGGTAGGGGGTTGTGACAGGGTAAAAATGGCCTGAGGCCCAACCAGGGCCCAATACAATTCCCACTCAGAAAGGTAAAGATAGCAACCTGGTTCGGCTCCGAACCACTTCAGGGTCGGCGCCGAACCTCGTGTTTGCCCTCACGGTACTGGCCTCCTCGTACCGACGAGCCTCAGTAGCCCTCGGAGTCCGATCCGGGACAGTCCCACAGGCCGTCCCCCCTCTCTGGCGGGGCAGAAGGATGACCTGGCGCAGCCTAGGCCCTCCGATCCTGCCCAGAAGCACAGGAGGCCCACGATGGGCCACGTCAGCTCCAAATACCGCCAAGGGTTTCGCCACGTCAGCCCTATACCACTCCTGGTATTGCCACGTCCGCCCTAAACCCCCTGGGCCTTCTGCCACGTCAGGCCCACGGGCTTTCGGATCCAGACCCGGCCCCCATGTGGAACCAAACCCGGTTGGGATTCTCTATAAATACTAGACCCACACCCTCCCTTTTGAGGTAATCAATCTTTTGCCACTTAAATATACCTAGTTATTGCTACTCTCTCACAGAGACTGACTAGAGCGTCGGAGGGTCCGCCACCGGGACAAACCCCGGTGTTTCAGGACCGTCTGCAGGTACACAAGACCTCGGATCCGACCCTTCCGATCCGAGCCCAGCCTTCAACATCTTTCCGAGCTCATCGTAGGTCCCAGAAGGTCAACCGAAGGTCGGCAGACGAGCGGCAATCTCCTTCAATACAAATTGAGTCCGAACTCACACCTGGTGCATCCACACGTCTCCCAGAAATAAACAGCATCAGGTTGGCGCCGTCTGTGGGAAACAGCTGCTCCAGAAGCCGATCCGACCCAGACCCTCAAAGGCCATCGACAGCCAAACCCTCATGGCCTCCAAAGGCAAGGGGGCTGCTTCCTCCGTCAACCAACGGGACTCGCCCCCATCCACTGATAAAGCCAGGCCACGCACGTCGAAACACAAGGCTCCCCCTCGGGAGTCCCAAAGGAGCGTCGGCTGGCCAGCCCAGCCCGACCTCCGGGGAGTAATCCTCAACCGCAAGATTACCCACAGCTAGGGAAGGGCCGCTTCCAACCCGGCCCCGAACCATCCGAGGCAGACCCACAGGGATGACGGCCCACGGGGTCGGCAAGGTGATAGGAACCGGGGATTATCAACCCCGAACCCTAACCCAAACCGCACCCAGGGTCAGGATCCCGAATCCGAGGTATCCATGGATACGCCATTCACCCTACACTACATCCACGGGGGGCCGGTGGGGGGAGAATCCGATACTTCCCAAAGAACCTTCACCCAGGAGACGAACGCTATTCAGTACAGCCCCTCTCCCGAGCTACAACCGCGGCCAGTCTCCTTCTCAGGAGAGGACCCCGAAGGAGTTCACCTACCCCACGGCGAGGCCCTCGTCGTTAGCCTCCACATGGCCAATTGTGAGGTTCGCCGAATCCTTGTTGACAGCGGCAACTCGGTAAATATTCTCTTCCTCAGAACCTTCGAAAGTCTCAGATTATCCAGAGGGAAACTCAAACCGGCAGGATGCACGTTGCTCAAATTTTCGGGCGTCCCGGTCGTAGTGGAAGGAATTATTACCCTCGACGTCACCGCTGGATCGGCCCCTGACAAGAGGACCGAGTCCTTGGATTTCATGGTCATCCACGTCAAGGCGGCCTACAACGCCATCCTCGGCCGGCCCGGGCTAAACTCCCTCCAGGCGATACCTTCGGTCCACCATCTGAAACTCAAATTCCCCCCCCCAAGGGGTCAGCATCGTCCGAGACAGCGTCGAAGCAGCACGGTCATGTTGCGTTGCCACCAGGGGAGGGGGCGTACTCCCCCTCAGCGCCGTTGAACTCGAACCCGAGAGAGACGGCCCCGCCCCCGAGCCCGTTGACGAACTGGAGGAGGTCCTATTCGACACCGAGGATGAGTCAAAATGGTTCCGGGTGAGCTGCTCACTCGCCGAAGACCTGAAGACGGGCATCATCGCTTGCGTCCGCCGCAACGTTGATCTCTTCGCTTGGAAGCCCTCCGATATGCCCGGGATCTCCGAAGACTTGATCATGCACCGACTGAGCGTCCTCCCTGACTCTAAACCGATCGTCCAAAAGAGGCGCAAAGTCGCCCCGGAGAGGCAACAAATTGTAAAAACAGAAGTGGACAAGCTCTTGTCCGCTCGATTCATCCAGGAAGTCAGCTACCCCGAGTGGTTGGCCAATGTCGTCATGGTGAAGAAAGCGACAGGGGGTTGGCGAATCTGCATTGACTTCACGGACCTTAACAAAGCGTGTCCGAAAGATCCTTTCCCCCTCCCGCGCATCGACGCTTTAATAGACGCGACCTCAGGGCACGAGCTGCTGTCCTTCATGGACGCGTTCTCGGGGTACAATCAGATCCGGATGTTTCCACCAGACATCTCCAAGACCTCGTTCGTCACCGACCAAGGTCTTTATTGTTACCGTGTTATGCCTTTCGGGCTGAAAAATGCCGGAGCCACGTACCAGCGACTCGTCAACAGAGTCTTCAAGGACCTGATCGGCCGCAACGTAGAAGTTTACGTCGACGACATGCTTGTCAAGAGCCGGGCTGGGCCGGACCACGTCGCCGACCTCGAGGAAGCCTTCGGTGTCCTCCGACGCCACAACATGAGGCTCAACCCGGCTAAATGCGCCTTCGGCGTCTCCACAGGGAAGTTCTTAGGATTCATCGTCAGCCAGCGCGGCATTGAGGCAAACCCCGAAAAAATACAGGCCATCATTAACATGTCCCCGCCCCGGAATGTCAAAGAGGTTCAGAGGCTCACAGGTCGGTTGGCGGCAATCGGCCGTTTTCTCTCCAAGTCAGGGGAGAAATCTCTCCCCTTCTTCAAAGCCTTGCGCGGGAAAGGGGGCTTCGAGTGGGGTACCCATCAACAAGAAGCCTTCGAACAGCTGAAACAATACCTCGCCAACCCGCCTCTCCTCAGCAAGCCCGAGCCGGGCGAACCGCTTTGGCTCTACCTGTCCGCCTCGGACTGCGCCCTCAGCGCCGTCCTCGTCCGAGAGGAGGAAGGAGTTCAGAAACCACTGTACTATGTGAGCAAAGTACTGCACCCGGCCGAGACGAGATACGCAAAGATAGAGAAGGTGGCCTATGCCCTGGTTATGGCAGCCCGAAAACTTCGACCTTACTTCCAGGCCCACTCCGTCCAAGTACTGACCGACCAACCACTGAAGACGGTCCTCCACAAGCCCGAAAACTCCGGCCGATTAGTCAAATGGTCGATCGAGCTGAGCCAGTTCGACATTAGCTATCATCCCAGGGCGGCCATTAAAGGACAGGCCCTCGCCGAGTTCATAACTGAATGCACCGTCTCCGAGCAACCTGACATAGAAGAATCGGATCCGACCTGGGAGGTCTTTGTTGACAGCTCATCTTGCGAAACGGGGAGTGGGGCGGGCGTCATCCTTCGTGGCCCCGACCAATTCCTACTTCAATACTCCCTGCGCCTCAACTTCCCAGCCTCCAACAACGAGGCAGAATACGAGGCCATGATCGCCGGATTGACCCTCGCCCACCGAGCCGGTGCCAAGCGAATCCGGGCATTTAGCGACTCTCAGCTCGTGGTCCATCAAATCACCGGAGAGTACGAAGCCCGTGACGACCGAATGATGAGGTATTTGGCGGCAGTCAGACGACTCTTGGCGTTCTTCGACGGCGCTGCGGTTGTCAGAGTCCCCAGGGAACAGAACGCCCAAGCCGACGCGCTATCCAAACTTGCCTCTTCTTCCTTCGAGGGTCTCGATCGTACGGTGCTCGTCGAGGTCCTCTTGGAGCCAAGCATCAGTAGCCCAGAGCCGGAAGCGATGTGTGTGCAAGAGGGGACCAGCCCGGACGACTGGACCACTCCCATCCGAAAATTCTTAAGCAGGGCCGAGCTTCCTGAAGACAAAGCCGAGGCAAGACGAATCAGAATCCGAGCTGAAAGGTTCGTCATGATCGATAACATCCTCTTCAAACGCTCGTACACCTTGGCCGACGGCAAACCATACCTCCGCTGCCTCGCCAGGGACGAGGCCAGCTACGCCCTCAAAGACCTGCACGAGGGGATCGGCGGATGCCACATGGGGAGTAGGACACTTGTCCGAAAGGCCCTGAATCAAGGGTACTATTGGCCCACCATGCTCCAAGACTCACAAGACTTAGTCAAGAGGTGCGGCCCCTGCCAAAGATTCTCCCCTATCAAAAGGCTTCCTCAAGCCAACCTCCGATCCCTGGCGAGCCCTACGCCCTTCGCCATGTGGGGTATGGACCTTGTGGGGTCCTTCCCCCCAGCGGTAGGGCAAAAGAAATTCCTGATTGTCGCCATCGACTACTTCACCAAGTGGATCGAAGCCGAACCACTATCCAGCATCACCGAGCGCCAAGTGCAACAGTTCTTTTGGAAGAACATCATTTGTCGATTTGGGATACCCCGAATCCTCGTCACGGACAACGGAACCCAGTTCCAAGGGCAGAACTTCCAATCTTTCTGTGAGGACATCGGCATCCAGCAGCGTTTCTCCGCCATTTGCCACCCTCAGTCTAACGGCCAAGTGGAGAATGCGAACAGGCAAATCCTCGACGGCCTCAAAAAGCGCCTTGACAATTCCCCCAAAGGGCTATGGGTTGAGGAGCTGCCCAGCGTACTATGGGCACACCGAACCACACAGAGGATCCCCACGGGGGAGACGCCATTCAATCTGACCTATGGGACCGAGGCAGTCATCCCCGTCGAGGTCGGATTGCCTTCCCCCCGGATCATAGCCTTCGATGAAGACGACAATGCGTCCGCCCTGAGGGCTAACCTGGACCTCATCGCCGAAGTACGAGAGAAGTCCGCGGTCCGTAGGAGCATTTATCAGCAACGGATCGAGAGATTTTACAACAAGAAAGTCCGCCCCACCAGCATCCAGGCAGGGGACCTGGTTTTGCGAAAGCTATCTGTCTCTGATCCAACCAAAAAGAGGAAACTGGCTCCCAACTGGGAAGGCCCGTACCGCGTAGTCGAGGCTGTACGCCCTGGTACATACCGACTGACGGATATGAACGACCGACCCATCAGCCGACCCTGGAACGCTGAGCACCTCATGAAATTCCTGGGAGAGCAAGCTTAGGTTCTAGCATGGCTTAAGTAAATTAGAACTTTTGTAAACATTCATGTGTAAAGGGCCGCTTCAGCGACCCCCCCCCCTGTCTGGTATAAAAGAAGTCTCTTTTTGTCAAAAGTTAAATACCTCGGCAACTCCGACCCGGTACCGGGCAATGGGGGCGGCACCTGGGTTCTCACTCGGGTCTCATCCCCAAACGCCTCGGCAGGTTCGACCCAACTCCGGACCGGAGGTCTCCCTGTCACCCCGCATCGATCCCTCACGAATCGGCGGAGCCCAACCTCGCCTACACCGCCCTTCACCACCCCGCTAGCCAGAGCAAAGAAGGAAAAGAAAGCTTTATTCATACTCTTTTATTTTGGGCGGAGAAAACAAGCAAATACCGTTACAGGACCACTCCACTCATCTCAAACTAAAGGGAATCGCCGACTTAGGGCCCCTCGGATCCGGCGAAGGGCGGAATCACTCCGACCAAACGACTTGGAACTCTCTCTTCGTCATGACGGTCCTTCGGTTCTGCCACCGTCGACACCCCGGCCACGGAGCTCTGGGCATCCACGGATCGCATGCGTTCCATCAGTTGCAACGCCGAGGGAGCCCCCTCTGCTCGCCGACCCCTCGAGGAAGATGTCGAAACACCCAACATAGTCCTATAGCGGTGTATCTCCATCTCCTTCTCCACTATCACGTCGCGAAGTAGCTTCTCAGAGGAAGGCCTCTGCACCGAGGAACTTGACATGGTATATCCAAGACCAACGCCCCCTAGCTCCCGATCCACCATCGCCCTCCTCAGCCGGCTCGCCTCCTCACTTAGGGCTTCAGACTTGTTCCTGTAATAATGGAAGGCCGCATCAGTGTCGCGAGCCCTCTTTCGATACCGAACTAAAGTGGCCTCTAAGGCCTCAACCTTGCCCCGAAGCCACGCCACGTCGGAACGAAGGGGGTCCACCTCAGGAAGGGGAGCCGTAACCTACAAGAGAACCAGCCCACTCAAGACATATAAGCAAAGAGGTTCAGAAATTCTTCGAAGTTGGAACACTTAGCCAGCCAAAAAACCCTCTTTTTATAAATCCAGTTTCCCCATACAAAAAATGCGGTGGCCAGTCCGCGGAAGGCAAATACAATCGAGAGAAGGAAAAAGAAGGACAAAAATTATACAGCTGGTTTTCCCACCTCAATGTCAGCCGGATCCGTAGGGGGGTCGGCAACCGGTTTATCATCGGACCCTTGTCCGCCAGGGGTCTTCGGTGTCCCCTCAATCTCCATATCATACTCGAGGTTGGACAGGTCGATAGTCGGATAAAAGTGCCTCACATGGCTGAGGGCCTTTGCATAACTGCTATCCTGGGCTTTGATCACCAGGATCTGACACGACTCAGTCACCTCTTTCTTCTCCTTCTCCGACATCTCCTCCAGAGCCACCCTCGCCTTCGCCCATTCCTCCTTCTCCTTGTCAAAAGCCGCCTTCGTCTCCGCCTCCTTCTTACGAGAGCCTTCGAGCTCTCCCTTCAATTCCGTCACCTCCTGCTCGGCCTTGTCAGCCCGGTCTCGCTCTCGCTGCAATGCCGCCTCGTAGAGGCCCCTCACATGGGCCCCCTGCACGGTCGCCTGCCATAGCCAGACACTACTAAGAAATCTTTCTTAAACAACATAACCCGAAAGCTAGGGGGTTCGATTGACTTACCAGCACAGTGGCCTGCGCAAGACGCACGTACGCCTCGTCCAGGGTCTGGGACTTCATATCCGAACGGTCCCGAGGGGTCGCCAACTTATCCGCAACCTCCACGGCTTGGTGCCCCCGGACCAGGCAATCACCCTCGCGGATCGACCAATCCGGCACCCACCTTCGCCGAAGTCTCTCCTCTAGTCCGGGATCCACCAGGGGACCCTTCCCCTTATCAAGGTCGGCGGCCGTACCCTGATCCGGACCCCCCTGGACCACCGCGTCCCCACCCGTCTCCGACCGAGTCCTTTTCATCCTCGGCTGAATGGGGGCCTCGGAGACCACCTGGGACAACTCGGTCGTCTTCGCCACGACATCCTTCTTCTCGGCCTTCTTCTTCTTCATGGCGAGCCTCAGCGCCTTAATCGACTCTTCATCCATTTCTGTAAAAAGATCCATTAAGAACAAATGAGCAAGAAAGTACAAGAGGAGTGAGAGGAAAGAAACAACCACGTACGAGGCACGGCCGGGCTAGGGCTCAGTCCGACGCTCGCCAGATGGGCCTCCGTCACCTTCCCCCAATTGATGCTATACGACAGACGGAGACGCTCAACGAGTCTCCACTCCTCCGCCGTCAAGTCCCCCGGCCCCGGTGCTGCGTAGCTCGGCTTAGAATGGTTCCACCGAGTAGGGATAGCCCAAGGATCCTCACTCCGGATTACCAGATACTTTTTCTTCCAGAACTTGATGGAATCTGGATGACCGTGGACAACCTTCGCCTTACCTCGATGCGAGATATAGTATACTCCTTCTGCCGATCAACAACATCGCTCGGAACACGCTCAGCCGCAGGGGTACCCTCTGATCCTCGCACAACAGCACGAAGCAGATGATCTGCTTCCAGGAGTTCGGCCCAAACTGCATCGGTGCCAGGGACGACCAATTTAACACCTCCCGAACGAATGGATGGATGGGCAGCCTCAGGCCGGAGATAAAGGCGTCCACAGGGAAGATACAATACCTATCCGGCAGGGGATCGGTCGGCCGAAGAGTAGAACTCGGCAGCATAAGCTCATAACTGGGCCCTATGTAGTAGGCCAACTGCAGAGCCCCCAAGTCGCTTGCCTCCAGAACGGTCGGGGATGCGTCCACCTTCAACTTCTTCCGACTTGACGACGACGGCTGGACCCCCGAGGACTCCTTATCTGAGAGATCGTCGGGGTAGCGACGGAAAGATTGGGGTTGTGCAGACGACCCTATCACCGAGCCGCTCGGGCCGCCAATCCTCGATCCCTTCTTCTTCGGAGCTCTCCTCCTCTTAGTCCGTTCCGGCGAAGGTGTAGACAAACGCCCCAGAACGGGCGGATTCCGAGACCCTGCGGAGCCATCTCCCTCGGAGCCACCCTCCTCTCCGGAAGCCAACCCTAGGGTCCGGACTTCGTCTGAACTACCGCCCCCCTCCTCAGAGTCGCTGCTTTCCACCACGAAATGCCTCCGAGATCGCAATGGCTTCACATTGTGTACCACCTCCTCCTCGCCTACCGACCCCTCCCCAGAGGTCGACGCCGACGAGCCAGACTGAGCCCTATCCATCTGTGCCTAAGCTAAACGGGGTTACCAACTAACCTGGGATCACCTCGGAAAAACGACCTTGTTGCAGGAAACTGAAGGGACGAGCGCTGAAGAGTTGAAGGGTTTTTTGAAAAGTAAGGAGCAAGAAAGAAATGGGCGATGGAAGGAGAGGGGGGAACATTTATAGGGGATAGGAACAACTCCTCGATTTTCGCAGTCACTATTCACCGATTGACGTGCAACTGCCGCCTAGGAAATCACGCCCCGTCCTCGAAACATGTGCTGCTGACGTCACCCAGTGCCAGACTGGCTGCCCGGTACGGGGGTCGGTTCGGGCAAAATAACGGCTCGCCTTCGCCGGCACTAAAGTACTCTTCTTCGGAAGATCCACCGGCTGGCCATCACCCTTACCAGCCCGTAATTCCCCCTCGTCTCGAGGTTCGGCTTGGCACCGGGGTACTCTTCTCAGGAAGAAACAACGGCTCGCCTTCACCCTTACCGGCCCATAATCCCTCGCCAGCTCGAGGTCCGGTCTGGCACCTGGGTACTCTTCTTCGGAAGATCCACCGGCGGGCCATCACCCTTACCAGCCCGTAATTCCCCCTCGTCTCGAGGTTCGGCCTGGCACCAGGGTACTCTTCTCAGGAAGAAACAACGACTCGCCTTCACCCTTACCGACCCATAATACCTCGCCAGCTCGAGGTCCGGTCTGGCACCTGGGTACTCTTCTTCGGAAGATCCACCGGCGGGCCATCACCCTTACCAGCCCGTAATTCCCCCTCGTCTCGAGGTTCGGCCTGGCACCAGGGTACTCTTCTCAGGAAGAAACAACGGCTCGCCTTCACCCTTACCGACCCATAATCCCTCGCCAGCTCGAGGTCCGGTCTGGCACCCGGGTACTCTTCTTCGGAAGATCCATCGGCTGGCCATCACCCTTACCAGCCCATAATTCCCCCTCATCTCGATGTTCGGTCTGGCACCCGGGTACTCTTCTCAGGAAGAAACAACGGCTCGCCATCACCCTTGTCGACACATAATCCCTCGACCTCTCGAGGTTCTGTCGAACACCAGGGTACTCTTCTCCGGAAGAGACAACGGTTCGCCATCGCCTTCACCTACACGTAAACCCTCGACTAGCTCGAGGTCCTATCCAAGCCTCAGGGCAGCACCACTAGGAAGGCCCTGTGATTCGCCCTCCCATTTTTTCTACAACCATAAGCACTCCTCCACGGCTAGCTCCCGCACCCCCCGCAGGAGTGGGGGGCTTGTGTGACAGGGTAAAAATGGCCTGAGGCCCAACCAGGGCCCAATACAATTCCCACTCAGAAAGGTAAAGATAGCAACCTGGTTCGGCTCCGAACCACTTCAGGGTCGGCACCGAACCTCGTGTTTGCCCTCACGGTACTGGCCTCCTCGTACCGACGAGCCTCAGTAGCCCTCGGAGTCCGATCCGGGACAGTCCCACAGGCCATCCCCCCTCTCTGGCGGGGCAGAAGGATGACCTGGCGCAGCCTAGGCCCTCCGATCCCGCCCAGAAGCACAGGAGGCCCACGATGGGCCACGTCAGCTCCAAATACCGCCAAGGGTTTCGCCACGTCAGCCCTATACCACTCCTGGTATTGCCACGTCCGCCCTAAACCCCCTGGGCCTTCTGCCACGTCAGACTCACGGGCTTTCGGATCCAGACCCGGCCCCCATGTGGAACCAAACCCGGTTGGGATTCTCTATAAATACTAGACCCACACCCTCCCTTTTGAGGTAATCAATCTTTTGCCACTTAAATATACCTAGTTATTGCTACTCTCTCACAGAGACTGACTAGAGCGTCGGAGGGTCCGCCACCGGGACAAACCCCGGTGTTTCAGGACCGTCTGCAGGTACACAAGACCTCGGATCCGACCCTTCCAATCCGAGCCCAGCCTTCAACATCTTTCCGAGCTCATCGTAGGTCCCAGAAGGTCAACCGAAGGTCGGCAGACGAGCGGCAATCTCCTTCAATACAAATTAAGTCCGAACTCACACCTGGTGCATCCACACGTCTCCCAGAAATAAACAGCATCAGGGGTAAAACTAACTCTAGGTATGATAATTTATTCATATCTTGAACTTAAGAACTAGACACATAAGTGAAGATGTAGTAAAACTTGGGCAAACGTAAGTGGGGCACTCTATATAGTCGGGTGGTGGTGTAACGCCCTGAATTCCAAAATACACTGAATTCAAGATTCCAAATGATCTTTACACTTCTTTCGTACAATTTTACAAGGAAATTAAAACTTTTCACATTTACACCAGAGTTTACATGGAAACTTTACACTTTACATTTTTACAGCGGAAGCAAATTTACAACATTTAAACAAATGTACAACAACATTGAATAATATCTAAGCATCTGTTCCTCTTTAATCTTTATCATGTCATCTACCCTGCATTCAAAACTGTGGGTACGTCAGTTTATTCAACCGACTAACATTATACACGGCCATCCTCTCTATGCCGGAAATAGTATAACTAATTTTTCATATTTAACAAACACAAACTTGTCACATATCAAACTAAAGGGAATACCCTAATGATGTCGTGTTGTGATTGTGCACTTAGTCCTTAATGCAATTATTTATATTACATGACACTAATGCACACTTGTTCGGATTCTATGCATCCCAAACTACATAGGTCCGAGGGCAGGCCTCTTAATCGTTCTTCATCTTGTAGGGTTCAATCTCTCGTCATGACTTAATCTACTACTGTAACTACGGTAAGTATCCTAGATGATCTATGAGTACAAGCTCGTGTACAGAAAACATGGAGGGAAATCTCACGCCATGTCTTGACACATCAAGCATGCATTCTGTGGCAATTCAGCCTCCTTCATGGCACACGATCCTCTTCCAGTCACCAAACATTCCACAAGCGTCGCCAAGGTCCGATCATTCTGAGTAGTGCCCACGCCATATCTTGACGCATCAAGCATGCATTCTGTTCCTCACACCCGCATCGTAAACTCGAAACTCTCATACTTGTGTTTTTCTCTCACTTTCATCACCTCTTCACTAATGTACTAATTCTTAATTTAAGGAAATCATGAACAAAATTAATCTTTTAGAGTTAGCCCTCTCACTACTACCGGTCTTATTTCTTTCATTTCACAATGACCCAAACTGGTCTTTTCAATTTCAATAATCATAAGCATTCATCACTTTCACTTGCCGGTGTGAGTTTTGGCTACACTCTAATTTTCAATTTCAATTCACAATTCATATGTTTGAGTTTTCATGCTCAATAACATTCTCTTTTCCAATCACATGATTTCTAAATTATTCATGAGTCCATAACCATACATGGAATTCAATTATCATCAAGTAATTCATCAAATATCATTTCCACATTAAAATCACATCACTAATTATATGGTAAAAATGAATATTTACAACTCATAATTGTCACACTATTATTCAATAAGAATAATTCACACCACTTCACATCATATATATTCCTTTATATTTCTTTTCTAGCACTTTATTTCAAATTCTTTCACAAAGTACAACTTTCACAAAAATACGAGTGTAGAACCATAGTTCCAATTACACTTTTGTTCTAAAAAAATGTACTCTATTTCATTTAATTACTCCCAATTTATTTTTCATAAGTCTCACATAATTTTAGGATAATAATAATATTTTTTTCATAATTTTTAATTATCAAAATCCATCCCAAAAAATATATTTCCCACAAATTAAACCCAGGCCGAGACCGGGTTTCGAACCAACAACCACAAGGAACCAAACCGCAAACGCTGACCACTAGGCCGATCGCGCCAAGCGATATAAAAGGGGGTTAAGATCTTTAAATGCTCTCGGCTGAAGTTAATAAATTTTTAGATGCGCACAAAAATACATGGTGCTAACAGGAATCGAACCATCGACCTGTGAGAAGCCCCGCACACTGTAGCGATTAGAAGCCTTCCGACCACTTGAGCTATAGGCTCAGGTTGTCTCAGTACGATTCGAAATCTAATTAAATCAATTCTCTCTGTTTAATAGAACATTTCGATGTTCAAAAGCTCTCATTTGATTTTTGCCTTTACTAAACTTACTGTAAATTTCCAGATTAATCATTCCCATAATAATTTATACTCCAGTAAATTAGAAATAGTTTTTTTTTCAATAATTAAACATATATTTTTCATACCATTAGTTCGAATTATAAGCTACTACTATCACATTTCTTTTTCGACATTTCTTATCCAATTTTAACATCAATGATCTCTATATCAATTCTCTGTTTTTATTCATTTCACAAACCCACAAATTATATTTAAGTCATTCATTACAACATTGTCACAAAAAGATACATTCAAGTGCATGAAACAACATTTCGTCTACTAATATTTGTATATAGTTTTTGATGCTAACAATGAGTTTTTCTTTAAGCAATCCATAACTATAATTATTTTACACACAACTTAAGTTTGATGATGGAAACACATACAAGCTATTTATTAATAATTCCAATCAACTAATAAGCAATTTTTCCAATTAAAATGTACTCTTACTAATCTTTTTCATGCATCATCATTTCAATTCAATTCTAGCATGTTTTCTAATTAGAAAAATGGAAAATAACCCACCTTAATTGGAGAGAAGTCAAATTGCAACACCTCCTAAAAGTCCTTGCCAAAAGTGTTTTCTCCTCCTCCTTGATGCGCGCACCCGAGCCTCCAAGATGCCAACCGAGAGCTCCTTGATGCCGGCCTCCCCTTCCTTGGTGCAAACAAAAACTCCTCACACACAACTCTCAATCTTTTAACTCACTTTCTATACTACTAATAATGTATTTTATACTATAGGTCTTGGAGAAATAAAGAATACAAAAAATAACTAGGCTAGGGGGGGTATTTATACTAAAAATTTGGGTAAATGGAAGGCTAAGATCAAACTAGGAGTTAGAAACAAAAGGCTAGGATTCAAGGAGGAGTTACAATAACCAACCATGATCAAGCAACCACCACCCATGACTCCACTTGAATTTCCTTTTCCCTCCAATCCCAAAACCGGCCTACTCATGGTGCATTTGCACGTGTACGTGCAATGCACGTGCATGCACTTGTCTCCATTTAACAAAAGTTGTACATTATATTTTCTACAAAAATAATTTTTACAAGATGTTCTATATTACAAGTTGTAATTAAAATAAAAATAATTCATCGGCTTTAATTAATGGGCCAAAATAATAGTTTTATAAAAAAATAAATAAATTAGATTTGGGATAAGAATAAAGCTTATGTTTATTTGAAGAAAAATGGGCCTTTATAAAAATAATTAAAGAACACACATCATCCATAATAAAAAAAATAATTATAAAATTTCACACTACAAAAATTGCACGTGCACACTACGTGCAAAATAAATAATTAATAATTTTCATAAATGAAAATCGGGATATTACAGGTGGATTCCGGGACAATAGATCCAGTCGGGCGGTGAATTCCGGGACTGTGGTTGCTCCGTGGGAGACGAGCTTTTATTTTAAAACCGGGACTATGCGTAGTCGGGCAGATAGTTTGTCGTACTCCAATGTATATACGTATATCGGGGCTAGAGGGCACTTGCGGGATATTCGCACGACGAGGAGTCTATTATAACAGTCGGACGATGGACTCCGGGATTGGGATCCGTACTCGTGGAATGATCTAAACCTTGCTTTATTACTAGGTAGTTGTCATGGCGAGGGATCGAACCCTTTAATGTGGAGTACGTAGGTGCTTGCCCTCGGACCTATGTAGTATGGGATGCATAGAATCCGAACAAGTATGCATTAGTGTCATCTTAGTATAAAATAACTGAATTAGGCATTAAGGGATTGCATACACTTACATGTTTAGTGTAGTCACATTTAACACTTTATTTGCATTTAAGTTTGTGGTTCGTTAAAGTATTGAGATCGTTATATTTTTGGCATAGAGAGGATGGTAGAAAGAATGAATTCATACCCAAGAAGAAATCAATAAAGAGGACGACTGAAAAAGACGGAAGAATCTAGGAATCAAGGGATTGAATAAGAAATGATAAAAAAGAATGAAATAAGACTTGTCTCCAGATCAATGTTAATTATGATTCATTTATGCATGCATGGTCGGTGAAATGTTGAGCAGGTCCCAGATCGAGCCAAGCTTGTCTAATATATTAGGCAACTAATACATTAGCCAAATCTGATGCTCTGATACCACTAAAAACCATATCACGCCCCGCTTCCCAAAAATATGGAATACGAGCACGTAACAGAAGCCCAGCGAATGATTTTCATCATCCATAAGTTGTTCAGGAATTCTTTACAACATATCACAAAATAATCAGAGTCGGAAG
This sequence comes from Hemerocallis citrina, assembly GCA_017893485.1. Lineage (NCBI taxonomy): Eukaryota > Viridiplantae > Streptophyta > Magnoliopsida > Asparagales > Asphodelaceae > Hemerocallis > Hemerocallis citrina. Next base: position 62,968,025 of record CM030358.1, read on the forward strand.
CCAGAAAAGTCAACCACATGCACATATGAACCAAATACCAACAAGAAAACTTGAAATAAAATATATTAATCTCAAATAGTCATGATCTGAAATACACAAATAATCCTGGGTCACATTGCCCAAATACAAGAATAAATCTAAATACATGAATACAATTATTGTTCTAGCACTACAAGAAATAATAATAGCAAAATTCCAGCATCTATTACATCATGTCACCAATCCCGTTTGGAACTTTTCCTCCAAAATCTGCAATTCAACGAATGCAGGAAAGAGGAAAAGAGAAAACACAAGTACCCGTCAATTGCAAGTTACGGGTCACAAATAATGTAGGATACAAGCACATAGGAAAAATTAACTAATCACATGTCAAAATATAACAACTAGCATGGTATCCTAATAGGTACAGGTAACATGTATCAAGTGTCAAGTAATCAAGTAAACAGGTAAACATGTAACAGGTATCAGGTAACAGGTATACAGGTAAACAGGTAATCATGTAACATGTGTCAAGTATCAAGTCTCATGTATCATGTAGCAGGTGTCATGTTAAGTCAAGTCTAATCTTGTTAATTTACTATCTAGGTAGCACTTCATTCCGCCCACACCACATGGTTGCTACAACAAATAGTGTCGCTTTAGATTTCATAGTGGACCATAGAGGGCAGTGTACTCAGGTACAGGAAACAGGAAACATGTTCATGAATCAAAATAGGTACACGAATGATCCAATTCATGCATCAACGAGTTCATGAATCAACAGGTACACAACCAACATATACGTGCATCAATAAGTAATAGGTACACGACCAACAGGTACATGCATCAACAGGTAACAGGTACACGACCAACAGGTATATGCATCAACAGGTAACAGGTACATGAACCAACAGGTACGTGCATCAACAGGTAATAGGTACATGAACCAATAGGTCCATGCATCAACAGGTAACAGGTACATGTATCAACATGCATCAAAATGGGAAACACGGGCCCCCTTCCGAGTACACGTTTCTGAACTATCCACTATTAGATCTTTCCCTTAACCCCGGCTTGTTTACTTCTATTATGGTTATCAAACAGACATGAATGTGTGCGAAATAGTGTCAAACTAACATGATATAATCAGGTTCAGGTTCAGGGAATCAAATCAGCATGTATAGATAATATAGAGTCACATAAACGAGCACAAAAGTGTATGTTCATAATCAGGACAGCAAGACCAATCAGTACTAAAATAGTAATTCTGAGCTCTACAGAAATGCAAACCTAGATCCGTCAAAGGATCTGGAAACTAGACATCCACACGAATCCAATGCATATAAATAAGTCACATACTAGTTCACAACAACACATCTCAAAACTGATTTGAATACAAAAATTAGGTTCAGCCAGAAAACAGAGGAATGACCTCAAAAGCATGAAAACAGCATGAAAACGCATCAAATAATCCTACGAAAAATCTGGGGTATTCCCCTATAGATATAGAATCAAAATAACAAGTTTCATAATATTCTAGTAAGTATTGATCAGTCATCAAAAATACCAAAGCATCAAGAAAATATAGTTTAATGAATCTGGAAATCTCAACACTATTGTACGAAATCTAAGATATCTCGCAACCAGTAAATCGAAATCCAATTCCGCCAAAGGATATGAAAATAGATAAAATTTACTAACTTTCACATATCACAAAGAATTTGCATACAGTATAGGGAAGTATAGTGAAAATAGAGTTATTTACTGAACAGTAAGCAAAATACAGCATGAGCAGGTTTTAGAAAATAGCATGAAACAGCACATAAAACTTATCTTTAAAATTCATCAAAAATCTGGGTAGTTCCTAATATCATAAGAAAACACTGACCAAAATATTAGATCAAGATATTATGTATAGAATAGTTCTTGAAAATAATTTATTAACAAAATTAACCCAAAACAGAATCTGGAATTAATCGACACGTCTGTACCAAAATACACATAACTCAGTCATACAAAATCCAAATCAAGCAAAACCAGTGGGGTTTGAAAATAGACAAAATTATCTAAAATTCATATTTTATTTTGGAATCAAGATTCGGACTAGAGAATGGACGTAAACAGTAAACAAAACAGAACACCAAGTAAATACAGATTTCACAGCTCTAGTCAAGAACATCATAACTTTCACAATATTGATCCAAACACATCCAAACTTGGAATACAACCTACCCAACATCTAAACATCATGATTTGGGGATTATTAACAAGTCCAAGCCTAATATTTCACATGGGTATTCATCCAAACACAAATTCACACCATTGTTCATATACATGACTAAAAATCAAGTTTTGGCCAAATCCTAGATTATCTCCTATCAAAATTAGTGTCATATGGTCAGATTATTACAATAGAGACAAAACCCATCAAGGAAAACACAATCTTTTGGTTGTCTCTAGACCCAACTAGATTAGATGTGAACTTTTTTGACTTGTATCAACCTAATGAATTGTAGTACAAGTTACTTGCCTGAAAGACGACGAATCCAACCAAAAGAGAGAGAATAACAGGAATAGATCCCGAGGCACGATCTCCAAAGAACAACGAACGGAACCACGAACCAAACTCACGAACAATGAACCCAACGGACCAACGAACACAAAAACTTCCAACTAACACACGAAACAACGAACAAATACCGGAACGAAACACCCAACCAACATGAACGAAGAACTCCGAACGAACCCAAATAACGAGCACACAACCCACAACAACCGAACACAACCCACGATCACCAAAACACACGAACCAATCACACAATCCCAGATACACAACCAACGATCATGAACACCACGACGAATACCCGAACAACACCCGAGATCACGCACTAACACGTGCAACTCACGCGCGTGCTAACCAAACGTGCGAACGGACGAGGGAGACGGCAACACACCGCAGCACTCGGCACTGTTGCTGGCTGCTGCGACTGTACTATCGGCCAAAGGCTACAGGCGGCACTGTCAGCAGCCATAGGAGCGCAGGGGGGATGCCGAGGGGTTGCGGCAGGGCTGGGCAGCGCGCTACTAACACTGCGGAGCGCCGGCTGATCAAGGAAAGGGCTGTCATTGGTTGGCTGCGTCAGGGCACCACAGCAGAGGGTGGCGGAGCGCCGGAGCAGCGGAGATGAGGTCGCGGGAGGAAGAAGGCGACGGGAAAGGGTGCAGTCGCGGCGCGGTGCGACTGGAGGGTCGCGAGGGTGACAGAGCGGCTGGAGGAGAACGGGAGATGGTAAACGAGGGGGAGACGGGAGTAAGGCGATGCAAGGAGTTGAGAAGAAAAGATAAAGAGTCGGGAGATGGGTTTTAAGTTGGCAGGTGATAAGGGTTTGGTGAGTATAGGGGTGATGGGGATTAGGGTTGTTAACGGGTAGGGGTAAAGCAGGTTCGCCTCTGGGCTCAAATGGGTAGGGGTTGGTTTCGGGTGGGTTTTGTTATAAGAGCATCCACAGTTGCTTGCCATTCTCATTGCTAAAAATAGCATTTAGCAATAGCAATCGGAGTAGTTCGCTGCAGTAGTCAAAATCCTAAAATTAAAAACGACGGATGAATATCATCCGTTTTTTGTTTTTTTTATTTTTTTTATTTTTATAATACTTATTCGGTGATTTTATTAAAAAAAAAGTCAACAAGAAAGTCAAAACCATTCCAAACCGATGAAGATCATCCGTTTGGATGGTTTTGCCTTTTTTTTATTTTATTTTTTTGGTTTTATATTATAAAAAAATCAAAAAAAAATAAAAAAAAGTCAGAAACTGACCAAACGGATGATCTTCATCCGTTTGGTGAGTTTTAACTTTTTTTTTTAAAAAAAAAAAAAAAAAAAGAGTTAAAAACGGATGATCTTCATCCGTCCAAAGCCACAAACGGATTAACATAATCCGTCTTCTATACTTAGCAATCTTCCATCCGCTCTCCTAACTTTAGCAAGTTACTGTATATCCCTATTCTAATTTTTGAGTTTTTAGCAAACGACTACACGCCTGTTTTCTAAATCGATTTCTAAATTTTGAGTATTTAGCAAACGACTGTGGATGCTCTAAATGGGAAATTGGTATTAGTTAAGTGGGTATGGGTAGTTAATGGGTTAGGATATATGGATAAATGGGTTTGGGTCAAAATAGATGGGTAATTGGGTTTTTATTATGGTAAATGGGTATGGGTATTAGTTTGTTTAGGAAAATGAGTTTTATTAAAATCCAATAAGAAATAAGGCATTGGATATTAAAATCAAAATAATATAACGACTAAAAATATATAATTTAGGATTAAAAAAATACCGGAAATAATAATACTACTGAGAACAATAATAATAATTAGGAAATGATTAAAAAAACAGTATTATTAATAATAATCGAAATCAAAGTGATAATGACCAAAATAAGATTTGCATTTCAATATGAAAATCACCGAAAATATTTACAATTAAAATTATTGATCGAAAATATATTTTAATAAAAAAATTCAAAATACATTTTGATAAAAGAATTTGAAAACAGGAAAAATATAATATGCAAAATTTTTAAAATACAAAAAAAACACAAAAATACATTTTGGGAAAATAGGGGTTACACTGAAACCTGTACAATAGAAACATACAACTCCATCAAGAAAATGATCATAGCAAAATTTATACCTATCTGAGTCAGTGAAATAAATAAGCAAAACTAAAGTCAATTCTCAATTTCATCTGTTACAACCAATTCCCCAGTTTCTTCCAGGTCCAAAACGAAATAAGTTAATTCTCATTATTCATAACCCACTATAATCCAAATAAAAATAAAAAGTCTCCAATTATCTTTCTTTATACAACTTTATTAATCGTAAAACAAAACTTAAGGGTTCATCATCTCATGCCAATAAACACCTCAAATGCCAATCCCCAAGAAAATACTACGAAAGCTCCAAACAACTCAAACGCCATATAATCTTCTCTCTTTTTACTGTCTTCATTAAACCTACTCAGTATGAGTTAAATTATTGCTTGTAGTCTTTTGTTGTGATTGTTAGTCGTTACTGTTACTATCCCTAATCGAAGTTCTCAAAGATAATTTACTGCTCAAATTTATGCTCAAACAATGCTCAATAAGCTCAAACATGCCTAAACAAACTGAGCCAAAGAAACAAACATGTCAATGCAATGCTCAAATTTTCTTGTTACAATTTTTTTTTCCTTTACCCTATTTTTCTCCCCAATTCATCTTGGAAGAAATTAGGGTTTCGATTGAACTCAAAACAAAGGGAAAATATATTGTAATGCCGTGATTTTTCATTTATGAAAAATTATTTTATTTTGCACGTAGTGTGCACGTGCAATATTTTTGTAAATATTTTCATCATGATGAGTATAGATTTTTTTAATTATGTGCTTCTAATTATTTTTACAAAGCTTTCTTTCAATTAGACAAAAAGCCTTTTTCTTTTAAAAGCCCAAAGTTAATTTAATTTATTATTTTTATAATAATTATTTTGGCCCATAAACTAAAGCCCATGAACTATTTTTATACAACTTGTCATGTAGAATACAATTTAAAGACTATTTTATTTTTATACAAAAATTTAATGTACAATTTTGGACCAAGTGGCATGCACGTGCATTGCACGTACACGTGCAATATGCACATCCCCATGCTTGGTCGGTTGCAATCTTTTGGAGGGAAAATCAAATTTTGGAGTGGTGATCATGCTTAGTGGTTACTTGATTGTGGGTAGTTAATGCAACTCCTACTTTCATCTTAGCCCTCCATCTTATAACCAACCACTTGATCCTAGCCATCCATTCTCCTTAATTTTTAGTATAAATACCCCCCCTATGGCTAGTTCTTCTTGTGCCAAATTATTTTCTTCCAAACCTATAGTTCAAATACCTAAGTGATTGTGTGAGTTAAAAGATTAAGAGTGTGTGGGATTGTGCTTGCAACACCAAGGAGAAGAGGAGGCCGGCATCAAGGAGTGCTCTCGGTTTTGGCTTAGAAGTGTTCGATTTTGGGTGTGCTTGGAGGTTCGTGTGCGCGCATCTAGGAGGAGAAGCATTCGGTTGTAAGGACTTTTATTTAGGAAGTTGCTAATTGTGTTTGTCTCTCCATTTGAGGTGGGTAGATTCTCCATATTTCTAAATTAGAAATGCATGTTAGATATGAATGAATGAAGCATGAAAGAAATTAAGAAGAGTACACTTTAATTAGGAAAAAATAACCCATTGAATGATTGAATGTGGATATGCAATTTTATATGTGGTTCTATTATTTAAGTTGTATGTGAATTGATTAGAATCATGGATTGATTGATGAAAACACATTTATTACCATCAAGAATTACACACAAAAGTTAGTAGATTGATAATGCTATTTCATGTGTTAAATAGATCTTTTTGTGTTAATGTGGGCATGAATAATTTAAAATATGAGTTTGTATGTTGGGTAAATGATTAAAGATAGTGAATCGATGTGAAATTTGTTGATAAAGAGATAAGAATGCTAATTGCGAAGAAATGTCGAAAAGAGAAGAATTGAGGTAGTGAAAGTTCATATTTCGAATTAATTATATGAAAAATATGTTTTAATTGTTACAAAAAATTATTTTTCATACTGGATATAGTTTATGATAATATTAGTCAACCTGGACATTATACAGTAATTTTTATGAAAGCAAAATGAAATGAAGACTTGTTGAATATCGAACGTTTTTGAATAACAGAGAGAATAGTTTTAAAAAGAATTTGGAACTATACTTGACAACCTGAGCACGTAGCTCAAGTGGTCGGAGCGCGCGGCCTGTTTCTCAGAGGTCTGCGGTTCGAATCCCGTGGGCAACATATATTTCGTTTGGTTTTTTTTTAAAACAAAATCAACTACAGCCGAGAGCATTTAATGCTCTCAGCCATACTTATGACGCCTGGCACCTCCGGCCTAGTGGCTTGTGCTGTCGGCTGTGTTCTCCGTGGTTCTGGGTTCGAATCTTGCCCTCGGCAAGATTGAAAAACATTTTTTTGGGGGGTTTTAATTATCAAAAAATTATGAGAAAAATATGACTATCCTTCTAAAATTATATGGGACTTTATAAAAATAATTTGGGAATTATTTGCATGAAATAAACTATGATTTGGGAATAAAATGCATAAATAAAACTATGGCTCCATATGTATATTTTTGTGAAAGTTATATCTTGCAAAAAGAACATGGAATGAATGATTGGAAGATTAATATAGTCAAGAAAGAAATTTTATTTTGTGATGGATATGAATTATTCTCATATGTGAATAGTGTGAAAGATATTAAATGTGAATATTCGTTAGTGATGTGAATTTCAAAGTGAAATTGATAATTGATAAAGCATATGAATTCCATGTATAGTTATGGACTATTTGAACGAATTAGAAATCATGATTGGAAAAGAGAATTACTTTTGAGTATGATAGCTCAACATGAAAATTTATGAGTTGGAAATGCTCAAATTGGAAATTGTGAATTGAAAATTGAAACAAAAAGAGTAGCTAAGTCTCCCCCGGCATTTGGAAATAAATAAAATGAAAATTGAAAAGAAAGACCAAGGTTGGTCATGTTTGAATGAATGAATAAGTCCGGTTTAGTGGAGAGGCTAACTCTAGAGCTTTGATTTTTGTTCATGATTTTGATAAAAACTAAGGATTAGTACATAGTGGAGACGTGATGAAAGTAGGAGAAAAACACGAGTATGAGGGCCATCGGATTAGCGGTGTGAGAGTGATCCACAGGCTGCCTGCTTGATGCGTCAAGACATGGCGTGGACACTACTCCAGAATTATCGTCCCGGTGGCGACGCTTGTGGGATGTTTGAGTGGCTATGGGTGGTGCCATTGTTCCATGGTGGAGGCTAAATTGTCCATAGGTTGCCTGCTCGATGTATCGTGTCAGTGTGTGGGATTCCCCTCCAGGCTGCCTGGACATGGGCTCGTAGATCATAGAACATCTAAGATACCTACCGTAATTACAATAGTAGATTAAGTCATGGCGAGGGATTGAACCCTACAAAGATGAAGAACGATTAAGGGCTTGCCCTCGGACCTATGTAGAATGGGATGCATAGAATCCGAACAAGTGCACATTAGTGTCATGTAACATAAATAACTGCATTAAGGACTAAGTGCACAATCACAACACGACATCAATAGGGTAGTCCCTTTAGTTTGATATGTGACAAGTTTGTGTTTGCTAAATATGAAAAATAAGTTATACTATTTCCGGTATAGAGAGGATGACCGTGTATAATGATCGTCGGTTGAATAAACTGACGTACCCACAGTCTTATATGCAGGTAAATGGCTTGATAAAGATTAAAGAGGAACAGATGCTTAAGATTACTCAATGTTGTTGTACATTTGTTTCATTGTTGTAAAGTTTACTTCCGCTGTGCAGTGTAAATTGTAATGTATTCATGTAAACTCTGATGTAAAGAGAAAAGTTTAAATTTACTTGTAAAATTGTACTAAAGGAAGCGAAAAGATCCTGTAGAACATCTCGAATTCAGTGTATTTGGGATTCGGGGCGTTACATATATACCTCAGATCGAATCGAGATGGTGGAAGCGAGCGAGTGTAACTCCTATTTCCCCCGTATTTGTATTTTTATACTGTATTTTGCCCCATTGTACTCTTTCATCTATTTGAGATCCTGTATTTTGTTTCAGATTGAATAAAATCATTAATTTGTTTCGACTCAATTTTTGGTCATTTTATCTAATTCAATTGTGTGTGTTCCTTGTGTCATTCTTTATTTAGAAATGGCTGTTTCTTCTCATTCATCCCTTTATTTCCCATTTTAATACAATTTGACCAATTTTCCAGTTGGATCCCTCTCGAAACGGATACCCTAAAACCCATAAAACCCGAAACCCTATACTATTTAAACCCTAATCTCCTAACCCTAACCCTAACCCCGTTACTGTTTTAACCCAAAATCACTCCGCCGTTTTCTTCTTCTTCCTCTAGACTTCGTCTCCAACGCTCGACCCAATTCCCTACGCCAGTCGCCTTTCGATCGTCCCCTTCACGTTCGTCAACACCATCGCCAACACCCACCATCATCCCCACAGAACCACCACCACCGCCGTCCTCATCCACCATCGAACCCAACCTCCGAAACCCATTTCGCCATTTTCGACCTCCACCAACCTCTACCCATCGCCATTACCATCGCCTCATCTCCCCTTCATCACCTCGACCTCCGTCCACGCCGCTAACACCCCCGAACCACTCCTCTGCTCCCTCTTCTGTTTGAACCCAAGGAACAAAGTAGCGCCAATCCTCGCCGCTGATTCAGCCGCCGTCGTCCTCCCCGTCGTCGCGAGCCTCGCGTCGCACACCGGTCGCCGCTCGCCAGCATCGTCGCCATTCCCTCTCTCTCTCTCGCTCTTTGTTTCGACGAAGAAGAAGGAGGCAGTTGGCGGGATCGAATCTCAGCCCTTGGATCGCGCCAAGATTCGTGCCACTCGGCCAGATCTGATTGCTGTTCCTGTTCACTCACAGCAGATCCGAAGATACCGTTCCGTGTTTGGCCAGATCCGCTGCATTGGAACGATCTGATTCGCTGGTTTCGGTGTTTTGTTGTTTTGCCGTGCCAGATCCAAGTTTGCTGTCCGCTGTTTTGGCCGATCCAGTGTGGGGAAATTCGATCTACTGTTGGGTTTTCGCACATGCTTCACACGTGCTTTTGGGAGACTTCGTCCGGGAATTTTCGATCCCATTTTCTTCAACTAACGGATCTATTCATCGTCAATCAAGGCAAGTAATCCTCTTGTACATATTTTTGTTCTAGTACAAGCATTCCTTGAAAATACTACAAATAGTTAGAAATTGTGACTCCTCTTTGACTCGTCGTTGTTAATCAAATATTGCTCCTCACCAATTTCATAATCTTAAGAGTCACAATAATTTCATTGTATTACATTATAACTACTTGGACTCATTTTATCCCCTGAACACATGAACACATGAATTAAGGAGCCAGAGATTTGTAGACATATGTTATATCTTGTATTTGATGAACTTGCAACCATTTGGCTTGAAAAACAATTATTTCTTGCTGTTTTGACAACCATTACCCCGTATTTACATCACACATTAACGTAGACACCTAATAACAAAATTTCATGTAACCTATTCTAGTAAGATATTCCCACATGTTGCTGTCCTGAATCTTATTATGCTGTTTTGACCCTCTAACATTAGAATCTAAACCGGAGACTACCTGAATAGAAAATATAGCTCTGGATGTCTAGATGTCGATAGCCTCCAGAATTTTCGAATTCGGAGTTACGGTCTAGGAGTTATTGCAGTTTTACTGCAGCTATGTCGGTAGACACAGATTCGCAAAACTGCTACACACCTCTACTTTGCGAATTAATTTAATTATGTTAACAGTAAGTTTTTGACTCAAAATTTTATTTGCTGTTGCTGGACACCCTAGAGAACCTCCCCAAATTTTCTTAGTATTAATTAATATTATTTCAACACCGTTTCACATGTATAAATACAAATACACAAATTCTGTCTGAACACTTTAGCTGTGTAATTCACTGTTTTGACACATGCTCCCACCACTTCCATGTACCTTAATTATATGCGTTGGAACCGGGCAGGAGTCTAGTTTCTAGATCTCTTGACGGATCCACTTTTGCTATTTCGTAACTACGGGAATCACAGTTTTGGTACAGCAACGTCGTGCTGTCCAGATTTGGGATTTTCGTTGTTCGTGTTATTTTTATTCACGCCGACCTTCGAATATGCCATATGATTACCCTAAACTTGTTCCATGTCCATGACCATGATTTCTTGACTTGTTTCGCACACATGTATGTTTGCTTGATAAATAATAAAAAGTAATACAGCCAGGGTTAAGGGAAAGACCATAGTAGTGGACAACATAGGAAAGTATACTCGGAAGGGGGCCCGTGTTTCCCACTTGATACATGTCTCATGAACTAGTATATTATAAATCGATTCATGGATTAGTATATTATTGATCCATGAACTAGTATATATATTTGTGATTCATGACTTGTCTTGCTATGACTTGACACATGAATTAGTATATGATTACCCGATTCATGAGCATGACTTGCTTGATACTTGATACTTGATACTTGATACCTGAGTATACTGCCCTATAGATTCCATTACTAGGCCTAAACGAAATTGTTTTGACTATAGCAACCATGTAGTAAAAATATGGATGCATGAAGTGCTATCTAGATAGTAATAACTACAAGGCTTGAACATGAAACATGCTACACGACACTTGATTACCTGATACATGAAACTTGATTCATGAAACTTGAACTCGATACTTGTTCACTTGATACTTGTACTTGACATCTTGACACTAGACTTGAGACTTGATACACAACACTTACTAGATGCTTGTCACTTGAGGTTAGATACCCCTACATGTTTACATGTCACTTGCTTCACCATTAGTGTTTGGTTACCCAATCTAGTCTCTTGAGTTGTCCTTCCTGCTAGTTAGTTCTTGAATCTCCATTACTTGTTGCAATCCTATTATATTCTTGATTCCAATTTTTGTTCTACATTACTTGTACTCGTTTTACTATTTGTGGCCCTAACTTGCACTAAGAACATTTTCTCTTCTTTTCCCTATGTCTCCCTTTTATATTTATTAAGCAGACTTTGGAGACGAGCTACCCGCTAGAATTGGTGAGCAAAGGTTCTAGCCTTCAAGTGGAGAAATGACTCGATTAGAATACTTGTTTCTTAAATTATTTGTTTTTCTTGGATTATTATTTCTTGCTATTTAAGGACTTGTAACGGGCTGATGTTCCTGAGTTTTAACTTGATGCAGACTTGAAACTATTTGGATGTTATTATTGTATTTTCAATTGAATCTGTTGCTAATAAATTATTCATGCGTGCTTGGACATATATATCTCTCTTGTTATATTCTTGTTGTGATGCTGAGTCGATCCTACAGCTTATGAATGATGTTAAGATAATTCACTGGGCTTCGTCACGCACTCGTATTCCGTATTTTGGGAAGTGGGGCGTGACAAGATTTTTAGTAGTATCAGAGCCAGGTTTGGCTAATGTGTTAGTTAACTAATACATTAGGCGGGCTTGACTCAGTCAGGGTTAACTCAGCATTTAACAGGCTATGAAATTCCATGAAAAATTAATTATCAACTTGATCTGGATACTGATGTTTTGGATTTGTGCAGGTTATGGCTCGAAAGAACGCTTCGTCCTCCCAGTCTGGGGGTGATCAGTCAGAGCAGCCTGCTATTATACAACTGTTACAGATGCAGCTGGAACAAAATGAGTGGCACATGCAGCAGATGATGCAAATGTAGAGAGAGCATGCAGAGATGATGAGGACAGCCTTGGGAGCTGCCAACAGGGAACCCCTTGTACCTGCGCCTGGGATGTTGCCACCTAGACCGGGCAATGTAGCAGATTTCATAAGGCTACACCCTGATAAGTTCACAGGCACAGAAGGTCCACTGGAAGTTGAGCAGTGGCTCATTCGGACGGAACAGCTGTTGATCGCGGTAAGGATAGCCGATGTTGACCGAGTGGTTGTCGTGAGCATCCAGCTGGTTGATCTCGCCCACATCTGGTGGCGAGCTGAGATGGAAAGGCTAGAGCGTCCCGTCGCCTGGGCCATCTTCAGGGAGAGCTTCCTCACGAAGTTCTTTCCTAACGTCACTAGGAACGAAAATAGAGCGGCAGTTTGTTGCGCTCACTCAGGTTCGTCAGATAGTGTTTTATATGCATGTTTTCATTGTCAATTTATGATATATCGATGCTTAACTAAGACACTATCTTGAATCAGGAAAATCGGACCGTGGACGAGTATGCCGCGGAGTTTACCCGTTTGAGCCGCTTTGCGACGTCTTTGGTGGCTAATGATGAAGACAAGGGCCGTCGCTTCTTGCTGTGCTTGGATATCGATATCTAGGATCGCCTGGCTGCCTTGAGACTTCGTTCCTACGCTGATATCCTGGAGGCTGCCAGGAGCCAGGAACAGACCAGCAGGCGGAAGCATGCCATTCAGCGATCTGCTCCGCACCCGGTTGCTGCTAGGCCCACTAGAGGGCCAATTAGGAGACCAGTTCCAGCCTACCCTGCCAGGACTGCTCCCTACCCTGCTGCTGCCCCACGAAGGGGAGGTTTCTGTGACTTCTGCCAGATTTTAGGACACGTACGTGGGGATTGCCGGCGAGCTAACCACCGATGTCTTGGGTGTGGTGCTAGCGACCACATAGTCTGAGATTGTCCAGGGGGCAGGCCAGGCCAGCCTGTAGTCGCACCGACTCGCGATCAGGTCAGGCCGCCACTTCCTCCTCAGCATCATATCGTCGGTCGGAGGACCGCTGCCCCGAGGAGAGGTCAGGCCTTCAACCTGACTGTAGAGGAAGCCGAGACCGCAGAGGAGGTCATTGCAGGTATATTTGTATTTTGTTGTTTTGTTATCTATTGCATGCTTTATTGTTTATCTTGCATCATACTTTGTGTAGTTCTTTTCACATCAGTATTTCCTATCCCTTATTTTCCTATATTATTCATCTCTTCCCATATTTTGACTCTATCATAGGTATCATCCTAGTCCATTCCTTTCCTGCCCATGTCCTATTTGATTCCGGGGAGACCCACTCCTTCGTTTCCTCTCGCTTTGTGGATCAGCATCAGTTGGAGTGCAGTGATATGCAGACAGCTTGGAACATCACCATAGGTGGCGGTGTTGTCGTTTGCTCCAAGGAGTGCAAGCAGAGCCCTTTGGTTATTGGGGGCAGAGATTTCAAGGCAGATCTGATAGTAATTGGCAATTCAGGGTTTGATGTGATTCTTGGTATGGATTGGTTGGGAGGTCTCATGTTGTCATCGATTGCCGAGCGAAGAAGGTTGTGTTCAGAATTCTGGAGCATGCAGAATTTGAATTCCATGCTGGGGAAACACCTCTTGGGTGTGGTAAGAAGGTGGTAGATGAGGAAGATTGTGCAATGGAGTTGCACACAGGCTGTGAGGATGCGCCTCTTGTAGTGTGGGAATTCCTGGATGAGTTCCCAGAGGAATTGCCCGGGTTACCTCTACATCGAGAGGTGGAGTTCGGCATTGAGGTTCAGCCGGGTACAGTGCCGATATCGAAGAGCCCGTACAGAATGGTGCCAATTGAGCTTGCAGAGCTGAAGGTACAGATTTAGGGTCTATTGGATTTGGGTTTCATCAGGCCCAGTGTATCACCGTGGGGAGCTCCTGTGCTGTTCGTCAATAAGAAGGATGGAAGCCGCAGGTTGTGCATGGATTACCGAGAGCTGAACAGTGTCACTGTGAAGAATCGGTATCTACTACCCAGGATCGATGACCTGTTTGATCAGTAGGGCGGTGCAACAGTGTTTTCGAAGTTGGATATTCGCTCGGGGTACCATCAGGTGAAGGTGAAAGCAGCAGATGTGCTGAAGACTGCGTTCAGGACCAGGTACGGGCATTACGAGTTCTTGGTGATGCCCTTCGGCGTCACGAATGCCCCAGCAGTGTTTGTGAGCTTGATGAACAGAGTCTTCTCCCAGTTCCTTGACAGATTTGTGGTGGTCTTTATAGACACATCTTGGTGTATTCGCAGAACTGGGAGGAGCATGCGGAACATCTGAGAATAGTCTTGCAGACTCTGAGGAAGAACAAGCTCTATGGAAAGCTCAGCAAGTGTGAGTTCTGGCTTGATCGAGTTACATTCTTGGGACATATTATCTCGGGCGAGGGAATCTCAGTTGATCCGTCCAAGATTGCTGCAGTAAAGGATTGGCTAGTGCCAAAGTCAGTTTCTGAGGTGAGGAGTTTCCTCGGGCTAGCAGGGTATTACAGGAAGTTTGTCCAAGACTTCTCGAAGATTGCTGGGCTATTGACTAGACTGACAGGAAAGGATCAGAGGTTTGTTTGGAATGAGGCCTGCAGTGAAGCTTTTGCAGAGTTGAAGAGAAGGTTGACTTTAGCGCCCGTGTTAACTATACCAGATGGTTTGGGTGGCTTCGTGATTCACTGCGATGCTTCACGCAGAGGTCTAGGTGCAGTGCTGATGCAGAAGAGTCGGGTTGTTGCTTATGCGTCCAGGCAATTGAGGCCGCACGAGAAGAACTACCCTACTCATGACTTGGAGTTGGCAGCAGTGATCTACACTCTGAAGTTGTGGAGGCACTACTTGCTTGGAGACCGAGTGAAAATTTTTACTGACCACAAGAGTCTCAAGTATGTCTTCACTCAGAACGAGCTGAACATGAGACAGAGGCGCTGGTTAGAGTTGATGGCCGACTATGACATCAGTTTGTAGTATCACCCTGGTAAGGTGAACATGGTGCCAGATGCATTGAGCAGGAGGCCAGCCGTTATGTGTTTGACTCAACAGAAGGAGCTTATTGAGCAGATGAGGAGGTTGGATCTGAATGTGATTTTGCCGGGCACCGATCGCAGTTGCATGATGCTTCAGTTGCAGTCATCTTTGGTAGAGCAGATTAAGGAAGCTCAGGCAGGTGATGAGCAGTTACAGAAGTTCAGGGCAGAAGTTGAGGCAGGTTCGAGGACTGATATGGTCATTCACTCTGATGGATCACTTTGCTTTGGGGCTAGGCTGTGTGTCCCAAAGGGTGAAGTCAGGCAGAAATTGCTCGAGGAAGCCCACCAGTCAGCGTACTCTATTCATCCCGGTGGTACCAAGATGTATCGGGATTTAAAGCTCCACTTATGGTGGCATGGAATGAAGAGGGAAGTAGCCAGATTTGTGTCTCAGTGCTTGATTTGCCAGCAGGTGAAGGCAGAACATCAGAGGACCACCGAACTTCTCCAGCCTCTTCCTATTCCGGAGTGGAAGTGGGAGCACATCACCATGGACTTTGTGACCGCCTTGCCAAGGAGTCCTAAGGGTCACAACGCCATTTGGGTGATTGTCAACAGACTGATGAAGAGCGCACATTTCATCTCCTTCAGAGTTGGTCAGTCTACTAAGAGTCTCGCAGAGAGGTACATGCAGGAGATTGTCAGACTCCATGGGGTTCCGGTCAGCATTGTATCCGACAGTGATACCTGGTTCCGATCTCAATTTTGGGAGAGCCTACAGAACAGTCTTGGGAGCAAGTTGAGGTACAGTACAGCCTTTCACCCTCAAACAGACGGGCAATCAGAGAGGACCATTCAGACATTAGAGGACATGTTAAGGTCCTGTGTACTTCAGTTGGAGGGTCTTGGGAGGATCACCTGCACTTGGTTGAGTTCTCGTACAACAACAGCTATCAAGTCAGTCTTAAAGCTGCACCTTACAAGGCATTGTATGGTCGGAAGTGTAGGTCACCAGTGTGTTGGGACGACATTGGTGAGAGAAAATTATTGGGGCCAGAATTGATCACCAAAACAGTCGACGTAGTGGCTCAGATCAAGAAACACCTTTTAGCAGCACAGGACAGGCAGAGGAAGTGGGCAGATGTCCACAGGAGACCCTTGGAGTTTGAGGTGGGAGACCATGTGTTTCTCATGGTATCGCCGTGGAGAGGCGTTATCCGATTTGGAGGTGCAGGCAAGCTAAGCCCCAGGTTCATCGGGCCCTTCGACATTGTGGAGCGAGTAGGCAAGGTGGCCTATCGACTCGTGATGCCGCCGGCTCTATCTGGAGTGCATAATGTCTATCATGTATCCCAGCTCAGGAGATACATCAGGAATGAGAGTCATGTGATCGACTACTCGGAGTTGTCACTGCAGCCAGACTTATCTTGTGAGATTCCGCCGGTTACTATCTTGGACAAGCATGAGAAGGTGTTGAAGAATAAAGTCATAAAGCTGGTTCGAGTTGCATGGAATCCTCACTCGCCGGGTGAGTCGACTTGGGAATTGGAAGAAGAGATCCAGAAGAAGTTTCCGCTTGTTCTAGTAGGCTTGTTTATTGTTGTTCTTTCTTTTCTTTTGGGGGTTACCCTACGTACCACTTGTCTGAATTTCGAGTTTTGCTTGTTAGGTGGGTAGGATTTGTAACTCCTATTTCCCTCGTATTTATATTTTTATATACTGTATTTTGCCTCATTGCCTCATTGAATAAAATCATTAATTTGTTTTGACTCAATTTTTGGTCCTTTTATCTAATTCAATTGTGTGTGCTCCTTGTGTCATTCTTCATTTAGAAATGGTTGTATCTTCTCATTCATCCCTTTATTCCCCATTTTAATACAATTTGACCAATTCCCCAGTTGGATCCCTCTCGAAACGGATACCCTACTACCCATAAAACCCGAAACCCTATACTATTTAAACCCTAATCTCCTAACCCTAACACTAACCCCGTTACTGTTTTAACCCAAAATCACTCTGCCGTTTTCTTCTTCTTCCTCCAGACTTCGTCTCCAACGCTCGACCTAATTCCCTAAGCCAGTCGCCCTCCGATCGTCCCCTTCACCTTCGTCAACACCATCGCCAACACCCACCACCATCCCCACAGAACCACCACCACCGCCGTCCTCATCCACCATCGAACCCAACCTCCGAATCCCATTTTGCCATTTTCCACCTCCACCAACCTCTACCCATCGCCATTACCATCGCCTCATCTCCCCTTCATCACCTCGACCTCCGTCCACGCCGCTAACACCCCCGAACCACTCCTCCACTCGCTCCTTTGTTCGAACCCAAGAAACAGAGCAGCGCCAATCCTCGACGCTGCGTCGCTTCTCGACGTCACGCTGCTGATTCCGCCGCCGTCGTCCTCCCCGTCGTCGCGAGCCTCGCGTCGCACACCGATCGCCGCTCACCATTCCCTCTCTCTCGCTCTTTGTTTCGATGAAGAAGAAGGAGGCAGTTGGCGGGATCGAATCTCAGCCCTTGGATCGCGCCAAGATTCGTGCCACTCGGCCTGATCTGATCGCTGTTCCTGTTCACTCACAGCAGATCCGAAGATACCGTTCCGTGTTTGGCCAGATCCGCTGCATTGGAACGATCTGATTCGCTGGTTTCGGTGTTTTGTTGTTTTGCCGTGCCAGATCCAAGTTTGCTGTCCGCTGTTTTGGCCGATCCAGTGTGGGGAAATTCGATCTACTGTTGGGTTTTCGCACATGCTTCACACGTGCTTTTGGGAGACTTCGTCCGGGAATTTTCGATCCCATTTTCTTCAACTAACGGATCTATTCATCGTCAATCAAGGCAAGTAATCCTCTTGTACATATTTTTGTTCTAGTACAAGCATTCCTTGAAAATACTACAAATAGTTAGAAATTGTGACTCCTCTTTGACTCGTCGTTGTTAATCAAATATTGCTCCTCACCAATTTCATAATCTTAAGAGTCACAATAATTTCATTGTATTACATTATAACTACTTGGACTCATTTTATCCCCTGAACACATGAACACATGAATTAAGGAGCCAGAGATTTGTAGACATATGTTATATCTTGTATTTGATGAACTTGCAACCATTTGGCTTGAAAAACAATTATTTCTTGCTGTTTTGACAACCATTACCCCGTATTTACATCACACATTAACGTAGACACCTAATAACAAAATTTCATGTAACCTATTCTAGTAAGATATTCCCACATGTTGCTGTCCTGAATCTTATTATGCTGTTTTGACCCTCTAACATTAGAATCTAAACCGGAGACTACCTGAATAGAAAATATAGCTCTGGATGTCTAGATGTCGATAGCCTCCAGAATTTTCGAATTCGGAGTTACGGTCTAGGAGTTATTGCAGTTTTACTGCAGCTATGTCGGTAGACACAGATTCGCAAAACTGCTACACACCTCTACTTTGCGAATTAATTTAATTATGTTAACAGTAAGTTTTTGACTCAAAATTTTATTTGCTGTTGCTGGACACCCTAGAGAACCTCCCCAAATTTTCTTAGTATTAATTAATATTATTTCAACACCGTTTCACATGTATCAATACAAATACACAAATTCTGTCTGAACACTTTAGCTGTGTAATTCGCTGTTTTGACACATGCTCCCACCACTTCCATGTACCTTAATTATATGCGTTGGAACCGGGCAGGAGTCTAGTTTCTAGATCTCTTGACGGATCCACTTTTGCTATTTCGTAACTACGGGAATCACAGTTTTGGTACAGCAACGTCGTGCTGTCCAGATTTGGGATTTTCGTTGTTCGTGTTATTTTTATTCACGCCGACCTTCGAATATGCCATATGATTACCCTAAACTTGCCCCATGTCCATGACCATGATTTCTTGACTTGTTTCGCACACATGTATGTTTGCTTGATAAATAATAAAAAGTAATACAGCCGGGGTTAAGGGAAAGACCATAGTAGTGGACAACATAGATAAGTGTACTCGGAAGGGAGCCCGTATTTTCCACTCGATACATGTCTCATGAACTAGTCTATTATAAATCGATTCATGGACTAGTATATTATTGATCCATGAATTAGTATATATATATATATGTGATTCATGACTTGTCTTGCTATGACTCGACATATGAACTAGTTATATGATTACCCGATTCATGAGCATGATTTGCTTGATACTTGATACTTGATACCTGAGTACACCGCCCTATAGACTCCATTACTAGGCCTAAACAAAATTATTTTGACTATAGTAACCATGTAGTAAAAATATGGATGCATGAAGTGCTACCTAGATAGTAATAACTACAAGACTTTAACATGAAACATGCTACACGACACTTGATTACCTGATACATGAAACTTGAACTCGATACTTGTTCACTTGATACTTGTACTTAACATCTTGACACTAGACTTGAGACTTGACACCCGACACTTACTAGATGCTTGTCACTTGAGATTAGATACCCCTACATGTTCACATGTCACTTGCTTCACCATTAGTGTTTGGTTACCCAATCTAGTCTCTTGAGTTGTCCTTCTCGCTAGTTAGTTCTTGAATCTCCATTACTTGTTGCAGTCCTATTATATTCTTGATTCCAATTTTTGTTCTACATTACTTGTACTCGTTTTACTATTTGTGGCCCTAACTTGCACTAAGAGCATTTTTTCTTGTTTTCCTTATGTCTCCCTTTTATATTTATTAAGCAGACTTTGGAGATGAGCTACCCGCTGGAATTGGTGAGCAAAGGTTCTAGCATTCAAGTGGAGAAATGACTCGATTAGAATACTTGTTTCTTAAATTATTTGTTTTTCTTGGATTATTATTTCTTGCTATTTAAGGACTTGTAACGGGCTGATGTTCCTGAGTTTTACCTTGATCCAGACTTAAAACTATTTGGATGTTATTATTGTGTTTTCAATTGTTTCTGTTGCTAATAAATTATTCATGCGTGCTTGGACATATATATCTCTCTTGTTATATTCTTGTTGTGATGCTGAGTCGATCATACAGCTTATGAATGATGTTAAGATCATTCGCTGGGCTTCGTCACGCACTCGTATTTCGTATTTTGGGAAGCTGGGTGTGACAGCGAGCAACGGTGAAGGGGGAGCGATGAGATTCGAAGCTAGGGTTCGTCGATTTCCCGAAATGATGGAGTTGAGAGGAGAATCTGGGGGTTTAGAGAGAGAGAGAGAGCTTTGATGAGGTTGGGGGTTTGGATTTGCGAAGTTGGGCGCAATGGATTTGGGAAATTTTCGGTGCTAGGGTTTCGATTTGGCGCGCGATGAGAAGGAGAATGAGAGAAATGAGAGAGAGAGAGATAAGTGAGAACAATGAGAGCGCTCATGAGTTAGGGAGGTAGGGGAGATGACCAAAATACCCATCAACGAAAGTGAGAAGAGCGGGGGTTCTAACAGCCGTTAGATCACGATCATGATCTAAAGGGTGATCGAACGGCTGAGGGAGAGTGCACACGGCTGTGTGTACCAGACGAGTGCACAACCGAAGGGCTTCATATATATATATATATATATATATATATAGAGAGAGAGAGAGAGAGAGAGAGAGAGAGATGTGAACCTCATATTTGTATCAGGAAATTTTCCTCATACAAAATACTTGTATTCACTTTGTGTGGCCCTCATAAAAAATTCACTCCGTCTATCATGTTTATCATGTCAATGAATGTATGTGTAAAAAAAATCAAGTGGTTTGGAGGTCATTCACACGTGCATCATGTGAGTCCAATTTGTGGTTCGATTTGTATTACTATTGAAATCGTTCATTTTCCAACCACATGGTGCATGGGTGAATGACCTTCAAACCACTTGAGTTTTTCTACACATACCTCCATTAGCATGATAAATATGATGGATGAAGTGGATCTTCCATACAGACCCCACCAATTCAGTATAATCACTTTGTATGAGGAAAATTTCCTCATACTCTATATGAGACTCACTTTTCTCATATATATATACAACTATCATGTTCTAATATAAATAATATAAGTTATTGATCTACTACTGGGTCCACGGGTTGGGTACGGGTCACGTCCGAAATCATCAGACCCTAATGCTACCCGTCTATGATCGGGTCAGTTCCACTCCAATATCCTGTTTGTGTCTGGCTTGGTCAGGTCCGTGTAATTGTGATAACGCTACATTTCATTCTTCTGTATAATTAATTTATGTCGCGTGTCATTTTTCGGCCGAAAGAACTTTGCCACATGTCGTCTCCCGCTAAAACAAACTCCATTATTAATAAACTAGTATTATACACGTGCACACGTGCACGTGGAAAAAATTGAAGGATAATAAAAAGGGTAAAAAGAAAATAATTTCCAAACTGATCCACTTTCGGAAATATTTACCAAACGGATCCACTGTCGAAAATATTTACCAAAATTAGTCCATTGAAGGGATATTGAAAAGGTAATAAGAAAATAATTTCCAAAATAATCCACTTTCGGAAATATTTACCAAACCGGTCCACTGCCGAAAATATTTATCAAAGTTAGTCCACAATCCAACACGTGCGCTGCACGGGTTGGTAGAAGGACAAATTACACTAACCCCTTCTCCCATTATAGTAGTAGCGATAAATAAGATAATAGATGAGGAGATTTTCTGAAATTCTGTATAATGGGCCAAAATAACACTTAAAAATATGGGCCCGGCCTGCTTTAACCCCATCTCAATTAATTAAATATTTGTTTTTGTTTTTGAAAGCATCTCAATTAATTCTTGAGCACAAGTCTAGTGCGAGGAAACAAAAACAAACACAAAAGAGAGAGAGAAATCAATGGCGACAAACACGACGATCGCTCACGACGCGACGGCGGCGAACCACGAGAGCATCCGATTCGGACTCAACGGCGTCCATGGCGACATTGTCGGCGCTCATCCCCTCCAATCCGTCCTCCAGAACGTACGGATCGTCAATCGAAACCCTAATTCCTGTTTTCTCCTCGATTTTTTTGGTTTTTCTTTTTAAATTTTTTAAACCCTAATTTGGAATCTTTGTGTTTTAGAACGGGGGGGAGTTTACGGAGAAGAAGAAGATGATCTTGGATGTTACTTATGGGTCGTCGTTCAATCTGAGGAAGGACATCGACCGTCAGATCTTGTCGAGGTTGGGAGACTAAACCCTAGCCCTGATTTTACGGATTTGAAGTGGAAAGTTACTTTTTTATGACAAGTTATGTGAATTAGGTTGGTGTGTAGCTTGGTATCTTGCTCTATTTTTAGGTGTGGATTTGGTTTCGTAGTTAAATTAACAGCTGTTGAGTTTTTCTTAGCTTGACTCTTTAGTTTCATATCATCTAAAGATTGCATCTTGCTTAATCTTTTAAGTTGTTTATATTGTTTTAAAAGCCATTGAATTCTTAGATCTACTCTTTGTTTGCTAACTTCTTTCATATAGTTTCATTAATGAGAAACCCATTAGTCTGAACCCAGGGCAGAGCCAGAAAATTTCTCCAAGGGGGTCAAAGAACAATGAAGTAATATTTTATATTCCAATTAAGTAAAAATTCAAAAAATAAAAATTATGTTCAATATATATATATATATATATATATATAGTGCATCAAAGGAGATGCTGCACCATTTATATATTAAATGCAAATGAAAGAAATCACAACAATGTTATACACTTATACTCTTGCTTAACCAAAACATTCACACAGCGAATCTGTATCACAAAGAGAAAGAGGCAAGAGGGATTTTTTTTTATCTTTTTGCTGAAATACTGGTCAAATGAGAGCTGGAGAAGAGCAAATAATTAGAGAGAGAGAGAGAGATGCAAGGTTTTATATTTTAAGTATTAAATGGAGTTTAAAATTTTAAAAAAATAAGTAAAGTAAAAGTCCTTGCTTCCAAAAAGATTCGGAGGATGAAAAGCTCAAAGTTTTTTACTTCACCATCAATGTTTTTCAAATTTTTCGTCAATTAATCTCAGACAAGAGCAAGGAAGGAAGAGAGGGTTAATGGTCTACCGTATTTACAAAATTACCTAACCTAAGCTTCTATACACATACTACCTTATAAAAAGATAAGGGGGTCAATTCACATCATCTCTTATGGAATAACCTAAACCATCTTCCTGTACGCATACTCTCTATAGAGTCTTTAAAAGTTAAGGGGGTCAATTGACCCCCATCTCTTGTGCTTAGATCCGCCCAACGGCAAACTCGTGTATTTATACACTCATGTTAGTTCCCTCTTTTATTCCTAATTTGTGCACCAAGTTCCCTCTCTATTAGTCTTACCTATTTAATCCTTAATCTAAAGTTTCGGCCTTTTAAAGTACAAACCTTATTTTTCTTTCCGAACTTTGTGGTGTTTGCTATTGATTTTGTAATTCGAGTAACATCTCACTTTTCGGTCTTCTTTTTTGTGCTATCGAAATTGGCTTGTTCTTTAATGGCAAAATTGTTTGGATTGTGAGTTCAAGACAACTGGGAAACAATGGAAGTGTATGTAGCTTGGAAAGGCCTAGTTGTAGAAGGCTGCCTCTCATTTAGTCTTATTACCCACTTATATCCTTAATACTAAAGTCTCACTCTTTTAAGACTAAACCTTCTCTTTGTTTCTGAACTTTGTAAAATTGGCTACTAGCTACATTCATAGCAAAATTGTTTGAATCGTGAAGTTCAGCAAGATAACTGAGAAATAATTGGAAGCATGTAGGTTGGAGTGTATCTTCCTAGGGCTGGCCCAGGAACCCGAGTGTCAGAGCTTAGCTCAAGAAGGTGGTGTCACTTAGATTAGATGACAAAGTAATATCCTGGATCGGAGCTAGAATTGAAGGCTCTTACAGCTAAAATTCATAGAGCTAGGGTCTGAACCTTACTAGGTTAGACATGCCAGTCTCATTATCCTCCTATGGTTGCAATTGCACGAACCTTTTTTTGGCCGCGAAAACAACTTTAGGTTAAGTTGATGCGTTGATTTTAATTTCTGAGGACGTTTATATTTTTCTGTCACAAACTTGAGTATTTCTACTTGTTGGAAAAGGCATGATGTATTTACATGTCAACATATTCATATATCTTCAAATTCGGGCCTATGGGAAAAAGTGGAGGTCAGCTGGCTGATATTGTTGATGTTTATTTACTTGGTTTCCTTGGAATAAATTATTTTTTTCACACTGAAGTGTACATGTATGAACTACATTTTTTTAGAGAAATATTCCCAAGGTAGATTTGTCAAGGCATAAACGTAAGCTGAGATATAAAATGTCAGTCAACAAGCTTGCGCCCCCACTTATAACTTTTTATGCACGCATGTGTTGTGCTTGTTCAAGAATATGGAAAAGGTCTAATGAGTTTTAGATGAAAGTACTTTACAATAATTGTCTGTTGAAGAAAAGTTTTACATCCTGATAGGCTGATGTATTGCTCTAGCTAAGATGGAGGATATGATTTAAGTGCCACACTTACATTTCCGTCCCCTAAAATCATTGCCTAGATTACTACATCCTCAAAGTAGAGTTTTTGAACCTTTGGTGGACATTTTTAAGGTTCTTAATCAGCAGTTCATCACTTCATTGTGACTCCCTTAGCAAACTTTTCGCATCTTCCACAAGTCAAAGTAGGGAATCCGCTGTTTCGATCGTAAACGCTTATCCAAACTAACCGATTCTTCGTCCACACCAACCGATTCAACAACATTGACTTCCTCTTTTTTATCCCACTTTCTTTCAGAACCTTGACTTGGAATTCAAATTCCATTGAATTTTAGAATAAGGAAAGAATACATGCGGAACCATCTGGGTTTCTATCACAGTGGGCAGTCTCTCCCCTCAATTGGAGGGGACTCAAAGCTGGTTACGAGTGAATCTTTCAGAGTTTTTCATAATTTCTAATAATGATTGGTTGTCGAAAACATACAATGGCTAACTGCTAGCCATACTCGAGAACTCTACGCTACTAAGACATTGAATAAGTTGTATCTCTTTCACAACAATTAGTTGGACATCTTGCACTTGACTATACGAAATGATATTTTCCTGATTGACGAAAGCAATCCGCACCTTCATAGCCTTCTTGCAAAGGACCCAAAGATAAGGTACTCCGTGGCATCGTATGAAAAGGTGGAAGGCCGATTCATCATGAGTTCTACACATAAGGATTGGCCCTGAGCCCCTTTTGCGGAGATTGTCAAGAGTGAGGAACTCTATTATTAATAAGCAAACACATTTTGATTTTCACATTTATCTGGGCGGCCGAGTTCCATAGAGCTTTGGAGAATGGGCATAGAAGACGGCCCATTCAAAAAATGATCAAATAATTTGACGTAGAAGATTCCATAAGGATGCCAAGGCCACTGGCAATGATCTCTATCCTTCCAGTTGTAAGAATTGATCAGTTGTCAAATTGATACCAAGGCCGGGAACCGAGACTCATTGACAAGTTTTCTTAATAGAATTCTCCACTCTAGTTCCATCCCTCCATACAAATTGGTCTACCACTAAGTAGGTCTTTAGCAATCCCAAATAGCAAAGTGGAATTATAGAGCTTGCTGGCGAATCAAGAAAGTTTGACTGAACAGATTGCCTTTCAATAAAAGAGACGGAGGAAGCATTTTTCTCTCTGAAGAGCTAGCCAACTGGACGATCCTATTTGGTCAAATACCTAGTGACAATGCTCCAGCTCCCCTCACATTAGAAAGTGCCCCACCATGTCAGCAGTAGCAGTAGCCCTTTGCTTAGCAGGTTCAGCCTCTGCCTCAGCAACAACAGCAAAATGACCAACAAGTTATTAGGAATATGACGGAACGAAAGAGCTTTTAGAAAGGTTCGCACCGTTGGGAATGCTGAGAGATGAACCAGCGAATGAATTGATTGAAGTCTGCCAATGAGACCTCGCTGCTCTTTGAGATTATTTGTCGGAGGCATCTCGAGTATAGCACGCACCTTGGACGGATCCACACTTAACGCCCTCGTTTGCTGACAATAAAATCGAGGAGCATTCCGGCAGATAGACCGAAAACACATTTATTTGGATGATTCTTTAGCTTGTATTTTAGGGCTCTTATGAGGACTTGACGAAGGTGAGCTTCCCCTGTCTTGGATTTCACGTATACATAAACCTCCATGCAGTCGTGTATCATATCATGGAAAGATGGCCGTCATGGCCTTTTTATATGTGGCTCCAGCACTTTTAAGTCCAAATGGCATGACAAGGTAGTTGTAGGTTTCCCAGGGTGTAGTGAGTTATTTTTTTCTTCTTTAACGAGCTTATTTTGGTTATACCTGGAGAAAACGTCCATGAATGAGAAAATCTCGTGGCCAGCAGTCTTATCCACGAAGATATCAATGTGTGGCAGTGGAAAGTAATCTTAAAAGGCAAACCTTTGGCGGTGTTTTGTGTATGGGGGTATGGACAAATTTTATTTCTGAATGTATAAAGTTTATTTTTGGAAATGAATAAATTGTGTTGGAAGAAGAGTCTATGTTGCTTCTGCTTTTGGTGATTAATAAAGTTTTATGACCGAGAAAATGGTCGGACGAAGAACTCCGCCGCCAACCAACATGAATATGCTATGTTTCCACCCACACAGACAAAACCAACGTTTGCTGGCTCGATTCTTTCTAAGGTCGCAGAAATCAATGTAAACACAAACTTGTCCATTCTTCTTCACCGATGACTAAAAAATTGGTTCTTCCACAGGGCGGATCTGTTCGTGGCTGGCTTCTTAAATGGACTCGGATGCGCGGCTATATGCGATAGGTGGAACTGAAACTACCTCTGTTGGCCCTTGCCTCTACCGCCTCTTGCAAAACAAGGGCGCCAACCCCACCATCTGCACAGGCTAGTATTCTTGGTTCCCCTTTACCTTCATTGTCTTCTCCATCGATTATTTGTCAGATATGTAAGACTGTCGTTCACTTTGATCCGACCTTAACGGCCTTGTTAAGGCCACAAGCCCCCACGAGTGCTATGTGGAAGGGTAGATCTTCTGCAGACACTGTCCAAGAGGGCAAGCCTAAACAACCTATCTACATAGGTTCTGATGAGGATGACTCTTATGGGGAAGAGACTAATGTTGTAGATGAAGACATCGAGTCGGCGGTGGCGTTGAAATGAGGGGATCGAGAAGGTTTCACCTTCTGGGACAAAAAAGACGCGATACGCGCTTTTCCAGTATAGGCTCTCGATATGGTCAAGCAGCAACACGGTTTACGGCAGGTTTTTTTGTATTGTAGTCTGTGGAAGCCAGACTTCTAGGAACAGACGCATCTATTCGGATCAAACACAGATCTTGCTCTGACTTAGCCTACCGAGAATTCATAGTTCTCGACACGTGCTGTTGCTTAACGCCCTTGTTTGAGAATAAACTGCTATTGAATTCACAGCTAGTCTTTCTCTTGTGAACGACTCCGCTGCAAGAAGACTAAGCGCTCTTTTCAATATCCAGTTCGTACGTAGGAGCTCTAAGCCTATCTGCTGTTGAATAACCAACCCAGTCTTTTCTGTTCCAGTAACCGTTGTTAGAGTGAATTTCTCCACTTTTTTTTTTGAATTTCGTAAATAATTTCGTATTGGCAAGAGTCTTTTCCTTGATAGCATCTCCAATGGTGAGTAGCTGCCCTTTAGTATTTTGCTTCTCCTTAACTTAACCTTCCAAGCAGACCTTTTTTTCCTGCTTTGGACGCCGAGTGATCCCGTCTTCAAAGGTGCTGCATGTCGAGCATCTGGCGGGCCTCTATTCATATTCTACTCTTTGTTCGTTGCAACATTCTATCACCAATCTAAACATGCAAGGTCTCAGTTAGAGTAGCATTGACTCCAATCTCTACACAGTCTTGCGCCAGCCTTGAGCGATTTGCCGTGAGTGCGCCCAAAACGTTTGGAATGCCTATCTTGCTCCCCAACAACCTAATGATGTTGGGCGTCCACTAGCTAAGACGCAGACTCGGGAGCTTTACAAAAATTGGGACTGAGCTCAGATTCTCCTGAGAAAAGGACATATCCCCCTGCCACTTGCGAAGAATGAAAGGTCCACTACCAACAAACCAAGGTCTTGATTCTAAGAACCTAGTGCAGTCTTCACCCATCCCAAACTGAAATGAAAAAAAGCTCTATATTGAGGAGGGGCGAAAGCAGGTTGCTTAAAAAAGGCGTAGGATTTCGAGCGATGGGATATTAGAAACCGAATGAAGGCTTGTTCGTTCATGATCAAATGAAACTCGTAATTTAATTCTATGTTTCGAACAAATAGAGTTTAGAAGAATTTGACGCCCCAAGCCTATTGAATAGTCGTCCAACGAATGAAATGAATCCCTGTGACGGTTCGAGCCACATCAGACTACACTGGTCATACTATCTATAAGTAGCGTCGGCCAGAAGGAAACCAACTGTTATTATTGGAAGTCACAAGGTTTGAAGACCTCCCGCCCTATCATCTTCTCTTTTGCCTTAAGAACGGTCCATTGCCTTTAAACGACTAAGTCAGCTTGGCTCAATATCTTTCTCAACCAGTGACTAATCTAATCTCCCCGAACCGTGCAACAGTAAGCGCCAATGGGAAAGCACACCGAAGTATAATTAGTAGGGCTTGCAGAAGGAAAGCAATCAATTCCTATAGTAGGGAAGCACTGCTATCAATCTTCATAGGCTAAGGCCAGTCAGCTATCAATCGCTAGCCATCTGTCCGTTTTTTACTTTACCCATACTCCTAGCTACGCAAGTCATGTCATTGCATTCGTTCAGTCGGGTCGCCAAAGGTGATGAAGGCTGACTAGCACGATTGACCGGAATTGGAGTCTCACGAGGGATTTCGCAGTTCTGTGGCTGCATATTAAGTCGAGCACATGTGCCTGAGTCGCCCGTATCGGAGCTCGAGAAACAAACCAACTACCTTCCTTCGGGCGCCTCCGTTTCACGAGTAGTAGAGAAAACACGTTGCCTTCACTAACTGAGCTGACAAGTGTATGAATGAAGTCGAAGCAAGAAGTGTACTTTAGAACTGTTCTCCATCGCTTCGTAGCCGGAGCAGACACCTTAAGTATCTTTGTTCACTGGAAAGGAGAATGGCGGGAATTCTTTCTTGCAATGTAACGGAACTCAAAGCCTGTTTCATAGGCTGTACTCGTACTCACCGGCTACACGGAACTTGTCAAGTCTACGTGGACTTCCTCGTAAAGAGTGGTCGAGTGAATTTATGAACGAGCTACTATTATAATATAATATAAGCAATACGATATTTTTTTATTCTTCCTCCACGGGCGAATGGAGTCTACTACACTCTTTCTTGGTTAGTGTAGTAGATTATAGGTCATTCGGAAGGGCTCCGTATAGTTTTATTTTAGGGCATAACGTTGTGGTTGTTCCCTCGACTGACCGAGAAAAACGACGTTCCAGAGGCATCGTCCATTCATTTGCATTTTGGTTTTTTCGCACCATATTTAGATCTGCCTGTTCTTCGATCCGGAATTCCCAGCAAATTCTTGACTCCTTGAATACAATGGGATTTCACACCTGACGAATCTTTCACTCGACCTCCTCCAACTAAGACTATAGGATGTTCCTGCGAATTATGACCTTCGCCCGGAATGTGAGCAAATATATCATGTCGATTACTCAACCGTACTTTGGCTATCTTACGTAGAGCTGAATTTGGTTTTTTTGGTGTTCTGACAAGATCACTCGGGCATACTCCTTGTTTCTGAGGACATTGATCACGCGGGCATACTTTGGCTGTCTTACGTAGAGCTCGAGTACGGTCCGTGCGCCGTTTTTCTTCTCTACCATGACGAATCAATTGATCGAATGTAGGCATCCCTGAATTCCTATGTCCTTCCCCCCTTCGCCTTGTAATGGTTACTCCCGATCCAAAGCACCCTTTTTCCATTCTCTATTGATTTCAACATTGTACCTATGAGATAGGGATAGAGGAAGAGGAAAAAACCGACGATTTCATTTCACATAGTACCTTTGATCGAAAAATTAATCTGATTTCTTTCCCTCGCTCGATGAGAAAAATGGGTCAGATTCAACAGGATCAACAAACCTATGGGACTTAAGGAATGATGGAAGGGAATAAAAAGAAAGGAGAGGGAAAGAAAATCGAAATGAAATTGAAATTAAAGAAAAGAAGAAAACAAAAAAATAAGTAGAAAATAGAAGAACCTAGATTCCAAATGAACAAATTCAAACTCGAAAAGGATCTTCCTGATTCTCAAAGAATGAGGGGCAAAGGGATTGATCGAGAAAGATCTCTTGTTCTTATTAGATTAGAATTATTAGAATTAGAAGATCGTGATTTGATCCGTACCGGAAGTGATAATAAAAGTAGGAATGCTGTCACTAGAACGGACCACACAAAAAGTGGTGATCTATGCATAGTCATTCCAGGTCCACGCATATTGGAGTTGTCCATCAATGTTTTTAATTTTTCTGAATGTTGACTAGTGTTTTAATCTATGAAGCACATATATGGGTGCGGGTACGACACGACACGAATACGGGAATACGTGATTTTACAAAAAAATAAGATACGGGTGCGTTGATGGGTACATTATATATATATATATAGAGAGAGAGAGAGAGAGAGAGAGAGAGCTTTCTTCCGTTGCAAACGGGTCTTGTGTGCACAGATCCATGCGAACTGAGATCTGGGCCGTGGGATCAAAGATCTCAGTTCGCACGGGTCTGTGCACACAAGACCCGTTTGCAATGGAAGAAAGCTCTATATATATATATTTAAATATACAAATATTTAACCATTTTATAGAATTATAAGAATACATTAAAGTTATGAGCATTTTGGGAAAAAATTGATAATCTAACTATCAAAACATTGGGTATACTTGTTTTGTATTTGAGCATGACATAAAACATCAAGTTTTTGAAATTACACTAGGGCCTCAAACATTTTTTTAAACATGATTGTGTCCAAAAGTTGCAAAATTGTATTAAAAACTTAGATACTCCTTGGGTACGCACCCGGGAGTACCCAAGGAGTATCGACACCCGATACGCACCCTACACGGGTATGTTGGGTGTTTGGAAGTACCCGTGTTTCCTAGGTTTTAATAAGTTGCTTTGCATTTCTTAGAGCATCCACAGTCGTTTGCTATATTTGCCAATTTCTCATTTTTTGAGAAACAAGATGCTGCAGTCGTTTGCTATTTTGCCATATTTTGGCAAAATCGCTACAGTCGCTCCTCATTTTTTGAGAAACGAAATTGCGATTCTCAAATTATAAGAGATGATACAAGTTGTCTCATCCCAATTATTATTATTTTTTAAATCATGTCAGACGATACAACATGTATTGTCCCATTTTATTTATTTATTTATTTATTTTTTATTATTGATCGGACGGTTCTGATTCGCCGAAAAAAATTCAAAAATTATCTCGGACGAGACGAGATGTCTCGTCTCAAGCTAAAAAGCTTGGGACGGGACAACATGTCTCGTCCATAAAAAGGGGGCATTTAGATTAGGGCTTAAACATAGTTTAGTTAGTTAATTATTATGTTTAGGCTTCCAAGCATTTTTGAGAAAAAGTTTAAGTATTGTGCATTCAAGAGAGAAAAGTTTTCAAAACTCACTAAGTCTTGGTTCTCTGTTTTCAGTCCAGCATAACATTGATTTCGTTTTGGACTGAATTTAGAAGTCGACCAAATAGCCAC
This sequence comes from Hemerocallis citrina, assembly GCA_017893485.1. Taxonomy (NCBI): domain Eukaryota; kingdom Viridiplantae; phylum Streptophyta; class Magnoliopsida; order Asparagales; family Asphodelaceae; genus Hemerocallis; species Hemerocallis citrina. Next base: position 63,000,045 of record CM030358.1, read on the forward strand.
GTACAAAATCACAATCACAACAAGGCTATAGGTTGATTGTAAACAATTTTATTGTTTTTTTTTCTTTTCCTCTCGATTGGAGAGTAGGACTCTAGGGTGTAGAGTCAGGTTTGTCACTCTTGGTGGAAGAGTGGGTTGCTTTCTCTGGTTGAGAGAAAGAACTACGGGTTGGACAAGGTTGTTGTCTAAACGCCATAGGATATTCTTGTAATCTTTTTCAAGAATAGTGGAAAATCTCAAGTTCTTCTATGCTCTTACAAAGGAGGAGTTCAACCGTGTGTCAAATACAACAACCGTACATCAAATTTGGCACACACTCGAGGTAACTCATAAAGGAACAAACAAAGTGAAAGAATTTAAAATATCTGTTCTTGTTCACAGGTTTGAAATGTTCCGCATGAAGGAGAATGAGAGTGTTTCCGAGATGATTACTAGGTTCACAGACATAACAAACTCACTTGTGGCACTTGGAAAGACATACACTCAAGCAGAGATGGTGAGAAAGGTACTCCGTGCACTAACCCCCGAATGGGAGAAGAAGACCACTACCATAGAAGAGGCCAATGATTTATCACAACTTTCTCTTGAGAATCTTGTGGGAAATCTTATGGCTTTTGAAGTACAAATTGAAGAACGTAAGAAGGATGCCAAACCACAACAATCAAAGAAGAAGACATTAGCATTCAAAGCCATTTCAGACTCCAAAGATGAAGAAGAAGATGAGGAGGAGATTGCCATGTTCACAAGGAGATTTAAAAAGTTCCTAAGGAAAGGTAAGCTTAATTCAAAGTTTAAAGATTCTAATGATCCTCCAACTTGTTTCAGGTGTAACAAGGCAGGCCATATGAAGAATAATTGTCCACTAGAGAACGCAAAATCTAAGGGAAAGACATCCAATTTCAAGAAGGATAAGTAAACAAAGAACAAGTTCGTCAAAAACAAAAAGGCATACCAAGCAACTTGGGATGACAGCGATTCTTCTTCAGAAGAAGAAATTGATGAGACCAATGAGGTTGCAAACGTGTGTTTCATGGCGTCACAGAATCAAGTAAGTAATGAGTATGATTCAAATGATTTACTTGATGCCTTCAATGAAATTTTTCAAGAACTGAAAAAAGAAAAGATTAGAGTTAAGAACTTAAAGAAAGTTAATCAAATACTTTCTCAAGAAAATCTTAACCTTAATAAAGAAGTAAAATCTTTAAATTCTCGTATTTCAAGTTTAGATATGGATCTTGAATCTCTAAAGAAAAATTATGAAGAGATATCCAAGAACGTATCTAAGTTTAATAAAGGAAAAAAGAATTTAAATGATGTTCTTCAAAATCAAGTAAAATCTAGTCAAAAGTTTGGACTTGGGTTTAAAAAATCACTTGAAAAAGATCGTTCTACTAAGAACACTAGTATAAATAAACCTATATCTATTTCTAGTGTTAGACATAAACTTTATGAGTTCTTTGAAAAGCCCAAGTTTGTAAGTTCTACTGATAAAAGCAAATCTAAAATTCAGCCAAGTCGACTGTATCCACCCACCAGTCGCCTGTCCAGAGGTACTGAGTCTTATTCAACAAGACTAAAACCTCATATAAGTCAACCTATATTACCTCCCAGTCGACTGACAGATAGTAGAAGTCGACCGAAAGGTGTTATAAAGTCGACTGGACAGAGCAAATATGTATGGGTTCCAGTCAATTTGAGTTCGAAAGATAGAATTGCTTATATAAATTCATATTTGCTGAATGTATGTAATTCTGCTAATTTCATTGCTGCTAATGGTGGAAAATCAAACTCATCATGGGTTTGGTTTCCAACAAACTAATATTTTTTAGACCCAATAAAAAGGGTATCATATTCACATTGGATATTTTATAGGTACCAAAGAAAGATCGTTGGATACTTGACAGCGGATGTTCTAAGCATATGACTGGTCATGCCAACCTCCTATCTACTATACAAAACATTGATGGAGGAACAGTTACATTTGCTGACAACAATAAAGGAAAAGTCATAGGAATTGGTATGGTTGGTAAGGACACTAACCCTTCTATAGAAAATGTTTTATTAGTTAGTGGACTTAAGCAGAATCTGTTAAGTATTAGTCAACTTTGTGATAACGATTATAAAATCATGTTTGAAAAAGATGCTTGTTTAATTTATGATTCTACCATGCAAAACATAATTTTTCAAGGTTTTAAGAAAAATAACATTTATGAGTTATGTTTGAAAGTAAATGAGTTTTCAAATGATTTTTGTTTAGTAGCTTCTAATAATGATTCTTGTCTAAGTTTTGGTCATGAAAGATTTTTCAAGGTTGTACTTAGACAATTTAGAAAGATTTTTCATATTCACATGACCAAAACGTCTATGCCAAAGCCAAGAATCATTATTAGAAGCTACTAGTCCTCCCGACCTACATCCAGTCCCCAAGCAACCCACTTGAGATTTTCCACTATTCTTGAAAAAGATTACAAGAATCCCTACGACGTTTAAACAACAACCTTGTCCAACCCGTAGTCATTTCTCTCAACCAGAGAAAGCAACCCACTCTTCCACCAAGAGTGACAAACCTGACTCTACACCCTAGAGTCCTACTCTCCAACCGAAAGGAAAAGGAAAAAAAAAACAATAAAATTGTTTACAATCAACCTATAGCCTTGTTGTGATTGTGATTTTGTACGTGGCTATTTGGTCGACTTCTAAATTCAGTCCAAAACGAAATCAATGTTATGCTGGACTGAAAACAGAGAACCAAGACTTAGTGAGTTTTGAAAGCTTTTCTCTCTTGAATGCACAATACTTAAACTTTTTCTCAAAAATGCTTGGAAAGCTTTAAAGGTGATTCTAAGGCTATATTTATAGACTAGAATCCCTGGACGTTGTAAGAACAGTTTCTCATAACTGTTAATCAACGGATAAATAACGGATAAATGTTTTGAATTCGAAAATCAGCTTTTGAAATCAGTAAACTGTCGAAATCACTTGATCAGTCGACTGGGTTGCCTCTATGAGTCGACTGGTCAGAGTTTGGATAAGATCAGGCAGTTTTGTACAGACTCAGTCTACTGGTTATAAATGGCAGTCGACTGGTACTCAACAGCTGATCTAGTTCAAGCTGTTTCGACCTTTAGATTTTGTAAAAAACACACAGTTATAAAAAATTATATGTGAGTGTGTGTGTGTGACAAGGCGGTACATCAATCTAAGACTCAACAAAGAGAAAAATTACATTTTTACAAGACACAAATATAAGACTTTGAAGCTTTGATCTTGACTTGAGTCTGGAGTCCTGAGTCTTGAGTGAAGTTTTTAGCTATTATCTTTATCTGGAGCTGTGCTTGATCATTGTTCAGCTTTAGAATATTGTTTGAGGCCTTTGTGTATCATATATGATAACTTTTGATACAACCTGCAATTATATAAAGCATAGCACAAACACATTTTGCATTGTGTTGTAATCATCAAAATCAAGAATCAACAATATTTTATTATATAATTTATTTAATTAAACTATTTTAATCTCTAATCATCCAATTAATTAACCGTAAAAAAAAATTCGACGAAACAACATGTCTCGCCCGTCTCAAATTTTAGCAAAAAAATAGAAAAAAACGACTGCAGACGATTTCGCTAAATGCTATTAGTGTAGCTGCCATTTTGGCAAATTTGAGAAACACCATTGTGGATGCTCTTAGGGTGTGTGTGGGAATGGAGTTGAGGTTGGATAACTAGAGTATCGTAGACATCTCTCTCAAACTTTTATGTTTCTTAACTTTGCATTGTTTGCATTGTTTGGGGGCCCTTTTGGAGTTGAGATAACTATAGTTATCTCAATTTGAGCTCCAAAGTTGGGATAACTCTTGTTATTTCAGCTCCACTCAAACCTCATCAAACCTCATCTAGAGTGTGCTAAACTTTGTTCTCTTTCGCTCTGAAGTATGGAGTTAACTAAACTTTAGTTGGCTTCCCAAACATCACAGAAGAATGGAGTTAAGATAACATTTTGAGTGGAGGTAGAGGTGTGATAGCTAAAGTCTGCAAACCTCTACCTCCACGTAAAAATAAACTTTAGGTAACCTAACGTTGTTTCCAAACCGTAAAAATAAACTTTAGGTAACCTAACGTTGTTTCCAAACACACCCTTAGACTTCTCACGTATTTCCCACAAATTAGAATTAATTATTGAATTTGATTAGAACCTCCATTATCTGTAAAGTGAAAATTTTGGCTTTATATTTTGTAACCTGTAAGTTTGATTTTGCAGATTCCAAAGGCCTCCAGGACCGTTACCATCATCTATGCTTGGTTTAGAGGCTCTCACCGGCGACTTGGATAATTTCGGTTTTGAAGATTACCTTGACTGTAATGACCTCCAAGCCTTTACCTTTTGTTTTAAATTTTTTTTAAAATCTCGATCCAATTCCACGATAGTTTATTTAGCATAACCATGTCTATGGGAATGACATCTGATGTCATACTTTTGGTCTAAAAAACGTAAGAAACAAAGTGTTTAGACAATTCTTATCCCATTAGGTTGGGCGATCATCTTTATTTAGTGAAAGGAGTCCTTTGGAATTGAACGGTACATGCAAATTAAGTAGCATTTTCCTTCAGTATTGACATTTATTTTCCTATGAGGTGTCTCTTTATGCTTGAATACTGAATGTACCTCTACTGGATACATATTAAATACTTTAGATACAAACAGGATGGTTGAACATTCCTTCTGGTCCATGCAAAAATTTATTTACATCTCAAAAACTTAAAAAATGTGACCAATTGGAAAAGTTAAAGTGTCTCTTATTCGTGTTTGGGTATGCAAATTGCTTTTATTTGGATATGGTTATTGTTCACTTCTGCAGTATAAGAGCATCCACACCAATGGCTATTTTGGCATGCCATTTCCAAATTTGGCATGCCAAATGGCAAAATTCCCCCACACCAACCTCTCATTTGGGTTGCCAAATTTGGAAATAGCCATTTCTTTTGTCAAATGGCACACCATATAGCAATGCTATATGTCTATATCCCATCACCCATATTCTTTCATTTCCCTCCAAATTTAAGGCTTTGATTGGAAAAAATATAATTATAAAAAAATAACTAACAAAAAAGAAAATAAATATAAAATAATATATATAATATAATAATATAATAATATATATATATCTTTGTGTGTGTGTGTGTATAGAATCATGCTATTATGAGATGGTGAGATGGGTGAGATGAAAATGTTTTTTGAGAGAAGCAATTTGAGTCATCTGAATCTCGATCACACCGTTCACATCATTCTACATGTCATCAAGATGATGTGTGCCAAATTTTAAACAATTCAGAGACATGTAGCCTATGCATCAAGATGTTCAAAAAAATGCATATATATGTATTTCGTACCATCTTCATGATGTGTTGAACGTTTTGATGCATAGGCTAGAGGTCTCCAAATTGCTTGAAATTTTGTACACACCATCTAGATGGCATGTAGAGTGATGTGAACGGTGTGATCGAGATTTGGATGACTCAAATCGCTCATCTCTTAAAAAAATATTTTCATCTCACCCATCTCACCATCTCATATTAGCATTATTATATATATATATATATATATATATATATATATATATATAATACATAATTATATATACACTATTAATATACTATTATATACATATCTGGCAACCCAAATGGCACTCCTATTGGTGTGGATGCTCTTAAGGTTGTTTAGGTAACTAAAATGATTGTGTGGTAGGTGTCCCATCACCCATATTCTTTCATTTCCCCCCAAATTTAAGGCTTTGATTTGAATAAATATAATTATAAAAAAATAACTAACAAAAATGAAAAAAAATATAAAATAATATATATAATTTAATAATATAATAATATGTATATATTTGTGTGTATATGTATATATATAAAATTTGTATACATATATTATACTATATATATAATTATATTATATATATAATATAATATATATACAAATTAATAATTGAGTCCCCTTCCGTTGTGCACTAGCCCTTCGTGTGCACTCGGCTTTTCCTCCTTCATATTGACGATCCGAACCGTTTACATTGATCTACTCATCTATATTAGTTTAATTATGTAAAATCAAATCATTTGAAATTCATTTGCTTATCCATTGAAGTGTTGCAAAATTGTATGGCTGGAAATTGTTATTTTTATAGTCACATGATGGATGTGCAAATGAATTTCAAATGATTTGATTTTACATATTTAGACTAATTTAGATGTGTAGATCAATGTGAATGTTTCAGTTGTCAATACGAAGGCACACGGAGGCCTAGTGCAAACAGAAGGGGGCTCATTAATAATATATATTTTATAATTATGTTATATTATATATATATACTAGGTTTGCCCGTTGACACGTGCCTAAGGCACGTTTTCCGAACGGTGCACCTTTTTTGATCTTATAAAATAGTTTTGGAGGTCCAGCAAATTAATTGAAGTAGCAAACATATTATATAAAAAACTTTTGGGGTTCAGCAAAAAACATATTATATGATTTTTTTAATTTTTTTGAATTATTTTTAAAGTTTTTAAATTTTTTTTTAAAAAAATTAAAATTTTTTATTTTCTTAATTTTTTGAATAGAAGAGGGAGGGAGAGAGAAAAAAATTATTAGATAAATATAAGAGTTGTTTTGGGTGGGGGATTTGAATTTGAGTTTTGGGGGAAAACTTTTGGGAGGAAAAAATATGTTTTGTGAGGTTAGATCTGGATCTTTGTTTTTTTTTGGGGATTGAAGGAGAGCCACTTGATAGCTTTCTTTGTGTTTTATTATATAGATATATATATACAATGTTCTAAAAAGCGCTAGGCGGTAGTCGGGCGGCCGATGGGGGCCTAGCGCCTAGACCTTGTAATCGGGGATTAAGCGGCTAGGCGCTAGGCGGTTTTTTAAATTTATTTATTTATTTATTTATCGATCTTTTAGGTTTATTTTGTTGTTACCCCTTTTTACTCTATATTGCTACTCATTCTTAGTTTCTTACTATTGAACTTTTTCTCCTTGCAATTGTAGGATGGGCTTCACATAGTCGAATCGGTGTATTATTGTATCGGTAAACATGAGGACTCTATCTTCTCCATATCCAATGTAAACCACATTGTGGCTACTCATACCGTCGACTGACAGAACAAAAGTATACCATTAAAATTATCAAGAAAAAGATGTGAACACTAGTAGCATAAATAACAAAGAAAACATCAGCATTAATAACTTACAATATCAGAATCCACAAAAACATAAGAAGCTGCAAAAGAATGTGAAAGGGAAAGAAAGATAAGATAACCAATTACCAATATATTTAGAGATCTATCGAGGTCACTATTAGAATTTAGAAGCTTTGCATATATTGTCGGAGGACGTCGGAGGGAGGCGGAGGAGGACGTCGGAGGAGGACGTCGGAGGAGCTGCGATTCGGAGGGAGGCGGTCGGAGGGAGGACGTCGGAGGAGCTGTGAACTTTGAGAGAGAAGAGGAGGACGTCGAAGGGAGGCGGAGTCGGAGGGAGGCGAAGGAGGAGGCAGAGGAGGACGACGAAGGAGGAGGGAGGCGGACGAGGACGGCGAACTGGCGAAGTAGGAGGGAGGCTGAGGAGGACGGCGAAGGAGGAGGGAGGCAGAGGAAGACAGCGAAGGAGGAAAGAGGCGGAGGAAGAGGAGCTGCAATTTGGGGTGAAAGCGAAGAGCGCGATTTGGGGGTGAAAGTGAAGAGCGCGATTTAGGGTTTTTTACTTTTTTTTATTAGGAGGAGAAAGTGAGAGCGGTGGGTTTTGTTTTGTTTTGTTTTGTTTTTTTAATTATTTTATTATTTTTTTTAAGGCCTAAGCGGGTCTAGTCCGCCTAGACCCGCCTAGACCGATTAAACGCTGTCTACGTCCGATTTTAGCTGCCTAGAACCCATTTCTGATTTTCATAAACGCTTAGGCCCTAGTCGAGGCGTTGGGGGGCCGCCTAGCGCCTAGGGCGCCGCCTAGGCCGCTTTTTAGAACACTGTATATATATACACATAATTATTTATATATACACTATTATAATATTATTTGTGTATAATGTTATATTATATATATAATATGGGTAAAAGGGATATGAGCAACTTGCTCATTTAGTAAATGAGCAATTGATTATGTGGCATGCATGTGATACATTGAACAGCTAACTCTTTTAAGGATTTTCTAATCACATGTATGCCACATCATCAATTGCTCATTTACTAAATGAGCAAGTTGCTCATACCCCTTTTTCCCATATAATATTATGTTAATAGTGTATAATAATATGTATACAAATTAATATTATAATTATATATACACTATTAATATACTATTATATACATATTTGGCAACCCAAATGGCAGGCCTATTGGTGTGGATGCTCTAAGGTTGTTTAGGTAACTAAAATGATTGTGGTAGGTAAGTTGTAAACAAATGAAATATATGAAAAAATAAGCTTTTGCATTGCAAAGCTCATAGAATTCTAAAAGTAGAGGTCAACATTTAGCATAGACCTCAATATGGAAAGCACTGATAGTGTAACCTTTTGTTGAAGCGGACTAGTATCATTTACTTTTTATCTGACCTCAATGGCTTCAACGCGGGTTTACACCATCTCCATATTGTGTGGTCGATGTTCTAATTGAAATAAATGTTCACCTCTATTTCTAGAATTCTATTACTATGAGCTATAATTGAATGACAGTTTATTTTTGTATATGTTTCCTCTGGTAGTGATTTACTGGTGCTTATCATTGTATCTTACATATCTGTTGATTTTTTTTATTTTTTGAGAAACCAATATAAGTTCCAAGTTCCAACTTAATCATACAAAATGGGCCCTTGAAAATGACCTTTTAGTCTTAGTGAACTGAAGGCTTGGATCATATTCTTAGGGGGCGTTTGGTACGCGGTAATGTATAAGGGAATCTAAGATTACCCTCTTGATTACCTGGTTTGGTAAGGCATAGGTATAGTTTTGTAAATAATTTTAAATTCCCAAGGTTATCAAAATAATTAGTTTGGAAGGATAAACATTCCCTTTGAAAAGGGTGGGATTTGTGGATTCCTCCATATAAAAACTGAGTGAGAATATTGCATACCCAAAATAACCTCCAGATTTCTAGCTTATTATATAACCCCTCTTGTTCCCTCCAACCAAATTCTACCGTTCAACACTCTTCTTCTTCTCTTCATTATAACCTCCTTTCATCTCTTCTCTTCCATCTCTCTCCCATTTCCGCTCAAATCAAAGGTATCTCTCTCTCTCTTTCTCTCTCTCAGCCCATACGACTCTCCCTCTCTCTAATTCAGAACATGACTTTTGAATTCTAAAATTTTAGTGAGACCATACTTAGTCATGATGACGATGGGATATATATGATTAACAACTCTGAACAAACACTCTGGGTTTGTTTGGTTAATTCTCATTAATAAAATAAGGTGGCCTTATTCCACCTTTTCCTTCAAAAAAAAAAAAAAATCTGAACAAACACTCAAAATCACATTTCCTGAATTTCTCTACAGTACTCTATATTTTGATGAAATATACCATAACTGATGAAAACAATTTATTTATCCAGAAACAAGCAGGTGCTAGGTCAGCCAATAACTCATCATAACATTAAACAGTTAAAATACGAGTCTTCAAGCACAATATGCAAGCAACATAAAGGACGACGAAAGCAAGATATACTGGATACTTTAAAAGAAGAACCATACAAAGAAAAACTTATAAATAAAAAAGCAAATGTAAGAATCCAACATGGAGCAACACCTTGATGGTATTGAAAATATAGACTACTGAGCTCATCATTTTCCTGTAAACTTTCTCAAAATGACGGTTTCAATGCCCAAAAAGAAATTGTGGGATCTACTAAACAGGACATTGGTGCCCGAGAAGATGTTGTCACACATGCTTTTCACAAATACATATCAGTATTGCTTTTGCACATGCATGCATATACATCAATTACTAAATTAGATAACTTTTATATTTATTTATTTTTAAATGTAGCCAAAAGGATATTTTCGGTAATGTCTACTATAGAGATGGATTGATGGGAATAAATTGTTCTATACCAAACACGGTAATAAAGTATTCCCAGGCATGTAATGTCGTATATCAAACACAGTATTACAACATTCCCGGGAATCTTCATTCCCACCCTCATATTCCTGGGAATCCACCAATTCCTGGGAATTCTCCAATCCGCGTACCAAACGCCCCCTTAGATCCAGTCCTTTCCCTAGATTATAGTGCACTCACATGCATCTAGGATAGAGTCTGCTGAAGATGAGGTCCCAGTTTCTAACCATTATTTAGCTTGCTTTACTGGCTCGGCCATTTCCTTACATAACCCTAAATGGAGCTTTAATATACTTGAATGTGTTTGTCAGTTTTTAGTGGTCGTGTCTTCTTATAAAAGTTGCATTTGTATAATTAAATGTAAGATTTGCTCATTCAAGCTCTCTTCTAATCCTTGTATTATTTTATCTTTTTTGCAGTGCCTCAACATTCAGAAACTTCCCGTCCTGTGGACATGCATCATGGTATGGAGGTTCGACTTGGCCTTTCAAAAGGACCTGCCTTCCCCAGCCTAATTTGAATTATTAAAGTTCTGTGTTGAAGAGTGAAATTTGCACTTCAGTCATGAAACTGAAAGAGAATTTTTTTGTATTTGTATGCTTTCTTTTGGATTGTTGGATTCTGTTGAGCTAATAATCCATAGAGTTCTACTGCTGTAATGTGCTTTATATAAACATATGATTGTCTTAAATGATTAAAAGTCTTTAGTACATCTAATGTAAGTTATTATTGGATGAATCATTCAATGAATCTTAGGTCTCATGAAGCTCCATGCTACTCTGCTTTGATCTGTTCAAAATGTTGACCTGGTGTTTTTTAAATGGGATTGTGAAAATTCAGACTGCCAAACTTTTCTGCGTATGTTAATTGAAAGGTCGAAGAGCCATTGGACTCTTCATATGTGTTGCATGATCAGTCCAGCACCGGCGGTGCTTGGTTCAGTTGCATTCTTCCGATGAATCTTTGGTCTCATGAAGCTACATACCATTCTGAGTGTTCTCCCGAAGTTTAAACATGATTGTACCGTGATTCAGACTGCAAAAGTCTTCTGCCTTAACTTTGTCCAGAAGATATGGTTGGTGTGTGGTTATTGAAAGAAAGAAAAGCCATTGAACTCTTTTCATATACGTTCACGTAAGCAATGCAGGGTGCTTGGCCCAACCCAAAGGCACTGTACCAATATTCTGTTCTACTTCTGCTGAAGATCTTATACCAAAAGAGTTTGGGCTGTACATAGTGAACAAGAGGTTAGGAATTCAATCGGCAGCTTCCATTATTCATTTATTGTAGAATTATTGTGAGAGTGGATGCACACAGTGTGCATCCACTACCAATTTTACTACATTTCTCTTCACTACCTTAGGTGGCACACTCCAATAGGCAGGGAAAGATAGAGTAGGTAGGGAAACTCTCCAATAAGAGTATGCCACATAAGATAATGAACAAAATGGTAGTGAAATTGGTAGTGGATGAATCATTATTATTGGTAGTGGCTTCCATCTCTTGTTTGTCTCACTGAAATTTGATCATAATTATTATCTATTGAACAATTAATTGGTCTTGTAAAGATTAAAACTTGTGGAACATGTGTTCAAAATCTGGTTCCATTAAAAGACTACAGTTCAGATCAACATTGCCTTGTTAAAATGGAAAATGATATATTTGCAGTACAAAGCAACATTCAACTCTGAACATCGCCAATTGAATTTATTAACCCTTTTTTTTTACTTTTCCGATTTAGAGTAGTAGTCTGTTAAATATATACAACTATTTTGAGCATATAGGAGTTCATTTTTTGTCTAATGAGGACCCTTCAAAATTTCCATGCAAGAAGTGAGTAATATTTCTCATCATTGAAAAATCATAATTTTAATGAGAGACATACAACTCGATTACAAAGATGTAATACAGACAAGGACGGCCCCCACCTTGAGGCAAGTGAGGTGGTTGCCTCAGACCCCCGATTTTTTTGCAATTTTAGGGGCCTCCAAATTTTATTCCTCTCGTAAATATAGGCAAATAACAGTATCTCACGATCTTCATTCACTCACAAGTACTTCCTTCCTGTTCATTATAGAAATGGAACAATTAGTCTCACCATTTATATGCCAATAGTTTTTTTTTTAATTAAGAATAAAGAACAAAAACTTGTACTGCCAACCAAAACTAAAAAAACAAAAACTCATAATTTACAATATTTTGGCAACTTCTGATGGCAAACTGGAGGAAAAGAAAAGATTACCTACAATATTAGAACTAACTACCCTTGCCATGAAAGCAGTTAGGCTATAAGGCCGGGTGTGGTAATTACTAATTAATTACAAGATGTTGTCCTATCTCATTTCTTCTTTGAATTTTCGTTAATATAATTTTATTTTCTTTCATTATTATGTAAGTTGCAGTCATCTCAAAAAGATTGTGAGGTGCAGGGTCAAAGAGTGATCGAGTCTGATCAGCGTGCAAAGAGGAAGTGGGAGTGTGGGAGAGAACCAGACATTTACAGGATTATGTTTTGGTGTGAGGTGCACGGGCTTGTTTTTCAAAGAGAGGCTTGGCGGGAGCAGAGCAAAGGACACGTGTCGGAATGGGGTTGATTTTAAAAGTGTATAAATAAGCTCGATTGTGAGCAGAGTTAGGGGTCAAGAATTGTAACAACCTTTCAGTCTTCTTCTCTATCTTCTCCAATCCTCTGTCCCTTTTCCCTAACCTTCAAACCCTGGTTCTTGCTTGTAGATTCATATAGTTCTTGATTTCAATAAAATCTCTGAGTAATTGGCTTGATCTCTTATCTTGGAGCAAGGCTCCCATCAGATTGCGTGAGTTTGAGATTTCAGATACATGTAATTAATTGGCAAAAATTTGGAAAGTAAGCACAAATATTGCAAATCGAGACTAACTAGATGAATTAATTATTAGCAATGAGATGAACACTAACTAGCCCGAGCTGCTGGCAAGCAAACTACACTAGCTAAGTTCCTCATAAGTCAAGCCGATGGTGCAGATTTGGAGGATTATAGATTGACTTCTTGGTTCATGGAAATTTAAACGAATGAGTGCCTTATCCTGTTATCATCAGATACAACATAATATTATTTAGAATGCATTACTAACATAAATTAGTATTTATGCCAAAGTATTCAAGAATGGTTGGAGAATATAAAATTGTGATTCTATAAATACATATACCATGGAGGATGAATACGAATGAATGAAGTTTCCTACTTCTAGCTCCACGTTATCGCAAACCTTTGAAGTGAAAATAATCGGTCATTGTTCTAGTTCCCAGATTATCTGCATGCTTCTGGGTGCCTTTCACAAATTGGGGACCCTAAGAGAATATTAAAAAAAAAAAAAAAAAAAAAATCTGTTTCAGGCATGAACCATAGTTGGCGATATATCATCTGTCATCTGAGCTGTTCAAAACTTAAACTCGTGTTTCAAATGGCATCAGGTAACCTGAAAAATGCAGGCTTCAATTCCAGGTTGACAGTTTGTATCAAGGGATACAACATTCAGCTGTAGCTCCCATGGAACACTAATTTCAGGAACTAGATTGGATCATGTACTTAAACTATTGAACTACGAGTAGACTTGACTTTATCTTAAGAATATGGAAGCCCAAGCCTCTCTGAGTACAACAAAAGTAGAAATGCTACAAGAAAGGCAGGGATTGACAGACACTGAAAAAACAAATATGCCCTCAGAGAACTACTTTCACTTGTAAACCGCATCCAGGCTGGGTGATCTCATCAGTACATGTAACTAGGCCTCTTACAGGACTCTAGTTGCAAAGCAACCAACCATGCACTGCTTATAATCGCAACAAAACTTACCTCATTGATGCTGACATCAGTAAAATAGCAATGCTAAGTTACTAGTAACTAACGGAGTCTGTCAGTGACGTGGTAGGAGGAAGCAATTTTTGCTGGTTCCAGTGAGGTATGGTCTTGAAGGTCATCCAGCCAAGATTCTGTAGACCATAATTATATATATTATGACGATGAAAATGAAAGAAAATATAGACAATTCCTAATAGTATTTCTATGAATTTCAAGAGAGGGTAGACAAAAAGATAAAAAAAAATATCAGCTTTGTACCGTTAAAACCGTAAAAAGATGGACAATTATAAAAAGAACTAAACGATGGACCACGAAAACTAAAGCTGACTATTCATTTTCAAAATGACCAGCTGTTCCAAAAGTCACAAAAGTAATGAGAATAACAAGAAAACTGCATAACTGCAATTAGAAAGAAGCATGAGTATTTACTCATAAGTAGACAGACTCATTACAAGCTAGGAATTATAATGTTTCTTTCAGAATGCCAGCAAGGCCATCTAACGAATTGTTAGTATTATAAATTTTCATCTCTAAATGAACAAAATACTGCTCATAAATAAAACTAACATTTGTGTATGCACCAGACAAGCATTGGCAGACGGTCAACCTCGCCTCTAAAATCCTTGACAATATTTGCACATCCATGCACTCTGAGTAATCTGAAGAAACAAACCACATAATAAAGGAACTAAATATATTGTATTTGCACGGAAATTTCATCCTTTTTACATGAAAGCTTTTATGCTGACTCAACAATCAAAATACAATAATGTATGAAAAATAATAACAAATACTTGAAGAACATCCTTCCATTTGCAATTGCAATTGTTTCTAGAATCCCATATGTCTTTTTCGATCTGTAGCACTTGTTGTAGCCGTAGCCTCCCATGATATCCAATTCTGTGTATAATTATAGATATACAAGACATTTCTTATAATTAAAAATAAATTATGATCATGAAACTACTTGAAGCTAATTCAAGATTGACTCTCACGCTGATTGTTTATTTGTAGGGGAAAAGGGGTTGGTTCTCCCTCCGCTTCAGATCTACTGAAAGCTTCCTGTGTGTTGTTGTTTATCATTTTGAGCAACACAGAGCTACCTACATGCCCCTCTAAAAGCACAATAATCTCCCTCACCCAAAACCACAATTAAGTCAGCAGTTTTATAATAACAAGCCAAAAATTTCGTTACTTTCGTTATTTTCTTCGCAATGTTTGTAACTAAACAAAATATTAAGATATAATTCTTTTATATATATTTAGCTACATATATTCATGATCTTATTAACTAGTAGTTCATTTTATTCATGAATAACCATGAATCTCAGTTTTGCCAGTGGTACATCAAAGAAAAAAATACATCACCGAATCTCTTTTAACAATTCAATCTACAAACTAAACCCAAAGAATCCTTCTCTCAAATTCATTCATAAACTCCGAAGGAGAACATAGTTTTAACTGTAAAATAAGAAGTCATAAGCAACGACAACACATAATCTCTTTTAACAATTCAAATCTAACCAAACCAAAAGAATCCTTCTCTCACCAAACACCTAAGACTTGCTGAAGCTTGTAAGAATGGGAATAAGTATGACGACAACCAGAATCAACAAAATAATAATCCCAATGCACATCCACTTCCTGCTCCCCCTCTGATACTCCTTTGCACTCTTGAGCTCCTTGTTCCCATCAGTCACATAGTGTGCCGCATTCAACACATGATGCTCAATATCATCCATCCTCTCCCCCTGCGCCTCAACCATCACTGCCATATCAAGAAACACCTGATGCAGCTCCAGCAAACTCCTCTCAATCTCCTTAGCCCCATCATGCCTATCCTGTATCTCATGCACTGTATCCAACACCTTCCCTTTCCCGTGCTCCGATATTGCCTTCTTTAACAAATCCTCGCTCTCTCCATTAGCAATAATCTTCTCAATCACCTCCTCTTCTGGGATTTCCCCTGTAACTGTGAAATATCTCCTTTCGACTGTTTCCTTGTACTCTGCCATCATTCTCTGTCGCAAATCTTGAAACTCGAGCATCATCTCTTTGAGCTTCTTTCTCAGCCCATTGGTGACCGAGGTCCTGGTACGGTCAATTGGGGTTCCCTCGGAGTAGCAGCCGCTGGAGAGGCGCCTGTTCTCGGCATTGGCACGATCCATTGCCTCGACAAGTGTGCGAATCGACCGTGCCTTTTTGAGGATGAGGACAATGTCGGAGTTGATTCTGGCACGGATGGATTTGAGGACTTCGGGCTTGTGGGCTGATTTGGAGTCATCGTTGGCAGATTTGAGGTTGGTAAGGAGGTCGCGAATGGAGGACATTTCATCTTTGACGAACTCGGCTTGTGAGAAGAAGTTGCGGAGGTTGGCATCAGAGGCAGAGGTTAACTCGACGACATCGTGACTGGGTGGTGGTGAACCACCTTGTTCTAGATCGTCTTTGAGGGCTTCTTTTTTGAGGTCGACATAGCTGGTGAATGACTTCGTCATAAGATTGTTCATGTTTGATGCAATTTGGGGGGGTTGGGGAAGTTTGTGATTTGAGAGAGATAAAAAGAGTTGTAAGGGGGCGTTTTGTTTTTGTGAAGGGAAGGCTGAATGGTGGTGGTGGTGGTGGTGGTGGTGCTATTTTGAATGAGAGAAAGGAGGAGAAGGTAGCCGTTGGAGTGTTGTTTTGGAAGAGAGAATGGTGGTATTTTAAATGAGAGAAAGGGAAGAAGTAGCCGTTGGGTTGGGGGAGGAGGAGGAGATTACAACGGTTACTTCTCTCTTGTTGCTTATATCTCAGAATTTTTTAACAAGAGTAATGCTTCAGCCACTACCAATTTTACTATCATTCTCTTCACTATTTTAGGTGGCATACTCCTATTGGAGAGTTCCCCCACCTACTCTATCTTCACCTACCTATTGGAGTGTGCCACCTAAGGTAGTGAAGATAAATATAGTGAAATTGGTAGTGGATGTAGCATTACTCTTTTAACAAAATGACCCACTTTTTGAACGTATTTACCAAAATGACCCACAGTCGAAAGTATTTATCAAAACGACCCACTCGCTAACTAAGTTAGCGACCTTAGTGAAAACAGGGTCGCTAACTGAGATAGCTAGTGTATACTTGGCTTTTTTTTTCTTCAGGCTTCACTACTTGGGGAAAAATCTGAAGAAAACAGCCAAGTATACACTCGCTATCTCAGTTAGCGACCATATTTTCACTAGGGTCGTTAACTGAGTTAGCGAGTGTCGATTGAGAATTCACTTAATACCACACTCGCCATCTCAGTTTCTTTTTCCCTAACAACAAAAATTCTCACATTAATTTCAATGCAATTGCCAAGAATAAGTAACAAAACAGAAATTGCAGATGGAGCAGAGAAACAAATTCGTGATAGTTACCTCGTCGGTTACAGAAATCGGCTTATCCTGCTGGATTTTTCTTCTAGAGTTGGGGCACTAGTACAATTGTATAATTCTTGAAACCCTCGATCTGACTGATAGGATCAAAGAAGAGAACTTTTTGTCGTACTGACCCACTTTTTGAAAATAATTGGGGGTCTGACCTACTTTCGAAAATAATTAGCGATCTGACCCAGTTTTGGACACGTCAGCATAAGCCGTTATTGGAAATAACGGCATAGGTTATTTATATGCCATTATTTTCAATAACGGCATCATTTTAGATTTTTTTTTTGCATACCGTGATTTTGGAGTAACGGCATCAATATATTTCTCATACGAGTGTGAATCTTCTGACTTGAAAAAAAATCTAAGTGCTGAAACAACTTATAAATAATGTAGTTATTCCCAAGAACGACATTCGAATTACTGATGCCGTTTTTGAAAATAACGGTATCAGTTATAATAAAATGAATTGTTGTATTTGTTTGGAACAACGACAAGAGTTCATTTTATTTTTAACTATACAGCAAATCTTTCCAAAGAAGATGAGGAAGAGATGAAGGGACATGGCTGCAAGGGCGCGCACACATTAGCTCATTAATTTGGACTACTATTGCACCCAAACTGGACCAACTACCAACCCCTCGCTTCATCCATCCATCCCAAGTGTCCTCCTGCCCATCATTGTTATCGTGCAACTGAAGCCATCAATATAAGAGAAAAGATCGATTCAAAGTCAAGCATTCAAATGGGTTGGCCTCTAGAGCCAGAGTTACCTTTGAGAGTTACCTACCTTCGTATCACTGAACTGACTTGACGAAATGCGCTTCCCTATAGTAGATGTGCTTCCCTATAGTAGTGGTCTCCAAAGAGCAAGATCAGATAGTGAAAAAGATCGAAGACCCTTAGCCTTAGAGAGAGAGAAAGAAGACAGCGGTAGTCATAGGTTGAGAGTTTTCCAAGCATAGTACTTTAGGCGAAAAGCTTTCAGGCGATCAATGCACATTCTACATTCACCATGCACAACTTCTTATTAATTTTTAAAAAAAAATACTTCTTGTTAATTATCAGAGTCAAATCAACTCTGAAACTTTCATGGTTATAATAATCACGTAACATAAACTAAAATGTTAGGTAAAACCACATATATAATCTATATAAACATATATCCATAACAAATAACCAGCTGCCTTCTTTCTCAATAATAAATAATGTATTCAAATAATAAGAATACCACCACTAACCCAATGTTTTCTTCACACGATAACAGAAAATACTTTTTTTTTAGCAACAGGATGGAGTGAAGTCACTCCAGCCCAAAATAGATAGATAACCAAAATAGGGTACAATGAGACAGTTTACAAGGGGCGAACTAAATACAAGGCCCCAAAAACGGAAAAGGAAAAAACAACATAAAGCTAACAAGAGATTAGTCCAACCACCAAAAATAGAATATTACAGATCCCGCAAAGAGCAGGGCACAAGGGAAACAAAACAAACAACAAAATAAGAGCCTGGAGCCAGTGGCACAAACGGAACCCAGTAGAGCAAAGAGGTGTAGCCACATGAGGAAGAAGCTGAAATCGAAAGGCCGCTCCAAACCACCCCAAAGTGCCACAAGGGCTCTCGAAGGAGAGCAAGTCCCCCCACAGTAGCCGGAACAGAAAGCATCCGAAAAAACACCCCTAAGCTGCCAAGACCAGCAAAAGGAGATGCTGAAGATAGAAGGAACGGCCGCCAACCTGCACAAAAACAGAATGCAAACATAGGAGGGAGTGACTCTCCACAGAAGCCAGCAGCCACAACCACAACAAAAACACTGGCCACAAAACAAAGCGAAAAGAACGATTGATGGCCGACTCAAAAAAGCCAATAACAAGCAGAATACAACAAAACCCAGAGAAGAAACTAACATAACTTCCTAGAAGATCACAATAGATAAAAAGCATAAGAACTGTTTAAACGTAGCTGTGCTAGAGCAGACCCCCAATAACAAGCAGGCCAAGTAGAGAAAATGTTAAAGAAGTAAATACACAGACATTAGACCATCAAAATCAGAACCCCAGCTGATAATGGGGAAGTCAAAAGCCAGCTACAGCAACCCAAAAACTGACCGCAGCCAGAACAACCACATAACAGAGAAGAACATCCAAAAAAACACCTGCAAAAGCAAGCATAAAAAAGATAATCCCCAGCATTAACCAGAGAAGAAGAGAAGCCGTAGAGCAAAACCAGGGCAGAGACCAAGAGTCCAACCAAATCAGCTCTGCATCAAAAGAGGAAGAAGTGAATGTTAATACCGTGAAAAGTGAAATCACCAGATCAAGAGTCTGGATAAACTCAATAAGTAACCAACACTAACACAGTAGAAACAAATGGAGCAAAGAAATACTGTAAACATAAAAAATGCACAACATTTAGGGTGGTAGGAAGGAATTTTGTACAAAGAACTTAGCAGCCATCTGTAAGTTATGAAATTGAAATTTTAATTTTTTCTTTGGGGACAAAGAAGAAGTCTAGAATTTAGTATAGAACAAGAGATCCTCAACGAGCTCAGGGATAGATCTCTTGGACTTGTTGAAAAGGCGATTATTTCGTTCGGACCAGATAATCCAAATCAAAGCCATCATAGTCAAGTCCCAAGATTTAAGAACTGCGGTGTTGACATTACAGCACCTCCAAGAAGTCCACCACGAGGAGATACAGTTAGGGCGGGACTGGACCATTCAATAGTTAATACAGATAGTCCATAAAGGGGATAATGCAGGACAAAGAAGGAACAGATGATTGGCGTCTTCATGATGCAAATGACAAAACGCACAGAGTTGGCCCAAAGCTAGATTCCGCTTATTGAGATTATCCACAGTCAAGAGCTTATCTTGAATAGTTAACCAAACCAGAATTTTCACTTTGAGAGGGGACACAAAACTCCAAATAAACATAGTCGTAGGAGAAGTAACTCCTCGGTGGTTAAGAAAAGAATAAAATGATTTAACAGTGAATGAACCCGAAGACGTCCATCTCCAGGAAGTATCTTCACGAGTAGCCCAATCAAAGGAATGTAGGTCAGAGAGTAGAAGAACATAGTTAGGAAAGGAAGACAACGGAATAGTTCTTCTGAACGGTATAACCCATTCAAGTGCACATTGGACCTCGTCCACATAGTCCGCAACCAAAGCATTAGGGTTTGCAGCCAAGCGGAAGAGGTCCGGAAAAGCACTCGCAGTCTTGTAGTTACCGATCCAAAGATCGTGCCAAAATAAGGTTTTAGTGTCATCAGAGCATAATTTAAAAATCCCAATACGAAAAGGAGCCACAGCTTTCCACACCCCTTTTCAGAATGGGGACACTGTTGGAGAATAATTAGGATCCAGTTCCCAAATTTTATGACGAGAATGGAACTTGTGAAGGATTAAGCGAGCCCAGGCGTTAGAGTCATCTTTCAAAATACGCCAAATCCACTTCCCTAAAAGAGCCCGATTCTGGTTCCTAAGGTTGAGGATGCCAAGACCACCATCTTTTTTAGGCTTACACACCATCGACCAATTACAAAGATGTTTACCAGGTCTATGAGTAGCGAACCCAGTCCAGAAGAAGTTTCTTCTAATTTGATCAATTTTCTTAACCACCCAGGCCGGTAAGAAGAAAAAGGACATCATATAAAGAGGAAGCACAGTTAGAACACAATTAAGAAGAATAAGTCTACCTCCACGCGACAAAAGTCTACCCGACCAAGAGTTGAGACTTGCTTCAAATTTATCAATCATAGGCATCCAATCTATCGCAAGAAGATTGCCCCATCGCAAGGGTATGCCAAGGTAGTGAATAGGAAAGCAAGCAGATGAGCAATTGAAAAATTACGCGATCTCCGCTTGACGGTTAGGAGACCCCCCTAACCACATGACGGAGGTCTTACTAAAGTTAATAGAAATACCAGAAGCTGATTCGAAAAGATAAAGGAGAAACTTGAGGTTACGGAGGAGGATGTCGTTAGCTTTGGAAAAGATGATGGTATCATCCGCTTATTGGAGATTAAGGACTCCTTTGAAGCCATGGAATCCACCCAGGCCCTCAATAAGGTTGGCATTCCAAGCTTTCCGAAGAATCCTACTAAAAACATCCGCTACAAAAGAGAATAGAAGAGGGGAAAGCGGGTCTCCCTGGCGGAGACCCCGCTTACACTTAAACTTCCTTCCTTCGGTCCCATTAATGATAATGGACAAAGAACCAGAAAATAGACTGGATTTAATCCAGGCAATCCATCGTGGACCGAACCCTCAATGTAGGAGAGTTTCAAAGAGAAAGTCCCAATTTAAGAAGAATACCCTCGGAGCCAGAATGTTTACAGCCATAGATAATCACCTGAGCCAACGCCACACTATCAAGAATGAATCTATCCTTAATGAACCCCGATTGTGCCGGATCAATAAGAGAAGAGATGACAAGGCTAAGACGGACCGAGAGTACTTTCATAATGATCTTAAAAATGGAGTTGAGAAGGCTAATCGGACGAAAAGCTGATACTTTGTTGGCACCAATCAATTTGGGGATAAGGACAATGTGAGCGTAGTTAATACGGTCAAAAGACAACACCCCTTGATGGAGATCATTGAACATAATAAGGATATCGTCTTTAAGGGACTCCCAAAATTTTTGGAAAAAGAAAGTCGGGAAACCATCCAGACCCGGTGCAGAGTCACTCCTCTTTAATCTCTTCCAAAGTAAAGGGAGCATCAAGACTAGAAAGGTCGAAATGTTCATCACCATAAAGGTGCATCCAGTCAAGGAAACAAGAATGCCTGCCCGACTGTCCGAGAAGGGATTTATAGAAGGATAAAAAAGGCCGCATGGAATTCCTCATCATAATGGACCTCAACATTATCAATGATAATAGATGAAATATGATTACACCGCCTACGATGAAAGGCGAAATTGTGGAAGAATGTCGTATTAGAATCCCCTTCTTTGATCCAATGTACCTTAGCACGTTGAGTCCACTTCAAATGATCATTCCGCAGAAGTGTAGCATATTCCTGTTTACACTCATTTCTACGGATCCTCAGTGGGAGAGGAATGGGGCCAGATTCTTCAAGCGCATCGATGGAGTTAATCGAAGAGTGGAGAAAATTTTTAAGAAGATGAGACTGTCCGAATCTTTCTTTATGCCAAATTCTACAACCATGTTTAATGGCATGCAATTTGAGAAGAATTCGTCCAAGCCCATGGGAACCCACCACACTGGCTAAACAATAAGTAATAAGGTTAACCAAAATTTGGTCTTCCAACCAGAATTTTTCAAAACGAAATTTACGGGGTTTAGGAAAGGAAAAGTTCGAGTGAAGAACAATAGGAACATGATCAGAACAAGGATTTGCAATGCTTGAGCATATGCATTATGGAAGGAAGCAAGCCATTGAAGGGAAACTAGGAATTGGTCAAGCTTAGCCAACGACGGATGGATTCGCATATTAGACCAAGTGAAGGATCTGCCGTTAATGGGAATATCAACGAGAGCAAGATCCCGAATACAATTGTTAAAACGCAACGAGCTGTTGAGGGAGGAAGGGTTACCAGATCTTTCAAACGCAAATCTAGTAACGTTAAAGTCACCGCCGAAAATCCAATAACCTTGAATACTCCCGTTAAAGGAAGTAAATTCATCCCAGAAGGATTGCCGTCGCTCATAGGAGCTCGAGCCATATACCAAAAAACGGTAAGGTCACAGTTGAATTCAATCCATTGAAGGCAAACCACCAAGAAAAATTCCAGACATCGAACGGAAATGAGATTGAAAACATCCTCTTTTAGTCCAAATAGAATGCCACCTCGAGTGTCTATCGAGTCCAGCGCAATCCATTTGGATATCCTAGATCCACCTATGGTTCTAAGAATGGATGGGGAGAGGGAGTGAAGTTTAGATTCCACTAAGGTAATCATATCACAAAGAGAGGAAGCAATTAATTGGTAAACGGCATGTTGTTTCAGGGCGCTGCCAAGCCCCCTGATATTCCAGGAGATACTAATCATGAGTTAATGGAAAATCTCGGTTACGCTTGATTTCTAAGTTTCGAAAGTACTCCACATAAGAAGCGCTAGAGGGATCTAGATAGAAGCCCATCTCTGAAGCCAAATGAAGCAATTCAGAGTTAGAAAGGGAATCAAAGTGGATTTGATACACCGAGCCAAGGGAAGAAAGTTCATGGTTTTTGGGGTCAAACGGCGGAATTTCAAGGTTCCTCACTTGTGTCGCTAAAGAGGCTTTAGAAGAGGCCAAGATGAAAGAATTATTTTTGGCACGTAATCTAGCACTCGATCTAACGATCGGCAATAGCTTAATCTTAGCACACCGAGAGGGAGGGAGCACAGAGGGCAAAGAAGAAACATTCGACACTCTGTGGCCCGAGCAGTCAAAGGTCGGACTAGACCTCCTCTAATCTGAATAAGAGGAAGAACAGTCGGGAAAATCATCATGGGTTAATCCCTCAGCTGGACTCTCCAGAAGAGACAACGACATACCAAAAGGTTGCGGAGAACAAACAGATACAGAGTCAGGATCAAGGCCGATAGAAAAGGGAGAGTGAAGAGAGGGAGTCGAAGAGGGGCCAGGACCAGTAATAGAAGGAAAATCACCAAATTGGGATCTGGCCTGCCCATTCTTCGACTCAACAAGGTCTAAAAGGAAATTAATGTAAATCAGATAATAGAAGGATTGGAAAACCGCACACGAAAACGAGTAAAAAGCCAGAGAAAAGGGAAACAACTTAAAAGGAGAATTAAAAGCTTGAAACTTAAAAACAATAATCGAAGCGCATACCTTTCCCCCTGACGATGGCCTAACTTCCTCCTCGTTCTCATCAAGCTCCCTAGAAAAGTTGAAGTTTTTAGGGAATCAAGCTCAGCACTGCGAGAGCTGGAAGGGGACACCTGAATAGCTTTTTTGAACTTGTCCCAATCACCAGCAAAGGAGGGATTTAAATCCCAGGCAGGCTACGACTGAGAAGGGCCAAAGGTAGAGATAGAAACCCCCGACACAGCTCCAGCCATCGAGGGTACATCCTTTGATGAAGGTAGCGGCGCAGAGGGGACGATAGCCAGAGCATCCGTGTCAGGAGGAGAAGAAGACACAACGGCACCAGGACCCAGAGAATGACCCGTACCTGCCGAGTTCAGACCAGGGAGAGATTGAGAGGATAAAGCAGGATTAATCCACACCAAATTTGGTGCCTTAGAGGCGAGATGGCAGGTTTGAACGCCATATTACTACCTGTTGCCGCTAAATCTGGTGTGGGGACAAACAGATAGAGTTTGTGGATTCTTGGAATCTTGAATAGTCAAACCTGAAACCTTTTCGCCGGAGTTTGACCATTATCTCCTGCCGTTGACCTGTAAAAAGTGCGAAACACCGAGGTTGATCCCGATGACGCACCCTCCGACGCTCAAGTCAGTAATCGGAAAGATTATGAATGAGCTTTTACTGGCAAAAGATTGATTACCTGGTAATAGTGGGGGATGGGGGGTATTTATAGTCGCCTTAGGGACCAGTTTTGGGATAAGATCAAATCCCTACTTTCCAGTGGATGGATAGAAGTGAATCAGGGCCGTTGATTAGGTATAATCATAAACCCTAATTCTATCCAGCTGGACTGGGTTTTTTGCAGGTTAGAACCCACACCCAGTTGAGATGGATCCGTTCGTGGGTTATTGGGCTTTTGGGAAAAGACCCAGTTCCCACTTCGGACCCGTTTATAGGTGAAATTACCATTTTACCCATGAGCTTTAAGATTCGTGCCCGTTTTGGACGGTTCCAATTTAATCCTAATTTTAGCCATATCACGAGCCCCCCACTCCCGAAGACTGAGTTATATCAGCCTTTGAGGAGTAGTTTTACTGTTTTAATGGCTTGCGGAGTTATATCGGAGTCCAAATGAGGGGTGTCGAATCTGTATACGAGGTATTATGATGATTTTCGGAGTTGGTTATGCACTTAAGGTTGTTCTTGAGCTCTCCTGGACTTTTGGTGATTTTTCTTAATTTTTATTTATTTTTCGGACCATTTATTTAATTTTGCGAAGTGGTGATTTATTGTTCGGGGACATTAATTAATTATTCCAAGCAATAATTATTTACCCAGGGGCTCAAAAATATTTCTCTGAATTTATAATTATTTTTTAGAATTTTTAATTAATTTTCCTAAATTTTTAAATCGTTTTTTCGCAATTTTCAAATAAATAATTTGATTTTAATAAATAAAAAATTAATTTTTAATACCATTTAGGATGTGGCACAATCTGGGCTCTCCATCAGGATTGGGCACGAATTTCGGAGAGATCTAATGCCCGTGGTTGCTCAAAGGTGTATTTCTCCTGATTTGGTGACAAGTTGCTTCGACGACGTTGCCGACCCCCACCAATCACATGTTAAGAAGGAGGCCGAAGTCTAGGGGGCTTCGGGGTCCCCTGTCGAGGTGTAGAGATACCTCGGCGTGTTTACACATGTCGAAACAGGGGGTTCGGCGAGTCTTTGCCGAAGTCCGGAGTGAGCTTTCTTCCCATGTTTGAGCGTCGGTGTCAAGAGTGCTCAGCAAGGCGTGCCGAAGTCCAAAGCGAGAATTTTTTCTCACGTTTGAGCGTCGGTGCCTAGAGCGCTCGGCAATGCATGCCGAAGTCCAAAGCGAGAGCTTTTTCTCACGTTTGAGCGTCGGTGCCAAGAGCGCTCGGCAAGGCGTGCCGAAGTCCAAAGCGAGAATTTTTTTCTCACGTTTGGGCGTCGGTGCCAAGAGCGCTCGGCAAGGCGTACCAAAGCCCTACTGTGAGTCTAACAACCTGGAGATGACAGCTGGCCTTTTGACAGTTGATTTTCTGACGATTTTGACCGTTAGTCATTAATGCAACGGTACGACTTTTGTCGTTTTGTGTAGATGGGCCTGACTGTTGGTCTTTTGAAGCCCAACATCCTCGTTTTGTGTGCCAACCTCTATAAGACTCACCCCCTCTCATTTTTCACTTCTCCGAATTTTCAATCAGACGATTATTTTCACTAGAGAGAGAGAGATTCCGGCGATCGTCGACAGTACTCCGGTGAACTTTCCGACCGAGTGTGTCACTTCAAGGTAAATTACACTTAGCTTATTTCAAGTAGAAAATGTCTCTTTCCCCTATTTCGGAGCCCTCCCCCTCCACCGGCGAAGAGCCATCTCCGAGTCAGAGACCTCGCATCGACAAGGGCAAGAAAGTTGATGGTTGAGACACCATAGTGGAAGATCCAAAGTGTATGGGGGAGTTCGGCAGGCTGCCAGGCATGTTGACGGGGCTCCATAGGGCTTGAGAGCTTCCGGAGGAGCATGACGAGCGAATTGTGTATGGGAGGGGGTGGAGCTTTGAGGAGAATGTAGCGAGAGAGACCTCGGAAGTGGACGACACCGTCTCCATTCTTAATGAGGCCGATCTGGCAGCGATCTGGGAGTAATTTCATATCTCGGAGGAGTACGAGTTGATGCTGCTGGGTCCCGGGGTGAGGGCCAACTCGCCGATGCCAGTAAACATGTGTTTCTGGCCGGTCGACGCCTTCATCGCCGGGGCGCGTCTGCCCTTTCACTCGTTCGCCGTTCAGGTGCTGAGGTGGTTCGGGGTCAGCCCCATCCAACTGATGTCGAACACATGGAGGGTCATTAACGGGTTCGCGCTCCACTGTCAGGCAGCCGAGGTCGAGCCGACTTGAGGGTGCTTCGGAAACTTTATCGGCTTCATCAACAACACAAGTCCGAGTTCCGCTACTACTTGGCTCCGAGGCATGGTGCTCGGCTCGTCAACTGTCCCGACTCCATAAAGCACTGGCGGGACAAGTACTTCATAATTCGGAGTCGCGAACTGTGGAGCGTACCCTCGGGTTGGGTGGAGAAGGTGACGTAGAGGGTAAGGGAGTCTCCGGTGCTCCACCCCAACGAAGAAGAGGTGGTTCGGATTCTTCTCGATCGGCCGAAGTTTGATTGGAGAGATCTGATCGAAGATACGCTCTTCAGGGGAGGGCTCTGCCGCGTAGATCCCAGTACATGGCTTTATCCGTTTGTTTTGTTTTGTTTTTTTTTCAATTCAATCATAACCTGTTTTAATCAAACTTTTCTTTCGTTGCAGAGATTATGGATTACGACACAATTCTGGTGCAGAGGGCGGCCCTCGGAAGCAAGGCGCCTAAGAAGCGCAAGAGGGTTGCCACGAAGGTGACCGCTCCGAAGCCCAAGACGGTCGACAGCGCCGTTCAGGAGGCAGCAGCCTCAGCAACGGTGACCCCAAGGGTGGATAGGGCAACAACCTCGGCACCGGCTGATGCTGGCGAGTTCTTGATGGCCGCTGCCCTCGGGATGGAGGCACCTCTGTTGACGGAGGATGCCGAGGTGTTCCTCACCGAGGAGCATAAGAAGGTTTTCATTCCGGACGGGCAAGTTCGGAAACTTGATGATTTCCTCGGCGACTTGACGTTGAGCATGCAGGCGGTGAAGCACCTAGCCACGCCGAAGAATCGAGCCGCCATGGACACCGGCAGTGTGGGCGATGATGCCTACGAGATTGCTCGCTCGGCGGTATCGGTGAGTATCGATTTCTTTCTTGTAAATAACTTGCATATTTGTTTCTCTAACTCTTTTTTTTTCTGCAGATAATCATCCACTTCGGTCATCTTATGGAAAAGATGACGGAGCTCGAGAAGGACCTCAAGAAGGAGGTCACCGTGCTCGAGCTAAAAAAGCTCGTCTCGCCAACGAGCTCGAGAAATTGATGGTCGAGGCCGAGGGGAAGATGACGAGGCTGGAATACCTCGAAGGCCTCGTCACTAAGCTCGAGGGCGATCTGCTTCGGCAGAGAAAGGAGGCGGCAAAGCAGCAGGCCGAGGCTGTGGAGGCCGCCAAGGTTGCAGCGGTGAAGGAGGCCGAAGCTGCAACTATGGAGAAAGCGCAGGGCTTCCTCGCGGCCAACATGGCCAAGGCATATGCTCGCGCCATCGAACAAGTGTCTGCTCTGGATGGCAACTCTTCCCCGACCACATCGATGGCTTCGATGACGAGTTCGGGGGGGGGGGGGGGGGAGTAGGAGACGATGAAGTGGACGCCGAGGTCGAGATCGTCGGCAAACGCCAGGGGTCCGAGGTGACTCCGCTAGAGATGGTCCCGCCTTCAGGGGAATCCGACCCCGTCCAATCTTGTCG
Source organism: Hemerocallis citrina (assembly GCA_017893485.1). Taxonomy (NCBI): domain Eukaryota; kingdom Viridiplantae; phylum Streptophyta; class Magnoliopsida; order Asparagales; family Asphodelaceae; genus Hemerocallis; species Hemerocallis citrina. The sequence continues at coordinate 63,028,590 of CM030358.1, forward strand.
CCCCGGAAAAGAGGTCGCCCCCTGACTTCTTCTGCTTCTTCTTTCTTTTGTACTTTTTGATGTACTGCCTAATTGCGGACTGGCCACCGCACTTTTTTGGAATGAATGAAAAATCCACCCTTTTGAGTTCGGCGAAATGTTTGTGAGTCCTTGGTAATGAGTTTACAAAAATTTTCTTGAAATTTGGCTAAGTGTTCACGTTGTCTTGTTTAGGAGTTGTCTTTGTGTTAACCAAATTCGCTAATCTTTTTAGCTCGTTGAGGTGACCCAACTTATCGAAGCAACTCATGCGGCGGAGGAGTTAGGTTCTGATGTCGGCTAAAGGGCGACGAAGTTGTGCCTCGCTAGGTGTCGAGATGGCCTTTATGAAGTTGAGTTGGGGCTGCGCAGAGCCGAAAGTGAACAAAATCACCTGCAACTAATTGTAGGCCGCCGAGACATCGAGATTCGAAGACTAGAAGGAAGGCTTGCTGAGATGACCCCCGAAGGCGATGATGACGGCTCGTCGACAGCCTTTAGTCTCGGCTTGAGGCTTAAGTGTCTCTGCCACTCCTTGTCGAAGATGACAACGGAGAGGGACGAACTATTAGCTAAAATCCACCACTTGCAGATAGTAGAAGAAGAGCTTTTGGCGGAGGAAGAAGAATTAACAGCGGCGGTGGGCAAGTTGATGGCTGAGCGTGACGAGTTGACGGCGGAGGTCGACGAGTTGAAGAGGTTCACGGTCGACAAGAGTATCGAGCTTACTCAGCTCCGCCGAATTATTGCCGACAGCTCTGGTGCCGCGAGCTTTGCTGCGCCGCCTCGCTTCAAGATAGCCGTGAAGGATGACTCTCTGAAGCAACGAATAGTCGAGCTAGAGGCAGAGGTTGCTCACCTCAAGCCCCATTCGGGACCGATCAACGTCAGAAGCACTTCGTGTACCCGTGAAGAGAGCGAGTGAGGGATTTCGTTCTACGAGCTTGTGACTCGTTTGTCTGTTGCACGGCAAAGTCAAGGTGATGCCTAAATTGGGGTGGCTGTCTCGTCGAGCGGAGCATCTGTTGGTGCGACTGTCAGAAGTAGCGCAGAGGGTATATCTCAGTTCGCCGGTCTAGGGACGAGCTCCGAGGTTAGGCACCGCCGCCCTCGGGTGTCTTTAAAGCGGAACATCCCTACGCCTAGGAGGCATTGAAGTAGTCTTTTGTTTTCCAAGTTTTGTATCTTTGTCTAAGCACGTGGACTCGGTCTTGTAATTTTGGCTTTTTAACTCTTGTAACTTCGTTGTAGAGAAAAGTACCAGTCTTGTAATTTGATTTGTTCCCAAACTTTATAGAAGCGAAGCTTTTTCTCTCTTTCGGATTTGTGTTTTGTTAGTCATCTGTGGTTGTAGAAGCACTTCGGAAGGGCGGGCCACTTCTTACTCACTTATGAGAGCGCTCGGCAAGGTGTGCCGAAGTCTAAAGCGAGAGTTTGTTCTCACGTTTGGGCATCGGTACCAAAAGCGCTCGGCAAGGTGTGCCGAGGTCTAAAGCGAGAGTTTTTTTTTTCACGTTTGGGCGTCAGTGCCGAGAGTGCTCGGCAAGGTGTGCCGAAGTCCCAAAGTGAGAATTACAACTTCAACCTTTGACAACTACTCAAAATCAGAAGCAAATTTTCCTTCTTATAGGCAGGGAATGTCAACCTTATGAACTTGAGATAAGCGGTGCTATGGTTTTTGCAGCCCCCCCATATGAGAGCTGCTGCGAATTGTAAGAGAAGCCAGTTTCTTGCAGTGGAGAGCAGTCTCTTGAAGAATTACTTCAACTTTAAACAAACCATAAGGACTTTAAATGAGTCATAAGGTTAGCTCCTCCAAGTACTCTTCTCCCATATCTAGTATAGTTGTAGAAATCTCGTCAGTTATCCAGTCCAGTGGTCTGGATTCCGAACCCGCCGTTCGAGCAAATTTCAATGGTTGTGGGAGCAATTCCGAATGGCGAACCACTTCTAGCTTGCTTATGAGCGAGCCTGCGAAGCGGAATCGAGCCAAGTTTTGGACTCCGAACAGGTCGTTCGAGTAAGTTTCAACGGTTGTGGGAGCAATTCCGAATGGCGAACCACTTCTAGCTCGCTTATGAGCGAGCCTGCGAAGCGGAATCGAGCCAAGTTTTGGACTCCGAACACGTCGTTCGAGTAAGTTTCAACGGTTGTGGGAGCAATTCCGAATGGCGAACCACTTCTAACTCGCCTAAGAGTGAGCGTGCGAAGCAGAATCGAGCCAAGTTTTGGACTCCGAACACGTCGTTCGAGTAAGTTTCAACGGTTGTGGGAGCAATTTCGAATGGCGAACCACTTCTAACTCGCTTAAGAGCGAGCGTACGAAACGGAATCGAGCCAAGTCTTGGACTCCGAACACGTCGTTCGAGTAAGTTTTAACGGTTGTGGGAGCAATTCCGAATGGCGAACCACTTCTAACTCGCCTAAGAGCGAGCGTGCAAAGCGGAATCGAGCTAAGTCTTGGACTCCGAACACGTCGTTCGAGTAAATTTCAATGGTTGTGGGAGCAATTCCGAATGGCAAACCACTTCTAACTCGCTTAAGAGCAAGCGTGCGAAGCAGAATCGAGCCAAGTTTTGGACTCCGAACACGTCGTTCGAATATGCGTCATAAAAGGTTTTAAACAGGGAGACAAAATAATCAAAAAAGAAATATAAGGGGAAAGAAGTCTTTTATTGATAACTGTTAATCGGCTGCTTCTAAGTTGCAAGCCGTTATTATAATGAGAAAGTAAAGAAGCAAATACAAATAAAATGATAGGGATGGCTCGACATTTGAAGGTACTCGGAGAGGCGTTCAGGCGCTCTCTTGGTACTTCAATAAATTGTCGGCGTTCCAAGTTCTGGGTATCTCTCTGCCTTCAAGGTCTTCTAGACGATATGCACCGGGGCGGACTACTTTGAAAACTTTGTACGGTCCTTCTCAATTCGGAGCTAGCTTACTCTTTTGGCTAGGAAATGAGATAGCTAGCTTTCTGAGGACCAAGTCCCCTTCCTTGAGATCTGTGGGATGAACCCTTTTGTTGTAGGCCTGCTCAATCCTTCTCTGATAATTTTGCTAGCGAATAGAAGCTCTTTCACGGAGCTCATCAATCAGGTCCAAATTTGCTCGGAGTTCTCTGGCGTTCTACTCTTCATCATAAGCAATAAGGCGAGGGGATGGCAGACCAACTTCTAATGGGATCACAACCTCGGACCCATAGGTGAGATTGAAAGGCGACTCTCCTGTGGGGGTCCGTTTCGTAGTGCGGTAGTTCCATAATACGTTAGGAAGTTATTATGCCCATAAGCCTTTGGTGGCCTTATCTAATCTCTTCTTGATGCCGGAGAGGATCTTCCTGTTGGCATTCTCTACTTGACCATTGGAATGAGGATGGGAGACAGAGGAGAAGCATTGCTGAATGCCAAGGTCTTCACACAAAGATCGGAATGCTGCCCCTGTGAACTGTGTTCCATTAACAATTATTAGGACCCGAGGTACGCCGAACCTACAGATTACATTTCTCCAGAAGAACTACAGCACTTTGTTCTCAGTAATTGTGGCAAGAGGTTCGGCCTCGATCCATTTAGAGAACTAGTCGATTGCCACGACTAGGAACTTGAGCTGGCCTGGAGCTGGTGGAAATGGACCAAGCAAGTCCATCACCCACATTGCGAAGGGAATAGGACTTGAGAGGGATGTGAGTTATGCTTGGGGTAGGCGGCGAATGTTGGAGAACTGTTGACAAGGGCTGCATTGCCGGACATGTTGCTCGGCATCCCGAAGCAGGGTAGGCCAAAAATACCCATAGTTCAGAATTTTCCTAGCGAGAGACCTTGACCCTGAATGTGCTCCGTCTATGCCTTCGTGGAGTTCTTGCAAAGTGTATGAAGCTTCTTCCGGGGAGAGGCACCTTAAGTAGGGTCTGCCATCTACTTGGGTATAGGAGCGTTTGTACAAGACTCCTTCAACAAGAGTGTACCGCTCTGCCCTCGTTCGGACTCGACGGGCTTCTTTTGGATCTTGGGGAAGGACCCCGTTCCTGAGGAACTCTATCAAAGGCTTCATCCAGTTGTCCGGGAGTTGGACGGGCAGTGACTCCATCGAGTTGGGAGCTTCTTCTTCTCTACTCGGTCTTAGGAGTACTTTGATTAGGACGGTCTAATCGAGACCCTGAAGGGAGGAGGAGGCCAATTTGGAGAGGGCATCTACTTGGGAGTTTTCTTCTTTAGGGATCTGCTGAATTTGTGCCTCTTCGAATGAAGCCATGAGACCTTGGACCTTGGCTAGGTACTTAGCCATTCGGTCGTCTCGCGCCTTGTACTCTCCTAAGACCTGATTCATAACCAGCTACGAATCACTGAATATTCGGAGATGTTGTGCCCCTGCTTTGCATGCCATACCTAGGCCGGCTATAAGGGCTTCATATTCAGCTTCGTTATTGGAGGCCTTAAAGTTGATGTGGAGGGAGTATTGAAGAACGTAGTCATCTGGGCCTGCCAGAATGACCCCGGCTCTGCTTCCTTCGGTGCAAGAGGACCCGTCTACATATACTATCCAGATGGGAGGCCCGTTTGCTGCTTGATTAACCTCCGGGATGGTGCTTTCAATAATAAATTCAGCTAAGGCTTGGGCCTTGATTGCGGTCCGAGGCTGGTAAGATATGTCATGTTGACTCAGCTCGATCGACCACTTTATCAGACGCCCAGAGGTCTCGAGTTTGTATAGGACTTGCTTAAGCGGCTGGTCGGTGAGGACGACTACCGAGTGGGATTGAAAATAAGGGCGGAGCTTCCTGGCTGCCATAATCAAGGCATATGCTATCTTCTCTAATCTCGGATAGCGGAGCTCGACATCTCTGAGAACCTTGCTCACATAATAGATAGGCTTCTGAGCCTTGTCTTCTTCCCTCACTAGAACAACACTGAGGATTTGCTCGGAGGTAGCTAGGTAGAGGTAGAGTGTTTCCCCAGGGATAGGCTTGCTGAGGAGAGAGGGGTTGACCAGATAGGCCTTCAGTTGATCGAACGATTCTTGCTGCTGTTGGCCCCACTCGAAGCCCTTAGCCCCCCTGAGGGCTTTGAAGAAAGGAAGACACTTCTCTCCTGACTTAGACAGGAATCGCCCTATGGCCGCGAGGCGCCCTGTGAGCTTCTGAACCTCTTTCACACTTGTCGGAGGGGCCATATCCAGTATGGCTTTGATCTTCTCGAGGTTGGCTTCGATCCCTCTTTGACTAACCATGAAGCCCAGGAACTTACCCGACGAAACTCCGAATGCACACTTGTTCGGGTTGAGCCTCATATCATGCTTCCTCAACACATCGAATGCTTCTTGGAGATCGGCAACATGGTCGACCCCATGGATTCTTTTAACTAGCATATCATCAACATACACTTCCATATTTCGGCCGATCTGATTCTGGAAGACCTTATTGATGAGGCACTGGTAGGTTGCACCGGCATTTTTCATCCCGAAGGGCATTACCCTGTAGCAATAGAGTCCTTGATCGGTGACAAAGGAGGTCTTCGGGATATCCGGGGGGAACATTCTGATCTAGTTATATCCGGAGAAGGCATCCATGAAGCTCAGCAACTCATGGCCTAAAGTAGCGGCGATCAAGGTGTTGATGCTGGGGAGTGGGAATGGATCTTTAGGGCATGCTTTGTTCAGGTCCGTGAAGTCGATGCAAATTCTCCAACTTCCGTTGGACTTCTTAACCATAACAACATTAGACAGCCATTCGGGATAGTTGACTTCTTGTATGAACCGGTCTTTGAGGAGCTTGTCCACTTCTTCCTTTATGGCTTGCTGGTGCTCGGGGGCAAATTTGCGCCTCTTCTGCTGGACCGGTTTGGACCCCAGAGCAACGCTTAGGTGGTGGACGAGGAGCTCCTCGGAAATCCCTGGCATATCGGTAGCCGACCAGGCAAAGAGGTCATGGTTCTTCTTGATGCATTGGACTATGTCGGAACAGAGGACAGAAGGGAGGGTCTTGCTGATGAAGAACTTGCAGTTCGGATCTTGCTCGGAAAAGAGCACTTCCTCCAGCTCGTCTACTGGTTCGGACTTAGGTTGGGCGTTCCCCTGGGGAATCTCAAGAGTCTCGAGGGAGAGGACAGGTCCCCCGGTGGAAGTCATGTAACACTTGCGGGCCATCTCTTGACTACCCCTCACCTCCCCCACTCCTGCCTTAGTGGGGAACTTCATTTTGAGATGATAAGCCGAGGGGACGGCCTCTAAAGCAGCATGGCCAAGTCGGCCTAGAATCACATTGTAAGCAGCTGGGATGTCGACGACCATGAAATCCATCGGCTCCGTCCGGGTAGTAGGAGTTTTGCCGCGGTTACGTCCAGGGTGATCACCCCTTCGATAGTCACTGGCACTCCCGTGAACCCATGGAGCGTATATCCTGCAGGCTTGAGCCTGTCCCGCGATAACTTGAGTCCTCGAAAGGCCGCTAGGAAGAGGATGTTGACAGAGCTACCATTGTCTACCAGAATCCTCTCCACTTTGAAGTTGGCCATGTGGAGGTTGATTACCAGTGCATCACAATAGGGGGTTCGGACACCCTACAGGTCTTCATCCGAGAAAGTGATCGGAACTCCGAGGCCTTTGGGAGGGGGTATGCCGTGAACCGAATTGACTTCTCGTATGAAAGCCTTCCGGGAAGAGTTGGAGGTTCCTCCCATGGGACCTCCATGAATGAGATGCAAGATGCGTTCCTCTTCAAACTCGGGAGTCTCTTCGCGCCTCTCGGGATGCTTGTTAGCCCCCTGGGGGGAGGAGGAAGATCAATTCGGTCTTGTCTCACAAACTTAGACAGCTGCCCTCTCTGGATGAGGGCCTCAATTTTATTCTTCAGGACCCGACAGTCGTTGGTGTCGTGGCCGTGGTCTCGATGATATCGGCACCACCTTTCCTTGTCCCTCTTCTTGCCGGGGGTATTCATCTTCGGGGCAGGCGGCAGAACTCCTTCCTTCTCGACATCCATGAGAATAGTAGAAATGTTGGCGTTAAGAGGGATAAACTTCTCAAATCTGGGAGGCGGGCGGCGCTGGCCCCTATTGTCCTTCTGGAGCTTCTTAGCTCCCTCTTCTTCAGCTGCCTTTCTCTTGGTCCCAGAGGAAGACCCCTCAAAAGTGGGGCGATGTTCAGCTTCCTCAGCTCGGATATACTTCTCGCTTCTGAGAAGAAGGTCGGAGAAGTTTTGCGGGGGCTTTTTGGCTAGGGAGGACCGAAGGCTTGAGTTAAGGACATTTGACTGGAAGGCTGCTGCAACGATCGATTGGTCGAGGGAGGCAATGGACCTAGCTTCCGTGGTAAACTGCTTTACATAATCTCTCAGCTTCTCGCCCTTCTTCTGACTGAGGTAAAGTAGCGAGATACTAGTCTTCTCAGTGCGATGGCTACTTACGAAGTGGGTGATGAAGAGGGTTTCAAATTGTTCAAAGGAGAAGATGGAGGACGGGGTGAGGTGAGAGTACCATTCCCGAGCTAGACCTTTGAGAGTAGCTGGGAAGGTCTTGCATAGTAGAGCATCGGAAGCCTGGTGGATCATCATGAGAGTTTTGAAACTCTCGATGTGATCCACGGGGTCAGACTCCCCAATATATGTTTCAAGCTGCGGGGGCTTGAAGTTCGGTGGAACGGGTGCTTCCATGATAGTTCGGGAGAAGGGAGGTCAGCTTGGACGGAGGGTCCTTCCTCTCAGCTCCTCTTCCCTGTCTAGTTGGCCGAAGCGTCTCTCCATCTCGCGGAGACGACGGTAAACAACATCATCCCTTCGACGGTACCCTGGCAAGCCTCTGGACTCGTCTTCGTACAAAGGGGAGCGTGGAGAGTCACAATAAGGGAGGAGACCAATGATAGAAACTTTGGTGGGAACTGCTTGGTAGGTAGGCAAGGGAGAGCCTTTAGAAGCCCATTTACGGACCTTGAGATGAATCGGACCCAGCAAAAAGGTACAATGCCCAACCAAATCTAGAAGTACCTTGAGCGAAGGACATTGAATGACCATGGCACCATTAGAGAAAGAATTAACCACCCAGGTCCAATTGGTAACATTACAGGTTTGAGAAAGAAACTCCTCGAGTGCAGAAATGGAGATAATTCCACCTGAGATAGAAACTGCACAGAAATTATCCAAAGAAGCAATCTTTGACAGGAGTTCAGGCGCCAGGACAACCACTAAAGAAGTTTGAACATTAATGGGAGGGGAAGCTTGCGGAGGGATGGAAGTAATAGTAGGATGGGAGGAGACCAGAGCTTGAGAGAGAGGAGAATCAGAAGGTGTGCTACTGTGTGGCACAGAGATGAGTTGCGATGCAGGGGGGTCGGCAGAATCGCGGGGGCCTCAGAGGTTTTAGGCCTCTTTGCTTTTCTAGCCTCCACCTTCGCCAGTTTCGCAAGGAGCGGGGAGAAATCGAGATCTCCCAATACTTGTTCGGAGATGGGGATACCCACTGGAAGACCAAGAATTTGTTGGAGAGAAAAACAATGACTCCGAGAGTGACCATTTTTTTGGAAAAACAAACATTTCATCTTTTCTTTACTGAATAGCTTGAGGTGTCCGATCTGGAGGCAACGGAAGCAGCGCTTTGAATTAGCAGAAAGAAAGCGCTTAAGAGAGGGCGAATGAGAGATAGGCTTAGAGAAGAGAGAAGGTGGACAGAAATTAGGGCGGGAAGAACGAGCGGTAGAGTTACCCAGAACCTTCAGGATTTGGGAAGAGGAAGCGGAAGAGGATTGGGCCACACTTGGCCCAGAAGGAATAAATGCCTGATTAACAAGGATAAAAAAAATTCTTATTAATGGGATTTTTTTAACCGCTTCAACCCACGAAAGGGAGCCCATGCTAAAGTCCACTCCACACAGAAGAAGGAGAGAATGAAAGAAAAATAAGGGTCACACCGAACCCTTACTGTAGAAATCAGAAGTGACAGAAGAGATAAACACAAATAGGGCAAAAAACAACCAGCAAAACTCGAGCAGATCGGAAGAGATAAACAGAAAATACATTTATGCTAATCAATTAGGTAAAACCCGAGCAGATCGGAGTTGCTCGATCATAGCCTTCGCTAGACTTTTGAATCAATACAACCCCAAGATTTACAATGGACGCATAAACGGAGTTTGGCATCTTGTGCACGACCTTCCCCACACCAGGAACTCCCTCGGTAGCTCTCTTAGTGATGAGAGCGACTGTTGGTGCCACAATCAGTGCAATTATCATATTGCTACTAAGTGCAGTTATGGTATCTGCAGTCAGTTCCTGGATGAACGCAGCAAACTCTTCACGGTTAAGTACTCCATCCAGATTCAAATCATATCACTAAATGAGAAAAACAAAATGGGGGGGAAAAGGTGAGTTTGCACGTGCAACTTGTGTAATGGCAAATGAATTCAGGTGAAATAGCAGGGGTTTTTTTTTTGATAAAAATATGACAGTGAAATAGCAGTTAAGGCTATTAAAATAGTTTCTCTGGAATTCCTCAAAATAAGTAGTTTGTCAAACTCGCTAACAAGGAGAGATAGAGAAAGAAGAAACTGAGATAGCGAGTGTGGTATTAAGTAAATTCTCAATCGACACTCGCTAACTCAGTTAGCGATCCTAGTGAAAACATGGTCGCTAACTGAGATAGCGAGTGTATACTTGGCTTTTTTCTTTAGGTTTTTTTCCAAGTGGTGAAACCTGAAGAAAAAAAAAATAAGTATACACTCGCTATCTCAGTTAGCACCACTGTTTTCACTAGGGTCGCTAAATGAGTTAGCGAGTGGGCCGTTTTGGTAAATACTTTTGAACATGGGCCAGTTTAGTAAATACTTTCAAAAAGAGAGTTATTTTGGTGAAAAATTCTATTTCTCAATGCTCGTGGCTGTCATAATTATATTATTATTTTTTAACGGGTCTACAAGAAGCAAGCAACTAAAGAGTGATCCTGTATGGGGTATGATTCAAGAGCTAACCTTACTAAGAGCATCCACAGTGGTGTTTCTCATTTGCCAAAAAATGGCTGCTACAGTAATAGCAAATAGAAGCAATCGCTGCAGTGGTCGTTTGCTATATTTTTGCCAAAAAATTGAGAGATGGTATATGATATACCGTCTGTCGTTTTGAAATTAAATTTAAAAAGTTAATTACTTATTAACTATTAAACTAAATTAATTAAATAAATTAATTAATATAATAATAACTAAACTTACTTACAACCTTAATTAACTACTAATACCTACTGACTAAACCTACTTTTTGACTAAACCTACTTTTTGGTTGGATGGGGAATCATTCCCCGTCTGACCATTTTTTTTTTCTTTTTTGTTTTTTCCGGCCAATCACCTCCGTTCATTTAAAAAAAAATAAATAAATAAATAAAAAATTTCCCTCAGACGGGATATCATATCCCGTCTGATTGAGACGGGATATGATCTCTCGTTTGAGAGGTGTTTTTTTAATAAAAATTTAATCAAAATAGATCAGACGGGATATGATATCCCGTCCTCTATAATTTGAGAATCGCTATTCTGTTTCTGAAATATGAGAAACGAATATAGATCGTTTGCTAAAAAATGGCAATATGAGAAACCATTGCAGCCCTTGCTTTCTCAAAAAATGGCAAACTGAGAATTATAGCAAACCACTGTGGATGCTCTAACTGACTCACTTTCAACTAATATTTAGCCAAACGATCCACTTCCAAAAATATTTAGCCAAACAACCCACTTCCAAAAACATTTAGCCAAACGACCCACTTTTACAAAATATTATAACTAACTAACCATATTAATATAATAACCGAAAAACAAAATTTTCTATATAACCCTACTTTAGAAATTATAAACTATAATATATCTTATCCTTATAAAAGCTGGAAAATTCACAGAAAATAAAGAAACTAAAATTGAAAAATCTTTCAAAATTTAAGATTAGATACAATGATAAAAGATTAACAGAAAGGAAGCATATTGCTAGTAAAGAAATATTAGAATACTTGTTACTAACAAGAAAAGTAACTAATAAACTACCTAAAGAAATACAAAAAGAGATAGCATGCAGAGTATTAGATTACAGAAACGAAGAAGCAAGTTGGTATTACCAACAACTACTAGCATACAAAATAACAGGCTAAGTATGGCCAATGAAGCAGTTGCATTAAATCCTAACATAACCCCAAAAATTTATATGATAAATATACAAGAGTTGGAAGAAGATTACAATGGTCCTGAAATTGTAGGAGATATAAGGAAAGATTTAAAAATCATAAATAAAAATATAAAAGAATTAGGTAAATATATAACTGACTACCCAGAAGAAGAATTAGGCATAACAGAAGAAGGTATGAAGGAGTTAGAAGCAATAACAAAACTTAATATAAATATTTTGGAAATAGAAGATTTAATGGCAAATCCTAATCCAGTAGAAGTAGAAGAAGCCTTGAAGAATCTAGACATAACAAATGAAGAAGTAAAAATGGACAAAGATAAGATTATAACAAAACCTTCAGAAATTCCAAATGACATGTACGAAATCTTAAGGCCACCACCTAACAAAAACCTTACCAATTACCATGGAAATGGAAAAACACAAAAAGAAGAATGCAGCTAGGAAGAGCCAAAGAAAAGGAAACCCCAAAATATGAACCTACAGAACACTACGAAAAAGGAATAGCAGGGAATGGAGAATGGTTAGACCTAGATTGCGTAAAAGACGTAGATAGGACAATTGAAGAATGGGTAAAAGCCTCACTAATATTAGGATTTAGGCAAAATCTTACAGGAAACGCATTTGAGAAATTTATAGAAGCCACCTTTATAGGTGTAGTAGCAAAATGGTGGAATGGATTAAAGGAAGAAGAAAGAAATACTATAAGAAAATAAAAACCAATTGATGATAAAGGAACTGAAGAAACCTCAACACAACGAACCTTAGGTCTAAAAGAAATAATTACAAATTACGAGATAGCAATAAGAACAGAATTCAGTGTACACGATAAAGGAGAAAAACACACTATATACAAAAAGAATCAAGCAAGACGGAGACTAAGCAACTTAGAAATATGCGACATGTGTTATTTTGATAACTTTGCTTGTGAATTTCGAGAATATTTCAAGATAGTTATTACACAAAAGAAGAAATGAGTCCAATCCTGGATTCATTCTTTCTAAAACTACCTGATCCATGGAGTATAAACATATATAGTACATACATAGGTGAGAAAGTAAAACCAGAAGTAGACACTTTAGGGTATAGAACACAATTCGTAAAAGATTGTAGGGAAAAAGTATGCCAAGATACTAGAGCAACAATGAAATATTATAGAACATATAAACAAAAAATTTCTTGTGAAGATGCAAGACCGAATCATTGGGAATGCAATAATAACTATAATTATACAAAGAAGAATAATCACAAATTTCAAAAATATAAACCAAAATATAGAAAAACTTTTAAGAGTTATAAAAAACCCTATAAAAAATACTTTAGAAGAATGAATAAAAATAAAAATAGACAGTATACGAAAAATCCTAGGAAATGTAATTGTTACATATGTGGAGAGGTAGGACATATATCACCAAATTGTCCTAAAAGAATGAAAAAAGAAAATGTAAAATACGTAGAAGAAATTGAATAAAATGAATAACATAAATTATGAACCCATAGAGTATGATGAAGAATGGTCAGAAATAAGTGAAGATGAAGAAATAATGGCAATAGAAGAAGATAGTGGAAGTAGTGAAGGTGAAACAGAAGAATGTGAATTCGAATAAACATGATGACAGAAATAACAGAAATAGGAGAACCTTCAGAAAGAGAAGAAAACAATGAAGAAGTAAGAGAAATAATGTGCTTTGACATACAAAAATATGATAAAATAAGAGCGACCAAATTAGATATAAATCCAAAGAAATTTTTAAACTACCAATATTCGAAAGGAAGAAAAGTACCATCATAATAGCTAGAAATAATGAACAACCTATAGACATTGAACAAGCACAAGGAAAAACCATCATCCCATTAATAACCGAAAGAATAATAAGATAAGAGATGGAAAAAATAAATGAAAAAACCAGAAAAACATTAAGACACATACATTTAGGAGCTGTACAAATCATAATAAAAGCCTATTTTAAGGAAGGGATCAATACACTCCTCGAAATATACCTAATGGATGATAGGATAATATCAAGTACACAAGATGCCTTAATAGGAATAGTACAAGGAAACCTAACGTACCAAAAGATAAAATTTACAATAAAACCTAATTTCTCTATAAGCATGGCAGAAGAAAATAAAGACAAAAGTCTAGTCATGTATCATAGATTATCATGAATAGAAATGATAGAAAAAAGCAAAGTTATGAGTATACAAATAAAAAATATTTATACTTTCACTAGCAAGCACGAAGTAAAAAATAGAAATATAGATAATTTTAAAATAGAGCCGCTATTTAGCGAAATTATAAGATACAAACCAGCTAGAGAAAACCCTGAAATGACTATACCAAATTATATAGAATTCGACTTTAATAAAGCAAAAGAAACTGCAAAAGGAAAAGCACCACAAATAATGTTCGGAAAGATATCACTATCAATAAGAAATAAACAACAAGCATTGGAATTAATACCAATAATAAATACATTTGAACACCAAAACAATAACCAATTTAAAATAGAAATAGAATATTATGACAATGGGAAATGGAATAAACAAATAGCCTTAGTAGATACAGGAGTTACCAATTCACATATTAAACAAACAAATGTAAAAACAACTGAATTAATAACATTAGAAAACCCATATTACTACCTAGACTATTACAATAATAGACATCCAATTGTACATAAAATTATAATACCACTAAGGATAAATGGTAAAAAGGAAATATTATTACACTTACACTTAGACCCAGAACACCATGTTAATGAAATGCTATTAGGAACTGACTTCCTTATGCCAGTACAACCTTACTCAATCCAAGAAGAAAAAATCACAATAACAGTAAACAATAAAAGTTTGGTAATAAATAGAATATTGGATAAATGAATCCATTAAGGGAAACAAAAAACACATTATACATACTAACAAAATTTGTTTACGAAGGATACAAATCAAGAAACTATCATAGTCTAATAGACACCGGAGCAGGCACTAGTCTATGCCGCGAAAATATACTACCAAAATAGAAACAAGATGGATATAATAAAAAAGCAATAACTGGATTAACTGGACAAACTATCATACTTGATAAGTATCAACAAAATGTTAATGTACAATAAGAAGTTACATACTAAGAATACCAATAATATACCAGTTTGAAGATATGAATAATGATGTGCTCTTAGGAAATGACTTTTTTCAACAATACTACCCTATAACCATATCACATAAATCGGTTGTATTTACAACACCTTGTCGACACCAAAAAATAGTAATTAGAATAACCCAATCTTATTCTAGAATCGACCTACCACACATCAGAGTTTCTTCAACTAAGCATGGTGAATATCAATATTTACCAAACAAAACTAGAATACAACAAGTCCAAGAAATAACTACAAAAGAAATTTTACAAAAACAATTAGAAGATCTGTGCAGAGAAGATCCCTTGGTAAAATGAGACTTAAGTAAACCCACAACACACATAGAGTTAATAGATAAGAACAAAATAATAAAAATTAAACCTATAAGACATACTCCAACAGATTTAGAAGAGTTCAAAATACATATAAAAGAATTAATGGAAAATATTTACATAAGAAAATCACAAAGTCCACATTCATCACCAGCATTCATAGTAAGACAACATTCAGAAGAAAAAAGAGGTAAATCTCGAATGGTAGTAAAGTATAAGGAACTAAATAAAAATACTAAGAGGTTTGGATACCCACTACCAGACATGCAAATACTACTTAACACAGTAAGAACAAGAAAAATATATTCGAAATTTGATTGTAAATCAGGATTTTATCATGTAAAACTAACAGAAGATTCAAAACCTTTAACAGCATTTAGCACACCTCAGGAATTTTATGAATGGAATGTATTACCATTCGGTTATAAAAACAGCCCAGGAATATTTCAAGAGTATATGGATAAAATTTTTGAAAAATACAACAATTTCATATTAGTATATGTAGATGATATTCTAATAGGATCCGAAAATGAGGAACAACATAAAGAACATCTACTAAAATTCATAGAAATAGTGAAAAATGCAGGTATTATACTATCAAAAAAGAAAATGGAATTATTCAAAACTGCGATAGGATTCTTAGGAACAAAATTATCACATGAAGGAATAGAATTACAACCACATATAGCAGAAAAAATAAAGACTTTTTCTAATGTCCTAAAAGAAAAAAGAGAAGTACAATCTATAATAGGATTACTAAATCAAACAAGTGGTTACATACCAAATTTATCAGCAAAAATAAATTGGTTACAACAAAAACTGAAAAAGTTTAAGAAATGGAAATGGACCCCAGATGATGAAGAGAAACTTAAAATATTAAAACAACAAACTTCAGAATTACATAAGCTAAGATTACCTGTTAAAGAATGTTCATGGATAATAGAAATAGATGCGTGTGAAAATAATTGGGGAGCAGTATTAAAATTCATTGAAATAGGTGAAAAGGAAGAAAGACTAGCCAGATATACATGGATCATTCACACAGACCCAATAAAATTACCACATAAATGAAAAAGAACTACTAGCAATCTTAAAAGCTATAAAAAATTTTGAGTTATTCATAATACATACAAGATTACAGTAAGAACAGACAATACACAAGTAAAGAGTTGGATTAACAAAATAATAGACCCAACTATAGCAAATAAAAGGTTCATAAGATGGCCAATGGAGTTAGCACATTACGACTTCTCAATAGAAAATATAAAAGGAAAAGATAACATCCTAGCAGATTTTTTATCAAGAAGCTAACAATTTCATTTTTACTAGATGGCGAATAGAGTCCAACATATAGAACAGGATATAGTCTACCTAAAGGAGACTGTGGAGCAAATAAAAAGAGTATTTAATCAATTACAATTGCAAATATGCGGGCTCCAAAGTCTGTTCTATCAGCATATAAGTCAGCATGTAACCACAGAAAATATGATGGACAATACTAGCGAGAAATTGAGTGAGATAGGCGAACCTACTCATTCCTTAAAAGTGGATGCACTTACATCCTCAAATAAGACTACATAGAAGGAGACACTTCTTACTGAGAAAGCTCCTATCAAAGTATCAAAGAAAGCATTATTTTACAATGTATTCAAAAACTATGCCAAGTAACAGAGGTGAATCAATTCATCAAAACTATATCACAACAACAAATGAACAAGGCCATCATCTTATCAGGAGCTAATCCAAGAACAACCAGGGCATTGTTCGAAAGAGGACTTATTCATTGCATCTATCTATCTAGAGAATGTGAGGAATTAGCCAACTTGCCAAGAGAAATTTACAAAGTAGGCAAGAGTTATTTTGGCCTAACAAAGGTCTCAAAAATATATGTCAGAATGTATTCAGCCATCCCCGAATATCTTCAAGACAATGAAGAGCTCCCAGCAGAACACGTCATAAAAATTGGAATGACCACCCAGGTGATCTATGGAGTGTCAAATATTGTACCATACAAAACTGAAGAATTTGGAAAATTAATCCCAGTAAGAAGGGCCATGGGCTTCAGGAACATGTACTGTGAGTTAAAGGATATAAAACTAAGAGACAACAACATATGGATCTATGACAGCCCAGATCCAGAAAAAATATTAATGTATAGTATAGCAAAAATAAAATAGCCACACGATAAGCATGAGTTGTTTGACAGCTGGTACCAAATACTATCCACAGGGACAATGACAATGACAGAAGAGACAGCTAGATACTACTGTAGCTTGATGAAGACAGAACATGAACACAAATATGAAGCATGTGAACATGTCTGCCAAGAGGAATCTCTTTTTCTAGAGTAGTCCACAAGGTAATTATTAAAAACTGATTTAAGCAGCAATTATTGAACTTGTGATGTAAGCAATGGCGTATGTAAACTTGTTGTAAGCTGATCTCTTGGTCTATAAAAGGATAGGCTGAGTAAGGTAGAAGGCAGACTATCTAGATCCTCCATATAAGCTTGTAAGAAAAATCTGTAAGAAGATCAAGAGCAATAAAATTATCTTTCTATGAATTCCTCTACAAGATCTTTTACTAAATAAGGTATGAGCAACTAAATTTTCTTATTTAGGGAGAGTTTTGGCCTTCTAAAGTTAGATTATACACCTAGTAGCAGGAAACGAGCTAGGTTGTGGTTGCCTGTATCGAAGTGCTATTAGTTATTCAAGACGTATCTCTTGGATGAGGCTCTTTTTAAAGGATAGTAATCCTGAGATGGGAGGAACATAAAAGGAGCACTGAAATCGGGGTGCATACCAGAGATATTTTATCCACTGGTAGTAACTGGTACAGAGCAGCTCAAAGAGGTTTAACTTGGTCGGAAGCATGATGGGCCGTTTTGTTTTGATTTTTAGGGTATCCTTAGAAATCTCTCTCTACTCCTGATTTTAATATTATTGTTCAATAGGGGTAATGGATAATAATAGTTTGGGTATTGCCTCAGAAATTTTTTAATTAATGATTAATTATCAAGGAAGTGATATGATGCTAGTTTTTTATGTTTATTATCCTCATAGAGTAACAAGCATGAATGATTATTATAAATTCAAATTATTATTCTTCAGTGTTCAACGAGTAATAATTATAACAATAAATCAAATAAATTCTGGAGAAACTAGTAATATTAATGTCGAAATAATTGATGATTTAACTTTTTATGAAAGATCTTTATTATTCTATGAGAATGGTGTATTTAGTAGTTATATCTGGAGCCCTCCAACAGCATATAGACAATTTCTAGAAGAAAATGAACAAATTAGAGAAGGAAATAGACATATAGAAGAACTCGAAGAACCTCCATATAATAGTAATAGTGAAATATCTGAAACAGAATTAGAATATATGGAAGATTTTGAAGATACATTGGATTACTTTTTTGAGATAGACAATATACATTATTTCGAAGAATATTATTTTACAGAAAATTATCATCTTTAAAAAATTTGGATCCTTTAAAGTTTTAAAGTTTTTTTATACTCCCTTTAATTTTATTTTGCAGGAGAGATTTCATGCTTCACACACCTTGTTTGTGGTGGTTTGTGGTGGTATCAGAGCCAGTACAGAGTAAGTAATTTTTAATTAATTTCTGTAATTTTCTGTAAATTTATTACTAATTTATAAGCTATAGAATAGAAAAACTAAAATCTAATAATAAAAATAGAAATTATCTTAAAACCCAAAAACTTTTAGAATTTAAAAAAAGGTCACACATCCTATAAAAATTATTATAGGCAGTATACTAAAATTTAATTAAGAACTACATCATTTCGCTAAATATTTTCTAAACAGGATCATTTCGCCAAATAAAAATTAAAAGAAGGTCAGATGGCTAATCAGCTCTATGATTCAATGCAATCGAATGAGTATTGTTCAAAAAGAAATTCAATCGACAAAGTATTGTGGTATATGATAACAAAAATACTACCATCATACGACGTGGAAGAGTAAGTTCTCAACGGATCCAATAACCAGAGAGGTACTTGGAGACCTGATTTGCGAAATATAAGACTTCTTTAAACGTTCACGTACTAAGTTAAGTGCACACAAAAGATGATACACATAACTTGTAATGGGCGTTTTGTTTTTAGGAAGGGAAGGGAGAATGGTGGTGGTGGTGGTAGTGGTGGTATTTTAAATGAGAGAAGTGGGGAGAAAGTAGCCGTTGGGGTCGATGAGTTAAAAGGGTGGGGATCCCAACGGCTATATTTGGTAGCCATTCATCTAAAATGGGGGGGGGGGGGGGGGGGGGGGGGGGGGGGGGGGGGGGGGGGGGGGAGGAGTATATATTGGTCTATTGGGAAATTTAATTATAATCATATGGTATATATTCCATCTCAAATTATTATTTACATACTGATCACTCAAAATATGGTGTTAAGAGGTTAAAGCCTGAGTAATTCCTTGCTCTTAACGAGTGCTTCTTATAACGATAAAGTTTCGAGAGATATTTTTTTTTAGAACTATGTCTTCCTTTGGTATCTTATTTTGGTAGGAATTTTTTTTTTTTTTTGAATAAAAGATGACCTTGTCATCGCTTCATTAAAGAGTAATTAACGAAACATAGTACTACCCATTACAAATAAGAACATGAAACCAAAATCTAATTTGAAACAAAGTACAAGATACAGTCTCTCATCTAGAGCATGACCAAAATATAGATACTTAGAATTGGACCCCCTCTAGAATAGAGCCATCTCGCATGACCGGCTAAGAACTAGTCCTCTTCTTCCATTCTGAGCCTCTTCCTCGTCCCTACCTGACCTGCCCAATCATAAATAAAAGAGAAAATTTTATGCATCGTTACTAGAAGCCTATTATTCACATTTCGAAAGCACAAGTCATTACGGTCTAGCCACAGTCCCCACATAGTCGCTGCCACCGACATATTCCAAGTGACTCTATTATTATTCGTGATTCTGTGAAAACTCCAACTACCCCAAACATTAGAGCTAGAACATGGAACATCTAACCAACCAAACCCTAAACAGACCACCTTCTAAGCTAACCTAGCTTTTGGGCACAAAAATAAAATATGATTAGTGTCTTCTTCTTCCTGATTACATCTACTGCAAGTGACATTGATATTTAAACTTCTTTTCTGGAGATTAGCCTTTGACAGAATAGCGTCGTACTGAACGAGCCATAGGAAGGCCTTAACCTTCATTGGAGCGTTAATGCTCCAAATAATTCCGGTCTCTTGATTTCTGTTACCTCCGTCATTCAACCGGCTATACATGGACCTAACTGTGAATCCTGAACTCGGATCTAGGTTCCATATCCTATCGTCTCTAGTGTCAATAGTATATCGTCCTTCTGCTCTAATGAAATAATTGATGGAGTGGAACTGATTGAAACTCTCTTGTGTAAGCGGATGGATGACATCATTTCCAAGTGACTCCATACGAAGTCTTTGGTAGCAAATATTGCCAAACACTACTTTTTGAACGAAAATGGTCCCCCAATTGAATCTTTACCTTCATATGGCCATATGGTTTAAGCTGGTTCATATAAAATAATAGTTGGTCTATTGTAGGTCATGGTGTGCCGATGATACTTCCAAAAAGATATATAGAGAGAGAGGGGAAAGCTCAGTTGCAAACGAGTCTGTTTACATAGATTCGTTGCGAACTGGTTTCCTGGCCGTCAGATCGCTTAGATCGAGATCCAACGGTCAGGATTAGCCCACCCATCTGCCTCTTTCCATCAGTTAAGTCAGGAGGGGTAAAATGGGAATTTCGTTCCAAAATAACTCTTCGCTTATCCTTTTGCTCACACTCACTCACTCGCCGCAGATCAACTTGTATTTTTTGACCAAATTTTAACCTAGGTCGTTGTTTCCAGCCTAAGAACTGCAAAAAACTTCTTCCAACCTTGGTCATTGCTTCAAACAAAGACCTATGTATAACTTAGGCCGTTGTGTGGAACAACAGCTTATGTTATATAAATATTTTAAGACACTTTTACAAATTTCGCTCTCCTCCTACATTTTATCTTTCACTCTCACACTAGTCTATCTCTCTCTGTCGCTCATTCCCGAACCCAAACTCGAAACCCTAGCTCCTCCGTCACCTAATCCACTCATCCTCCGTCAGTTGACTCTCACTCACTCTCCCTCTTCTCGAACAATTTTCCTCTTCCTTTGAATCTCCCGATCCCAAAAAACCCTAACCCTAACGAGCTCTCCGAAATCCTAGTCCTCCTCCATCTACAGCAGCGTAACCACCTCGTCTCTCTCCTTCTCAAAGACCCACATTGTGCACGGTATTCACTCTACTCTAGCTTTTAGTAGATATAGCTATGTTGGTTGATTTAATTTTTGTTAAATTTTTTGAGTCTACAATTTTTTGTGTTGCGTAGTTAGTTGTTTGATGTGTATTGTATATAGTTTTTCTATAATTATAGATTGAATTGTAGAAGTAGTTATTTTTCCAAATTATAGTTGTAGTTATAGTTGTAGATTATATTGTTTGTTTTTTTGGTAAAAGCGCACAAACGAGATCAAAAAAATATAAAATTTTGCGAGTAGGTCGGACTCACCACGTACAAGCCAACGCATCTTGTAGAAGTAATTTTCGATTTACGGTTTGCAATATACGGCCGTGTAGCACTTTCGACTATTTTTCGTGAGTGAAAGTGATACATTGCCGTATATTGCAAACCGTTAGTCGAAAATCGCTTCTACATGTTACGTTGTCTTGTGTGTGGTGCGTCCGACATATTCGCAAAGTTTTGGTATTTTTAATCTCGTTTGTGCGGTTTTCTCCTGTGTATCAAACAACAACAATTAAACTTTGATTTTTTTTGTGACTTTTCACTAGAAAATCGCACAAACGACATTCAAAAAATACGAAATTTTGCGAGTAGGTCGGACTCATCAAGAACAAGCCAACGCAACTTGTAGAAATGAGTTTCGACTCATTGTTTGCATGATAAAAGGAGTTCTAACATACTACAGAGACGAGCTCGACCAGCTGCGAGATGAATTGTTAATTTGGTCCCTGTATACCCCCGAGCACGTGGAAAGACTACCACCAATGTGTACAGATGGTTCGTAGTTGTGGTCAATGATGGCCGCACTCGTCAACTTTGGTACAATGGAGCATCATTGGCTGAATAGAGTCTTTCGCCAATTTGGGCTAGAGCAAGAAATTCCCTATTCGGGTCGCTCGTACAACACTGAGTTAGACACCGTTAGAGGTACGGATCGTATGTCCAATCATGACTGGGCAGATTTCCACCCTGGTTATGTCGCAATGTGGAATGAGCATAGATTTGAAATTGTATTTGATGATGTCAAGCCGTATGATGACATGTCACTTACAACGTACATGATTTGGTACCGGGCGATAACATGTTTGTACATATCTCTAAAGACCGAAATACCGGTTGACAGTCAAGTACAAATTCCGGATAGAGAGAGAGAACCACCGCCGGCGTATTCTACATCACAAGCCATGTACCAACCGAATGCATCATCATTTCGGTTGTTGGTAAGTCAAACTTGTTTCATATCAACCTTTTTGGTATTCACATGAATTGTTTTTAAATTGATGATTTCATCATGGAATTGTGGTACTATATTTTCAACTTTGTTTTAGATCGAGAATACATGGGATCTGGTAAAGGAATGTGCACATGTACTTAAAAAGTAAATGTTGCCGAGGAGATGAAAGCTTTCGCTCGGAAGATGCTTACTTCATGCCGAGGTTCACTAGAAGAGGTAGGAGATGGCGGACTACTCACCCGTTATTTAGATACGACCGTACGTTCACAATGGCGTAAGAGCGTGAGTACTATGCCATCTCGACCAGGGCATCAACGGCAACACCAACCTCCGAGGAGAGAAGAAGAGCATCAGGAAGAAATTCAAGAAGAACGCGAAGAAGAAGAAGAAGAAGAAGAAGAAGATGACCAAGAAGAGCAAGGAAAAGTGACCGGCCCTTCACAAGTAACCCAAGTTGGGCGTACTCGGCGACAACCGATCCGGAAGAGGCAAAAGCCACAACACTACACTCCGGGTTAGGTTGAGTATTTTTTTGTGATTCGTGTTGTATGTTGAACTTTGTTTGAATTATTGTTAATGTTGATGTTAATGTTATTGTTAAAGTATATTGTTATTGTTGTGAGTTAAGTTTGGAAATTGTGGCTTTTTTGTTGTTTATTATATTGCCATTGTTGTTAGTTTTTATGTGGAGTTGAGACAAGTATATACATTAACTTAGAAGTGTTAGTATACCGAAGGAGGTGGAGGTGGCCCTTAGTAGAGTTGATTGGAAGAGAAGAACTCATGTAGCCGACCACGAAATTTAGGAATAAAAGCTTGTTTTTTTTTTGAGATAAAAGTGACCGAGGTCACCGATTTCATTAATGAAAGATTAACGAAACAACAAGAAAACCATAATACAAATCTAAACTAATATAGTGCACTACGGCATGTACAAACAGAACTCCAGTACAACAAACCCAAAATAACAGAAACCTCCTACAAATTCTGCCTCCCAAATAAAAGCAAGGAGATGACTATCGTCCTGACATGGTCAATTACTCTGCTCCCTCCAAACGGATTCTCTTCCTCGTTCCTATTTGACTTGCCCAAGCATCTATTAGAACCAGAATTTATGCAGTAACATATGAAATCTACATCTAGTATTACGAAAGTATAAATCATTTCTATCCAGCCAAAGAGACCACAAGATCACCCCAGTCGTAATGTCCCAAATTAGCCTATGTTCTTTCGTAAATTTCTGGTTCTCCAGCTACCCTATATGTTTTCGATACAATTTGGTGTCTCTACAGTATGAAAACCCAATCCCATGACTTCCCAAGTAAGTCTAGCTCTAGGGCATAGAATAAAAATCTGGTTAGTGTCCTCCTCTCCCTAGTTACACTATTGGCATGTTACATCGATCGGGATATTATGTTTCCTAAGGTTCGTTTTGGATAGCATAGCGTTGTTCTGTACCAACCAGAGGAAGGCTTTCACCATGTTTGGTACTTTCGACTTCCAAATAGTAGTAGCCTGAGTATTTCTAATTCCCCCATCATTCAAGAAGCCATACATCGAGGCAACTGAGAAAAACAGAGAAGAACTTAGTATCCACTCTCTTTCATCCTCTACTCCCCTATCGGGCACCCCACTCCCTCCAGCATAGTTTTCAGCATCTCCAGTTGCATCTCTCCTATGCTGGATAGGCTGCCTCTAAATACTAATCCCAGTCCCCTATTCTTCCACACGTTCGTGACGAGGTCATCCTCCCTAGTAACTTCGCTTGCTAGCTGAGGAAAAAGAGATTGTAGGGTGTTAGTCCCACACCACTTGTCCTTCCAGAATTTAGTATTACTCCCGTTTCCTAGCTTGCAATTCGTATTCGAATGGTAAATGTCACACCCCGCTTCCCTAAAATACGGAATACGAGCACGTAACATTGGCCCAGCGAATGACTAACGTCACCCATAAGTTGTTTATCCAATTAACTCAACAATATAATCAATACAGAACAAATGCGCAGACAATAATAATAATCTCATGAACAATATTACTTGGAATTAAATAATATAATATCCAAATACAAAAATAATAATCCAACGTCTGGAAACAATAATAAAATCTGGGACATAAGCCCAAAATAATAATAATCCAATCCAAAATAATAACAAGTCTCAATACATTAAGTTTATTAAAGCGAGAAGCAATTTAAAAGCAGAAATCTTCAAAATATTTGCTCTCTAATTCCAGCAGGCAATTCTCCTTCATTACCTGTATACACTTCATCTAAAAAGAGGGAAAAATTATCCTTAGAGCAAGTCATGGACAGCAAGTAGAGAAAGCAGGGAACAATGAAATAACGGTATAACAATGAATCAATGGGTCAATAGGAATCAATAACATGGGACAATAATCATGACAATCGATACAATGGCTATAAACAATGACGTAATATTCGGTAACAATATTCAATGATCAATAACGGTAACACTTAGTCAATATTCGATACCAATATGAACAATGAGGAACAATATGCAGTGTCGATGTTGTGTGATCCTTAAGTCTATTAATCATTTTTATCCTAACTAATGCATGTACTACTGCATCCCATATGTGCCGTACCACAGGTTCGATGCATACAATCAACTTTGTTTAGACTACAGTGCTAGATCTTACAGTTCATGTACTGGGTATGATGACGATAACGGTAATAACACTGGACATGTGTAATTTCTTACACAATGCCGATAACAGTAAAAACACTGGACATGTGTAATTTCTTACACGATGCCGATAATAATCACTGGCCATCATCCGAGTACAGTCCCCATATCATCAACTACTCTAGTCAGTCCCTTAAACTCCGGCTTGTTAATTACTTATCAATGCAACAATACAATATGCAAATGAATGGACATTTCGGTGAACGATAGTAACAATAAGGGAACAATAGGATGGTAACATGAATAGGACGGTTAGAATAGTAACAATAACTCATTGGGAACATGCAATGTAACATACATACATCAATTCATGTAATAATACGATATAGAAATAATTAATTCGTTAAAAAGTAGTATCCAAAATTCTGGACAGAAAGCGCAACCTGTACAAAAATACAGTTTCCCGCTGACTCAGAAATTGAATGTTGAATCCGTCAGAAAATCTAGAAACTAGACTTCCATACGGTTCCAACGCACACTTAAAGTTCAAATTCCGATAACAGTAGCTAGGGCAAACACATGTTTCTTCTCGGGTTTTATGTTCAGGCAGAAATTCGACATCTTGTTATTTTAATTTTTGAATCAGTAAAAACTCAATATTAAATTCAGTAAAAATATAATCTAGACTCCTAAACATGTTAAGCAACAATATGAAAATTTTCATAGCAAAATTTTATCATTTGACCATCTTTTTTACTATTTGAACATGAAAGGTACGAGAATCTGAAAATCTGAAATGTAAAAACACAGCTGTAGTAAAATGGGCATAACCTTTGTTACAAAACCCGGAATTCGAAAATTCTAGATGTTATTGGCAACTAGACACTTGGGGCAACATTTCATATTCCGAAAGTATTTCATTTTAAGGTCATTTACTGGTTCGAAACATCAATCAAAGTTCAGGTCAGCAAGCATGTACAGTTTTTAGGGTATTTTTCTTGAAAATAAATTAATTGAACATGATGGGTATCGATTCTATAGTCAATAAATTGTGTAACTAGCATGATAGGTGTCCAAACATGATAAATAAAATTTAGAACACACACATATACAAGTCTAACATCAATCAATCACCAAACGATCAAACGCCATACAACCTAACGAATGTCTCTACAATAATTTATTTGTGTTGTGACTTGTCTGAATAACCCTATTAACAATTCTATATGTATTCATGAAAGATCTAAAATTTAGAGTCAAAGAGGCACGATGTCAAGAATATTGGGGTTAGCTCGTGTAAACCCACAATAAACCCAACGAAGATAGTCAATACAGTGATATGATAACGAATAGGAGCTACTTGCAAGAATTTCAATAAAACTTGAATTTGATATGAGTAACAATTCAAGTGGACGGTGACTTGCCTGTTAATCGGTAAAAACGAATACCAAGAATAACGGGATAAGGATCCCGAAGCAACGAACTCACGAACTAGCCAAAACCCCAAAGCAGCACGTGCAATATACATGCAATCAAGTTCAAAACAGCACACAAAGGAGACAAGCAGCAACAGAGCACACACAAAGACAGCAACTGCAAGAACGACCACAGCAATGGTGGCCAGGGGCGGTGGCGCTGGCGTCGTCGGCAAGGGGGCAAGGGCAAGGGCGAGGCGACGGAGTTGACGTCAACGGAGTGGATCGACGAAAGGGGGGGTCGGGATTGGGGGTTTGATGGGTTTCAAGCATTGCAATGCTGAGAACAGGGGAAGGGATGCACGGGGTTGGCGTTTGGTTACTTGGGTGTCGAGGGGAGGCGCAGGGGAGCGGTCGACGGGAGTGGGGGTCATCGGAGGTGAAGGGGGATGGCCGGAGGAGTTGGGGAAGGAGGTGAACAGTGGGTTTTACTGTAGCAGCGGGAAACCAGGGTAGAGAGAGAGAACGGTAGGAGAGAGAGAGATTCGACGGCTAGTGTTTTAATTTGTGTGCAAAAATTTAGGGTTTGCAACAGAGTTGTATTTATAGGATACAATTAGGGTTCAATAAAAGCGGTTTTGGGTCAAGAATACATCAAATTGGGTTTTAGGGTTCAATTAGGAGGTAGATCAAAATCCACAGGGTTCAAATACAAATACCCACACTTAATTAAAAGATAATAAGCTCAACAAGAAAACTCCAACAAGAAGAACGGGAAAATTTTCAAGCAATTCTTCATTAAGGATAACTGAGAACGAAAGAAAATAGGGTTTTTATTCAATTACAAATAAAAGAAATACAAAGGGGAAAATTTTGAAAATTACAGAAACTGTAGTTACAGTAAATATATCCCACCTTGGCAATTCCTTTCCACAAGCATGACACATTTCCTTGCTTGCATCTTCCTTCATATCTAACAATTTTCCATCTTCGATATCTCATGAATGAATTGCTCCACCATGTCTTTTGTTGTTTGTGCATTTTCCACCACCGTTTGGAGAGAAGTGCCTTATTCATATCTCGTAGGTTGACAATACGCAGCCCGCCGAACTCTCTCCTTTTGCATACCCTCTCCCATTTCATCAAATGAAACCCCTTATTGTCCTCACAATTTCCTTTTCGCAGGAATCGGCGCATGCATCTATCGATTCTTTCAATAGCCCAATTGGGGATCTCATAGATAGGCATGAGGTACGTTGGAAGACTACTGAGAACGGAGTTAATGAGAATGATTCTACCTCCGATAGATAGAAACTTTCCTTTCCAACCAGCCAGTTTCTTCTCAATCTTTTCAATGAGCGGCACCCAATCATCCTTACTCATTTTTCCTGGTCTGATAGAGGTACCTAAGTACTTGAGTGGATAGTCTCCTTTCTCACAATCTAGCAATGAGGATGTAACCTCAATCGATTTCGCATTGTTGTTGCTAAGTGCAATAACACAACTCTTGTGAAGATTAACCACAAGTCCAGACCATAACTCATAACATCTAAGCAGTATTCGAATAAACATTATTTCCTCCACCTGAGCCACCTTAAACATTAGAGTATCGTCTACATATTGTAGGATTGACAAAGGTACCGCGATACCTTTTACTTTCACTCCCTTGATAATCCCTCCTTCTATTTCTCTCTTATTCATTTCTGCTAGCCCGTCGACAATGATCGTAAAAATTAGTGGCGAGAGTGGATCCCCCTGTCTTAGTCCTCTCTTGCATCTGATTTCTTTTCCTCTCGCTCCATTAACTTGGACAAAAGATTTGTCATTTCTCACACATATCTTCATCCACATCCTCCATTTCGCCCGGAACCCTTTTAGCTGTAGCGCCTCATCCACGCAGTACCATTCCACAGTATCATAGGCTTTTTTGAAGTCTAGTTTGAGAAGAAAGCCATCGATTTTGTCTTTGTTTCCTCTGAAACCCATTTCGTGGGCTGGCGCAATGCTATCCAAAATATCTCTCCCTTTAACAAAGCCGCTTTGTGATTCATCGACAATATCGATTAAATGTGGTGAAAGTCTATTAGCCAACACTTTCGTGCTGATTTTGAAAGAGCTGTTAAGCAGGCTAATAGGTCTAAGGTCCTTTACCATAAGAACCTCTGCCTTCTTCGGGATAAGGAACACATTCGCATAGTTAAGTCTCTCAATCTGGGCCACTCCCTCAAACAGTCCTTGAAAAATGTATAAAAAGTCCTTCCTAATGATAGAACAGTACATGAGTAGAAAAGAATCGGGAACCCATCAGGACCCGGCGCCTTATCTTGACCCAGAACCTTGATTGCCTTAAGAACCTCCTCCTCCGAGAATGACTCCTCCAGGCCTTCGCTCCCCTCAATAGTCGAATCACTCCACATATCTAAAATCAATTTACATCTTAGCGTTCTCTTCTTACCCAACAGATCTCTAAAAGATGTAGCTATATGATTTCTAATCGTTGTTTCGTCCTCTGACCAAACTTCTCCCACTAATAACCCCCCTATATGGTTGTGCCGTCTTCTCCCATTTGCAACCTTATGGAAGAAAGTCGTGTTATAGTCTCCTTCCTTGAGCCATTGGATCATGGATCTCTGTCTCTAGTAGCATTCTTCCCTTTCACCAATATGATGTAACTCCGCTCTGCTGGTTGCCAGTTCTTCAAATTCTGCCGCCTGTAGACATCTACATTCTTCAATTGTTTCCAATTCCTGAACCCTTAATCCAAGCATTTCTTTTCTTCTCTTGGTTTCACCGTTTTCCTCCTTAGCCCACTTCTTCATGCATTTCTGCTATCGTCTCAGTTTGAAGTTCTAGTTAGATATCGCTTCATTTGAGGTTGTCATCGCCACCCAAGAGTTCTTAATGACCCTCCTGATGTTTGTTTTGTAAGTCCATGCTTTCTCAAATCTAAACTGACGTGCCGGCGCTCTACTGCCACTTTCTCTTTCCAGAATGAGTGGGATATGGTCAGAAGTAGACTTAGGGATAGATCTAACTGACGCTAGTGGGAGTAAGTCCTCCCACTCCGAAGTAACCAAAATTCTATCTAGCTTCGCTAAGGTCGGGTTCGATTGCATGTTAATCCAAGTAAATTTTCTATCGTTTGCCTGAATTTCAATTAGGTGTAGTTCATTGATGGTGCGATTGAACCATTGTCTGTCTCTTTCATTAGATCCCCTACCCACGGGCCAGTCCATCTAGCACGGATGGTACGAATTTCCTCCCAAAATCAGTATCTACGGCTAGCATTACATGGGCCGTAGACCGAAGTGACCATGTGTTCCCAACCATCCCTTTTATGCTTGATTTTAATAGTTACCGAAAAGTTACCAATGAAGTCGTCAATAACATCAAACTCTTTCGAGTCAACACCCACCGCTATACCCCCTGACATCCCCGTCGACGTCTTGAAACGCCAAACAAAATCTCTAAGCGATCTAAGCCCCTCGAAATCTTTGTTATGCGGATCAACAATCTTAGTTTCTTGAAAAGCGCAAATAGAAGGATTAATCCTAGCTATAGTATCATTCACTAGTCTAGTCTTAACCTTCGAACACATCCCTCTAATATTCCAAAAGATGTAACACATGGATACTAACTATACTAACAAACGTCTACGCAATCTACTCCCCACCTACGAAGGAGGCTTTATAGAGAAAGTCTATAGGATTCTTCTCTAATGATGTTAACCCTCATTAATTGATCAGAACTAGAGGATCCCATATCAACCCTAACATGCAATCATAATAGAGAAGTTTATCATCCGAAATAAAATTCAGAATAGAGAACGAACCTCCACAAGTTGATGTTGGTTCCTAAGCTTTAGCTGCTGATCTAATAAGATCCTCCTCGCTAGGCCCTTTAGATCCCTATCTATCAATTTGTCTCTTACTATTTCTCTTTGGATCATCAATACCTTTCCCCGCAATGTTATGAGTAGGGTCTATGAGTTCGACCTTAATGCTCTCCTGAGTGAACGGTGTTAAAGCCTTCACCCTACTCTCGAACTCTCCATCTGAATCGATAGTCTCATTTCCCACTCCATCTAAAGCCTCAATTCTAACGTCTTCTCTAGATGACTCCCCTTTGGACCCCATTTCTCTTTCCCCATCGTTATACACCCCTTTTCCGTCTCTATGATCGGATTTCCCAACATCTATGTCCTCCTCATCTTCAGCCGCCTCGTCTTCATTGTCGCCCTGCTACTCAGGAGGGAAAAAATCCGAGTTATCAATTGGCTTTTTCCCCTTAAAATTTGAGCACTAGCCCCTTCAAAACCTTCAGCCAGCCTATCAACTGCACCCTGTTTGGGCCTCTCGCTTTCGCATCATGGGACAAGCCCACCATAAAACAGGTTTTTTGTTACCGATCTGACAGTGAACTCAACAGCCTCCTTAAACTCTGCATTAGTCAACCTCAACACCACTGTTTGTCTTTTCGTGGGCCCCCCTACCGAATTCAAAATCTTGGGAGTAAAATGTGCCGCTTCAGTATCGTTCAGAGTGCTTCGTACACATGACAGCCCTGTTGCTGTCTTGTCCACCTCACCTTGATGTCTCCTTCCCTCAGTAATTTCCCCTCTGACCCCTTCGATAGCCATCTCATCCCATGTCACCTTTTTACTGCAGTACAACTGATCCCCTATGCTCCCCTGATCCCGTGTCTGCTACAATGGATGACCAAGATTGGTCTGGCTCTGATCCGATGGCTTGGGTTGATCCGAATGTTTATTCTGATCTGCAAGCAACGAACGGTGATGATTTGATCTAGCCAGATCCAATGACTGGTGTTCTTCGTCTACCTCTCGCTTAAAGTTGAAGTCTGTTTCTGAGTTCGAGCCGAAGTACTCCTGCGAATTTCTGAACGACACCTTTTTCTTCCTTTCAACAATTACTTTAATCTCGTGCCTCTCCTCCTCGAATTAAGCTATGATCATCGACGGGATTAGGCTTAGTTCGTCGAACCCAATCTGAATCCTCGCATACTCTCATTTGGATTGAGTATTGGTATTCTTATCAATGGTGATCAGATGTCCAAAACTGTGTATAAGGTTTTGAAACTCCGTCTCTGTGATCAGATGTCCAAAATTGAATAGACATACCACATCGATGGTAAAGAATCAATTTTCATCGCCACATAGCTTCGCGACCACCTACTCATCGTGATGTAGAACTCCTCCCCTTCAAGACTCCCGCTGGCCAACAACTCCCTCGTTATCTTTTCCGTTTTGCAATAAACCATAAGAGAATCTTCCTTCACCTTTTGAACCTCCCAATCCAGCCTCGAGCATGGTCTCATGCTGTCTGACAGCAACCCCTTGATAGACTCAATCGTTGGGTTCCTAGTGTGGACCTTGAGCATGATGCAAAACCTCAATCGACTCTCAAAGTCAGCCATGATCGGAGTAGGAGTTATTACCGCCTTAATGACCTTCCTCCAACAATCATTGCTTTCCCTCGACCTCGCTAGATTGCCCTTGCTACCCACTCCATTACTCTGTTCGGCTGTATGGGGTGAAACGGAGTGTGCACTTCCTGACGGCTTGCTCTTCGGGCAGTTCTTTTATATGTGTCCAAACTTCTTACACGCATAGCAGAATCAGTCATTAATACACTCGTGGATAGTTCAATTTCTCTGCCTTCCTCTCAGTCTTCTTGACCCGTTTAGGCTTATACATGATCCATTCCCCCTTATCATCCTCCTTCTTCACCATCTCCCTCTCCGGTGAGAACCCACCTTTGCGATGCTCACCACGAGCGGGTTCCCCTAGAGATCTTTTAGACGCTTCCAGATATGACCCTCTATAGGCAGTAGGTGGACACTGAACTCCTCTATCCCTCTCTGGCGACATCCTTTGACTACTCTTCCTCGGAGCTCTATGCCCATCCTCTCCAACCCCTCTGTTCGCCAGACCTCTGTGGTCAGGGGGAGCCTCTCTGGAGCGCGAACGATGCCTTCCTCTTGACTATTCCCTTGTGAAGTCTATCTTACCTCTATGCTCCAAACGTCGCTTGCCTTCCTCGTCTCTTCCTCTCCTCGTCATTGGGCGTTGTGGGTTATTTGCGGCAAGATGGACCTTGCTGGTATTACCTTTCGACCTCTGATGGAGCTCTTTCATTCTCCCTGTATGCACTTAGTTGTATCTTATTGAGATCCAATTGGCGATAATATATGAAATATCTTATTAAGCTCTTTCATGAAAAGCTTGTTGTTGATCTTGTTGTCTATGTTGTTGTTGTGGTATTATACATTAACTGAACCTTATTTGTTTAGGGTGGGTCGAGAAGGCAAAGAGCGGAGGATTCTGAGGGCACAAAGGAATGTGCCACAAAAATCTAGTGAAGAGGGCGGTCAAGAAGTTAAAAAAACAGAATAACCTCCTAAGGAAACGGAGCAACCTCAAGGGGGACCAATCATAAAAGGAATGCATCCAAGAAACATTGTTGAACTCCTTGCTGCTTGTGAGAAGTTTGTTTTCTCTAATCATTTCATTACTTTGTGAATTTTTTGAGTATTCGGTGTATTAAACTAGGATTGGTAGTTCAATTCTCAACACAAGCAAGAAAATGTTTCGTCACGATAAGTAACAATATAATCCTGCCTCGAAGCGACATTAAAAATCCTGCCTCGAAGCGACATTAAAAGTAACTTGGAAGAGAACATCAAGGCATTAGAACATATTGCTCCCTGTAATTATTTGATGGTGAAATTTGAAAAAACCCCTTGAAGTATCCTATTTATGCAGAAAACCTCACTCAACTATTTTTTATGCAGAAAACCACACTTAAGTATGGTTGCAAAAAACTCACTCCGATGGTGTGAGCTTTCTGCTAAAGTTGACTGAGGTTTTTTGACAATAATAAGAAAGAGATGCATGATGTTTTCTGAACCAACTTGTAAAGATGGATGAGGTTGTCTGATTCAAGCATAAAAGTTAGGTGTGGTTTTTTAAAATATACTTGGGGAGGGGGGGGGGGGGGGGCATACTTAAGGGGTTTCTGCGTAAAAAATAGTTCAGTGAGGTTTTCTGCACAAAGGGGATAATAGTTCAAAGAGTTTTTCTTTTTCTTTTTTTTTTCTTTTTTTTTTCTTTTTTTTTTCAAATTTAGCCTTATTTGATTTATTAAGTAATAGATATTTAATGTGGCATGTAATTTGGCATACTTGATCAACCTACAAGTAAGGAAATTTTATTCTAACATTACCTCTGATGCGGTTTGTTTTTGGATAGAGTGTGGATGCACCAGGTGTGAGTTCGGACTCAATTTGTAAGAGGGGAAGGGCTCGGTAGCGGACGGTGAGCGGTAGGCTCGCCTCGGCACTGGAGGAGCGGCTCGGATTGCCTCGCCTCGGGTACCTGCAGACGGTCTAGGAACACCGGGGTTTATCCCGGTGGCAAACCCTCCGACGATCTAGTTAGTCTCTATGAGAGAGTAGCAGTAACTAGGGTTTTTTGGGTGAAAGATTGATCACCTTTGAAGGTGAATGGGGGTCTTGTATTTATAAATAACCAAACCGGGTTTGGATCCGCCTGGGGGCCGGGTCTGGACCCGAAAGCCCGTGGGCCTGACGTGGCAAGAGGCCCAGGTGGTTTAGGGCACACGTGGTAATGCCCAGAGTGGTTTAGGGCTGACATGGCAAGAGCCCCAAGTGGCTTTGGGGCTGACATGGCAGATCGTAGGGGCCCCGTGTCTCTGGGAGGATCAGAAGGCCCAGGCTGCGCCAGGTCATCTCCCTCCCTCGCCCGGCTGAGTGGACGGCCCGTGAGATCGCCGAGGATCGGAGACCGAGGGTCTTGGAGGGTCGTCGGGACGGGGGGGCTGGTTTCGTGGTGGTGAACTTACGGTTCGGCACCGAGCATGTGGTGGTCCGGGGCCGAGCCGGATTGGCTTGGAGCGAGAGTCTTCCTGGGCCCCAGTTCATTTTTATCCTACCTCATAAGCCCCCCACTCCTGCGGGGATGCGAGATTTGGCCGTGGAGGAGTAGTTTTGGGTCGTGTTGGGCCTTCGTGAGAGGGCTACACTGGTGGGAGACCGTACCTCGAGATGGCGAGGGTTTTACGGGTCGGCAAGGGCGATGGCGAACCGTTGGGCCTTCGTGAGAAGGCTACCCTGGTGCGAGGCCCTACCTCGAGCTGGCAAGGGTTTTACGGGTCGGCAAGGGCGATGGCGAACCGTTGGGCCTTCGTGAGAAGGCTACCCTGGTGCGGGACTCTACCTCGAGTTGGCGAGGGTTTTACGGGTCGGCAAGGGCGATGGCGAACCGTTGGGCCGTCGTGAGAAGGCTACCCTGGTGCGGGACTCTACCTCGAGCTGGCGAGGGTTTTACGGGTCGGCTAGGGCGATGGCGAACCGTTGGGCCTTCGTGAGAAGGCTACCCTGGTGCGAGACCCTACCTCGAGCTAGCGAGGATTTTACGGGTCGGCAAGGGCCATGGCGAACCGTTGGGCCTTCGTGAGAAGGCTACCCTGGTGCGAGACCCTACCTCAAGCTGGCGAGGGTTTTACGGG
The DNA here is from genome assembly GCA_017893485.1 of Hemerocallis citrina. Lineage (NCBI taxonomy): Eukaryota > Viridiplantae > Streptophyta > Magnoliopsida > Asparagales > Asphodelaceae > Hemerocallis > Hemerocallis citrina. The sequence goes on from CM030358.1 coordinate 63,063,381, forward strand.
TCGGCAAGGGCGATGGAGAACCGTTGGGCCTTCGTGAGAGGGCTACACTGGTGGGAGACCCTACCTCGAGCTGGCGAGGGTTTTACGGGTCGGCAAGGGCGATGGCGAACCGTTGGGCCTTCGTGAGAAGGCTACCCTGGTGCGAGGCCCTACCTCGAGCTGGCGAGGGTTTTACGTTTCGGCAGGGGCGATGGCGAACCGTTGGGCCTTCGTGAGAAGGCTACCCTGGTGCGAGACCCTACCTCGAGCTGGCAAGGGTTTTACGGGTCGGCAAGGGCGATGGCGAACCGTTGGGCCTTAGTGAGAAGGCTACCCTGGTGCGCGGCCCTACCTCGAGCTGGCGAGGGTTTTACGGGTCGGCTAGGGCGATGGCGAACCGTTGGGCCTTCGTGAGAAGGCCACCCTGGTGCGAGACCCTACCTCGAGCTGGCAAGGGTTTTACGGGTCGGCAAGGGCGATGGCGAACCGTTGGGCCTTCGTAAGAAGGCTACCCTGGTGCGAGACCTTACCTCGAGCTGGCAAGGGTTTTACGGGTCGGCAAGGGCGATGGCGAACCGTTGGGCCTTCGTGAGAAGTCTACCCTGGTGCGAGACCCTACCTCGAGCTGGCGAGGGTTTTACGGATCGGCAAGGGCGATGGCGAACCGTTAGGCCTTCGTGAGAAAGCTACCCTGGTGCGAGGCCCTACCTCGAACTGGCGAGGGTTTTACGGGTCGGCAGGGGCGATGGCGAACCGTTGGGCCTTCGTGAGAAGGCTACCCTGGTGCGAGACCCTACCTCGAGCTGGCGAGGGTTTTACGGGTCGGTAAGGGCGATGGCGAACCGTTGGGCCTTCGTGAGAAGGCTACCCTGGTGCGAGACCCTACCTCGAGCTGGCGAGGGTTTTACGGGTCGGCAAGGGCGATGGCGAACCGTTGGGCCTTCGTGAGAAGGCTACCCTGGTGCGAGACCCTACCTCGAGCTGGCGAGGGTTTTACGGGTCGGCAGGGGCGATGGCGAACCGTTGGGCCTTCGTGAGAAGGCTAAGCCGATGCCGGCTAACTTCGTGGAGCATTAATGGCGCTCCGGGATCTCCCCTGACTCTAACTACCGCATCAGGGCCGTCAGAATCAGGAGAAGACAACGGCGCGAGAACGACCTACCCCCCGGGTCCGAACTTCGTTGGTCACCCCTCCCGCCGTGGTCTCCCCTGACTCTAACTACCGCATCAGGGCCGTCAGAATTAGGAGAAGACAACGGCGCGAGAACGACCTACCCCCCGGGTCCGAACTTCGTTGGTCACCCCTCCCGCCGTGGTCTCCCCTGACTCTAACTACCGCATCAGGGCCGTCAGAATCAGGAGAAGACCACGGCACGAGAACGACCTACCCCCCGGGTCCGAACTTCATTGGTTACCCCTCCCGCCATGATCTCCCCCGACTCTGACTACCGCATCAAGGTCGTCAGAATCGGGAGAAGATCATGGCGCGAGAATAACCACCCGTCCGACCCTCTCAGGGTTTGAATTTTTTAAAGAAACAGGCGTCCGCCCAAGGCAGACACCTCCGGTGGTCAGTCAACCACCATTGCTGTGATCAAAGCTATAGGGGTGAGCGGGGTATTTATAGCCTCCCCCCCAGCACCAGCCACTACGCCTGGGAAACTAAAGCGCCGCGCATTTATTAGAGGAGCCATTTAATGACCCCGGGAAGTTGGAACGCCGCACGAATCCCGGAGCGCCATTAATGCTCCACGAAGTTAGCCGGCATCGGCTTAGCCTTCTCACCAAGGCCCAACGGTTCGCCATCGCCCCTGTCGACCCGTAAAACCCTCGCCAGCTCGAGGTAGGGTCCCGCACCAGGGTAGCCTTCTCACGAAGGCCCAACGGTTCGCCATCGTCCCTGCCGACTCGTAAAACCCTCGCCAACTCGAGGTAGGGTCTCGCACCAGGGTAGCCTTCTCACGAAGGCCCAACGGTTTGCCATCGTCCCTGCCGACTCGTAAAACCCTCGCCAACTCGAGGTAGGGTCTCGCACCAGGGTAGCCTTCTCACGAAGGCCCAACGGTTCGCAATCGCCCTTGCCGACCTGTAAAACCCTCGCCAGCTCGAGGTAGGGTCTCGCACCAGGGTAGCCTTCTCACGAAGGCCCAACGGTTCGCCATCGCCCTTGCCGACCCGTAAAACCATCGCCAGCTCGAGGTAGGGTCTCGCACCAGGGTAGCCTTCTCACGAAGGCCCAACGGTTCGCCATCGCCCTAGCCGACCCGTAAAACCCTCGCCAGCTCGAGGTAGGGCCGCGCACCAGGGTAGCCTTCTCACGAAGGCCCAACGGTTCGCCATCGCCCTTGCCGACCCGTAAAACCCTCGCCAGCTCGAGGTAGAGTCCCGCACCAGGGTAGCCTTCTCACGAAGGCCCAACGGTCCGCCATCGCCCTTGCCGACCCGTAAAACCCTCGCCAGCTCGAGGTAGAGTCCCGCACCAGGGTAGCCTTCTCACGAAGGCCCAACGGTTCGCCATCGCCCTTGCCGACCCGTAAAACCCTCGCCAGCTCGAGGTAGAGTCCCGCACCAGGGTAGCCTTCTCACGAAGGCCGAACGGTTCGCCATCGCCCTTGCCGACCCGTAAAACCCTTGCCAGCTCGAGGTAGGGCCTCGCACCAGGGTAGCCTTCTCACGAAGGACCAACGGTTCGCCATCGCCCTTGCCGACTCGTAAAACCCTCGCCATCTCGAGGTACGGTCTCCCACCAGTGTAGCCCTCTCACGAAGGCCCAACACGACCCAAAACTACTCCTCCACGGCCAACTCTCGCATCCCCACAGGAGTGGGGGGCTTATGAGGTAGGATAAAAATGAACTGGGGCCCAGGAAGACTCTCGCTCCAAGCCAATCCGGCTCGGCCCCGGACCACCACATGCTCGGTGCCGAACCGTAAGTTCACCACCACGAAACCAGCCCCCCCGTCCCGACGACCCTCCAAGACCCTCGGTCTCCGATCCTCGGCGGTCTCACGGGCCGTCCACTCAGCCGTGCGAGGGAGGGAGATGACCTGGCGCAGCCTGGGCCCTCTGATCCTCCCAGAGACACGGGGCCCCTACGATCTGCCATGTCAGCCCCAAAGCCACTTGGGGCTCTTGCCATGTCAGCCCCAAAGCCACTTGGGGCTCTTGCCATGTCAGCCCTAAACCACTCTGGGCACTGCCACGTGTGCCCTAAACCACCTGGGCCTCTTGCCACGTCAGGCCCACGGGCTTTCGGGTCCAGACCCGGCCCCCAGGCGGATCCAAACCCGGTTGGGTTATCTATAAATACCAGACCCCCATTCACCTTCAAAGGTAATCAATCTTTCACCCAAAAAACCCTAGTTACTGCTACTCTCTCACAGAGACTAACTAGATCGTCGGAGGGTCTGCCACCTGGATAAACCCCGGTGTTCCTAGACCGTCTGCAGGTACCCGAGGCGAGGCAATCCGAGCCGCTCCTCCAGTGCCGAGGCGAGCCTACCGCTCACCGTCCGCTACCGAGCCCTTCTCCTCTTACAAATTGAGTCCGAACTCACACCTGGTGCATCCACACTCTATCCAAAAACAAACCGCATCAACCTCTCAGTAGATGTCCAATTGAAGTTTTGTCACTGAGAAAGCTTTGTTGAATTAGATGGTAAGATTAGTTAGTAAAATTACTAATTTACTACGAAGGTATTAGTTAATCGAATTAAATTTGGAGTCACTGCTCAATCAAATCCTAAGGCCTTGCATAGCACTTACTATATGGTGAAGGGATTTTACTAGCAAGTGTCATGTCTGTAACCAATGAATTTGAGAAGATTAATATCAATGTGTACATCATCAAAGTTGAGTTGGAGTGTTGACAGGACAGTACTTAGTTTTTCCGAGGTTTTGTTAAAGAAATAAAGATGGAACTTTAACTTGAAATTGTTCTCGGTTTGTGTATGTGGTTTCCTGCCACTCTATACACGGTACGAAATCTCCCAAGTGCCCTTCCCAACTCCCTCCCCCCGCGTATCCCCTTTCCCTTTTGTACATATTCATTTTATTTTTGTCCTCTTTATTCACTACATTTGTTTAGCTATGAATAAACTGATTCATACTTGAAATATCAAGCTCTTAAACAGTAAAAATATATATATGTATGCAGGACTTTATTTTACTTCTTTGAACGTGCCGATTAAACTATATAGTGCCTGAAGGCTACCTGCTTTTATTATTTTTATGCAAATTATTGGTTGAACATCATTATTATAAAATTTGAGAATTCTTCCACCTTTCTAGGAAAACCTTTTCAGACTCAGAAAAGAAAATTGTGCCGATTGGTCTCCCTTTATCTCCTTCTAAACTCAAGGCTTCTGAACATATCTCCTTCCGCTTCTCCTGCTTTGTGTCGATTGGTCTCCCTTTATCTCCTTCTAGGACTAGATTCATGTCCTGTTGAACCAATGCTTCATGCATGTCCACCTTCAAGAGATCAAAGTTGATCTTGCATTTGAATCGTTTGATTTTCGTGATATGATCTGCCATCTTCTCCAAGGAACTCGAACAAACCCTTTAACCCGAAGATCTGATACCAATTGTTAAGGATTTCTACCGAAAACTTCTCTTAGGATCTTGTTGAGTTATTCGATGCAATCAATACAAACCACTAAGCACATATGAGATCATACCAAACACACCAAAGCATACATAAATTTGTCCCGGTTGGGGCTTTCTCCTTAATCTGGAAGAGAAGAAATCCAAGATGTTATTCAACTAAAGAAGATACAGGAATATTACAATTCTCACCACGACCATCTCTCAAGCCTCACCAGCAAGTACTAGTTGTTTACAATTAGATAATCACTCAATCTCTCTTTCAATGAAGTACTCTCTCTCTTTTGCTCTCAATAGAGGTCAATAACAATAATATATAGAGATCTAGAGAAACTCTAATTTGATATCTTGATACAATAGTCATTGGATATTCCTGAAGAGATAGCTCTACGATAAGAGCCGTCAGATTTGACTTGAAGAGCAAGTTGGGCTTCTCACGAATCACCAAGACCCGACCCAAATAACCGCACCTCAAGGTCGGTCGACCGTCCCCCTCTCGGGAACTCTATGTAGTCGGAGCGGTCGACCGCAACTCTACCTATTGTTGTTGCTGACTGTTTCCCCTTACTTTCACTCCGTCTCTAATCGTCTCGATTCCACTATCGTCTCATCGTCTTCTTATCTAACATAGTATGCAAGACATAAACTCAATAGCTTGCAATGCTTTTCCGGGTTCAAAAGGCTTCAGTTATCTTATTCTGATGCTGAAGAGAAGGCTATGTAATGAGTGTGAGCTATGCTCAAATTTGGAGAAATTTTGCGCCTCCAAGATGTAATGCTAGTTTAATCATGATCCATAACTTGCGATTTTGAGTAACAATTCTGGTATATGTATGAATTCATATTTTTTGCGATGCATTTGCATTTAAATGTGGTTGGTTGCCTGCAAGGAAGCATTTGCAGTGCGTGTGATAATCATCCAGTGGACATAAACCATAGACTGCTGTGTGGCGGTAACTGGCAGTAGTAACACTTTACTATTTTCAGGTAGCTGCTGGTTAATAATACCTTCCTGAAAGTTACAGCCGCACGAAGTTAACCCTTGTGAAACAAATAGCTGTCGTAATGCACTCTATAAGATATGGCAGTTATGCAAGTGCCACTGGAGCGTGGCCAGCCTCTTTGTGAGAGCTTCAAAAAGATTGTGGGTTCGAGTCCCACGGGGTATGAAATTTTTAAAAACAATATTTTTTTTAAAACAAATACAATTTCGCCATTGCCGGGGATCGAACCCGGGTCACCCGCGTGACAGGCGGGAATACTCACCACTATACTACAACGACCTTTTCGGTATGGCCCCATCGCATCAGATACAAGATTAGTGTCATCTCTTGTTGCTTATTTCTCAACGCTCGTGGCTGTCATAATTATATTATTATTATTTGTGAACGGGTCTACAAGAAGCAAGCAACTAAAGAGTGATCCTGTATGGGGTATGATTCAATGCAATCGAATGAGTACTGTTCAAAAGGAAATTCAATCGACAAAGTATGGTGGTATATGATAACAAAAATACTACCATCATACGACGTGGAAGAGTAAGTTCTCAGGGGATCCAATAACCAGAGAGGCACTTGGAGACCTGATTTGCGAAATATAAGACTCCTTTAAACGTTCACGTACTAAGTTAAGTGCACCCAAAAGATGATACACATAACTAAAGCCGAGTACAAAGTAGTAGTCTTAACACAAGGAAACAAGATCTAGGTGATTTACTTCCCACTCTTGCTCAACCCAGCTGCACTCTATATCTGAGCTTGCCTTGTCCTCCATGCCTGTTGCGGCACAAAATTTTAAAAAGTACCAACATTTTTGCGTGATAATTAAGGAGTCCTGCACAGATTAAGAAACGGCAGTAACATGTCTTTATTACAATTAAAGCTCGGTAGAAAATGAATAGAATTAGAACAACTCAATTCTGAGTGACACAACACTGAAAATTAAACTGTTAAATATTCAAACAGGTGAAAAATATTATGCTTCATTGGAGTATGGTTAAGGATATGAAAGGTTAACTGATGCTATGGGGCCAAAAAATATATATGGTTGGGTTGTCTGGTTGCTTACAAGTGACAACCATATGCAACTGCTAGTTCGTTGCAAATTAATGTTTGGTTGTATTGCACTTGTAGGTGCAAGTGTACAGCTGAGGAGAAGATGGCCAGATAAGAGGAGAGATGGCCAGACAGGGCCGGCCCTGAGTTCCGGGGGGCCCTAGGCGAACTTCCGAAATGGGGGCCCCCCTGCCCCATACATTTAAAGAAAAACATGCAAAAAAAAATTTACGTGCGAAATGCGTGCCTATATTTACAAGGGAAGTTTGAAATTGGGGGCCCCTAAAATCGCGATTTCGGCGGGGGCCCGAGGCGGCCGCCTTGCCCGCCTACATATCAGGGCCGGCCCTGTGGCCAGATAAGCATAAGGAGGTGGAAGCCACCAAAGTTCAAGAATTAGGAAGAAATTATGACAGCCAAAAATCATTACGATGGCAGCAGCGATGTTTGGAATTTGCAGCGGAAGTAGGCAGCAACTGCCAGTGCTGACCAGGATGTGGTTGGAGGCGGTAATAGTTAGCGGTTGTCATCATGAATAGTCGTGATAATTGTTGCAAGTTGCAACCAATATGAAAACAAAAGTAAAAACCTTACCTAACATGAATTATGTTGCGGGTTGGAACCCATTTCGATAGAAGAAATAGTAACAAAGGAAAAAAAGTTGCAAGCAAAGGATTCAATTTTTTTGACTTGTAAAACAAAACAGTAAAGAAATCAGTAATTAGTTAGAAGGTAATACTAATGTAAGAATGAAGGATGGTATACCTCTCTGAACTTTAGTGATTCAATTATTTGTTAATTAATAATCTCTCCTAACTTCCTATTTCCAACAGTCAACCTTAATTTCTTAAAAGGATGATTAAATTTCTCAAATCTTTCAAAATCTTGAATTTTCCTCAGACATACGTAACCTTCAAGCTTCAGAGGAGGATTAAGAGACAGTCAAGTTTCCCTTCTTAGTGCGAATGGTCCGAGACAGTCAAGTTTACTTGAATTAGATGTATAAACTCTGAGACTTTTTGTTTGCGAGCTCGAGCTCTCTCCTGAAAATACTTCTTCTGATAAAATATTTCTTTAAACTCATCTTACTTCACTTCAACTGTTCATTTTTGTTAGGCCTAGCCATTCTCCGCCAATGATCAGCATCACACTTTCAACATAACGACAGCAAAGGTAACCACCCAGTTACTCCTCAGAAATATCTAGCACTTTGAATATCTTCTTGAGATCACCAATCCAGTCGTAGGGCTGTAAAGAATCACAACTGCCCTTGAAAAGAGGGTGGATTAAGCTTCCAAAACTTCATAAACTGATTGACTCTGCCACCCGCAGCTTCTCTTGACTGCTTGGAGTGAACTTGGGCAGTGAGCTAAATTGAACATGGCAACTTTCTCAAGCGTTTGGTACACAACTTTCATGCTCTGTATCCAGCAAAAGATCGATAGAAAAAGAATACAAGCCCAGGTCATTAAGGAATTCTAACAATCAAAACGCTAAATAGACAGATGAACAGCAAGTATTCAAATGTTAATGCCTAACTTTAACCCTCAAAACCGAGGATGGTCAATCATTAACAAATAAATTAACCATCACGCAACCCTTAGACATGAAGCTTCAGCTCTAATTAAAGAACCGAACCGAGCTTCTGCTTTGCAAATTTGACATTCAAAAGGTGTCACTCCTTCTTATGATTATCAATCACTTTGGCTAGTTAACTCACACTCATAATAATGCTAAACAATTCCATAAATCAAGAGATATTGTAGTGTAGCAGAACATTGCAATGTTAGTACTCTTTAGTAGCGAATCAGATTAGCAGCTACATACTGAGATAACATATTTCGTAAGTTTAAAAGTATAATATTATGGGCTAAATTAACATTTCACTAATTTCACTGGGATTTTTTTTCCTAGACCAACAGTTCGTGTTAAGCTTTAACAATCCAAGATTTAACATATAGTACACTGAAATATTGGACGAAGGCTGAACCTATCAACTGACGGTACATAATTAATCATCAGGCTACATACTTCAACGTTTGGGTCCAAAATTAAGAAACCCCCACCGTTTAAATTCCTCTCATACAAAAGTCTTTTCTGCAGTTGAACCATTTCTTGCAAGAAGAAACTTCTCGTTGCCATTCAGAAACATGCAAATATATTCCTCTCATACAAAAGCTTTAACATGGATGTAGTGGGCCGGAAAATGTTAATTCTGAGATTAAATTAACTTATCAAGCTAATTTGTAAATAATGAGATAAAATGAACTTGTAGAATGAAATAATCTCTAATTGGCAGATTAAAATCCAATATTCATTGATTTTTGTCTAGCTCATAAAATTTCTTTCTACAAGTAGTAAAACTGTAGCATACTGTTGGTTCGGATAAAAATGGTGAAAATATTAGAAACCAACATGTGCAAACGTAGCATGACATATTTTGATTCATAAATACACTATGACAAATACTATAAAGTATCCATTAAATAAAGCATATAACTATTTACGAAATAGTGAATACATAAAAATTTGCCCATAAATCTAAGACTTGCTGAAGCTTGCAAGAATGGGAATAAGTATGACGACAACCAGAATCAACAAAATAATAATCCCAATGCACATCCACTTCCTGCTCCCCCTCTGATACTCCTTTGCACTCTTGAGCTCCTTGTTCCCATCAGTCACATAGTGTGCCGCATTCAACACATGATGCTCAATATCATCCATCCTCTCCCCCTGCGCCTCAACCATCACTGCCATATCAAGAAACACCTGATGCAGCTCCAGCAAACTCCTCTCAATCTCCTTAGCCCCATCATGCCTATCCTGTATCTCATGCACTGTATCCAACACCTTCCCTTTCCCGTGCTCCGATATTGCCTTCTTTAACAAATCCTCGCTCTCTCCATTAGCAATAATCTTCTCAATCACCTCCTCTTCTGGGATTTCCCCTGTAACTGTGAAATATCTCCTTTCGACTGTTTCCTTGTACTCTGCCATCATTCTCTGTCGCAAATCTTGAAACTCGAGCATCATCTCTTTGAGCTTCTTTCTCAGCCCATTGGTGACCGAGGTCCTGGTACGGTCAATTGGGGTTCCCTCGGAGTAGCAGCCGCTGGAGAGGCGCCTGTTCTCGGCATTGGCACGATCCATTGCCTCGACAAGTGTGCGAATCGACCGTGCCTTTTTGAGGATGAGGACAATGTCGGAGTTGATTCTGGCACGGATGGATTTGAGGACTTCGGGCTTGTGGGCTGATTTGGAGTCATCGTTGGCAGATTTGAGGTTGGTAAGGAGGTCGCGAATGGAGGACATTTCATCTTTGACGAACTCGGCTTGTGAGAAGAAGTTGCGGAGGTTGGCATCAGAGGCAGAGGTTAACTCGACGACATCGTGACTGGGTGGTGGTGAACCACCTTGTTCTAGATCGTCTTTGAGGGCTTCTTTTTTGAGGTCGACATAGCTGGTGAATGACTTCGTCATAAGATTGTTCATGTTTGATGCAATTTGGGGGGGTTGGGGAAGTTTGTGATTTGAGAGAGATAAAAAGAGTTGTAAGGGGGCGTTTTGTTTTTGTGAAGGGAAGGCTGAATGGTGGTGGTGGTGCTATTTTGAATGAGAGAAAGGAGGAGAAGGTAGCCTGTTTTTGTGAAGGGAAGGCAAAATGGTGGTGATGGTTGTGCTATTTTGAATGAGAGAAAGGAGGAGAAGGTAGCCGTTGGAGTGTTGTTTTGGAAGAGACAATGGTGGTATTTTAAATGAGAGAAAGGGAAGAAGTAGCCGTTGGGTTGGGGGAGGAGGAGGAGATTACAACGGTTACTTCTCTCTTGTTGCTTATTTCTCAGAATTTTTTAACAAGAGCAATGCTTCAGCCACTATCAATTTTACCACCATTCTCTTCACTACTTTAGGTGGCATACTCCTATTGGAGAGTTTCCCCCCTACTCTATCTTTCCCTATCTATTAGAGTGTGCCACCTAAAGTAATGTTTGGGAACCCAAAAAATTAGGGAAAGGAATGGAATACTGCGGATAAGCTCATCTTATCCTATTCCAGAGCCTGTTTGTTTTGAAAAAGAAAACAAAGGAAACAACTAAATTTCATTCCCTAGAGAAAGATTTCAACCAATTTCTATTCCGACCCCAACCCCCTCGGAAAGCTGCGTAAAGGAATAGAGAATCAACCCATTTCAACCAATTTCATCCTTTAATAGCGCGCCAACCTTTCTTCAACTGATTTATAATGGGTACGCGCGTCAAAAGCTTGTTATCGACTTCAAGCCGGCCTGGGAACCCTCAGTTTTTCCTCCAAAATCGCAGGTATCGACTTCAGCCGGCCTGGGAACCCTCCACTCCTCCAAAATCGCAGGTATGCGTCGTCACTCTCTTCCCCCTCCCAAACCCTCCACTCCTCCGCCCTCTTCTCCCTCCCCCGTCCCCACTCCCCCGTCATCACATATCTATCTTTCACAAGTAACTTGCTTGCTGGGTGAGCTTGGATGTTTGGAAGATGGGTTTTTATTGATTTTGAGATAATGTATAGTTGTGGAATTTTTTGTTTTTTTGTTTGTATTTTTTTTAGTAGAAAATAGATGTGGATCGAGTGTGATTGCTTGGTTTTAGTAGAAAGTTTCCACAAGCATTGTGTGCTTTCACATTAGTCTTCACATTTTATCTATTTCTTACTTTACTTTCCAGTATAAGAACTTAAAAAGATTTATCAAATTTTTGACAGCTCTATCCCGAATGTAGACTTTAGTTGTAGCATTGCTGATGATGATGATCCAGGGAAGTACTATTTTTTCATGGAACAACTTCAAAGTAATCTTCTGCACTTAGAACTTGCTTTGTTAATTTTAATGTGTAGCTGTAGTGTGGGATTTACTTGTTGGGACCTCACTTTGATTGATTCATAGGCATGCCTTGTGTGGTTTTAAGTAGCAGGTGCCACATCTTCATGCTACTCCAAATTTTCATGTGTTACTGGAACATCGACCTCTTCCATTTTAACAGCATCTTTTACTTAGAAGATTATTAGAAGATTACATATTTACTTAGAATACATTTTAACAGCATCATGTGATATTCCCAGGAATACATATTTACTTAGAAGATTATTATTATCACATAGCAGCCAATATGGTCATACCAGCTTTAGTTTTGTTTCTCTTTTATGATAGTTTCATTCTGTGCTACTGTTCGCGCCTTCGTATAATTTTTTTCCTTGCAAAACTTAGCTTTGATTAAAAGGACCCACCTGTGTTCTATTTCATCTCATCAACAAGATTAGTTTTGAACATAACAGCCCTATTCCTGGGAATTAGTATGGGAAAAATAATCTATATTTCCCTTTTCAGGGGATTCAATTGATTAATTTCATGTGAAATTTTATTAGTGATCATTATGATCACTACACCTGTCAATTTCGCTCTTCTGAATAATTAAGATAGAAAATATAATCAGGTTTGTGCTTGGTTACTGTTGCTTGAGTACTTTAAATTGTTTTTAATCTGGTAGGATTCTCTGAGGCATGTTCATAGGCATAGAAATGTCCCTGTTGATTTTCTGTAACATCACCTGTTTAATATTGTTCTTTGCAGCATGGTTCTAAGTTTTGAACTGCTTAGATGGTCTCCTGGTATATGCAGTATTAGACTAGTTGTTTCCTTTTTTGTCATTCTTACCAAAATAGGTTATATTTTAGGAATCGTTTACCATAAGTTTGTGTTAAGCTGGAAGTTTTGGTCTTGACGAGCTTCGATAAAAAGTTGTGAAAATTTTAAAATTGTTGAACTTTTCAAACTTCAATGCTGTCATTTTCTTCAAAAGCCTCAGTCTTATCATGTCATTTCTAAAGAGTGTTTCACTCAAACAATTATCATTCACTATGACCATCCTGTGTGATTTTGTTTGCTTAATCTTTTATCCACTTACGTCTGATTCTGATTTCTGATTATGTTGCATTACTTTGGTTCATTGAAGGTGAATGATAGTTTCCCCTTCCCTATTTCCGTGTCATGGAAAAGTGCTGCTCCAGATTCACAGAGTGCTGCACTAGACAATCATTCTAAAGGCGAGCGGGCAAAATTAAAGGTCAAAGTCCATCTGAATCTCCACGGAATTGTTTCTGTTGAGTCGGCAACTGTAAGTATCTGATGATCTACACATAAATTGATCTTTAAGTCTATCTTTAGTATTGCTACTTACAGATAGAGTATTTCTCTAGCTCTTAGAGGAGGAAGAGGTCGATGTTCCAGTAACACCTGGAAAGGACAGTAAAGTTATTCATACTGTCGAGTACAGTATCTACATTCTAGTTGTTTTTATTTTTAAATTGTAATTCATATCGACAGACATTGCATTCAGTATCTACAATGCAATTCATATCTACATACATTGTAATCCAGACTAGATACTGTACTCAGAATAACTCTACAATGCAATTCATATCTACATACAATGTATCATGTCTTGTTTGACTAGATACTTTCAGTATCTACATTCTAGCTGACTGCATGCTTGTCTTCATGATTCTAGTATCAAAGAGCAGCAATCCCATCTAAGTCATCAGGACAAACAATATGAAAAATACAACATGAAAAAGTAAGCATGAGGGCTGCAAAGTTTATGACACAGATGAAGAGAACATTTATCTATGGTGGCAAAGTTTAAAGTCTAATAATGTCTATAGCAAGAAACTGTTAAACTCTGAAAGCAGCAAACCTGTGGAGGACTACATTGATGATGAAAACATAAACATGAAAATTTCTGAACGATTGAAAGCCCTTGATGCCCCTGTCATATTGGTGGTTGAAAAAGAAGAAAATTACTGAGAACATAGGTTTTTTAAAATGTCGTAATCCATTGTTTTCCATTGTTTGCCAAACAAGACTAGAAAATGGAAACAAAAAAAAATCAATTTCATTCCACCAGTTGCCAAACACACACAACTTATAAAGTTAATTCATCCCTTTCCCTTTCTTTCCATTCCTCTCCATTCATTTTCATTCCATTCCTTTCCATTCCCCAACTTAAATGTTTCCAAACAGACCCGTAGTGAAGAGAAATGTAGTGAAATTGGTTGTGGATGTAGCATTACTCTTTTAACAAAATAACCCACTTTTTAAAAGTATTTACCAAACTGACCCACAGTCGAAAGTATTTACCAAAACGACACACTCGCTAACTCAGTTAGCGACCTTAGTGAAAACGGGGTCGCTAACTAAGATAGCTAGTGTATACTTTGGCTTTTTTTCAGGCTTCACTACTTGGGAAAAAATCTGAAGAAAAAAGCCAAGTATACACTCGCTATCTCAGTTAGCGACCATATTTTCACTAGGGTCGTTAACTGAGTTAGCGAGTGTCGATTGAGAATTCACTTAATACCACACTCGCCATCTCAGTTTCTTTTTCCCTAACAACAAAAATTCTCACATTAATTTCAATGCAATTGCCAAGAATAAGTAACAAAACAGAAATTGCAGATGGAGCAGAGAAACAAATTCGTGATTGTTACCTCGTCGGTTGCAGAGATCGGCTTATCCTGCTGGATTTTTCTTCTAGAGTTGGGGCACTAGTACAATTGTATAATTCTTGAAACCCTTGATCTGACTGATAGGATCAAAGAAGAGAATTTTTTGTCGTACTGACCCACTTTTTGAAAATATTTGGGGGTCTGACATACTTTCGAAAATAATTAGTGATCTGACCCAGTTTTGGACACGTCAGCATAAGCCGTTATTGGAATTAACAGCATAGGTTATATGCCGTTATTTTCAATAACGGCATCATTTTAGATTTTTTTTTTGCATGCCGTGATTTGGAGTAACGGCATCAGTATATTTCTTTAAAAAATATACTGATGCCATTATTTCTTAATTGTAGTTTAAGTACATGTGACTTTTCTTAATTATGGTCACTGATCATGCGGTCTCGTGTGGATTGATAATAATCTGTGTTGAATTTTCGGCAATAGGTAATGTGTCTTTTGCCTGTAATCGATTTTTTTTTTTCCACTTTTCGAAATTATTTGCAGAAATAGGACAGTTGTCAAAGTATTTGTATTCGTGAACTCAACAACTAAACTCGCGTGTTTCATGCTCGCCGTTGGAACACAGCGAGTGTAGCTTTTTTTTTGTTTGAGAAACTCCCTGTTTCTAACGGCGAGTTTAGTTCAAAATTTTCAATGAAAACTCGCATTTCCCAACGGCGATGACATTTTCACTAAACTCGTTGTTGGGAAAGGCGAGTTTAGTTCTTATTTATTTATTTATTTATTATTTTTGAAGACTCGCCGTTCCCAACGGCGATGACATTCACACACTAGACTCACTGTTGGGAACGGCGAGTTTAGTTCAAACAAATTTTCTGCAGAGTTTTTTTCGAATATTCACTAAGTCCAACAATGTTTCCCTCTGTGAAATTTTTTACATCCTCACCGTTTCCAACTAATATAAATGTTTTTGCCGTTGGGAACAACGAGTCTTTATTGAAAATTTTGAACCAAACTTGTTATTCCCAACAACGAGTCTAGTGTAAATGTCCTCGCTATTGGGAACAACAAGTCTTCATTGAAAATTTTGAACTAAACTCACCATTGAGAACGGCGAGTTTCTCAAAAAATTAGCACTAAACTCGCCGTGTCCTAACGGCGAGCATGAAACAAAACTAAACTCGCCATTTGGAACGACGAGTTTAGTTGTTGAGTCCATGAACGCAAATACTTTGACAACTGTCATCTTTCTGCAAATAGTTTCGAAAAGTGGCATATTAAAAATAAAAAAAAACAAAACGCCAGCAATCTAGAAATGACTTTGTGAGAAACCGATTTATTCAATGGAGTCAATGTCGTGATTTGGAGTCACGTGATTTGGAGTAACGACATCAGTATATTTCTTAATTTGGAGTAACGGCATCATTTTAGAATTTTTTTTTGCATGCCGTGATTTGGAAAATTTCTAGTATTCTTATAAAATGAAGTGGAATTTATAAAAAATAGATTTAGAAATTTTCATATGTATATTTGAGAAGTAAAAAGAAGAAATTGAGATAGAAAGTAAATTTTTACTTCAGCTTAATTAGTAAAGAGTATGAAATTTATATTTTTGAAGAAGAGATAAATGTGTTTGTGTGAAGTGAATTCCTTTGAAAGGATTGTACTCTTATTTGGTTTAAGAATTTCTTTATTGTGGTTGAGATACATTGTATGAGCTTGATTTTAATCATAAAATTTCTTGTGATGAAATTGGGTCCTTAAAAGGAATTATTTTGCTTATAAAGACTACGGATGAATAACTAGATCATGAATAGTGACAAGATTTTGATTACTTTGTGAATAAGTTGAAGATGAAAATATCTAGGTTTAAGACATGTTTATTATAAGGGTATGTGTACCCATGGTTTCTTGTATATGGAAAAGTTGTGATTTAGAGTTAGTGAGACCTCGGGTACCTGCATTATTTGATTTGAAAAGAGTTAAGATATATTTTGAGATATAGCCATGGAGCTATCTCGGTAAATGTTGATTAAGTCCAGTAGGAGGTAAAACTAATTCTAGGTTTGGAAACTTATTCATGTCTTGAACTATATGATTAGGCACATAAGTGAAGGTGTAGTTGTAACGCCCCTGCCCCAAGCCCGGACAATTTATACAATTTTATAGACAAATTAGATACTATGTAGTACAACTGCCCACCACAGGCTGCCTCTCAAAAGGTGGTTAACCGAATTGGTGACTAATGATCATTGGCAATTATTATTTATATAAGTGCCACGTGGCTCAAAGAAGCACCAACAGCACATTTGTGTTTAATCCTTCTTTTTTTTTTTTTTTTATAAATCCTTCCTATAGAAATCTCTATAGGACCAAGTCAAATTCTTTTTATTATATATATTTCAAACCATATATATATTTCAGAAATACGGGGTCAAATTCTTTTTATTATATATATTTCAAACCATATATATATTTCAGAAATACGGGGTATTACATACACCCCCCCTTCAGGCTCTGATACCATCAGTAACGCCTCTGCCCCGAGCCCGAACAATTTATACAATTTTATAGACAAATTAGATACTATGTAGTACAACTGCCCACCACAGGCTGCCTCTCAAAAAGTGGTTAACCGAATTGGTGACTAATGATCATTGGCAATTATTATTTATATAATATTTTATTACTTGAAAGCTTCGATATGGGATTAATCTCTTCACTACTCCCGGTTCCATACCCGTGTACACACCCAGGGAATAATCCCCTAGGAGTGCCACGTGGCTCAAAGAAGCACCAACAGCACATTTGTGCTGGGCTTCACAAATCGGTGGGTCCCCCACCTTCCAAACCGGGTACAAACAACCCCATTATCATTTTCAAATCCATTTAATCCTTCTTTTTTTTTTTTTTATAAATCCTTCCTATAGAAATCTCTATAGGACCAAGTCAAATTCTTTTTATTATATATATTTCAAACCATATATATATTTCAGAAATACGGGGTATTACAGTAGTAAACCTGGGCAAACGTAAGTGGGTTGTTTCTATATAATCGGTGGTGGATCTCTGTGGCTATAGATCCAGTTGGTGGACTGTGGTTGCTCCGTAGGAGATGGGCTTTTATTTTTAAATTCGGGACTTAGCGTAGTCGGGCGGATAGTTTGACATACTCCAATATATATACGTATATCGGGGCTAGAGGGGCACTTGCGGGATGATTCGTACGATGTGGGATTTGTTATAACAGTCAGCGGTAGACTCCGGGGCTGGGATTCAAATTTGTGGAATGATCTAAACCTTGTCTTATTACTGGGTAGTTTCATGGCGAGGGATCGAACCCTTTATTGAGGAGTACGTAGGCGCTTGCCCTCGGACCTGTGTAGTATGGGACGCATAGAAACCGAATAAGTGTGCATTAGTGTCATCCTAATATAAAATGTGTACATTAGGCATTAAGGCATGGCATACACTTATATGTTTAGAATAATCACTTTTGACACTTTATTATTCATTCAAATTTTTGTAGTTTGTTAAAGCATTGAGATCGTGATATGTACGACATAGAGACGATAGCCGAGTATAACATTTTCGTCAGTTGTAAGTGACTAACGTGCCCATAGCTTGATATGCAGGTAATGAAATTTTCCATGAAGAAGTAAATATGTCATGATGCAGATGCTGATTTACATTGTTATAGTTGTACAAGTTGTATTTTATTTCATTGTTGTATTCTTCCGCTGTGTAAACAAAAATGTAATGAACTCCGATGTATTATTGAAAAGTTTTAATTTCCATGTAAAATTGTACGAAGTGAAGTAAAGATCCTATGAGATTTCGAATTCGGTCTTACTTGAAATTCGGAGCGTTACAATTCTGACGTCTTCTCTAGATGACTCCCCTTTGAACCCCATTTCTTTTTCCCTATCATTATACACCCCTTTGTCATCTCTGTGATCGGATTTCCCAACATCAATGTCCTCCTCATCTTCAGCCGCCTCGTCTTCATTGTCGCCCTGCTGCTCAGGAGGGAAAAAATCCGAATTATCAATTGGCTTTTTGCCCCTTAAAATTTGAGCACTGACCCCCTTCAAAACCTTCAGCCAGCCCATCAACTGCACCCTCTTTGGGCCTCTCGCTTTCGCGTCTTGGGCCAGCCCACCATAAAACAGGTTTTTTGTAAACGATCTGACAGCGAACTCAACAGCCTCCTTAAATTCTGCATTAGTCAACCTCAACACCTCCGCTTGTCTTTTCGTGGGCCCCCTGCCGAATTCGAAATCTTGGGAGTGAATGTGCCGCTTCAGTATCGTGTAGAGTGCCTCGTACACATGACGGCCCGGTTGTTGTCTTGTCCACCTCACCTTGACGTCTCCTTCCCTCAGTCATTTCCCCTCTGACCTCTTCAATAGCCATCCCATCCCATGTCACCTTTTCACCGCAGTACAACTGATCCCCTATGGTCCCTGATCCCGTGTCTGTTGTAATGGACGACCAAGATTGGTCTGGCTCTGATCCGACGGCTTGCGTTGATCCGAATGTTTATTCTGATCTGCAAGCAACGAACGGTGATGATTTGATCTAGCCAGATCCAACGACTGGTGTTCATCGTTTACCTCTCGCTTAAAGTGGAAGTCTGTTTCCGAGTTCGAGCCGGAGTACTCTTGCGAATTTCTGAACGACACCTTCTTCCTTTCAACAATTACTTTAATCTCGTGCCTCTCCTCCTCGAATTGAGCTATGATCACCGATGGGATTTGGCTTAGGTCGTCGATCCCAATCTGAAACCTCACATACTCTCTTCTGGATTGAGTATTGGTATTCTTATCAATGGTGATAAGATGTCCAAAACTGTGAATAAGGTTTTGAAACCCCGACATCACCCAACACTGAAACGGTAAATTGAATAGACGTACCACATCGATGGTAAAGAATCAATTTTCATCGCCCCATAGCTTCTCGACCACCTACTCATCGTGATGTAGAACTCCTCCCCTTCAAGACTCTCGCTGGCCAACAACTCCCTCGTTGTCTCTTCCATTTTGTAATAAATCATAAGAGAATCTTCCTTCACTTTTTGAACCTCCCAATTCAGCCTCGAGCACGGTCTCATGCTATCTGACAGCAACTCCTTGATAGACTCAATCGTTGGGTTCCTAGTGTGGACCTTGAGCATGATGCAAAACCTTAATCGACTCTCAAAGTCGGCCATGATCGGAGTAGGAGTTATTACCGCCTTAATGACCTTCCTCCGACAATCATTGCTTTCCTCCGACCTCTCTAGATTGCCCTTGCTACCCACTCCATTACTCTGTTCGGCTGTATGGGGTGAAATTGAGTGTGCACTTCCTGACGGCTTGCTCTTCGTGCAGTTCTTTGATATGTGTCCAAACTTCTTACATGCGTAGCAGAATCAGTCATTAGTACACTCGTGGATAGTGTATCCCCTCCCCGTGCACTTGTGGCACGTTGTGAGCTTTGGAGCCATTGCCGGCCCTGACGATGATGAGGAGTTCAATTTCTCCGCCTTCCTTTCAGCCTTCTTGACCCGTTTAGGCTTATACAGGATCCATTCCCCCTCCTCATCCTCCTTCACCATCTCCCTCTCCGGTGAGAACCCACCTCTGCGATGCTCACCACGAGAAGGTTCCCCTAGAGATCTTTTAGACGCTTCCAGATACGACCCTCTATATGCCGTAGGTGGATGCTGAACTCCTCTATCCCTCTCTGGCGACATCCTTTGTAGACCTGGCAAACGGGCCGGGTCAGGTACCCATGGGTACGGGTTGCTTGATCCACGGGTCCAACGGGCCGGATCGAAAAGTAACCGCAACTTTTTTTTAAGTTTTTTTCCAACCCGGACCCGACCCGCGGGTACCCACAAGTACCCATGGGTACCCGCCAATATTTCATTGTTTATTTTGAGTTTGTTTTGGGGTTTTTAAAAAAAAATTAAAATTTTATTTTAATTGAATAATTGATTAAAAACATTAGCAACATGCTATCATTTTTAAAAAAAATGTAAAATATAAAATTGAATAACTGAAACAACAACAAATGTAATCAGGAATCAAGAACGATAATTTAATAAGCTTGTTGTTTGTTGTTTTTTTATGCTTCTTGTTCAAATAAATATATATATCAACATTCAAAATCCAACTAGCATTTCAATTTATCATTTCATCAACAAAGATAAAAGAGCAATAATTTGTCCAATCATGAAAAGAAAGAGCAATTATTTTTCTAAGTATACAAACATAATTGAGTCTAAACAAAATTTAAACATAATCAAAAATACAATTGCAAAATCAAAACAATGAAACCATATGACAAGTTTCTAAAGTCTTGAAATTAATTACAGTAAAAACAATGAAACCAAATAAAATTCAAACTCAACACACTCAAATAAATTACAACTCAAGTTGATGAATATTTAATTTAATTTAATTTATTTAAATACATGGGTACCCACGGGTACCCGTGGGTATAACCGACCCGACCCGCGGGTTCACGGGCCGGGTAAAAAAGTAACCGCTCATTTTTTTTCAAAATTTTCCTTATCCGTACCCGGCCCGTACGGGTACACCCGTGGGTACCCACGGGTCACGGGTCAAGATTGCCAGGTCTAATCCTTTGACTACTCTTCCACGGAGCTCTATGCCCATCCTTTCCAACCCCTCTGTTCGCCAGACCTCTATGGCCACCATGTCCACACTCTAGGGGCCAATTACAGCTATGTTTTGGTTTTTTGAGGGTTGGTAGTGCGTGTAAAAAAATCGGGATGTGCTTGGCTGTGCCGTTGTGTGAGACGGCAGGGTTTTTTGTGGTTTGGGGGGTTGGTGGAGCTGTCTGGGTTGGATATGTCTAGTTGTGATGTTTGCGAGGTAGGTCGGAGCCCGAAGACGGGGTCCCCCCATGAGACCGCTTATTACATACTAGTATTTTACCACCATGAGATCGATTGTGAAGCTTGGGCCCAAGACGGGGTCCCTCCGTGATAAGCGCTCACTTGTCACAGCTTCCGAGGTGGTGGTCTCAACTGTCGCGGAGCGTCCGGGATGTGAAGAAGGTGGAGGAAATTTGATTCGGTGTGAAGATTGAGGTGTATAGTTGTGGGGCTAGGACCCGAAGAAGGGGTCCCCCATGAGCGTTACTGCACAGCGTGAGGCTTGGGCCCGCAGAAGGGTCCCCCCATGAGGTGCACAGAGAGGAGATGTTTGTCTTCTTGGTCGGCAGTAGAGGAGTCACACACTGAACTCGACCTTCCTTAATCCACTGCCACAGACTTTGCAACAACACTGCCACTACGCCCTCATCATTGACTCTGAAATCTACAACGTTCACCGCCTGCAGGGGCGAGAGGTGAAGGTGATTCTTCAAATTGGTTGTGATTTGGTTGGGTTTTACGTGAGAGAGAGTGAGAGAATGAGAGAGTAAAGACGTTACTTCTCACTACTCTATGCAGGTGTCTGTTTGTGTTAGACTGTGTTCGTAATTAGGGTTAGAGAGAGTTTTTTGCGAGATTCTCCTTTTGGGTTCGACTCCGATTGGGCCATGTTTGAAGTGGTGTTGATGAGGTAGAAGGAGGGGAGCGACAAATTTTCAAATCCCACAGGATTCGCTTCAGGTGGGTGGACGCGTGCCGTGGAGGTGGGTGCTCGAAGCTTGCTTGACGGACATACAATTAGTTGGTCCTCGTAGGTTAGAGTGAGAGCTGATTATATGTACTAGTCATGTCGCTTCATGTTTTTTTTTTTCTTCTGTCTGTAGGTTGTAACTTACTCCAGCATGCTGGGGTTGTTTTGTTAATTTCTTATTAATGAAACAGGGTGGCCTTATTCCACCTTTTCCCTAAAAAAAAGACTTAATTCTACTTCTTTGAACGTGCTGATTAAACTATATAGTGCCTTTGGGCTGAAGGCTACCTGCTTTTATTATTTTTATTCAAATTATTGGTTGAACATCATTATTATGAAATTTGAGAATTCTTCCACCTTTGCATGAAAACCTTTTCAGACTCGGATGAGAAAATTGTACCGATTGGTCTCCCCTTATCAAACCCAAGACTTCTAAACATATCTCCTTCCGCTTCTCCTGCTTTGTGCCGATTGGTCTCCCTTTATCTCTTTTTAAGACTAGATTCAAGTCCTGTTGAACCAATGCTTCATGCATGTCCACCTTCAAGAAATCAAAGTTGATCTTGCATTTGAACCGCTTGATTTTCGTGATATGATTTGCCATCTTCTCCAAAGAACTTGAACAAACCCTTTAACCCGAAGCTCTGATACCAATTGTTAGGGATTTCTACCGAAAATCTCTCTTAGGATCTTATTTAGTTATTCGATGTAATCAACACAAACCACCAAGTACATATGAGATCATACCAAACACACCAAAGCACACACAAATTTGTTCCGGTTAGGGCTTTCGCCTTAATCCGAAAGTGAAGAAACCCAATATGTTATTCAACTAAAGAAGATACAATAATATTACAATTTTCACCACGACCATCTCTCAAGCCTCACCAGCAGGTACTAGTTGTTTACAATTAGAGAATCACTCAATCTCTCTTTCAATGAAGTACTCTCTCTCTTTTGCACTTAATGGCGGTCAATAACAACAATATGTACAGATCTAGAGAAACCCTAGTTTGATATCTTGATACAATAGCCATTAGATATTCCTGAAGAGATAGATAGCTTTACGATAAGAGCCGTCAGATCTGACATGAAGAGCAAGTTGGGCTTCTCACGAATCACTCAGACCCGACCCAAATAATCCATCAACGCCACGTTCGGTCGACCGCACCTCAAGGTCGGTCGACCGTCCCCCTCTCGGGAACTCTGTGCAGTCGGAGCGGTCGACCGACCCCAAGTGCAGTCGACCGCAACTCCACATGTTGTTGCTGATCGTTTTCCTTGCTTTCACTCCGCCTCTGACCGTCTCGATTCCTCTATCATCTCATCGTCTTCTTATCTAACATAATATGCAAGATATAAATCCAACAGCTTGCAATGCTTTTCCGGGTTGAAAAGACTTCAGTTATCTTATTCAGATGCTGAAGAGAAGGCTATGTAATGAGTGTGAGCTACGTTCAAATTTGGAGAAATTTTGCGCCTCCAAGATGTAATGCTAGTTTAATCATGATCCATAACTTGCGATTTTGAGTAACAATTCTGGTATATGTATGAATTCATATTTTTTGCGATAAATTTGCATTTAAATGTGGTTGGTTGCCTGCAAGGAAGCATTTGCAGTGCGTGTGATAATCATCCAGTGGACATAAACCATAGACTGCTGTGTGGCGGTAACTGGCAGTAGTAACACTTTACTATTTTCAGGTAGCTGCTGGTTAATAATACCATCCTGAAAGTTACAGACACACGAAGTTAACCCTTGTGAAACAAATAGCTGTCGTAATGCACTCTATAAGATATGGCAGTTATGCAAGTGCCACTGGAGTGTTGTCAGCCTCTTTGCGAGAGCTTCAGAAAGATTGTGGGTTCGAGTCCCACCGGGTATGAAATTTTAAAAAACAAAAAAAATTCGCCGTTGCCGGGGATCGAACCCGGGTCACCCGCGTGACAGGCGGGAATACTCACCACTATACTACAACGACCTATTTGGTATGACTCCATAACATTTGATACAACATTAGTGTCATCTCTTGTTGCTTATTTATATTATTTTTGAACGGGTCAACAAGAAGCAAGCAACTAAAGAGTGATCCTGTATGGGGTATGATTCAATGCAATCGAATGAGTACTGTTCAAGGAGGTTCAATCGACAAAGTATGGTGGTATATGATAACAAAAATACTACCATCATACGACGTGGAAGAGTAAGTTCTCAGGGGATCCAATAACCAGAGAGGCACTTGGAGACCTGATTTGCGAAATATAAGACTTCTTTAAACGTTCACGTACTAAGTTAAGTGCACACAAAAGATGATACACATAACTAAAGCTGAGTACAAAGTAGTAGTCTTAACACAAGGAAACAAGATCTAGGTGATTTACTTCCCACTCTTGCTCAACCCAGCTGCACTCTATATCTCTGCTTGCCTTGTCCTCCATGCCTGTTGCGGCACAAAATTTTAAAAAGTACCAACATTTTGCTTGATAATTAAGGAGTCCTGCACAGATTAAGAAACGGCAGTAACATGTCTTTATTACAATTAAAGCTCGGTAGAAAATGAATAGAATTAGAACAACTCAATTCTGAGTGACACAACACTGAAAATTAAACTGTTAAATATTCAAACAGGTGAAAAATATTATGCTTCATTGGAGTATGGTTAAGGATATGAAAGGTTAACTGAGATCAAGTTGGTCTGCAGACCCAAAAAAAATATATGGTTGGGTTGTCTGGTTGCTTACAAGTGACAACCATATGCAACTGCTAGTTCGTTGCAAATTAATGTTTGGTTGTATTGCACTTGTAGGTGCAAGTGCACAACTGAGGAGAAGATGGCCAGATAAGCATTAGGAGGTGGAAGCCACTAAAGTTCAAGAATTAGGAAGAAATTATGACAGCCAAAAATCATTACGATGGCAGCAGCGATGTTTGGAATTTGCAGCGGAAGTGGGCAGCAACTGCCAGTGCTGACCAGGATGTGGTTGGAGGCGGTAATAGTTTTTTTTTTGTTTTTTTGATCATAAAAGGTTGGCCTAAGCCCCCCTTGTTTCATTAAAAAGTTTTTAATAAAACAGAACAAATAATCCCAAAACGAACAATGATGTTCATGTGTCCCACATACAGGCCATGATACCCATTGTCCTACCAAAAAATGAGTCCCCCTATACAGTTCGGTAAAGACCCATTCATACAACCCAAAATACATACAAGAAAATAGACCGATGCCCCAAAAACCTGTAACTACCGGCCTCAAACAAGATTCCAAAAACTCCCAAAAGCCTCACGGACACCCTCCTCATTCCAATGAATCAACCATCTTCAGCTGTGTCTTCCTCTTCCTGTGGCTGAACTTGATTGTTGGCACTGTCCTTGTACATATCCTTGATTTTCTTCGTCCGTTCTTCACCTGCTATTTTAGACCAGAACATGATATTAGCAATAATCTTGAACAGCAATTGTTGATGTATGATGTGTCTGTGTGTGCTTCTAAAGATTCTATTGTTTCGTTCTAGCCATATGCCCCAACATATTGCCGCCATCCTAATATCCCAAATGCAAGAGTTGTTGTTGTGAATGTGACCATCTCTCCATGTTCTGAGGAGGATTGAATTTCTCAAATCTTTCAAAATCTTGAATTTTCCTCAGACATACGTAACCTTTAAGCTTCAGAGGAGGATTAAGAGACAGTCAAGTTTCCCTTCTTAGTGCGAATGGTCCGAGACAGTAAGTTTCCTTGAGTTAGATGTATAAACTCTGAGACTTTTCCTTTTCGAGCTCAAGCTCTCTCCTGAAAATACTTCTGATAAAATATTTCCTTAAACTCATCTTACTTCACTTCAACTGTTAATTTTTGTTAGGCCTAGCCATTCTCCACCAATGATCAGCATCACACTTTCAACATAAAGACGGCAAAGGTAACCCAGTTACTCCTCTGAAATATGTAGCACTTTGAATATCTTCTTGAGATCACCAATCCAGTCGTAGGGCTGTAAAGAATCACTACTGCCCTTGAAAAGAGGGTGGATTAAGCTTCCAAAACTTCATGACTCTGCCACCCGCAGCTTCTCTTAACTGCTTGGAGTGAACTTGGGCAGTGAGCTAAATTGAACATGGCAACTTTTTCAAGCGTTTGGTACACAACTTTCATGCTCTGTATCCAGCAAAAGATAGATTGAAAAAGCATACAAGCCCAGGTCATTAAGGAATTCTAACAATCAAAACGCTAAATAGACAGATGAACAACAAGTATTCAAATGTTAATGCCTAAACTTTAACCCTCAAAACTGAGGATGGTCAATCATTAACAAATAAATTAACCATCAGGCAACCCTTAGACATGAAGCTTCAGCTCTAATTAAAGAACCGAGCTTCTGCTTTTCAAATTTGACATTCAAAAGGTGTCACTCCTTATGATTATCAATCACTTTGGCTAGTTAGCTCACACTCATAATAATGCTAAACAATTCCATAAATCAAGAGATATTTTTTTTTTTTTGATAGAAGGGATGAGATCCGAGGACCCCAGCCAAAATAACATAAAAACTAAACCAGAGTTCATACATACTCAGAAGAGTGGTGGTTACAAAATACCAAAAACATCCTCAATAAGAGGATAAACAAAACCACCAACTCACCACATAATCAAGTTTCATAAAGGAGGTACAACAGAAAGAGCTACAAAACAGAACTTCAAGAGAAAGAAAGACAAAGATCATCAGCAAGCCATTAGGCTAAATTCTCCGATTCCGAACTAGAAGAAGCCTGGTCCGAATGAGCAGATTGAATATTATGCACCAACAAGATCCCAGTCACCAACTCTTGATGAAAAGCAGACATATTCGAAATCGTAGCAAGGGTGTTGGAGACCAGGGTATCTTCATCATCCTGGATATCATGAGCTGTAGCATCAATAGAATATCTTCATCATCATCTTCAATAATAATAGCAGAAACAGGAGAAGCCCCAGGAGGAGGAGTAGAACTCATCGCAGACTGATCAGCATCCATAGCAGTGTTGTTACTAATTGAGACAAAAGACTTACAGGCATCAACCAGCTTGTTCACCTCAATCTTGATCTTCTTAGCAGGTGGAAGAATATCTGTCCAAGAGGAAACAAAATAACAGATGGAGTCCAAAACCTTAACAATATCAACAGATTTTTTATTAAAAATCCTATTATTGCGTTCTAACCAAATAACCCAAATCAAAGCCATCATGGACATATCCCAGAGCAACAGATTATTCTTTTTAATCCTCTTTTTTCTCCAAATACTCCACCACGCCTTAATAGACGGAGGAAAACCTCTAAATCTAAAGGCCACTTTGAGAACAAGCCACACTTGTTTAACAAAGCTACATCTAAGGAAGATGTGATAAGCAGATTCATTACCAGACCCACACAAAACACATTTTTGGCCCAAAGCTAAATTACGCTTATTTAAGTTATCGACAGTGAGAAGACGGTTATGAATAGTGAGCCAAACAAGAATTCTAACTTTAAGGGGAGCCACATTCTGCCAAATGAATTTATAGAAAGGACAAATCAAATCCCCCGCATTCAAAAAATTATAAAAGGATTTAACAGTAAATAAACCAGAACTGGTCCATCTCCAAATAGATATGTTCTGAGATTGCCAATCATAATTACTCAGTAGATGAAGAAGGGAGTTAAAATCATGGGTTTGTTGTAAAGAAAGGTTTCTACGAAATTCAATATTCCAAACTTTACCATAGCGATTAGTAGAATAAAGAGAAAAGACAGAAGCATTTGGCAAGGAAGCAATATTGAAAAGGTCAGGAAATCTAGAAGAAAGACTACAATTACCAATCCAAATATCTGTCCAAAAACGAACATTCTTACCATCACCACAGATTTTTTGAATGCCACATTTAAAAGGAGCCGCAGCTTTCCAAATTCCTTTTCAAAAAGAAGAACCCACAGAAGACGGAAAATCAGGAAAATCATTGAGATTTCTTCTACGAAAGTATTTTCTCTTAACAACTCTAATCCAAACTTTATCTTCTGAGTTAAGGCAATTCCACAACCACTTGCCAAGAAGAGCCAAATTTTGATGACGAAGGTTAATCACACCTAAACCACCTTCAGACTTATTCTTACAAACTTTAGTCCAGTTCATCAGACATTTCCGCTGATCAGAATTAATTGAAGAGCCAACCCACAAAAATCTTCTTCTAAGAAGGTCAATCTTTTTAATAACCCAGACATGAATATAAAAGAAGAACATAAGGTATAAAGGAATGCTAGAAATGATAGAATTGATAAGGATGAGTCTACCAGCTCTAGACAAAGATCTACCAGCCCAACAATTAAGTCTTTTTTCAATTTTATCAATAACAGGGAACCAGTCTGATTTGTAAAGATTACCCATTCTGAGAGGGATCCCCAAGTAATTAAGGGGAAAGGAACCTTTAGGGCAATTAAAAGAGGCAGAAATTTCTTCCTGTCTATTAGCATCACCACCAATCCACATACAAGAAGATTTGAAAAAATTGATTTTTATCCCAGAAACACTTTCAAAGCAGTAAAGAAGGAACTTGAGATTTCTAAGCATAATACCATCACAAGAAGAGAAGAGAATAGTATCATCAGCATATTGTAAGTTGAGAACACCTCTAAAAGAAGGAAAGCCACCAATACCTTGAATATAACCATTATCCCAAGCTTTCGAAAGCATCCCATTGAAAACATCAGCAACCAGGACAAATAAAAGAGGAGAAATTGGATCACCTTGTCTAAGGCCACGTTTACAAACAAATTTCCTACCCTCAGAGTTATTAACTATAACAGAAGAAATACCAGATTGAAGGCTACTGAAGATCCAATTAATCCATTTAGGACCAAACCCTCTAGCAATGAAGACTTTTCTTAAAAAATTCCAATTCACTCTATCATAAGCTTTCTCAAAATCTAGTTTCAAAAGGATCCCTTCAGTGTGATCTTGTTTAATAGAGTGAATAGTCTCTTGAACCACAGCAACACTATCCAAAATAAACCTATCTTTGATAAAACCTGATTGAGTAGAATCAACTAAGGAACCAATCACACTAGCAAGTCTGTTTGCTAAAACTTTCATAATAATCTTAAAAATGACATTAAGAAGACTAATAGGTCTAAATTGGGTGACCTTATTAGCCCCTGGACATTTGGGAATGAGGATAATATGGGCATAGTTAATCCTAGAAAAATTAAGAGAATTATCATAAAGTTCTTGAAACACACCTACAATATCCTCTTTAAAATCATACCAAAAGAGTTTATAGCAAAAGGTAGGAATACCATCAGGACCAGGAGCAGCTTCCAGAGGAAGTCCACAAATTGCTTGATAAATTTCATCTTCCAAAAAAGGAGCTTCTAGGCAATCCAGATTTACCCGTTGAGAGGGGGGATAAAGCTGATCCCAATTAACATCTAAGAAAGTTTCACCATGATCTCCCATAAGATTTTTATAGAAAGAAAAAAATTCTTGATGAATCATCTGAGGATCAGAAGTGAGAATGTCATCAGCTTGAATGGAGATAATATGGTTCAATCTCTTCCTATGGGAAGCAAAATTGTGAAAAAACCTAGTATTTCCATCACCCAAAGTAAGCCATTTCACTTTGGCTCTTTGAAACCATTTGATTTTATCAAGTTCCAAAATCTGAAGATATTCTTTTTTCATATCAGATCTATAAGTTCTATCACTTAAAGAAAGAGGATTTTGTTCCTCCAGTAAGTCCAAATTGTTAATCTCATTTTTCAAATAGCATTTTCTTTCTTTCAAAGAACCAAATCTATCTTTAACCCACAATTTACAACCAGATTTAAGAATCTTAATCTTAGCAAGAAGACTTCTGAGTCCAGCTTGGTTGCAATTATTAACAGAGCTTAAACAAGAAGAAATCATAGCTTTAAAAGGAGGATCTTCAAGCCAAAACTTCTCAAATTTAAAAGAGAGTGGCTTAGGAGAAGGGGAAGGTGAGGATAGAATAAGAGGAACATGGTCAGAGACAATATTAGGAGAAGCTTGAACAAAAGATAAAGGGAAGGCAGCATTCCAATCACAAGAGACTAAAAATCTATCAAGTTTAGCAAAACTAGGAACTAATCTATTGTTAGACCAAGTGAATTGTCTACCAAGAATAGGATAGTCAATCAGATTAAGAGAATTAATAACATTATTGAAATTATCAGAATCAGATCTGTGGTGAGGGAACCCATTTCTTTCAGAAACAAAACGGACCACATTAAAGTCCCCTCCAAAAATGACCCAACCATTCATAAACAAATGCCATTGATCAAATTCCTCCCAAAATTCATCTTTAAAAGATTGGGTACAAGGATCATAAACAGATATAAAAAGAAGAGAGCAGTTGAAAGCAAAACAATATAATTCAACAGCAAGAAAAAATCTCTTTTTGTAAATCTTAGAACATTTAAATAAATGATCTTTAAAACCAATAAGCATACCACCAGAAGTCCCCTCAGAATCAAGTGAAATCCATTCAGTGATAATAAATCAAGAAATATTGTAGTGTAGCAGAAGAACATTGCAATGTTAGTACTCTTTAGTAGAGAGTCAGATTAGCAGCTACATACTGAGATAACATATTTCGTAAGTTTATAAGTATAATATTATGGGCTAAATTAACATTTCACTAAATTCACTGGGATTTTTTTTCCTAAACCAACAGTTCGTGTTAAGCTTTAACAATCCAAGATTTAACATATAGTACACTGAAATATTGGACGAAGGCTGAACCTATCAAATGACAGTACATAATTAACCATCAGGCTACATACTTCAACGTTTGGGTCCGAAATTAAGAAACCCCCACCGTTTAAATTCCTCTCATACAAAAGTCTTTTCTGCAGTTGAACCATTTCTTGCAAGAAGAAACTTCTCGTCGCCATTCAGAAACATGCAAATATATTCCTCTCATACAAAAAGCTTTAACATGGATGTAGTGGGCCGGAAAACGTTAATTCTGAGATTAAATTAACTTATCAAGCTAATTTGTAAATAATGAGATAAAATGAACTTGTAGAATGAAATAATCTCTAATTGGCAGATTAATATCCAATATTCATTGATTTTTGTCTAGCTCATAAATTTCTTTCGGTAAATAGTCCTACGATACAAGTAGTAAAACTGTAGCATACTGTTGGTTCTGATAAAAATGGTGAAAATATTAGAAACCAACATGTGCAAGCAAACGTAGCATGACATATTTTGATTCATAAATACACTATGACAAATACTATAAAAGTATCCATTAAATAAAGCATATAGCAAATTACCAAATAGTGAATACACAAAATTTGCCCATAAATCTTAGGACTTGCTGAAGCTTGCAAGAATCGGAATAAGTATGACGACAACTAGAATCAACAAAATAATAATCCCAATGCACATCCACTTCCTGCTCCCCCTCTGATACTCCTTTGCACTCTTGAGCTCCTTGTTCCCATCAGTCACATAGTGTGCCGCATTCAACACATGATGCTCAATATCATCCATCCTCTCCCCCTGCGCCTCAACCATCACTGCCATATCAAGAAACACCTGATGCAGCTCCAGCAAACTCCTCTCAATCTCCTTAGCCCCATCATGCCTATCCTGTATCTCATGCACTGTATCCAACACCTTCCCTTTCCCGTGCTCCGATATTGCCTTCTTTAACAAATCCTCGCTCTCTCCATTTGCAATAATCTTCTCAATCACCTCTTCTTCTGGGATTTCCCCTGTAACTGTGAAATATCTCCTTTCGACTGTTTCCTTGTACTCTGCCATCATTCTCTGTCGCAAATCTTGAAACTCGAGCATCATCTCTTTGAGCTTCTTTCTCAGCCCATTGGTGACCGAGGTCCTGGTACGGTCAATTGGGGTTCCCTCGGAGTAGCAGCCGCTGGAGAGGCGCCTGTTCTCGGCATTGGCACGATCCATTGCCTCGACAAGTGTGCGAATCGACCGTGCCTTTTTGAGGATGAGGACAATGTCGGAGTTGATTCTGGCACGGATGGATTTGAGGACTTCGGGCTTGTGGGCTGATTTGGAGTCATCGTTGGCAGATTTGAGGTTGGTAAGGAGGTCGCGGATGGAGGACATTTCGTCTTTGACGAACTCGACTTGTGAGAAGAAGTTGCGGAGGTTGGCATCAGAGGCAGAGGTTAACTCGACGACTTCGTGACTGGGTGGTGGTGGTGAACCACCTTGTTCTAGGTCGTCTTTGAGAGCTTCTTTTTTGAGGTCGACATAGCTGGTGAATGACTTCGTCATAAGATTGTTCATGTTTGATGCGATTGGGGGTTTTGAGATTTGAGAGAGAGAAAAAGAGTTGTAAGGGGTGTTTTGTTTTTGTGAAGGGAAGGCAGAATGGTGGTGCTATTTTGAATGAGAGAAAGGAGGAGGAGAAGGTAGCCGTTGGAGTTTGTTTTGGAAGAGAGAATTAATGGTGGTATTTTAAATGAGAGAAGGGGAAGAAGTAGCCGTTGGGATGGTGTGGGCGGCGCGGGGGGGGGGGGATTACAACGGCTATATTTTTAATTTTTGTATATGTTTCCTCTGGTTGTGAGAAACCAATAGAAATTCCAAGTTCCAACTTTTTAATCATACAAAATGGGCCCTTATTTGAAACTGACATTTTAGTCTCAGTGAACGAAACCTTGGATCATATTCTTAGATGCAGTTCTTCTTTTCCTAGATTATAGACGTGCAGCTCACATTCATCTAGGTTAGAGTCTTTGCTGAAGATGAGGTCCCAGTTTCTAACTATTATTTAACTTGCTTTGCTGGCTCGACCATTTTCTTACATAACCCTAAATTGAGCTTTAGTATACTTGAATGTGATTTTCAACTTTTTAGCTATCGTGTCTTCTTATAAAAGTTGCATTTGTATAATTAAATATAAGATTTTCTCATTCAAGCTCTCTTCTAATACCTGTATTGTTTTCTTTTTTTTGTGCAATGCCTCAACATTCAGAAACTTCTCGTCCTGTTGACATGGATCATGGTATGGAGGCAAGGGCGGATCTGGGCCCAAGCAGCCCAAGCAATTGCTTTGGCCCCCCAATTTTATAGGGCCCCATATTTTTTAAGTATTTACAATGTTAAAAAATGTAAAATGTAATATTTTGTGATATAATTACATTATTTTAATAGTTGTCTTATTGGCCTAGTTGGTTACAGTGTTGTGTTACTAATGTGAAAGTTGCAGGTTCAAAATTTGCATGAGCCAATTAATTTTTCAATCATTCTTATTTTTAAAACTAATTATTTTTCACATAGCCATACATGCAATTTTACCATTTTATGAATTTAATATTATTTTTCACTTAGCCCATGTATGTCACTCTATGATATTTTTTTAATGGTCTATGGTATATCATATTTATTTGTTTATGATAAATTTCTAACCAAATTTTCAAGTAAATATGGTTTTTCTACATTTTAAGCTTCTAACTAGTATTCTCATATACATATAATCATCATCATTTCATTTTGATCATGTGCTCTAATATATCATATTTATCTTTTTGAGATAACATATTTTGTTTTTATTGTTAGAGTTTGTCCGGGTTCCTTTTGGGCACGAAACATTTCATATAAAAAACGTACGTTATCAATTAACTTTTTTTTAGAAGCATATATATATATTTGTTTTCATTTATATAGTTTGTTCTCCAATGCTCCAAATTTGTTTGTATTTAAATAATTTTTATAATTATTTTGTCAACTTGCAAAAGGCCCCATTTAAGAATTTGCTTAGGGCCTCCTAAAACTCAGATACGCCCCTGTATGGAGGTTCGACTTAGCCTTTTAAAAAAACCTGCTTTTCCTAGCCTAATTTGAATTATTGAAGTTATATGTTGAAAGTGAAATTTGCACTCCATGTCATGAAACTGAAAGAGAAATTTATTGTACTTGATTTGTCTGCTTTCGTTTAGATTGTTGGACTCTGTCGAGCTAATGAACCATCGAGTTAGTTCTACTGCTATAATATGCTTTATATAAACATATGATTGTCTTAAATGATTAAAAGTCTTTAGTTCATCAAGTGTAAGTTATTATTGGATGAATCTTGCAAAGAATTTTAGGTCTCGTGAATCTCCATCTGGTTTGATCTGTTGTTCAAAATGTTAACTTGATGTTGTTTAAATGTGATTGCGCAACAATATAGATCGACTACAAAAGTTTTCTACATCATCTTTGTCCAATAGAAGGGAGTCATGTATTTGGTCCGTGTTAATTGAAGAGAGGAGCCACTGGACTCTCTTCATATATGTTGACATGATCAGTCCAGCAGTGCTTGGTCGTCCAATTGCATTCTTGCGATGAATCTTTGGTCTCATGAAACTGCATACTATTCCGAGTGTTCTCCTGATGTTTAAATGTGACTGTGAGGGGATTCAGACTGCAAAGGTTTTCTGCCTCAACTTAGTCCAGAAGAAATAGTTGGTACGTGTGGTTATTGAAGGAAGAAGAGCCATTGAACTCTTTTCATGTATGTTCCCATAAACAATGCACACGGTGCTTGGCCCAATTGGCACTATTCCCAATATTCTACCAAATTGGCACGGGTTGTAGTTGGGTGGCATAGGGACAGTTAGATACATGGCAATATGTACGACTATGAGTTTGGGTTGCAACTGCCATTGTAATCTAGTGGTAAGCCTCTTAGCTAGTGAGCAAGAGGTTAGGGAATAAGGGAATTATTGTGAGAGTGTACATGTGTAACAGCCTTGTTCAAAAATAAGAGTTTGGGTTCCATCTCTTGTTTATCTCGCTGGAAATTGATCATAATTGTTATCCATGGAACAATTAATTGGTCTCTGTAAAGATAAATATTTGATTTATGTTAATTCATGATTGGGCAGGTGCTATGGAGGCAAAAAAGAGGCTCAGGTTCGATGAAGGAGAGTAGTCACAGTGGGGGTGGAGCGGTACTCCAGGAAGAGTCGACTTTGGGGGGGGGGGGGGGGGGGGGTTGGTTAGATTGGTGGGAGATGATGCTTATGTCCACCAGCACCTTTTGGCTTTTGTCGGGGTATCAGAGTAGTCGAGGCCATCGATGAATCTGTCTCTTACTTTGTTCTTCTTTTAGATTATGTTTACTTATGTAACCTCTATTATGTAAGCTCTTTTGTATGTCCTACTTTGTTTCCTTAATTGATCGTTAATGAGACGATGGCTTAGACCATCTTTTAATCAAAAAAAAAAAAAAGATAAATATTTGTGCAACATATGTATTCCGAATCTGGTTCCTCTAAAAGACTAGAAGACCGCAGTTCAGCACTGCCTTGTAAAAGTGGAAAATGATATATTTACAGTACAAAGCAACATTCAACTATGAGCATCACCAATTGAATTTATTTATCTTCTTTTTTTTTCTTTTCCGATTCAGAGTAGTTGTCTGTTCAATATATACAACTACTTAGAGAATATAGATGTTCATTCCTCGTCCAATGAGGACCCTTCGAAATTTCCATGCAAGACATGAATTAATATTTCTCATCTACGAAAAAATATAATTATAATGAGCGCAGTGCGAACTCGATTACAGAGATGTACTACAGATTACAAAAATGGAATAGACGACGGGTCAAAAGCAGCTCCGATTTACAACATTCGGACTAGATTGCCTCTCCTGGCATCACCTGTGAAAAATAGGTGCACAAGAGAATCTTCTGATCTTCATTCACAAGTACTTCCTTCCTGTTCATTATAGAAATGAAACTATTAGTCTCACCATTTATATGCCAACAGTTTCTTTCCTTTTTTAAATTTTTTTTACAGAGTAAATAGTTAGATATTGTTGAATATTCTGAAAGAACAAAAACTTGTAATGCCAGCCACCACCACCACCAATAACAACAACAAAAAACTCATAATTTACAATATTTTGGCAACTTACTGATGGCAACCTGGAGGAAAAGAAAAGATTACCTACAATATTAGACCTACCCTTGCCATGAAAGGTAGTTAGGCTACAAGGGTAGGTGTTGTAATTACTAATTACAAGATGTTGTCCTATCTCATTTCTTTTTTGAATTTTCAGTATTACAATTTTATTTTCTTTCATTATTATTTATTAAGTTGCAGTCGTCTCAAAAGGATTGCGTAAGTGGAAAGTAAGCACAATATTGCAAATCGAGACCAGTTAAGTGAAGATCCTAACTTGATGAATTAATTATTAGCAACGAGATGAACACTAACTGAAATTTAAGGGGAAATGAACAAAATACAACAATTAGCTTGAGCTAGATGGCATGCAAACTAAACTAGCTACGTTCCTCATGAGTCAAGCCGAAGAAGCAGATTTGCAGGATTGACTTGGTTCATGGAAATGTAAACAAATGCCTTATCTTGTTACGACATATTACTTAGCATGCATTACTAAAATAAATTAGTAATTCAAAGTATTCAAGAATGGTTGGAGAACATAAAATTGTGATTCTATAAATACATACCATGGAGGATGAATACGAATGAAGTTTCCTACTTCTAGCTCCACCTTATCGCAAACCTTTGAAGTGAAAATAATTGTCATTGTTCTGGTTGCCAGATTATCCGCATGCTTCAGGGTGCCTTTCACAAATTGGGGACCCTAAAGAAAAAATGAGATTATCTTTAGATACCATTTAGAAATATACTACTAGTTCCCAAAACTCTAATTCAAACTTCCGATCACTTCATTCCGAGAGAAGTTAAACATGAAAAAGACACCCCAGTTTAAGGAGGGGGGGGGGGGGGGGGGGGAGGGATATCATGGCAGTTTCCAGTTTTTGTTTATTCTTTCGGCATCTATAGCTGTTACCACAACAGTTACATTGACAACTATATGTTAGTATAACCGCAAAATTTCCAAGATGAAAATAAAGAAGTTGCTCTCTTAAACGGGCAGTTGATATAAGTAAGATGATATTTTTAAAAACATCAGTTTCAGGCATGAGCCATAGTTGACGGTATATCATCTGTCATCTGAGCTGTTCAAAACTTAAACTCGGTGTTTCAAATGGCATCAGAAACCGACAGAATTGACGGTAACCTGAAAAATGCAGGCATCAATTCCAGGTTGACAGTTTGTATCAAGTATACAACAATCAACTGTAGCTCCCATCGAACACTAATTTCAGGAGCTAGATCAGAACATGTACTTAAACTATCGAACTACGAGTAGACTTGACTTTATCTAAGCCCAAGCCTCTGTTGAGTACAACAAAAGTAGAAATGCTACAAGAAAGGCAGGGATTGACAGATACTGAAAAACAAATATGGCCTCAGATAACTACTTTCCCTTGTAAACCGCATCCAGGCTGAGTGATCTCGTGAGTACATGTAACTATGTCTCTTACAGGACTCTAGTTGCAAAGTAACCAACTACTGCTGATAATCACAACAAAAGTTACCTCATTGATGCTGACATAAGTAAAAAAGCAATGGTAAGTTACAAGTAACTAATGGTGTCTGTCAGTGACGTGGTAGCAGGAAGTAATTTTTGCTGGTCCCAGTGAGGTATGGTCTTGAAGGCCATCCAGCCAAGATTCTCTATGTATGTTCCAGAGTTACTCAGAACATAATTTTATATAATATGACGAGGAAAATGAAAGAAAATATAGACAACTCCTAATGGTATTTCTATGAACTTCAAGAGATGGTAAACAAAAAGATTTTTTAAAAAAAATACCAGCTTTGTTCTGTTAAATTGTAAAAAGACGGACAATTATAAAAAGAACTAAATGATGGACTATGAAAACTAAAACTGACACTTCCTTTTCAAAATGACCAACTGTTCCAAAGGTCACAAAACTATGAGAATAACAAGAAAACTGCATAACAGCAAATAGAAAGATGCATGAGTATTTACTCAAGTAGACTCATTTCAAGCTCGGAATTATAATGTTTCTTTCAGGATGCCGGCAAGACCATCTAACGAATTGTTAGTATTTTAAATTATCATTATGAACAAAGTAGTGCTCATAAATAAAACTAACATTTGCGTATGCACCAGACAAGCATTGGCAGACGGTCAACCTCGCCTCTAAAATCCTTGACAATATTTGCACATCCATGCACTCTGAGTAATCTGAAGAAACAAACCACATAAAGGAACTAAATATATTGTATTTGCTCGGAAATTTCATCCTTTTTACATGAAAGCCTTTATGCTGACTCAACAATCAAAATACAATAATGTACGAAAAATAATATCAAATAGAGAATACTCTGATGTCTTACTTGAAGAACATCCTTCCATTTGCAATTGTTTCAGGAATCCCATATGTCTATCTTTTTCGATCTGTAGCACTTGTTGTAGCCTCCCATGATATCCAATTCTGTGTATTATGAATATACAAGACACTTCTCATAACAAAAAATAAATTATGATAATAAAAAAATTACTCGAAGCTAATTCAGGACTGACTCTCACACTGATTGTTTATTTGTAGGGGAAAAGGGGTTATCCGCTTCAGATCTACTGAAAGCTTCCTGAAATAGGTCCGCCATCGTGTGTTGTTTATCATTTTGAGAAACACAAATATGATGTTGATCATTGTCCTGAAATACTTTTTTTTTTACAGAGAAGATTCAAGAAAACTAAATCATTGCATTTAGCATTGGACAATAAAAAGTTCAAATGGCATCGAAAGCAACAACCACATTATATAGAATCACCTCATCCTCACTAGAGAATCCACCTTCAATAATTTCAGGATAGTCGCTGTCAAGAATCCTACTGCCCAGTTGATGCAATACTCTCTTCCCAGAAAATTTTGTCTTTCTTTCCTTTACTCTAACATTTTGCAGAAACTGTGAAAAGAAATAATGCAGTAGGTTATATAAATAGTTAAACTTCTTACTCATTTTTAGTACTTAAATAATAAATAGCGGCCCTCATTGGAACTTGAAAGTATTTGTCATTTTACCAAAATTACTGGCCTTTTGAAAATTTTCTTTTATACTTGATTATTATTAGTATTTATTTATTTTTTAAATATGTTTCTTTTGATAACCTCAAGTATTAATAAGTGAATCAGAAACTAATTTGTACTCTTCTTGTCAAATATCCTTTTCCATTTGACATTTGTTTTACCAGAGTCATTAATATATATATATATATATATATATATATATATATATATATATATATATATATATATATAATTTTATCATTTTAACTATTTACATGCATTTCCATGTCAAGAAACCAAACTAGAAGTCAGATAAACAAAGATTAAGTAGGTTGCAAACCAAGTTTGGAGGACCCATCAATGGAGTGTTCTTATGTTGCAAGCCTTCCAACAATTCAGCCATTGAAGACACTTCACATTTTTGCTCATGATAAGATACTACCTTCATAGGTTGCTCATCACTTTCTTCCCGAATATTTCCAAATAGCTCAGCTAGTGATTTATGCATAGCTACATGCTCATGTTTATCATGTAATGTAGAGTCTTCAGCTGTGCCCTTACTGGACTCTGTGTTTCCCTCTTTCATTGCGCCAGACCGGGAAAGATTTCTCTGCAGCTGTAAGGCTCGAAAAGAGAACTTGTGTTTTCCCCTTCCTTTGTCACCTGTGCCAAAAGCAGTCACTAAATGGCTAGCAAATTATACAGTGACAAATGACAAAAATACTTAAAAGACTGTGTTGTACAAGTATATGAATTAAAGGTTTATACGATAACCAGTCAAAAGATGAATGTTCTAATAGCCTAATGAAATATGGAAAAACTCTTTATCTAGTCAACAAAAAAGTGTGCATGCCATTTATGTGTTCAATATCAACAGTTTACTAAATATAATAGGAAAATTGAAAAACATATATTGCTGATGAAGCAGTCACCGTCACCTCCATTAAGTTAATGACAGAGCCACAGAGGTTAGGATAGTTTCACCACTTTCTTACCATAAAATGAATTTTTCATTTAATAAACACTAGCGGATAAAAAGAGGCACAGCTTCCTTTCCTCTCCATTAAGTCTACCTACTTCTCTTTCCAACTTCAAACACACTACCTACATGCTCCTCTAAAAGCACAATAATCTCCCTCATCCAAACGACATCTAAGTGAGCAGTTTTATAATAACAAGCCTCTAGGTCAGCTGGCTGTGCCAGAAATTTCATTACTTTATTATTTTCTTCGCAATGTTTGTAAATAAACAAAATATGACAGTATTAAGATATAATTCTTTTATAAATTTAGCTACATATTCATGATCTTATTAACTCGTAGTTCATTTTATTCATGAATAACCATGAATCTCAGTTTTGCCAGTGTTACATCAAAGAATAAAATACAGATCACATAATCTATTAGATTTGGATTAGATAATTCAAGGAGTACCCTTAGGTGAGAAATTATTTATAGGAGGAGATTTCAATGGACACGTAAAAGAAGATAACATGGGATATGAGAGGTGCATGGAGGATATGGATTTGAAAATTAGAACGATGGTAGAAAGGCACTATTAGATTTTGCGGCTTCGTATGATCTTATACTAGCAAATACTTATTTTAGGAAGATGGAGGAACATTTGATAACCTTTAAAAGTGGGGCAAATAAGAACCTGATGATTTTTTCATTACTAGAAAGGCGGATCGCTTGACATGTAAAAAATATAAAATTATACCGAGAGAGTGTTTAACCTCACAACATAGATTAATGGTGTTGAATGTTAAGATTGGGGAACACATATGTGCGAGAAATGAGACTAGGAACCCAAGAATTAGGTGGAAGAACTTAATGGGAGAGAAACTAGAGGTTTTTAGAGATAAAGTCAAGGAGCGACATGGAATTGAGAAAGGGAGACAAATATGATGTGGACTAAAATAGTTACGTGCATAAGAGAAATATCAAAGGAGGTACTTGAAGAATCTACAGGTAGAGGGTTGCAAACTAAAGAAACATGGTGGTGGCAAGAAAAAGTCAATAATGTTGTGAGAAAAAAGATCAACCTTCAAAATATGGCAAAGTAGTAGAAATAAAGAGAATTTGGAGAGATAAAAGACCGTTAGATAAAATAAAAAAGCGGTAAGAGATGCAAAAGGAAAAGCTTATGATGATTTATATACAAAATTAGGAACGAAAGAAGGAAAAAATAACATCTATAAGCTTGCTAAACAAAGGGATAGAAAAACAAAAGATTTGGATATAATTAGGTGTATTAAGAGCGAGGATTCAAGAGTCTTAGTAAAAGTTGAGGAAATTAAGGAAAGATGAATTACTTTGAAAAGTTATTAAATGAAAAGATTGTGGGCAACTTAAATTTAGAGGACTCGGGGGAGAATCGAGAGCATATATTTTTCCATAGAATTAGGACCTCATAAGTTCGAAATACTCTAGGAAGGATGAAAATGGGAAAAACTTTAGGACTGGATAGTATACTCATTGAAGTTTGAAAGTGTCTTGGGAATGTAGAAGTAGATTGGCTAACAAAATTAATTAATGGGATTTTAAGGACTAAGAAGATGCTAGATAAATGGAGGAAATGTATTTTAGATCCTATATATAAAAATAAAGGAGATATACAAAGTTGCTTCAATTACCAAGGGATTAAATTAATGAGTCATACGATGAAAATTTGGGAGTGATCTATCATAGACTGGGACTAGAAACTACATTGTGAGAATCGGTTTGGATTTATGTCTGGTAGGTCAACAATGGAAACAATTTATGTACTGAGAAAACTTATGAAAAAATATAGGGAGAATAAGAAAAGGGAAGATCAACATATGGTGTTTACAGATCTAGAAAAAGCATATGATAAAGTTCCTAGAGACAGTATGGTGGGAATCCATACTATCCAAGATAAATTATGAGAGAATCGCCTCAGGTGGTTTGGACATGTCACACGTAGACCTAGTAGTGCCTCCGTTAGAAAGAGTGATTTGATAAGTATTGAGGATAGAGTTAGGGGGTAGGGAAGAACTAAACTTAGATAGAAACGGTGAGAAAATATATGAAAGTTTGCGGCCCTACAGAAGATATTGCACTAAACCGAGAAGAATGAAAACCAGGATTCATGTAGCCGACCCCAACTAGTTGGGAAAACGGCTTTGTTGTTGTTGTTGTATAATCTAAACTACAAAAGGTGCCCACAATTAAAACTTGAATATTACACATATCGTTCCCGTGCTGCCGTGCCAGGCAATGTAGCACAGACACGGGTACGAGATGCGAGTATGATACAACTCGGGTACACGGATACGTGATTTTTCAAAAATTTAGGATACAGGTACGTTAAGGGTACGTTGAATATAAAAATAATAAATTTAATATATATATATATATATTATGTTAAAAAATTATAACTAGAAATATAAAAGTCCTAAAAAGAAACAATACATTACTAACTACTTGTCTTGTTGCAGGTGAAGATTCCTTTGGTTGAAGCTTCCTTTGCTAGCTGGTGTGAAGCTTCCTTTGGTTAAAGCCTTCTGGTGTGAAACAATACATATGGGTACGATACGACCTTGTGGTGTGAAGCTTCCTTTGCTTGCTGGGGATAATTGATACCTCCTCTTCCATGTCTGAGACAACAAAAAAAAAGGCACATTCATGATTAAAAAATACCAAATCAAATTAAACATGTATTCTGATGCTAGTAAACTAAATGTGGTGTTGTGTAAATTATTTATCTTGCATGTCTGTCTGCATCTGAAGCAACAAAATAAGTTGTGAATAATATAATGGTAAGTGTAGCAAGGAAGTAGAACTAGATTAGCAATTAAAGACAGACATTCAAAAACATCACAAAATATTTCATTCATTACAAGTTCAAAGTTCAACAAAAATATCAGTAGTTCACTACAAATATTATCACGATGAAATTTCTCTAGCTTGATGGTCCTTCTTCATCCATATCTACCACGCCAACATCATCAGTGAAAACCACATGTTCCAATTCTGGCTCATCCAATGAAAGCCTAACCACCTCAAGCACTCCAACATCTTCAAATGAATCTCCACCTATATCCCACATCTTCGTCTCTTGTATACCATATTGGGGTGAAGGCGAAGATTGCTATGAACATACACCAAGTCTTCTGCTCGTTGTGGGGTCAACTTGTTCCTTTTCAAGGAATGCACAAAAGAGTAAGTGTTCCAATTTCTCTCGGCACACGATGAAGAAGGTTGCATAAGGAGTTTCATAGCTATGGTTTGAAGCATAGGAACAAGAGGTCCATGAACGGGCCACCAATCATGTGCGTCCAATAAACCTCGATCACGAATAGAACCGATATCATTAAATGCTCCCGTTTTTGCCGAGAAGTGAGCATACTCCACATTAACTCTTGACCGATCGGCCGCATCGGGAAAGAGTTTCTCAAGACACTTTATTCTTTCCAAATAGATCTCACGATCTTTATGTGGAGGAACTCTTCTTGGATCTTCAAGTAGCCATTCTTCACTATAATACCTTCAACATGAGAAAAATATTACTCATAGAATGAAACATAAACGTATATAATATGTTTATATAGTTAAATAGTTAATGAAACTAAATTTTACCTTGGATTCAAGGCATGTGCCAAGCAATGAAGTGGAGTGCTGTTTTTTGTCCGACAATCGACAAGAATTTTATGCACCACATCATAGAAGCTAGATGGCTCATCAACTTGTCTTCCTTCGTGCTTGTAAATAGCTTCCTTCACTTTCTCAATCATTGTATCCCACATATTATAAACTAAATGGAGACAGGGTCTATCCGTGTCACATGCTCGAATTATATCATATATGGGAGATGTAAAAGAAATTATGTAGTCGACGGATTCCCACCACTCTTCATTCAACACCTTTTCCCTCACAAACCTTGCTCTTCCCACATCATCATCACGATAACAAGCCCATTTGTCACTAGTCACCATGGAAACAAGACTTTGCTTCAAGAGCTTAAATCGTCTAAGCATGATAATGGCACTAGCAAAGCGAGTCTCCGCCACCGAAAGCAACTTCAAAGGAACAAACTCATTGTAAATAGCTAGCCTCATTGAATGATTCAATATGAATTTTTTAATTTGCACCGCATCTCCCGAAATGTCCAATATCCACCCACATTCATCATATACAATTTGATTGGACTCAACATTCTTTGCGGCACAATTGTTCTTCAATGCAAGATTAAGAGTGTGCACAACACAAGGAGTCCAAAAAATTGTAGGGAATTGAGCTTCAATTAGTTGTCCCGCCGCCTTGCAATTTGTCGCATTATTCGTAATTACTTGAACAACTTTCTCATGCCCAACCCCAATAATGGCCTCCTTCAACAAATTGGCAATGAAGAATTTACCCTTCACTTCTCCCGAACAATCTATCGCCTTTAGAAACATAGGCTCTCCTTCCGTAACGGCGATTAAATTGATAAGTGGCCTCCTTTGTGAGTTACTCCATCCATCACTAACAATG
Source organism: Hemerocallis citrina (assembly GCA_017893485.1). NCBI lineage: Eukaryota > Viridiplantae > Streptophyta > Magnoliopsida > Asparagales > Asphodelaceae > Hemerocallis > Hemerocallis citrina. Next base: position 63,107,555 of record CM030358.1, read on the forward strand.
CTCACTCCTTTCTCCTTCCACATGTCTCTAATCGGTTGTAACAACCTCTCAACATTATCTCTCACTCTTGGTAAGAGAGTTGTTCTCAACATATTGTACCCCGGTGGAATATAATCCACAAGTGCATTGTTGCCAGCAAAAGTATACGAACTCGCATAGTATGGATTCCTTGCTAGGTTAAATGGCAACCCTCCCGTATAAAACATTCGTGCAATTTCTCCATGCAATTAATCTCGGGCCGCATTGTTAAGGCCTTTCCGATTGCACTACTTGGGCCACTAATATTTGTCTTTCTTCTCTTCAAATCTAAGCTATCGGCAACAAGCATATTAGAGGCACTCACCGAACCACTAGAAGATGACGGTGGTAATGGCACTCTCTTTGGAGCTCTTTGAGCTATTTTAACCTTCGATTGTTCGTCCACATTTTGCATTTCAACAATCTCATTCATCTTAACCTTATTGCATGCACCAATTCTGTGCCCTTGTATCTTTAACAAATGACCTCTAACCCTTGTGTACGAACTACTATAACTCTTTTTACAAAAACTGCATTCCCACCTCACATTTCCACCCCCACCCGGCTCCTTTCCTAACTTTGTAACATATTTCCATAGAGGGTTGTTGGAATCTTCCTCATTCGGAGGTTCATTACTCAGACCCATAGAAGTCATTCTCAAAGAAAATCTATAATGCAAATGAAAACAAAAAAGTATTAAAATTTTTAAATAAAAGGTAAAAACTAACAATTAGAATGAGGCTAATTGAATAATTGTTAGTGAATTATTAACTCTCTAAACATTTAACACTAAAACAATGAACTAAGTCAATTAACAATATGTCAATAACAGTGAACTAGGCAGTGAAGTGGTGAACTAACTATTAACTATTAAGTATTAACATAACACTACAAACTAACTATTAACAATTTAACAATTAACACTAAAGGAAGTAAAGAACAAACTAGACTAACAGTGAAGAAGTGAAGAAAAAAAATCTAATTTATACTTCAATTTCATACTTTTCAGTGAAGAAGTGAAGAACAATAACATACTAACAATTGAATCAAAACTTCATACATCTCAAATTATCATCTAATTTGTATACATGAAGAGTGAAGAAAAAAAATCAAACCCTGGTCGTTGGTAGTGTGGTAGAGAGAGAGTAGGAGACTCACGCCGGCGACAGCTCAAGGCGACGACGGTAAAGGGAAAGGCGCACGGCGACGGCTCACTGCGAACACAGTAGGATTAGAGTCGCACGGCGACGGCAGTAGAGGGAGAGGCTCATGGCAACGACGGTAGAGGGAGAGACGAACGGCGACGGCTCACTGCGAACACAGTAGGGGGAGAGGCGCACGGCGACGACGGTGGAGGGAGAGGCACACGGCAACGACAGTTGAGGGAGAGGCGAACGGCGACGGTCGATTGGGCTGGGGGGGAGCTCGTTTGCCACGGGCCGATTTTGCTTGGGGGAGAGAGAGAGTGGACGATTAGGGGATAGAAAGGGATCGATTTCGTCATCGATTAGGGGAGAAAGAGAGAGAAAGAAAGAAAGGCTGTGTTTGGGGAAAGAATCGGGATTAGGGTTTGGGGAAAGGGGGGAGCTTTTTAGTTTTTTTTTTTAATACTATAATGGCGCACCCAGGCGCACCCCTCGCGCACCCGATCATTTTTATTTTGTTTTTTAATTTAAAAAAATACGGAGACACACCAGATACGTATCCAGAGCGTATCTGGGCGTATCCGGGTCGGGTACGCACCCGGTACGAGTACGGGGCCTGTTTTTGAATACCCGTGCTTCATAGGTGCCAGGTATAGGAAAAATGAATTCAAGTTTTCCTAAGTAGATTCCAGGTCATCCAATTACTTGCAAGAACTAGATAAATTAATATTTACTGTGTGGCATCATTTTAAGTACATACATCAGCAGTTGATCTGTGGGCACTTTTTCAGTTTATAAAGAACATGAAACCCACTGTGAGTCTATGCATGTGTCAAGGGAAAAAAGTAAATGAAAATACTATAGTTGGAATATTGAATCCAACAGCGAAATGCATAAAGCCATTAGCAGTCTGAACTATTGTTCAACAAAAGCAACAACAACAACAAAGCTTTGTATCCCAAATTTTTGGAATCCTTCTCCTCACTCAACTCTACAGAGGGCGATCCTGAACTGTGATTGATAATCTAAAATCACTAATTCCTACCAAGTAAAATAGCATGACTCGATAAATATGGGAGAGAGAGAGAGAGAGAGAGAGAGAGAGAGAGAGAGAGAATTTACAAAATCAGGACTTCCGGAGTTTAATATTACATGTAAGTAGGGCAAATTCTAGAGGTGACACACGTGAGTGTATATATTAATAAATGCAAAAACAGCCCCCAGATATGTTAATGATATAATTAACATAAATTAAGAGCAAAATGAACTGATTCAACGTATATCTCAGTAGCACAACAGCATAAGCTTTAATGTTATGTCTCTTTCCACACATGCTGTATTGGATAGAGTATGGTTAAATGTAGGGAAAGCAAACAAAAAGAATACGCACCTCCATGAATTTTTCTCGCCTCAGAGATTTCAGAGATATGTTGACCATTGTCAGTATTATTATGTACAGTTGCTAACTCCTGAACATCTCCAGTAACAGCAGACCATGTGCATACTTCGTGCTGGTAATCACCTTCCAAAATTCGAGAATTATTCATCTGAAGTCTGGAAGATGAACCGGTGACTGATAATTTCGAGAGAACAGCATTTTCCTTTTAACATTTCACATAAAGCAAAATTTTAATATATGAAGAGTAGGAAAGCTACATAGGAGCATGCCTATGCAACTATAACATAATGGGCAAAAAACAAAGTAACCCCCCCCCAACGTTTAACGTGAATACAATATGCCCATAGAACGTTTGAAAAAATATATTTTACCCATTTCACTGTTAACTTAACCTCATCTTAACCTCATCTGTTAAGTTAGAATTATTGAATTACATTTCTACCCTTACCCTTTCATAATCAAATCTTTCTTTCACCCCCTTTCTTTATTCCTTTTTCTTCGTTAACTAAACCCCGGAAGCACAGCGGACGGGGCAGTGTTATGATCCAAATTTAGTCCCACATCGGTTATATGGGAAACCAATGTTGGGTAGTTATAAACTTGGGTTCCCTCCCTTTAACAGCTAGCTTTTAAGGGTGAATTCTCCTGGGTTCCTAACAATTGGTATCAGAGCCAACCTCATACTTCTTAATTCGCTCTAGAGGCTGGATTAAAATTACTGGTAGACCCGGGTTGGGCCAGTGTCGCTAGAGTGAAAGCCGCCGAGAGTCGGAAAGGGCTACCTAGAGGCTGGATTAAAATTACTGATAGATCCGGCCCGGGTCAGTGTCGCTAGAGTGAATACCGGCGAGAACGGCGGGTACGGAAGCGTGGTGGAATGTTATGATCCAAATTTAGTCCCACATCGGTTATATAGGGAACCAATGTTGGGTAGTTATAAACTTGGGTTCCCTCCCTTTAACAGTTAGCTTTTAAGGGTGAGTTCTCCTGGGTTCCTAACAGGCAGTCGGCAGCGATCTCTTTGGTCAGCAGCGGTTGGCAATGGTTAGCAAGATTTCGGTTCGGTCGGCAACAGTAAGCAGCTCAGCTCTCTTTTTCTTTTCCTTTTTCTTCTTCTTCCCCAAAATCTAGGGTTTCGAAAATCAATGTCATTATCCAAGGCTAACAGGCTAACAACCACAAGAAACTGCAGTTTGCAAAGGAGTCTAGCATCAATAGTCCGACCCCCCCCCCCCCCCCCCCCCCCCGCGAGGGGATAGATCTTCAAGCATGATCCTTCTGACCAAACTCGTTCGGGTTGTCACAACTCACAACACTAGGCAGAACAACAAAGTTTGTCACAAACTCATTCAAATGATGAAAGAAGAATCAACCAATCATTGCTGAATCAGATCAAAGATTAAAGATTAATCGTTAATCAAGAAATTTACAGGTATCAAATCCAGAAACTAAACCAAAAAATTGATATGCAGCCTATTCTGTCTCTTTAAATCATCTGAGAGTTTTTTATTTTATTTTCTTTCTTGAAACTGACTCTTCCTTGAGTTAAAATTTTGTCTCTATGTTTCTTTTGGCTGTTAATTTGGTTAAATTATGTGGAATGCAAAGCCTTTGAAGTTGATAAACTTAATGAAACAGCATATATATCATGTTTTTATGTTTTATATCTAGGATTGTCATGTGCTGTAGACTTCTGAAAGGCTAGAATCTAAAGCATCTACTATAATGAAGAAAAATGGTGCGAGAAAACTTAGTACCAGAAGTTCAAATTGAAGACTACATTTGTTCCAACATTCATAAATATTGGAGATGAAAGTGAAATGAAAAAAAGTTACCTTTGTGTACCAAGCACTGTTGTTTATATTGTGTTCCTACTACTAGTGGGGAAGATAATTATTTCTTGTGACGAGTAGGTTGACATGCTTTATCTGAATTGTTTGAAATGGATGATAGAGAATGTTTAACTTTAACTGATCAGCATCAGGAAGATGGTTTAGGATTGAATCTATAGATAAATGCTTTAGGATTTGAACCCAGCACTTAATAATTACAGGTTGTGGTTGTTCTTTGTTTAACTTGGCTTTACTATCTAATGTAGATGGCAACCGAAGCTTATATTTTGGAGATTCATCATGGTGGCAATTGGAGCAAAGGGAAAAGGATGAGTGAATATATAGATGGTAAGCTCAACAATTATCATGGAATAGTTGCTGGCAAAACATCTTTGTGTGAACTCCTTGGCATAGTCAGAGGTATTATGGACATTGGTTCTAAGGATTTCAAAGTATTTTGTGGCTATCCAGAAGATATTGGTTGCAGTTTGGGTGTTTTTAGCTGCGAAATGAGTTAGATTTGATTAAAATGTTTTCTGCATATGAGGGATTGCATACAATACAGCAATTTAGTAAAATGGTTGATGATCAAGTTAAAGAAATACAACAAGAGGAAGATCAACTTGGGTCAGATGTGGAGAGTATACAGTTACAGTATTATGACAGTGATAATTTGCTTCCTATTTGTAGTGACGGTGGGGGAGAGAAAATCAATTACAAGGTTGTACACTTAAACCATGAACCAAAGGAGATGTCTGAGCTTGCTATTTGAATTGGGTTTGGTAGTGCACCTGATTTTAGGCATGCTGTCAAACAGAATGCAAGATATGGAGGATATGATGTCATTACTCCTAGGAATGATGGGGATAAAGTACAACTCAAGTGTCGCAATTGTGATTGGAGTATATACGCAGCATGGGATGCAGGTGAACAAATGATTGTGGTCAAAACTTACAACAATGTACATGAGTGTGAAAGAGTTGAAGAGAATTTCACTGTGGGCTTGACTTGGATAGCACACAGGTTCATGGAGATTATTAGGGTTGATCCAAGTGTAAAGAATGAGACGATCAAGTCTATCTTATCTGAAGAGTTGGATGTCACTGTAAGTGATCACAAAATTAACAGGGCAAGAAGAAAGGAAATTGAATTGATTGAAGGCATGGAGAGAGGAGTATCGTAGACTAAGAGATTGTGTCAGTGAAGTAGGGCAAAGGAATCCAGGTAAATATATTCACATCCTTACAGAATAAAGGAATTCAGAGAATGACTCTTTGTATCTCAAAAGACTTTTCATATGCCCAGGTGCTTGTCTGAAAGGGTTCTATGATGGGTGTAGACCTTTCTTAGGACTTGATGGTTGTCTCATAACAAATGGATTGTTAGGTGTGATCTTAAGTGCAATTGGTGTGGATGCAAATGGTGGTATGTTCCCAGTTACATATGCTGTTGTGGAAAATGAGTCTAAAGACAGTTGGACTTGGTTTATGGAACATCTACAATCGGCCATGGGAGGTCTCGGTGACAAAGGTATCACCTTTATATATGATAGACAAAAGGAATAAATTACTTTCCAACTTCATTAATTATTTATTTTAAGTTATATTTCTATTGTGATATGTAAAATAGTCATGTTTTTATTGTTGTAGAGCTTGGTTCAAACTTTTGAACAAGTACTTCCACATGTAGAACATAGGTTCTGTATGAGGCACTTGTTCAAGAACATGATTACTGCAGGATTTAGAGGGCCTAAGTTGCAAGAGAAAGTACACGCAGCCACAAAAGCAGACACCGAACAGGAATTCTTGGAGTTGAAGGAGGAAATCAAGGGTATAAATTTTCGAACATGGGAGTATTTAGAGACCACAACCAACAACGATCATGTGCATACATAGATTTCCACTTGGGAGTAAAAGTGATATGGTTTCAAACAACATCTGTGAGTCCTTCAATAGCTGGATCTTAAAAGCTAGAGATAAAACTATAATCAATTTGATGAATTTCATTTGAAGACTAATCACTAGGAGGTTGTCTTCTAAGAAAGCAAATTTCTTGACGTGGAAGCAAGAAGTATGCCTAGCAATTTTAAACAAATTTGCTAAGTGAAGGAAAGGAGCCTCCAGTTTCGGTGTCTTACATTGTGTGGATGGAAAGTATGAGGTTACTATTGAAAATGAGAGCATGGTTGTGGATATCGAAGCTAGAACATGTAGTTGTTACTTATGGCAACTTTCAGGTATTCCGTGCAAACATGGTACAGCAGCCATATTAAGAAAGGGTGGAAAGATGGAAGCTTATATTGATAACATGTACAAGAAGGGGGCTTATAGGAGGGTATACAAAGAAAGCCTTTATTCAATTAGAGATGCAAGATTTTGGCCAAAGAATCAGGTGCAAGACTATTTGTTAGAACCACCTAGATGGAGAAGGAAACCTGGTAGACCACGAAAGAAGAGAAAAGGAGGTGAAGATGAGAAATATGAAACATTGCAACCAAATATTGTAAAGAAAGGTGATAAGGAGGTGATGACAATCAAAGGAAAACCTCAGAGATGTCATAATTGTTGAGAGTTCAATCATAATACGAGGAGTTGCAAGAACCCCAGGATTGACAAGCCTAGAGAACAAGTTGTAAGGCCTCCAAAGCCATAATCTACTCGACAACTCGAAATAAGGGGAAGAGGTAGGGGAGTAGGTGAAAGGAGCAGAGGAGTTAGTGGTAGAGTTGGATGAGCTAGTGGAAGATTAAGATAAGGTAAAAGCATCGTACAGTTCAATTGTTCTTATACAGCCAATATCTTTATTCAAACTTTGCAAACATGCATTCTTATGTTTTCTCAATGGTGTAGGTGCGTTGGAGGACAAGTTATGTGAAGCTATCGTAGAATGACCCATGGTTTGGGTAGTACACCTTTTTTTGTAATAGCTATACACTTGTAAACTAAGCTACTCATCAATTTTGTGTAATTTTGTGTAAAGATGGCTAATCACTTCAAAAACTACTTTGATTTTGGCTACTCATTTCAAACATCTCTTGCTAATTCCCTTAAACTTTGGTCTTTTTTATTGGTCTTTGGATTTTCATAAGGGATTGTGGAGCTTGATTTGAAGATGACTTTTGGTTGTGGACTTGAGAACGGCAGCAAGTTAATTTTGATCTTTAACTTTTTTGTCAAGTTGGTTAATGCATATGTATTTGTGATTGTGAACGTCTTTATGCATGTATGTTTCTGAATTACCCGATTGTGGAGTTTTTCAAGTTTATTGTGATGAAGTGGGTGCAACTGAAAGTATGATGTTGGTTACAGTGATGTATTGGAGGCAAACTGCTTGAATTTTATGATACCGGCGCTGATGATGATGAGTTTCAATGTGATTGTGTATATTTGTTATTGTTCAACTTGATGGAATTAAGCCTTGTGCATTTTGAAATGTTATATCTTTTGCGAAGAGGACTCAATACAAGTCATAAGATCATAAGATCATAAGATCAGAGGATTTGTTGGAATTTGATGGCAGAGAATATTTCTGTTTTTTTTTTTTTGCTTGAATGTGATTGGAGGATCTGAGATGGGTATGAGTTTGAATGGAATGTGATTGAAATTTGATGAAGTTTGATATCACATTTATTTTCGATGGAGTGATTATTCAAATCATTTTTTATATTCATAGTATTGGTTGAGAGTAATAGTATTCACAAAAATAGTGTGTTTGATCAAATTCTAATCCTAGGAACACCACAGGACTCCAAGTTCAGATTTTGACTAAAACCACCATCCCCTTGAAGGGGGTTATAATTTAAATGCAAACTAGTATCCGAATACATATAATTTAATTGCAAACTAGTACCAAATATAGTCATACTCGGTTTGCCCATGGGCACGTGCCTATGGCACGTCTTCGGAACGATACAGCATATGAAAGTCTTGTAAACAGTAAAACAACAATTATGTAGCTCAAGTTTGAATAGTAAAACAATAATTAGTTGTAAATAAAAGTCCATGTTTCCATTAGTATATGTTGAAAAATAATTATAAATGGGGGTGTAAAATCCAACTTCTTAGAACTTTGAGTGTGGAAAATGATGAAATTTAACTGTTGATGAGATATTTGCTATTTTCAATGTAAAATGAGCAATAAAAAAAATGCATAAAAAATCTGAAAATTTACAAACCTGAAATCTGAAAATAAATAAATAAATAAATAGAGAGAGAATGAGAGAGAGGGAAAGAGAAAGAGAGAAATAAATAAATAAATAAATAAATAAAGGAGTTGTTTTGGGGGGATTTGAATTTGAGTTTTGAGGGGGGGAAACTTTTGGGCGGGAAAATATGTTTTGTGAGGATAGATCTGAACCATTGATTTCAACCCTATTGAATGAGAGCCACTTGATAGCTTTCTTTGTGTTTTATTATATAGATATTAGATTATGAAATTGTAAGGGTAGAAAGATAATTCAATAATTCTAACTTAATGGATGGGGTTAAGTTAACGGACGAATGTGTAAAATGTACTTTTTCAAACGTTATATAGGCATATTGTATTAACGTTAAACGTTGGGAGGTACTTTGGTTTTTGCCCTAACATAATACTAAGTAAAACAAAACATGTCATTCCCAATGCTGTCTACATCCTCAGTCATGATGACATCCGTAAGCACATATTCACACTTTACTGAGTAATATGGAAGAAGAGTGCAAGTTCTCTAATGATTATTGACAACACCTGTGAAAGAGAGTGCTCAGCTTTACAAGGATTTCAGTCAGAGAGAAAGGAAAAAACCTCAACGGAAACTTCATAATTTTTTATCACTATATTTGAAAACAAAGTCAAGAAGAAAACCAATCGTAACTGGGGGAATTGTATCTATAAGCAATTAAGCAGATATTTGAATTGGCAATTTCCACCACCAGTAACCAATTCTAGTATACTGATATCTTATCTTTTTCCAAATAGAATCCCAACCTTTAAAACTTTCCAAAGAAGACTCCAAATCAAATCTGAACTGCACGTTTGCAAATAAACCCTTGATAAATAAAGGGAAAACCCCAAGTAACAAAAAGGAGTATATAATACTAATGTAATCAATGCCGACAGGAATCCTGCATTCTTGCAAGAGCAAACTTCTCGTTGTCATTCAGAAACATGCACGTATATTCCTCATATACAAAACCATAACATGGATGTAGCGGGAAAACGTTAATTCTGAGATTAAATTAACTTATCAAACTAATTTGTAAAGTATCCAATCAGATCAACTGAACTTGTAGAATGAACTAAGCTCTACTTTATAAGATACAGCTGTTTGGAAGATTAAAATCCAATATTCATTGATTTTGTCTAGCTCATAAATTTCTTTCGGTAAATAGTCCTATGATAGTAGTAGTAAAACTGTAGAATACTGTTGGTTCAACTGAACATGGTGAAAATATTAGAAACCAACATGTGCAAACATAGCATGACAAATTTTGATTCATAAATACTCTGACAAATATTATAAAGTATTCATTTATACTCTTCATAACATTCTATGAATCTATCATTTAGGAAGTTCATAGTGTAAAAACTAAAAAAATAAAGCATAACAAATTACGAAATAGTGAATACATATATTTTACCTCATCCGAAATTGAATCATCACAAGATTCACTGTGGTGCTCATTACTTGACAGAGGCCGAACAGACCGATGGCTCTCATCTTGAATTTCATGCAATTCATTAGTGTAGTTATTTGGGAGATTCTCCAGTTTCTGGCCATATAAGTGCACATGTAAATACCATGTGAAACTACTAGATTGGAGTATCGAAAAGTTTAACAGAAATTCCACCTACCCATGCCCCAAGTGCTGAAGAGGGACATCTCTGCCTCAAATTCACTTCACGGGCACCAAAAGTCAGATTCTGCTCCTTTTCTGACCAGAAGGAAAACAAACATGGGCATAGTGTGGTAAGTTGAACGATAAATATATCAGGAACAGAGAGAATTCTGTTTTAGATAACATGTACTTCTGTTGGCTTTTCTAGTGGGAAACAGAATGTTGCTTCTGTAAATATGAAGCCAAGAAAAAGCACCAATGAAAAGGAAAGCATAATAATGAACTTCCTAAGCTGAATTCCATGTTCTAGCTGATCATTATAGCAGGGTAATCCAAATATAGGTTGACTGGATTCACTTTCATTCAGGGTGGAACCCGACAATATACAAGTCTATTATCTAAAGTAAGAAAAAGTTTTAGAGAACAAAATTTAACCATTTAGCGTTGTAACTGCAACAAGATGGCCATGTGGACATGTATCTAACCATCACTCTATGGCATAAATTTTTTGATACATCATGACCGTAAATTTCAATTTAAATTCCTATCCGTCTAAAAACTATTCCTTTCTTTTCCCAAAGATTCTCCCAAATGTTTACAATAACTATAATTGAAATGCTTTATCATATCACTTATAAGACTTCTTTCATTTATCAAGGCCAATGTGCCTTTTTTTCCACACAAAAGCAGCTTTTATGATGGCATAATTTTGTATTGACGTGTATATGAGAACGTCACAGGTCCAATGATAACAAATATTGACAGGATATAAACGGTTAAAATTTTCTACTATTTAAAGTTACCTTCTAAAAAATAAATATCGCTAAATTGTAAGAAATTACTATGAACTGAAACAGTTCAAAAGTTCATGGTTGTTTTTTGGACAATAAATAAATAAATAAAGCAGCATAAAAGATGGAGAACTCAGAACAGTATCATGTATTACTTACTAGTCCAGATTATGCAAGCATAATGTACCACTATACAGATGTTCATATTTTTAAGAAGTGTGTCACTGTAGCATGATTATAGAGCATCATTCTGGGTATTTAGAAGGTTTAAATTACAGCTGCATCCTTATACTACTATGAAAAGATAATAAATTCCTTAAAAGAAGCATCGGAAACAGTCATGGGTCTGAGACAGAAACAGTCTCGAGTCTTTTTCTTGATGGTCAGCTAGTGCACAGTGCTTAAACCAACAATGATGTGAGCATATCAATGAAGTGTATAAACATGTTTCACGCACATCACAGGTATGTGAATCTGAACCTGCCCATAGGTAATATTGAATCCAGACTTGGAAAATAGTCAGGACGGAAATGACTGATTTGTATGTGATAGTAAGGTCAATAGACAGAGAAAACAAGTAATACATTCAGCCTAGAACCAAAGAAATGAAGAATAGACTCAATAAGAATCATGCATCAATGTCGTAGACTCATGAAACCTATTGATGAATCCATCATCATTTAAATAAGGGACAAGCTGAAGTTGACAAGACATTGATGAAAGTTGATTATGATTGTTATCAATATAACTGACACTAAAACTCTGAATGGGTTCCAAATTACATTGTCATATAAGTTAATGATTGCACTGAAGTGTTTTCGTGGATCCCTTGTGCATATAGCATATACAATCGGCACACAGAAATACAAATCAACATTTGGAAAGAAACTTGTGATTACGGATCTATGCTAACAAGAACTTCTCGCTGACTTAGGAGATAATCAGTTTTTTAATTAGTATGGGTAGCAGTTTGAAATGCAAAATCATTGCTAAAAAATATAGGCTTTGATAGAAGATTGGTAATATCTACCCATGCAATCAAAAAAGGAATATATGCTCTAAGTAATCATATAATTCTGCCTGGAGAAAGATAAAGCACAATAATGATTATGATGTAGGTGCCACATCAAATACTAATCTATGCATAGAATTTCTGACTGAAACTTATTAAGAGCATTATTTAATTATAGAAAGCATTCCACAGGATTAACACTTAGGTGCATATTTTAAAATAAGAACTGAATTGAGACTTGATCCATTTCAGGAATATTACCTGTAAGAGATTCAAGTTGAGATAACACTGGTAGATGAACCTATGCAAAAAATATCAGTCAGAAACTGCATTATAGATCTTAGAGCACGAAAAAAAACAAAGAATACGACCAATTCCCGATCTATAAATATGAGATGCTGTGAAGCAAAAATTATCATAAACAAAATCTACCATCAAAACACCAATAAACTGTGAAAGCATCAAGGCATGAGCTCTGTCAGATCCCTATGCTTACAGACAAGTTTTTAAGAATATCAGGTTCATAATATTTTTTATATAAGAATCATATCAAAAATGAACTATTATAATGGGGGGGGGGGGGGGGGGGGGGGGGTGGGGGGGGAGGCACTTACAGCAGAAGTTAATTGAACAAAGAACTAATTGAGTATTGACGTGTATGTCAACGAGGAAGGGATATTTTCAATTACAAAAGACAATTTAAGTAGGCTGAGTCACTGACGGATCCAAAATAATTAAGGAAGAATACAGATTACCAAAACTAAATTGCAATAATGCTAAAACGATAAATATAGTATAGCATCATCAGTTAAAAAATGACAGGCATTTAAATCCATAATATGTGTGATTCATAGAAGAATAAATCTCAGTAAGACTAAAGAGTTGGTCATTTGCTGTATGAGCTAAATTGCATGACTATAAAAGATAAGTCTACCCAATCACAGACTGGTCGTAAATGTTGATGATGTGGCCCCCTCTTGCTCAAAGTTGTCCTAGGCTCTAAACCTACAAGTAAACTCATTAAAATAAAACTTGGTGTACTCTTTACTATCCTTCCAGTAAAGATGAAAAAACACACAATTTTTTCCTATATCATAATCATTATTGTGCCCTATCCTTAAATTATTATTCAAATTAGTATGATTTAACTAAGTTTTCTCTACGTGAGAAGGGCAATGCACTAAGTCTATTTCTCTGTGGAGAGTGAATGATAGAGCACTAAGTGTAGCCCTTAATGTTAGAATGAGATATATGTAGGAGAAGGAAAAAGAGTATCTCGAGAAAAATGGTACACAGACCACATGATTTAAGGTTCAGAGTATTACGGTACAAGGAATTTACTATGTTATCTATATATAATATACTCATAATAAAATCTCTCTTTGACGTCTCTCTTCTCAGATTACATTGATCTCTTCATACTCTTCAAAACTATGACATAATAGCTCAAATCCATCCCCTAAAAGAAAAGTTTTATTCCACGTCTAAGGTCTTCCTTATAAGAATAGTTCCTCGAAAGAAGGTAAGGTTGCTTGGAGTCTCGGGAAAGTTAGTTTCCTTCCAACTTATTGCAACCAATCATGGATTCTGGAATTAAGCCCAACTGTATATACTTCGATGGGTTGCAATTAGGAAGTAGTTGACCCATGTTGCAAGATTGCGTTCTTTCCAAGTTCAACTGGCACTCACATTGTGGTTTTTAATGTTTCAACGCTTCCAACCACTGCCACCTTTGACCATCATTATTGCTGCAAGCTCTTCATTTTTTCACTTGTAACTGTAGTACCAACTGCAACAGAACAGTTGCAGTCGCAATTGCTGCAACTGAATGAACAAGCTTATTGCAAATTACGGGCAGTATTCTATGCACCATGGTTTAGTATACATAGCGTTAGGATTGCCACTACAAGATATTCACTAGAGTGATCCAACAGGCGTGCCCCATTAGTTTCTTGTAAACCACGGATCATAAGAATTTTCCTTCGACAAAATACAGTTGGGGACCTATCACTGGATTTTCTTCGCAGCTGATAAGCACTATACGCTTCAGATTTGCAATGGTCAAAGATGCTTCTAAACATTTTGATAAACTAGAACAGGTATCCCTCCCACAATATCCGACTCCAAATCTTTCACACAAATCCATACAAATATCGAAGTATCCGTCTTTTATGGGAATTGTGAAACCTACTGAAAAATGTTAATTCATGTTAAATTTATTGAAGGTAAATTTCATCATGTATGGTGATTATAAGTCTATAATCCCTCGGTGAGACCCGTATAGACGATCTACACCGTTCAATATGTTTTTTTCTGTGTCATCTGACGCACAAGTTCAACAAGTTATTATTTGTTTTTATTATCGGAAAAATTGTTCGTTTTGCAACCTCGATAATCACGATCAAGAAGCTACAAACAAAATAGAGGTGGGTTTATTGATTTTAGCCCCAAAATAGGGGGTGCTTTTTCTGAAATTTAGCCTCAACATTAAATGACATGAAAATTACCTAAGCCCTATCCCTAGCACGAAATTACCTTCTTCTTCTTCTCCTCCTCCCCGTTCCAACAGCGAGACGCAACGTTCCCCGCGCAATCTCCACTGATGACGTCATCCATCGCATCATCATCTGAGGTGAACGGCAACTGTCAGTCCTTTTAGGAAAGCGGTGATCGGAACCAATAATTGGAAGGGGGGGAGGTGGAGTTACCTGAGAGAATCTCGTCGGAATCTGCGATGCCCTAAGAGAAGAGAGAAGGGGAGAGTTAGGAGAGGGAAAGAGAGATAATAAGGGAGGTCGGAAATTGGTTATGCTCACCGCCGGTGGATGGGATTGGCGCTGCATTTGGGAACTGTGAGGGAGAGGGAGTGGAGACGGTGCGCAGTGCACATGTCTTGGTATAGAGAAAATTTTGCCGTACTAACCCAATTTTTGAAAATATTTGGCGCGCTGACCCACATCTAAAAACAATTAGCGAACTAACCCAATTTTGGACCCGTCAGCAGCAAACGTTCTTGGGAAAAACGGCATAGGTTATTTCGATGCCGTTTTTCCCAATAACGGCATCTGTTTTTAAAAAAAAACTTTCAAACCGTTATTTGGAATAACGACATTTGTTACTTTTAGTCGAATGAGCAAACGGTCTCAATTGTGAGCTGTGAGACAAGTATGAAAATAAAGTAACCTATGTCGTTCTCTGAGATAACGGCATGATTTATACGGATGCCGTTATTTTGAATAACGGCATCAATTACTTTTTATTTTGCACACTTACCTATATTCTGTGCCCCTCACTCTTCTCCTACCCCATTCTACTTCGATTTTATCTCTCTCTCTCTCTTCACTCCCGTAACCCACAAACCCTGGATTCCTAAATCAAAAAATCCCAACTATTGGAGTACTCTCAAATTTCAAATATCCTACCTCCTTACTTCCACTCTCATTTCATTCCTCATCCATAACGAATTTTCAAGCTATCGACACTACGGTCTAATTTGAATGTATTATTATTATAACCGTATGTTTGATATGTATTTTCATGTTATGCTTATCAGTAGTGAATGACTTGAATATGTTTGAATTTTTATGCTTAAGTATGGAATATGATATCCTTATTTGGTTATATTTTGAGGGTGAAGTAATTGAAGATCCGAAGATTGGATATTGTTATAGTGATGTTGAACCGGTCATTATTTGGGCTCCCCGTAACTATATATATTCACAATTAATAAATAAGATATTTGAAGTCACTAATTGGGATAGAAGTTAAATGAGTGTCAAAATCAAAGCCCGTTATGCTGCTGGTAAAGGGGATGGGCAATATTTCATGGTAGTTCTCGTAGACAATGACAATTCTCTGAGGTCCATGATTGGTAGGACACTTGATCCAAATTGCAGTTTGAATGCATTGGAGTTATACATTGACCAAATGAGGCTTCCAAATACTAGACGAGTTGTTATTGAAAGTCCAAGGCCCGCACCAGCCGAGTCACATGCAAGAATATCAAGTACAGAAGAAGATGCTAGCACAACTCCAACGAAACATATTACCACTGAATATGAGCAGGTACATCCATTGATATTGTCACAAGATATTGTCGGAGCGGACATGGCAATGCAAGACTCTGACAATGCCGTTGTAAATAACGATTTGGTAGAAGAGGAAGAAGATGAGGATCGCGGTCTTTAAGTTGATGAGGAGGAGGATGCCGATGAAGCTCCGATTGAGGATGTCAACGTTGATGTACCGGTTAACAATGCTCGCGTGTTGCCAAGTCATTCCATAAGTGCAGCTATACATGGATCTCAATCAAGTGAATGGATGTCTCGTGCCACCATACATGAACATGGACAGTCTTCCGTCAACTTTTCCAACACGAATGGACTCTTCATAGGTCAAAGATTTCTAGCTAAAGATTCTATATAACATCAAGTGAAGATGTACTCCATGAAGAACCACCGAGAATTCGTGACGTACGGTAAAATCAACCCCCGGTCTATACTATGTCAAATGTAAATACGCACCCATCAACCATTCAGCCGAGGACACTGCAGAAAATCCGGCACTTATAAATGTAGTTGGCTGTCCTTGGTGATTGCGTGCAATTATTCCAAAAAGCCGTACTTATTTCGTGGTAAAGAAGCTTGAAGGTCCACACACATGTGTGAATCATACATTGAGTCAGGATCACAAGAAAATTGATTCCACAGTTGTATCGACGGTCATATTGAATGTTGTGAAGGCACAACTCGGAATAACACTAAGAGCCATAATTGAAATAGTCAAGGTTGAGTTCAATTACACAATTTCATACTGAAAAGCTTGGAAGGCAAAACATAAAGCAATTGAGCGATTGTATGGTTCTTTTGAAAAAGCTTACACTAAATTGTTGTATATTCTCACTGCAATTCAACCTTCAAATCCGGGTACGGCTGTACATTGGGCCGAGATTGTGTCCGGTCCGGGCGAAGAAACCTTTAAGAGTGTTTTTTGGGCATTCGGGCCTTCCATCGAAGGATTTAAGGCATGCAGACCAGTTATAAGTGTAGACGGAACTCATTTGTACAGGAAATACAAAGGTTGTTTGTTGATTGATGTTTCACCGGACGCAAACAGTAGGTTGTTTCAATTTGCGTTTGCACTAGTTGACGGTGATAGCATAGATATGTGGACATGGTTCATGAACTGTATTCGGTGCTTCCTCACATATCGTGTAGGTCTATATGTCATTTCTGATCGCCATGCAGGTATTTTATCAGCAATGGAAAATGAGTTTGGAACATGGAAGGAACCATTTGCTTATCATCGCTATTTTATGCGGCATTTTGCTAGCAATTTCCATAAAAAAAATTGGTTACAAGTTTATGATGAGTAAGCTGAAGGTGATCGCGTGTCAAAATCAATTGAAGAAGTTTGAGGAAAAGATGGCACAACTTGAAGCGACCAATGTTGATGGAGCTAATTGGTTGAAGGAGAAACTGATTGAGAAGTTGGCACTTTCTGCCGATAGAGGTCGTAGATATGGTATAATGACAACAAATTTATCGGAAGTTTTAAATTCGGTTCTAAAAGGTGTGTGTAGCTTGCCTGTCACCGCAATTGTTGAAACGATTTTTTTTCGTCTGAACATGTATTTCACCGATCGTCGTGAAGCCGCGCAAACCCTTATTAGTGAAGGTAAATTATGGGCACCACGCATTCAGGAGATTATTGATTTACGCCGTGAAAAATCCAATTTACACAAGGCAATAATGTTTAGTAATCGACCTGGTATTTTTTGGGTAAAAACGGGCATTAGAATGGATAGTGGATATCAAAAGGGTGGACATTGGCACACGGTAGACCTCGGGAGACGTACATGTACTTGTGGAAAATTCCAACTATATCACATTACATGCTTTCATGTGTTAGCGGCCTGTGCTTCCCGTGCGATTGATTATCAACCATACATTGATGCCTTTTACTCCACCGGTCCATTAGCACTAGCGTGGGCACCAACTTTCAATCCTATTCCAGACGAATCTTATTGGCCGACACAAAGTGGACCGATACTCATAGCCGTTGCAAGTCTTTGTCGGGTGAAAGGACGACCTAAGAGTACTCGTATTCACAATGACATGGATGCTCGAGAGGGTGGGAGCACCGGGAAAGTTTGTTCAAAATGCGGATTGAATGGACACAATAGGCGGAGATGTAAGAACGTATAGAACATGGGCACATCCCAATCTACCGGCACTTGAAGTTGTATCTCGTTATTGGATTAATGTTGTAAAATCTATTCGTAAGTTATTACGAATTAGAGAGCTTGATTTTGATGAACCTCTTATGCAATGTACTGTAATTTTCAATAGTTAAGTATGAGATATATGTTTTTGATGAACCTTTGTTTAATTTGAATGAATTTGAATGAAAAGGAATTAAAGTTTATTGAATTCGAATGAATATGAATTTTGTAGTTTCTCTCCACAAAACATGCACATAAACATGCACTACTGTAGTTATAACAGATGTCGTTATTCTGAATAACAGCATCTGCAGGAGATGTTGTTATTCAAAGAAACGAATGTGAAGACAGAAAGTATGGCAGAGGTTCATTTCCATCGAAATTTCGCACCAAACTAATGCCATTGTTCCGAACAACGGCATCCTTAAGAGATGCCTTTATTCAAAATAACGGTATTCTTAGGAGATGTCGTTATTTTGGAAAACGACTGTGAAGACGGAAGCTATTGGCAGATGGCCATTTCCCATAAACATATTACTCAACTGATACCGTTATTCTGAAAAACGGCATCATTTAGACTGATGCCGTTTTCCAAAAGAACGGAACCAACTTAAATTAATGAAAAAAGTAAAACCAGTATGTTTTGTACAAATGTCGTTATCGTAAAAAACGTTACAGGTAACAGATGTCGTTATTTGCAATAACGGCATCTGTTATTAGTGCATTTCAAAAAAAAACATGCACATAATTTATACAAAATCCCTTTCATGTACATAACTCATATCAGCTAAGGGAGTTCTATATAAAATATATATGTATGCATACTTCATACACTTCAATTCAGTATATATACCCCAAACACTCGAATAAAGTTTTTTCATAAACCAACATTAACAATACAACAACCGACTCATCAAGTTTTTTCATAAACCAAAATTAACAATTGTAACCCCTGTTCCAGTTGTACGTATTTTATTGCGTAAATTTATTTACTTCAATTTTCAGATCAATTTTATTTTTCTTCTCTTTGGATTCTTTATCTAGAGCCAGAATATTTTTCTGATTGATTCCATAATTTTGTGATTCGATCGGAGTTTAAATACAAACTTTAACCTTGATTAATACTAATCCTAATTCTTAATCCAACAGCTAACCTAACTCACCTTATTTTCTTCCTCCTCACGCTTCTTTTTCTCCCTCCTTATAATCCCCACTTATGCATACACCAACCTCTCCCCTTCATTTTTCTCATTCTACGCCCAACTCCCTCTCTTCCGTCAACCTCCCCTTCTGTCTTCTTTTACATTTTTCTACACTCCCATCTCTTTCTCTCCTTATTTTATACACACACCATGCATGCATGCACACTCATTATATATATATATATATATATATATATATATATATATATATATATATATATATATATAGGGGTCGATTCGGGTGAGAACCAACCCTGGGGTGAGAACCTAAGGGCCTATCCCAGCCATTCATCTGTGTAATCTTAACGGTCAAGATTTTTTAAAATTAAACAATAAGATTAATTAATTTTTGCATTAAGATGTCAATCCCTTTAATTAAGGGATGGGGACCGCGTAATAAAAGGAATAATTATAAATTGCCTTTTTTTGTGTGCGACGGTTAAGGCAAATTTGGTCAAACTGGAGAGAGAAATAATTTATTCCCGTAAAAGATTGGAGAAGATTTTGTATCCCAAATTAATAGCAACTGCAGAATCATTCACCATTTCGTTCCTTACAGTTACTGTTTATTACAGTTGCTATTTATAATTATTACAGTTGCTGTTTAAGTGGTAAGGTATTGCTGTATAATTATTTCATTTGCTATTTATAATTATTACAGTTGCTATTTATAATTATTACAGTTGCTATTTATAATTAATACAGTTGCTATTCGAGAAGATTTTGTATCCCAAATTAATAGCAACTGCAGAATCATCACCAATT
This sequence comes from Hemerocallis citrina, assembly GCA_017893485.1. Taxonomy (NCBI): domain Eukaryota; kingdom Viridiplantae; phylum Streptophyta; class Magnoliopsida; order Asparagales; family Asphodelaceae; genus Hemerocallis; species Hemerocallis citrina. The sequence goes on from CM030358.1 coordinate 63,127,758, forward strand.
CGTTCCTTCACCAATTCGTTCACTATATAGCAACTGACTGTATTGTAAGTAGATACAACTAGTGCATATTTTAGCAGGAATATATATATATATATATATATATATATATATATATATATATATATATATATATATATATATATATATATATTGTTTGTTTATTAATTTGCAAACTTATGTTGTACATGCTGTCAGTTTCCATATAACAACTGAATGTTTTTTGAATAGCAACTAACTGCATTGTACGTAGCAACAAAAATTTCATATTTAGCAACATTGTACGTAGCAACAAATGTTGTTCATCCTGATGAAGATTGTGGTTCGGCTGAAAATAAAATAAAAAAGGCAATATATGTTGCCTAATAATCTGTGATCTACATTCCTTTTAAATAAAATAAAAAAGGCAATATATGTTGCCTAATAATCTGTGATCTTTCATTTCTTTTATTACGCGGTCCCCATCCCTTAATTAAAGGGATTGACATCTTAATGCAAAAATTAATTAATCTTATTGTTTAATTTTAAAAAATCTTGACCGTTAAGATTACACATATGAATGGCTGGGATAGGCCCTTAGGTTCTCACCCCAGGACATGGTTCTCACCCGAACCTTCTCCTATATATATATATATATATATATATATATATATATATATATATATATATATATATATATATATATATATATATATATATATATATAATGTACACATTCATACACACTTGCACACACCATGCACATTCTGTCTCTTTCCTTTCTTTATATTTATATACACACATACACATACAACACACTCCTATCCCTTTCTTTCTATATATATACACACACACATATCACACCTCACCCTCATCTCTACGTCTCATTCTTCACTTCTCCTTCTCTTCCTCTGTCTTCTTCACACCCGAGAGCCCAATCCAACATCCGAGCTCCACTTTATCCTCCACCTTCGAGCCGACGACTCCACTTCTACGGTCCCGTGAACCCCGAAATCAGTCCATCTCCGCACGCCGCGTCATCTCCTCGTTGTTGTTGTTGCTCATCGCCGTCGCTCACTATTGCTACTGTTGATCACTCGTTGTCGTCTTGCTGCCATTCTTACCGCCGTTGTGTTGCCATCTATTGCCAACGTCGCTTCTTCTTTTCGTGGTTAACACCACCACCGTAATCGTCACGTTATAAGGCAAGTATCTTGTACACTCTTTTGTTATCGTACAAGCATTTTCCTTGAACTTGTGGTAAGTAGTCTAGTTATTATCATGTTTTATTGTCAAATTCCGTTCCAGTCACTTGTTCCATGCTATATCAACTCAAGAGTGAACCGTTAACACATTTCGAATCGTATTATCGAATATCAAATATTCGACCTTACTATCTCTAAATTTCTTGACTTTGCACTAAGAATTCAACCATGTTCCCGATACTGGATTGATGATTTTCTACGTGAAAATCGTAGCCCATCGAGTCCCGAATCCAGAACATCTTACGGTTTTTCAATCCGATGTATAAATTGTGAGATATCGCGATTTTAGTACTGTCATATCGTGAATTTCTGAACCTACACGGTATCACTAACCGGTCTCTTGTACTGAAAATTCGATCATGTTCCCGATACTGGATCGAGAAACTCTCTAAATAAAAACCGTAGCCCTTCGAGTCTAGATATCCATAACATCTTACAGTTTCTCAATCCGATATATAGATTGTGAGTTATCACCGCATATAAGCTACTAATACGTTTTTTCCTAAAGCGAGTTCAATTCTAGTATTATGACTCTGAATTTCCAAAATGCACACGAAACATCGAAACCAGCGAATAATGAATTTGTACGCATAGCTACTATCTCTAGAATGTATTGTATGAATATGCGTTGGAACCGGAAGAGAGTCTACTTTCTAGAATCTCTGACGGAATCAGATTTGCTTTTTTGTAACAAGTAGAAAGTGAATTTGAATGCAGTATAAACCCGTTATTTTTTATATTTAATAAACTGAATGTATTATTGTTCTTATAATAATAACTTGCATAGATATAATAGGTTGATAGAATGCATTTTATACCACTTGACAATTCTATAATAACTATTCTCGATACATGTGCTCGTTTGACGTCTCATGTCCATGATTACTGCTCTTGATATTTTCCTTGATTAAACTGTCTTGATTACATCGTTCCACTAGTCGTACCAACTGCATGTTCATAATTAATTATAAAAGAATAACAAGTCGGGGTTATAAGGGTACGACTTAATAGTGGACAATATAGGGGAGTATACTCGGAAATGGGCTCGTGTTCCCCGAAATAGTGATTCTTGATTCTTGATTCTTGATTCTTGATTCTTCATTACACAATTCTTGATTACATAATTCTCGATTACATGATTCATGATTACATGTCTTGATACTATCACTGGAAGACCCGAGTACATAATCCTATAGAATTCGCTACTTAAGTCTAAACGTCACATGATTGATATGCATCAACTTGTGATATGGGATACAGGATTGCGTGCATTAGATAAGTTAATAAAGCATATAAACTTGAGATTTTCACTAAACATGATTCTTGATTACATGACCCTTCATTCTTGATTACATGATTCTTGATTACATGACTCTTCATTACATGACTTTCGAATATTGATAATATGATTATTGATTAACTGAGACTTGGTTATCAATTAATTATACTTTGAAGTCTTGATTACACCAGTTTACGGTTATTAGTTACATGATCACATTGTCCCAGTTCCATGCTTCCTTCCATATTGTATTCGCACTGCTACTTCTTGTTTCTTCCATGTTATATCTTGTTATATTACCTCTTTTACTGCTTGTTATTTGCTGCCCGAAGCTTGCTCTAGCGGGTACTTTTATATTTTTCTTTGAGTTAATAATTATACAGGTACGGATGGACCCGTGGAACAGACTAGACGATCATTGCTGCTTTATTACTACTTCGTGTTATTTTTCTTTCAGTCGCTATTTATCTAGTTGTTATAGCGAACTACTTATCGTACTGTTTTGATTATGGCACCTTGTATTCTCCGGACATCTTGACCCGATGTTGATGTATTACCCAGATAATGGTTATTCTATTTCCAGCTCATGCGATCATTATATTTGCCTACGTGAATGTGTTATAAATATCTTGTTGAGCTTATAATTGTATAGCTTATAGATGATGTACATCATTCGCTCGACCTCAGTTGCGTGACTGTATTTTCGTATAGTGGGAAGCGGGACGTGACAACAATACAACAACCGACTCATCAAGTTTTTTCATAAACCAACATTACACAATTGAATAGTCAATACTAACTAGGTGTATAGTGTTGCGGCTGCCTTCTCTTTCGAGCTGGGACTTTCCTCCTACATTCCCCAATTTCTTGTGTCGCAAGAACACTTGGCCGAACATCTTCTTCTTGCCCAGCTTGTACTTCTTCAATCTCCTGTGATGCTAATTCACTTCCCGTGGAAGGAAAACGAACACTCTTACTCCGTCGCGGAGGCTGTGAAGAAGAAGCTCCCGATTGTGTAGATCTTCTAGGTGGAGATTGAGGTTGTCTTCGTGGTGGTGCGGGAGGTTTTACTTGTGCTGTTCGTGGTGGTGGAGGTGGGCCTCGGCTAACACTTGTTCGGGGCGTTTGAGTTGGAAGATCGGTTGAGCGTAAAAGCGCATCGAAGTGCGAACCGTCATCATCATCTTCAAGAGAAGTACGGCATGGATGGAGGATTTCTCTTTCTATTTCCTTGCATGTCTTCGAAGCGTTGCTCTTCAAGACACGAGCACATTTTCTCACAATATCCCATGTGTTGTCAATCTACATTACGAACAAAATCAATTGGTAGTAAACCACTTTTTTTTAACAAACATAAGCAAAATGTGGAAAAAATAATTTATATTCATGTTTATCAACAATAATATTTAGATACCATTAATCGATACGAGGGCGCTTACATGGGTTGCGATGTGGAATGTGCCGGTGATGGTTCCACTTGGTGCCTAGGTATCGGTTGTTGGATACCCGTGGGGATATCCGTTCTTGGGCCTATGTACAACCGCGTAATACGACGGTACCATGCCATGTAGGCGGTTTGCAACGACCTGTTGTACAGTACAATCGCTTCTACCACCAAATCATACTTACTCTCATTCCAACATGCTACATGAGCGCGGTAGTGATCGGCCCAATCCATATTTGGCAATCGACCTTGACCGGTAATATTGTGAAGTCTACGGTCGTACATTGACTTTTCGGGGATAGGCTGTTGTGCATTGAATTGGAGGAGGATGCGGTCGGGGTAATAGAACTCCACAATTGAAAAATTTATAGGTGGAGCTCGTGTCAACCAAAGTTGATTATTAGTCGTGCATATTGGGGGTAGACGATGTAGCATTTCGTCTGTATATGGTGTCCAGTTGACGTACTCTTCCCTAAGCTGATCGAGTTCAGCCCTGTAATATGTCAACACACCGCATGGGTTATCTCTCTATGTGAGTTTTCCCGTCCAGTACACACCTAAAGGAGCCCTCAACACTGGATTATCATGTTGCACACTCCATTTATTTGAAAGAACCGTTACCCAGGGCCGACCGAGGTGTATTCGTTCCCAACACCATATTTGCAACAACCCCATCGGCCCAGTCATTTGTAACGACCCCATTGAACAATTACACAACCCATGATAAAGAGAGGCCAAAGCCGCACTTCCCCAACTATATCGCCCGGCTCTATGTATGTCGGCGATCAATGGAAGGTACATCAAATGCACTACATCACCAGAAGAATTAGGGAAGAGAATACCTCCGATCATCGACAGAAGATATGCCCGCATATAACACCGGAGTTAGAAGTCGGTCGGTTCGTCTGCCAAACTATTATTGAACTCTGTAAAGAGCCAAGAACGTCAGACTGATTCCCCAACGAATACACCCCTATCATCCTCATCAACCACCTGCCCAAGGTAATCTCTTAACAGCATGACTTTATTGAACATCAGGTTGTCGGTCACAGCGACCCCATCGATTGGAAGACCCGATATGACGGCTATATCTTGTAGGATGACCGTTATCTCCCCAACGGGTAGGTGAAACGTGTGTGTCTCCGGCCTTCATCGCTCCACAAGAGCGGTAAGTAATGCATGATCACATTTCACTTTTGCCAACTTTGACATTCCATAAAATCCGCTATTTACCAAATAATTTTGTACTCGAGGGTGCGTCGGCAATATGGTGTGCATTTGGAAACTCATTTTCTCAACATCTCCAGTCCACACCGCCTGTGACCTGTGATCTTCTTGGAAAAAAAGTATGGTAGGATCTAAAGGACCCGGATGTCCATGTAGTGCATGCAAAGATGAAGATGAAGCACCCACATCATGGGAAGAAGATGGTTATGTACGATCCATTTACCTGTGAACATTAAAAATAACGTGTCAAATAAAATATTAATAAACATTATGTATGGAGATACTAAAATTTGTAAGCCATGTTTCTTCAACATAATTAATAATCGATGTTTGAAGATAACAACAACTTCTCAATACTCGTATCAAAATATTACTCGTAACAATCACCACGACAACATCTCCACACACTACAAATCTATCTATATAGACAAATCTCATAGCAATATCCATTCATACAAACTGAACTGTGAATATAATGATTACAAATATAGCAATTCTGATGTATGGCCATTTATCCATCAATGTCTAATATACTACATTGTCATTTTTAGACTACATCAATGACGAGAATTCTTAGATAGCAATATAGGTCATCCACATCTCACATAGATGAATCTCACTTTACATATCTAATACTTACATGGATCTAATCTATATCTATTTTACTATACTACCAATATAGCTCTTATTGATCAAAATCAACATTTCACACATCATCAACAACAATCCCTAAGTACATTTCGCATATCTACTACTTAGATAAATCTAATATTTACCTATTGTACTATGCTACCAATATATATAGCTCTCATTCTTCAAAATAAACATTGTAAAAAAATTTAGGGATTTTGAATACTTACCACAATTTCGGATTTTGGAAATTTTCTAAAGGAAATGAGCGAACCACAAGTAGGGTTTATGTTTAACTGTTGTCTGGGAAGTTTGAGATCACTCCAATACTCCAATAGTTGGGATTTTTTGATTTAGGGATATAGGGTTTGTGGGTTACGGGAGTGGAGAGAGAGAGAGAGAGAGAGAGAGAGAGAGAGAGAGATAAAATCGAAGTAGAAATGGGTAGGAGAAGAGTGAGGGGGCACTAAATATAGGTAAGTGTGCAAAATAAAAAGTAACTGATGCCGTTATTCAAAATAGCGGCATCGGTATAAATCATGCCGTTCTCTCAGAGAACGGAGAGAATGGCATAGGTTACTTTATTTTCATACTTGTCTCTCAGCTCACAATTGAGACTGTTTGCTCATTCGACTAAAAGTAACAGATGCCGTCATTCCAAATAATGGCATGAAAGTTTTTTTAAAAAAACAGATGTCGTTATTGCCAACTGCGACAACTGTATAAATATAGGCATCAGTTGACAATTGCGGTTTTCTGTATAAAACATTGTAGAAGATGCCGCAGTTAGGAACTACTGCCTCAACTATAGTGGCAATTTGGTTCACCAGGAGAAAAAGTATGACAGGTGACCCTCTATGATATTTTGTTTAAAAAACAAGCTTATTTTAGGGATTTTTTTTTATAAGACCGTCAGATATGTTTAGAAAATTAAAATTGTATGGTAATAGGTTTTTAAAATTTATTTCTCAATGATAAAATGTAGTAAGTAAAATCATCCAATTTAGGGAGAGATGTTGAAGAATGGTAAAGTAGTTATTTCCTTGAGAACTCTTGATGCACAAGATTGTAAGTATTAAGTTCGAGGTGGAATTCTGTCTGTTTTTCAGGATTGTCGTAAGATGATTAGAGGTATGAGAATGGTTGGGCAATGCCAAAACAATCTCTTAAAGCTTTGGGAAATCTGAATTACTTGCGTAAGTATTGCTCAGTTTTCCCGTTATTCCCACAGGCTCGTCTAGTTTGCCGCAACCTAGCATCATCGAAGTGAGACTATGACGTTCGAATATCGTCATGAGGTGGAGAATGCCTTGACGTATGCGGAGTTTGTGCAAAGTTTGGTAACTCCGTGATAACGCATACTGAGGTGTGCCCTTTAGAGGGTATACCATCGGTGAGATTGTGTACAAATTTGTTCAAATATAAGAAAAAGCTGTTGTTCTAAGTGTTTTTGTAGAGTTTGGAGATGAATAATCACATCATGTGATAGCACTCGTATGCAATCAAAGGTGTAGATTTGTTAGGATTATGTTTTGAATACTTGTGGTTCATATTAGAAGAAGGAAATATGAAGCACGGAGGTCAAAACGGTCGAAGGGAGCAAGAAGAAAACAATAATAATAGCAGCCAGATAAGGGGATGATCGACCGGTCTTGGGGATAGTCGACCGCACTCCCCAACCGCTCGTAGCACATGGATTGTCCAATAAGGGGACAACCGACCACACTTATTGGTGCAGTCGATTGTGAGCAGCGATGTGTTTGCTTTTTGTTGTGATTTGTTACGTCGTTTTAGCCAAATCTTCAACTCCAAGCCAGATTGTATGAATCCTATTCAGTTACTTCTTCTACAGGTTATATCGGACGACTGAGAATCAATATTAACATAGAGTTCTCTCTATTCTTCTTCTATATATTGTTGTACCTCCAATATGAGAGACAAATACTTCATAGATTATATTCTCCATTGCAAATAGAGGTTTTTGAGAGAGATGATTATTGGTGAGTGAGTTTAATTCTTTGTATTGTGTGAATCATTAACTCATTGTAATATCTTTAACTCATTGTAATATCTTCTGCTTGAATATCAGATCTTCCTATATTTTCTCTCGAATTAAGCGAACGCGAATCAGGATAAATCCTCGTTGTGTTTGTATTTTGATTGGTGGATATATTTACTTGCTTGCTCAATTGATTCGTCGCATATACTTTAGCTTCCTCGTTGCTCTATTTAGTTCCACTACGCCACCACGGTGTTTGTAGACACCCTATCCTAACAAAATATACAAATATATGAGTAATTATCTAATCACAAACAAAACTTACGCGACTGTACACGAGAAAGAGTTATCCAAACTAGTATCTTACTCGTGCGATGCACGTCTTAATAAATATAGTTTTTTTTAAAAGTAAAAATTCAGACGTAATTTGGATTTGATCTAAAACCTCATTTACAATAGTTATGCACGTGCGTTGCATGGGTTGGTAGATGGACAAATTACACTAAGGCCTTCTCCCATTATAATAGTAGAGATATTATCTTAAAAACAAGCATGAAGATTGAGCAACTATGAGCGTGGGGAATATGACATAAATAACGTATGAGATGAATGGAGACGATGTTGGAGAAGATTCCTTTTCAGATTTTTTGATTTCATAAATTTGTGGGTTTGGTAAGATGTTTTTCAGGTTATGAGAGTGGGAGAATAGAGAGTTGGGAGAGATGAAGTGAAGTGGAAGAGATTTTAGAAAAAAATTGTGGGTAACAATTCAATTTGGGAGTTAGAGTTTTGGGTTTTGGAGTTAGGACTAGGAGTGGAGATAGAGGAGTGAAGAGGTGATAAAAAGGAGTTAGTTTTAGAAAAAAAAACCCCAAACTAAATTTTGTTGGAACGAGTTTAGTTCAATAAGGTTCGCTGTTCGAAACAGCGAGCCTAGCTTTATTATTTTGGGACTTCGCGAAATTTCTTTACGTGTTGGAGAAATTTCTACAACTTGTTGTTTGAAACAACGAGTAGGCCAGTTTGGTATTTATTTTCAAAAAATGCGTCATTGTGGAAAGAGTAATGCTTTAGCCACTACCAATTTCACTACCTTAGGTGGCATACTCCTGTTGGAGAATTCTCCCACCTACTCTATCTTCTCCTACCAATTGGAGTGTGCCACCTAAGATAATAAAGAGAAATATAGTGAACTTGGTAGTGGATGTAGCATTACTCTTGTGGAAATATTCACATTTGGGACCCCAATATTTCTCCCGCCAATCGCACGGTAATCCATCCACCCATTTTCAAATTAATCCCGCATTAAAATGCTGTAATCCCCAAAAAAGCAGTAAACGACAAACAAAAACAAACAATCAAAACCCCTCAAAAGCCACCGAAAAAATTGCAATTCCAGTCTAAAAAAAATAAAAAATGAAGAAGGGCAGCTCCAAACCCTCCACCTCCAATTCCAAATCCAAGAGAACCGCCTCCGCATCGGCGGCGACGGCGGCGGGGCAGATCTCGCCGGCCGGCAACCTCTCCATCCACTTCCAGAAGCTTCTAGAAGATCCCAAGGAACCTCCCGCCGTTCCGGAGTCCGAGGATCTCTACATTCTCAGTCAAGACTTCTTTTGGTAAATCTCCGACCTTTTTTATAAGTTTTAATCATTTTTGGTGATTTTTAAATTTTAAATTTTTTTTGTTGGTGGTGGTTTAGTACGCCGGATTACATAACGCCGGAGATGCCGAATGTGGTGGAGTTCAATAAGGTACTGATATTGGGATTTGGTGATTTTAGTGTTTTTTGTGGTAAAGATACGATTTTTATGAGTTTCTTATTACACGGTCACTTTGTTGTTGTTGTTGTTGGATGGTGCAGGAGGGCAGTGTGTGTCCGAAGTCGCCCGAGAAGTCGGTTAGAACCAAACGGCATAGAAAGGGTAAGCTCGATTTCGTCTTCTTCTTGTGTTTTGAACGATTGATTGCTTGATTTCTAGTAAATGGCGGTTGGTTTCGTACTTTGGATGTTGAGTGCATTGAAAATTGAGCTATTGATCATGTTTGGTAGTGCATTTACTTCCCCACAATTAATTTGATGTTAAATTTGATATAGTAGATATAATTTTTTTTCGCGTGCACTGCTCATGCTTTTTTGACTCGGCAGTTATAGTTTCCAATAGAATGCACATCGTTTAGAATTGTTGTCAATTAGTAAAGACCCGGCCACTACACTAAAACTTTGAAGTTATGATGAGGGTTGAGGGCTTTACACTTAAATTCTAGCATGCACCCACAGTACGAGCACCCTTTTATGGGGTCGAGACCTTGGTTGTGCACAATGCGTTTTACAATGTACTCATGGTGGGATTGAACTTGGGTTGTGTTGATACCATGTGAAAGTTCCGATCATTATACCAAAACTTGAAAGTTGCGGTGATGATTCAGGGTTTTACACTTATATTTAACAGTAGATGCTAGTCCCCCCCCCTCCTCATGTTTACTGCACATGTTCTTTTTTTTGTCTGCAATTCCTGTTTCTAATAGCATGCACATATTTTGGAATTGTTGGACATTATCATGCACTTTATTGTCACCACATGATTATCATCAATTGAAGGTTTAAATTTCTTGCAAGTAGAGGTAATGAGGTAAATTTGACTCAATGGGTGATTTTTTATGCCTGATATTGTTAGAGCATCTGTAGTCGTTTGCCAAATATCGATAAAATGGATATTTGGCAAACGAACGTGCTGCACTCGTTTGCCAAATATCCATTTTATCGATAAATCACTACAGTTGATTGCTATAAATGAGAATCGATATAGCTTTTATCGATAAGTGAGGGACGGCATTCGAAGTGCCGTCCCGCGAAAAAAAATAATTTTTTTATTCGTCGGACGGCACTTGAGTTTGAAAAAATGAGCTGGCCATCCCGAAATCCTCGGACGGCACTTGAAGTGCCGTCCGGAGGTTTTTGTATTTTGTATTTTTTTTTTTGCAATTTTTGAAAATATTTTTGCAATTATTTAATTTTTTTTGCAATTTTTGAAATGTTTTCGTATTTTTTTGAAATTTTTTTGTAATTAATGAATTGTTTTTTGTAATTTACTAAAAATGGAAGATGACAAAAAATGGCACATGGGCTTGGACGGCACTTCATGTGCCGTCCGTCCCAGTGCTTTGATTTTTTTTTTTTTTTTCCTTCGATAGCTGCGTTCCACTCCGACGGCACTTCATGTGCCGTCGCTTAATATTTTATTATAAATTGCTATAAAATAGCTTTGCACGAGTGCAGCAAAATTGAGAATCCTATTTCTATTTATCCATATATGGATATTTTGATAGTAAACGACTACAGATGCTCTTAGAACCTGAATATAGAATATTAGAAAATCCCAACAGAAATTGCGAAGAAATCAAATACAGGGAAGAAAACAGCAAGTAAAAGAAATTGCACAGAGTCGAGATTGATAATCTCTGTCCTTAAAGCAGAATTCGCCCCGTAGTGTGACGGTTACCGGCGAATTGCTTCCCAGGATACAACTGTACCTTCTCTGAAGAATGCAGCACCCTTGCTTCAGAGACAACGAACTGTTGTCTGTGTTGTACTCTCAGTTGACAGTGACGCAGAGGAGAAGAAGAAGAAGAATAAAACACGAAAAAATTCTGTATCTGTATAGAAGACTCTGTCTGAATTTATAGAGAAAATTGGAGACTGATCAGATGCCATTACTCTGTAACAGCAGAGTAATGGAGACTCTTCAGATTCATAACTGGTGAGCCATTACTCTGCTGTTACAGAGTAATGGGTACCAGTTTAAGCCAGACCAGAACAGACCGAGCCGAACCGAGCTGAAGTCGGGGCTGGGGCCGGAGCCGGGCGGGCGCGCGCGCACGTGTGTTTGTCATTTTGGCTAAGTCCTCTCTCCACTACACGTTAGTGGTAACCCCCGGGCCACGTCCTTTAGTCCAGTTTTCTAGTATATATACTAGAAAAAATTCTTTCCAATTTCCGATATGGGACTATCCATTTGCCAAGTTAGTACCTTTCAAGTACCCAACTTTTGGATCAACATTTCTCATTCATACGGAATTCGTTTTTGGCAAGTGAATATACTATGGAATAGTACTCGTCGAGAGGATCGCAATCCACTCATTTTCCGGCGCCACCGGTGGCCGGAGCCTGCCGGAATCCGGCCTGAAAAACTGCAAAAATTAATTCCAACAGATATCATGCTCATAGTACGATTGTGGCTGGAGTAGGAACCATAATTTGTTAGGAGTACATCAGGACTGACTAAAAGACTACTAATTGCTCAATCTTTTTTACGGTTATTTAAATAGAGGCCACCCATAATTTTGACTATTCAATATAGGTTCTACTCTAAAAAAGCGCATATGCAAGTTTTTGTGAAACATTTAATTCAAGGTGATTTACTTAATAATTTGAATTGATTTAAACACCACCGATAAGATCACATTGACATAAATCTTGTGTTTAATTCAATTTTTTGGTGGGTGGCTCCATTGTTAGTGGTGTTTATGGAAATAGAGAATTGTCGGTGGCTTATTTGGAATTAATAAGATTGTGGGTGGCCTCTATGAAAAAACCCAAAATTTTAACATGAAGCCTGCAACTGTTTGGAAATTTAACTATTAATTTTGAGTTATTGTAGTTCATGCTAGCAGAATCTTTTCTAAAACCATTGCTGTTAAGTGTTGTACTCCTGACATTTTATTTCTCATTGTTTCTGTTCTTTATTTTTTAGGTACATATGAATCTTATATACTTCTGGAGAGAAATACAAGAATATATTAGATTTTATTGGTGTTTCCTCATATTTGCCAGATTGTTTCTGTTTGATTTTGGACAATTTAGTTGGATTGAAAATGCACTGCAATACCAACACTATCTCATCGTCAATATTATTTATCGTTTATTCTTTGGTATAATTGTGATTTGTTTCTCCTCTTTCTCTCAGAGGGTTCCCCTTGCAAAGCGTTCACTGGTGATGTTCAGTCTCATTACTTAGTCAGTGCTCTCCAATTGGATGCTTTCAGCTCAGAAGAAAATACCAAATTGCCGGGAACTGGGCCTCAAAAGAAACAAAATTATGTTTCTCAGTCGGCAGTTGCTTTGTGTTGTCGTCGGGTTATGCCACCTCCATGCATCAAAAACCCATATCTGATTAGTGTCTCATCGGTTGACATGGATATTTTTGGTGACAGGAGATCAAGATCAACAGGTGATTATTTTATTATATTTTGTTTTGATTTTCAAATGACACTTTAGTTTAGCCTCTAATGTTTTCTCGTAGACAATAGCTTGCCATGATTGTGCGTTATGTATGGAAATATTCTGGATTTGTTATTTTTCAGAATTATGGTTTAGATCCTAACTTAACTGTTATACAGCTAGCACAATTTTTAGGTAAGTAGTGGTCAATAGCTGGTGCTACATGTTATATCTATATAATAAATTACAAGGCAATTTGAAAAAAGCTATTAAGTGGCTTACCTTCAATTGAAACAAAATCAATGACTCACATTCTTTTTCTTAAAAGATATTTTCCCCTCAAAAGTAAATTTTCCTCCAAAACAAAAATTCTCCTTACTTTATTACTATCTCCTCCCCCCCCCCCCCCCCTCCCCCCCCCCCCCCCCCCCCCCCTCCTTCACTTTTTCAGATTTCTCACTCTCTATCTATCTACCCAGAAATTTGGATTTTCAGATTTTCTAGATTTTTTATGCTTCTTTTGATTGCTTATGTAGAAAATTTCACTGAGTTTCCTGATTGATTTCAAATGCAATAGAAGATTTAAATGGATAGGAGATATCTCTCTCTCTATATATATTTATATCCAAAAATTTAGATTGGGCAAAACCAAAGTACCCCCCAAAGTTTGGCATGAGTACAAAATGCCTATATAACGTTTGAAAAAATACATTATACCCATTTATCCGTTAACTTAACCCATTCTGTTTAACTTTGAATTATTAAATTACATTTCTACCTTTACCCATTCATATATCAATCTATTCTCCCTTTTCTTCACTTTCAAACATTAAACAAGCTCTTTTTTCTATTAAAGATTTAGGCGAATTCAGAACCTTTATGCGAGTTTCCATGTAAGTTATGGTAGGAACATCATGTTGAAGAATCTACCACAACTCATAGTGCTAATAGCGGAAACACACCACAAGCAACAGAAACTACAAAGACTTTGATGAACCAAGAACAAGCCACCACGATATATGTAAGATCTCACAAGAACACAATCAATATGTAGAGATAACTAATACTTCTTATTTCCAAAGAAATACAAAGATTACAAAGAGATTACAACTCTCAATCTCTCCCCCTCACCTTTGAAATACTCGGTACATCCCCATTTAAAGTTGAACAATGATAACGACTCACCTCTTGTTCTCAAAGGTGGATTAGATCCACACAAACCGTAGATCCTACAACTATATATATAGCCCCCAAGTAAACCCTAAAGGTTAAACACAAATCCAGCTTATTGGGTCTTAAACTCGTCAGCTGAAATAACACACAACGCCGCTGACGGTCAACCGCACCCCCAGGTCGGTCGACCGCAATATGTAAAGTCCACACCCAAGACATGACTGGTCGACTGCACAATCGACCGTCCCCTTCTTTGTTGAATCCTATATACTCGAAGATACCTAGCAGCCTAGTTGCGATCGGGTGGTCGGTCGGGTGGTCAGTCGACCGCACCCCAGGACAGTCGACTGCAACTTTCCAGCTGCACTTCTTCTAGCTGTTGTTGCATTCTCTTGCTGTCTTCGTCTTCTTCTCTTCTTCTCAAACTTCAAGTACTCCGTGCCTAAGTGCATTTGAGGCCACAATCATAACAATCTCTCACTTGGACCAATACACAATGCTTCAAAGTTATTGTAATCTTTACCTCGTATTATCTCTGCCAATTTCCCACCTTCATGAAAAACCCAAGTACTCTCCACTCTCATGAAGAGCACTTTCGCCACTCCACCACGTGGAGTGCACCAACCACCCCTCATCGCCTTATGAAGGATGTGCTCCACCAATTGCATAGAGCACGAATGCCGGAGAAACAATCTCCAGTGTTGGATTCCGTGTTACAAGACTCCCCAACTCGCAGAATCTTCATTAACACTGGACATGGTTCAGAGCCTCTCAATGCACCTTCTGCACTAGAAGTCTTCGTGGATGACATCTCTACAATATGTACAGACTGCTCAACCCCTACAGTCCCATTTCGGTTACCATCATCGACATCACCCTTCATATCGATACCAGTGCTCTCTACCTCACAAGAGCGACTTGAAGCTTTGTCTGCCATATCGCAAAATGCCCTTACCGCAACAACGTTTTGCATCACCATATATATGATATGGCAAATTAAGCGATTTTGCATCACCATATATATGATATGAACAACATTTTCATTGATCATTTCCCCTCCCTCCATATATGGCCAAGAGTATCGGCTATCTAGCACAACTCATCTAGCACAACCTATCCTGTTTATTACTTTATACAAAATAGTGAGAACATTAACTTCTTTGTTGTTTATTGAAACTTTCTATACAGTAATAATTTTGTCGTGTTGTCGTGTTGTTGATCACGACTTTAACTAAAGAAAAAATTAATTAGTTACTGTGAGATTAACCTAAAATCTATTTTGTTATGTCAAATTCTGATTGCAATGAGTTAGGCATGTGATGTGTGACATACCGTGTGAAAAAAGTAATATGATCATAATATTTATGTTATTCTATAACAAAAAAGGAGAATATTTTAAGTAACCTTGTGTGCAAAATAGTTACAGGTGAAGATCTTTAACATTGATTAGGTGCTAAGATATTGGAGAAAAATCAAAACTTACAAAGGCACTTTACAAGACATGGGTATTTGCTTAACATAATTGTCTTTATTATTTATTTAATTTGTATCAGTAGCCACTGAATAGAAGAAAAGAAGCGAAAAAAAGCTAGGTCTTTTACTTTTTGGTAAAATTCGCATAATGTCGTGTTCTTTATTGTATATGTATAATTTTATTATTTGAAGTTTAAATATGTATAATTATTTTTATTTTTTCCCCTAACGTGTATTATTGTATTACTGTCTTGTCTTTTGTGATTTATATGAAAACTAGATTTGCCCGTGGCCACATGCCTACGACACGTCTTCAGAGCGATACATCATATGAAAAGTGTTGTAAACAGTAAATCAACAATTATGTAGCTGAAGTTTGAATAGTATGACAATAATTAGTTGTTAATAAATGTTCATGTTTCCATTGGTATACGGGGAAAAGTAATTATAAATTCGAATATAAAAGCCAATGTTTCCACATATATATATATATATATATATATATATATATATATATATATATATATATATATATATATATATATATATATATATATATATATATATATATATATAGGGTAAAAGGGATATGAGCAACTTGCTCATTTAATAAATGAGCAAGTGATTACGTGGCATGCATGTGATACATTGGACAACTAACTCTTTTAAGGATTTTCCAATCACATACTTGCCACATCATCAATTGCTTATTTACTAAATGAGCAAGTTGCTCATACCCCTTTTACCCATATATATATATATATATATATATATATATATATATATATATATATATATATATATATATATATATATCTAGTTCTATTATAAAAGCCACAATAAATATGTCCAGAGCAGATCTAGACCGTCGATCTGATATTTCTAGATTAAATCTGAGTCATCCAAATCAATCAAAGGTTATTATAAATTTCAGATTAATTATTTATCTCAAAAATCTCTGCGAGTTCGCCCCCAAACAGTCCCGGTAACCCTTACAAATTCTGCATACCGCATATCCACAATAAACTCCTCAATTACTCCTTCCTCGTTCTCACATCTCAATCCCACCCCCAAATCCCACCCAACCTCCTCTCTCCGAAAGATCTGATCCCGATTCTTCATGCAAACCACACACCAGCTGAGATCCAGGTGCGAATCTTGATGGTGTCGGCGTGGGTGGCTGTTGGCGGCGGTGGTCGGGATAAGAAGAGCGTCAAAAGCGACTTCAATGAAGACTCATCAACGAGCAATGTGTTCAGGGTTAGGATCTTGGGCGATTAGATCGCGATTTAGGGTTTGGGAAAGCGATTATGGATTTTTGGGGGATTTGACGGGTACGCCTTCTCTATTGCCTACGATGCCAAGATCATCCCCGTCATCTTCTCCAGTTGCAGTTGCGTTCTTGACTACTGCAAAATCTGAAGGTACTACTCATCATCTTGTATTGATCAATTTTCTTGAGTTTTTGTTGTTTTTTGTACTATTTTTTTTAATTTTAAAATTGATATTTTTTAGATTGATTAGGTTTGTGAAAGTTGGTATCTTTTTTTCCTTCTCAAATTTTAAGTTCAAATCCATGCTTCCCTAAATTTTGTGAATTTATTTGATGTGAAATTACATGCACTTATACTGTTTGATGGAATTCCTATGAGAATCATGCGAATCACACCCAATACAGCCTCCATGTAACTGAAACCCTACACTCTAAATCTCATCTCGATTATGTAATATTATTTTACCTTTCCTTTTTTTTCTTTTTCTTTAGGTGAACGATGACTGATCCACTTGCTCCATCTTCATCGCATCTTTATACCATGTCTACAAACTTGAGGTATAGAATTGTTCTCTCTCTGTTAGTGGAATTAGCGTTGTTCTAATGTATTGTGGAATTGTCTTCAGTTACTAGAATATAGAATATCCATCAATAATATGTTGGTTATAATAAATAAATAAACAAAACTCTGAAAAGTAATTTATAGGAGATCATCAAAAACTATTTGTTTAGGATTAGGTAGTTCCTGATGATAAAGAAATAAGTGTATATATGACTAATAGGGTCTGATAGAGCTTCTTAGAGTTGTTCTTCAGCTTTTCAGATGAGGAATTATTAGTTGTTGCCATAAAGATTAGATTTACTAACTAGCATCATATTATTTTTATGAAGAAAAAAAAATGTTGCATAGGACTACAAAACACTAACTTTTACAGAAAGTTTGGAATCTAAAGTGGTTTATAAAGTGTGGTCTACTACAAAATTATATCAAAATGACAATATAAATGAATGATGATAGATGAATAAGAAGTCTTAGAAGGTTCCAACTTAGGGATTTTTTGTATAATTTGTTAAGAATGTAAAGAGCCAAAATCATATGAGATTGTAGCTTAATTATAAAAAAACCATTAAGCGCGGAGATGTGTTAAGTTGTCTTACATGCTCGATGTAATATTTAATTTTGATAAATTAGCATTGTGTAAAAATTATAAAAGGCTTATGATATGAACTAGGTTTCTTACCGATCATCTATCACTATTAGTAAAGAAATGATAGCATGCCCGTCTAAATGCCGCTCTATTTGCAACTCTCTCACATGATTGGTCCGTACATAATTTTTAAATAAAAAATCGAAGTATAATTTTGTAAGTGGACCATCACATTCGGAGTAGCATGCTATCATTTCTTCTATTAGTATTTTATTTTATTTTATTTTATGATGAGCTTTCTCTCTAGGTACCATAATTAATCAATAATATGCTAGTTATAATAAATAAATAAATAAAACTCAAAAAAATAATTTATGGGAGATCATCAAAAACTATTTGTTTAGGATTAGGTAGTTCTTGATGATAAAGAAATAAGTGTATATATGACTAATAGGGTCTAATAGAGCTTCTTAGAGTTGTTCTTCAGCTTTTCAGATGAGGAATTATTAGTTGTTGCCATAAAGATTAGATTTACTAACTAGCATCATATTATTTTTATGAAGAAAAAAATGTTGCATAGGATTATAAAACACTAACTTTTACAGAAAGTTTGGAATCTAAAGTGGTTTATAAAGTGTGGTCTACTACAAAATTATATCAATATGACAATATAAATAAATGATGATAGATGAATAAGAAGTTTTAGAAGGTTCCAACTTAGGCATTTTTTGTATAATTTGTTAAGAATGTCAAAGAGCCAAAATCATATGAGATTGTAGCTTAATTATAAAAAACCATTAAGCGCGGAGATGAGTCCAGTTGTCTTACATACTCGATGTAATATTTAATTTTGACAAATTAGCATTGTGTAAAAATTATAAAAGGCTTATGATATGAACTAGGTTTCTTACCGATCATCTATCACTATTAGTAGAGAAATGATAGCATGCCCGTCTAAATGCCGCTATATTTGCAACTCTCTCACATGATTGGTCCATACATAATTTTTAAATAAAAAATTGAGTATAATTTTGTAAGTGGACCATCACATTTGGAGTAGCATGCTATCATTTCTTCTATTAGTATTTTATTTTATTTAATTTTATGATGAGCTTTCTCTCTAGGTACTATAATTAAGGTTCTAAATATGGTTTGTCAAATCTGCAGCCTATCAAAGGTAAACCTCAATCCTTATGTTGATCTATTTTGATGCCCTTATATTTATTATCAGATAATATCTTATTTATTTTGTTATATGCATTCATAAATTATTACCAGTTTACATGTAATAATATACATACTTCAGAACCAAAATTTTGGCTTTGGTAATGATTGTAATTAGAAGTTGATACATGAGCTTTTTCTTCTCGCCTTCCTCTCTTTAGAAGCATTCTTGCTTGTTGGTGAAGGCTGAGGACATTGTGATGCATAGATATGATAATAAACTTTTTTTTCTTTTTTTCTTTTTGTTCATTCAGCCATAGTTGCCCGAGTGTGGATTGGAGACTGAGCAACAATGAATTACTTACCAATTTTGCTCTTGTTGTTTTTGTTGTAATTCTTGTAGGATTTTTTTTCCAGATTTTGTGAATTATGAACATGTGAATTTAGAATTGAATGGACCTATACAGAGACATCCTTTTCTAATGCTATATGTCGCTGCTAGCTCCTTTTTAGTTTCCTTTAGCAACATAATTTTTCTAATTAAGAATTGTATGATATATGCATCAGATGATGCAACAAATGGAAAAGATTCAGATGATTTGAATACTTATGACACTACTTGCACATATGTGTGTTCACAAGTGAATTAAACAAAAGAAAAAGTTGAATAAAGTAAAGAGAAGACAACTGTAAGCTTTCTGATTAACTAAAATAAAAAATCAGTTGTCATAAGTAGGAAGACCTCTTGATCACTTCACATAGAGAGAAGGAACATGTAATAGAGACTAAATTCTATCACTGTCAATAATGAAGATGTCTGCACATGTTTTGACTTCAACAATGACAATGGAAACGCTAATCAGAGAATGTATCATAAAGTTAAACCCTTTATCCATGCTCGAAACCTCATTTCAGAAAATGTTTGTAGGTTATTTGAAGGTGGTGACCTTTCTGATGCCGGTAGATTGACATAAAGAGAGGTGTCTCCAGGCATCCTTCAATGCGAGAACCTAATCCTAAATCTATGATTCCTCAACATATTTTACATACCGAGAATAAGATAAATTCCTAATTCAATCTAGGATTCTTTTTTGAGTTGGATTAGATTGGGAGTTCAAGAATGGGAATTCATTTGAAAAGTTTGTTTGAGAAACAATAGGTGTTAAGTTTGTTTAGATGTGGTTGCTGAAAATTGTCCACAATTTTTTTTTTCAACCCTCCCAGTTCCTATTTAGCATTGCGTTTCATTTAAAAAAAGTTATTAATTTTATTTGCATAATTTGATGTAAAAAAAACTAAAGCCCTTGTTTGGCATGTGGATTTTGGAAGTGGGGGTGGAATTGAAATTATGGTTTGTAGGAGGATTATGTATGTGTAGTATTTAGTGTGATTGGATTAAGTATATTAAATTTAATCTTTTTTCTTGTTCGGTTAACTTCGCTATTATTTCTCATTTAAGAATGGTTGAAAAAAATGCTGATTGTGAAGCTGTAGTTGACGAAGAAAATATTTGCCGATGGTGGATTCAGCTTGTCTACAGTTCAAACGTTGTTTCTATCTACGTGTATTTGTGTAAATTTCTTGATGTAAGCAACAATTTTTTTGTTTTCTATATGTTTTCAAAGCATTCCATTTGCCAAGTTAAATTTGTTTTTTTCCGAATTTGCCTTGCCATTCTAATTATTGGTTGTTCTTCCACTTTAAAATTGTAGATCAACATTCTCATCACTCCCATATATAGTCTTAGCTTGAATACCACACAAATTAATTGATTTATTTATATATTCGTTGAAGTTTGTTTTGGGTTTCTTCGAATTTTCAATTTAAACATCCTGCTCTTGTGATCCTATGATAGAAGAGATGCTATAATAAGCATTTACCCATTAGTGAAAATTGCATAGTACATAACTTGTATAAGGGAAATAAGTAGCTTGTAGTTTAAATCGAACTGTCATTATAACTATAATATGACATAGTACATATTTCAAAAATTGAAAAAAGTAACATATGAGGTACATTTTTGGTCATTTAGTTTTCATAGTTTAAATGTGTCTGATTATTAGTATTCATATTGTGTATGAAAATATAGTCAATATATGTACTTTGCCAGTTTTGTTCATATCTTCAAAATTGTAATACCATACAATGTTGTGCATGAGAAAACCACTTATACCATTGCTACTTATAATTGTCAGTGTTAACCTATAATTTCAAGTTGTTTATTTGGACTTGAGGTGCTGCCCGTGGTATAAGTGAGACATTCTGGAGGAACTCACTAATGTCTACAGCCTGCAGATCCAGAAAATTCACCATCAATGACTCCAAAGTAGGTGAATTGGGAAGTATAAACCTCAGAATTCCCATGGAAGTGCGTTTGTCAAAGAATTGTGTCAGACTAATGGTCTGGTCCACATGAGTAAGTTGTTCATGTTCCTCCCTTCTAACAAGAACATCCTTCCAACTTCTACTTTGGACTCCACTGCTATAGTCCAATAGGAATAAGACATTGCCAACATGAGTGTTTATTTGGATAATGTAATAAAGCCTATTGCACATAATTCTGACAAAAAAATTAACTATTGAAAAGAGTGTAAATAGTAGGGGCTATTCCAAATTGTGTTTGTTGCCTTTTTGCTATGTAATTTTTTGTTTTCGTAATCTTTTAGCCGAGCCAAGACAAGACATATTGCCAACATGGGTTGGAGATGCCGCTTAAATAATTTCATGTGCTAAATAAACATTGGCCAAGTTTGTATATTGGGAAGGATCTATAGATTAGGTTTCAAATCTTGGAGCTACTAGAATTGCTCACTTCTCTCTTTGTGGTTGTTTCTTTTAGTTCACGTCTTTAAAGTAATGCTTTACTGATAACTTTCTTACTGTTTCAAACTTGTGTTTCCTTTCTAATTTTTTGTTTTAAGCTTATGTCAAGACTTGATGACTATGAAACGAAGAAGACCAAGCTTGCGTGTGATGAAATCAAGTGCTTAAGGAAGTGTGGTTCTTGAAGCAATAATAACAATATGCTATTGCAAATGCATATAGATTTGCTAGAGGAAGTGATGCTACGGATCTCCATCTAGCTCTTGTGTTTCAAAGTTTTTATACATATCCATTTAGAGCAAGAAAGAGGACAACAAGTTCAAGAAAGAAAATGATATAACGGAGGAGAAAAACTCTGTGAGGTTATGAAGTCAAGAAAGTACATTCTTATTGGGTTCAATGCTGAAATCCTGGCAAAGTTGGAAGAATCGGATAACTCCCGCTAACTTTGAGCAAATTGTTGTAATGCTAAGAGAGAAGACTTGGATAACTCCCGATAAACTCCCGCTATCTTTCTGCCATGTAGCTATCTTTGAAATTTAATTTAAACTTTTTTTGTTAGGAACTCTTTTTACAAAATTATGAAAGCAGAATAATGGTTTATAATCAATTTAGAGTTTCTTAACTTGTCGGTTCTTCATTTGCATTTTTCTTTTGTATGTGTGGTAAGTTTTCTTTTAGTTGTTGATATTGCCTCTGTTCTTGATCTTGCTCTTAAAACTATATTTTATTTACATAAGATATTACCTCAGTTAACATTAATTTCAACTGGTTAGGGTATTTTAACCATTCTTAAGATGTAAATTGGAATTGCTCTTCGAATACAAACATTTGATAGTATGAAGTCAGTTCTCTCATGTCTTCTTTACACTTTGAGTTTCTTGAAGGATGGTTATGGAAATTACACATTAATAACACGCCATAAGTAATATAAGGAAAAGGTTCTCTTTTTAATAATTATATATTTGCAGATTATTCATATCAATGGACAAATCCCTCTATGAATGCTCTATCAATTCCTTGCATGAAAATCAACAATTGTGGACTATTAAAGTTTTGGTTACAAAATATTATGGTGTGAAAGAATACAAAAATAGTAAAGGCACAGGAAAAATCACTTAAAAATCTCAAAAGTGACACTTATGGATGATGTAAGATACTTTAAATATTATTAAAATATTCATACACATACATACATAAATAATTATTAATACTAAATTTTCATCTTTTGTAGGGAACTCGAATACTGACGATAATGTTTAATGAAGCGGTGAAAGCGTTCCAACATATGCTTGAGGAGCATAAAACTTAATTTCTAATGGAATACTAAAAAATATCGACAAAAGATATAACCCAATGCACGATAAATTTGACATGATTTTGAAGTTGTGAAGTAATGTAGATGAAGTTAAGAAAGATTTTATCATTAATAATGAAATATACAAATATGCAATTGTAGACGAATTTCAAAGTACATCTTCTACAGTCTTTAAATGTAAAAATTATGTTACTATATATATATGGGTAAAAGGGATATAAGTAACTTGCTCATTTAGTAAATGAGCAATTGATTATGTGGCATGCATGTGATGCATTGGACAACTAACCTTTTTAAGGCTTTTCCAATCACATGTATGCCACATCATCAATTGCTTATTTACTAAATGAGCAAGTTGCTCATACCCCTTTTTTCTCTCTCTCTCTCTCTCTCTCTATATATATATATATATATATCAAATTGCATATTACTGATAAATGATATCAAATACTAATTGCATTGAACTACAGATATTTGTTTAACAATAATTAATGCAGGAGATGTACACAGGGTAGACTCAAAATATGGTAATGAAGTAGAGAAGCGAAATCTTACAGTTGTAGGATTTAGACAATATCGATTAATTAAGTTATATAATAATTTACAGAAGTGTTTGTAATTCATACGCTTTGTCTTAATTTAAGGTCAAAACCAATCTTACTTACATTATGGGGAGAACTAGCAATAAAGGAAGGAAAAGCTTTGAAAGAATTATCACCAAACATGCCAATTATTGCAATTACCTCTATAAAAACCTCAAACTTTGAAGTTAATTAATTACATACAATAAAAATTAATAATGTTATTTATTATATATTTTATATATTTATATATTATTGATTTTTTTAAACATGACTCTCTCTCACATCAACAAACAACACTACAATAGAGATAAATCCGAATGAACCATAAGCACATAAAATTCGAGAATGGTATAATTTATTTTGTATATTTAATCCTTTAATTGTTGCTTTTTGAAGTATCATTTAACATAATTTTGTTTGTTAGTTTCAAGATAATCTGTAATGAAATTTTATTAAAAAGTAATTCCTTGCAAATAAACAAAAGAAAAGTAATGGATGTGGAAGAAGTGAAACTATCTGACACTCTCTATTGTGCAGACGAAGATTCTTCTGAGGTATTATGAATAATGAAATTATTTTTAAATATTTTGTTTAATTCTTTGTATGTCTATAAATATTTTGATGACTTCAAATTTATTTTCATATTTCAAGGCAAAATACTACTATTATAAAGTTTTGATCAAAAGTGTCAAATACATTAGAGATCCATGATACATTGCATACAAAATATGTTCAACAAAAGTCAATACTGAAAATAATGAAGCTTATTGTCGAAAATGTAAAAAGAATAATGTTGAATATGAGCCAAGGTATACAAAACACCATATTGTTAGTTTCCCATCTTTCCATTCTTCAATCAAACTATTAAAAAAAATAATAAACAATAAAATTTTAAAAAACTAAGAATAACCTGTTTCAGATATATATTCAAAATCACAATAAAAGATACAAGTGCAGAGACAGAATTGACTTTATTTTATGAGGAAGCAAGATACATCATTGGCTGATCCTCAAAAGACTTGGAAGATATTAAGAATAATGTATAATATGTTATTATCATAGTGTTACAAATAACTAAGAGCTAATTTTGTAATTTTATATGCAGGAAAAAATGTTGAAGAATTTGATAAAAGGACCAAGAAATGCATTGAAGATGAGTATACTTTTTTGATCAAATCACAAGATGTCAAATATAGAAGAACAACTATAAGAATATTGACAGGATGCAAAATTAAAAAGGATGAACAAGAAATTACAAGCAATTTTAAGCTCAAGAAAGTTAAAGTCGAAAGTGAAGATTGAACTTTTTAAAAATATCATGATATTAGTTTAGGATTTACTAATTTGTTTTTTTAATAACTTTTTTTAATATCAGTTTTAAGTTCAAGAAAGTTAAAGTCGAAAATGATGATTAATCTTATGAAAAATACAATGATTATATCTTTATGATTTAGATGAAACTATTACGCATATAACTCTCTCTTACATTGTTCAAATTTTGACCCATTTGTACTTTGTTTTTATTGGAATTTTTCTAGAATTGATTAAACTTGGGTTCTTGATGTCTGCTTCAAATCTGATTTCGATGAGCTTGTTGTCGTTGCAGTAATTTTGAAATTCATGGTTTGCTTTCTAAGATGATTGACTTAGTTGAATTTGTAGTTTGAAGAATATGGGTGTGCTAAATGCAAGTATGTTTAGATAAAATTTTCAACATTTATGTGCACCAAGTCACGTGCACTTGGTGCACGGTAAATTCCAACTAGTGTATATATATATATATATATATATATATAGAGAGAGAGAGAGAGAGAGAGAGAGAGAGATAATTAAATAAATAAATGAGTTGTTTTGGAGGGAGAATTTGAATTTGAGTTTGGGGGGAAAATATGTTTTGTGAGGCTAAATCTGGGCCTTTGATTTTAGGGGGATTAAATAAGAGCCACCTGATAGCTTTCTTTGTATTTTATTATACAGATATAAGAGATTAAATATCCATATAATTTGTTTTGTTGCAGCTCTAATCCATCGTGAAGTATCTCCCTGCAAAATTAAGGGAATTATTAAAAAATGGAATGCTTGGGGAATCGAATAATTAAAATACAATATTACATTTTCATTAGAAGAAAAGGACGAAGATAAAGCAGTCAGGCACTGGTTACAGAGGTTGTTGGCTTAATATAATTCTTTATATTTTATTTAAATTGTATCAGTAGCCGTTGAATAGAAGAAAGTAGCGAAAAAAAGATAGGACTTTTACTTTTTGGTTAAAATTCACATAATGTCGTGTTCTTTATTTTATATGTATAATTTTATTATTTGAAGTTTAAATATGTATAATTATTTTTATTTTTCCCCCTAACATGTATCGTTGTATTACCGTCTTTTGTCATTTATATGAAAATATAAGAGATTAAATATCCATATAATTTGTTTTGTTGCAGCTCTAATCCATCGTGAAGTATCTCCCTGCAAAATTAAGGAAATTATTAAAAAATGGAATGCTTGGGAATTGAGTAATTAAAATACAATATTACATTTTCATTAGAAGAAAAGGACGAAGATAAAGCAGTCAGACACTGGTTATATAGGTTGTTGGCAAGTTATTTAATCCCAACTTTTTGATAAATAAAAAATTATGATGTATATTAAGTTGTTAATTTTTAACACAGAAGTTAAAAAAATAAGACATGTAAATAACCTTATCCCTACTTATAAAAAATAATGATATCCTTATTATGCTTTCTCATACATTCTGTTACATCTACAGCTTTCCCATTTTCTCTTCCTCATATCATCTCTTCTTCTCTCTCATTAAGATAAATAAACAAATAATACAATTTGACAAATATATATCTTAATGAAAATACTATAAATCTTATAGATTATGTATACTAGTAATTTACATATGCAATGCAGGTCTTAATAAATATATATATTTAAAAGTAAAAATTCTAATGTAGTCTGCACTTGAACTTGAGATCTCCTTTATAATAGCTAGGTACGAGCGATGCACGTGTTTGTTTGTTTACAAATGACAACTCCAACTCTCCCATTATAATATTAGAGATTCGAGATATTGAATAAAAAATTGAATTTAGATTACAAAAAATCATATACATATATATTGAAGATACCAATCTAAGATTTTAAAATAGGGTTAATAAGTATTTCATTAAGAAAAAAATAAAGAAAAAGATCTCCACAATCATATTACAAATATAAGGAGCTCTCTCCCCACAACAACATCCAGTTGCACCTAACATCTCAAGTTAGACATACTCAGGGGCCAAACCCCTACTTGAGGCAGAGGAGGCGGTCGCCTCGGGCCCCCGAATTATTCACAATTTTAGGAGCCCCCAATTTTTATTCTTCTCTTATACATGTAGTAAAATAAAATTACACTATGAATAATTGTGATTAGAGGCCCCCAATTTAATTATTTTGGCCTTTATAATTTTTTAATTATTAATTGGGCTTGTGCTTTAATTGAATTTGGGCATTTTGTTGATTTATGGATTGAATTTGAGGCTTGAAATCCCTCTCCAAATCCAATTTGCACCCGACCCACACTAGCACCTGAGACCCGACCTGCACACTTCAATACCCAACCCTCCATTCTACAAATCCAATCCATCTCCATTCTTCAAATCCAAGTCATCCATCTCCAATTTGCCTTGAACAATGTGCAAATTATATATGTACTAGTTTTTCTCGTGGGCACGTGCCTGCGACACGTTTTCAAATGATACATCATATAAAACGCCTTGCAAACAGTAAAACAACAATTATTTAGCTCAAGTTTGAATAGTATGACAATAATTAGTTGTAAATAAAAGTTCATGTTATCATTAGTATATGTTGAAAAATAATTATAAATGGGGGTGTAAAATTCAACTTCTTAGAACTTTGATGGTGGAAAATGATGAAATTTAACTGTTGAGGAGATATTTGTTATTTTCAATGTAACACGAGCAATAAAAAAGCATAAAAAATCTGAAAATTTATAAACCTGTAATCTGAAAATCTAATGGTTGCGTTTGGTTTGTTGTTTTGAAAACAGTTTTCTGAAAAGAGTTTTCTGAAAACTGTTTTCTGAAAGCTGTTTTTCTGAAAAAGAGAGTTTAAAAGCTGTTCGGTTATATTTCTTGCTGAAAACTGTTTTCTCAAAGCTGTTTTTCTGAAAAAAGAGAGTTTAAAAGCTGTTCGGTTATATTTCTTGCTGAAAACTGTTTTCTGAAAGCTGTTTTTTTGAAAAAGAGAGTTTAAAAGCTGTTCGGTTATATTTCTTGCTGAAAACTGTTTTCTCAAAGCTGTTTTTCTGAAAAAAGAGAGTTTGAAAGCTGTTTGGTTATATTTCTTGCTGAAAATTGTTTTCTAAAAGCTGTTTTTCTGAAAAAGAGAGTTTAAAAGCTGTTCGGTTATATTTCTTGCTGAAAACTGATTTCTCAAAGCTGTTTTTCTGAAAAAAGAGAGTTTGAAAGCTGTTCGGTTATATTTCTTGCTGAAAACTGTTTTCTCAAAGCTGTTTTTCTGAAAAAAGAGAGTTTAAAAGCTGTTCGGTTATATTTCTTGCTGAAAACTATTTTCTGAAAGCTGTTTTTCTGAAAAAGAGAGTTTAAAAGCTGTTCGGTTATATTTCTTGCTGAAAACTGTTTTCTCAAAGCTATTTTTCTGAAAAAAGAGAGTTTGAAAGCTGTTCGATTATATTTCTTGCTGAAAACTGTTTTATGAAAGCTGTTTTTCTGAAAAAGAGAGTTTAAAAGCTGTTCGGTTATATTTCTTGCTGAAAACTGTTTTCTCAAAGCTGTTTTTCTGAAAAAAGAGAGTTTGATAGCTGTTCGGTTATATTTCTTGCTGAAAACTGGTTTCTGAAAGCTGTTTTTCTGAAAAAGAGAGTTTAAAAGCTGTTCGGTTATATTTCTTGCTGAAAACTGTTTTCTGAAAGCTGTTTTTCTGAAAAAAGAGAGTTTGAAAGCTGTTCGGTTATATTTCTTGCTGAAAACTGTTTTCTGAAAGCTGTTTTTCTGAAAAAAGAGAGTTTAAAAGCTGTTCGGTTATATTTCTTGCCGAAAACTGTTTTTCTGAAAAAGAGAGTTTCAAAGCTGTTTGGTTATATTTCTTTCTGAAAACTGTTTTTCTAGAAAAAGAGAGTTTAAAAGCTGTTCGGTTATATTTCTTGTTGAAAACTGTTTTCTGAAAGCTATTTTTCTGAAAAAGAGAGTTTCAAAGCTGTTCGGTTATATTTCTTGCTGAAAACTATTTTCTGAAAGCTGTTTTTCTGAAAAAAGAGAGTTTGAAAGCTGTACGGTTATATTTCTTTTTGAAAAATGTTTGCTGAAAGCTGTTTTTCTGAAAAAAGAGAGTTTGAAAGCTGTTCGGTTATATTTCTGACATTTTTTAAAAGAAATTAGCACTAAACATTTGCTGACATTTTTTAAATTGTTGCAGTTAGATTGCAATGTTGTACACCTATGAGAACAAGAAACCTGAGCAGCATGTGAAGCGAGCAAAAATCAGACGCCATCAACTCCAAGATTGATTCGTCATGTTAGATTACAAAATGTATGGAAAAGCTTGTATGAACATACTATAGTTTTTTGTACAAAGCATGAGAACCCATCGGTTACACCTCAATCTAGACCTGAAATTAATTATTAACAGTTATAACATATCAAAAGCCTTTACAAACCATGACAACATCATAAACCATGAGCAGAATCTGAACCCTTCACGTGAAGGAGATTGTACACGTTATGGAAATTTGTAAACTTAAAAAAATAGTAGCACTTGATTTTGACAGGATCAGGAACCTTCCTCTCCAAACTTTTTGAACCTGCTCGTGTACAAGAAAAAAGAGTTCAAACAGTTTTGTTAGCAAAGTTGATCATTTTTGGCCCAAAGCATGAGAAGCATTCAGTAGCAAACCAATGCACATCCCAAATCATCCTTCACATTTATAAATTACGAACAGCAGTAAGAAACCCTCATATCAGGCTCCATAACCAGCAATCAGAACCCTGCACGTAAAGGAAAATGTACATAGTATGGAAATTTGTTAAATGTTAAAAACCAAATGTGGTTTTTATACGGGATCAGAATCCATCATCTCCCACTTTGTATCTTCAAAACCTTGTTTTAGCATACTGATCAGAATATTGCCCATAGCATGAGAAACCATCAAAAGCATGTCAATGCACACCCCAATAATTGTATACAGTTACCAAATATCAAAAGGCTTCGCTAACCCTGATAACACCATAATACACATGCAGAATCAGAGACACTTCAGATTTAGGGGATTGTACAGGGTTCTGAAAATAAAACTGAAGGTATGAGAGTTGAGATGTTACAGGATCAGAAGGCTTCTTCACAGTTAGGGGATTGTATACAGTCATCCCAATATCAGAAGGCTTCACAAAGCCTGATAACATCATAATACATTTGCAGAATCAGAGAACTTTCAGAGTTAGGGGATTGTATACACATTCTGAAAATAAATGAAGGCACAACACGGTGTCTTACAACAAATGACACACTAGTAGACATTCACCAGCAAAGCATATAAGCTCCAAACAAGTATATAAGATCAGCAGCAGAAATATAACTTCAAAATACCGAAACAAAAAAGTTCAGATATTGCATAAGCATCTGTAGGTAAAACATCCCAAAAGATAAACCAGCATCAGAGTATGAAGCAGCAACAGACAAAATCTTCAAAATCCCAAGAGCAGCAAACCATAGTAGGACTCCAGCAACAGAAGAAGATGATCATCAAAATGACACAGAACAGAAGCTTTAAGCCAACTAGAACCCCCAGATTCGCCAACAGAAGAAAGAATCACTAATCAACAAAGAAAGGAGATGCTCAAAAAATCACAAGCAGTAAGTCTAAAGCTTCAGTCATGAAGAACAACCAGTCCTGCAACAATAAAAGGAACTAGACAAAAATGAGAAAAATAGCCATAAAAAAACAATTAGAAGTACCCCTGATGAATCAAAACATCAATCACAGCATGATGCTCACAAAGTTTGAGCTCATCTTTCCTCTTATCAGGAAGAATGTTAGATCAATGATGAACAAAATATAATCAATCTTCAATTACTTTATAAAAAGATTGGCTTTTTTTAATCCAAAAATTCTATTATTACGCTCTGATTATATAATCCAAATCATAGCCATCATAGCTAAATCCCAAGGCAATCTATAAATTTTCTTAATTCTTTTCTTTCTCTATGTACTCTGCCATGATATCATAGAAGTAGGTTTACCCTTTACTTTCCAGGCTTGTTTGCAAATGTACCAAATAGGTTGAATAAAAGGACAATAATGAATAAAAATATGATTAGCAGTTTGTTCATGAGAATTACACAAAATACATAATTGACCCTGAGCAAGATTTCTTTTATCAACAGTTTGGGATGTTACAGGATCAGAAGCCATCATCTCCAAATTTTGATGAAAATTTTTTCATAAAGCAAAAACCATACTGCCTAAACCATGAAAACATCATTATCCATGTGCAGAATCAGGGACCTTTCAGAGGTAGGAGATTGTACACATTATGGAAATTTGTTAATACAAAAAAAAATACCACTTTGGTGACACACAGTATGAGAAGCCATCATCTCCCACTTTTCATTAAGGCACATCCAGAATATTTATTGAAGCCCTTGTGTGGGCATATTGATTATTAATACCAAAGCATGAGATTGCAACAGAAGCATCTAAATGCACACCCCAATTACATTTCTTCACTGTTACCAACTGACAAAAGTCTTCACAACACAATGATAACATTATAAGCCACAAGCAAATCTTTTTTTTATCTTCATCACAGGATCAGGATTTTTCATCATCATCTCCAGGATAATAATCAGATCATGGCTTGTGATACTGTGTAATCAGCAATATGCTAACAAAGGTTTTCAATAAGTGCTGTTGATGTGCCCCTGGAAAAAATTTTGGAGCTGATGGCTTCTGATACTGTGTATCCATTCATTCTTTGAATGAGTTTTTTAACCTTATTCAATCTCCATAATGTGTACAATCTCCTATATCTGATAGGTCTCTCATTCTGCGCATGTATTATGATGTTTGTTTTAATTTTTTATTTTTTTTCCTGGAAAAAAATCCTGAGATGGCGTTTGGTTTCGGGGTTTTTTGGAAACAGTATTTTTGAAAATTTATATCCCCCTCTTTTCTAAAGCTCCTTTACTCACTTCTCACTTCTCTCACTTCACGAGTTAAAGTTCCTTTACTCTCCTCTTTCCTGTAGCTTGTCTTCACCTCCTTTTAGACTCATTTTCAGATTGTTCAAATTCAAAAGAACTCATATTTGTCGTAGGCTCAGATTGTTCAAATCAATGATAAAAACTCCACACTAGGGCTGCATTTTTACAATGCAACGCCTACTAGCACTAAGTAAAATGTTCAACCCCCCCTCCCCTTCCCACATTGTCGTCAACAATACTTGATTTCATCATCATTGCTTGACATAATAGATTCAATCTTACTTAACATAATTCTAAACATCAACCACAGATCAGCTTAAAGGGTATTACACATCATTTCCGTGGTTATTCACTCATATATTTCATATTTTCAATAAATGTTGCTGGTCGATACAACCAAAAAGAAAGAGGCAGTGGGGTGGGGTGGGGGGGGGGGCACACATTCAACATTGACTAAAAAACTTTCATCATTGCCTATAACGACATCATCTTCGTTAGGTTTAAAAAATTTAGATTTGAGATCACTTACTGCTACCGACAAATCCTTTCATTCTTCTGACCATTGTTGGTCACAAAATTGAATCCATGTGCAGTACCTGTTCATGTATAAATTGTCAAGATGAAATCTCATACAATGCAGAAAACATTATATTTAAAACAGTATAAATGATACAATGAAAACAATTTCATTAAACTTACATTAATGTCTCGCATTCCACATCAAAAGGCTTCACCCACCATGATAACATCATAATACATGTGCAGAATCAGAACTCTTTCAGAGTTAGGGGATTGTACACATTCTGAAAATGTGTGATGGTACAACAAAGCATAAGAAGTTACAGGATCAGAATATTGCCCATAGCATGTTGTTTCAATCAGAAACATGTCAATGCACACCACAATGTTCAATGCACACCCCAATTATTGTATTCAGTTACCAACAAATATCAAAAGGCTTCACAAACCATGAAAACAATCATAATACATGTGCAGAATCAGAACTCTTTCAGAGTTAGGGGATTGTATACACATTCTGAAAATGTGTGATGGTACAACAAAGCATGAGAAGTTACAAGATCAGAATATTGCCCATAGCATGAGAAACCATCATAAGCATGTCAATGCACACCTTAAAAAATCTCCATAAATGTGTACAATATCCTATCTCTGAAAGGTCTCTCATTCTGCGCATGTATTACGATTATTTTTTTCACAAAGCATGAGATGCATTTAGAAGCATCCCAATGCACAACCTCTATTTATACCATTCAACATAGTTATAACCAATGAACAGCAGTTAGAAACTTTGATAACTGTGTCAGCATACTGATTACACAACCCATCTACACATCTGAAAGAACACATCAGAAGCAGTATGCACATCAGAAGCATCTCAATGCACAGCCCAATTACACATTTGTTGCATACCTATACAGCAGTATGCACAGACCAATTTTTTTAAAGCACACCAACAAAAACCTTCAGCCCTTGAACCATTTAGAACACATATTGAATGAATACTGCCCAAATCATGAGAGCACATCAGATATTGCTTGGCAGCATACATATACTGCATCTCGGCAGCATAACAATACTGATTGATTATATGAAAACTCATGATGCAAAAGGCATACTGCCCAAACCTTATCAAATCAAATGCAAAACCAAAATAATATTCAATTTGTTAACAAATATGGAGATGACTTGACAAACCATGAAAACATCATAACATATGTGCAGAATCAGGGACCTTTCAGAAGGAGGAGATTGTACACATTGCTGAAATTTGTTAATACTTACAACAAAAAAACCACTTGAGGCACACAAAGTATGAGAAGCCTTTCATACTCAATTTTTATTAAGGCACATCAACAATATTTATTGAAAATCTTGTGTCAGCATACTGATTATTATTGCCTAAAGCATGAGATTGAAAATATTTTTCTGCAATACAGGATCAGAATTTTTCATCATCATCTCCAAGGTAATAATCAGATCATGGCTTGTGATGCCAATAAGAAGCAGAATGCTAACAAAGGTTTTCAATAAATGTTGTTGATGTGCCTTTGACAAATTTGGAGCTGATGCCTTATGATACTGTGTAAGTCTAGGATTTGATTTTCTTAACCTTATCAAATCTCCATAATGTGTACAATCTCCTATCTTTGAAAGGTCCCCCATTCTGCGCATGTATTATGATGTTTCTAATAATTGGTAACTGTGAAGCATAATTGGGGTGTGCATTGACATGCTTCTAACAGATCTCGTGCTTTGGGCAATATTATGATCCGTATCCTAAATGTAAGCCATAAGCCTCATGAGACAAAAGCCAAAAAAAACTCAAATTAGTCGTAGCCTCAGATTCATCAAATCAATGATAAAAACTCCAGACTAGGGCTGCATTTTTTACAATGCCACGCCTACTAGCACAAAGTATAATGTCCCCCCCCCCACCCCCCCTTCCTACATTTTCTTCAACAATACTTGCCTTTATCCATTATTGCATGACATAATGGATTCGTTCTTACTTCACATAATTCTAAACATCAACCAAAGATCAGCTTTAAGGCTATTACACATCATTTCCGTGGTTATTCACTCATATAGTTCATGTTTTCAAATCTGTTGCTGGTCGATACAACCAAACAGAAAGAGGAAGTGGGGTGGGGGGGGGACACATTCAACATTGACTAAAAACCTTTCATCATTGACTATAACGACATCATCTTCGTTAGGTTTAAAAAAACTTTTGATCACTTACTGCTACCAACAAGCCCTTTCATTCTTCTGACCACTGTTGGTCACAAAATTATATCCATGTGCAGTACCTGTTCATCTATAAATTGTCAAGATGAAATCTCATACAATGCGTAAAACATTATATTCAAAATAGTAAAAATTATACAATAAAAAGGTTTACAAGATCAAATTACATTAGTGTCTTGCATTCCACATTGCCGTAGCAATATCATCTCTTTTCCTATTCATACGATTCAATTGGAAAGATGACAAATCCAACCCCTGA
Source organism: Hemerocallis citrina (assembly GCA_017893485.1). Taxonomy (NCBI): domain Eukaryota; kingdom Viridiplantae; phylum Streptophyta; class Magnoliopsida; order Asparagales; family Asphodelaceae; genus Hemerocallis; species Hemerocallis citrina. The sequence goes on from CM030358.1 coordinate 63,163,018, forward strand.
GATGTGGATGCGATATCTTCAGTCGGTTGGTGATGAATTAATTGTTCATCATCAAATTCCTCAAAAAAAGCATCGTTGACTGAATGCTTACATATAAAATTATGGAGTGCACAACAGGCTGTGACCATCATAACTTGTCTTGCAAAATAGTAGTTTGGCATGTCATTAAAGATGGAAAACCTTTTCTTGAATACACCAAATGTTCGCTCAATCACATTTCGTAGCCTAGCATGCTGTTTATTAAAAAGTTGTCGAGGTTGAGTTGGTGCATGGTTGGCCCCTCGAAAGTCCTGTAAGTGGTATGGCACGCCACGGTATGGCGCTAAAAAACTAGGCATATTAGTATAACCACAATCTATTAAGTAATATTTATCATTGGGTGGGATTTCCAACAGTCTTTCTGCTAATGCACTCTGTATTACACGGGAATCGTTGGCACTGCCTTCCCATCCCGCATAAACAAATGTGAACAGTATATCAAAATCACATGCTGCCAAAACATTTTGGGTGATATTACCCTTTCGAGAGTGACAAGCATTGCTTCGAATAGCGGGTACCGTAGCTTTGATTAATGTGCCATCAGCAGCACCGATAGCTCCCTACATTAATGAATTTGAATAATAGATATTACGTGCAAACTTTGAAAAACTTTAATAATACATGACGAGTGAAGGTAACAGAATACCTTAAACCACGGATAAAAGTCTGGGGAATTAGTGATCCTTTCATGTACACGTGTAGTGTCGGGGGGAGTGATAAGTACTGTTGCTGCTCTTGCCAAACCTTTCAAAACAAGTGTAAAATGCTTATCGATTGTTTGAAGTGAGTGATTAAACCTATTAGCACATGCTCGCATTCTTGTACTGTGACCGACAATATACAGGAAAATTGCCACACTTTCCTCGAAAGACAAGCATCTACGTCTTGAAGCCTCCTCTGTTTCCTCAAGGTAGTTGCCATTTTTTAGAAAAGCACACAAGGCCATAAAACAATCTTGATTCATACGGAATATTCCATGAAACGTAGACTGGGAACCCTCTAACATTTCATTCAAATATTCACGTCCTGTTAGTTTTGGATAGGACATTGTACTTTCTTCACAGAGTTCACTTAGGAAGATTATATTCATCAAGTCATCGGCATCGTCACTACTAGATGAAGAAGTATCCATAACTACGGTTGCACTTGCGGTAGTAACTCACTATGACAAAAAGTAGAAATCAAATTGATAAAGTAAGTTCACTAATTTAATACTACGACTATAGTGCACGATATTTACGGAATTTAAATTAACATATTACGCGACGGAACATTGTCACAAGCTCAGATTATGAAAAAAAACAACATATACTACTAATAGCAAATCCATTTTGGCAAAAAAATAAAACTAAATTTAAATTAAATAAAAACCACCACATTTTATCATCAAACCGTCATAATACAATGTGCTCTAACGCAAATACGCAAATAATTATAAAAAATAGTACACATTATGATATGATTATCCCACTCAAATAAATGGGATGGCTATTGCTCAGCATTATTCTTCACCCACCACTCCTGCTGTGCCGGAGTCATACGAAGGAAACTATGACAAGCACGAGGATTAGCAATTAGGTGGTTAAGTGCTTTCCCTGTTTCATTGAAATCAAGCCTAGACATTGCATTAATAATATCTTGGCATTGATCCAACTCGGCCAAAGCAGGGTCAACCGAGACATTACTATCCACCTATATTTTCTTCTTTAACCTGCTTCTTTTTACCGCCTGAGTTTCCAGACATGAACTAACAAATTCTTTCACATGCGACATATTTGTTCCCCTGCCACTTGATGTACCAGATTTTCTCTTACGAGATCCCGACCCCGAACCGACTGGTACATCATCATCCTCATCAAGTACATTTACGTGTGACTGATTATGGTGGCCAAACTCATAATTCATCCTCCACTCCTCATCAGAATCGTACACCCTTTGTGTGGAAGCCCTGGTCACATTGCCCTGGGTAGTAGACTCTTTCATAATTTTGGTCAAAGCATCAAAATTTGCCAACCCCTTCTTCTCATATTTTTTTGCCTTAGGGTGCATCTAATCATAGAAATTGTTGTTAATTTGCAAGTATTAAAGTCAAGATTAAGTATAATAAAAAGGATTCACAAACAAATAACAAACTTTGAGATTATATATGAACCTTAAGATATTGGTCCCAAACTGGTTTCTCGGCAGTAACGGTTTCGTTCACTTCATCCCAACCGAAACCACTCTGTTTCTCCATATCTGAAAACACCTTCCATTCTGCTTTCAGTCTCTGATGTTTTGTCTTCAACTGTGTTACCGTGAATGAACGACCACACAGAAATTGAATTTGTACAACAAAATGATTCCAAGTTTTGCCGTCAAATGTGTTACTTTTCAGATTATTTTTGTCAACTGCCTCCTCCATAAGGCTGACAAAACAATGCACAACATTGGGAGGCCACTTCCCAAAATCCTCATCCACCGCCATCTCCTTCCCCCTCCCCATACTACTCATCTTTATTACGGAAAAACCGATAAATATTAAACAACAATGCCAAATTCCAGTATTTAAATAGTGATCTGAAATTCGTAGGTCCTAAAAAGCAACAGATTCAAAAAAAATTTGCCAACAACAGTTTCGTAAAAAGCAACAACATTCGGCGGTCGTCAAAATTTTTTGTGGCCAACAACAGATTCAAAAATCGTAGTTCGTAAAAAGCAAAACCGCAACAAACTTGAGTCATAGGGCGTAAACAAAAACAACAAAATGGGTACTAATCGGATCATACCTTCGATTGGAGTTGAAGAACGAAGAAATTGTCAGCAACAGATTCAACCTTTAATAGCTGTTTGATTCGACTTGCCCGTTGTCGATTATACCTTTTTCTGTATGCAGCACGGGTCTCACAAACCATTCCTCAGCCGAAACCACTCAACCCCGAACCAAATCGATTGATGGAGAGTAGTATTCTCATCGCCAGCTAGAGAGAATCAACCTTTTGGAGTAGATTTGGGGGTTAATAATTCCAAAATCGTTGATTTTGGGGGGAGATTGGTTCAGATCTAGTTTGGAAAAGAAGGGAGGAAGAAGGTGAAGACAAGCTACAGGAAAGAGGAGAAGGAGCTTTAACTCGTGAAGTGAGAGAAGTGAGAAGAGAAGTGAGTAAAGGAGCTTTAGAAAAGAGGGGGGTATAATTTTCAAAAACACGGTTTCCAAAAAACCCCTAAAACAAACGCCATCTCAGGATTTTATTTCAGAAAAAAAAAATGAAACAAACGCAGCCTAAATTTCTGAGTAAATATAGAGAAAATGAGAGAGAGGGAGAGACAAAAAGAGAAAAATATAAAAAAAAGTGAAGAGAGAAAAGAGACATGGTAATAAAATAATGAGTTTTTATTTTAGGGGGAAATGTAACGCCCAGGCCCTAAACTCAAACAATTTAATATTTATTTATTTATTAGTACAACTACCCACCACAGGCTGCCTCTCAAAAGGTGGTTGATATGTCTAATTTTTATATAAATATTTGTACTGATTTACTCATAAAAATTGTTTGTATTCGTCTATCTTGTTAAAAATTCATCTTATTTCCATGAATTTCAATTAATTAATTATTTTTGAAGGAATAAGATTTTTGATGCAAAAGGTGAAATTTTTTGGTAAAAATCAACAAACAAAACAAGAAGAGTGATTGATTAATTTTTATTGTTTTGTTGAATTTTAAATTTTACAATTTGACAGTGTGAAAAATAAAATAGAAATTTTAAATTGCCAATAGAGGTGAAAATGAAATAAACAAATTTAAAAGGGTTTAATTGAGCTAATGTGATTATTAGTTAGTTTAATTAATTTAAACAATTTTATTTGATTTTATTTTTAAATCCTAAATTCTGATTTTATTTTGTGTGCGTGCAACACGTGTTTCATGAAAAGAAAGAGAAGAAAAAGAAGCAAGAAATATAGAGAAAATCAAATAAGGAAACAAATAAATAAAGATATGGGGTTTTCTGCAAAAATAAACCCTAATTCCCACGTCCGTGCTCCTATAATTACAACAGCAAAAGGAAGAGAGATGGCACGCTTAACAAGAAGACGGCTGATCTAAACTTAAAGAGAAAAAAAAACGAAAGACGTAGAGAGAGAGAGACAGAGGAGCTCTGTCTCTGTGAAGGCTCGGGAGTCAAGGCAAAAAGCAAAGGAGGACGCTGACATGGGGCTTCGGCTCAAAACTCGAGGACAGCAACACAGTTCCCCTCTGATTGAGTTGTTGACGCTTACGTGGGTGTGAACTTCAAAGGCAAGAGAGATAAACAAAAGGGGCTGACTGTTTTGGGCGGTGTGGACTTCAAGAACGAAACAGAGAGAAGGTGTTGAGGAACTGTTTACTGCTCGGTTCTCGAGGAGTTCGGTTTGCAATTTTTGTTTTACAAAATAGTTCTTTCTAGATCGCTTTTCTTCTTCTAATTTTTATTATGCAATTCAAAACAATATTTGTTAGTTGCAAATTTATTATAAACTAATTTTATTTTTCTAGGGCTTTGATGTAGTATAGTTTTGAGAATACAATTTTAATTTCATTTTTTTTGTGTGTTTGATTTTTGTTCGTAATGCTTACAATTGTTTGGTCAACTTTTGTATGACTTATTAATTCATGGAGAGACCGAACTGGTAATTTGTGATTTCGAATTTATAAAATTAAACACCATTAAAAGAGCGAACCGTTGTTAATGTCACCGTTAAGAAATCTAGAGATCTTAATGAATTTTCAATTAGTGATTTATGCATGAACTATGACAAATAATTAGTTGAGAATATTGTCACGCCCCGCTTCCCAAAAATACGGAATATGAGTACGTAACAAAAGCCCAGCGAATGATTTTCATCATCCATAAGCTGTTCAGGAATTCTTTACAATATATCACAGTATAATCAGAGTCGGAAGCCAGAAAAGTCAACCACATGCACATATGAACCAAATACCAACAAGAATACTTGAAATAAAATTTATTAATCTCAAATAATCATGATCTGAAATACACAAATAATCCGGGGTCACATTGCCCAAATACAAGAATACAAGTAACAGTTACAATGTTCAAAATGAGCAACAGGAAATAAATATAGATAGCAAATGCTCCAGCCAACTAGAACTTCATGTAACCAATACCGTTTGGAACCTGTTCTCCAAAATCTGCAATACAACAAATGCAGGAAAGAGGAAAAGAGAAAACACAAGTACCCTTCAATTGCAAGTCGCGAGTCACAAATAGAGTAGGATACAAGCACATGGAGAAACTAACTAATAACAGGGCAGTCAACTAGCAGAGTAACCTAACAGTACAGTTATTTTATGTCAAGGCAGTGTCATAAGGTATCTAACAGTCTCTTGTAACAGTATCTCAGTGAATCAGGATAACAGTATATCAGTATCAGTAGCAGTATGTTCAGTATATCAGTGTAACAGTCCCAGTATAACAGTCTCAATCTAACAGTAACAGTCTAACAGTATCAGTTTATGTTCTTACAGTCTTGTGTGTATTACTAGCTAGGTAGCACTTCATGTCGCCCATACAACATGGTTGCTACAACAAACAGTTCCGCTTAGTAAGATTTCATAGGGGACCATGATGGGGCAGTGTACTCAGGTATCAGTAACAGTAACAGTCAGAATCGAGTGGTTCTCTTCTACTCTACACCTTCATATAAGAAGTAATGTAAACAGGGTCAGAAAACAGAACAGTTAGAACCTAGTGGTTCTCTTCTACTCTACACCTTCATATAAGAAGTAATGTAGACAGGGTCAGTAAACAGTAACAGTAACAGTATGGAACACTAGTTTCCTTCCAAGTACACGTTTCCATATTATCCACTACTAGATCTTCCCTTAAACCCCGGCTTGGTTACTTTTATTATGGTTGTCAAACAGATATAAATGTGTGCGAAATAATGTCAAACTAATATGATCTAATCAGGTTTAGGTTCAGGAAATCAAATTAGCATGTATAGATAATGTAGAGTCACATAAACAAGCAAAATATTATATGTTTGTAATCAGGACATCACGACCAGTCAGTACTCAACCAGTGATTCTAGGAACTACAGACATGCAAATCAGAATCCGTCAAAGGATCTGGAAACTAGACATCCACACGCTTCCAACGCATATAAATAAGACACATACTAGTTCACAACATCTCAACTCAAACTGATTTTAATAGAAAATTTATGTTCATCCAGAAAACAGAGGAACGACTTCAAACGCATAAAAACAGCATGTAAACTCATCAAATAATTCCACGAAAAATCTGGGGTATTACCTTATAGATATAAACTCAAAATAATAAGTTTTATAATATTCCAGTAATTATAGATAAGTCATCAAAAATAGGAAACGACACAAAAACATGGTTTGGCGAATCTGAAATTTCTCAACACTGCTGTACGAAAACAGGGATATCTCGCAATCAGTGAATCGAAATCCAATTCCGCCAAAACGGCGTGAAAATAGATAAAATTTACAACTTTCATATTTCACAAATAATTTTCATACAGTATAAACAATTTGGGTGAAAACAGGGTTCAACATAGAACAACACGCAATTTACAGCAAAAGTAGATTTTAGAAAAAGATATAAAACACTACATAAAATTTATCTTTAAAATACACCAAAAATCTGGGTAGTCCCTAGTATCATAAGGAAACACTGAGCAAAATATTATAGCAAAATATTATGTATAGCCTAGTTCTTGAAAATAAATAGTTCACAAAATTGACACAAAACTGAACCTGAAAATTACCGACATGTCTGCACCAAAATTATCATATCTCAGTCATACGAACTCCAAACGCAGTAAAACTAGTGGGGTTTGCAAATAGATTAAATTATCTACAATTCACTTTGAAATGTCCAAGTTGAGATTCGGACCATAGCATAGGTGAAAACAGCAAACAACACAGAACATACCGCAATTCCAGATTTTATACCTCTAATTCAAAACATCATAACCTTCATAATATTGAACCAAACTCCACCAAACTTGAAATGCAGCCTACCAATCATCTAAATATCATTATTAAAGGTTTCTAACATGTCCAAGCCTAATTATTCTCAGATGGGCAATCAATCAAACACATAATATGCGATATGTCACATACACGAACAAAATCAAGTTTGGGTGAAACCTAGGACATTAACCTATCAAACTTCATGTCATAAGTTCTCCATGGCCAAATTCAACACAACAGAGACAAATCCATCAATAAAAATACAATTTTTGGCCGTCTCTAGTCTCAACTACCCTATATGTGAACTTTTTGACCTGTATCAACCTAATAAAATTATGTACAAATTACTTGCCTCTTAATGGAGTGAAACACGATGCAAACGAGTCCAAGTGCAAAACCCACGAACAAAATCCCTCTTAGCGCGAATCCAAGCGAACTCACGAACCAAAAACGCCCTACGATCAACTCCTTGATGCAACGATCCAAAGTGGATGATACACACTTGAAGAATCACCAAAGGGGAGAGTTTGTGATGATTTTTGGATGGTGGTGGTGCTGATTTGGTGATGCCGGCCACAAGGAGATGGTTTAGGGTTGTAGGGTTGAAGTAGATTGAAGTATGGATGGATGTAGGGGATGTTGTATGGTGAGTTGGCCGGATTTGAGGATGGATGGGGGTCGGCCTGATGTGGGAATAATGCAGGCCGGGATACTTGAGAGGGGGGGGGGGGGGGGAATGGTGTTTGGAGAGGGAGAGAGAAAAAGAGATTAGGGTTAGGGTTAAGGGGGATTAGGGGTTATTATATATGGGTTAATTGTGGGTTAATGGGTAGTGGATATCAATATGAATTAATAGGTATACAAATGGGTAATGGGTATTGGGTAGGTTTCAAATGGGGATACAATATACAATGAATTCTATGGCTCCTAAAAATCTCCTTAAGGGCCAAAAATCACAAATTGGGCAATTCACCACCAAAAATCCACCACATCAACAAAATAAATAATAATCATGAACGAGGCCAAGAAAAATGAGAAAAAGGACTCAAAATGGCGAAAATGAACAAAACAACGAACAATCAGCACACGGAGGTCAAAAATGAAAGAAAAAGAATATATATTGAAAATAATCCAATATACGGTTCCGAAAAATATAAGAGATATAAAAATACATTTTGACAAAAGAAATTTGAAAATCGGAAAAATAATTTGCGAAAATTTTTAAAATACAGAAAATACACAAAATACATTTTTAGGAAAACAGGGGTTACAATTTTTTATATTGCTTCAGAGAGAATATTGAATAATTTTGGGATTTTGGTTTACAACTTGGAAAAATAATATTTTTATTCACGTGGAGTTATAAATTGTGTGGGATTAACAAGGTGAAGTCAAAAGCCCTAGAATTAGTCTTGCAATTAATTAACAACAAAATTTCAAATTTACCTCCTTTTAATTAATTTAGTTAGTTCTTTAAATTAAATTAATTTTGTTGTTTTCTTCATATAATTTCTATTTTCCAAATAATAGTTAATCTAGTCAATTTTGGTACTCAGTAAAATAATTAGTCATTCTGGGTTCGACACTCTTTTCACTTAACTATACTACTTGTTGCAATTTTGTTCACTTGCAAATAAATCACATCAGTGGTTAATCAATTTGGTGACTCTTGATCTTAGGCAGTATTATTTATTATTTAATTATTTACAAATTCTTTCGATGTGGGACAAATCAATCCCACCACTGCCAACACACCCAAGACCCCACTCCACGTCACCCCACGTGCAGCCAAAGCCCCCCATCTCATCTCATTTAAATCCCACCATTATTACCATCTTTGCCATTCTCTCTCTATATATATACATACTATATAATACTAGTATATTATACTTCCAAGAAATATGGGATGTTACACACACCCCCTTTAAGAAATCAGCATTCTCGCTGAGTACGGATCATGCAACCTAGTGCAAGATCTTCTTTCTAGCCGATGTGGAGCAGAGTACCCTGATTCAGCTAATTCTAGGCCAGTGTACTGACATCAGCTCCCTCTCAGGCATACATCTCGCCGATGTGGAGAGGAGTACCCTGATTCAGCTGATTCTACTGAACTTCCTTTGGCCATACTGCTAGCGTACTGACCTCAGCTCCCTCTCAGGCATACATCTCACCCACTCTTTATCCACACTTGGTGTCGAAAGTCGGCTCTGATGCCATTTGTAACACCCTGAACCCAAACTCAGACAATTTAATATTTATTTATTTATTTATTAGTACAATTGCCCAATACATGCTGCCTTTCGAAAGGTGGTTAACCAATTTGGTGACTCTTGATCATAGGCAATATTATTTATTATTTAATTATTTACAAATTCTTCCGATGTGGAACAAATCAATCCCATAACCGCCTCTCTCTTGCGCACGCCAGCACACAACGCCCCCCTCCCCCGGGCCCCACCACTGACATCATACCCAAGATAGCAACTGCCTCTCTCCTTCCTGGGCCCCACTCCACGTCACCCCACGTGCAGCCAAAGCCCCCAATCTCATCTCACTTAAATCCTAACATTATTACCATCTTTTCCATTATCTCTCTCTATATATATACACACTATATTATACTAGTATATTATACTCCAAGAAATACAGGTTGTTACAGGAAAAACATTGGTTTTGGGGGGGGGGGGACTTTTTGGAGAGAAAATATGTGTTTTGGGAGGGTGAATCTGAATTGTTGATTTTGTTTCAATTGAAAGGGAACCACTTGATAGCTTTTTTTCAATTTGTCTTGTGTTTTATTATATGTGTGTGTGTGTGTGTGTGAGGACCCCATTTCGGGAGTTCACCTCGGGCCCTCGTGAACTCAGGGCCGACCCTGGACATGCTACATAATAGACATAAAGAGACTCAACCTATAAGTTTGACAAAAATTAGTTCGTCCTTTACAACTAAGGGTAATTTTGTATTGATCATTTCTATTATGTCGATTTCAAAGTTAGATAGACCATGTTAACTAACTAATAACTGTTATCACTAACATATGTTGCATGAGTTCTTCTTTTAATTGTTTATTGCATAGTAATGTCATGCATAACTTTTTTGCATGGAAGTATTGATATTTTTATGCTTTAAGAAACATCTTCTAAGCCAATTTAATAGGTAAATAAGTTTTCTTCTATGCTCACAACATATTATATGGTTATTGTTAGTTCTCTAGCAGCAGTTTTCTTAAGTGCCATGAATTCTGAAAATTAATCATAGGATTCTATTTAAGCATGTTTTCTATCCTTTTCACAAATTAGACCATTTACATTCTCTGTTTAGAGTGTGCAAGCCGTTAATACCAGCTCTAATACAAATTCTTTAAGCTTCAAACAGACTTCTAACAAAGCAAATTTACAAGTCCACTTCCTGCAAATGGTTGAGTTATAAACCTTAAATACATACATAACTTTCAAATTGTTCTCGAGTTATCCTTAATCTGTCAAGGGATATTCATATATCGCATTGAAGATAATTTTGTACATGCATATCCTTCTGAATAATTTGCATATTCCCACATGATAACCTCATTTCTTGATTTCACATTCTCCTAATCTAAGTTGAAAAGAAAAAATATATTCATTCATAGTAAATAATGCATACATTAAATATAAAGTAAATATGCATCAATCATGGAAATTGAGATGCCTTGTAACGGTGCAACCTTTCCTTTTTTAGTTGTTACATCTGATTACTGAAGGAGTGAATACAACCATGGATTCTTACTCCAGAAAGGGCTTTCAAGCATTTGTGAATCACGAAGAGAAGTGCATCGTCGCATCATGGCTCTCTAATAACATGTGAAATCTAAACAAGGGTTTGTATCAATCTAATGATCAGCCTACGGAATTCCATCAAGCTGTACTATAACCCCCGTTTCCAATCGTACAGAAAATTTTAAGTATTTTGTATTCGATATGTCATAGATTTTTCTGTTCTCTCCAATTAATTTTTGTATTTGAATTCATCTTTAATCTCCTATTGAGTCCAACTTGAATACTTTTTGATCCATCTGTGCGTATTTTTATACGTGCATTTGTATTAACTCTTCTCATTTTCTATCTCATACATATACATACACAATTATCACATCTCGATTATTCTCTCTCCCTATATTTTTATAATGTATATATGTACATGCACATCATCCATCTCCACCTCATTCTCTTCTACTTCATCTCTCTCTCTCTCTCTCTATATATATATATATACACACACACACACACACACACACACACACACACACACACACACACACACACACACACACACACACACACACATATATATATATATATATATATATATATATATATATATATAATAATAATAATAATAATAATAATAATAATAATAATAATAATAATTATTATTATTATTATTATTATGCATACTAACAGACCCTCCATATCCTCTCCTTCTCATTTCTGAATTTCCCAACTACACCCTACTCTCCACTAAATCATTAACTATCCATTATCTCCTAACCAACCCCCCACTAATCTAAACAACCCTACTAATCCTCTCCTGCTCCTTCTTCTTCATTCTGAACCAAACTCAATACTCATCCTATCTCTTTCGAGCTCCTCATGTCTCCCCACCGACTGCCCTCACCATTTCACCGCAGTCCAATACCCACCTCCGGGCTCCCGATCAACCCCTCCACCGAAGCTAACATCGTTGCCTCACAACCGAAGCCCCTGCCATTACCTAAACTCCGACGCCTTCAACACAACCACCGTCGACAACCCTTCCTGCCCTTTTCACCACTGCTCGACCTCCTTGTTGCGGCTCCATCACCACCCTGCCTGCACCTCTACCACTACCTAACTGTCCCAACTCCAGCCACCACCACTGTCTTCCTCTTCCACCGCAGCCAGCATTATTTCCAAACCCATCCACAGGCCCTCTCACCAGCCTCATCCCGCCCCGGTTGCACCACCACCGAACCTCCATCTCCCCCGACTGCTGTTGTTGTCTCCCACCATTGATGCGCCCTCACTGAAAAATATTTATTGAACTCCGGAAGTAGTTATTAAATTGATTATCGTCTTCTTGATCATACCAAGTTATTGATTTATAGTCTTCTTATCATCGTTCATGTCTAGAATCGTTAAATCATGTTCTTGAATGCTGCCCTGTCTATTGCTTGAACTAGTTCCAAGGTTTTGACCCAGTTTTCGACACTGAAATTTATAACTTTGTACATAGAAATTGTAGCACACTGAGTCTAGAATCCAGATCATCTTACGGTTCCTCAATCCGATTTATAGATTGTATGTTATTACTATTTTAGCACTACAACATCGAAATTTCAAGAACTGAAACTGTGTACAAAACCTGTACACAATGAATTTATATGCATAGCTAATGTAATTATAATGTATCATGTGAATATGTGTTGGAACCGAAAGGGAGTCTAGTTGCTGGAACCCCTAACGGAATCGGATTTGCATTCCCTAGCAGTGGGAATGTGAATTTGAGCACCAATAAGTGATGTTGTCCATAACTTGCATTGTTATGGTTTTGCACATAAACCCATTATTTTTCATATTTAGTGAATTGAACTATGAATATTTAATGTTTTGCATAATTATTGATACTATTGTTCACACTAATTATATTGACTGCATGATAAAGATTGATGACGATTGTTCCACTAATTATATTGACTGCATGTTAACGATTGATGACGACTGTTCCACTAATTATATTGACTGCATGTTAATGATTGATCCCAGTAAAAGAATAATAAGCCAGGGTAATAAAGTGTACGACTTAGTAGTGGATAATATAGATGACTGTACCCGGAAGGGAGCTCGTGGTTTCCCTACTATTACTGGTTATTATTACTAATTACTGATGACGGATTACTGACTGCAGTATCCCGATCATTGATACTGAATACATAATACTGTTTACCCGAGTACATGATCTATAAAATTCACCATTATAGTCAAACGTTCACTTGATTGTATGCATCTGAACCTGTGGTATGGAACTGTAACCTCTGTCTCTGTCTATACGCACTTCTACAGTTCAATTCTTATAAATTATCTCCCGCTCTTAAATTCATTATTTTTTTTTATCATCTTGGATCTTCTATTAAGGTCATTTCTAACTATCAATTGTATTTGTAGTTATTTTCAAACGGTTATATATTTTAACACAATTTAATTCTCTTCTTATTTTTATTTATAACCCAAACCATGTCTATTACTATTAATTGATTATTTAATTGATTTGAAACTCATTCTTTAAAATATCATTTGATTTATTAATTTTGAACTAAAGCCTAATCCAATCTCTAAATTATTTAACTATTTATTTTGTAAAGCTCAAATCTCTAATTCATACTAAAAGTATTCCACTATTTCATCATTGAATGAAACTCAATCATATTTTATATTATTATCAACTAGTATTGTTCACGTGCGATGCACGTTTTTATAAAGAGTTGGAGTTAAATGTGCGATATATGTAAGTCAACAGTAATTAGCATGTGCGATGAATGTCTTAATTTTAAAAAAATGGAGCTGAACGGGCGATACACATATTTTTTAAAAATTAAGAAGAAAAATTGTACGTGCGATGCACGTGTTGAAAAATAGAATTGGAGTTGCTTGTATGATTCACATGTTTGTTTGTGACAAAAGTGGTGTTTCTTTTGTGACAAAAATATATTAATTTTTTTTTATTTATGACTAACTCTTCCATTAAATAGTAAGTAAATATATTATATTATAGATAGAGGATAGTAATTTACACATGTGATGCATATTTAGTATTAAAAAAATTAAAGTAGAAAATCTGATATAATGAGGACTCGAACCTGAGACCTCTTTCATATTGGTTATGCACGTGCGATGCACGTGTTGGTAGATTGAAAAATGACACTAAGGCCTTCTCTCATTATAATATTAGAGATTATAGATATGCAAAGCCCAATCCTAGCCCACCCTATAAATTGTTTGATTATTTATTTTGTAAGCAATAATAAATTCCTAGTTCATCCTATAGTTATTCTTTTTATTTTCTAGCCCAATCTATTGCTATTATATTTTTCTCCTATCTCAGCCTACAAATTTTATTTGAGAAGCTCAACACAATAATTTATTTTATTTTCATGTGTAGCCCATACTCACAAGCCCACTTTAACCCAACAAACCATGACAAACTCCCAAACCCCTTACCTCCTATAACTGCATAACTTCCCAAAAATTATAACCCATTATAACATATTAAACAAATCATAACCTACCCCTCTAACCCCAAATTAATTATCCATCTTAAAAACCCTCCCATTATAATATTACTAGTAATTTACACGTGCAATGCACGTCTTTATAAATATATATTTTTTAAAGTAAAAATTTCTCCTTTGTATGGCACTGAACCTATATTAATTATTAATTATGTATGTGTATTGCACGTATTTATTTGTTAGTAATGCACGTATTTATTTGGTTACACGACCCCAACTCTCCCATTAAAATATTAGATAGTATAATGTACGTGCGATGCATGTCTACAAAAAGAAAAGTCATCAAATTAAATGAATATATATCGAATAAGAAAAAAATAGTTTATATTTGAATGGTTTGATTTGGGCTACATGTACGGTGAATATTTATATTGGTTGAATATAGTTGGGACGTGTATTATACGTGTTTATATAGTTACAAAGTCAGGGTTTGTTTGTTACAAACCCCAACTCTCCCATTAAAATAGTAGATTAATATAATAACCCCTCTCTCTCTCTCTCTCTCTCTCTCTCTCTTTCTCTCTCTCTCCCCTGCACTCTCTCCCAGATCTCTCTCTCTCTCTCTCTCCTCCCTTCTTCTTCCTCCTTGTTCTGAATCCGACGCCCAAGACCCATCTCCAACCCTAGCAGCCCCTCTGCCGTCGATCACCACCTCTAACAACGTCAATGCCCCCTCATCTTCCTCGTCGAGCACCCCGCACCACCTCATCGCCATTTCCGCTGAGCTCCCCTCCAGCACCCATCGGAGCTGCGACCACCGAATGCACCACCAATGCCAGCAACCCCATCCGCAGTCGACCGTCCTTCCATCACCGCTCGACTCACCTCATCTCTTGCCGCTGCCCATAGATTGCCGCCGGTCCTCCACTTCTGTCACCCTCACCCTCATCCCCACTGCTGCCATCTTCTTCCTCTGCTCGTTGTCGAGCCCAAACCTTGCAACCCCCTCGCAGCCTTCCCCGCCTACTCCAGTCTCGACCCCGAGCAATCGCTGCCACCACCATCCACCTTGCGGCCGTCGAACCCCTCCAGTTGCACAACCACTTCTCCCGCTCGCGCTCGATAGTCGAGGCCCCACCATCACCAAGCCACTGTTCTTCCTCCCCTGTTCTCGACCTCGTTGCCTCCTTGAGTCACCATTGTTGTTGTTGTCATCATCTTGCTGTTGTTTCACATCGTGTCTTGCTGCCTCGTGTTTGGCACGTGATTGTTGTGTGCGCGTGTTTGCGGTGTACACGTGTTGCTTGTTACATAGTTTGCATGTGCTCGTTGTTCCGTTGTCTGCACGTGTTGCCGCCATCGCTCGTCTCGCTTCCGTTCATCATCACAAAAGGCAAGCTCTTGCACAACTTTGTTTATTCATGTGCAAGCACTCTTCTTGATCTCCGCAAGTAGTTTTTGCCCTCTTTTATATCTATGTTAATCTTATTCGTTTCTGTCGATTATTGTTGAATTCGAATTATCCATCGTTCATCGTTCATTCAATTTCCATCAACTCGATCATTGAAACACATGAGAAATCATTTGTATATGCATATGATACACAAACACGAACAAGAAACACGAAACCATAAAAGAAAGAGTGATTTGAATGAATTGTGCTTGAATTTTATTATGTGGTTATATTCATAGTTTAATATCATTAAAGTGATCATATTCATCATGTTAATAATATAAACCATGCCGATTTCTAGATGTAGTCGTATGTTCATTTCTAACCATAAAACTATACACATGGAAATGAAAGATTGTTAAAATCAACTTAGTATATTTCTGGACAGCCATCTGATCCACCTTGGAGTAAGAATTGTTATTATCTAAAACTTATTAAATAGAAATTGTAGCACACTGTGTCTAGTTTCTAGAACATCTGACAGATCCTCAATCCGACTTATAGATTATAAAATATGCAGTTTCTACCACTGTACTGTCGTAGTTTCATATTACTGCTTTATAGTTGCCACACCACGCTCAACTGATCAAAACAGTAGGTTAATATGAGAATTAAAATCCCAAATTTACAAGAATGTTAGTAGGCAATGTCAGAAACTCATTGATAATTTTTGTAATAATTTTAGTTAAGTTTTTAGTCGAATTATACATATAATAACTTGATGTTGAGTGGTTGCCAGAACCGTAGACTCATAAAGAATCAACTAGTAGACATAGTTAATGCGATCTAAATGTATTATATGAATATGCGTCGGAATCGGCATAGTGTCTAGTTTCCAAAACCTCTAACAGATTCTGATTTGCTTTCCGGTAGCAGCGGGAAAGTTAGTTTTTGTACAACAAGGTACTGCTGTGCATAATTGTGTTCTCGTGTTTTTTTTAATAAATATAAACGTGTTAACTTTGCATCTATGAATTGCACTACACACCGATCATTGCACAACCATTGGTACCTCATTATTACTATTTCTTGACACCGTTCCATCGATTGCATATGTATGATTCATTGTAATAAAATAATGACAAGCCAGGAAAAAAAGTGGAAACAACTTTGTAGTGGATAATATAGGAGAGTGTACTCGGAAGGAGGCCTGTGTTTCCCATGTTGACATGTTATTATTTTATCGGTTGATTGTGGATTACTGTCTACAATATCCAAATTTCTCGTGTATTGTATCGTGTATTTTTTGTTTATCATTGAATATTGTTATTACAAGATCAGAGTACATGACCCTATAAAATTCACCACTAGAGTCGAAACGCTTACTTGGTTGTATGCACCCGAACCTGTGGTAAAATAGATTAATATAAGACTAATAGACATAAGAATAACACTGAGCATTGACACTGCATTTCTACTATTGTTCATTGTTACCAACCATCGTGGTGTTGACCGTTGCTTATCAATTGATTCAATTTCACAGTTATACTTGCATTTTATTGTCCTTAATGTATCGTGCGTATTGCATCGTTCTAGTTCATTGTACTGCATTATCCTGTTTATTGTTTACTGCTTTCACTACTTGCTGTCCAGGCTTGTTCTAACGGACATCACCCCCCCACCAAAATAAAATAAAATAAACCCCTAGATGTCTAGATTGCAGGTATCAAGAAGGAATTGACTAAGGACTTGGAGAACAGACCTTCTAGTGAATAGAGTTGAACCATTAGTCTTCAATAATTAAATTGCATTAGCATGTTTATTTTACTTTCAGTATTGTTGTTATTATCGCACATTGTACCGGGCTTTGGTGACCCGAAGTTATTTTATTTCCAGATATTGGTTATGTATGAGACAGGTCATGGATTGTTCATGTTATGTGATTATCTTATGGTATGTGTGGTTGTTATTACATTTTATATTGTTGAGTTAAACAGTTACAGCTTATGGGTGATGTATATATCATCCGCTGGGCCTTAGTCACGTGGCTGTATTTCTGTATTTTAGGAAGCGGGACGTGATAGGAACACATGATTGCGTGCATTAGATAGGTTAATAGGCTGATAGACATAAGATTGACACTGATACTTAATACTGGTTACTGAATATTGATTCCTGATTACTGATTCCTGATCCATTGATTACCGACTATTGAACTTGTTACCGACTACTGCTTACCGATCACTGTATTGACTGTTGTTTAACTAAACAGTGATTATACTGTATATCGACTATTGTTTATCGATCATTGATTATCGACCAATGCATCATTGACTATCGAATGTTGATCGTATTATTGACTATTGTTTATCGATTACAATTTTAGTGATTATTGACTATTATTTATCAACCATTGTACAATTGACTATCGAATTTTGATCTTGTTATCGTATATCATTTATTGATCTCTGACATCGTTCCAGTTCATTGTTTATTGTCATATTGCCATTTACTATTTCACTGCTTCCTACCACTTGTCGTTCATAGCTTGCTCTAGCGGGCATCCCCCCCAATCTTTAGATGTTGATCTTACAGGTACCGTGGAAGAACTGATAGAAAGACTTAGCAACCAGATCGTCTAGGGGATGGAGTCGCACTCTACTCCATTAGTTTATCTAGTTCATGTTTCATTTCCTAGTTATTATTGTTGTTAGTTATGCATTGTAATTCTGGGTGCATTGGCCCAAAGTTTATCTTCTTCCAGATGTTGGTTATTGTGGACTTGTTTATGAATCACTCAAATTATTTATTGTTTATGTGATTATTATTGTATGGTTGAACTTACTGAATGATATGAGTTGGTATACTTGTATCATTTGCTGAGCCTCAGTTGCATTACCGTATTTCCGTATAACGGGTTGCGGGGCGTGACATCTACAGTGTGACTTAAACATAATAAAATTAATTCTACTAATTGTAACGCCCCGAATTCCAAAATACGAAAATTCGTAGCACCATGATCTTTACTTTACTTCGTACAATTTTACAAGGAATTTGAAATTTTTTATTACATCAAGTTCTTTTACAACAACAACGCAGCAGAAATAAAATGAAGTACAACATGATATGAGTGTACAATTTAAAACATCAACAACTTAAAATAAGAAGTAATCTTTAGCATCAATCATCTTTATATCTCCTTGCAAATCCAATGTATGCATTTGAAACTGTGGGCACGTCAGTTGTTTACAATCGACGCTATATTATATATTACAGCGATCCTCACTATGGTGTTATAGAACGATTTACTTACTTTAGCAACCACGACACACACTTCAATGTAAAACAAAGTGTAAATGAAACATGTCAATGTATGATATGCCTTAGATACCTAATGCAGATGTTTACACTGCGATGCACTAATGTATACTTGTTCGGATTCTATGCATCCCATACTACACAGGTCCGAGGGCAAGCCCTTAAGGTACTCCACATTGTAGGGTTTTACATCCCACGATATGCAACCTAACCCAATGAATATACTCCAACGAGTAGTCACCGAAGAGTCGCACCCCCAGGATATTGAACCTTACCGGCCTACCCCTAACCCACCTCAGTGGATTAACCGGGAGTATCCCGTCCGTTCCGAACATTCCTAAGGACTGCAGTCTCTTTACCGGCCTTTTCGATACATGGATTTACCGGCCGTACTCCTCTATCTCGGACCCCTAGGAGCTGCACATCCATTACCAGCCATGTTCATCGTTGTTTATATCATATCTTCTTTTAGTGCCTTTCCCTAGGTTAATTAACATCATCACAACCTAGATGCTGATTTACACTCCTTCCGGTCTTAACAAACACTGAGAACGATGACCCCATATTGGTCTCTTCTCAAATTAATTAATCATTTCATCACTTGCCGGTACATGAGTCTCATTTAGCATCTAAATTACAACAATCATCTCATTAATATAGATCAATTAAATCATGACTAACTTCAGCATAAATCTCTCGTTCTTTATACAAGTATCATTCACTTAATTCATTTCCTTCACAATTTTGATCTTGCAATAATTGACTACCTTAGTAACATTTAGAAAACAATGCCTTTAATCAATTTCTTGAATACCAACACTGAGTTAATTTGCCAAAATTATTTACTTCAACCATTTACCACATTCTTTGATTAATAAAGCTTCTCACATTATCCATAGTTTGAGTACTACTTTCATTTCTAATACCGAGTTCTATACAAGCCTCTTTAAAAAACAGTTTAATTAGGAATTCGATTTCAAAAACTCTCGTTCGTATTTTCCATTTAATTATTCAATCTCTTCCATTATTTTTCCTAAGCCCAAAAGTCGTATTCACAATACCTCGTAAAAGTACTCAACTTTTTAAAACAATTTATTAAACCCAATTTGTTTCTTAATAACCCATAACTCATTAACATAAATATAAATTTTTAGGCTCCATATATATATTCAAAACACTGAAAAAATATTTCTAATTGTCTAAATAATATCTAGAATAAGTCCTGTAGAATTTTAAAATTTCAAAAACTCCAAAAAAAAAACTCAAAAAGTCAAAAAATGCACAATTCTGTGCATAAAGAGTTTCAAACCCAGGACCCCCAAAGGCAGTGACGACGTGTGGCACTTCGCGCACACACTAGCCACTGAGGACAAGCGTCCAAGCTATCTATAGGTGGGTTTTAATAATTATAACCCCAATCTCTGTTCATTTCTCTATTTTAATTTCTCAAGTACTCTACAATTTTATTTGTTTTCCCAATTTAATAGTTTGTAGCTTATATCTAAAATCTCCAGAAATATTTGTATACTAGTTTTAACCACAATAAAAATTTATTTCTATACATACATATTGTAAAAATGGTGATTGTTAGAAAAAAAACATAATCACACTTTCATTTATTCATAAAAATACTTCTTTCAACCTCAATTCAAAACCTCACAATTTCATTCCATCTTTGTTTCAATTTCATGAGAATATTTCATCTTCCATCAATTTACAACTCTCCCTATTGTTTACCCAATTTTATTTGTATAATTTAACAATTTGTGCAAAAGATCATTTTCAATTCCTTCAACATAGTTATGGCACACTAACTTGTACCCAACAACACTTCCACAACTCTATTTGTGTTTTTAAGTTACTAACATGACAAATTAATGAGAATCTTTCCACCTAGCATGCAGTTTCTACTAACAAGATCAATACCACATGCAAAAGAACCACACTAGAAGTCTAAGAAATCATGCCACAAAATCATCACAACTACCCAATTTTATTTGTAAAATTTAAGAATTTGTGCAAAAGATCATTTTCAATTCCTTCAACATAGTTATGGCACACTAACTTGTACCCAACAACACTTCCACAACTCTATTTGTATTTTCAAGTTACTAACATGACAAATTAATGAGAATCTTTCCGCCTAGCATGCAATTTCTACTAACAAGATCAATACGACATGCAAAAGAACCACACTAGAAGTCTAAGAAATCATGCCACAAAATCATCACATCTAATTAAGCATGCATACTACAAATTATCTAAAAAGTAAGGAAATCACCCACCTTTTTGAAGAAAACGAAATTAGAACTCCTAGAATGAAAGCTCCTAGTTCCACACCGATTGCCTAGCACTTCTCCTCCTAGGAAAATCAACTCCAAGCTTCAAGAATGAAAAATCCGAAATCTCCCTCTAGCTCCTTTTCTTTTCTCTCTTTTAATTCTTTTGATTAGGCGCAAATAATATACAGTAGGGGAGGGGGGGGTATATAGGGAATTTGTATGGCTAAAATTAACTCCACTACCCAAATAACTACCCATGAACTCACCCCCACTCTCCACTCTCCCATGAACTAAAAATGGCCGGCCAACTATAGGGTGTCTAAGCACGTGCACGTGTAGTACACTTGCACACTTCTCAATCATCTTATATTTTGTTAATTTGTTAGTAGCTACTAGTTTGTTAGAAGACAAGTATAGAAAAAGTGTACAAAATAAATGTAGGATTTATTAGTGGGCTTCTCATTATTTTCTAGTGGGCTTCTTATTTATTTATTTTTCTACTTTTTATTTATTCCAATGGGCTTAAATTAGTCGTTTAGGCCTATGGACTTAATAAAGAAAGAAAAATGAGACAAAAATAAAAGAAAACTTATGTATAACTTAGGAAAATTTTTAGAACAAAAATGAGGTAAAATTGCACGTGCGTTTCACGTGCAAAAAATGAAAATTGTTTTTTTATTTAAAAATTTAGTACGGGATGTTACACTAATCCTGGTTCACAAAATAAAGCATGAAAACTGGATTTGACAATGTAATGACAAAAAACAATGTTCTAGTGTAATATGTTCTAGTTATAAAACATATTACACTAATAATAGTAGATTGTAAAAATTCCAGCTAAAATGAAATTATAAGCCAATTTTTTTTACTGATTTGAACAAAAATAGAACTTGCAGATATAAGCTGATATAATAAGCTAGCAGAACTTATACACAAGATGAACTCCACTAAAATGATAAAATAGTAGGTTCATTTCTTGCTAAATTTTCCCAAAACAGAAGATTTGTGAAGATGTATATGCCGATATAGCCCACTTTAATTTATCGACGAGGATCGGAAAGGACAACCTTCGATTACTAGTTCGAGTTAAAGTTCTTGTAGTGAGCAACTATGGTGCAAGTTTAGTCACACAAGCATTTTGAAAAACACATTGTGTGCATAAATTCAGAGGACTCATATCAACAAACTCTTGCATTATCTCAATACAATCTCGATACATATTGACCCAGGTTACAAAGCTTCATCTATCCTAACTTGCAATCATTTTCATCTAAATGATCTACATAAAAAAATCAACACCAAATCAACAAACAAACAAAAAATCACAATCAGTAGAAAGAACCATACCTGATGAATCTCCCTTAAGAACTCGACCCGCTTCCTCACCACCAGACTCAGACTCTCCAGCATGTCCGCCACCTGCTCCACGGATATGCTCTGCAACTTACACTACAACCACAAAACACAACAAAAAAATTCAAGCACCACCAAAAATCAAGAAACCCCTACAAAACCCTAACATAATTGCTCTCCAAAATAAACCTTGAGAGCGCTAACAAGGCCGGCTTTCTCATATGCGCTAAGATGTAACAACAACACACAAATCAAAGCATATCGGTAAAACAAAATAGAGGAAGATCGGGAGAGATGGAGGAAGTCAGCACCGACGAGGTTGGGGAGGTTGGAGATAAGATCAGTCACATTGAAGTTGTTAGATTGGTTGATTTTGTCGGCCATGGCACCTATTTTGAGGGGATTGGAGAAACTCTAGCTATTGTAAAACCCTAGATGAAGAGGACGGTTGGGAAAAGGGAGAATAGAAGGGGGATATAATGGGAGAACTATTTATATATGGGCCTTTGAGTTGAGTTTGCAGGTTTGGACCAGTTTTAGTCCGGTCGGGTAATCGTCGGCCAAGATCTAATCATTATATGAATCAAATGAACGACCTAGATTATATGTGTAGAACTAAATGTCTCCCATTTTGTGTACTTTTTTCCATTAAATGCATAATCCACACAGTACAATGTGATCAACATGTTTTACTCATATATCAAGTCGTCTCATTTTTCCTCTGCTGAAAAATGTAAATCACCCTAAATGGGGGGGGGGGGGGGGGGGAATAGGGAGATCGTGCGGAATTTAAAAAAACTAAAATAAAGTAAAGGCAAGAGTGATAAGAAAAGCAAACACATATGACGCAGCGATATAACGTGGTTCGACCCCCAAGTCTACGTCCACACCACCTACTTGTAGCAATTTTCCGCCACAAACGTTCCACTATACTCAAAATCCTTTTACAGTGATTCTCGAATTCAGGTTGAGAGACCTATTACACCCACAGGACTTCTAATCCAAGTCCCGTCAATCTCACCGAAGTGGAAAAGAAATGAAAAGAAAACCTCAAGATCATTAAAGATCTTGACTGAAGAATACAACCAAATAAACGCTCACACTCGGATTGATTTACTGAAGGATTAGTTCTCAAGAATTTTATCAGAAGTAATTAGGCTTTTAAAGACAGAGTGGATTCGTCAATATTAATAGACGGGGAAGAGTATCAATCCAAAAATGGAAACGATACTTTCCAAGAATAAACACAGCGCAGTGTGCGATTGACCGTCATATTGGTGCGGTCGACCGTTCAGCTCTCTGACGTAAAGTAGAGAGGTGAAAGGTCGACTGCTCCTCGAACAACTAAAGTTGCGGTCAACCGGTCACTAGGTGTGGTCAACCGATCATGCACTGTTTATTCCGAATCCACCCTGTTTTCTTACTATAAACTAATCCCTCTTTAATCAATCTCATACAATTATAATCTCACGAAAATAGAAAGAAAGATTCAGATCTTGATATCTTCCTCTTTTGCTTGTGGACCAATTAATCAATAATTCTTTTTGAATATCTTCCTTTTTTTTGCTTGTGTTTGCCATTATTCTTTATTGCTTTCCTTGTTTGTGTATTTGTGAATCTCTGTTGGATCTCTTTTTGATATTCTTTGATCCTGAAAATCTGACACACTAAATTCAAACTTATTAGTATGAGAGAGTACGTTTTGTGCACACCAAACTAGAGGTCAACAATCTTCCCCTTTTGGTGCGAACAAAACATGCAAGAATGTTTGAAACATTTAAAGCACAACATATGAATACTCCCCCTGAATTTAGCACATCCTGTAATACAGATTTTCATATAAAGAGAAATCATATTGAAAATATTCAATAGTTATAATTCTCCCCCTTTTTGGAACACACCAAGAGGGGATAAATAGAGGTGACATAAGCTCAAAAATAAATCTTGGGAAGTTCGTAGAATAAATCATCACTGAAAACATCAAAGAGAAAACATATTATGATATTATAATGAATACAATCTTGTTAAAAAAATGGAAGAGAATCTTCTTACATGATACCGTTGATAGCGAGACTCTTTGCTATACAGTGAGAGCTCTTCATAATATCATAGATTCGAGATTCTCCCCAATACACATGAAATCAACAAAAGAAAATCAAAAATTTGAGAGATTAACAGTAATTTTAGAAGACTTTGAAAATATAGACCAGAGAGAGAACCGGTCGACCGTCCGGTCGACCGTACTCTACGGTTTTTGAAAAGATTTCCAGAAAGCATAACGGTCGACCGCACGGTCGACAGCAAAACCAATAGAGCCCACAGAGGACGAACCAGTCGACCATACGATCGACTGCAATAAGCAAAAGTTATTTGAGACGAAAAGTAATCAAGAAACCGGGAACATGCCGGTCGACCATACAGTCGATCGACATAAAAAAATTAGGTAGAAAGATCAATAATATTTAGTGCGCCTCTCAAGAAGTAAAAAAGTTTTTCGTCTGAAGGTTTTGTAAAAATATCAGCAAGTTGCGATTCAGCAGAAATATACTCAAGTAAAATATCCCCATTTTTGAAAGTGATATTTAATGAAATGATACCTAATATCAATGTGTTTCGTGCGACTGTGTTGGTCAGAATTTTTGGTCATATGAACTGTGCTAGTGTTGTCACATTTTATTGGAATATGATCAAAGAATACCTTATAATCCTCGAGAGTATTTTTCATCCATAATACCTGCGCACAACATGCTCCTGCCGCAATGTACTCAGCTTCGGCAGTAGAGAGAGTAACAGAATTTTGTTTCTTGGATGCCCATGAGACAATGCAGTCACCCAAGAAATGACATGTACCACTAGTGCTCTTTCTATCTGTCAAGCTCCCGGAATAATCTGCATCAGAGTATCCTACAAGAGAAAAATTTCTATTTTTCGGGTACCAATGCATCATTGACTATCGAATGTTGATCATATTATTGACTATTGTTTATCGATTACAATTTTAGTGATTATTGACTATTATTTATCGACCATTGTACAATTGACTATCGAATTTTGATCTTGTTATCGTATATCATTTATTGATCTCTGACATCGTTCCAGTTCATTGTTTATTGTCATACCTACCACTTGTCGTTCGTAGCTTGCTCTAACGGGCATTCCCCCCCTCCCGCCCCAATCTCTAGATGTTGATCTTACAGGTACCGTGGAATAACTGATGGAAAGACTTAGCAACTAGTTCGTCTAGGGGATGGAGTCGCACTCTACTCCATTAGTTTATCTAGTTCATGTTTCATTTCCTAGTTATTATTATTGTTAGTTATGCATTGTAATTCTGGGTGTATTGGCCCAAAGTTTATCTTCTTCCAGATGTTGGTTATTGTGGACTTGTTTATGAATCACTCAAATTATTTATTGTTAATGTGATTATTATTGTATGGTTGAGCTTACTAGATGATATGAGTTAGTATACTTGTATCATTTGCTGAGCCTCAGTTGCATACCCGTATTTTCGTATAATGGGAAGCAGAGCGTGACATCTAAAGTGTGACTTAAGCATAATAAAATTAATTCTACTAATTGTAACGCCCCGAATTCCAAAATACGGAAATTCGTAGCACAACAGAATCTTTACTTCACTTTGTACAATTTTACAAGGAATTTGAATTTTTTTATTACATCAAGTTATTTTACAACAACAATGCAACGGAAATAAAATGAAGTACAACATGATATGAGTGTACAATTTGAAACATCAACAAATTAAAACGGGAAGTAATCTTTCGCATCAATCATCTTTATATCTTCTTGCAAATCCAATGTATGCAGTTGAAACTGTGGGCAAGTCAGTTGCTTACAATTGACGTTATATTATATATTACAACGATCCTCACTATGCTGCTATATAACGATTTACTTACTTTAGCAACCACGACACAAACTTGAATGTAAACAAAGTGTAAAAGAGTGACTATCCTAAACATATTAGTGTATGATATGCCTTAGATGCCTAATGCAGATGTTTACACTACGATGCACTAATGTATACTTGTTCGGATTCTATGCATCCCATACTACATAGGTTCGAGGGCAAGCCCTTAAGGTACTCCACATTGTAGGGTTTTACATCCCACGCTATGCAACCTAACCCAATAAATATACTCCAATGTGTAGTCACTGAAGAGTCACACCCCCAGGATATTGGACCTTACCGGCCTACCCCTAGCCCACCTCAGTGGATTTACCGGGCGTATCTTGTCCGTTCCGAACATTCCTAGGGACTGCAGTCTCTTTACTGGCCATTCCGATGATAGATGGATGTACCCCAACTTATATACATGGATTTACCGGTCGTACTCCTCTATCTCGGATCCCTAGGAGTTGCACATCCTTTCCCTAGGTTAATTAATATCATCACAACCTAGATGCTGATTTACACTCCTTTCGGGCTTAACAAACACCGAGAACGATGACCCCATATTGGTCTCTTCTCAAATTAATTAACCATTTCATCACTTGCCGGTACATGAGTCTCATTTAGCATCTAAATTACAACAATCATCTCATTAATATAGATCAATTGAATCATGACTAACTTCAGCATAAATCTCTCGTTCTTTATACAAGTATCATTCACTTAATTCATTTCCTTCACAATTTTGATCATGCAATAATTGACTACCTTAGTAACATTTAGAAAACAATGCCTTTAATCAATTTCTTGAATACCAACACTGAGTTAATTTGCCGAAATTATTTACTTCAACCATTTACCACATTCTTTGATTAATAAAGCTTCTCACATTATCCATAGTTTGAGTACTACTTTCATTTCTAATACCCAGTTCTATACAAGCCTCTTTAAAAAACAGTTTAATTAGGAATTCGATTTCAAAAACTCTCGTTCGTATTTTCCATTTATTATTCAATCTCTTCCATTATTTTTCCTAAGCCCAAAAGTCGTATTCACAATACCTCGTAAAAGTACTCAACTTTTTAAAACAATTTATTAAACCCAATTTGTTTCTTAATAACCCATAACTCATTAACATAAATATAAATTTTTAGGCTCCATATATATATTCAAAACACTGAAAAAATATTTCTAATTGTCTAAATAATATCTAGAATAAGTCCTGTAGAATTTTAAATTTTCAAAAACTCCAAAAAAAAACTCAAAAAGTCAAAAAATGCACAATTCTGTGCATAAAGAGTTTCAAACCCAGGACCCCCAAAGGCAGTGACGACGTGTGGCACTTCGCGCACACACTAGCCACTGAGGACAAGCGTCCAAGCTATCTATAGGTGGGTTTTCATAATTATAACCCCAATCTCTGTTCATTTCTCTATTTTAATTTCTCAAGTACTCTACAGTTTTATTTGTTTTCCCAATTTAATAGTTTGTAGCTTATATCTAAAATCTCCAGAAATATTTGTATACTAGTTTTAACCACAATAAAAATTTATTTTTATACATACATATTGTAAAAATGGTGATTGTTAGAAAAAAAAACATAATCATACACTTTCATTTATTCGTAAAAATACTTCTTTCAACCTCAATTCAAAACCTCACAATTTCAATCCATCTTTGTTTCAATTTCAAGAGAATATTTCATCTTCCATCAATTTACAACTCTCCCTATTGTTTACCCAATTTTATTTGTATAATTTAACAATTTGTGCAAAAGATCATTTTCAATTCCTTCAACATAGTTATGGCACACTAACTTGCACCCAACAACACTTCCACAACTCTATTTGTATTTTCAAGTTACTAACATGACAAATTAATGAGAATCTTTCCACCTAGCATGCAATTTCTACTAACAAGATCAATACCACATGCAAAAGAACCACACTAGAAGTCTAAGAAATCATGCCACAAAATCATCACAACTACCCAATTTTATTTGTAAAATTTAAGAATTTTTGCAAAAGATCATTTTCAATTCCTTCAACATAGTTATGACACACTAACTTGTACCCAGCAATACTTCCACAACTCAATTTGTATTTTCAAGTTACTAACATGACAAATTAATGAGAATCTTTCCACCTAGCATCCAATTTCTACTATCAAGATCAATACGACATGCACAAGAACCACACTAGAAGTCTAAGAAATCATGCCACAAAATCATCACATCTAATTAAGCATGCATACTACAAATTATCTAGAAAGTAAGGAAATCACCCACCTTTTTGTAGAAAATGAAATTAGAACTCCTAGAATGAAAGCTCTTACTTCCACACCGATTGCCTAGCACTTCTCCTCCTAGCAAAATCAACTCCATGCTCCAAGAATGAAAAATCCGAAATCTCCCTCTAGCTCTTTAACTTTTCTCTCTTTTAGTTCTTTAGATTAGGTGCAAATAATATACAGTGGGGGGGGGGGGGGGGGGGTTATATAGGGAATTTGTGTGGCTAGAATTAACTCCACTACCCAAATAACTACCCATGAACTCACCCCCACTCTCCATTCTCCCATGAACTAAAAATGGCCGGCCAACTATAGGGTGTCTAAGCACGTGCACGTGTAGTACACATGCACACTTCTCATTCATTTTATATTTTGTTAATTTGTTAGTAGCTACTAGTTTGTTACAAGACAAGTGTAGAAAAAAGTGTACAAAATAAATGTAGGATTTATTAGTGGGCTTCGCATTATTTTCTAGTGGGCTTCTTATTTATTTATTTTCCTATTTTTTATTTATTCCAATGGGCTTAAATTAGTCGTTTAGGCCTATGGACTTAATTAAGAAAGGAAAATGAGACAAAAATAAAATAAAACTTATGTATAACTTAGGATAATTTTTAGAACAAAAATGAGGTAAAATTGCACGTGCGTTTCTCGTGCAAAAAATGAAAGTTGTACTTTTATTTAAAAATTTAGTACGGGATGTTACACTAATCCTGGTTCACAAAATAAAACATGAAGACTGGATTTGATAATGTAATGACAAAAAACTATGTTCTAGGCATATGAATTGCCAACTTCTTACAAAAGATATTACACTAAGGGGGCGTTTGGTACACGGATTAGAAAATTCCTTGGAATAAAAGGATTGCCGGGAATGTGAGGGTGGGAATGAAGATTCCCGGGAATGTTGCATTATCGCATTTGGTATAGTACATTGCATTTCCGGGAATCCTTTATTATTGTAATTTTTTATTCTAGTTTTTTTGGGTTTTTTTTTATGTTTGTTATGAAAATCACATGAGAATGCTCAAATCCCTTGATTTTGGGGAGGAATATATTTTTTATTCTAGTTTTTTGGTTATTTTATTGCTTGTTATGAAAATCCCCTGGGAATCCTCAAATCCCATGGTTTTTGAGGGGAATGGAAATCCTTCCCAACAAAGGATTTTGAATCCCTTGGGAATCTATCATTCCTTCCAAAACTATACTTGCCACATACCAAACAAGGTAATCTAAGAGGGAATATGAGATTCCCTTGCACATTCTCACGTACCAAACGCCCTATAATAATAGTAGATTGTAAAAATTCCAGCTAAAATGAAATTATAAGCCAAATTTTTTTACTGATTTGAACAAAAATAGAACTTGCAGATATAAGCTGATATAATAAGCTAGCAGAACTTATACACAAGATGAAGTCCACTAAAATGATAAAATAGCAGGTTCATTTCTTGCTAAATTTTCCCAAAACAAAAGATTTGTGAAGATGTATATGCCGATATAGTCCACTTTAATTTACCGACGAGGATCGGAAAGGACAACCTTCGATTACTAGTTCGAGTTAAAGTTCTTGTAGTGAGCAACTATGGTGCAAGTTTTGTCACACAAGCATTTTGACAAACTGTCACGCCCCGCTTTCCGGAGTACGGGAACACAGGCACGTAACTGAGGCCCATCGAATGATATAAGTACGCCAACTCATATCATTCAGAAGCTGTACCAATCTTAACTCAACGATATAAGAGAAATGAATCACAACCACGCAAAAATCATAATCACATAAACGAGAATGAAATTCAATAACCAAATCTGAAATATAAGAACTTACTAAATAGCTCGAGAGACTCATGCTCCAATTGTAGAAGAACTGCTCATCAATGCCTTCGGGCAATTCTCCTTGTGCACCTGTACTTGATCATCTAAAAAGAAGAATAAATTTGTCCTTAGAGCAAGTACGGACAGCAAGTAGTGAAAAGCAGAGAGTAAGGGAACAAGGTACATAAAGGAATATGAATCAAGATCAAATTGCAAGGACAATAATGGTACTAATAATAATGGTCTTAATCAAGTATATATATACAAGTCAACTAGGTCTATTATCAAGTTGTTTCTCCTATCTAGTCCACATACTACTGCGTCCCATACCACAGGTTCGGTGCACGCACAACAGTGTTCGTTTTAGACTTCGTGGTGGGGCCTACAGAGCGTGTACTCGGTTTATCACGATAACAAGATAACAAGATAACAAGATAACAAGATAACAAGTCACGTCTCCACAAGTAATTCTCCACCTTCCATGTCAAGTTCATATAACAAGATAACAAGATAACAAGTTAACAAGTTCACGTCTCCACAAGTAATTCTCCACCTTCCATGTCAAGTTTATGTAACAAGATAACAAGATAACAAGTTCACGTCTCCAGAAGTAATTCTCCACCTTCCATGTCAAGTTCATGTAACAAGATAACAAGTTCACGTCTCCACAAGTAATTCTCCACCTTCCATGTAACAAGAGGCCCTACCGAGTACATTTTCTGAGACTGTCCACTACTAGGTCAACCCTTAGAAACCCCGGCTTGTTTAGTATTTTATATTTAAGTCATACATGTACATGCAAGTGCTTATAAGAATGTCAAGGGGATGATAATGATATAGCAACGTGATGTATTGCACAATAATAAACATGAAGTAGTAAATTTAAAACAACAATTCTCTTTATTTTATTTTAACTGATTCCTAATATAACTGGGTCGAAACTTCAGTACAAGACAGACAAGGCAGCATCACATAAATGTTCATCAAGTGGGCAATTATCAAGTTATTGTATCATGCATGTATCAAGACTAATGTACAACAAGTAGTGCCAATTTTTCCAGTATACAAGTTAAGTTTGTCATGTCGAGTTCAAGTCACAAGATCTCAAGTAATAACATGTATTTAATCACGACGTGTTTTTCTCATGTACAAGTTCTATTTATTTTATTCATGTCAAGTATGTATCTAGGCTTGGGTTTGAGTCAACGAATAATAATAAGAAGTCAAGAGTACGTCGGGTTAGCTCGTGTAAACCCTCGATACTCCTAACGGAAAGGACACAAGGCAAATTATGATAATTTGAGATGGAACTACTTGCATAAGAGGTCAATTAATCTTGAACTAGAATAAATAACAGAGTTCAAGTGGACTTGCCTTTTTCTTGTAGACGGTTAGATTAGAATCACCAGAATAATGGGATCAGAATCCCAGGGAGCAATCCCAAGAACACATGCGTAGTACGTGCGAGAATACCAAACTACAACCGGATCCAATCAGCAAGAGCAAAAAACCAATAGCAACTCCTAATAGCAACCAACAGCAAGAGCAAAAACTCAATAGCAACTCCTAACAGCAACCAACAGCAAGAGTACCCACACCAGATCAAGGCAAAACAGCACACACCCAACTCCAGATCCAGCAGTCAAAACACCAAACACCGAACGGACTAATCACAACCCTTCTCCACATCGGATCCCAGGGTGGAACAACAAACGGCAGACCGGATTACGCGTGCCAAAACATAGAACAGCAAGATAATGGGTGATCTTCTTCAAGCTTCGGTAGGGAGAGAGAAAAAGAGAACGGGAGAACTCAGGGGTGAATACGGTGTGACGAGCGGTGTCTAAGGGGAGGCGGTGCTGGGCGGAGAGCAGATGAGGAAGAGGATGGCGGAGGGACATCGAGGTGCAGCTTAGTGTGGCGAAGTCGGGTTGCGGGAGGTTGAAGGCGCCAGCGTTCTGGAGTTGCGTGTGGTAGAGGTCGCGCGACTGGGGCGAAGCGGCGACGGAAGGGGCAACAACTGTGGGAGCAGGACGGAATAAATGATAGTATGGATTAATTTAGGCTTCAAAATAGATAAATAAAAAGAAGTGGGACAAGATTCAAGTTTGAATATAAATTTGGGTTCAGATTCAAGAAGATTTACATGCATTGGAAGGAATTTACATAGAAATTGAAATACAAGAATACATGGAGCAAAGAAAGGAACTGGAAATCTGTATAATCGAAAATAGGGGTTACACAAACACATTGTGGGCATAAATTCAAAGGACTCATATCAAGAGACTCTTGCATTATCTCAATACATCTCGATACATATTGACCCAGGTTACAAAGCTTCACCTATCCTAACTTAACTTGCAATCATTTTCATCTAAATGACCTACATAAAAAAATCAACACCAAATCAACAAACAAACAAAAAATCACAATTAGTAGAAAGAACCATACCTGATGAATCTCCCTTAAGAATTCGACCCACTTCCTCACCACCAGACTCAGACTCTCCAGCATGTCCGCCACATGCTCCACGGATAAGCTCTGCAACTTACACTACAACCAAAAAACACAACAAAAAAATTAAAGCACCTCCAAAAATCAAGAAACCCTTACAAAACCCTAACATAATTGCTCACCAAAATAAACCTTGAGAGCGCTAACAAGGCCGGCTTTCTCATCTGCACTAAGATGTAACAACAACACACAAATCAAAGCATATCAGTAAAAAAAATAGAGGAAGATCGGGAGAGATGGAGGTTGTCACCAGCGGCGAGGTTAGGGAGGTTGGAGGTGAGATCGATGCCATTGCAGTTGTTAGATTGGTTGATTTTGTCGGCCATGGCACCTATTTTGGGGGATTGGAGAAATTCTAGCTGTTGTAAAACCCTAGATGAAGAGGACGGTTGGGAAAAAGGGAGAAGAGAAGGGGGATATAATGGGAGAACTATTTATATCTGGGCCTTTGAGTTGAGTTTGCAGGTTTGGACCAGTTTTAGTCTGGTCGGGTAATCGTCGGCCAAGATCTAATCATTATATAAATCAAATGAACGACCTAGATTAGATCTGTAGATCTAAATGTCGCCCATTTTTTATACTTTTTTCCATCAAATGCATAATCCACACAGTCCAATGTGATCAACATGTCTTACTCATATATCAAGTCGTCTCATTTTTCCTCTGCTGAAAAATCGCTCATTTTGCAAGTAAATGATGATTGTTCAAAACATGTTTAAACCTTGTAATTTGGCATATGTAAAGATTTTATGACATTTTTTTAACAAGGCCATAGCCGCGCACACACCACGCGCACACACTCACGCAACAATTCCATAATAAATGGATGATACAAGTGGGGATTGAACCTTCGAGCCCTTGCTCAATAGCTAAGAGTCTCATCACTAGACCACTGTGACAGTTGCAGTTTTATGGCATATTAATCATATTGAATAGTGTGGATCAATCATTCGATAAAGAAATGTATGCCAAATGAGTGACACTTTAGGAAATTTTCCTAGAGTGAAGTGAGAGAGAATGGGGGAGGAAATATGGCATGAGAGGAAATTTCCACTTAAGACACCCTAACTATTCTACCCCCTCATTCCAAATGCATGATCCACACCGTTTAAAGTATTGAAATTGTCATAAAATATTGAAAAAAAGAAAAGAAATCTATTTCTATTATAAAAGCAAGAATAAATCTGTCCAGAGCGAATCCCGACCATCCATTTCTTTGATTGACCATCTAATTGACGGCTGAGATGACTGATGTGAATATTTGCAAGTGTACAAAATCGCAACAAGTAGTACAGTTAAGTGAATAGAGTGTCGAACCCACAGGGACTAATTATTTTATTGAGTACCGATATTACTAGATGAATCACTATTTGGATAACCGAAATTAATAAAGAAATCGACTAAATTAAACTAATCTAAAAATAACTAACTAAATTAATTAAGAGGGAGCGGGATGTGAAATTTTTGTAATTTGTTAATGCCAAAATTATTTCTAGGGCTTTTGACTTCACCTAGTTAATCACACACAATTTATAATTCCATACGAATAAAAAGATTTATTTTTCCAAGTTGTAGACTGAGATCCCCATATTATTCAATGCTTTCTCTCGAACAACACCAAAAATATCTCCAATTAACAGTTTGTCATATCTCTAAGCTAATTTAATTAATCGATGACTCATTAAGTTCTGTGGATTTCTTAACGGTCACATCAATCGTGGTAAATTATCTCTAATTTCGCTCAATCAATGGTGTTCAATTTTATAGTTCTAAATCACAAATTACCTCTCGGTCTCTCCATGATCCAATAAATCATACAATCGTTTATCCACCAATTGTAGGCATTAAGAATAAAAATCAAACACACAACCAAGGAAAAATAGAAAAATAATATGGAATTAAAATTGTGTTCTCAAAACTAGGGTACATCGAAACCCTAGAAAAATAAATTTAGTTCATAATGGTTTTGCAATTAACAAACATTGTCTTGGATTGCATTATAAAAATTAGAGAAATAAAAGAGATACAAAAGAGACTATTTTTGTAAAAGAAAATTGCAAACCGAACGCCTCAAAAAACATGCATCCAAAGTCAAATCCCCATTCTCTCTCCTCTGTTTTCTCTATTTTGATCGGCACAGGTGTGACATCAGTGCTGTTGACGTCAGCAGCTGTCCCTCTCTGTCTTGCTTCGAGTCCCGAGCACGCCACACTCGACCTGCTCTGTCGTTTTGCACACAGAACACAATCAGCTGTCCCTGACGTGTGCCTTGGGACACGTGCCATGCTGGAGTGCACACCGAATCCCTGTCGCTGGTCACGTCGCTGCAACTGATCCCTTATCTCTCTCTCTTCAAGTTCACGCCCCACTTTTTTTTATATATATTTAATTTGTATTTTTATTTTTATTGAGTAGCCGTCTCTTGGTGTCTTTGTTAAGCGCTCCCTTTTTCTCTTCCTGTTATATTTATAGGAGTAGAAGAGGTAAGAATTAGGGTTTCCTTTTCCAGAAAGAACCCTTCATCTTTATTTATTTGAAACACGTCCTGCAAATACAAATAAAATAAGGATTTAGAATTTAAAAATAAAATTTAAATTTAAATTAATTAGTTCAAATTAAACTAACTAATTTTCACATTAACACTATCAAAATCCTTTTAAATTTGTTTATTCTTTTTACACTCTATTGACAATTAAAATTGAACTTTCCTTCTCTTATTGCCAAATTGTAAAAATTAAAATTCAACAAATCAATAAAAATAATAAATCAATAGTTTTGCTTTGTTTGTTGATTTTTACCAAAAATATTCACATTTGCATCAAAACTCTTATTTCTTCAAAAATAATTAATTACTTGAAATCTTATGAAAATAAGTTGAATTAAACACAAGATAGACGAAAACAAGCGATTTTAATGGGTAAATGAGTACAAATATTTGTATAAAATTTAGACACATCAAATACCCTCAAACTTAAGATTTTGCTTGTCCTCGAGCAAAAATTAAAACCATGAATAAGGGATAATATTCAATAGTAGACTCAACCCATCACACTAAGAGATTTTATCATGCAAACATCAAAATTTCAATTAAAAATATAAACAATAGCAAATAAAGTAAAATCAAGCATACCCACTTTCTCCAGTGCAATTATTTATTCATAATTCCAAACCCAATCATATTTTTCATGCAATTAATGTAAGTATAGTATGTGTTACCGTTGAATCTGGTGTGGGGGTAAACAGATAGAATTTGTGGGTTCGTGGAAAAACCTGAATAGCGACCCCAGGCCTGTTCGTCGGAGTTGGGCTGTTAAGCTCCCTCCGTACACCTGCAAGGAAAGTGCGAAACACCGGGGTTGATCCCGGCGACGCACCCTCCGACGCTCTTGTCAGTAACCAGTGATGATTAAAAAAGAGCTTAAGTTGGCAAAAAAGTGATTAACCTGTAACAGTGGTAGGTGGGGGGTATTTATAGTCGCCGTTGGGATCAGATTAGGAATGTGATTCCTGTCATCTGATAAGGCGTAAAATCCTCGTAATCAGATTAGGAATGTAATCCCTTAATTCCCAGTGAGAGGATAGTCGCGAATCAGGCCCGTTGATTTGGTTCAATCAGAGACCCTAATTCTATCCTGTCGGACTGGGTTTGTATTGGGTCGGGACCCGTACCCAGTTGAGGTGGATCCGTTCACGGGTTATTGGATCTGTGGGAAGGAGACCGAGTACCCGCTTCAGACCCGTTAGTAGGTGAAATTACCGTTTTACCCCTGAGCTTTAAGATTCGTCTCCGATGTGAACGCTCCCGAGTTAATCCTATTTTTAGCCATATCACGAGCCCCCTACTCCTAGAGACTGAGTTTTTCAGTCTTTGAGGAGTAGTTTTACTGTTCTAATGGCGTACGGGATTTTATCGGTGTTCTTAAGGGAGTTTTGGATCTTGCTTGGGGTGTAACGGTGTTATTATGGGTTTGTAAAATACCCAAAAATATTCTCAGAATTTTCTAGATTTTTGGTGATTTTTCCTGATTTTTCTGATTTTTTCTCATTTTTTGAATTTTTTATTCATTTTCCGAATTAAATAATTAATTATCGAAAATATTAATTAATTATTCTAATTTAATAATTATTTTTCCAGAATTTTAAAATAATTTTTCTGAATTAATAATTATTTTTAGAATTTTTAATTAATTTTTTTCGATTTTTTAAATATTTTTTCGGAATTTTTAAATAATTAAAACAATTAAATAAATAAATGAATAATTTAAATATACCTGGACACATGGTGCGATCTGTGCCGTCGGATCCCGACACGAATCTCGAGGAGGCACTTTTCCCAAAAAATCGTTATCTTGTCGTTTAGCGCACGTGGCGCGATCTGGACCGTCCACCACCAAAAGCGCGAATTTTTGGAAGATCCAACGGTCGTAGTTGCTCGGCGAACTTTTTCTCCGTTTGTGGAGCTCGGATTGGGACTTGCTCGGTCAGCCGACCGGGCCATGTGAAATTTATTTATTTATTTATTTTTTATTTTTTTTTATTTTTTTTCGCCTCGTTCTTTCTCTCTTCTTCTTCGTTCTTCGTTCTGTTGCTTCTTCTTAGACTCTGCCTTCGACCTCGAGCTCGAAGACGGAGGACAGCTCGCTCGACGGAGGAGCTCGAGGTGGAGGTGGGTGAGTCAGCAAGGAACTGGGAAGGTGGTGTAAAAGTTGGGGCTCGGTAGCTCCGAGGTGGGAGCTCGACTCAGGGGATCGGTGGCTCGTCGAGGAGAAGAGGTGAGCTCGGAGTTCGGGGCTCATCTAGAGGAGAAGGTGGCAAGGACCTCTCCGGTGAAGGTGGCGAGGAGCTTGGAGCTCGGTGGAGATGAGGAGTTCGGAGCTCGACATTGGTGAAGTTGGCGATGGCGTTGGGTTCGGCCATGGCGGAGCTCGGAACTTGGTTGCGATCGGAGCTCGCGCCGCGGAGTGGCTCGCCGCTGGAGCTCGGCAGTGGAGGTGTGGAGGTGAAGCTCGGCCATGGAGGTGGCGAGCTCGACGTTGAGGAGGTTGATAATGTTGGAGTTCGAAGCGGTGGAGAGCTCGGCATTTGGAGTTGGAATGGAGCTTGACGCGGCGGTGAGCTTCGTGAAGGGGGGAGCTCATCGACGAAGGTGCTGGAGCTCAGCCATGGCAGAGCGTGGTCGCGAGCACGAGCTCGGACCTCGGGAATTTCGTCTGCGGAGCCCAATGGAGGGGACTCGTTGTTCAGCATCGGAGCTTGGAGGCCGGCGAAGATGCGCTCGAGCTCTGGCGGTGGACTGGAGCTCGACATAGGGAGATTGGCTCTGTTTCGCAAGGGTGTTCAGTGAAGACGAAGCATTGAGCTGGTCTTGTGTTTGTTCTTGTTTTTTGTTTTGGCGGAAGATTGGAAGTGAAGAAGAAGAAGTGGGAGAAGCTGTTTATGGGTTCGGGTTTTCGGGTTTGGATCCCCTTAACGGGTACGAACCCGACCCCTCTTTTTATTTATTTATTTTTTCTCTCTTCTCTTCTCTTTTCTTCTCTTCTCTCCTCCTTCCTTGCTGCTCGGCAAATGCGTCTTGTTCGGCAGATCCGAGCACGGATTTTGAGGTGCATTTTTGCCACTTTGCAGCTCGGTAGGGCAGTAGCTCGGATGGTAGATCCGAGCTACGTGGCTCGATCTGGGCCGTTGGATGGTGGCACGAATCTCGAGACGGGCTCAGTTCCCAAGAAAACACTATCTTGTCGTTTAGCGACGTTGGCAAGATCTGGGCCGTCCGATCGAGATCTTACACGAATGTTGAGGGAAAAGTGATTTTTCTCCGTTTTGGGGCTCGGATGGGCACTTGCTCGGTTAGCCGACCGGGCTCTTTGACTTTGGGGTCGGATCGGCACTTGCTCGGCACCCGAGCGGAGGGAAGAGCTCGGCTCTGGAAGAGAGCCATTTGTGAGACAAGTGTGAGGAGGAACTCTAGGAGAGAGTTGTGCTCCAAACTCGTTGAGAAGAGGTCCGCTTCGGGGGCGAGCGGAGCAAAGAGCTCGGATCTGGAAGAGAGCTATTTGTGAGACAAGTGTGAGGAGGAACTCTAGGAGAGAGTTGTGCTCCAAACTTGTCGAGAAGAGGTCCGCTTCGGGGGCGAGCGGAGCAAAGAGCTCGGATATGGAAGAGAGCTATTTGTGAGACAAGTGTGAGGAGGAACTCTAGGAGAGAGTTGTGCTCCAAACTTGTCGAGGAGAGGTCCGTCTTGGAGGCGAGCGGAGTGAAGAGCTCGGATCTGGAAGAGAGCTATTTGTGAGACAAGTGTGAGGAGGAACTCTAGGAGAGAGTTGTGCTCCAAACTTGTCGAGAAGAAGTCCGCTTCGGGGGCGAGCGGAGCAAAGAGCTCGGATCTGGAAGTGAGCTATTTGTGAGACAAGTGTGAGGAGGAACTCTAGGAGAGAGTTGTGCTCCAAACTTGTCGAGGAGAGGTTCGTCTTGGAGGCGAGAGGAGTGAAGAGCTCGGCTCTGGAAGAGAGCTATTTGTGAGACAAGTGTAAGGAGGAACTTTAGGAGAGAGTTGTGCTCCAAACTTGTTGAGAAGAGGTCCGCTTCGGGGGCGAGCGGAGCAAAGAGCTCGGCTCTGGGAGAGGGCCATTTGTGAGACAAGTGTGAGGAGGAACTCTAGGAGAGAGTTGTGCTCCAAACTTGTTGAGAAGAGGTCCACTTCGGGGGCGAGCGGAGCAAAGAGCTCGGCTCTGGGAGAGGGCCATTTGGAAGACGAGTTTGAGGAGCAACTCTAGGGGAGAGTTGTGAGCTCCGAACTCGTTGAGAAGAGGTCCGCTTCGGAAGCGAACGGAGTGAAGAGCTCGGCTCTAGGAGAGCCATCTGGCAGGCGAGTTTGAGGAGGAACTCTAGGAGAGAGTTGTGAGCTCCGAACTCGTTGAGAAGAGGTCCGCTTTAGAGGGAGCGGAGTGAAGAGCTCGGCTCTGGGAGAGATCCATTCGTAAGACGAGTGTGAGGAGGAACTCTAGGGGAGAGTTGTGCTCCGAACTCGCTATTTAAATGACAGAATCAACGGTTGTGGGATCAGTTCCGAATGGCGAACCACTTGTAACCCGCTGAAGAGCAAGTTATTTGAAGAGGAATCGAGCCAAGTGTTGGACTCCGAACTCGTCGTTAGAGAGATTCAACGGTTGTGGGAGCAATTCCGAATGGCGAACCACTTCTAACCCGCTGAAGAGCAGGTTATTTGAAGAGGAATCGAGCCAAGTGTTGGACTCCGAACCATCGGTAGAGGTGTTCAACGGTTGTGGGAGCAATTCCGAATGGCGAACCACTTCTAACCCGCTGAAGAGCAGGTTATTTGAAGAGGAATCGAGCCAAGTGTTGGACTCCGAACCATCGGTAGAGGTGTTCAACGGCTATGGGAGCAATTCCGAATGGCGAACCACTTCTAACCCGCTGAAGAGCGAGTTATTTGAAGAGGAATCGAGCCAAGTGTTGGACTCCGAACTCGTTGTTTAAGGTTAGTAAGTTGCAGGAGCAGCCATGTAGAAGAAGCTGGACTCCGAACCCACCATTTAAGAGAGAAGCAAGAGCAATAATTTTCAATGAAAAGATGTAAAGTTTGAAATAAACTAAGTGGTCGCTTCAATAGAGCGAGCCATTATTACATGCTATCGGCCGGGTTACAAGCATCGGCCTTATTGAAAATTAGGGTCCTACTTCTACAATAAGGTGAAGACCTCTTGGGAGGAGCTGGGAGATTCTGAGTCTTAAAGCTCGGCGGGCCCTTCGGTTCGTTTGTTGGCTCCTCAGGGGGGAAGCTTGGCCCCCTCTTTTTGGACGAACTTGGTCAGGTGCCCCCGCTGTATGAGTTCTTCGATCTCCTCCTTCAGAGCCCGACAATCTTCCGTGTCGTGGCTGTGGTCCCTGTGAAAGCGGCACCACTTATCCTTGTTCCTCTTCTTGCCAGGTGTATTCATTCTCGGGGGAGCGCGGAGGAGCCCTTCCTTGTCCACCTCCATAAGAACTTCTGATATATTGGCAATGAGGGGGTGAACTTCTCAAACCGAGGAGTCGGGCGACGCTGTCCATTGCCGTCCTTCTGGGATTTTTGGGAGCCCTCTTTGCTTGTGCTCTTCCATTTGTTCCCGGAAGATGTCTCCTCAAAGCCCGGGAGATTCTCGGCTTCTTCAGCCCGAATGTACTTCTCGCTCCTAAGAAGGAGGTCGGCAAAATTATGTGGGGGCTTCTTGGCAAGGGAGGAGCGAAGGTTAGAATTGAGGACGTTGGATTGGAATGCGACAGTCGCAACCGATTGGTCGAGGGAGGCGATCGATCTGACCTCTGCAGTGAACCTCCTCACATAGTCCCTCAACTTCTCTCTCCTTCTTGACAGAGGTGGAGCAATGAGAGGCTGGTCTTCTCCGTGCGTCTGCTACTCGTGAAGTGGGTGATGAAGAGGGTCTCGAACTGCTCGAAGGAGAAAATAGAAGAGGGGGCGAGGCGGGAGTACCATTCCCGAGCCGAACCCTTAGGAGTGGTGGGGAAGGTTTTGCACAACAAAGCATCGGAAGCTTGGTGGATTAGCATGAGGGTCTTGAAGCTTTCGATGTGGTCCACGGGGTCCGACTCCCCCGAGTAAGTTTCGAACTTCGGGGGTTCGAAACCTCTTGGGATAGGAGCTTCCATGATGGTCCGGGAGAAGGGAGGTCTGCTCGGGCGGATGGTCCTTCCTCTTAACTCCTCATCCTTGTCTATTCGGCCGATGTGCCTCTCCATCTCGTGGAGACGGCGGTAGAGAGCATCGTCCCTTCGACGATAGTCAAACGAGCCTCTGGACTCGTCTTCATAGGAAGGGGAGCGACGACGGTAGCTCTGGGAGCGGCGAGGGCTAGGCATGCGCTGTTGGTTTCTAGGAGCCGGAGGAGGAGTTATGGACCGATGGTGAGGACTTTGGACCCGTGGAGGGGTAGGAGCCCTCTGAGCATTGTTATTGTTGGGTCGGAGGTTGAGGGCTTGCAACAATGTTGCTTGGAACTGCTGGAACTCGGCACGGGTGATGGGTGCCTTATCGTTCCTCGGATGTTGTCGACCGGCAGGGGAATGAGGTCTTCTCCTATGGTGTTCGGGGGACTCTTTCATCCCTCTTCGGGTAGGGGACCTTCTATAGTCTCGGTGGTGAGGATTTTTGTAACACCCCGCAAAATTGGAAATTACAATTTTGTCCCTGGGTGTTACGCACGTATATTTTATAATGCGTTTCACTACATATTTTGGATTCGTACTGTTTATACATTTTTCGTATTAATTTTAGTCAACTAAAATATAATATTTAATCCCTGGGATTTACGTGCTTTTTACGTGTTTTTGATGCACGTGTTTCCACCACTACGTACAATGTTTTCTATAGGTTTAAATTATTTATTTTTATGTATTTAAATCTATTTTATAAAACGAAAATTTATTTTCCCCTTGTTTTGATTAAAATGCATTTTTCAATTTTCTGCACGTATAAAGCACGTGTTTTCTACGTGTAGTGATTTCATCATGAAATGTATAAAAATAGTAAATATAATTTTTCTTACGTTATTTTTGATTATATTTTAATAATTTTCGTTGATAAAAATCAATTTCGCATTTTAATATTTTACGTGCAACGCACGTGTTTTAGCGAACATATTTGAGTGTGTTTATTTTCAAAATAAATTTCGGAGTGTGTAACACCCCATAATTTTTAAGAATATACTATATAGTATAATGGTATACATTGCAAATGGTATATATATAACAATGTTGGAAATATACTTGCTGTTGATCATGTTTGGAAAAAGCCTACGGGACTTATGTTGTGCTGTTGGTATATTTATATTCATTCACATTTGCTTAAAAGTGAATGGCATTTGGGGGCCCACACATGAAGTATAAGCAGCAAAGTTGGGTTGTTTGAGTGTGCTTGACTTTGGTCCAGGTTCATAACTTTGAGAGTGTGTGTACACGGGAAGGCTTTCGGTTTTGATTAATGGGGAGAAGTGATAGACCGGTAGGTTTTGGGGTTGAGTTTTAAAGAGGTAGGAGTTATAAGGATGTGAAGAGTTTAGGAGTTTTGAGGGTTATAAAATATGAAGAGTTGGGAGTTAGGGAGGTTAAGAAAGCGAAGAGGTGAGAATTAAAAAGAGAATTAAAATGAGAAGTTATTAGGTGGGAGATTTTGCAATATAGTCCCTAGCATTGTCCTATAAATAGCAACTCATTTCTCATTCTTTTTCACACCAAAAATAAAATAAATAAGAGAAAGAGAAGAAAGAAAAGAGAAGCAAGAGAGAAAGAAAAGAGGGAAAGGAAAAAGAAAGAGAGTAAGAAAAGAAGTGTTCTCTTGCTTGGAGCTTTTGCTAGGAGGAGAAGAGGACTAGGAGGTGCTTGTGATGCTAGGAGTGATGTTCTATCTTTCCTTTCATTGTTCAAACTTCATTGAGGTGGGTGTCTCCTACTTTCTAAATTTTCTAGAACTATGCATGCTAGTAATTATAGATGAATATTATAGAAATTTTGATTATGATAAGTAGAACAATTTATGCTATTGGATGTGGTGAATAGTAGTGAATCATGTTATGATTAGTAGATTAAATTACAACTTGTTAATTGGTAAATGAGAAAGAAAAAGATTGATTATTTTTTGCCATGTGTGAATAAAGAAATGGTGATCGAGATTGGCTGGCATCAAATTTATCTCTGCATTCATGCAAATTCTACCAATTTACACCTGAAATGTATCGATCTACATTCATTATTTGAGATTGGATGACCATTTTTGGACAAAATCCAATATCACCATGTGGTACTGAAATGTGCAAACACGAATTTTAGCATCGCATTGCATCATGTTAGTCATATGAATGGTCATGGTCAAGATGATTGGTTTTCCAAATAAAAATAAAAATCTGAAATTATTATAGGGTTCTACCGAAAAGCACAGAACTTTTGTCTCACTCAAGTCAGAGCTAAAATGCAAAAGTTATGGCCAAAACATGCACGTAAGATTTCATGGCAGACTGGGACAGTTTTGACACATTTTACTAAGATCTTGAATATCTTACCTGTATGATTTCAGAATGGAATGAATCCAGATCTATTTGAAAGTAGACTGGATGTTCTAGAACTCTTTGTCAAACAACATCTCCAGATTATGAGTTTCATTATTTGAGATTGGAGGTCCGTTGAAACTAGACCTGCAATTTGATAGTGAGTAGGTCAATTTGGTAAATAGTTTCGAAAGTGGGTCAGTTTGGTAAAAACTTTCAAAAGTGTTTCATTTTGGGAAAATTCTAGGGTTCATAAAACATAATGAAGAAATTATTAAAAATAGTTTTTTTTGAGATTTTCATGTACAATTAAGAAAATAGAAGGGAAACTGAAAAAGAAATTTGGGTTGTGATTAGAATCTATTTAGTAAAGAGTATGACACTTATTTTTAAAAAAGAGAAAATATTGTGTTGTGAATCAAATTCTTTTGAAAGGATTACACTCTTATTTTGTGTAGAAATGTTGATGTGGTTGAAATGTATTGCTAAAGTGACTTAAAAATGGATGAAAATATTGTTCATAAAGAAGAATATGGCTTTTTGAAAGATTGTGAATAAAAGACTCATGAGTAGTATTAAAATGAGACTTCATGAATACAAATTAAGATGAGACATTGAATCACATTTGTGAATAATTTGAAAGATGAAAATATCTAGGTTTAAGACATGTTTATGTGTACCCATATTTTCTTGTACATGAAAGATTATGATTAAGAATTAGTAAGACTTCGGTTACCGGCAAAATGAAAGAAAGAATTGATATGATTT
Source organism: Hemerocallis citrina (assembly GCA_017893485.1). Classification (NCBI taxonomy): domain Eukaryota; kingdom Viridiplantae; phylum Streptophyta; class Magnoliopsida; order Asparagales; family Asphodelaceae; genus Hemerocallis; species Hemerocallis citrina. The sequence continues at coordinate 63,207,988 of CM030358.1, forward strand.
TGAGGTATTGCCGTGGGGCGATCTCGTATTTTGTGAACAAGTCCGGTAGGAAGTAAAACTGATTCTAGAAATGATAGTACATTCATGTCTTGAACTTAAGAAAATTTAGGCACATAGGTGAAGATGTAATAGACTTGTGCAAACGTAAATGGGTGCTTCTATATAGTCGGCGGTGGACTCCAAGACTATAGACCCAGTTGGTGGACTGTGGTTGCTCCGTAGGAGATGGACTGTATTTTATCCGAGACTTAGGGTAGTCGGCGGATGCTTACCATACTCCAAAGAATATGTATATACCGGGGCTAGAGGGGCATTTACGGGATTATTCTCACGATATAATAGCCAGGGAGGCTGGGATCTGTTATTATAGCCAGGGAGGCTGAGATCCGTATCTGTGAAATAACTCTAAAACTTGTTTTATTACTGGGTAGTCTCATGGCGAGGGATCGAACCCTTCAATATGGAGTACGTAGGCACTTGCCCTCAGACCTATGTAGTATGGGATGCATAGAATCTGAACAAGTGTGCATTAGTGTCATCCTAGTAAAGAAATGTGTGCATTAGGCATTAAGGCATGACATACACTTATGTTTAGAATAATCACCTTTGACACTTTACTTGTTCATTCAATCTTTTTGTGATTTGTTAAAGTATGAGATCGTTATACTATTCCCGGCATAGAGAGGATAGCCGAGTATGACATTTCGTCAGTTGTAAGTAACTGACGTGCCCACAGATTAACATGCAGGTAAAGGACCATTCATGGAGCTATAAAGTGGATATGCTGATGCTGCTTTATTTTAAAGATGTTGTAAATGTTTTATTGTAAATTTCATTCTTCCGTTGTGTAAAACCAAGTTGTAATTGAACTCTGATGTATTGTGAATAAAAAGTTTTAAATTCCTTGTAAAATTGTACGAAGTGAAGTAAAGATCCTGTAAAATCTCGAATTTATCCTTATTTGAAATTCGGGGTGTTACAATTTTGCTCATCTGGACGTTGCTGGCGGGAGGCTCCCTCTCGGGCCCGCTTTTCATCCAGACGGCGGCGAAGATCCTCATCTTTCTGCCGGTTGAGGACGGTATTTCGAAGCTCAGGGGCCTGAGGACTGTGGGAGGCGTAAGAGTCCGTAGAGGCATTGTGTATCGAGATGCGGTCCTGATGGAGAGGTTGCTTTTGCTTCTGCGGGTTAGGACCAGCGGGACCGTTAGGGGGTTGCTGACTCAGAAGAGGAGGCTGGTCCTGTTGGAAATGGTCCTCGGCCGGAGGAGGAAGTTGCCCCTGCTGCGGAGCGGGATGGACGGGGACTTCCTGCTGTTGATCAACAGGGTTGGGTCCACGGTTGGACCCCCTGGATCTTACTTTTCTGGGAGGCATGGCTGGAGAAGAGCTAGTCGACGAGGAAGAGGCGGAGGCTATTCGTATGGTTTTCCACAGACGGTGCCAATCTGTTACCGCTGAATCTGGTGTGGGGGTACACAGATAGAATTTGTGGGTTCGTGGAAAAACCTGAATAGCGACCCCAGGCCTGTTCGTCGGAGTTGGGCTGTTAAGCTCCCGCCGTACACCTGCAAGGAAAGTGCGAAACACCGGGGTTGATCCCGGCGACGCACCCTCTGACGCTCTTGTCAGTAACCAGTGATGATTAAAAAAGAGCTTAAGTTGGCAAAAAAGTGATTAACCTGTAACAGTGGTAGGTGGGGGGTATTTATAGTTGCCGTTGGGATCAGATTAGGAATGTGATTCCTGTCATCTGATAAGGCGTAAAATCCTCGTAATCAGATTAGGAATGTAATCCCTTAATTCCTGGTGAGAGGATAGTCGCGAATCAGGCCCGTTGATTTGGTTCAATCAGAGACCCTAATTCTATCATGTCGGACTGGGTTTGTATCGGGTTGGGACCCGTACCCAGTTGAGGTGGATCCGTTCGCGGGTTATTGGATCTGTGGGAAGGAGACCCAGTACCCGCTTCGGACCCGTTAGTAGGTGAAATTACCGTTTTACCCCTGAGCTTTAAGATTCGTCTCCGATGTGAACGCTCCCGATTTAATCCTATTTTTAGCCATATCAGTATGTAACAACTTCATCTGTGATTCCCCCTTCTCACTACTACAAACCGAGTAGCAAATTAAAGTTTTTTTTTTTTTTTTAGGTCTCTTCTCTAAGTTGTCACTTGCTTTTGACGCGAATGCAAACATTTGTGATGAATTCACCCGGTTACTCAACAAGTCACAAACTTAGAGTGCTTTGCATACTCATATTTCAAGTTGCCGTTTGACGTAAAAGTAAACATTGGTGATGAATTCCCCTAGTTACTAAACAACTCAAAACATTGGAGTAGAATGACTTTATTCATAATTTTTTTAAAATTTATTTTCATCATTACTCTGTTTTGGACTAGATCAAAGGGGATAATCACAAGAAAAAGTATCACATTTTTCTTTTATGTTTAATCACATGACTCACACAATTTTGTAAGGAATTGTGAAATTCAATAATCCTAAAGTAAATAAGTATGCTTAATCTTGCTTTATAAGAAATTGTTCATCCTAAAAAAATAGTATTTCAATGCTTAGCACAATAAAGAACTCAAAAGTGTAATGGTGAGCCTAATTGAAATCCCTTTTATTTTGTTTTTCTTTTCAAAAATAAATAATAAATTTGTAAACCTTCCCCCCAAACTTGAATACCACATTGTCCTCAATGGGAAAGGAAAACGAAAAACAAAAGAATGCCAAAAGTTCAGAATTTCTCCCCTGATCCGTCTTAAAAATTATGCACGCGCGGCGTCCAGTATTTTTGCGATATCTGGAGCTGTAGGTGTCCAAATTGGCCGATTCTTTTTTTACTGAAAATCTAAGACAATTGTCTACAATTTCTCTTTGAATTAGTTTTTCAGATTCTGACTCCATACTGCTCAAAAACAGCCATCAATGTAAGTGTATAAAACAGCTCCGCCCGTTGACTTAAAAATTTATGCATTCCTACAAAATAAACTCAAAAATAAAAATTATTGTAAACTAAAATAAAAATAAAATCTAAATGCAGTAAAAGAAAACATGGGTTGCCTCCCAAGAAGCGCTAAGTTTTAAGTCTTCAGCCAGACATGGTGGTGAGACGGTTAAGTAATGCCAAGGTCCAACAACATTAAAACATCCTTTTTAATTCTTCTCTTGAGGTGTGGATCAGGTTCAAGCTCTAGTTTGAGGCGTTTCCTTTGTGATGATGATGTCTTTGATTTCCCCACCTCCTTGAATTTTTGCTAAATAAATGAATAAATAGAGGGTGCAGCATCCAAATACATAACATGTTCAAAAATATTTTCTTTTTCAGTTTCAAAAGTTTCTAAATTTGTTGGACATACTGTTATAGGTGATTTTTCAATTTCAGCCTTATGTTTCTCGCCCACAATTAAATCAATTTTACTTACTTGAAAAGATGACTGTTCTTCAGGAGGAAATTTTATGGAATTAAAAACATCATACGTTACTTGCTCATGCTGCGTTTGTTCCTCCACAATTGGTTCGTACTGTTTTTCCTTTTCAACCACATTTTATTCGTCATTTTCTTCTTGTGGTTGCTCAATTGTCCTCCCGCTGCTTAGTGTTATTGCTTTGACATCTTCCGTAGGGTTGACAACTGTGTTGCATGGTAATGTTCCTGCAGTTTTTTCATTAAGAATATTTGAAATTTGACTAATTTGTACCTCATGATTGTGAATGGAAGCCGAAGTTAAATTTGCAACATTTTGAATTGCCAAATCTGTCTTTTGTATGTATTGTTCTGTCTTTTGCATGTAGTGCATAAACATATCTTCAAGTGTCGGCATCTTTTCTTGCAGTGAAAAATTTTGAGGTGGTATAACTGCTCCTTGATTGTTGTTCCATGGACAATTGGGGTGGTTTCTCCATCTTGGATTGTATGTGTTTCCATAATGATTGTTTTGCATTTGAAAGTTTGACACACAATTTTCATGTTTGGCATTTGATGGAGCAAAAGGGTTCCCCACATGGCAATCTGCACTAGAATGGTTTCCTGCACAAAGATCACAAATGATATTAGATTGAATAGAATTAACATTTAAATTACCTATTTGTTTAGATAAAGTAGCCATTTGTGCAGTTAAAGTAGAAATAGGGTCAAGTTCAAAAACTCCTGCCACTTTTCTTTGCATTGCTCTTTCTGAAGACCACTGGTGATTATTTGATGCAATCTCCTCTAAAAGATCATAGGCTGCTTTGTAAGTTTTGCTCATAAGTGCACCACGAGCTGCTGCGTCAACCATAGATCGATGTGTAACTCCCAAACTATTATAGAATATTTGAATTTGCAGCCATTTCGGTAGTTCATGATTAGGACACTTTCTTAATAACTCTTTGTACCTTTCCCATGCATCACACAAAGACTCGGTCTCAAATTGAGTGAATGTGGCAATATCATTCCTTAGTTTTGTTATCTTTGCTGGCGGAAAATACTTAGCCAAAAAATTTTGTGCAAGTCCTTCCCAAGTAGTGATACTACCGGGTGGTAGATAATGTAGCCAAGCCTTCGCCTTATCTCGTAGTGAAAAAGGAAAGAGTCTCAATCTGATTGCATCATCTGATACTCCGTTGTACTTGAAAGTGTCACAAATTTCTAGAAAGTTTGCAATGTGAGCATAAGGATCCTCGTGCGATAGTCCCAAAATTAAACAGTCTGATGAATCATTAGAATAATTGCCGGTTTAATCTCAAAGTCGTTAGCTTCAATAACCGGCCTCTTTATGCTTGATATTGTTCAATGAATTGAGGGCATAGCATAGTCTCTCAAAGGCCTATTTTCATCGTTCGCCATGATAATTTCCATGTATGTCCTGAAATGTAAGTATTAAAAAAAATAGAAAAACTAAAAAAAATAAAGAAAAATAAATGAAAGTAAAAGTAAGTCAAAAGAAAATAAAGTGGTAAAATAATAATAAAATAAAAATAAATACAAAAAAAATCCAAACTAGTAATAATCTAGCAATTTTCAATATCCATAAAAGAATAACTTGTCCCCGGCAACGGCGCCAAAAACTTGATGTGAATATTTGCAAGTGTAAAAAATCGCAAAAAGTAGTATAGTTAAGTGAATAGAGTGTCGAACCCACAGGGACTAATTATTTTATTGAGTACCGATATTACTAGATGAATCACTATTTGGATAACCGAAATTAATAAAGAAATCGACTAAATTAAACTAATCTAAAAATAACTAACTAAATTAATTAAGAGGGAGCGGGATGTGAAATTTTTGTAATTTGTTAATGGCAAAATTAATTCTAGGGCTTTTGACTTCACCTAGTTAATCACACACAATTTATAATTCCATACGAATAAAAAGATTTATTTTTCCAAGTTGTAGACCGCGATCCCCATATTATTCAATGCTTTCTTTCGAACAACACCAAAAATATTTCCAATTAATAGTTTGTCATATCTCTATGCAAATTTAATTAATCGAAGACTCATTAAGTTCTGTGGATTTCTTAACGGTCACATCAATTGCTGTAAATTATCTCAAATTTCGCTCAATCAATGGTGTTCAATTTTATAGTTCTAAATCACAAATTACCTCTCGGTCTCTCCATGATCCAATAAATCATACAATCGTCTATCCACCAATTGTAGGCATTAAGAATAAAAATCAAACACACAACCAAGGAAAAATAGAAAAATAATATGGAATTAAAATTGTGTTATCAAAACTAGGGTACATCGAAACCCTAGAAAAATAAATTTAGTTCATAATGGTTTTGCAATTAACAAACATTGTCTTGGATTGCATTATAAAAATTAGAAAAATAAAAGAGATACAAAAGAGACTATTTTTGTAAAAGAAAATTGCAAATCGAACGCCTCGAAAAACGTGCATCCAAAGTCAAATCCCCATTCTCTCTCCGTTGTTTTCTTTGTTTTGATCAGCACAGGTGTGACATCTGCGCTGCTTGACGTCAGCAGCTGTCCCTCTCTGTCTTGCTTCGAGTCCCGAGCACGCCACACTCGACCTGCTCTGTCGTTTTGCACACAGAACACAATCAGCTATCTCTGACGTGTGGCTTGGGACACGTGCCACGCTGGAGTGCACACCGAATCCCTGTCGCTGGTCACGTCGCTGCAACTGATCCCTTCTCTCTCTCTCTTCAAGTTCTCGCCCCACTTTTTTTTATATATATTTAATTTTAATTTTAATTTTTATTGAGTAGCCTTCTCTTGGTGTCTTCGTTAAGCGCTCCCCTTTTCTATTCATCTGCTGTTATATTTATAGGAGTAGAAGAGGTAAGAATTAGGGTTTCCTTTTGCAGAAAGATCCCTTCATCTTTATTTATTTGAAACACGTCCTGCAAATACAAATAAAATAAGGAGTTAGAATTTAAAAATAAAAATAAAAATTTAAATTAATTAGTTCAAATTAAACTAACTAATTTTCACATTAGCTCTATCAAAATCCTTTTAAATTTGTTTATTCTTTTTACACTCTATTAACAATTAAATTGTACTTTCCTTCTCATATTGCCAAATTGTAAAAATTAAAATTCAACAAATCAATAAAAATAATAAATCAATAGTTTTGCTTTGTTTGTTGATTTTTACCAAAAATATTCACATTTTGCATCAAAACTCTTATTTCTTCAAAAATAATCAATTACTTGAAATCTTATGGAAATAAGACGAATTAAACACAAGATACACGAAAACAAGCGATTTTAATGGATAAATGAGTACAAATATTTGTATAAAATTTAGACACATCAATGACTATACTTAATTTAAGTGTGTACTGCACGTACAATTGTTTTAAAAAAAATTAATCAGTCCATCTAATCCCATCCATACAAATATTTAAATCTCTTGTATCTAATTAATTAACCTAATTTCCTACTTATTAGAATCCCTAATACCCACGATGTCTTTCTCTCTTGCTCACTGCTTTCTTCTCCCACTCTGATTTCTTCCCTCTCGATCCCCCACGCTAGTTTCTTCTCATGGCCATTTGTTGTAGAGTCATCCTGCCCCCAATAACTCCGACGAGCTTGACGACTACAATTCCAAAAAGTTTCCGATCCCCCCCCCCCATTTAGTAATTTATTGCGGATGATCTCAGGGTTGGTAATGGGGACATTGATCGAGATCACCTTCATTGTAAGTCGGAGTATGTTGATAAATTCAGTTCTAATTCATCAAGGTCCAATTTTAAAAGAGTAATGTGAGCCTCATATTTGTATGAAGAAATTTTCCTCATATAAAGTGATTATACTCACTTGGTGGGGCTCTTATGGAAGATCCATTCCGTCCATTATGTTTATCATGTCAATGGATGTATGTGTAGAAAAAATCAAGTGGTTTGGAGGTCATTCACTCATACATCATGTGAGTCCAATTTGTGGTTCGATTTGTACCACTGTTGAAATCGTTCATTTTTTAACCACATGATGCATGGGTGAATGACCTCTAAACCATTTGATTTTTTTCAAAGATACATCCATTAACATGATAAACATGATGGATGGAGTGGATCTTCCACAAGGGCATCACCAAGTGAGTATAATCACATTGTATGAGGAAAATTTCCTCATACTCTATATGAGGCTCACTTTTCCCATTTTACAAATAATATATATAAATTCAGTTCTAAGTCATCGTATTTATGTTATAATAATGATTCGCTTTCTAAATTTTGTAGACTAATTTCAAGGTGCAAGTACTTAGTTGATCTTTTGGATGCCAATTTGAATTATGCCTTTTTGTGAAATAAATCAAAAAGATGATTTGGGGCTCAAATAGTTGATAAAAAGGAAAATTTGTTGAGAAAAAACTACAATTTTTAGCTATACTTCATGCTCAATTAGAATTTCACACTCCAACTATGAAGCCTACTTAACAAAACTTGACAATTGGAAACAAAAACTGACCAACATTAGTTCATTTATTTAAAACTTTTCAGATTAAGTAGAAGTTGGAAAGATAACTACGGTATTTGACGTTTCTAATTAAGTTTCGGGAAAGTAGTGTTGTAGGAATTGATCATCGTTTATAAGTTTTTGCAAGAGGTTTCATTCAAGAAAAACAAAAGTAGAGATGGAGGATGATATATTAAGAGAGTTTATTAGTAATTATGTATAACAAGTACAAATGAATAGCTAGAATCTGACTAAATTTTTTATTAAGGATATTAGAATGAATCTTTTTGTTGGGGTAGTAACTACATCATGGGAGCAATTTTTTTTTCCCTTCAAATTATAACCTTCTTGTTATGCTTATATATACTGCAAGGTTCTTGTGCTGCACTTGCCTCTTTTTTATCAAAAGAAATGATTTTCTCATGACATTAACTACATCAACCATAAGAGCATGTTGTTAAATTATACAGAGAAAGCTAAGAAGGAAATTGAATCATCTAATTATCTCATGTATCAATCAATTAATGTTCGTCAATGGTTGCATGCTGTACATAAAAATAAAAAAATTAAATTAAAAAAAACAACTCAAATATATACATAAGGATACTTTTTCTTGAGAAAATTCCTTTGATGTTCATTATATTAATAAGTACATGAGAAACATTGTTCACATGAAGAAAAAAAAGGCAGCAAAAGGAGATTGTCTCCCATGCATGGTCAAATTTCTTAAGATGCTAACTTGCTTCGGTTTACAGACACCACTGTATTGAAAGTGATATATGTATTGAGAGTGATATCTGATTAGATCAGATAGTACTATTCTTCATTGGAGCATAAACAATATGGTTTCCTACATCCATTATGAGCATCTGGTTAATTGGAAAGTTGATTGTGTTCATTTTCTTTAGTTCATTACAACAAGCTCGAGCAACATATCGTTGAATATAGTAACAAAATCTATGTTATTGATTTTGGTAGATTTATATATTCGAGTAAATTTTGGGCGTGTTTATTTTAAATTCAATATACTTGCATTAGAATTAGAATAACTTTCTAGGCATGCTTGGATACAAAGATAGATTACTGATGTAATTTTTAAGTGAAGGTAGAGGTTTTACAACTTGTAGGTTGCATACCTATACCCCTATTTTGGCTTAAAAAATAAATTTGATTGGAGTGAAGTTTAGATACATACCATAACCTATGTTATTCTTAACTTTGTGGTGAAAAAAATGGAGGTAGCATATCTTCGAAATAGATTCCAACGGATTAAAGTTTAGTTACTAACCTCCATATCCAAAAGGGCCTTATAAGTTATAACAACATCAGATGATTTAGAATAGTTGTAACGCCTCGGATCCCCATTACCGGACATCCGTGACACCCAGAATCTTTGCCTTCAAATGCACCTCAACATAGTAAATAACACAGAAATTTTAAAACTTTTATCGCCAAACAAGATCAATACATCAATAATTACAACCCTTAACTTGTTCTTGAACAAGGAATACAAATTACATAAACTTATTATATATGTTTACAAAAATATCCAGATTCCACTTATGAAGCTATCAGCTGCCTTCCAGAGTGATGATCGTCTGATCCCCGCCGAACTTCGCTGAGTGGTCCTGCTGCTTCCCTGAGATGCACCCCGTAGCTCGAATCTTTTGCTGCACTACTCTGATATTCCTGCATCTGCTCGAATAGTAGGCATGTACACTGCCATTCTACTTGGATGCCCTGATGGTCTTGGGTTCTCCGACACTTGCGAACCAATATACAGTACCGAAAAGTGGGGTACGTCAGTAATCCTACTAACGCAATGCTGATATAAAATAACGATCTCCAACTAGCAGTCACAATCCTTCTTGAATGGAAAAGAAATGTGCATCCTAACTTCCTAGTGTCTGTGTATGCCATGACCGGAGGTCTAATGCAATGTACAGAGTACAGAATAGATGCACTAAATCTAATGTCAGCAAGACTCTGTACACACATGCATCCCATACTACATGTGCCCCAGAACAAGCCGTTTCTCCAGTTTCAGGGATTCGAACCCTCGTCATGCAATGCATTCTATTATTGTACACTTCCTGTTCCTGATAGTACAACATGATTGAGAAGGTATATAAAAGAAAATAATTCGGGGAGCTACCTCGTTGTCACCAATAATCGGACCATCCTCAAAAAGTCATGACAAACTTACAGATATACAGCAGCATATCCATTGCACAGAAGTTCCATTATGATCCGTTTGTGTCCACCAACATAGAACATGATGGCCTCTAAGGTTTAAAAACCCCATATCTACTAGGAAATCCCATCCCGTTCTTACCATGGTACTTCAGGAATCAATAGTGCAAGACACGCACAACAGCATGTATCCCTAATGATAGGAAGAGACAATCCTGGTTATCACCACCTAGTGCTGGCTCTTAAAACGAGTCAGATTATTGGGAATCACCCCTAACACCAATTCGGTCTTCAAGTAAACAATAAAGAAAATCTAACAATGTAGTTCACTGAAAACATGTTTTCACTCAAATCCCATGACTACTAAACACAGGAACTTGTCCAAGTCCCAATGAAGTGCTAAACAACATCTTTAGAACTCAATAGCTCATGATCACCATACTGCGGTATGTAGAGAATTCCTCATTGATCGTCCAATCGAGCAGTTCTAGACGTAGCCATTGCTGTGACTTAGGCCACACTCATCGAAATCCCATAAAATCAGGTTTTGTAGAAGGGTATGAGACTCTACAGAAATCCCCTAGTTGATAACTTTCTCAAATTCCTTATAGAACTCTGTTCCCTGACTTAATACAAACCTGAAGTCAATCAAGACAGTAGGTTGTTGATCTTGGAACGTCCATAACTTCCAAAATACAACTCGAAATCGCTTGATATTACCCATTTTGGAAAGCTAAGATCCTAGGCTACAACTCTCCAGTTAATCATTTCCTCAAATTCAATCATTTTGATACTATAAAAATTCCATTTACTCTTAGCTTTACATTCCTTCATGCACTCGCTGCACTTTCCCATATCATAAAAAATTCCTCACTCATCAGAATCACTCGATTCTAGATTTTATGGAAAGATGGGAGTGTCTACTACAACTTCCTAGTAGAACACATCCTCAGCTTCCATCACTAAAGTCCTCAAAAACACCAAATTCCATCAGGTGCACAAACATGGAAGAATTTGTTCTTCTAGCAAACACTGCCTTGACTAAGACTGGATCTGTCCCAGTCTTAGAAAAATCATAATTTTCGACCTATAAACTGTAATTACAAAATTCTAGATGCTTTGGAAAGATAATACTCTCCACTACAATTCTCTAGTTGATCAATCTTCCAAATTCTTAACCCATAATTCTAAAATTACTCATCTTCACAGACTAGTCAATCTGAGTTAGGCTGGACCTGGTCTACTTTGAAATTCAATAAAAAATCAACCTTTTGTCCAAAGCTCATGAAATTTGAGGTTCTTAACTACACATATACCATTCCATTGTGTCCAAAATTTGCATCTAGATTCATCTTACACAGAGTTATGACCCTTCAAACATACAATAAATTTCAGCTGCTTCTTCAAACAGAGTCCATACCACTATATACGATTTATTTTTGAAACTTGATCAAATGCCACCTAAAAATTATAAAATTTTAGAATCATCAAATAGACTCATACCAAAAGTTACTGCAAAAGTTTCATAGTAATATCATACAAACACAAGTAGTTATGGCCATGTGAACTTCATTCTAAAAACAATCAGCTTCAGTTCTAACATCCAGACCAGTCGTAGCTTACAAATTTTTTGAGGCATCAAATGACCTCAGAAAATTATGAAATTTAAGACTAAGGTTTTAGACACATACAAGAGTATCCACAAAAATGTTCAGCTCAAAATACCCATCCAATTTTGAGTTATGACTTGAGAAAGTCATAACAATTCTCACATAGTCAGCAGTTTTTTTTACCGCTTTCTGTCTGGAATTGGACTGTGTTTGGGCTACTAAATAGCTTCCAAATATTATGAAAAAATTCATGGGAGCTCTAGATACATATAAGAACAAGGACTAAAAATTTGGGTCCAAAATTCCCAACCGGATGAGAGTTAGAAATTCTCAAACTCACATACTCATATATGTTTTCAACACAAGCATCATGAAAGAGTTGTTCTACCATTCAAGTACCTTTTTCTTAGCATGCCACTATCATACATGATAATCAAATTTTCTCCAACTACTACCATATGCTAAAAATCACATACTCATAAAGAAGACTAAATTTTTATAGTTAAGAGAATCACCAACTTGTAGTTGCAAGAAAGCTCCTTGTAACTTGGCTCCCTTCCTTTGCTCCTCGCACTTGTAGAACTTGGCTATCTCAAATCTCCTACTACTCATCTTCTACTACACTTTTTATTCAAAAAGACTTCACCCTTTTCTTCTTCTCCTTCTCTACTTTTTTTTGAAGCAAAAACAAAACTAGAAGAAGGGATGAGAACAGAGTGGAGTGGGGTATTTTATAGGAGATGGGGAGTTTGGGTTTGTGGAAGTGTGGAGATGAGATTGTTGCTGTTGATTTTGGTGTGGGAGCAAACAGATGAATGAGTTCTTTAAGGAAAATAGTAGAGCGAACCTATTGAGTTCGCCTTTGTGTTGAATCGTTCCTTGCCACAACCACAAACCTGCACAAAGTTCGATACACCGGGATGGATCCCAGTGACGAACCCTCCGATGCTCTTTTCAATAATCAGGAAGATTAAAACAGAACTTTTGGTAGGCAAAGATTCATTACATTGTAAAGGTGGGGGAAGGGGGGTATTTATAGTCGTCTGAAGGATCTGTTTCGAGATAGGGAAAAATCTCTACTTCCGAGTGTGGATGGATAATAGGTGGTTAGAACCGCCACTTAAGGATAATTACGAATTTGGATTCCTCTTTATCCTTCTGGATTGGTCTATAACGAGTTGATACCCGTATCCAGTAGGACAGATCCATTTACGGGTTACTGGGCTTCGAAGGATAGACCCGATTAATATTTCGGACCCGTCTGTAAGTGAAATTATCGTTTCCCCCTGTGAGCTTTAAGATTCGTGCCCGATTTGAACGACCCCGATTTAATTCCTTTTTTAGCCATATCACGAACCCCCCACTCCAAAACACTGTGTTACAGTCTTTGGGGAGTAGTTTAACTGTTCCAATGGTGTACGGGACTTTATCGGAGTTCTTAAAGGGAGTTCGGATCTTGTTCCAGGAGTAACGATGTTTTTCTGGAATGGCAACACGCCCAATAATCATTCTTAGGTTCTTCCCGATTCTCTATGATTTTTCTCAATCTTTTAACTATTTTTCGAATCATTTATTTAATTTCGCGAAGCAATAATCTACCTTCAAAAAGCACCAATTAATTATTCTAATTAATAATTATTTTTTCCCGGAGCTTAAAATATTCTCCCTAATTTATAATTACTTTTTAGAATTTTTTATTAATTTTTTTGAATTTTTAAATTATTTTTCACAATTTTTAAATAATTAATTTAAATTCTAATTAAAATAAAAAAGAAATAATGACGTGGCGAGATCTGGGATGTCCATCGTGTCGTTGGCGCAAATTTCTGAGTGATCTGAGGGCGAATCAGCATTTTGCTGAGGTGGCGCGATCAGGGCAGTCGGATATGGAGCGCGCATCGGGAGGTAAAGCGTTCCCCCCAGGAACAACTCGGTAGCTCGGTAGCTTGGATTTCAGGTCCGAGCTATGTGGCTCCATCTGGACGGTTGATCACGATCAGATAGGAATCATGAAGGATTAATTTTTCCCTCATTCGTAGCTCGGTAGCTCGGATTTCAGCTCCGAGCTACGTGGCACCATCTGTACGGTTGATCACGATTAGGCACGAATCACGAGGCACTAGTTTTTGCCAATTTGTAGCTCGGTACCTCGGTAGCTTGGATTGTAGATCCGGAGTACGTGGCAAGATCTAAGCCGCTTGATGAAGATCTGGCACAATCGTGAGGCAATTGTTTTCGCCAATTCGCCGCACGGTACCTCGGTAGCTTGGATTGTAGATCCGGAGTACATGGCAAGATCTGAGCCACTTGATGAAGATCTGGCATGAATTATGAGGCAGTTGTTTTTGCCAATTCGCAGCTCGGTACCTCGGTAGCTTGGATTGTAGATCCGGAGTACGTGGCAAGATCTGAGCCGCTTGATGAAGATCTGACATGAATCGTGAGGCAGTTGTTTTCGTCAATTCACAGCTCAGTACCTCGGTAGCTCGGATTGTAGATCCGGAGTACGTGGCAAGATCTGAGCCGCTTGATGAAGATCTGGCATGAATTGTGAGGCAGTTGTTTTCGCCAATTCGCAGCTCGGTACCTCGGTAGCTCGGATTGTAGATCCAGAGTACGTGGCAAGATCTGAGCCGCTTGATGAAGATCTGGCACGAATCGTGAGGCAGTTGTTTTTGCCAATTCGCAGCTCGGTAGCTCGGATTGTAGATCGAGAGTACGTGGAAAGCTCTGAACCGCTTGATGAAGATCTGGCACGAATGCTAGTTTTTGCCTTTACAGATTCTGTCATTTAGCCTTCTGATGGGCCTTTGTGGGGGTCCAAAACACTCGAAAGCCCACATTGTTGCCGCTGATTTCGGTGTGGGGGCAATCAGATGAATTTTTGAGTTCGAGAGGTATTGAATGGGTCAAACCTGACCACTTCCACCGTTGTTGGGTTGGCTTCTAGATGCTTCCATTGACCAGCACAAAGTTCGAAACACTGAGGTTGATCCCGACGACGAACCCTCCGATGCACTTGTCAGTACTCAGAAAAGAATATTAAAGAGTTTTAGGTAGGCAAAGAGTCATCACCTTGTAACGATAGGAGGTAGGGGGTTTTATAGTTGCCATGGGGATCTGTTTCGAGATAAGAACAAATCTCTACTCCCCGGTGTGGCTAGATAAAAGTGGTTAAAACCACCTCCTAGGGATAAGGACGAATCAAGATCTCCCCATATCCTTTGGAACTGGCTCTTAATGGGCTGGGACCCGTACCCAGTTGAACAGATCCGTTCATGGGTTATTGGGCCCTAGAGAAGAGACCCAGTTCCCATTTCGGACCCGTTTGTAGGTGAGATTACCATTTTGTCCATGTGAACTTTAAGATCCAGGCCCGATTTGAACGGTTCCGATTTAGTCCCATTTTTAGCCATATCACAAGCTCCCCACTCCTAAAGACTGTTAGCTACAACATTTTGGGAGTAGTTTTGCTATTTCAATGGCGTACAGGATTTTATCGGAGTTCTTAAAGGGGGTTTGAATCTTGTTCGTTGAGTAACGGTGTTTTTTTGAGTTGGTAACACGCCCAAGATTGTTCTTAGGCTCTTTTGGATTTTTGATGATTTTTCTCGATTTTTAAATTATTTTTCGAACCATTTATGTACGGCTTGAGGCGGAGCTTCGAAGAGAACGCCGCAAGGGAGACTTCGGAGGTTGATGATACCATCTATATACTCAACGAGGCAGACCTGGTATCAGTTCGGGAATGCTTTCAGATCCCCGAGGAGTTAGAGCTGATGTTGCCTGGGCCTGGAGTGAGGGCCAATTCACCGATGCCGGTGAATGTGCTTCTGGCCGGTCGACGCTTTCATATTCGGGGCGCGGCTGCCACTCCACCCATTTGTTGTCGAGGTGCTATGGTGGTTCCGGATCAGTCCAATTCATTTCATGCCAAACGGGTGGAGGGTGATCAACGGGTTCATCCTCCGCTGTCAGGCGGCGGAGATCGAGCCAGATCTTAGAGTGCTTCGGACCTTATACCGACTTCACTAGCAGCAGAAGTCGGAGTTTAGGTTCTACCTAGCTCTGAGGCATGGCGCCTGACTCGTGAGCTGCCCCGACTCGATAAAGCATTGGAGGGACAAGTACTTTCTCATCCGGAGTCGAGAGCCGTGGAGCATCCTGACGACCTGGGTCGAAGAGGTGTCGAAGAGAGTGAAGGAGAGTCCGGTGCTTTACCCCAACGAAGAAGACAAGGTTCAGATTCTTCTTGCTTGGAAGAGAGATTGACAGCTTCCGGAGTACTAGGTCCCTGTCTTTAAGATTAGCGGGTCAGACTTTCTTATTGTAGGAAAAGGTGATCATGCGTCAATACATCTCCTATCTGATGGAAGCTCTTTCGTGGATCTCATGGATGAGGTCCAAACTATTGCGAAGCTACTTCGCATTCCACTCTTAATTGTAGGCGATCAATCGGGGCGAAGGTAGGGCAACCTCAAGGGGGATAATGGCTTCGAGCCATAAGTGAGATTGAAGGGGGACTCTCCTGTCGGAGTTCTCTTCGTGGTGCGGTAGCTCCATAGCACGTTGGGCAGCTGTTCGAGCCATAATCCCTTGGTGGATTTATCGAGCCTCTTCTTCAGGCCAGAGAGTATTTGTTGATTAGCGTTCTCCGCTTGGCCGTTGGATTGAGGGTGAGATATTGAGGAGAACAATTGTTGGATGCCGAGGTCGGTGCAGAAGTTGTGAAAAGTTGCCCCTGCGAACTGGGTTCCGTTGTCGGTTACGAGGATACGGAGTACACCGAATCGACAAATAATGTTCTTCCAAAAGAACTTCTGAACCTTGTTC
Organism: Hemerocallis citrina; assembly: GCA_017893485.1. NCBI lineage: Eukaryota > Viridiplantae > Streptophyta > Magnoliopsida > Asparagales > Asphodelaceae > Hemerocallis > Hemerocallis citrina. The sequence continues at coordinate 63,224,542 of CM030358.1, forward strand.
TCCGTAATCGTTGCAAGGGGTTTGCCGGTTCGGCCTTGATCCACTTGGAGAAGTAATCTATCGCCACGACGAGGAACTTCAGTTGGCCTGATGCTGGGGGGAATGGTCCGAGCAAGTCCATCCCCCACATTGCAAAGGGGATTGGACTTACCAAGGAGGAGAGTTTGGCTTGTGGTAGGCAACGGATCGGAGAGAATCTCTGGCAGGAGCCGCATTGGCGGACGTACTGTTCGGAGTCGCTAAGGAGTGTGGGCCAGAAGTAACCGTAATTTAAAAGTTTACGGACTAGGGATCTTGCTCCCAGGTGAGCGCCACACATCCCGTCGTGGGCCTTCTTCAGAGCATAGTGGGCTTCCTCGGGGGAGAGACACTTTAGGTAGGGTCTGCCATCGATCTGAGTATAGGAGCGTTTGTACATGACTCCATTAGGGAAAGTGTACTGCTCGGCTCTAGTCCTGACTCTCCTAGCCTCTCTTGGGTCGGCTGGAAGAAATCCGTCTCTGAGGTACTCGAGTATGGGTTTCATCCAATTTTCTCCAAGTGTTAGGGGCATAGTCTCCATCGGCTCTGGGCTGTCTTCCTCAATATTGGATCTCAGGAGGACCTTTATCAATACCCCTGGAGTGAGGAGGAGGCAAGCCTTGAGAGGGCGTCCGCCTATGCATTTTCCTCTTGGGGGACCCGCTGGAGTCGAGCATTTTCAAATAAAGCCAGTAGTCCCTTTACCTTTGCCAGGCTTCGGCTTGCTCAAGAGTGAGGTTTTACTAGGTAAGCCTACAGTTGATCGAAGGACTCTTGCTGTTGTTGCCCCCACTCAAAGCCTTTCGCTCCCCTCAAGGCTTTGAAGAATGGGAGGCATTTCACCCCTAACTTGGAGAGAAAATGCCTTATAGTTGCGAGGCATCCCGTGAGCCTCTGCACTTCTTTGACATTGAAGGGAGGGGCCATATTGAGTATGACTTTGATTTTCTCCGGATTGGCTTCTATGCCTTTCTGGCTCACCATGAATCTAAGGAATTTGCCAGAAGAGACGCCGAAGGCGCACTTGCTCGGATTCAGCCTCATGTCGTGCCTTCTCAACACCCCGAAGGCTTCCTAGAGGTCAAGGACATGCTCCTACCCCCGGATGCTCTTGACCAACATGTCGTCCACATAGACTTCCATGATACGACCAATCTGGTCTCAGAAGACCTTGTTGAATAGGTACTGGTATGTAGCTCCCGCGTTTTTCAGCCCGAAATGCATGACCCAGTAGCAGTACAGGCCTAGGTCAACCACGAACGAGGTCTTCGGAATGTCAAGAGGGAACATCCGGATCTGGTTATACCATGAAAAGGCATCCATGAAGCTGAGGAGCTCGTGGTCGGAGGTCGCATATATCGATCAGAGCATTGATGCTAAGAAGGGGGAATGGATCCTTCGGGCACGCCTTGTTGAGGTCGGTAAAATCGATGCATATTCTCCAGCTCCCGTTGACCTTTTTAACCATTACCACATTGGATAGTAATTCGGGGTAGTTCACCTCTTGGATGAATCAGGCATTCAAGAGCTTCTCGACCTCTTCCTTGATTGCTTGTTGGTGCTCGGGAGCGAATTTACGTCGCTTCTGTTGGACTGGCTTGACTCTCAGGGCAATGCTGAGGTGGTGCATCAAGAGCTCTTCTGAGATCCCAGGCATATCTGTCGCAGTCCAGGCGAAAAGATCACGGTTCTCCCTTATGCATTGGGAGATTTCTTTTTTGATTGAGGGGGAAAGAGCCTTGCTGATCTGGAATGTCTTGGTGGCATCTTCTTTTGAGAAGGCCACTTCTTCCAGCTCGTCCACCGGCTCGGAGATGGTCTGGTTACTTTCTCGTGGGAGTTCGAGGGCTTCAAGGGAGAGGACCAGGCCTCCCATCGAGGTCATGTAACACTTGCGAGCCGCCTCCTGGCTCCCTCTTACTTCTCCCACTCCTGTGGGGGTGGGGAACTTCATTTTAATATGATAGGCCGATGGGATGGCCTGGAGAGCGGACAGACCTGGTCGACCCAGGATAACATTATAGGCGGCTTTCACATCTACCACCATGAAGTCCATCGGCTCCGTGCGGGTGACCAGGATTTTGCTAACGGTCACGTCGAGGGTTATAACTCCCTCGATCGTCACCGGCACCCTGATGAATCCATGAAGTGTGTAGCCAGCTGGCTTGAGCCGATCTCTTGAAAGCTGTAGGCTCTTGAATGCCTCCAAGAAAAGAATATTAACCGAACTGCAGTTGTCCACTAGGACCCGACGTACGTCGAAATTGGCCATCCGGAGGTTTATAACAAGTGCATCGCAATGGGGCATCCGGACGCCCTCCAGGTCCGTATCATTGAACGTAACAGGAACTCCTAGACCCTTAGGACGGGGGTGGCTCTGCATGGCGTTCACTTCCCGAATGAAGGCTTTTCGGGAGGAGTTGGAATCTCCCCCCCTCGGGCCGCCGTGTATGAGCTCACTATACCCCGGCCTCCCTTCTCTCATGTGTGCGCCGTCAACCCCAGCCGAACATCCCCTGCTTGATGCCCCATCGACCTGCCCCTATCCCATCGCCACTCCCGATCCCGACCTTCATCCATTGTCGACCAACACCCAAGGCCATACACCGAGCACTCCGCATCTCTCCATCCGCCATCTCTCCCTTCGTCCTCCCCGTCCCGGCACCGATCAGCAGCAGCAACCGCAGGAGCAGCGACAGCCAGCAAGGGCCAGCCGCCGCTACCCCCGCCCAATCTCTTTCTCTCTTTCGTTTGGGTTTGCACGTGTGTGATCGTGTGTTGCTTTGGCTCATGGATTTTCGTTCGTGGTTTTGTTCGTTGCCCGGGAATCTGTTCCCGTTATTCTTGGTGTTCGTTTCGTCTTCGGTTAAGGCAAGTAACTTGTACTCAAATTTCTTTGTATGATACAAGTCAAGAAATACCGCTTATAGTGTAGTTGGGTTCTAGAGACAACTTGTGTGTGTGTTTTCTTTGATGAGTTTTGTCTCTATAGTGCTATTTGATCATAGTTGCCTCACGACACAAAAATCGATATGAAAACAACTAGGTTTGACCGTTCTTGATCTATTCATATATGTGAGATAATTAAGTGAAATTATGTGTTTGATGAGATCCATGTGATATGATGGCTGCGAATATGTTATATACTCTATTTCATGATGTTTGGACACCTAGTAGACTCTATACCATGTTTGATTGTGATTGGAACGAGTTTCATGTGGTTTATGTTGGTTTTGTTTTCAAGAGAAAATCTCGATGATCGGTTTTGATTTGTATTTTAGACCCTATTAAAGTCAGAATTCTTAATTTTTGTATTATACATGAATTGTAGAGGAATACGTCTTCTTTCCAAACTCTGTGACCTTGATCGATTTCGTTTTCGTATAAGTGAGTTATGGCTATTTTACTACAGAGGTGTATTCTATTTCCAGATTTTGTTTCTTGATGATTTTGATGATTAAACTATTTTGATACTAGTCCTAAATATATTATTTTGATCTGAACCTTTGCACAATATTTCTATACCTATCTAGGGATTACCCAGAAATTTTGGTGGATTTTATTGATGAGTTTTATACGCCGTTTCATGCTCGTTTATGAAAGCTATACTTGTTGTATTTTGCTCGTTTATGAAATATAAAATTTACTTATTTTGCCTATTTTCATATCCCTTTGACGGATTTGGATTTCGTTTCACGGTTTGCGAGATATTGATGTTTTCGTATAGCATTGTTTGGAATTCCAGATTTGCCAAGCTAATCGTTTCTTGATGTTTTCTGATTTTTGTTGACTAAACTAATTTTATTGGAATATTATGTAACTTTATATTCTGATACCAGATAAGAAGGGGACTACCCCAGATTTTTTTTGGATTTATTTGAGGAGTTTTAATGCTGTTTTTCTAACATTGAATATGATTTACCGATTTCTGGCTGAACGTATTATATGGATTCAAATCAGTTTTGAGTTATGATTTTCTGAAATACAATATGTCTTATATATAATCGGTTGATTCGTGTGGAAGTCTACTTTCCAGATTCTTCGACGGATTCAGATTTGGATTTCTGTAGTAACGGGAATCACTATTTTAGTACTGTACTGTCATGTTGTCCTGAATATGAACATACACTGTCTTGCTCGTTTATGTGACCGTATATCATCTATACATGTTTATTTGTTTCCCTGAAGCAAATACTGATTATACCATGATAGTTTGACACTATTTTATGCACTATTATGTCTGTTGATAACCATAATAAAAGCGACCAAGCCGGGGTTTCTTAAGGGAAGATCTGGTAGTGGAAAATATGGAAACGTCTACTTGGAAGGGAACTAGTGTTCCATACTATTACTTTTACTGTTACTTTTACTGCTACTGTTACTGTTATTTCTACTGGTACTGGTACTGTTACTGATACCTAAGTACACTGCCCTATTATGGTCCACTATGAAATCTAAAAGCGGAACTATTTGTTGTAGCAACCATGTGTTATATTTTGGGGCTCATGAAGTGCTACCTAGCTAGTAATACACACAAGACTGTAAGAACATAAGAATGATACTGTTAGACTGATACTGTTGGACTGATACTGTTATACTGTTACACTGATATACTGAGCTTACTGTTACTGGACAAGGTTAGTTACCATATGACCCTATACTTGACACATTCATTTGTACTGTTAGTATACCATGCTAGTTGACTTTGTTTTACTGATTCGTGCTAGTTATTACTGTTGATGCATTATACCATGCTATATTTATTTCTGTTGTCATTTTAGATTTGACTATTCCATGTACTTGTATCCTACATTATAAGTGGCCCGTAATTTGTATTGACGGGTACTTTTTTTCTCTTTCCTTCTCCTACAATTATCAATTGAAGATCAGGATGGTCAGCTGCCCGACGACATTAGCGAAATAAGATATTAGTGCTGGATTTCTTGCTTATTAGTATTACTATTATTGTTGCTTTGAATAATGTATTTTGATTACTTGGATGATTACTTTGTATTTGGGCGATGTGACCCAGGATTTTGTCTTGTCCAGATCTGATTTATTTGAGATTAATACATTTTGTTTCAAGTAAATTCTGTTGGTTTATTAATTCAATTTTGCATGTGTGTGGTTGACCCTTTTGCTTCCGACTCTGATTATTTTGTGAGATGTTGTAAAGATTCCTGAATAGCTTATGGATGATGCAAATCATTCGCTGGGTTGAGTCGCGTATCCGTATTCCATATTCTTTTTGGAAAGCGGGGCGTGACATGTACAATAATAACATTTTAAATGTTGGTATATGTTGCTGGCCAACCAGCCTGTTACACCGATGTTGGTGTGTCATCTTCGGGTGAATATCGCCGTTCAAGACATTTACATCCTCACAAACTCATTTTGCAAGGCCGCCACAGATTTGAGGAAGTGTGAGAGGGACGACGCAAAATTGTAACTTCCAAGCCGGTTTTTATGGAGTTGGTTTGATCGGTAAGGTGAAACAAGACTGAGCACTTCTTGCAGCCCTTGTCAAGCAATGGAGGCCAGAGACACACTCTTTCCATCTACCAGTGGAGGAGATGACGATGACATTGCAAGATATCGCCATGATTTGTTGTCTATTAAAATATGGGATAGTCATGACAGGTAATATGAATTTTCAGAACATAGAGTTGTGTAATGAACTCCTCAGTATAGGGTTTGATGATGAGGAAGTGGATGATAATTCTATTTTTGTCGGAAAATCAATCCGACTGTCATGGTTGAAGAATAATTTTGAAGGGAAATTGACCGATGAATTGAGCAACTACGACGTGCAGTGTTACAGTAGGACATATATTCTATCTGTGTTTGGAGGTGTTCTCTTGACTAACTCCACCGGAGATACCATCCCTCTTATGTATCTGCGATTGCTCGCCGACCTAAGCGTAGCCGTCCGGTATAGTTGGGGAAGTTGCACATTAGCCACCTAGTACATGACATTGTGTGCAATTGCTCTCGATGGAGTTGGGATGACTGGGCCGATGGTCTTGCTTCAGATTTGGGAATAGGAACGTATACACTTGGACCGTCCCTGTATTACGAGACCCACGGAGGGTTGGGTGGCCTCTGCACCCATAGTTGAGATGCGACCACCTTTAAGTGTGTATTGGGCCGATAGACGAAGCTACAGAAACAAACCAAAAGGAGTTCTAACATACAACAGAGACGAGCTCGACCAACTGCGAGATGAATTGGTAATTTGGGAGTCAAATACCCCTGAGCGCGTGGAAAGACTACCACCAATGTGTACGGCTAGTTCACAGTTGTGGTTGACGCTGGTAGCTCTTGTCAACTTTGGTACGGTGGAACATCATTGGCTGGATGGAGTCCTTCGCCAATTTGGGTTGGAGCAAAAAATTCTCATCAAACGCTGGTACAACACTGAGTTACACGTCATTAGAGGTACAAGTCATAAGCCCTATCATAGCTGGGTGGATTTCCACTGTAGTTATGTAGCAATTTGGAATGAGCAAAAGTTTCAAATGGTATTTGATGATGTCAAACCATACGATGGCACTTCAATTATAACGTACATGACTTGGTAATGAGAAATAACACGTTTGTACATATCTCCGAAGACCGAAGTACTAGTTGGCATTCAAGTACCAATTTCGAAGAGAGAGAGAGAGAGAGAGAGAGAGAGAGAGAGAGAGAACCACTACCGGCGTATTCTGCATCACAACCCATGTACCAACCGAATGCCTCATCATATCGGTTGTTGGTAAGTCAAATTTGTTTGAAATAATTTTTTCGTATTCACATTAATTGTTTTTAAATTGATGATTTCATCATGGAATTATGCTACCATATTGTCATCTTTATTGTATATTGATAATACATGGGATATGGCAAAGGAATGTGCACATGTACTTAAGAGCAATGCCGCCCCGAACATGAAATTTTTCGCTCGGAAGATGCTTACTTCATGCTGGGGCTCACTAGAAGAGGTAAGAGATGGCGAACGACTGACCTGTTATTTATGGAAGGGGTGCAAGCCCTGATAGTTGGGGTTATCACCTCATCAGATGGGAAAATGCGTGCATGAAGAGGATACAGAGAGGTCTCAACATAATTGACCTTAGAGATATGAATCTCGCCCTTCTGGGTAAGTGGTGGTGGAAAATCTTCCACCCCAACGGAGAGGGAAGGCAGGATTTCGTTCAGGTATATTTGCATGGAACGAAACGAGGAATCTGGGCTTCATGGTGGGCCCACGTGTATCCTGCTTCTGGAGAGGTATTGCTAAAGCCTATGAAACCTTTAATATCTGTGTGACGGCTTATATTGGAAATGGTAAACTTACCAGATTCTGGTGGGATAAGTGGTGTGGTGACCACACACTTAAAGAGTTGTTTCATGATCTATATCTACGAGCGTCTCAATCGCACTGTACGGTGGCCGCATCCTGGAAAAGAAGATCCTGGAAACTGGTCTTTAAGCATCCTCTGGATTCGGGCTCTCAACTCATGCTCAGGGAGCTACAGGCCCATATTGCTAACTCGGGAAATAGATGCTCTCAGGGGACAGACTGGAAGTCTTGGGGTCCTGAAAAGAACGACACATTCACTGTTCGCTCCCTTTATAACCGTATTCATTTCTGGGGTTGCTGCCCGAAATGGGCGAGTATTATCTTGAAGACAAAACTCCACTGAAAATTAAAATATTCATTGGGCTGGTTTTCAACAACGCAATTCTGACTAGAGAGAATCTGGCTAAACGCAAAATGAACATTGATTCTGCATGTGGGTTCTGCAATGCTGTGACCGAGACTCGAGACCATCTTTTTATGGAATGTCCCAGGAGCAAAGCGGTCCTAGTCGAGGTACTCAGCGCCCTGGGTACTTTCGAATATCGTGATATGTATGAGGAGCTGTGGGTAGGTTCCAAGTTTGCTATTGAGAGACGTTATATGAGAGAAGCCTGGTTTATCGCTATCGCCGCTCCTACCAGGGTCCTTTGGCTAGATAGGAATAACTGTTACTTTTGGGGGACTAATAATAGTATTTCTGGTAATTTGACTCACATTATGCATTTTATTTATTTTTGGGCTACTGCCTCTGCTACAGGTCCCCGAGGGAGGATCGCCAGTGTGTTCCAGGTGGAGGAGTATGACGAGACTGATTGGGCCAACAATCGACTGAAGTGGAGATTGGGCCGACAATTGACTGAGAGATGAGGTTGTTATGCAATTACGACCCTTTACTGCTTATTGATCTCCACCACCCCAGGTTTTGTTGGGGGAAGTTTAGATGATGTGTTGTACTTCTGATAGATGACTGATGTTTTATTCTATCACTTTTGTCCCTCCCCATGTTAGGGAGGAACTATGTTTTCATTGTATGTGTTGTAGGACCTTGTACTTTGCTCAGTACTCTGAGTTTGTTTTATTAACTCCTTATTAATGAAACAGGGTGGCCATACTCCACCTTTTCCTTAAAATAAAAATAAAAATAAAAATAAAAATAAAAAAAATAAAAACTTGTGGTAGATCGTTTGGTAGTAGGATCACACACCCAGTCTGAATCAGAATATTCACTGAGTTTTAATTTGGATATAGAAGGCATGAATAATAAGCCAGTGATAGTGCCTTGAAAATATATGATGATCTGAAGAAGAGCACTGTAGTGAACAGAGGTAGGAGTATAAACAAACTGACTAACAACACTGACTGCATGAGCAATATCGGATTTGGTCTTGCATAAGTAGACAAGCTATCCAACAATCTTTCTGTATCTAGTAGGATAAGGAAGGAGCTCACCATCTATGTGACGAAGCTTTATATGAAGCTCTAAGGGAGTATCAACTGACCGACTGTCAGACAGACATGCAACGGAGATAATATCTGATGTGTATTTCTGTTGAGAAATGAGTATGCCCCGAGATCCATGGGTAATATCTAAACCCAGAAAGTTGCATATTCTACCAAGATCTGTCATATGGAACTGCTAGTGATCGTAGTTTTGGTTGGATGCAATGCCTGTGGGGTCATCCCCAATAATAATCATATCATCAATATATAATAATAGAAGTACTCTTCCCTGCCGTGATGACCACATAAACATAGAGTTGTCCTGTGAACTCTAAATGAAACCAGCCTGGGTGATGACATGGCGAAAACACTCAAACTAGACTCAAGGGGCCTGTTTCAGGCCATATATAGTACGACGGAGACGACAAACATGAAGATGAGTGGTAAGGCCAGAAGAAGGATGCATGTAAACAGCCTCAGATAATGTACCATGAAGAAATGTATTCTTCACGTCCATCTGGTAGAACGAACAAACGAAAGGAGGCAACGACAAGGAGGGTGCGAACTGTAGAAATTCTCATCATAATCAATGTCATGTTCCTGAGTAAATCCTCGTGCAACCAGACGAGCATTGTGCCACTCAATGGAGCCATCGGGTCGATATTTGACCTTGAAGATCCACTTACAACTAAGAGGCTGAACGCCCACAGGCAGTGGAAAAACATCCCAAGTGACAGTCTGATCAAATGCACAGAACTCCTCTGCAATAGCTTCTCTCCACTCCGTAAATTGAATAGCTTATTGATAGGTTCTGTGCTCACATGTGGAGTGTATAGTAGTGAGACATGCATGAAACTATAGTGAGTATAAGGCAAGGGTGGCAAAACCAAACTGTTGAGAGGGACCAGTGGCATCAGGTGTGTAACAGGGCAGTGGGATGCCTGAGGTAGAACATGTAGACTGACGAACCAGTGGTGGACGGGCAGTGAGTGGGGGTGAGATAGATGGAGTGGATGCACACAGCTGTGGGGAGGTAGGTGGTGATGGTGCAGGATGTTGTGTGGATGCATGAGGTGTCTTCGTAAGAGGAATAATAGGTGGAACGTCAGCATGAGATGAGAAAGGAGCCCAAAGAGTGGCATCATATGGAATGCGTGAAGGTAGGGCCGAGGAGATAGGTCCAACTACAGGGGAATCGAGAAAACTAGCATCCTCAAGAGAAGTCAACTAGTATGGAGAGTCTTCCACAAAGGAGACATGTCGGGAAATGCGAACATGACCCGCCATGGGATCAAAACAACGATATCCTTTTATGTTCAGGACTGGAACCTGGATGAACACACTTAGTAGCTCGAGCGGTGAGCTTCGTGCGCACAGTGGGAGGGAGAAGGACATAACATGTGCACCCAAAAATATGGAGCATACTGTAATCCGGCAGTGAGAGACGCAGAGCCTCATGAGGTGATGTGCCAGATAGGGTAGACGAGGGAATGATATTAATGAGACTGATTGACGCCATGACAGTTCCAGCCCAGAAAGAACGAGGAACAGAAAAGGATAGTAGAAGAGTGCAAGCCATCTCAAGGATGTGACGATGCTTGCAATCAGCTGTCATGACTTCTGAACTGTGAGGTGCTCATCGTTGTTGTCCCCCGGGCCCCCCCCCCTCTGTGACTGCGAGGTGCCTATCGTCGTTGTCATCGCCGCCCCAATTTCACCAATTTTGCTCAGAGGAAAGGCGCCCACCCTCTGCCAAGGGGTGTCAACCCCTTCCTTGGCCTCGAGTGCTCCGGCACCGTCGTCGCTATCGGCCCCTTCGTTTGCCGCTTCAAGTTCGGCGATCAAGTAACCAAAACCTTCTCTTTCTCTCTCTCTCTTGCACAAATCTCAAAGCAAAAATTGAGAACTTTTGATTACTGTTGTAACGCCCCACAAAATTGAGTTATGACAATTTTGTCCACGGGTGCTACGCACATATATTTTGTACTGTTACGAGTAGTATCTGTAACGTATTTTAAAATAAATGTTTTCTACGTATTTTTGTATTTTGATTCTTATATATATATATATATATATATATATATATATATATATATATATATATATATATATATATTAATTCTATCAAATTCGATTATGTATTTGAATTTAAATTTTAACTCAAATATTTAATATTCAGTTTTTACGTGCATTGCACGTGTTTTCAATACAAGTGACGATTATGTATATTCCACCGTTACGTGTAATATTTCTACGTATTTCAAAAATTTGTTTTTATAACCTGTTCAAATTCGTTTTATATATTGAAATTCATTTTTCTCATATTTTGACTCGAATATATTTATATGTGCGATGCCCGTGTTTTCTATATACATGTGGATTACATTGCTTTATATATAAAATTAATGAAATATATTTTTCGTATGTTGTATTTCGATTATTTATAAACATTTCCCCGTTGATAAAATCTATTTCATATTTGAATTTTTTTACGTGCGACGCACGTGTTTGCAGTGCATATGTTGGTTCCTAAAATTTTCTTGAGTCATGCATATTTTTCTTCTCATTTTTCTAGTCACAATTGGGTAATTTATTTTAAATTAGAATTCATTAGGCCTAAATCCATTTTCTGTAGCCCACTAAAATTAATTTAAAGCCCATGATTGATTTTGTGTACACTTAAGTGTACATTTAAAATATAGTTAGTTTGATACACTTGCCATGTGTAACACACACATATAACCAAATAAAAAGTAATAATAAAATTGTTATGAAGAGTGTGCACACACATTGACCACACGTGCACATGTTTTTTACCATGGTTGAGAATGAGGGAGAGTGGTGTAAGTTAATCAGAAGTGGGGAGCTATTTTGACCACACAATTTTTCTATAAATAGTCCCTACTTTTGTCATGAACTACACAACTCAAAAAAAAACAGAGAGAGAGAGAGAGAGAAAGAGGGAGAAGAGCTTGCGGGTTGTGCTAGGAAGAGGCCAGCCATTTTTTAGGGAGATTGGAGATAAAGAGCATTATTTACTTGGAATTCTACAATCGAGGTGGGTGTTTTCTTCAATTTTCTAATATAGTTTTATTAATTAGCAGAATGCTTGACATGTGTGAATTTTTAGATGCATGATAACTTATATAGGTTTAACATCCATGTTTAGATTATTTATTGTTAATTGAATGTGTGAAATTATGATATATTTGATTTGGGGGCAGTTTATAAGGTTCTGTTTTGATTTCTAGTTTCACTTCAAAAATCATAACTATTAAACTAGATGGAATCTGGAGCTAAATTTTTTATAGGAGCATCTCGTATAAGTCAAGAACATCTCATTAAAACTTCATAATATTTGGATGTTGTTTACTATTTTAATAAAATCAAAACTTATGACTGGTTGACAGTTGGCTAGTTGCTGAAAATTTATACACATTTCGGGTTTTGATCATTTCAACATCTTAGATGAAGTATTTTGAGAAAAGTCAAAACTAAGAACTTGAAGTAGACTCGTTAAAGTTTCTGTAAAGTCTAACAAATCGATTTTCATAAATAATTTATAATTGAGTTTATAATGAATTTTACAAGTTTGAACAGTGACAGTATGTATAACATTTCGACCCTCCTATAGATTTCGAAGAATTCAGGGTTGCAGACATAATATTTTGGAGAATATTATAACTACAAATTCATAGTAGACTTGTATACCTTTAATTTGATCCAAAGAACACACATTTTCAGGAAGTATATAATTTTCTATGATTTTTACAAGTAGCACGAGCTGCAGTTTTCGGATTTTGAACCTACTGTTTTGCAAATGAAATAGACTAAGTAGTTGAGGATGAATGTAGATGATCTTAACTACAAAGTTGTAGTATACTCATTCATGTTTCCTATGAAACTAAGAAATCTATTTTTTTTAGAAGTATTGGAATTCATATAATTTTTAATACCATTGGATTGATGTCTCTTATCTAGTTGTCCTAAAACTTCTACAACGTATAAAATTGGATATAAAATTGGAATGTTAGTAAGATGTACCTTAACAGGGGTGTATTGGATTGAGATTTCAAAAGATTTTAAAAGAATTGAGAATCCCAGTATCTAAGGAATTTATGGAGAATTCACCTAAAACTTTGACTGGATTTATAAGGATTTTAAAATAGTTTGATGGAATTCTTATTATGAATTTAATGAAATTCGAAGGAATTCGATGACAATAGACTTTATAATTAGTTCATTTCCTACACAAGATTGTCATTCTCATAAGAGTAGTACGAATAAATATCAAGGCACCTCGCAAGTCATAAAAATGTCATTCTCATAAGATTTTTCTAAAGTACTAGGACACCCACATAAACAAAATTAACAGCAAAAAAGAAAGAGCCCTACATGAGAGAGCTGTTGATGAGTCCATCAACTCAATACTCGCTGTTTTAACATTCTGAAATAGCATAAAATAATAATAACTAATAATACCCGGTAACCAAAGTCATGGAGCAAAAGACCTATAAGGAGCACCAACTCTCCCGTTAGGCATCATAACTCTACCACATCTCCTCATCAACTCAATACTCGCTGTTTCTGCACCATATGTCTTCTAGTTAATAGTTTCACTATATAGGCCACATCATACAAACCATGGAACGTTATCCACTTCGACCTATACCTGCAACGAGAAACTAATTTATGCCATAGCAATCTTGAGAATATTTTTGAATCAACTCCGTCGCGTTGATTTTGATTGAAATCGATTCCATTGTCTTTCAGGAGGCGGATGGAGGCCTCTGCGTGGGGATCGGTGGTTGGGTTGAATTAGGGTTTGGGTTGAATTTGGCCTCTGCGTGGGGATCGGAGGTCGGGAGGTAGAAGAGAGGAGGAAGAAGACGATGGCGAGAGAAGGGGATTAGGGTTTGGGTTTATTTGGGGATAATTTGGGGCATATGTACAAGAAACAAAACCATACTCACCAATGGCTTGAAAGTTTCTACAGAAAAGATGAGAATTGCAAAGACTTTTGGTATTTATACCTCAGACCCTAGATTCCATCTAAATCCTCCAAATTCTCAATTCTACCAAAATCAATAACTTTTTGAATACACTGAGAATTTAATGGGGTCATTTAAAATCTCAATTGAATACACCAAGAATTGAATAGAATCACTTAAAGTCTCAATTGAATACACTGTGACTTTTACAAACTCTTTTAAAATCCTAATAGAATACACTAGGATTTTCACATTCTTTTAAATTCTTTTCAAATTCCAATCCAATACACCCCTGCAAGAGGAATTAAGAGATAATTAAAGAATGAAGTTAGAATGTTACACATGTGACGTTTATAAGGGTTTTAACTCATCAAGTGTAATTGAATGTTGTTATAATAAGTTGGTTACTTCATGATTGATAATAGCAAAGAGAATGAATAAAAGAAGTTAAAAGATGTTTAATGAATGAGATTTCAAAATGTGGATAAAGAGGGCATGGATGACCCATGATGTTGTGAACATGAATTGTGTTGATACTAGTTGCTGAGTGAGACCCAGGTACCAACAAAGTGATGAAAGTAATCATTGAATTTGAGAAGTGGCCAATATGAGCTATCGTTATCGGTATATTGTTTAAGACCGGTAGGAGGGTAAGCTAGCTCTAGGTGGAATTAGTATTCATGTTTAAATTTAAGGATATGCACTAGAAGAAGATGTGATGAAACTCAGGAAAACGTAAGTGGGGCGCCTCAATATAATCTGACGGTGGACTCCATGACTATAGACCCAGTTTGACAGTGGACTCCGAGACTGTGGTTTCTTGCGAGGTGAGACGAACCTTAATTAAATTCGGAACTACGATTGATATGATAGTGGACTCCAGGATCATGAATAGTTGGGCGGATGGGAGGCAGATCTTCAATGTATATGTATATACGAGGGCTAGAGGGGCACTTGCGGGATGTTCGCACGATGTGGATTCTGCATAGTCTGAGGGTGGATTCCAGGACTGGGATTCATACTCGTGGAATGTCTACACCGTGCTTTTTTTTCTTCTACCGTAGTAAAAATTTCATAACGAGAGATTGAACCCTATAATGAGGAGTACGATAGGGTTTGCCCTCTGACCTATGTAGTATGGGATGCATAGAATCCGAACGAGTATGCATTATTGTCATCGTAGTGTAATGTCTGCAATAGGCATTAAGTCATATCATACACTGACACGACTAGGATAGTCACTTTTCCTGTTTGCATTCAAGTTTGTGTTCGATAAAGTATAAGAATCGCTGTATTATAGCATTGCATCATTTGTATGCAACTGACGTGCCCACTGTTTCCCAGATGCAGATTTGAACCTGGCATGACCTTGAAGTCATTATGATGAGTTGATTACAAGATTGAAGAATTTTCGTTATTGTATATTATATTGTATTTATTTAATTTCGCTGTGTTGTTATAAAGAACATGTTGTAAATGATTTTTTTTTAAACTCCTTGTAAATTTATACGAATTGAAGTAAAAGATTCTGTACTTGCTATGAGTTACCTGTGTTTGGAATTCGAGGCGTTATAACTGTAGCAACTTTAGTGTAGGAACTGATTTGGAGACCCTGTCCTTGCACGAATTTCAAAGCAAAAAAATGAGAGTTTTTGGTTATTGTTAGGGGAGTTGGGTGAGTTTGCAGTTTGCACTTTTGCACGAACATTAAAGCGTAGATGTTTGATTCCGAATACAAGGGGGCTATAGAAATAGTTATTTTGCGGTTACTTTTGAGTGGTATTACTACGAACACTTTAAGATTATGAAACAATATAGTAACTTTATTGTAGGTGGAGAAACGAGATTCATAATAAGACAATTATCGAAGTTCTATTCGATTAGGGTGGAGTTGGTTGTGGAGTGCACTCCTCCATTAAAAAATTATGTCTTGCTGCCGAACACTTGATTTTTTGCCAAATTCAGTTGAGAAAATTATGGACAAGACAAAATTTGACCTGGTTTTTTTGTACTTTGAAGCTTGAAGCGGGAAGATTTGGTTTACAATCGCCCGTTGCTATAGAGTGAATTACTAAATTATATCGTGTTTTTGTTTGGTGAGCATAAATATGTTTGGGAGAGTTAGATTAGGTTGTCAATGCTAACATTATAAAATAAGACAAGTGTTGATAACTAATCTCCGAAAATCAATGATAATTTTGTCTTCTAATATATGTGGATCATGCTTGTATGTTCTATTATCGAAATAGTTTAACACAAAAATTGTATCATAATATCTTTCATCTTATAAACTATCCAGAAATTCTAATCTTTAGTTTAACATCAAATGTAATCAATGTTGAGCTATTGGAGAAAATCAAAATTGATAAATATGGAAAAGTAAGAACATTGGAACCCAAGCAATGATTCAGAAAATCAAGGAGGGCAATTGATCATTATGCCACCAAGTGAATATTTTCAAGTTAACAATACTACTTTTGTTTGAATGATTACAAGGTCTGTGACTTCGACTTTGAATGACTTCGAATTTTTCTCATGCTTAAGTGAGAGATGACAAGTGAGAGATTTCATGCTCAAGTGAGAGATGACAAAGATCAATTGAGCTAAGATGAAATTAAGGGTGGAAATTTTTTGAAACTTTTTTTTTTTTTTTTTAAAGTCATATGTAGATTCTTTATTAAATTTTCTTTAGTTGTCCATTTTTTGTAAGTAAGATACAATTTTTTTCTACTAAAATCTTGGTCATTTCCCCCTTTCTCTGTTGATTATAACTTCGAATTGATTAATTATCACCAAAAAAATTATGAATTCTCTTTTGGTTAGGTATGAGGAGGCACTCCCCTAAAAGAATTGGGTGCTTCAACACTTCTTCGGTGTTTTAGAACTTCTTAGGTGTTTTAGGAGTTCTCAAATAGTAAAATCTTGCTCATCTCATGCTGCTATTCTCTCTCTCTCTCCCCCTCTTTCTTTTTTCTTTTAACCTTTAGTTGAATTGTTTGCACGTAGAAAACTACATTCCCACCTTATATGATTATTAGGTGATATGGCTAAAAATGGAATTAAATCGGAACCGTCCAAATTGAGCACGAATCTTAAAGCCTAGGGGTAAAACGGTAATTTCGCCCACAAATGGGTCTGAAATGGGTACTGGATCTCCTCTCCAAAGATCCAATAACCCACGAATGGGTCCCCCTTAACTGAGTACGGGTTTCAAACCCGAAATGAACCCGGTCCAGCAGGATAGAATTAGGGTCCCTGATTAGTCCTAATCAATGGCCTTGATTCACATCTATCCTTTCACTGGGAATTAGGGATTACATTCCTAATCTGATCACAGGGATTACATTCCTTATCTGATCACAGGGATTACATTCCTAATCTGGTCCCTAAGGCGACTATAAATACCCCCCATCCACCATCATTAAGAGGTAATCAATCTTTTGCCAATTTACGCTCTCTCATAATCATTCCTGATTACTGACTTGAGCGTCGGAGGGTGTGTTGTCGGGATCAACCCCGGTGTCTCGCACTTTTTGCAGGTGAACGGCGGGAGTCAACGGTAAAACTCCGGTGGAACAGGCTTCAGGTTTGCTATTCAAGTTTTCTAAGAATCCACAAATACTGTCTGTTTACCCCTACACCAGATTTAGCAGTAACAGATTGGCGCCGTCTGTGGGAACCAAACGAGTAGCAACCTCTCCTCTTCCCGTAGGTCAGATCTCCTCCAGCCATGCCTCCAAGGAAAGTAAGATCTAGAGGGTCCAACCGAGGACCCAATCCCGTCGAACAATAAGAAGTCCTCCTCCAACCAGCCCAGCAGCAGGAGCAACTCCCTCCTCAGGCTGAGGACCCTCTCCAACAGAACCAACCTCCTCCTCAGAATCAGCAACCCCCAAAGGGTCCCCCCGGGCCTCAGAATGCCGGCGTGGGGGCCTCGCGTCCCAACCCTCAGAAGCAACCTCTCCATCAGGATCGCATCTCGATACACAATGCCTCTACAGATTCTATGGCCTCCCACAATCCCCGAGCTTCTGACCTTCGCAATACCATCCTCAATCGGCAGAAGGATGAGGATCTTCGCCGCCGTTTGGATGAAAAGCGGGCCCGAGAGGGAGCCTCCCGCCAACAACGTCCGAATGAGCGATCTTTTCATCGCCGAGACTACAGAAGGTCCCCAGCCCGAAGAGGACGGAGAGAGCCCCCCGAGCACCATAGGAGAAGACAACGCTCTCCGGCCGGTCGGCAACATCCAAGGAACGTTGAGGCACCCATCTCTCGTGCCGAGTTCCAGCAGTTTCAGGCTATTGTTTTGCAAGCCCTCAACCTTCGGCCCAACAACAATAATACTCAAAGGATTCCCACTCCCCCACAGGTCCAAAGTCCTCGCCATTGGTCCATAACTCCTCCCCCGGCTCCTAGCAACCAACAGCGCAATCCAAGTGCTCGCCGCTCTCAGAGCTACCGTCGTCGTAGTCCCCGCTCCCCTTCTTATGAAGACGAGTCCAGAGGCTCATTTGACTACCGTCGGAGGGACGATGCCCTCTACCGCCGTCTCCAGGAGATGGAGAGGCGCATCGGCCGAATAGACAAGGACGAAAAACTAAGCGGAAGGACCCTCCGCCCGAGTAGACCACCCTTCTCCAGAACCATCATGGATGCACCTATCCCAGCAGGTTTCAAGCCCCCGCAATTTGAGACCTACTCGGGGGAGTCGGACCCTGTGGACCACATCGAAAGCTTTAAGACCCTCATGCTCATCCACCAAGCTTCCGATGCCTTGCTGTGCAAAGCCTTCCCCGCCACTCTTAAAGGTTCGGCTCGGGAATGGTATTCTCGCCTTGCTCCATCCTCTATATTCTCCTTTGAACAGTTTGAGACCCTCTTCGTCACCCATTTTGTGAGTAGCAGACGCACGGAGAAGACCAGCATCCCGCTACTCCAACTCAGGCAGGAGAAGGGAGAAAAGCTAAGAGACTATGTGAGGAGTTTCACTGCGGAGGTCAGGTCCATCGCCTCCCTCGACCAGTCAGTTGCAGCGGTCGCCTTCCAATCAAATGTCCTCAATTCTAACCTCCGCTCCTCCCTTGCTAAGAAGCCCCCGCATAATTTTGCCGACCTCCTTCTTAGGAGCGAGAAGTACATTCGAGCCGAAGAAGCCGAATATCTCCCGGGCTTTGAAGGGTCTACCTCCGGGACAAAAAGAAAGGCAGCTGAAGGAGAAGGAACCAAAAAGCTCCAAAAGGACAACAGCGGCTAGCGCCGCCCTCCCCCAAGGTTCGAGAAATTCACTCCTCTCAACGCCAATATTTCCACCATTCTCATGGAAGTTGAGAAGGAAGGGGTCATACCTCCTGCTCCGAGGATGAACACCCCTCCCAAGAAGAGGAACAAAGAGAAGTGGTGCCATTACCACCGGGATCATGGCCACGACACCAACGATTGTCGGGCGTTAAAGAACGAGATAGAGGCCCTCATCCAGAGGGGTCAGCTGGCCAAATTTGTGAGAGCAAGAGACCGAACCGATCTCTCCTCCCCTCCGCCTCAGGGAGCTAACAAGCGTCCCGAGCAACGCGATGAAACTCCTGAATTCGAGGAAGAACGTATCCTACATCTTATTCATGGGGGCCCCATGGGAGGCTCCTCCAACTCCTCTCGAAAAGCTTTCATCCGAGAGGTCAATTCGGTTCACAACACCCCTCCCCCTAAAGGCCTCGGAGTCCCAGTCACATTCTCAGATGAAGATCTCGAAGGGGTCAGGGCCCCCCATTATGACGCCCATGTAATCAACCTTCATATGGAGAACTTCAAAGTGGAGAGGATCCTAGTGGAAAACGGAAGCTCCGTAAACATCCTCTTCCTCTCAGCTTTCTGAGGGCTCAAGCTACCCCGAGACAGACTCAAACCGGCCGGCTACACACTCCATGGGTTCACGGGAGTGCCAGTAACTATTGAAGGGGTAATCACCCTCGACGTAACTGCTGGCAAAACTCCTACCACCCGGACGGAGCCGATGGACTTTATGGTCGTTGATGTCCCAGTTGCGTATAATGTGATCCTAGGCCGACCCGGCCTAGTTGCCCTAGAAGTCGTTCCTTCGGCATATCACCTCAAAATGAAATTCCCCACCTGGGCAGGAGTAGGGGAGGTAAAAGGCAGTCAAGAAGTAGCCCGCAAGTGCTATATGACTTCAACAGGGGGTCCAATCCTCTCCCTCGAAACACTTGAAATACCTCAAGAGAGTGTGCGACCAACGTCCGAGCCGGTGGATGAATTGGAGGAAGTGCTCTTCTCTGAGTAGGATCCGAGTCGAAAGTTCTTTATTAGCAAGACCCTCCCGTCTGCCCTATGCTCCGACATAGTTCGATGCATCAGAAGGAACTGCGACCTCTTTGCTTGGTCTGCTGCCGACATGCCGGGAATATCCGAGGAGCTTCTCGTCCACCACCTAAGCATTGCTCTGGGGTCCAAACCGGTCTAGCAAAAGAGGCACAAGTTTGCTCCTGAGCGCCAACAAGCTATCAAAGAGGAGGTAGACAAGCTTCTAAGGGCTCGGTTTATACAAGAGGTCAACTACCCTGAATGGCTCTCCAACGTAGTCATGGTAAAGAAGTCCAACGGAACCTGGAGAATATGCATCGACTTCACCGACCTGAACAAGGCATGTCCCAAAGATCCATTCCCTCTTCCAATCATCGACACCCTGATCGACGCCACTTCGGGTCATGAGCTCCTCAACTTCATGGACGCTTTCTCCGGGTACAACCAAATCCGCATGTTTCCCCTGGACATCCCGAAGACCTCCTTTGTTACCGACCAGGGCCTATACTGCTAAAGAGTGATGCCGTTCGGATTGAAGAATGCAGGTGCCACTTACCAACGCCTTGTCAACAAAGTCTTCCAAAGTCAGATCGGTCGCAATATGGAGGTATATGTTGATGACATGCTTGTGAAGAGCATCCGTGGGGCCGATCTGCAGGATGCGTTCGATATACTAAGGAAGCACAATATGAGGCTTAATCCGAACAAGTGTGCATTCGGAGTCTCATCGGGGAAATTCTTAGGCTTCATGGTCAGCCAAAGAGGAATCGAAGCTAACCCTGAGAAGATCTAGGCCATATTGGACATGGCTCCTCCCAAGAACGTCAAGGAAGTTCAGAAGCTAATAGGGCGCCTCGCCGCCATTGGGGTTTCCTCTCGAAGTCGGGGGAAAAGTGCATCCCCTTCTTCAAGGCTCTCAGGGGGGATAAGGGCTTCGAATGGGGTCAACAGCAACGGGAGTCGTTCGACTAGCTAAAGGCCTATCTAGTCAACCCTCCTCTCCTCAGCAAGCTTATTCCCGGCGAAACCCTCTACCTCTACTTAGCTGCTTCCGAACAGACCCTTAGTGTCGTCTTGGTAAGAGAAGAAGACAGGACTCAAAAGCCCATCTACTATGTGAGCAAGGTCCTTCGAGACACCGAGCCTCGTTATCCGAGGCTAGAAAAAGTGGCATACACCCTGATTATGGCGGCGAGAAAGCTTCGCCCATATTTCCAGTCCCACTCGGTGGTCGTTCTTACCGACCAGCCATTGAAGCAAGTCCTCCACAGGCCGGAGACCTCCAGTCGCCTCATGAAGTGGTCTATCGAGCTGAGCCAACATGACATCTCATACCAGCCTCGGACCGCAATCAAGGCTCAGGCCTTAGCTGAATTCATCGTCGAGAGCACCATCCCAGAGGTCAGCCAGGCAATAAAAGGACCTCCTATCTGGTCAGTTTATGTAGATGGATCCTCTTGCAACGAGGGAAGCGGAGCCGGGGTCATTCTGGCAGGCCCAGATGATTTCGTCCTCCAATACTCCCTCCGCATTAACTTCAAGGCCTCCAACAATGAAGCGGAATATGAAGCCCTTATAACTGGTCTTGGAATGGCTCGAAAGGCAGGGGCGCAGCGCCTCCGAATCTTTAGTGATTCTCAGCTGGTAGTAAATTAAGTCCTGGGTGAGTATGAGGCACGAGATGACCGAATGGCTAAGTATCTAGCCAAGGTCCAAAATCTCATGGCCCTATTTGAAGAGGCTCTTATTCAGCGAATCTGTAGCGCCCCGAATTTCTAATATAATAACTTAGAAAATATGTGGCACAATCCCAGCATCAACTTCAATGTAACAGTACACATAGCCCAAAAACACAAATAATTTTATTCCAAACTTTTATTACAACAATCCTTTTTAAACACAGCGGAATTACAAACACTTTGAATTACATCTTTCTTTTCACAACACTTCTTTTACTAAAATTTTACACAAAGCTCTATTACATCAGTTTGTCTCCAAATCTATCTCAAGCATCCAACCTCCAAACTCTAAGCAACAACCTGTAACATATGAGGCTAGAGATGATCCCTAACCCCCAAAACTAAAGGGGTCAGCCATAAATGGTGTGAGTGACATAAAAACAAACAACATAATTTAATTGTAAAACATAAGGTCATCAACAACATGTATTAACCACAATGATAAATGAATGAGAAATAACAAAGATGTAAAGCATGAAAACATCATAGAATGAAAACAACAAGTGCATCTAGTCTAAGTGTCAAGTGTAGGAAAACTGGAAAACACATGCACAAAACCAAGTCAAGACAACACAAAGTCTATATGCGGACTCTCTAATGCATACTTGTTGAAGTCTATGCATCCCATTCTACATAGGTTCGGTGCAAGCCCTTAACGTCTCCACATCATAGGGTTCAATCCCCCGCTATGCAACTAATCCTATCACAATGACTACTACGAGATAAAGATAAACTGTGAGAATTAGCCCATGCTTGATAATTCCGGAGATAGATCCCACATCTCAGGTAATTTCCTGGATAATTCCGGAGATCATCCCACATCTAAACATTGACACATCATCACATGAATACCCCATGTGCGTCGCCTCGACTTTGATAATTCCGGAGATCAATCCCACATCTCAAGCAAATCACTTGGATAATTCCGGAGATATATCTCACATCGCAGGTAATTTACCTGGATAATTCCGGAGATAAATCCCACATCTCAAGTAAATCACTTGGATAATTCCGGAGATTAAATCTCACATCTAAAGCCATACTGAGGTGCATAACCCATGTTCCCGTTCATCATATCACCACTAGTGTCTGCCCTTATCATTTGGGTTATTTAATTACTTAAAGAATCTCCTAGAGTTGGCGTACCCTACCGGCCTAAATTCAAAACTGACTAACTGAAATGCCTCACGGGCCTCAACAAAATAACTCAACACCGGTATACTAGGGTCACTCACCTCTAGGGACTCGAACTCAAAAGTCTTTCAACTTTCCACTAAACAAAATTAGCTCAACTGAATATCTCAAATCAAATGCTTAACTGAAGACAAAGTATAGACTAAAATATTTGAAGACCAATCATTCGAAAGAACATTCAAGTTTATGAAAACTCATCAGTACCAGTCGACTTATTACTGTAGTAGGTCGACTGTCCAGAGGGAAAATGTCCATGATTTTGAGAAAATAAGTTAAGTAATATAAGTTGACTTATAAGAGTCATGAGTTGACTTACCAACAATATAAGATGACTTATAAAAACATAAGTTGACTTACCAACAATATAAGATGACTTATAAAAACATAAGTTGACTTACCAACAATATAAGATGACTTATAAAAATCATAAGTTGACTTACCAACAATATAAGATGACTTATAAAAATCATAAGTTGACTTACCAGATCATAAGTAGACTTATAAAAACATAAGTCGACTTAAGGGAGACATAAGTCGACTTATAAGAACATAAGTCGACTTATAAAAACATAAATCGACTTACCAGAGAGAAATTTCAGAAATCTTTAAGAAAATATTCTAAGTGTTATAAGTCGACTTGCAAAGTCATAAGTCGACTTAAAATACAGTATAAGTCGACTTAAAGGTCATAAGTCGACTTACCAGAGAAAAATCTACGATAACTTTGAAAAATAAATTCTAAGTGTACCAGTCGACTGAAAAGGGTCTAAGTCGACTGTCCAGAACGGATTTTCAAGAAAAACTAAAGATACAGCAGCTAGGTCGTACCAGTCGACTGAATAGTAGACCAGTCGACTGTCGGCCTACAGTTTTCATAATTTAGATCTGAATACAATAATCAAAACTGAAGTTTTTCTAAAGATTCATTGTTTACTAAAATAATTTGTATTCAGGTAAGATATGACAATCTCAAATAATCCTCATTATGGATACATTACTCAATCATCTAATATCTCAAAACTCAATTCTCATGTTCTAAATTCCTAATTCTTCCATTAGGGTTTCTCAATACTGAATCTCTTCACAACTCATAGTCAAGATCTGATTCGTAAACACAAGATCCAGATGCTCACCATCCGATCATAACCATACTCGAAGTTTATTATGCTTTCTATCAATACACTTTTAGGAACCAAGATCTATTCAACATTCTTAGATTTCACATACATGATACAAACAACAACCATTGCATCGTTTCCATGCAAACTACTAATTAAACATACATGCCAAACAATGATATAACAATCGACCACATTAATCAAACCACAATACAAGATTCATATCATTCACAACATCAAAACAAAACAAAATATTGTCACTCACCTTGAATTGAGAAGATCCAACGAAAAGCCTTCCTTTTTGCGAGATCCAAAAATTCTCCTCTTGATCACCAAGAAAATGATAATATAATAAATCTGGAGTTGTGCAGCGAATGACGGCTGCACGTCCTCTTTTATACAGGCCGGGATTGAAAGGAATTAGGGTTTTGAAGTACTTTTGCAAAATAGTCCTTTTTCTATTTATTACTTCACATATATAACCTTTCTTAGTTAAAATAAGTTAAATAAATCAAAACTAAATAAAATCCTTTTACCACTAAGTTTTCCAACAACCCAGCACAGCCTAGAGATAAGAAAATTTCGGATTTACACTCAGGGTGGCAATTTTGCACAAAAGCCCTCCCTTTTGTAATATTTGCAATTACATCATAAAATATTCGTAAAAATCCAGAAAAATCCGAAATAATATCTAATAATACATATTATATTTTCCAATCAAAATATTTGACTTTTACTTTCCAGAAAAACATTTGCACAAAGTTCTACATGAATTCCTTATTTGCAAAAACACCCTTTTTGACTAAATCTTCACCAAATCGACTTTAAATAAAATCTAAATATATTTAAATTTAAATGCTAACCATGGGAAACCAAAATATCAGTAAAAACGAATTTTCATAGTTTATTTAAGATCCAAACGACTTTTTACATAAAAGCTCCTCTCTTTCGAGATATTTGTAAAAATAGTTTCTTTATTCAGAAAAATCCCAAAACTTAGAATACACTCCATAATAAGTATGAGAACTTATTAAAAATATAAAATTGTATATTTACACCAAAGTTATTTGCACGTGTTTCGCACGTGTAAAAAGATAAATATTTATTAAATCTCCAGAAAATCATTTTAATTCATTTTCAAATCTTTAAATTAATATTTGAAAATACGGGGTTCTACAGAATCCCCCGAGAAGAAAATTCCCAAGCGGATGCCCTCTCCAAGCTAGCCTCTTCCTCCCTCCAAGGTCTCGAGCAGACCGTCCTGACTGAGGTGCTCTTGAAGCCGAGCATAGAAGAAGAAGTTCCCGACTCCATGGAGTCGCTGCCTATCCAGCTTCAGAACAATTGGATGAAACCACTGATAGAATTCCTAAGGGATGGGCTCCTCCCCGACGACCCTAAGTAAGCTCGTCGAGTAAGAACCAGAGCGGAGCGGTACACCCTGGTTGATGGGGTCTTGTACAAACGCTCCTTCACACAAGTGGATGGAGGCCATACTTGAGGTGTCTCTCCCCAGAACAAGCCACTTACGCCTTGCAAGAGCTCCACGAAGGCATTGGCGGGGCACATGCGGGATCCAGATCTCTAGCCCGGAAGGTGTTGAATTATGGATATTTCTGGCCTACTCTTCTACAAGACGCCGAACAACATGTTCGGCAATGCAGCTCATGTCAAAGGTATTCCAACGTTCGTCGCCTCCCACAAGCTCAACTCACCTCCCTATCAAGTCCTATCCATTTCGCAATGTGGGGGATGGATTTACTAGGGCCATTCCCACCAGCTCCCGGCCAGCTCAAATTCTTAGTCGTGGCAATCGACTACTTCTCGAAGTGGATAGAGGCCGAGCCCTTGGCTACAATCACCGAGAACAAAGTACTTCAGTTCTTCTGGAAGAACGTTATCTGCCGATTCGGTGTCCCTCGGGTCCTCATAACTGACAATGGGACGCAATTTACCGGAGCAGCTTTCCGAGCTCTGTGTGAAGACCTCGCCATCCAACAATGTTTCTCCTCTGTCTCCCATCCACAGTCAAATGGACAAGTGGAGAATGCTAACCGACAGATCCTCTCCGGTATTAAGAAGAGGCTGGATAAGTGCGCTAAAGGCTTATGGGTTGATCAGCTCACCAACGTGCTGTGGAATTACCGCACTACGAAACGGACCCCCACAAGAGAGTCGCCATTCAACCTCACCTATGGGTCCGAGGCTGTGATTCCTTTGGAAGTTGGTATACCCTCTTCTCGCCTTGCTGCTTATGAAGAAGAACAAAACGCCAGAGAACTTCGAGCAAACTTAGACTTGATTGACGAGCTACGGGAAAGAGCGTCAATTCGCCAACAAAGCTATCGGAGGAGGATCGAGTTGGCGTACAACAAGAAGGTCCGTCCCACCGACCTTAGGGAAGGGGACTTGGTCCTCAGAAAGTTAGCCATCTCCTTTCCCAGTCAAAAGAGTAAGCTAGCTCCAAATTGGGAGGGACCCTACAAGATCACCAAAGTGGTTCGGCCCGACACATATCGTCTAGAAGACCTTGAAGGCAGAGAGATCCCTAGGACTTGGAATGCCGACCATCTCTTGAAGTACCAAGAAGGCGCTTGAATGCCTCTCTAAGTACCTTCGGATGTCGAACCGTTCCTCTCCTCTTACTTGTATTTTTCTTTATTTTCTCAATGTAATAACGGCTCGCAACTTAGAAGCAGCCGACTATTAGTTTTCAATAAAGAACATTTTTTCATATTTCACTCATGAATTGCATGTACCTCTCTATTTTTATCTTCTAAACACTAAACGACGAGTTCGGGGTCCAACACTTGGCTCGATTCTGCTTTGCAAGTTCGCTTCTAAGCGAGCTAAAAGCGGTTCGCCATTCGGAATTGCTCCCACAACCGTTGAATAACTCTAACGACGAGTTCGGAGTCCAACACTTGGCTTGATTCTGCTTTGCAAGTTCGCTTCTAAGCGAGCTAGAAGCGGTTCGCCATTCAGAATTGCTCCCACAACCGTTGAATAACTCTAACGACGAGTTCAGAGTCCAACACTTGCCTCGATTCAGCTTCGCAAGTTCGCTCTTAAGCGAGCTAGAAGCGGTTCGCCATTCGGAATTGCTCCCACAACCGTTGAATAACTCTAACGACGAGTTCGGAGTCCAACACTTGGCTCGACTCTGCTTCGCAAGTTCGCTCTTAAGCGAGCTAGAAGCGGTTCGCCCTTCGGAATTGCTCCCATAACCGTTGAATAACTCTAACGACGAGTTCGGAGTCCAACACTTGGCTCGACTCCGCTTCGCAAAGCTCGCTCGTAAGCGAGCTAGAAGTGGTTCGCCATTCGGAATTGCTCCCACAACCGTTGAATAACTCTAACGACGAGTTCGGAGTCCAACACTTGGCTCGACTCCGCTTCGCAAGCTCGCTCGTAAGCAAGCTAGAAGTGGTTCGCCATTCGGAATTGCTCCCACAACCGTTGAATGACTCTAATGACTAGCTCGGAGTCCACGCCTGTAAGAAGGAAGATTTGCTTCTGATTTTGAGTAGTTGTCAAAAGTTGGAGGAGTTACACTTAAGCTAATACCCGCCAACACATCATTCGAACGACAGAAACAAAA
The DNA here is from genome assembly GCA_017893485.1 of Hemerocallis citrina. Lineage (NCBI taxonomy): Eukaryota > Viridiplantae > Streptophyta > Magnoliopsida > Asparagales > Asphodelaceae > Hemerocallis > Hemerocallis citrina. The sequence goes on from CM030358.1 coordinate 63,252,309, forward strand.
CGAGCTTTTATTTCATCAAAGCGCTCAACGTACAAAGAAGCCCAAGTCACTGAACAAACTACGACAACAAGATTTTACAATAACTTGAAAAGCATAACACAACTTGTTCAGTGCTTCTTTGGAAGGGGAACGCTTCGGTTCAGAGACACACATGGGCGGCGTCGCCTAACCTCTGAACTCGACTCTAAACCAGCGAAGCGAGACCCCCCTTCGCTGCTGACTCTAGCTGTGGCCCCAACCGAGGCGCCATTAGACGAAACAGCTACACCACTCTGAGCGTCAGCTGGGCTCTGCCTAACGGCAGGCGAACGAGTCGCGAGTTCGTAGAACGAGATTCCTCTTTCGCTCTCTTCACGAGTACACGCCGTACTACGAACATTAATCCTCTCGGGCTAGGGTTTCAGCATTGCAATCTCCTCCTCTAGCTCGATGATCCTATCCCTTAAGATATCATCTTTCACCGATACTTTGAAATGGGGAAGTTTAGACGAGCCTGCGACATTAGCGCTGTCGGCTACAATGCGACGAAAATGAGTCACTTCCATACCCCTGTCGATCGTGATCCTCCTCAGCTTGTCGATTCTTGCCGTCAACTCATCGCGCTCGGACATCAACTTCCCCACCCTCAAAGCTAACTCCTCTTCCTCCGCCAAATGTTCTTTCCCCGTTACTTCCAAGTGCCGAACCTCTGCCAATAGTTCACTATTCTTTTGGTCGACGTCGAAGAGCCCCTTACGAAGCAACTCTATCTCACCTTCGAGACGAGTCTTGCGAGATTGCTTCTGAAGTTGTTTCAACTCAGAAAAATACCCTCTCGCGGTTGCCTTAACATCGGACGGCTGCAACCCGAGCGAAAAGGAGTATTCTCGGCTTCGGGAAAGAGCCCGCTTCGCCTTTTTCAGTTCAGTGCGAAGATGAGAGACCTCAGTCACCGGCCCCAACTCAACCTAAAAGGCGGAAAAATGTCATCAACGAGCAAAAAGTGTTCACAACTCTTGAAATTCTCTACACGCGAAAGGTGCCCAACACTTAGAAAATTTTTAAAGAGTTCACAACACTTAGTTTCCCAGCGAGCAAAAAGTGTTCACAACTCTTGAAATTCTCTACACGCGAAAGGCGCCCAACACTTTGAAAAATTTTTAAGTGTTAACAACACTTAAGTTCCTAGTGAGCAAAAAGTGTTCACAACTCTTGAAATTCTCAGTGCAAAAGAAAGGTGTCTAACACTTAAACAAATTTCACAAATTTTACATACGAAACCAAAAGCCAGACCCTTCAAATGCTCGGCCAGCAAAAAGCGAGTTGTTTCGTTAAAACTCCAAAAGTATACACAAAAGCGGTGGCCAGTCCGCAGTTAGGCGTTACAAAAACAAAACGAAAAATGCAAAAACAAATGAGAAGAGGCGACTAAGTCAGGGGTCGACCTCTTGGTGTTCCTCCGAACCATCGTCGCTCGGCACGGTGACTATTGCCCCCTCAACGTTCTCCTTGTCCTCGACCTCGTCCTCCGTCTCATCCTCGGCCTCATCCTCGGCCTCACATTCGGCCTCATCTTCGGTCTCGCCCGTCCCCTCGACGCCTTCACCCCCTTCCTCGGGTCTGAGCATTGCCAGAGGAATTTCTTCCTCCCCCTCCACAGGGTCATAAAAGTGATAGGAGGAGGTGTCGAACCCAGGATTCCGAGCCGATATGTGCTGCAACGCTCGACCATAGGCGTCCTCCATATTCTTGAACATATGGGCTTCGGCCTCTTTCTGGATGGCCTTAGTCGCCTTGGCCACCTTCGACGCCTGCTTGGCCAACACCTTCTCGGTCGCCTTCCGAGCCTTTTTCGCCTCTGCCTGTGCCTTGGCCAGCTCCTCCTTGAGCTCGGCCTTCTCCTTCTCCAAGGCTTCGACCTTGGAAGCCTCGGCAGCCGAGTGCTTCAGAGCCTCGGCCAGCTTCGTCTCCAGACCAGCCACCTCGGCAGCACGCGAGGCGGAAAGCAACTGCTCGGCCTCGAACAGCTTTACTGCCTTCACGCGCTCCGACCTCTCTCGGTCGTTCAGCACGGTCAGCTCCTTCTCTTTGCTCGCAAACTCCTCGAGCAAATGGTTAAAGTGGCAGAGGGTCTACAAGCAACACAAGAAACTGTTAGGCCCGGGCATAAAAACATAGAAAAAATTCTGAAAAAAGTCTCTTGGTACTTACCGACATGGTGTTTCGAGCAATCTGCATCGCGTCGTCACCAACTAAGCCCGCCTTCAGCGTCACTCGGTCCTTGGGGGTCGGCAAGTGCTTCAACGCCTGCATACAGATGTTGCCGTCCCCAAGGAATCCGTCCACTTTCATCACCCGCCAATCGGGGACGAAGATACGCTTGTGCTCCTCGGTTAGAATCTTCTCGGCCTCGACAGTAAGAGGCAGAACCTCAAGAGCCAAGTCCGCGCTGACGTCGAAGGCCCCGCTCGACGACCCTGGAGCGTTCGTTCGAGCAGTCTGAACCGGCGCATCTGAGGCGGTTGTGGCCGACCCACAAGGCCTTGAGCGGGCTCGATAGAGGGTGCCTCGACGACCTGCTACTCAACGGTCGGTGAAACCGAGGGAATCTTGGGAGCTCGGCTGCCCTGAGGCCCGGACGCGGTCCTCTTCCTCTTCCTTGCCTCCTGCTCCTTCGCCGCCCTGGCCTTGGCCATCAGTCCCTTGTAATCCATACCAGGGGTCTCTGAAAAAACCGAGCAAAAAGAGTTAGGAAAAATTCTTTCAACTAAAATGTCAAGATAAAACAAAAGGAGAAAAAGGCCTACTAGGGTCGATCGGACTGAGACCCCCTCGGTATTTGATTAGTAGACTTGCATACCCACGACAATGAAGAGTCCTTTCGAGTTCAAATTAACGAATCTTCAAGAGAAAATCAAGGTAACAATTAAAAGTCTGCCTAATATTTTATTTTTTCTTACCATTAGAGTTTTGTAAATAAAAACTAAATATATACGTTACTTTTGGATAGATGAAAGAGGCTTTACTTAATTATCTATTTTTAATGCTATTTTTAATGTAGTTGTTAGAGATTATTTTCGATTGCATGTTCTTATGCTTAATTGAAATATATGATGTTCATCAAGGGCCTTAGATGGTAATAATACTGGATTTGATTGCTTCTATAGCTTGGAGGTTCTAATAAGTATTTTAGTTGATTTCAGAGAAAAGAGGATTGCTGGTCACGTAAATATTGGTTTGATTTTGGGGGGGGGGGGGGGGGGGGGGGGGTTAGGGTTGTGGTTGAGTAGGGTTTTTTTTGGTTTTGCTTTGGTGTAAAATGAGGATGGGATGAAGGTGGAGTACAATCCATTTCGGTCAAAACTTGCAGCTGCAATACATGGTGGTGTTGATAGTATCTATATTGTGAGTGGTAACTCGATTTAGTGTTCTAATTTGGTTAATTAGTTTTAGTTGTTTTTATTTAAATGTAATTAAAATTCATAATAAATATTTCTAATCATCTTAAGTTTGTTTTTTTAGGTCATTGCCTACATGTGCTTTCTCATTTTTTTTTAATAATAATCATCGTTGTCTTTGTTTTAAAATTAAATAAAAAATATTAGAGCGTTCATTGCACGTGCAGATTACTAATTGTTTTGGGCAACATTTGCTGGAATTTAATATTGATGGTGAATGATTTGATCCTAGCTTAAATTGTTCTCCTTTATTTTCACGGCGTGCATATCACATGTGCATTATGCTAGTCTAAATATAAACATTGAAACATGTAAAAACAATTATGTCCAACTGTACAACATTCAACCGTCAAAAATCACAAAAAATGAAGGTAATTACAGTCGTTGGATTCAGTCCACAAATTAAACAACTAACTCTTACCCCAATTTCAAAATTCAAATACCAACAGCCTTTTATATTCCGAAATCCGAATAAAATCCCATATAACGGTTATAACTCCTTCTCTCTCTCTCGCGTTCTTGATCGATCTCCCCCCACCCCCACACAAATCTCTCAGAAACACGTGAAGTGCACGTGCTGATAACTCCTAAAAAACCCAACTCCCTGAAACAAAATTTCCCCAATCGCACACATCCAGTACCGAATCCAAGCAAATCAAAATCATGGACAACAAAAACGGTTCGCTAATGTGGGTGATCGCCGGGCCGGGCGTTTCCGACGCGGTGTTCGGCGCGGGGTGGCGGTTCTGGGTAGACGCCGTCGTCTGCAGCTCCGTCAAAGTCTCCTTCGTCCATTACTTGCCCGGTACCTACCAGTTTCTTATTTATTAGGGTTTTGATTATCTCTAATTACTTTAGGGTTTCTAAAGATGGTTTCTTGATTATGAACAGATCGATTCAAGAACATACCATGGGTGAGAGATCCAAAGCTCTCAGCCGTTGAAGGGATCACCCAAGAATTTGAACCCCATGGTATATATCTCTTCGTCTTTCCTCCAAATTTTTAGATTCTATATATTTTTGTTCTCTTTTGATTGTTTTTATGTGGGTTTTTTGTTTCTAATTCTAATGGCATGATAATGTGCGGATCTTGATGTTTCTGATTGTTTTAAAATGGGGTTTTTTGTTTCTGATTCTAATGGTATGATAAAGCACGGATCTTGATGTTTCTTGTTTGTTTGTTGTGAATCAGAAGATGGAAAGAAATTTTCCCGAGAATGGATCATGTCAAGAAATGATTCGATCTTTAGATGAATTAATGTGTGCTCTATTTGATTTTATTGATGGGTTTTTTGATTATTTCCTTTTTCTGGGTTTTAGTTGTCCTTTCAGATCAAGACCATGATTCGGCCAATTCGGAAGAGGCGGATGATGAACAAGTCAACATTCAGGTAATCTCTCTCTCTCTCTCTGTTTTTTCTAAATTGAAATTTAATTTTGAGAAATGGGTTAATTTTTTCAAATTTATTTATTTATTTTTTGTATGTTTGGTTTTGTTTTAGAGACCAAGGACAACAGCTTACTAAAGAAATGTCAAGACCAGACTTCTGAAGCCGCAGAATTTTGCAGGCTGTTTGTGAGGGTTGATCAACAAGTGCATTCAAGAGTGTGAGCCAAAATATGAGGCAATGTAGAAGTACACTCAGGAGTGCTTGGAAAGAAAGCGTTTGTACAATGAGATAATTGAGCTGAAAGGTAATATAAGGGTTTTCTGCAGATATGTTGAATGGATATACTTTTGTGGTTGAATTCGATCAAGATTCGGAATTGTTAGTTGTTTGCTCTGATAATTTAAAGAAGCAGTTAAGATTTGATCACGTTTTTACCTGAAAGATAATGAAGGTACAAACACAAAGTTTATGTTATAGAGAGTTTCAGTTTCTTAGTTTTACCTCCGACATTTTTTGGGTTAAGTATAAGTCCGATATCTTTTTACCATCAACATATCAATTTATAGGTATCATCCCTTAATTAGCTGCATAGTCAGCTCCACATCGTTATATGCTGATGCAGCATATAACCATGTGGATCTAACTATATTATTCGGTTGTGTCTTGTGTGTACGCATATATGGCTTGCATACTTAGTGTTATTTAGTGTTTTCACATTCTTATTAAGTGAACTTTACTTGTGTGTAATTTACAGCAAGATGTGTGCTTATTAAATCAATCTCCTTCCAGTATTTTACATTAACTTTACAAGAGAGTTATCTATTTCTTCAATTAAGTTATTAATGTATAATTAGTACATGTTAGAGCACGAATATACATCCCTCAACCCTCATGAAAAATTAGGAGTTTTAGTTTAGTCACGAGGACAATACGAACACACGGACAGGGGGATATTTTAAAGAACTACCCTAAAATACGAACACACACGGACAGGGGGATATTTTAAAGAACTACCCTAAAATATCCAGTACTGTGTCATATTTGTGTCTGACACGTCATGGTTACTAAATTGAAGTGGAATATACCTCGATTCAGTGTCCGTGATCCATAGCTCAGGTTCGACTCCTTCCATGCACAAGTTTAAAGTGGAATATATTAAATAATATACCTTCGGTTCAGCCCAAAAAATGGGATCTCAACCTGCATCTGCATTCAAGAATGTCACTCTAAATTGCTCAACCATTACTACTACTTCAATGTTTTGATGTAGTGAGTATACACTTTAGCTAGTGATAACAAAGCATTTCTCTCTCTTATTTTGTAGCAAATATCTGCGTTGTTTAAATAAGTAATTTGTGAAGTTCGGTAGCTGTCAAGGGAAGCTAATGAATCCATCAAGCTATCATAGCTTTATATGAATAAAATCAAGATTTCATAGCTGGCGTATATTTACATTTTTTAGTTATTTGTACACTTTTAAGCAAGTTAACAGTTCTGATATCAGTACTGGATGGATATAATGTCTGTATACTTGCTTACGGGCATACTAGAACTGGCAAAACTTTCACTTTGGAAGAAAAACCCACCTGGAAAATTGAGATGTCAAATATCAGGCATTGAAAGAACTATTTGAAAGTTCCAGAGAGGTTTTCAATGATCAGATACAAGTTTACTAGTTTACTGTGAGATGTTGAAGGTGTACAATGAGAAGATCAGAAACCTTCTCGTAGAGAATTCTGAACAACAGACAAATAAGTAATCATATATTTTTGCTTTTGTTTTTTTAAATTTAGTTGAATTTAGTTAAAACTTGGTCATATATTCAACATCTAATTGTTGTTGTAGGTTGGAAGTAAAGCAAGTAGCAGATCGCACTGAGGATGTACCTGGCCTTGTGGAGGCTCAAACCTTTCAGCATAGAAGAGATGTGTGGGAGATACTCCAGATGGGGGAAAATAACATATCGGTTGGATCTACCAAGGCAAATGAACTCTCTAGCCATTCTCACTGGTAATATTGTCGCAAAAGTATATCTTTTCAGTTCATTTTTCGTCACTTAATGAAGCCAACTTCTAAGACTGGTTCCTCTCATAAGTACTTGATATCTGAATTGAAAAAAAGAAAAATAGACATGGTGCATAAATTTGGTCTATGACTTGTTTGTCATCTTGCATAATTGTCTTATAAAGTGTCGTCAAGAAAATATTTTTGTTTAACGATTTTTTCTGGAGGAGATAAAATGACTTTTAGTCAGTTCTACGAACACTGATTTTAATTCTAAAAATGCTTCTAAGTTAGAAAAGTAGTTTAGGGTCTCCAAAAGCAACATTAGGTCATTATATTATTTTGTCTTTCACGGCATGGTGAGAGTGATTTTAAAGGGTGAGAATATGGTGAACGGGCAAAGGAGCAAGAGCCACATGTGGCTTGTGGATTTAGCTGGAAAGGAGCAAGTGGGCAAAACTGAGGTGGAAGGTTCACAGTTCATAAACAAGTCCGTCTCTGCATTTGGGGATGTTATATCATACCTTGCAAATCTCTATCTTATTGTTTTGTCTCTGGTAATTGAAACTATCTCCTGATTTGTTTGCCAACTCTAAGCGTACTCACTTGCTACAGAACTCTCTAGGTGTGTATTTCTTATTCTTTTTTTCACTTTCAACTATTATACGTATTAACTTGGTTTTAGATATTAGATTTTTTAAAGTTTAGGGGATACATTTTATAGGCTTACTGTTGTACCACAGAAAGAAACTATTTTTTTTAAAAGAAACTATTTTTTGACAGAAATATATCTGTCATCATTTACTTGGTCTCACAATGTATTTAAAATGTACTTTTTCATAATAAAAATATGCTGCTTTTGGTTTATGTGCTGTTCTGTTTCCAATTTACATTTTAAAAATAATGTGTTCACATCTTATTAGCAGTCAGTCAAGTTTAGCTGTATTTTAATAAATGGGTTTCTCAAAACAGTTTTAAAGGTGAGGGAGGAGGGTTTAAATTGTATAAGAGGTAATCATAAGGCTAATAGATGAGAATAAATTTCCTTATCTCAATCTTTACTCTTGCTTTCATGTTTCCATGGACAATGAAGGAATAAAGCTTTTTGTACTCTGGGATGATGGAATTAATGCTTTTTAAACTGTTTTCATTGTTCTTCATACATATGAATGATCTTATTGTCCTTTTCCTTTCTCCAGAGAATCACCATATCAAGGCATGAGTATATCATAGCGTTATTTTCGTGTTCCTTCAAAATTTAATTAGGTTATGGGAAGTTAACTAGTCAGACATTTCCATCTTGCATCTTATGTTGAACAAACCTTCCTATAGGAGTTCCTATGAGTATATCATATGAATAAGTTAGTGCTTTTACCAAAGGAATACCCCCTTAGGGTATATAAATAATAAATAACAAAAATTTTGGAGGCAACATGTTGATTTTTTTTTCTTCTTTCTAATAAAAGGCTGATATATTTAAAGTCATTAATTGGATAACACAGTAAAGTTTTATCTTTGTTAAGTTGCTAATAGACTTGGCCAAATTCTTATTGTTGACTGGGGTTTGTATTAATTTTATAATTTTATAACAGAAGAAGCGAAGAATTTAAAGCATAATAATAAATAAACATAAAGTAAGAAAGTCAAGTCTGAAAAGCCTGCATTTTAGCTACAACCTTAAAGCATTTAAGGATCTGCAGTTCTGCACTAATCTCTATGATAAATATTATATTCCAAGAGCCAAACTGTAAGAATTTCCCATTGGCAACGACACCGTGACCAGGATCTTTACTGAAATCTAACACCAATGAGAGTTTGTTCTAAAACTCAAGACATTTCCATCTTGCATCTTATGTTGAACAAACCTTCCTATAGGAGTTCTCTGGTGCACGTGATTTTTTTGGTATTCTGGCCTTTCATGAACGATACATGGATGATTGCCCGCTAGTTTGTTCTCGTCCTTGGTAGATGATTGCTCCCCTATTCATCGTTACAGCAATTTTACATTATTCACATTGCCACTAATTCAGTTTCACAACACGAACACTGGAGTTGATGGATGTTTTAGCTCGATCGAGTAACAGACCAGTTAAAATTACTTTAAAAGGTCTATGACGGACCAATACTTGTACTGGTTTATTTGGAACAAACAATAAGATATAGTTGAAAATTGTTACACACTTGGCCATATTTAGTTGAAAATAAAAATAAGACAATTTATACTGTTGAAATTGATCTTTACATCGTTTATACATAGAGGTGATACAAAATTACTAAATTTGCATGTTTTTTCTCTTCCATCATGTGGACGAGAAAAATTATTCATATTGCAATCACATGATGGATGAGCATGTTCAAATTAAGCGATTTTGCATCACCATATATATGATATGAACAACATTTTCATTGATCATCCCCCCCTATATATGGCCAAGAATATCGGCTATCTAGCACAACCTATCCTGTTTATTACTTTATACAAAATAGTGAGAACATTAACTTCTTTGCTGTTTATTGAAACTTTCTATACAGTAATAATTTTGTCGTGTTGTCGTGTTGTTGATCACGACTTTAACTAAAGAATAAATTAATTAGTTACTGTGAGATCAACCTAAAATTTATTTTGTTATGTCAGATTCTGATTGCAATGAGTTAGGCATGAGATGTGTGACACATCCTAAGTGAAGAAGTAATATGATCATAATATTTATGTTATTCATAGGTTTAAATCTATAACAAAAATTGAGAATATTTTAAGTAACCTTGTGTGCAAAATAGTTACAGGTGAAAATCTTTAACATTGATTAGGTGCTAAGATATTGGAGAAAAATCAAAACTTACAAAGACGCACTTTACAAGACATAGGTATTTGCTTTTAATTGTCTTTATATTTTATTTAATTTGTATTATTAGCAGCTGAATACAAGAAAAGAAGCGAAAAAAAGTTAGGTCTTTTACTTTTTGGTAAAATTCTCATAATGTCGCGTTCTTTATTGTATATGTATAATTTTATTATTTGAAGTTTAAATATGTATAATTATTTTTATTTTTTCCCCCTAACGTGTATTATTGTATTACTGTCTTTTGTCATTTATATGAAAATATAAGAGAGATTCAATATCCATATAATTTATTTTGTTGCAGCTCTAATCCATCGTGAAGTATCTCCTGGCAAAATTAAGGGAATTATTAAAAAATGGAATGCTTGGGGAATTGTGTAATTAAAATACGATCTTACATTTTTATTAGAAGAAAAGGACGAAGATGAAGCAGTCAGACACTGGTTATAGAGGTTGTTGGCTTAACATAATTGTCTTAATATTTTATTTAATTTGTATTAGTAGCCACTGAATAAAAGAAAAGAAGCCAGAAAAGTTAGGTTGCGTTTGTTTTGTTGTTTTGAAGAGTTTTCTGAATAGAGTTTTCTGAAAACTGTATTCTGAATAGAGTTTTCTGAAAATGAGTTAAAAGCTGTTTGGTTATATTTATTTCTGAAAACTGTTATCTGAAAGTTGTTTTTCTGAAAAAGAGAGTTGAAAAGCTGTTCTGTTATATTTTTAGCTGAAAACTGTTATCTGAAAGCTGTTTTTCTGAAAAAGAGAGTTCAAAAGCTGTTCGGTTATATTTCTAGCTGAAAGCTGTTATCTGAAAGCCGTTTTTCTGAAAAAGAGAGTTCAAAAGCTGTTCGGTTATATTTCTAGCTGAAAACTGTTATCTGAAAGCTGTTTTTCTGAAAAAGAGAGTTCAAAAGCTGTTCGGTTATATTTCTAGCTGAAAACTGTTATCTGAAAGCTGTTTTTTCTGAAAAAGAGAGTTCAAAAGCTGTTCGGTTATATTTCTAGCTGAAAACTGTTATCTGAAAGCTGTTTTTCTGAAAAAGAGAGTTCAAAAGCTGTTCGGATATATTTCTAGCTGAAAACTGTTATCTGAAAGCTGTTTTTTCTGAAAAAAAGAGTTCAAAAGCTGTTCGGATATATTTCTAGCTGAAAACTGTTATCTGAAAGCTGTTTTTCTGAAAAAGAGAGTTCAAAAGCTGTTCGGATATATTTCTAGCTGAAAACTGTTATCTGAAAGCTGTTTTTCTGAAAAAGAGAGTTGAAAAGCTGTTCTGTTATATTTCTAGCTGAAAACTGTTATCTGAAAGCTGTTTTTCTGAAAAGAGAGTTTAAAAGCTGTTTGGTTATATTTCTAGCTGAAAACTGTTATCTGAAAGCTGTTTTTCTGAAAAAGAGAGTTTAAAAGCTGTTCGGTTATATTTCTAGCTGAAAACTGTTATCTGAAAGCTGTTTTTCTGAAAAAGAGAGTTTAAAAGCTGTTCGGTTATATTTCTTGCTGAAAACTATTTTCTGAAAGCTGTTTTTCTGAAAAAGAGAGTTTAAAAGCTGTTCTGTTATATTTATTGCTGAAAACTGTTTTCTAAAAGCTGTTTTTTTGAAAAGAGAGTTTAAAAGCTGTTTGGTTATATTTATTGCCGAAAACTGTTATCTGAAAGCTGTTTTCCTGAAAAAGAGAGTATTAAAAGCTGTTTGGTTATATTTCTTGCTGAAAACTGTTATTCGGTTATATTTCTAGCTGAAAACCATTTTCTGAAAGCTGTTTTTCTGAAAAAAAGACTTTAATAGCAGGAGAAGAGGGTTAGGGTTTTGTCAAGGGAGGCGGAGGCGAGGAGGAGGCCGTTGTTGGAGAACTTGACGCAGGAGATGGCAGCCGAGTGTGGGGACAGGGTGCGGAGGAGGCGGTAGGGGCGGTAGGGAGCGGACGCGGCGGGTTGGCCGGAAGACATGGATTTGGGTGCGGAGCCTGGAAAGAGAAAGGGACAACTTTTCAACAACAACCCCAATTCTCCACGCACTGGATCGGTCTCTTCTTACAAACACCAAACACTAATGCAACATCCAACAGCATCACACTACAACACAACACAATGCCTCCCAAACAGCAAAGCACCCAACACCAATATAATAAAATCAATCCAACACACAATCCCCAATACTGTCTTTTCTTCATCTTTTCCAATACAGAGTGAACTTCTTCTTCACTTCTTCTTCACTTCTTCACTTCTTCTTCTTCACTTCGATTCGACTGAGAGAGAGGAGCGGAAGAGCTGGCAGCTGCGATGCGCCGCCGCGATGGGGCGATGGAGATGGCAACTGGTGGGGACGCTGGCCGCGGCGACCATGGCGGGACTCAGGGTCGGGGTTTGACTGAGCGGCAATGGTGGAAGGGTCGTCGATCGGGTGCTCTGTTTCGATAGAGGAAACAGAGGATGAAGGAGGTGAGCTAGCGGCAACGGCTGGTTGGAGTGATTCGACGCAGGCAGGAGTGGAGCTCGACAGGCGGCGACGGAGTTCGAGAGGAGACTGGCGGAGACGGCGGTTGCAGTGTGAAGCGGCAGCGGCCTCGAGCTCTACGGGGAGCGACGACGGAACTGACGACGAGGGGCTTCGACTGTGGTGGTGCGGTGGAGAGCGAGCGGAGATGGGGGGAAGGTAATGGCGATGGCGGGGACGGGAGGCTGCCGATGCTTCGGGAGGTGTCGATGGCAGGCGGCGCGGTTGGTTCGACGAGGCGAGGGAAGGAGGACCTCGGGCTGTCGAGCTCAGCAGTGGGTCGAGCGGAAGAAAAATGAGGGAGGGTTTGGAGCTTTGGGTTGATCTATTTTTGTTGGGTTCTTTGGTTTTGTTTCGAACAGAGGGGAAGGGGAGAGAGAGGAAGTAACGGGGAGAGTGAAAAGAGGGGGTATCAGTATTCTGAATAGTGTTTGGAAAAAACACTTAAAACAAACGCCAACTCAGGATATTATTTCAAAAAAAAAAAAAAACTAAAACAACCAGACCCTTACTTTTTGGTAAAATTCACATAATGTCGTGTTCTTTATTATATATGTATAATTTTATTATTTGAAGTTTAAATATGGATAATTATTTTTATTTTTTCCCCTAACGTATATTATTGTATTACTGTCTTTTGTCATTTATATGAAAATATAAGAGATTAAATATCCATATAATTTGTTTTGTTGCAGCTCTAATCCATCGTGAATTATTTTCCTGCAAAATTAAGGGAATTATTAAAAAATGGAATCCTTGGGGAATTGAATAATTAAAATACAATATTACATTTTCATTAAAAGAAAAGAATAAGATAAAGCAGTCAGACACTGGTTATAGAGGTTGTTGATAAGTTATTTAATCTCAGCTTTTTGATAAATAAAAAATTATGATATATATTAAGTTGTTAATTTTTAACACAGAAGTTAAAAAAATAAGACATCTAAATAACCTTATCCATACTTATAAAAAATAATGTTATCCTTATTATGCTTTCTCATACATTGTCTTACATTTACAGTTTTCTCATTCTCTCTTCCTTGTATCATCTCTTCTTCTCTCTAATTAAGATAAATAAACAAATAATACAATTTGAAAAATATATACCTTAATGAAAATACTATAAATCTTATAGATTACATATACTAGTAATTTACACATGCAATGCACGTCTTAATAAATATATATTTTTAAAAGCAAAAATTCTAATGTAGTCTGGACTTGAACATGAGACCTCCTTTATAATAGCTAGGTACGAGCGATGCACGTGTTTGTTTGTTTACAAATGACAACTCCAACTCTCCCATTATAATATTAGAGATTCGAGATATTGAATAAAAAATTGAATATCGATTACAAAAAATCACATACATATATATTGAAGATACCAATTTAAGATTTGAAATTAGGGTTAATAAGTATTTCATTAGGAAAAAATAAAGAAAAAGATCTCCACAATCATATTACAAATATAAGGAGCTCCCTCCTCACAATAATATCCAGTTGCACATAACATCTCAAGTTAGACATACTCAGGGGCCAAACGCCTACTTGAGGCAGAGGAGGCGGCCGCCTCGGCCCCCTGAATTTTTCACAATTTTAGGAGCCCCCAATTTTTCTTCTTCTCTTATACATGTTGTAAAATAAAATTACACTATGAATAATTGTGATTAGGGGCCCCCAATTTAATTATTTTGGCCTTTATAATTTTTATTATTAATTGGGCTTGTGCTTTAATTGAATTTGAGCATTTTGTTGATTTATGGATTGAATTTGAGGCTTGAAATCCCTCTCCAAATCCAATCCGCACCCGACCCACACACTTCAATACCCTACCCTCCATTCTACAAATCCAATCCATCTCCATTCTCCAAATCCAAGTCATCCATCTCCAATTTGCCTTGAACAATGTGCAAATTGTATAATTACTAGTTTTTCTCGTGGGCACATGCCTACGACACGCCTTCGAACGATACATCATATAAAAAGCCTTGCAAATAGTAAAACAACAATTATTTAGCTCAAGTTTGAATAGTATGACAATAATTAGTTGTAAATAAAAGTTCATGTTATCATTACTATATGTTGAAAAATAATTATAAATGAGGGTGTAAAATCCAACTTCTTAGAACTTTGAGGGTGGAAAATGATGAAACTTAATTGTTGAGGAGATATTTGTTATTTTCAACGTAACACGAGCTATAAAAAGCATAAAAAATCTGAAATTTTATAAACCTGAAATCTTAATATCTAAATTTCTGAGTAAATAGAGAGAAAATAAGAGAGAGGAAGAGAGAGAAAGAGATTAAAAAAAGTGGAGAGAAAAGAGATATGGTAATAAAGTAATGAGTTTTTAGTTTAGGGGGAAATGTAACGCCCCGGCCCCAAACTCAGATAATTTAATATTTATTTATTTATTTGTACAATTGCCCACCACAGGCTGCCTCTCAAAAGGTAGTTGATGTGTCTAATTTTTAAATAAATATTTGTACTCATTTACTCATAAAAATTGTTTGTATTCGTCTATCTTGTTAAAAATCCATCTTATTTGCATGGATTTCAATTAATTAATTATTTTTGAAGAAATAAGATTTTTGATGCAAAAGGTAAAAATTTTTGATAAAAATCAACAAACAAAACGAGGAGAGTGATTGATTAATTTTTATTGTTTTGTTGAATTTTAAATTTTACAATTTGACCATGTGAAAAACAAAATAGAAAATTTAAATTGCCAATAGAGGTGAAAATGAAATAAACAAATTTAAATGGGTTTAATTGAGCCAATGTGATTATTAGTTAGTTTAATTAATTTAAACAATTTTATTTTATTTTATTTTTAAATCCTAAATTCTGATTTCATTGTAAAAGAAGCAAGAAATAAAAGGCAAAAGTAGATAATTTTGTGTGCGTGCAGCACATGCTTCAAGAATAGAAAGAGAAGAAAAAGAAGCAAGAAATAAAGAGCAAATCAAATAAGGAAACAATTAAATAAAGATGTAGGGTTTTCTGCAAAAATAAACCCTAATTCCCACGTCTGTGCTCCTATAAATACAACAAAAGGAAGAGAGAAGGCACGCTTAACAAGAAGACGGCTGATCTAAACTTAAAGAGAAAAAACGAAAGACGTAGAGAGAGACAGAGCTCCAAAGAATAGAAAGAGAAGAAAAAGAAGCAAGAAATAAAGAGCAAATCAAATAAGGAAACAATTAAATAAAGATGTGGGGTTTTCTGCAAAAATAAACCCTAATTCCCACGTCTGTGCTCCTATAAATACAACAACAAAAGGAAGAGAGAAGGCACGCTTAACAAGAAGACGGCTGATCTAAACTTAAAGAGAAAAAACAAAAGACGTAGAGAGAGACAGAGCTCCAAAAGCTCTGTCTTTGTGAGGGCTTGGGAGTCGAGGCAAAAAGCAGAGGAGGATGCTGACACGGGGCTTCGGCTCAAAACTCGAGGACAACAACAGAGTTCTCCTCTGATTATGTTGTTGACGCTTACGTGGGTGCAAACTTCAAAGGCAGGAGAGATAAACAAAAGGGGCTGACTGTTTTGGGCGGCGTGGACTTCGAGAACGAAATAGAGAGAAGGTGCTGAGGAACTGTTTGCTGCTCGGTTCTCGAGGGGTTCGGTTTGCAATTTTTGTTTTAAAAAATAGTTCTTTCTGTATCGTTTTTCCTCTTCTAATTTTTATTATGCATGTAACACCCTGCAAAATTGGAAATGACAATTTTGTCCTTGTGTGTTACGCACGTGTATTTTGTAACGTGTTTTCACCACGCATTTTGATTACCGACTATTTATGTATTTTTCGTATTGATTTCAGTCGACTAAAATATAATATTTCAATCGCTGGGTTTTATGTGCTTTTTACGTGTTTTTAATGCACGGGTCGATTATGTGTTTCCACCGCTACGTGCAATAATTTTTTTGGGTTTAAATTATTTATTTTTATGTATTTAAATTTATTTTATAAAACAGAAATTTATTTTTCCCTATTTTGATTAAAATGCATTTTTCGATTTTCTACACGTATAATAAACGTGTTTTCTGCGTACGTAGTAATTACGTCATGGAGAATATAAAATTAATAAATATGTTCTCCTTATGTTGTTTTGATTACAATTTTAATAATTTTCTGTTGATAAAGGCGATTTCGCATTTTGATATTTTACGTGCGACGCATGTTTTTTCGATAAACGTATTTGGACATATTTGTTTTCAAAATAAATTCCGGAGTGTGTGTAACACCCCGTAGTTTTCAAAAGAATATAAATAAGTAATATATATATATATATATATATATATATATATATATATATATATATATATCTTGAAAGATAGTTACTGTTTAGTATATGCTATTAGTAAAAATGTGTTGAAATGGTAATATAATGTGTATGGTATAAAAAGGTGAATGGGCCCACGGGAAATGGAAGTTCACAGCATAAAAGCATGGCTGTTAAGTTATATGGTGAGTATGGTTTAAGAGCTCTGTAGTCGTCTTGAGTTAAATTTTGGGTATTTGGCAAATAGAAATGGCAAAAATGGGTTTGCGTTGTGGTCGTCAAAAGCCAGAATTTGGCTTAGACGAAAGATTATCTTTCGTCTCAAAAATTTTAATCAATATATATATATATATATATATATATATATATATATATATATATATATATATAAGCCACAATATAAAAAAAAAATCTGTCAGGAGAAGATCTGGACCGTCGATCTATTATATTCACTACACGATTAAAGGCTCAGATTAAATAACTTAATAAGAACGTGTATTACACGTGCAATATTTTTTTCCTCTCTTCTATATGTATTCCCATCTATAACCCCCAAAATCCTAATAGATAACCCCAGCAACCCCGGCCTGCTTCCGCTGCCTCGATCCGCACGCCGCCACGGACCGCAAAAGTTTAATTTCATTTGATTTTGGGATGATTATTGGTTGCAGGTTGGGTTCGATATGATTGATTTGTTTGCTCAGTCTCAAGGAATCTCCATGTCTTCCATCCACTCTAAAGCCCTCTTTGGTGAAGGTCAGTGGGTGCGACTATTTATATAATCTTTTCTTTCCCTAATTGTCTTCCGTCCACTCTAAAGCCCTCTTTGGTGAAGGTCGGTGGGTGCGACTATTTATATAATTTTTTCTTTCCCTAATAGTTTCTTTCTACTTATTATTATTTTTATTATTGTTATTAATTGTTGGGTTTTATTTAGGAATTGTTGTGAACACCCCGGTCGTGCTTGCAAAGCCCCAGACGTATATGAACCTGAGCGGTGAATCAGTAAGCCACCTACAATTTCACACATTCATTCAATTTTTCTTGGAATTTTATGTTCAGAGTATGTTAAATTGCAGAGGGTATTTATTTTATTATATAATACAGTGATGTATGACGAAAATTTATCAAATTCTATGGAGTAAAGAGACATCCAGAGTGTGCTTGCGCATGCGTTTAACTGGACTTTGGAGTAGTTATTTTACATAAATTCAGTTTTCAGAAATGTGGGTGTTGTGGGTGTCTTTTGGAGTTGAGATAAATTCCGTTTACATTTGAAGTCCGCCCCGAGAAAGCTGATATAACCTCGTGTCAAAACCATGTGTGGCGATAATAATTCATTCATAAATACATGTTTCGAAAACTACGTTTCACAATAGAAAACACGAGGAAAACATACAAAGTGGATAAATTACTTACAGTAAATTGTCAAGTAATTCTTAATATGGCTCCAAAGTGTCACCTTCGATCCTCAGTCAATTCCCTAATGAGTAGTTAGAAAATAAATTACTCATGCTAATCATTTAGGCTTATAATTCTCTACTCATAATCTCTCCAATATCTGAGATTAATTTTTTTTTTTCCTCTTCCAGTGCCTTAAGAATTTTCTTTATAAAAGGTGAAAAAAAATCATGAAATTCACAAAACTTCATTTTGGCCGAAAATGCACTGACCTGCATACTCAAGACCTGAACACATTTTGATTCTTTTCATCCCAAATCTACCTCTTATAACTTCACCTACACATCCTACTATTGTTAATTAGTTATACTTGGTTGTGTACTCAAAACTCCTCCATCAATTAAGCTTTAATTCACTAGCAACCAAATAAATGCATATGTATAATCTCAGGTTATGGTTATATACTCTGATAAGATATACTTTTGCAACTTGATTAGCTTACAGGTATGAACAGTGAGTAATATGTGGAAATGATTTTGATTCTTTCATTTTAGTCAAGATCCTCACTTGACAAGTGACTAAAATAATAATAATATGAATTTCTATTACTATTCAATCATAAAACACAATTAATCGTCACTGCTGATGCCGATGATGATATTATTCAATTACTATTCAATCACACAGTCCAAGTCTAGAATGTCTTTGCAGTCCATCAGTCATTACTTCCTAACAATTTTGAGTCCCAACTTCCTGGGCGTTTACTTTTAGGCGTAAGAAACTTCTGTTAAGTCCTCCCTATTACTAGATAAATATATAAATGTGGATGAGAAAAACACAACAAGCTCACCTCCTGAGATCTACATAAAGCCAACAACTAACATGGAGAAATATGTATGCTTGGAAACAAATTAATTTAGCTACAAAAATTGTCGTTAAGGCATCAGCCATGCTGGAGGGAGATATCCATTCCTGTGCTGATCTTATTGCCCACCATCATCATCGTCATCGTCTCCACTTCTGTTCATCATAGAAGAGAACATAGAGGAGAGCAAACTGGGTGTTCTACATCCTGTGGACTTGTGAGCATTCGACCCCCCATGCGTTTAAAAGGTGATCCTTACTACTGTGGTGATTCAAAATACGAGCTTACCTGTGATGATAGTAGCAAAACAATCCTTGAGTTACCCTTTGGTGAGTATTACGTTAAAAATATCTGGTATGACAATTTTACAATGAAAGTAGTCGATGCCAATCTTGCATGTGACTGTTGCAGACCTCCCTACCGCTTTCCTTCGGATTTTCCCTATATTTATTTTGAAGATCCAAATTTGCCAGATTATTATACGGACAATTCAGGAATATTTCAGCATTCATACAACACAAGCTACTATTTAATTGCAAGGGGTTTTGTTAGTTTTATGAAATGTTCAAAGAAGATCCCCACTGACAATATTTACAGTTATATTTATAATAATGTTTCTTGCATGAGTGGAAACAATACTTATGTCTATGCATCATATAGAAAATCAGTACGTGTCCTTCCTTCTTGCGGCTTCCTATCTATGGTCCCTATTGATACCACTACAGGAAACAGAATCCATAATAGACAATAAAAATGCTACATACTTGTAATGGGTATATATATATATATCCTGAAATGTGTAAATATATTGATCATAAGCATGTGTAAGCATCAAACTCAAGTTATCTTATCACCCCAGTTTCTGTATCCATCAAACCCAATTGAAAAAAATCATGAAATTCACAAAACTTCATTTTGGCCGAAAATGCACAGACCTGCATACTCAAGACCTGAACACATTTTGATTCTTTTCCACCCAAATCTACCTCTTATAACTTCACCTACACATCCTACTATTGTTAATTAGTTATACTTGGTTGTGTACTCAAAAATCCTCCATCAATTAAGCTTTAATTCACTAGCAACCAAATAAATGCATATGTATAATCTCAGGTTATGGTTATATACTCTGATAAGATATACTTTTGCAACTTGATTAGCTTACAGGTATGAACAGTGAGTAATATGTGGAGATGATTTTGATTCTTTCATTTTAGTCAAGATCCTCACTTGACAAGTGACTAAAATAATAGTAATATGAATTTCTGATATATCATGTGCACTTGTTACAGGGTATGTGCATCATTTTAGATTTTTGCACAAAAGTGTATAAATTCAATAGCTTACACAGAACTCTGGTTTGTTTCCTTGCTAACTTAGGCATCTCCACAAGGTGATAAAATCATAAAACACAAGAGAAAGAAGTAGCAGAATTAGCTGAGACACTTGCATTAAGGTGGCAAAAGTAGATAATTATGTTATGACTAATCTTATTCTTAAAAAGGGTTTATATATATATATATATATATATATATATATATATATATATATGACCACAATCGAGCAAAACTTCATTTTGGCCGAAAATGCACAGACCTGCATACTCAAGACCTGAACACATTTTTATTCTTTTCCACCCAAATCTACCTCTTATAACTTTACCTACACATCCTACTATTGTTAATTAGTTATACTTGGTTGTGTACTCAAAACTCCTCCATCAATTAAGCTTTAATTCACTCGCAACCAAATAAATGCATATGTATAATCTCAGGTTATATACTCTGATAAGATATACTTTTGCAACTTGATTAGCTTACAAGTATGAATAGTGAGTAATATGTGGAGATGATTTTGATTCTTTCATTTTAGTCAAGATCCTCACTTGACAAGTGACTAAAATAATAATAATATGAATTTCTGATATATCATGTCCACTTGTTACAGGTTATGTGCATCATTTTAGATTTTTGCACAAAAGTATATAAATTCAATAGCTTACACAGAACTCTGGTTTGTTTCCTTGCTAACTTAGGCATCTCGACAAGATGATAAAATCATAAAACACAAGAGAAAGTAGCAGAATTAGCTTAGACACTTGCATTAAGGTGGCAAAAGTAGATAATTATGTTATGACTAATCTTATTCTTAAAAAGGGTATATATATATATGACCACAATCGAGCATGAACACTTAAACAAAATACTGATTTGGCACACTTTCAGTGTATAATGCTACCATAACAGCAGACAATTTAAAGCCTTCATCCTACTATAAGATTTCTAAATGTGCATCATAGTATAAATTGCTAGCATTCCCTGAATCCCTGAGTTCCTAATCCAACTCTGTTAAAATGCTTTAATCTTTAGATGTATTCAACTCCAACCTTCAGGCACTCGAGCATCTCGAGTTAATTCTCAAAAAATAGTAAATGAAAATTGTATATGGTACAGTATTGCATTATATTTGCAATACCAAATTTTTGATTTTGCCTTTCAAAATTTGACCTTTTTATGTTCACAGTAATTTGTTCTTAAGTCACTTATTCTTTTTGTCGGGTGCATATCTTACCAAAGAAAACATGCAGGGACAAGCTCTATTTGTTTCAATTTTAGAACAAAGGATAGAAAATACAAGATGAATTGTAGCACTTCATTCCTTTCAATTTCAGAAAGTAGGGTTCAGGTTAGGGTTCATGCACACCCTTCTATTAGGGTGGGTTTTTCTTGCAATGAAAATCCGCCCGCATAAAGCGGGTTCGGGTTCACTTATGTCCTAAAACCCACCCAACCCGGCCCGCGAACATCCCTATCAAGGACATGTAATCATCTTCTGTCCGTTTTAGTCATTTCTTGTAAGGACTCAAACAAGACTTACTATTTTAAGGGCTCAAGCAAGTGTTCCTATTTACAGAGACTTATCGTTATCATTTGTATTGTATTACTGTTTTGTTCTTGATATTGATGTATGCTTTCCAGCTTCTATTGTTTCCTTGCCTAGGTAATTTTTGGTTATATATAGTTTTCTACAACAAAAAGAAACTAGGATGTTATTATTACTTGATATTCCAATTGCTTTCATTGTGCATAAAGTATGCAGGATGAGGTGATTTATTTAATGATGTAAACATGTAAATCCACAAATACCTTATATAATCTACAATGTGATATATCTGTGCGAGCCTAAGAAATAGGTTTAAGGTTACAATACACACAAAAATTACCAACTTTCTTTACAGTTCTTGAATGTGGTGACTTTTCCTTTGTCTATAATGATTAACCTCGACTTGTGCATAACTTGCCTTTATTTTTCCTCTTATTTCGGGTACCATCTATGCGATGCTTGATGCTTTGGAAACATAAATGGGAACAAAGAGAGTGATGTAGTTCATTTTATTGCCAATAGCTACTGAGCCTGATTTGATTACAGAATTCAACATACTTGTAGCTCTAATAGAGAAGACAGAAAAAGGATTATCACAGGTACTCTATAATTTATATTGTGCCATAATAGTTGTGAATCAATTTAACAAATAATCAGTGCAGTTATTGTTGCATTATGCACAAGACCTAACATATGAATTAGACTAAGTTACCATAATGAGTATATCTGAGTGAGGTTTCCTCTTCACATATTAGAGACACCCCCAGTATGTTCTCTTCTAGCAAGGGATAAAGAAAACCAGTTACAATTTGTTTGTATTAGATGCATGTGAAAAATGATATTTTCAGTTTTTACCATGGACTCAATAATATGACATATTCTAGGGCAAGAATTGAGTTATATCAGTGCTTCACATTACTCTCCAAGTTGATGCTTTGGAGGACACTTTGAAGGGGAAAAGCGAGAGTGGCTATTCAGTGTTGAGAAGGGTATTTAGAGGAAATCACAGAGATGGCCAAGAAGCGTGCAGAAATTGCAAGGTATAGATACACAATATCATCGCAAATTATAACATTATTTGACATTATCAAGTCAGTTTGCAAACTAAAACGTATTCAATGAACTGAACTTTGCAGGCTTAGTGAGCTCCACACACTCAAGGGTCATGTTGAATCTGTGGTGAAGCTAAAGGGATTGGACATCGATGGAATTCAACAGCACTCCACTGTATAGAGACGAAAGAAGGGATGCTTGCATTCTCTTGTTTAGATTTTGTTCATTCTCCGTAATATAATTTTTATCTTGCCTGTTCCTATCTTTTATCCTATTTGTTAGGGTTTATTTTCACAAATTTATCTGAAAAGTGCTGACCTTGATTATGGATTTCGGAGATCAGGCATTTTGGATATAGCTCAGATTTTTATTAGATTGATGAGTTAGAGGCTGAGTTGTATCATAGTTGATAAAATTTGAATTTCATTAATGCTCATAAATTGATGATTTTAGGAAGTTGGATTGTATTGTATTGATATATGATTTCTGTTTTTTTTTTTTCTTTCTTTGTTTGGCATATTTGATTCAAATACATTTTTGTTGGATTGTTTGGAGATATGCTGTTTAAGATTTTTTTCTGTGAATCTGAGAGTGGGTTAAGTATTGGAACATTATTTTAAAGGTTTTATTATTATTATTATTATTATGATGATGATGCTCGGCAAAGGTTCACTGCACCAACAATACTTCAAATTTGATTTAGCAAAACATCGCAGGATAATAAACTGAATTGATGTACTATTTATCAATCTCAAATTTTCCTTTAGTACCAATACTTACCACCTTTTATTTCTTCTTATTTATTTTTATTTTGTAAGGATATACATGAACTCAGAATCATTCTTCAAAATCAAAAGGGTAAGAAATAACAAGTAAAGAGAAAAAAAACAAGTAAAAGAGGAAAGCACATAGCCAAGAAGGTCGCAAAACTTTGCATGCTCGATCGATCAATTGCAAGCTTAATTAATTAAGTATTTGCAGCCAATTCACTGTCTACAGCCTTCTTAGGAAAGCTCCCTTCTTCAACCACCATCTGCACTGGCAGATTTACATTACAAAAGTAGTAATTTGGATTGGAGTTTGAATCAAAATTATCGGGCCATTGTACACCTTCTGCTATGGTTATTGGTCTCAGACTCTCAGTTGATTTGGATTGGAGTTCGAATCAAGATATAGTTAATCAATCATTGAACTGCATATCATTTATTGGCCCACGAGCTGCTTCTAAATGATTTGGAAGACATGTTCCACATGTCAATGAATATATTTGTTCTAAGCATAATACTACCAAATAAGATGAGAAAAAGAGCAGTATTATCATCAGGAAGAAGATGATACATTCTTTTAAAAAATGTTCAAACAGATAAAACAAAAGAAATAATCACAACATGAAGTGGATACAAAGATGGTAAAGAAAAGAACTCTTACACAATCAGATTTATTGAACTAACCATGCTAATATTATTCCCAATAGTACTCTTTATCTATACTCACCATCACTACAGATGTAAAGTTCATTAAGTGTTACTACAGAGAGAAGCTACTTTCATCACATTCAACTTTTAACTCTAAAGGATGCAATCAATGTTAAAAAGACAAATCACGATTATATTGAGTAGATGAGTTTTTAAATTGTCAAAACTATACAGCATGGTAATATTGAGTTAAAAATTTAAATTAAATTAATCATACATCACATATTCAATTGATAGGGTCATATTATATTTATTTAAAAATTAGTTATAAGAGATATACATTCCCCTCAAGTTAATGTTCCCCTATAGGCTATAAATACCCAATAAAATTGCCAGACAAATTCATTGCAAGTTTCGTCTCATCACAAGTTGCAAATCGGAAGGCTAGGTTGTTCGTGTAGCAATCAAAGGTAAAATTTACGAAGAGAAATTCCACTTTTTCTACATATATTTTTATACATTCTGAATTCTTGTTTAATGCAAATACGCTTGATATTTTATTCTGTGTGTTAAATGATATTATTTTCTTGTACAAACTGTAAACACTATGTATGGAACTAACTATTTCCATACATATTTTAGATTGTTTCTCTGCTTTCAGTTGTTCTTGCAATATTTATTACAAATTTCCATACGTATTTGTTTAATGCAAATTCCTCTTTTTTCTTGTGATTGTATCTCTGCTTTCAGTTGTTCTTGCAAGTTGGTTTCATACAGAATTTTCTTTTAGTTAGTTGGTTTATTTGTTTGTTTGTTTGTTTGTTTTGGTTTTCATTTGTTTTTTGAGTGTGGATCACTTCTTTCTTTGTAATTGTGTAAGTTCTAAACTGCGAAAAGTGTGGTCTCTTTTACAGATCAACTTAAAAGGAATAACTTAGATTTATCTTGCATGCTGTGGTGGGGATGAGAACAAAAATTAGAAAAAGTTGAAGTGGGAATTTTTGATATTCCACTTTCTCAGGCTGTCCCCCTCAATCTCATTGGATACCACTACTTTCTGTTGTCTTGGTTCTCTGTACTATGTAGATTGTTTCAGTATTCTTCAATTTAAATCGAGTTAATTCATGATTGCAAACAAAAAGATGGATTCCAAATGGTTAACAACAATAGAAATGATTAGAATCTAATTGAAACAACGTTCAAGATTTTGGTATTAAAAGTTAAGATATAATTTAACATGCTGAACATTAATTTTAGAGGTGACTATGAGCATATGGGTGTATGGTCATTAAACCGAACATAGTCGTAAAAAGCTATGTTGTTTGGAGGTGTTTTTCTTTTTGAATCAATTTTTCTTTCATTAGAACTAGAATAACCTGTTATGCATCAGATGATTTAGAGTACTTTCTTACACTACATGCTAAGAAATAATTTTTAAACAATGACAATGTCAATGACCATATGCATTTTTTGTATTTTTTCTGGTATATGTGTATTGGTGAAGAAGCTCAGCTGGAGATTTTGCAACCAGGGACCGGGTTGATGAAGAAATACTAAAGATGGCCAACAACACAAAAAGAAATAGGATAGTACTGAATTTCAAAGATGAGAGATAGATATAACTAGCATGATGTCTTTAAAGTAGTTTCTAAACCGTAGTTGATATGGCTAAAAATGGGGGTTAATCGGAACCTTCCAAATCGGGCACGAATCTTGAAGCCCAGGGGTAAGATGGTAATTTCACCCACAAATAGGGTCTGAGTGGGTACTGGATCTCCCTGATAAAGACCCAATAACCCACAAACGGACCCACTTCAATCGGGCGCAGGTCTCAACCAGCAATAAAGCCCGATCAGAGGGATAGAATTAAGGCCCCTAATTAGATCCTAATCAACGGTCCTGATTCATGCCTATCCCTCCACTGGGGATTAGGGATTACATTCCTAATCTGTTTACAAGGAGAATATTCCTTATCAGATCACGGGGATCACATTCCTAATCTGTTCCCTAAGGCGCCTATAAATACCCCCCATCCATCTCCATTAAGAGGTAATCAATCTTTCACCAGTTTTTGCGCTCTTTCATAATCTCTCTGATTACTGACTTGAGCGTCGGAGGGTGCGTCGCCGGGAACAACCCCGGTGTCTCGTACTTTTTGCAGGTGAACGGCGGGAGCGACGGTCAGACCTCGACGGAACAGGTATACAGGTTTACTATTCAGTTTCCCTAAGAATCCACAAATTCATCTGTTTGCCCCCACACCAAATTTAGCGGCAACAGATTGGCGCCGTCTGTGGGAAACTAACGAATAGAGACCTCCCCTCTCCCCGTTCAACAGATCTTCTTCAGCCATGCCTCCCAGGAAAGTCAGATCAAGGGGGTCCAACCGAGGACCCAACCCTGAACAGCAGCAAGAAGTCCCCCCTAATCCTGCTCAGCAACAGGAGCAGCTTCCCCCTACAGCGGAAGACCCGCTCCAACAGGACCTTCCTCCTCCTAATCAGCCACCTCCAAAGGGTCCTAACCCTCAAAAACAGCCCCTTCACCAAGAACACGTCTCCATCCACAACGCCTCTACAGACTCTATGGCCCGCATCATCCCCGAGCCTCTGGTCGCCACAATACAGTCCTCAACCGCTAGAAAGATGATGACCTTCGCCGCCATCTGGAGGAGAAGCAGGCCCGAGAGGGAACCTCCCGCCAACACCGTCCGGACGAGCGGTACCCTCACCACCAGGAGTATAGGAGGTCCCCTAATCGAAGGGGTCGGAAAGAGTCCCCCGAGCACTACCGAAGAAGGCCACACTCCCCAGCAGGTCGGCAACAGCCCAGGAACAATGAGGCACCCATCACACGTACCGAGTTCCAGCAGTTCCAAACGACCATCCTACAAGCTCTCAATAACTGTCCCAACACCAACGCACCGAAGGTTCCATCTCCTCCTCCGGTCCGAAGCCCTCGCCGACGGTCCCCCTCTCCTCGTCCTGCTCCTACCAACTCCCGGCGCACCCCAAGTCCTCGTCGCTCCCGAAGTTACCATCGCCGCAGCCCTCGCTTTCCCTCATACGAAGATGAGTCTCGAGGCTCGGCAGATTACCGTCGGAGGGATGACGCCATGTACCGCCGTCTTCATGAAGTAGAAAGGCGCCTGGGTCAGATAAACCGAGAAGAGGAGCTTAGGGGGAGGACCCTACGTCCTAGCCGACCCCCTTTCTCCCGAACCATAGTGGATGCACCTGTGCCGTTCGGTTTCAAACCTCCCCAATTTGAGACTTACACCGGGGAGACCGATCCAGTTGATCACATCGAAAGCTTTAAGACCTTGATGCTCCTCCATCAAGCTTCCGATGCCCTCCTGTGCAAGACCTTCCCCGCAACTCTCAAGGGACCAGCTCGAGAATGGTACTCTCGCCTCGCCCCCTCCTCAATATTCTCCTTCGAGCAGTTCGAAACCCTCTTCGTCACACATTTCGTAAGCAGCCGAAGGGCTGAGAAGACCAGCATCTCCCTGTTGCACCTCCACCAGAAGAAGGGGGAAAAATTGAGAGACTATGTGAAGAGGTTCACAGCCGAAGCCAGATCCATAGCATCCCTCGACCAGTCGGTCGCTGCAGCAGCATTTCAATCTAATGTCCTCAATTCCAATCTCCGCTCCTCCCTCGCCAAGAAGCCACCACAGAACTTTTCCGACCTCCTCTTTCGCAGTGAGAAGTATATCCGGGCCGAAGAGGCCGAGCAGCGACCCAACTGGGAGGGGTCTTCCTCCGGGTTTAAGAGAAAAGGAACGGAGGAGGAAGGAGCCAAGAAGCTCCAGAAGGACAATGCCGGGCAACGCCGAACTCCCCCCAGGTTCGAGAAGTTCACTCCCCTCACCACTAACGTCGCAACTATTCTGATGGAAGTTGAGAAAGAAGGGGTTTTGCCCCCTGCTCCCAGGATGAACACTCCCGCCAAGAGAAGAGATAAAGAAAAATGGTGCCGTTATCACCGGGACCATGGGCATGACACCAACGATTGTCGTGCCCTGAAGAACGAGATCGAAGCCCTCATCCAGAGAGGGCAGCTGACCAGGTTTGTACGAAAGGACCGAGCCGAACTTCCTCCCCTGCCTCGGGGGGCTAACAAGCGTCCGGAACGAGAAGAGACGCCTGACTTTGAGGAAGAGCGACTCCTCCACCTCATTCATGGGGGCCCAATGGGGGGCTCCTCGAACTCCTCTCGGAAGGCATTTATAAAAGAAGTCAACTCGGTCCGAACCACCCCTCCTCCCAAAGGCCTCGGAGTGCCCGTCACATTCTCCGACGAAGATCTAGAAGGTGTCCGCACCCCTCATTGTGACGCACTTGTTATCGCCCTTCACATGGCAAACTTCAAAGTGGAAAGGATCTTAGTAGACAACGGCAGCTCCGTCAACATCCTCTTCCTCGATGCTTTTAAAGACCTGAAGCTCTCGCGGGACAGACTCAAGCCCGCCGGTTACACGCTCCACGGGTTCATGGGAGTGCCAGTGACTATTGAAGGGGTGATTACCCTTGACGTAACCGCTGGCAAAACTCCTACTACCCGAACGGAGTCGATGGACTTCATGGTCGTAGATGTCCCAGCAGCCTATAATGTCATTTTGGGTCGGCCCGGTCTGGCCGCCCTTGAAGCCATCCCTTCTGCCTATCATCTCAAAATGAAATTCCCCACTCGGACCGGAGTAGGAGAAGTGAGGGGCAATCAGGAACAGGCCCGCAAATGTTATATGACCTCTACCCTCGGACCCGTCCTCTCCTTAGAAACACTGGAAATCCCCCAAGATGCTGCTCGGCCGACTTCCGAGCCAGTGGACGAGTTGGAGGAGGTACTCTTCTCTGAGCAGGAGCCGACCCACAAGTTCTTTGTTAGCAAGACCCTCCCGTCCGCCCTATACTAAGATATTGTAAAATGCATCCGAAGCAATCAAGACCTCTTCGCATGGTCAGCTGCAGACATGCCCGGTATCTCCGAAGAACTCTTGGTCCACCGCCTGAGCATTGATCCGGGGTCCAAACCGGTTCAGCAGAAGAGGCGCAAGTTCGCCCCCGAGCGTCATCTCGCTATAAAAGAGGAGGTAGACAAGCTATTGAAGGCCCGATTCATACAGGAGGTAAACTACCCTGAGTGGTTGTCAAACGTAGTAATGGTGAAGAAGTCCAACGGGGCTTGGAGGATTTGTATTGATTTCACCGACCTCAACAAGGCCTGCCCCAAAGATCCCTTCCCTCTGCCGAGTATTGACACTCTGATTGACGCAACCTCAGGACATGAGCTCCTCAGCTTCATGGATGCCTTCTCAGGTTACAATCAGATAAGAATGTTCCCCCCGGATATCCCGAAGACATCTTTTGTGACCGACCAAGACCTCTATTGCTACAGAGTCATGCCATTCGGCCTAAAGAATGCAGGGGCGACATACCAACGCCTCGTCAACAAGGTTTTCCAGGCTCAGATCGGCCAAAACATGGAGGTGTACGTTGACGACATGCTGGTCAAGAGCATCCGAGGCATTGATCATGTGACCGACCTCCAAGAGGCGTTTGACGTTCTGAGAAAGCACAATATGAGACTTAACCCGAACAAGTGTGCGTTCGGCGTCTCATCAGGGAAGTTTCTCGGCTTCATGGTCAGCCAACGAGGAATAGAAGCAAATCCGGAGAAGATCAAGGCCATATTGGACATGGTCCCCCCAAGAAATGTCAAAGAAGTTCAGAGATTGACTGGTCGCCTAGCCGCCAAAGGGCTCCCGTTCTTCAAAGCCCTCAGGGGGGCTAAAGGATTTGAGTGGGGGCAGCAGCAACAGGAGTCCTTTGACCAGCTCAAAGCTTACCTCGTCAATCCCCCTCTCCTTAGTAAACCGATCCCTGGCGAACCCCTCTACCTATACCTGGCAGCCTCGGAGCAGACCCTCAGTGCGGTCTTAGTAAGGGAAGAAGACCGGGCCCAGAAGCCCATCTACTATGTTAGCAAAGTGCTTCGGGACGCTGAGCTCCGATACCCGAAGATTGAAAAGATGGCTTATGCCCTGGTGATGGCCGCGAGGAAGCTTCGCCCGTACTTCCAGTCACATTCGGTGGTCGTTCTTACCGACCAGCCGCTGAAACAGGTTCTTCACAAGCCCGAGACTTCGGGACGCCTTATGAAATGGTCGATCGAACTGAGCCAACATGACATATCATATCAGCCTCGGACCGCGATCAAGGCTCAGGCGCTGGCCGAATTCATAGTTGAGAGTACCATCCCCGAGCCCAGCCAAACAGTGAAGGGACCCCCAGTCTGGTCGGTTTATGTTGACGGATCCTCCTGCAATGAGGGAAGCGGGGCAGGAGTCATTCTGGCGGGCCCAGATGACTTCATCCTTCAATACTCCCTCCGTATAAACTTCAAAGCCTCGAACAACGAAGCCGAATACGAGGCGCTAATAGCCGGTCTTGGAATGGCCCGAAATGCAGGGGCACAACGACTGCAGATCTTCAGCGACTCTCAGTTGGTCGTCAATCAGGTCCTCGGCGAGTATGAAGCCCGCGATGATAGGATGATCAAGTACTTGGCCAAAGTTAAGAGCCTCATGGCCCTGTTTGAAGAGGCCCTCATCCAAAGGATCCCCCGAGAAGAAAATGCTCAGGCCGACGCCCTATCCAAATTAGCCTCCTTTTCCCTTCAAGGTCTGGAGCAGACCGTATTGATAGAAGTCCTCCTGAAACCGAGCATAGAGAACGAAACACCTGACCCCGTTGAAACACTGCCCGTCCTCCTCGAAGACAACTGGATGAAACCCCTCGTCGAATTCTTAAGGGACGGACTCCTCCCCGAGGATCCGAGGGAAGCAAGAAGAATCAGAACCCGAGCCGAGCGTTATACATTAATCGAAGGTATCCTATATAAACGCTCCTTCACCCAGGTGGACGGTCGGCCTTACCTGAGGTGCCTCTCCCCCAGGCAAGCCGACTACGCCCTGCAAGAACTCCATGAGGGCATCGGCGGGGCCCATTCCGGCTCTAGAGCCCTAGCGCGCAAAGTGTTGAGCTACGGGTATTACTGGCCCACTCTCCTACGGGACGCTGAACGACACGTTCGGCAATGCAGCTCCTGTCAGAAGTATTCAGACATCCGACGCCTTCCGCAAGCACCGCTCACCTCCCTATCAAGTCCAATTCCCTTCGCCATGTGGGGGATGGATTTACTAGGGCCGTTTCCACCAGCTCCCGGACAGCTTAAGTTCCTAGTCGTGGCAGTCGACTATTTCTCGAAGTGGATAGAGGCCGAGCCCCTGGCCACAATCACCGAACATAAGGTCGTCCAGTTCTTTTAGAAAAATGTGATCTGCCGATTTGGCGTTCCCAGGGTCTTAATTACAGACAACGTAACGCAATTCACGGGAGCTGCCTTCTGAGCTTTATGCGAAGACCTCGCCATACAACACCGTTTCTCCTCCGTCTCTCACCCTCAGTCAAATGGCCAGGCCGAGAATGCCAACCGACAGATCCTTTCAGGCATTAAGAAGAGGCTAGACAAGTGTTCTAAAGGCTTGTGGGTCGATCAGCTGCCTAACGTGCTCTGGAATTACCGCACCACCAAGCGGACCCCAACAGGCGAGAGCCCGTTCAATCTCACCTATGGGTCCGAGGCCATCATTCCCCTAGAAGTCGGGATACCCTCTCCTCGTCTGATAGCTTATGAAGAAGAGCAGAACGCTAGAGAGCTTAGAGCAAGTCTAGATCTGATAGATGAAATCCGAGAGAGAGCTTCCATACGCCAGCAAACTTACCGAAGGAGGATCGAGCTAGCGTACAACAAAAGAGTCCGCCCAACGGACCTCAAAGAAGGGGACCTGGTCCTTCGAAAGTTGGCCATCTCGTTCCCTGGTCAGAAAAGCAAATTGGCCCCGAACTGGGAGGGACCTTACAAGATCTCTAAAGAAGTCCGCCCCGGCACGTACAGACTAGAAGATCTCGAAGGCAGGGAGATTCCCAGGATTTGGAACGCCGACCATCTCTTAAAATACCAAGAGAGAACAGCAACGCCTCTCTAAGTAACTCGAGATGTCGAACCGTTCCTTTCCTGTTACTTATGGTAATTCTTTTTTATTTTTCATTGTAATAACGGCTAGCAACTTTAGAAGCAGCCGATCATTGGATATTAGTAAATAAAGTTTTTCATATTTTTGCTACTATTACATCTCTCTGCTTTTAACTTTTTAATCTAACGATGGTTCGGAGTCCAACACTTGGCTCGATTCTACTTCACAAGTTCGCTCCTAAGCGAGCTAGAAGTAGTTCACCATTCGGAATTGCTCCCACAATCCTTAAACTAATCTAACAATGGTTCGGAGTCCAACACTTGGCTCGATTCTACTTCACAAGTTCGCTCCTAAGCGAGCTAAAGGTAGTTCGCCATTCGGAATTGCTCCCACAGCCGTTGAATGGTTCGGAGTCCAACACTTGGCTCGATTCTACTTCACAAGTTCGCTCCTAAGCGAGCTAGAAGTAGTTCGCCATTCGGAATTGCTCCCACAACCCTTAAACTAATCTAACGATGGTTCGGAGTCCAACACTTGGCTCGATTCTACTTCACAAGTTCGCTCCTAAGCGAGCTAAAGGTAGTTCGCCATTCAGAATTGCTCCCACAGCCGTTGAATGGTTCGGAGTCCAACACTTGGCTCGATTCTACTTCACAAGTTCGCTCCTAAGCGAGCTAGAAGTAGTTCGCCATTCGGAATTGCTCCTACAACCCTTAAACTAATCTAACGATGGTTCGGAGTCCAACACTTGGCTCGATTCTACTTCACAAGTTCGCTCCTAAGCGAGCTAAAGGTAGTTCGCCATTCGGAATTGCTCCCACAGCCGTTGAATGGTTCGGAGTCCAACACTTGGCTCGATTCTACTTCACAAGTTCGCTCCTAAGCGAGCTAGAAGTAGTTCACCATTCGGAATTGCTCCCACAACCCTTAAACTAATCAAACGATGGTTCGGAGTCCGAAGATTGGTTCGATTCTACTCCGCAAGTTCGCTTCTAAACAAACTGGAGGTAGTTCGCCACTCGCGATCGCTCCCCTAACTGCCGAACCACAAGCAACGATCCGAGGCCTGATACTTGTGCCTGGACGCGCTTCGTGGGCTCGCCGCCCAACTCTCCTCACAAGGCTACATGATCGGATACCAGGGACAAAGTTCGGCACCACTGGCCGAACATTCACCTCACCGGTCGACAAACAAGCATGCAGCCAACTTAGAAGCCTCGGCACAGCAAACAATAGTCGCGAAAGTAAAGAACACACAAGGTCGGCAACAACATTTTATTAATGAACCGGATGCGGTACAACGACGGACACAGCAGAATTACAAGTTGTTAAAGAAAAAGTTACAATGCCGACTTATTACACTTGGCAAAAAAGAAAAAATATACAAAAGCTCTCGGAGCCGACGTCTTCAGCGCTTTTTTGGGGCCGGTGCGTTCTGCTTCAACGACACTCGAGAGTGACGACGCTTGTCTCCGGAGCGCGACCCCAGGCCAGCGAATTGAGATGTATCCTCGGCATCGCTCCTCGTAGCTACTCCGACGGATGCTCCGCTCGACGAAATTGCTACCGAGCTCTGCGCGTCCCCCGGACTAGGATGGCCGATCCGCTGACGGGTCGCCATCTCGTAGAAAGTAATGCCCCGATCACTCTCCGCGCGAGTGCACGACGTGCTTCGGACGTTGATAGGTCCCGAGTGTGGCTTGAGACGAGCCACTTCCGCCTCCAACTCCGAGATCCGATCACGCAACGAGTCGTCTTTGACGTTGACTTCGAAACGAGGGGGTATCGCGGAGTCCGGAACTCTTGATCGGCTGGCAATGAGGCGCCGAAGATGGGTGACCTCGATGCTTTTATCCACTGTCGCCCTCTTCAGCGCTTCGACCTCGGCAGTCAACTGGACCCGTTCGGTCGTCAACTTGGCCACTTCGGCCGTCAGCCCCTCGCCCTCACTCCGAAGCTTCGCCTCTACGGACTGCAGATGCTGTATCTCGGAAAGCAAGTCATCCCTCTCCGCTGTTATTTTGGACAAGTTATGACGGATGCACTGAATCCGAATCTCATTACTGAAAGCAGTTGGCGAATATTCACCTTCACCCGCGGGGGTAAGCTCGGTGATCCTGCTTTCTAAACGGCGAATCTCGATATCTCGCCGGCCGAGGACGAGCTGGAGATGGTTCCTCTCGCTTTCAGCTCGGCGCAATCCGAGCTCGACTTCGTAGAGCCGCTCTCGACACCTCGCCAGACACAACCTCGTCGCCCCTAGGCCAGCCTCGGCTCGAACTTCCTCGTCCGACCGCGTAGGCTCGACATCTTGGGCAACCACGATAAGCTGCAAAGAGATCGAAGTAATCAGCAAAAAGATCGAATACCGCCGGAGCACCACACTTGGAATTTTTTTTTCTAAAAGCAGGAAACTCTCGAAACAAGAAGAGAATGTTCGGCGAAAAAGGGGCAAAAGACGGAGATCCGAACACCAATACTTCAAAAAAATTTCTTTTCATTCATTTCAAAAAGGCAGCGGTGGCCAGTCCGCTATTAGGCGTTACAATGATTGAAAAGAAAAACAAAAAAAAAACAACAACAACAACAAACAAAACAAGAAAGCGAGGAGCGGAGTCAAGGCCCGACCTCTTTCCCCGGGCGACGAGTTCGGGGGGGAGTCGGCTGTTCCGAAGGGGTCTCCACCCCAGCGGAGTGACCACAGTACCGGGGACCTCCTCGGTGACCTCGAGCTCTGCGTCACCTTCGCCATCCCCTTCCTCTTCCTCCCCCTCGGACTCAGGGTCGAAGCCTTCGACGTGGCCGGGGAAGAGCCTCCACCCCGAGACGTCCACCTCGGGGTACTCCTTCGACACCTAGTCGATGGCTGCCGCGAAGGCCTTCGCCATGTTCTGGGCGAGGAACCCCTGCGCCTTCTCCAGGGTCGCATCCTCCGCCGCCTTCGCAGCCGCCGCCTTGGCTGCCTCTGCTTCGGCCAGTTGCTTCGCCGACCCCTCCTTCTGACGAAGGAGCTCACCCTCCAACCTCGTCACCTCGGCCTCGAGGTGGGCCATCCTCGCCGACCTGCCCTCGTGCTCGACTCGGAGCTTGTCGAGCTCGTTCGACAGCCGAGCTTTTTCATTCCGAGCCTGGTCGGATTCTTGCTTGAGCTCCTTCTCCAGAGCTGTCAACCTCTCGGTGAGGTGACCAAAGTGGACGATGATCTGTAGCAAGGAAGAACACAAGGAGTTAGAAAAAGTTTTTTATGGATTAAAGGAGCACAACGAATGAAAGAAGTTCAAGCCTTACCGACACCGCCGAACGAGCGATCTCGATCACGTCATCGCCCTCTCGCCCGGCCTCCATGGCGGCTCGGTCCTTCGGAGTGGCGAGGTGCTTGATGGCCTGCATGCTGGCCAGCGAGTTGCCAAGGAACCCGTCGTGCTTCCGGACTTGCCAGTCCGGAATGTGAATCCTTTTGTGCTCCTCCGTCAGGAGCTCCTCGGCAACTTCCGTCAGGGGCGGCGTCGCCATTCCCAGGGCTGCGGCGATAGGGAACTCGCCAACAGCTGCCGGAGCCGAAGTCCCGACCACGGCGCCGTCAGGACTGTCGAGGATCTCCACCTCCTCGACCTGGGCCGTGATCCTCAGCGCCTTTGAGGTCGACGGCAGCTTGGTCACGACCCTCTTGCGCTTCTTAAGGGCCTTGCTCGCGAGTCCCGCCCTTAGCGCCAGCACTGTATCGTAATCCATGGTTTCTGCATCAAGAACAAAAATATTGATTAACACTTTGCAAATAACAAGGAAGAGAGTACGGAAATTAAAAACATAAACGAGAGCCGCGTACTGGGATCTACGCGGCAAAGCCCTCCCTTGTAGAGGATGTCCTCCGTGAGCTCCCTCCAGTCGAGCTTCGGCCGATCTAGGAGAATCCGGACCGCCTTTTCTTCTTCTACAAAAAGCTTCGGGAGCGCCCTCGCCCGCTTCGGCACCCCTTCTATCCAGTCCGAGGGGATCGGCCATGCCTCTCGACTCCGCACAACGACCCACTTCTCTCGCCAGTGCTTAATGGAGTCAGGGCATATCACGAGCCTGCCACCGTGCCTCGGAGTCAAGTAATA
Organism: Hemerocallis citrina; assembly: GCA_017893485.1. Classification (NCBI taxonomy): domain Eukaryota; kingdom Viridiplantae; phylum Streptophyta; class Magnoliopsida; order Asparagales; family Asphodelaceae; genus Hemerocallis; species Hemerocallis citrina. The sequence continues at coordinate 63,288,515 of CM030358.1, forward strand.
CCGGTACTCCGACTTATTCCCTTGGTGGAGCCGGTATAACGTCCGAAGCACGTTCAGCTGCGGCTCGATCCCTGCGGCCTGGCAGTGAAGAACAAAGCCATTTATTACTCGCCACGCGTTCGGCATGAGTTGGATGGGGCTGACCCCGAACCAACTCACCACTGTCACGGCGAACGCGTGGAGAGGTAGCCGAGCCCCGACGATAAAGGCATCGACCGGCCAGCAACACATGTTCACTGGCAACGGCGAATTGGCCCTAACCCCGGGACCCGGCAACATGACCTCGAACTCCTCCGGGATGTGGAAAGAGTCCCGGAGCACTGCTAAATCCTCCTCGCGCAGGATCGACGCCGCATCGTCCGCCTCTGTAGTTTCCCTCGCGGCATTCTCCTCGAAGGACCTCCCTCTCCCATGAACAATTCGCTCGTCCTGATCCTCCGGGAGCTGCCTAACTCTATGAAGCCCCGTCAGCGGCCCTGGCAGCTGTCCGTACTCCCCCATCCTCTTCGGATCCACAACAATCGAATCCTTGCCGAATACCTTCTTGCCCTTCGTCGGAGTCGACTCCTCGACCTCAAGGGAGGGCTCGGACCAAGATATCTCTTCGGACACAGAAGCTACAGACATAATTTAGAAGTTACCTTAAAGAGAATGGCAGCCGGAAAACTTCGCCGGAAACAAACATCGGTCACCGAAAGAAATCGCCTAAGCACAAGAGATCGCCTGAGCAAAAGGGTGAAGAAATGAGAAATAAGCAAGGGGGTGGGGATTTATAGAGAGATGCGCGCCAAACGAGGATAATGGGCCAGTACGACCGGCCCATATACACAAAACGACAAAGCGACCCCAATCGTCGCATTGTTTGCCATGCCTAATCATGCGTTGCATTTAATGCGTGTCTTATCTGATGGAAGCCCAGAGGTCGCCGCAATTAATACACGTCCCACCTGTCAGAATTGTCAGAAGTTGTCAGAAGTTCAGAGGACGCACGGTAGCTACAAACTTCTATGACGAAAAACGACAAGTCAAGGACCTCGACACCATGAGCCGAGCGTTCTCGGAACCGACCCTGTTACGGGGAAAAATCCGAGTTCGGCACCATGAGCCGAGCGTTCTCGGAACCGACCCTGTTACAGGGAAAAATCCGAGTTCGGCACCATGAGCCGAGCGTTCTCGGAACCGACCCTGTTACGGGTTAAAATCCGAGTTCGGCACCATGAGCCGAGCGTTCTCGGAATCGACCCTGTTATGGGGAAAAATCCGAGTTCGGCACCATGAGCCGAGCGTTCTCGGAACCGACCCTGTTACGGGGAAAAATCCGAGTTCGGCACCATGAGCCGAGCGTTCTCGGAACCGACCCTGTTACGGGGAAAAATCCGAGTTCGGCACCATGAACCGAGCGTTCTCGGAACCGACCCTGTTACGGGTTAAAATCCGAGTTCAGCACCATGAGCCAAGCGTTCTCGGAACCGACCCTGTTACGGGGAAAAATCCGAGTTCGGCACCATGAGCCGAGCGTTCTCGGAACCAACCCTGTTACGGGGAAAAATCCGAGTTCGGCACCATGAGCCGAGCGTTCTCGGAACCGACCCTGTTACGGGGAAAAATTCGAGTTCGGCACCATGAGCCGAGCGTTCTCGGAACCAACCCTGTTACGGGGAAAAATCCGAGTTCGGCACCATGAGCCGAGCGTTCTCGGAACCGACCCTGTTACGGGTTAAAATCCGAGTTCGGCACCATGAGCTGAGCATTCTCGGAACCGACCCTGTTACGGGAAAAATCCGAGTTCGGCACCATGAGCCGAGCGTTCTCGGAACCGACCCTGTTACGGGGAAAAATCCGAGTTCGGCACCATCAGCCGAGCGTTCTCGGAACCGACCCTGTTATGGGGAAAAATCCGAGTTCGGCACCATGAGCCGAGCGTTCTCGGAACCGACCCTGTTACGGGTTAAAATCCGAGTTCGGCACCATGAGCCGAGCGTTCTCGGAACCGACCCTGTTACGGGGAAAAATCCGAGTTCGGCACCATGAGCCGAGCGTTCTCGGAACCGACCCTGTTACGGGGAAAAATCCGAGTTCGGCACCATGAGCCGAGCGTTCTCGGAACCGACCCTGTTACGGGTTAAAATCCGAGTTCGGCACCATGAGCCGAGCGTTCTCGGAACCGACCCTGTTACGGGAAAAATCCGAGTTCGGCACCATGAGCCGAGCGTTCTCGGAACCGACCCTGTTACGGGGAAAAATCCGAGTTCGGCACCATCAGCCGAGCATTCTCGGAACCGACCCTGTTATGGGGAAAAATCCGAGTTCGGCACCATGAGCCGAGCGTTCTTGGAACCGACCCTGTTACGGGGGAAAATCCGAGTTCGGCACCATGAGCCGAGCGTTCTCGGAACCGACCCTGTTACGGGGAAAAATCTGAGTTCGGCACCATGAGCCGAGCGTTCTCGGAACCGACCCTGTTACGGGAAAAATCCGAGTTCGGCACCATGAGCCGAGCGTTCTTGGAACCGACCCTGTTACGGGGAAAAATCCGAGTTCGGCACCATCAGCCGAGCGTTCTCGGAACCGACCCTGTTATGGGGAAAAATCCGAGTTCGGCACCATGAGCCGAGCGTTCTCGGAACCGACCCTGTTACGGGGAAAAATCCGAGTTCGGCACCATGAGCCGAGCGTTCTCGGAACCGACCCTGTTACGGGGAAAAATCTGAGTTCGGCACCATGAGCCGAGCGTTCTCGGAACCGACCCTATTACGGGGAAAAATCCGAGTTCGGCACCATGATCCGAGCGTTCTCGGAACCGACCCCGTTACGGTGGAAAATCCGAGTTCGGCACCATCTGCCGAGCGTTCTCGGAACCGACCTCGTTACGGGGAAAGATTGGACCACGAATCGTACCGAACTCCTTCTCAGCACTTATAACCGTGCCGAACTCTCCCCCCTCTTCGGAAAGATGGGCCGAACTGCATGCAGACCCCGGCCTCCTAGTAGGCGGGCTCTAGAAGGAGCCCAAAGCATGGTACGAGCACAGGCGCCCCTCAACAAAGGAAAAAGGTCGAACCATCCACCAAGAGATCGCAAAAAAATAATTAAAAACTTGGGAAATCAAGAAAGAACTCCGGAAAGGCAATGAGGAGCGCCTTCCCGTCCCCAGGCGAGCGATTAGTGCCAAAAACCATATTCTAAGACCCCCAAACGTCGGATTAGCGCTTCGTAAAGCTAAAAGGATATCCCCGCAAGAGCACCACATGACCTAGGAAGCTCAGGGGCTACTCGGAGCTCAACCCACTTGAAAAATCGCCGAAATACCCCCTTCAAGACTCGAAAACCTCCTGCTTGGGCTCCGACACAACCCCACTAGCCATTAAAACAGTCAAACTACTCCACAAAGGCCAATCAAACTCAGCCTTTAGGAGTGGGGGGCTCGTGATATGGCTAAAAATGGGGGTTAATCGGAACCTTCCAAATCGGGCACGAATCTTGAAGCCCAGGGGTAAGACGGTAATTTCACCCATAAATAGGGTCTGAGATGGGTACTGGATCTCCCCGATACAGACCCAATAACCCGCAAACGGACCCACTTCAATCGGGCGCAGGTCTCAACCAGCAATAAAGCCCGATCAGAGGGATAGAATTAAGGCCCCTAATTAGATCCTAATCAACGGCCCTGATTCATGCCTGTCCCTCCACTGGGGATTAGGGATTACATTCCTAATCTGTTTACAAGGAGAATATTCCTTATCAGATCACGGGGATCACATTCCTAATCTGTTCCCTAAGGCGCCTATAAATACCCCCCATCCATCTCCATTAAGAGGTAATCAATCTTTCACCAGTTTTTGCGCTCTTTCATAATCTCTCTGATTACTGACTTGAGCGTCGGAGGGTGCGTCGCCGGGAACAACCCCGGTGTCTCGCACTTTTTGCAGGTGAACGGCGGGAGCGACGGTCAGACCTCGACGGAACAGGTATACAGGTTTACTATTCAGTTTTCCTAAGAATCCACAAATTCATCTGTTTGCCCCCACACCAAATTTAGCGGCAACAGTAGTAGTTGCACCTTTTTTTATAACTTCCGTATTCTTTGCGGGTTCACATACACCATTTGAATGACAGAAAATGGGAGTGCTCCACTTGTCTTGTACAATTTGCTCTGCTCTTATTGTTTATTTCAGGTGTTCTTCGTGTAGAAACAAGTTGAGATGCCACTTTTCCTGTTTTAACCTACACTTGTTCATACGATCTCTAGAATTTCCCTTAGACTATTCGTTTTGTATTGTTTGTAGATCGTCCATCCTTCAGTTTCTTGCATTTTCTAAATACATTTAAATAGTCTAATATGATATGCTTAGATTCAGCTATAAAATTAAGGATCATAACATTGATTTTAAAAAAACTATAGTTGATTTACTCATGGGTAGATTAAAAAAAACAGAAAAAAACTCAAACTCATACTCAAGTAAAATTTAGAAAGGTTTGGACCGATATCTATGGCATGATTTGTTTATTTTCTATGAGATCATCATCCCAAATTTAGGGTTTCGATTTCATTGTCATCTGATCTATTTGTAGGAGTCTTGATTGATTTGGATATACTTTTGGAAGTCTCATATTAGATCTGTGTTCTATATTACGTTTTAGTTGTTTTGTAACGAATTTTCATATGAAACTCTAATCTGTACTTGGTTTATTAACTAATGTTTATTTGTTCTGCAATATTCTACAATTATGTTTAAAAATCATGCAGTCAAACTTAGTTTACGTATGAGTTGTTAACTATTAAAACACTTTTGAAACTACATGAATGTAAAAGAAATTTTGTTCCAAATAGGATGATTCAATTTTCATACCCATGAATCCATGATTAATCAGAGCCACCAGTGGGACACCGTGGCAACCAAAAATCTCCTTCATGGGTATATGGTATCAATGTATCATATAGAGTGGTAGAAGAGTAGGAAATCCAATGGCGGCCTCCAGCCTTCTTCCTTGTCATTCTATAAAATATCATATACATGTGGGTATAAATGAATTTTTTTCTCTCCCACTATTAGGTATGTAATGTCTTTCAAAATTTTGTAAAGGCCAACGACCCCCCACTTGTGAGTCGTGTAGGTTTGGTCTTTCTATTCATTTTTTTTTGTTAATTATAGTATTAGTAGTAGTAGGCAGAGAGAGGGAGAGAGTTTTATTCAATTTTTCATTAAATTACAAAATGAGAAGAGAGAAACAGTTTCATAGTGAAGTAAGTTTGTGTTAGGCTGAATATGCATTGAGTTCATTGCCTTATCCTTCAATTTAGCCTAAACTAGAAACTGTGTATGTTTCTGTGTGCGTGCACTCTAAAGTCCAAATTTTCCCCACTTTTATATTAAATCAGACTTAACTTAAAGGGTGGCCATTTAAGTGGAAACACACGCAAAGTTGATGTTTATGACAGTTCTCTAATTGGACTCATTGAGCAATAATTTTTTTGCACATGTTGTGAAATAATGGAATGTGACTTATCTGATGAAGTATGTGAATATAATTGGTCAAGATTTAAGGGCACGCTATATTTTTTCTTACTTTAGGTTTCTGCACTTTGGCAGCATTTTTCTTGCTGCCTTCTTGTTCTTATTCTTTTTGTTCCTGATCCTGGCATATATCATGAAAAACATGAACTTAAACAATAGATAAGAATACCGGAATGCATATATATGTTTGATCTATGTCCACAGCCTACCGACAATCTGCACCATTGATAAATAAATAAAAATTTGCAAACTCCTTCACTTTTAACACACTTTTTTTCCCCTGATATACAATGATTACCTCTTTTTTCCATGAAAAAAAACTGATTACATCCAGTATAAAAATATACTATATATCACATAACAAACTTATGATTCGACAAATTTACATTACAAAAGTAGTAATTTGGATTGGAGTTTGAATCAAAATTATCGGGCCATTGTACACCTTCTGCTATGGTTATTGGTCTCAGACTCTCAGTTAATTTGGATTGGAGTTCGGATCAAGATATAGTTAATCAATCATTGAACTGCATATCATTTATTGGCCCACAAGCTGCTTCTAAATGTTTTGGAAGACATGTTCCACATGTCAATGAATATATTTGTTCTAAGCATAATTCTGCCAAATAAGATGAGAAAAAGAGCAATATTATCATTAGGAAAAAGATGATACATTCTTTTAAAAAATGTTCAAACAGATAAAACAAGAAATAATCACAACATGAAGTGGATACAAAGATGGTAAAGAAAAGAACTCTTACACAATCAGATATCATTGAACTAATCATACTAATATTATTGCCAATAGTACTCTTTATCTATACTTACCATCACTACAGATGTAAAGTTCATTAAGTGTTACTACAGAGAGAAGCTACTTTCATCACATTCAACCTTTAACTCTAAAGGATGCAATCAATGTTAAAAAGACAAATCACGAAACTATAAATCTACCATTAGAAATGATTTAAGTTGTTAAATGAAGGTACTAAGAGACTGCACATGTCAAAATGAAGTGTACTAAATGGAAGTATGTTTAGATAAAATTTTCACCATTTATGTGCACCAAGTCACGTGCACTTGGTGCACGGTAAATTCCAACTAGTATATATATATATATATATATATATATATATATATATATATATATATATATATATATATATATATATATATATATATATATATATATATAGCTTTTGCTCAGTTGAAAACGGGTTCGTTTTTAATGGGTTGGAAAACGCAGCTCTCAACCGTCCGATCGATCTTGATCTTGATCAGCGGATCAGATCAAGATCCGCTTAAGTCTCCCACTAACGTTCCCAAAAGCGGAGGGGTATTTTCGTCACTTCACGCCAAAAAACATTTGGGACTTAACATTTTTTAGGCGTGGAGTTTTTTTGTCGAAAAATTCACTTAGGCCGTTGTTTCCAACAACGGCCTAGGTTGTTTGAATTTTATTTTTTGAAAAAAATTGTACTTAGGGCCTAGGTTATTTTTTTAAAAAAAAAGTCTCAACTTAGACCGTTGTAAGGAACAACGGCTTAACTATGTACAAGTGTTTTTCCAAACACTTGTACATACTCAGATCTTCATCTCCCTCACAACTCTCTCTCGCTAGTTGAGCTCGATAAACCCAATTCCCCAACCGGAGCTGTCTCTCTATCGAACTGAAAACCCTACCTCTCTCTTGATCGTTGCTTTTCACCGAATCTCTCCCTATTCTCAGTCTCTAGACCTCTTCCTTTGAAGATCCCAATTACAAACAAACCCTAACCCATACGAAATCTATCCAACCCTAAAACCCTAATCCCCCTAAATTAGCCAAACACTACTCCCCTTCCTTTCTCTACAGCAGCAACTTTGCGGCCTCCCGAACACCCTCATTGTTGAAGGTACTAATTTGTTCCCACTTGAATAGTTCTAACTAGGCTAATTGATTGGAAAATTTTCACCCATGTTTGAGTGTACAATTGATATATTATGCGTAGGTTTTTATAGAGTAGGTAATTCTAGTTTAATTGGGAAAGTAGATGTTGTATTAGTTGTTGTTGTTTGTTGTTCGATGTTAGTAATAGCGCACAAAGCGAAAAAAAATTTATGCAACTTTGCGAGTACGTCGGACACGCCATACACAACCCAACACAATTCGTAGAAGTGTGTTTGGATTCACGGTTTGAAGTGTACGCCCGTGTATCGCTTTCAATTCATTCCTGTGAGTGAAAGGATACATCGGCGTATTTTGCAATCCGTGAGTCGAAATCGACCTCTACAAATTTGGTTGGCTCATGTGTTTTGCTGCCGTCCCACTCCGAAACTTTAGGAATTTTTTGATCTCGTTTGTGTGGATTTTTACCGTATATCAAACAACAACCTCAGTTCAAGAATGAGGGGAATGCGAGCGAGACACGGCCTTATCTTGCAAACCGTGGATCGGAACTTACTTGTAGAAGTTCCGTTACCTTGTGCGCGGCAAGCTGGGCCCAATAGAAGAGTTTTGTATTTATATGACATCGTTTTCGACGTGTTGTCACTTATTTTGCTTCGTATGTATATATCACAATCGTTTGTTAACAAGCTGTTTTATATATAATGTGTTATTAATTGACCAATAATATATTTTTACCCCAGATGAACAACGATACGGAGAGTTCTGCTGCCGGCGATAATTTTGTGCGGGTAGAACCAATCACTGATTCCATGCCGATAGTTGAAGACCATCTGAAACCAAAGTTAGGTATGACATTCCCCACTTTAGTTGAAGCCGAGAATTTTTATTTTTCATATGCCCGTTGTGGGGGTTTTGCAATGCGTAAGGGTGAAAATAAATTAAAGGGGGGGAATGGAAGTAGATTAGTCATATCTTTGTAATAAAGCTGGGTCGTCGCCGGGTCAACATAGTGATGGTAGACGGGGAACAACCTGTAGAACGGGTTGCAAGGCTTGCGTTCGTGTAAAATTGAACGAAGCAAGTAATACGTGGGTGGTGTATTCATTTCACGAAGAACAAAATAACGAATTCACCTCATCCGGTAGAAGGCACCTTTTGCCCCGGAACATGTCCGTGTCAAATACGGACAAAAGGATAATAGATCAAATGAACCAAGCTAATATCCAAACATGTCGACAAATGCTCTTCTTCGAAAGTGCTAGTGGTGGTCACGATGAAGTAGGATTCACAGAAAAAGATGTTAGAAATTTGCTTAGAGATTCGCAAGAAGCATTGAAAGGACACGATTCTACAATGCTAATTGATTTTTTCAAATCTAAGAAACAGACGGATCCTTCATTTTTTTATGACATTCAAGTCGATCCCGAAGGGCGGTTGTCACATTGTATGTGGGTAGATGGTATTTGTAGGATGAATTATGAATAATTTGGCGATGTAGTTTGCTTTGATGCCACGTACAATACGAACCGTTACAGAATGTTATTTGTTCCCTTTGTTGGAGTGAATCAACATTGGCAATCGACTTTCTTAGGAGGTGGGTTCATTCCAAATGAGACGACCTCTTCGTTTGAATGGTTCTTTGAAAAGTGATTAGGGGTTATGAATCGTGCTCCATTCGGTATGGTCACCGATCAAGACCGTGGGATCGCTGCCGCAGTTAAGAAAGTTTTCCCTCCAGACTCGGCATCGTTTTTGTATTTGGCACATTCTGGATAAGTTACCCCAGGAGGTTCGTCTTTCGACCGATGTCGACAAGTTTAGGGAGTCTTTGAAGAATGTAATCTACAATTCCGAATATATACATGAATTTGTAGAAAAGTGGAATATTTTGATTTCGCAATATGGATTAAAGAGTAACAAATGATTGAACGATATATTTGGTATCCGTGAAAGTTGGGCACCCATCTACGCTAAAGATTCTTTTTGGGCCGGCATGTTGAGTAGCCAACGGGTTGAGTCCGCACATTCTGCCCTAAAGCATCATACAGAAAAAAAAATATTCCCTGCATGAATTTGCCATCATCTTCGACCGTTTTTTGGGAAGGTAAAGACACGATGAATTGAAAGAAAATCATCGTAACCGTGAGAAGAGACCGAAGTTGAAGAGCGAATGGGCTTTGGAGGTACAGATGGCAAAAACATGTACTTTGAAAATAGTTTACAAATTCCAAGATGAAGTCACAAAAAGCTTCATGTACAATGTGACATTTGTTGCCGATCTTGAGACACCAGATAGTTCAACCTTCCATGTGATACTCTGTGGAGAATCAGAACCGGCTCGCCTTCTTCAATTATGCAAAATCAATGGAATTATTACATGTGCATGTCACTTGTTCGAATTCGTTGCCATTCCTTGCAGGCATATTTTAGCTGCACTTCGTTTCTGCCATCACACTTCCCTCCCGGATGTATATATTATAAGAAGATGGACTAGGGATGTGATGAGAAGAAATTATACATCAGTTCCAACCGAACCCAATACCGAAAATTTTGCTTCTTGATATTGTGAGTTGTGCTACCATGCAAAACTGATTGTTGATCTCGGTTGTTCCTCCAATGAGAGTTACAAATACACGTTGGAGAATTTGCAGAAGATCATTGACGGGGTTTCTCGGCTACAACTCGGATTAGGTGAACAACCGGAACAGGCCTCACAACCACATGACAGTGTCGAACCCGGAGGTAGTTCACAACCGCATGGTTGTGCACAACCTCATGATCAAGGGAGTTGACACATACCTACACGCATTAGTGACCCACAGCAGTGCACGACAAAGGGAAGGTCTCGCGCCAAAAGATTGAGACCGATTAGAGAGCAACTCCGCATAAAAAAACCGAGAAGGTGCGGAAGATGCGGCATTGTCTAAATGAATCATGATTCAAGAAATTGTCCAACTTTATTTGAGGTGTAAGACTCATACTTTATTTGTTTGTCCCTCGTTTAAATTTATTATACTTTATTTGTGGCAAATGAGTTTCTTACTAACTAAACCTAATCTTTCAATGAAGGCAAGAAGTGATTCCTTCCGAAGAAGACAGTTCTGAGTCGAGATATGACGATCCACTGTGAATTGTAATTTTTAAAATGTAATTGTTCGATATATTTTTAACTCTTTGTGCAACTTGGTTAATTACCTTTGATTGGTAACTGTAAATGTTCTTGAGACTTAAGTGTCGTTTGTTTGTGTCGTTTGTTAATATTGTTGTTGTACGCAAATGTTGGTTTGTAACTCAATTGTATCAGCTGTAGTTGTACTTGTAGTTGTAAATATTTTTTTTTAAACCAAGGCCGTTGTTGGAGACAACGCCATCAGTTATTTGATGAGTTTTGATTGGTATTCTATATAACTAGTTAAAAAGAGCAACAAATCACAGAGCAAAACAATATGTTTTTGATAACCTAGTCCGTTGTCTCCAACAACGGCCTAAGTTATAGTAAAAAAAGTGTTATTTTGGGGGTGCTCTCTGACTTGTTGAAGACAAAAGGAGCAACAAGTCAGAGAGCAACGCCATTTCTTATAAATACCTTAAGCCGTTGTCTCCAACAACGGCCTAGGTTATAGTCAAAAAGTTGTGATTTTTGGGGGTGCTCTCTGACTTGGAGAAGACCAAAGGAGCATCAAGTCAGAGAGCAACCCCATTTCTTATAAATACCTTAGGCCGTTGTAGTCAAAAAAGTTGTGATTTTGGGGGTGCTCTCTGACTTGGAGAAGACAAAAGGAGCAACAAGTCAGAGAGCAACACCTTTTTTTATAAATGCCTTAGGCCGTTGTCTCAAACAACGGCCTAGGTTATATACAAAATATTGTGATTTTGGGAGTGCTCTCTGACTTGGAGTTGACAAAAGGAGCAACAAGTCAGAGAGCAACACTATTTTTTATAAATGCCTTAGGCCGTTGTCTCAAACAACGACCTAGGTTATATACAAAATATTGTGATTTTGGGAGTGCTCTCCGACTTGGAGTTGACAAAAGGAGCAATAAGTCAGAGAGCAACACCATTTTTTATAAATGCCTTAGGCCGTTGTCTTTAACAACGGCCTAGGTTATATTGAAGAAGTTGTGATTTTGGGAGTGCTATCTGACTTGGAGTAGATAAATGGAGCAACAAGTCAGAGAGAAACACCATTTTTTAGTAAATACCTTAGGCCGTTATCTCTGATTAATTAATGTGGTTGAGGAGGACTTCAAGAATCTGGAGGGATACTTTAAATGTCTACAAAGGGATACTTTAAATGTCTCCAACAACGGCCTAGGTTGTAGCTTAATACTTGAAAAAAGAAAAAAGTCATGGTGCACCCCTTTATATAAATACCTTAAGCCGTTGTCTCTAATAACGGCCTAGGTATGAAATTTTTGGGATTTTTACAATTTTCCCTTTACTCTTTACGTACAGTCTTTGTGGAAATTTATACCAAAGATAGATGATCTACACTTGTATATCGTATAGCTATAATTTTTTATTTGCCCATTACTTCCACCTTTCAAACCAACATATAATCATGGTGGTTAAATATGTATAAAAAATAATATAAAATAATTCATCGGGATATCATCATTTATGGTAAGGTTAGGGTTAGGGTTAGGGTAAGGTTAGGGTTAGGGGATTTTTGTTAGATGGGTTTTCTGTTAGCAAACTCTGTTATTACGTGAAGCAATAGGAATATCATCATCATCACAGCTGCTCGAAGAACTGCACACAATTACTTCACGACGAGATTCCACATCCAAAATTTCCACAAAAGCAACAGTGGCCGGAAGTGTTTTAGAGTAATCTTTGAACTTTTTTCGGATACTCTTCACATTGGGTTATACATGTGGTCAAATATACATGTGGTTTTCTGTTATGGTTTCTCAATACATGATGGGCTATTTAGACCGTTTTTTCCGAAAATAATCAGATCCCGTTCTTGATGGCCAAGTAATTGGATCTGATTGCTCTCCGCTCAAAAGGGAACCGAATCTTTTTTATTTTTGGTTTCTTCTTGTCCATCATAATTATTGAATATTTTTGATATTCGGAGATGGGTTTTTGTATTTTAGGAGGGTGTTTCCGGAAGAGTGCATCAGATGAGTTTCGCACCTCTTCGTATTTCGGCGTCAAAAAGTCAGATATAGAAGAATTAATCTCTTACCTTATTGGTTTATACATGTTGGGATAACGACATGTGGGTTTCTACATGTGATTTTTTTCATATTGGTCTTGAAGACCATGTGGGGATGTACATATGGTTTTCCCCATATATAGGCAACATGTGGGGATCTACATGTGGTTATGTACTTTAGGTTTTTCCCATATTGAAGTATCTGCAATAATAGTCGGCAGGTGTTATCCTAAATAAAATGAACACTTCATGTGGCGACATAGACTAAACATGTGGTTTTTTCCATATATGGTCTACATGTGGGGATCTACATGTGGTCTTTTCAATAATGAATTTGTTCTCCTACATGTGATCAATCCAGTTCTTGATGGCCAAGTAATTGGATCTGATGGCGTGGCGGTCTAAAGCGAACTTAGGCTTTTCCTATAGGGATATCATCATCATCACAGCGTCTCGAAGAACTGCACACAATTACTTCACGACGAGATTCCACATCCGTATTGGTCTTGTTGCTGTACATGTGGGGATGTACATATGGTTTTCCCCATATATAGGCTACATGTGGGGATGTACATGTGGTTTTTTCCATATATAGGCTACATGTGGGGAAAAAGCACAAGGACCGAGGATATAAAAGAAGAACCAGATGATTCAAGCTACATAAGGATGATTCCTGCTAACTTAGGACCTAGTCTTGCGTTGTGCTAACGTCACGCAGCTATCCCATTAATTCTCCTTCTTCATCTCTATCTGCACCTTTCCTTCAGTCTCTATTAACAGAGAATCTGCACCACTCTGTACATAATCTCTCTAATGAACGGCTTGTACATGTGAGATTCTCGAAAAAATGTGTCTGCTATTTCATTGTACATGTGGATTTTCTCAAGTATGGTCCACATGTGGGGAGCTACATGTGGTTTGTCTCTTACATGTGGGGATGTACACTTGGTTTTTTTCATAATGAACTTGTTCTACTACATGTGATCAGATCCATTTCTTGATGGCTAAGTAATTGGATCTGATGACTCTGCGCTCTAAAGCGAACTGAATCTAAAGCAATAGGGTATGAACTTTTTTGGATTTGCAAGAAGTTCACACATCTTCTTCCCAATCTTGTGGAATTCTTCCCAGTTGCATGTCTGGAGAATGTCTTCAGGAACATCTTCATGTAAATAATGTCCGAGGATTTTGAAGATTATATATTATTATTCAAGCCAGACATAGAAGAATTAATCTATTATCTTATTGGGTTATAAACATGTGGGAATCTACATGAGGTTTTTCCGATATATTGGCTACATGTGGGAATATACATGTGTTTTTTCCCATATATAGGCTACATGTGGGGATCTACATGTGGCTATGTACTTTAGGTTTTTCCCATATTGAACTTGTTCTACTACGAAGAGAAAAAGAGTGGAGACCCTAACCCTACATTAACCCTAACCCTAACCCATCACCCTACTTTTCTAACCCTACAATAACCCTAACCCTAACCTACAAATCATATTTTATTGATTTTTATGAAAACAAAATACCAATTAATTTGTGTTAATTTTTTTATTCGTTTGATGGTATCGATTTTATATTGATTAGTTAGGTGGCTAGGAATAGGAATGGAAATAAATAAAAAATATAAACAAAAAAACATACATATGAATGTCTATTTTGTAGAGTTCAGAAGACAATGTATGTAAAGAGTGGAGAGACACATGTGATTAATGATAGAACTTAAATATCTATAAACTCTTTACTGGAAACTTATTACCTATCAACTCCCAACTACAAATGTTAACGTAATTAATGATAAACAAAAACAAGATCTTACCGCAAATGTTTTCCTTGCAAAAACCTTAACCCTACAATAACCCTAACCAAACCCCTAACCCCCGCTAACCCTAACCTCACCTTTAACCCCCATTAACACTAACCTTAACCCTAACCCTAACGAATGATATAGTTTTTTTTAATATTTTCTGTACATATTAAAACATCGTGATTATGTAGTGGTTAGTTAGGTGTAGTCAAATTAAAAAATTAAAAAATTTATAAATGTTATACAAGCCAAGTTATCATCTATCTTTTGTATAAAGTTCCACAGAGATTGTTCGTAAAGAGTGAAGAGAAAATTGAAAAAAGCAAACAACGTGTAACATTTGGCCTACTTCCTAGGCCGTTGTTGGCGACAATGGCCTATGGTATAAACATTATTTTGGGGAGCTGCTCTCTGACTTATTGCTATTTTTAACACCAGCAAGTCGAGAGCACCCCAAATTGTGTATATTTTAGACCTACTACCTAGGCCGTTGTTGGAGACAACGACCAAGGGTATAAGCATTATTTTGGGGTGCTCTCTGACTTGTTGCTATTTTTAACACCAGCAAGTCGAGAGCACCCCAAATTGTGTATCTTTTTGGCCTACTACCTTGGCCATTGTTGGAGACAACGGCAAGGATATAAACATTATTTTGGGTGCTCTCTGACTTGTTGCTATTTTTAACACCAACAAGTCAGAGAGCAAGACAAATTGTCTATCTTTTTGGCCTACTACCTAGGCCATTGTTGGAGACAACGACCAAGGATATAAACATTATTTTGGGGTGCTCTCTGATTTATTGCTATTTTTAACACCAACAAGTCAGAGAGCAAGACAAATTGTGTATCTTTTTGGCCTACTACCTAGTCCGTTGTTGGAGGCCAAGGGTATAAACATTATTTTGGGGTGCTCTCTGACTTGTTGCTATTTTTAACACCAACAAGTCAGAGAGCAAGACAAATTGTCTATCTTTTTGGCCTACTACCTAGGCCGTTGTTGGAGACAGCGGCCAAGGGTATAAACATTATTTTGGGGTGCTCTCTGACTTGTTACTATTTTTAACACCAACAAGTCAGAGAGCAAGACAAATTGTCTATCTTTTGGCCTACTACGGCCTAGGGTATAAACAATATAGGGGAGCTGCTCTCTGACTTGTTGCTATTTTTAACACCAACAAGTCAGAGAGCAAGACAAATTGTCTATCTTTTTGGCCTACTACCTAGGCCGTTGTTGGAGACAACGACCAAGGGTATAAACATTATTTTGGGGTGCTTTCTGACTTGTTGCTATTTTTAACACCAACAAGTCAGAGAGCAAGACAAATTGTCTATCTTTTGGCTTACTACCTAGGCCGTTGTTGGAGACAACGGCCTAGGATATAAACAATATAGGGGACCTGCTCTCTGACTTGTTATTTTTAACTCCAATAAGTCAGAGAGCAAGACAAATCTTCCAACCTTAGTCCTACTACCTAGGCCGTTGTTGGAGACAACGACCTAGGTTTAAAAAATATATATTTAATCTACATGTGTACACAACAGCTGAAGCTGTTACACTTGAAAATTTAACCAAATTCCAAACACTTTGCCATCACCTACACTCTCCGAATAAATTCATATCTACAGCCGCCAAAATCACCAACCATATTTGACTATTAGCAATTAATAACAACAACATCAACTACACTTAAACTTACAAACCACAATTTCCACTAGTTAAGTTACAACAGGGATAAAACCAAAAAACAAAAAACAACAACAGACAAATTGTTTATGGTATTGGCTAAGTACCGGACGTGTATGGCTGTGGTGCTCGCCTCTTCCCAGCAGGGTTTCGACGCCGGAACGTGGTTGGTGACTCGGGGATTTCTTCTTCTCCTCCCTCCTCTTGTTGTACGTCTCCAACAACCCTCTCCTCACTCTCTTCTTCCTGCTCTTGTTCATAAGATGGATGTGAAGTTGAAGCTTGTTGTTCTCTCAGCTCACGTTCCCGTTGTCGCCCCATCAATGCAGCTGGCCTACCCCTCACGCTTTTATGTTGGCCCCTCGGTGACCTTAATGCTCGATCCAAACGTTCGGCCTCTCCCAAAACATCCGAATTGGTACGGCATGAAGAGAGCATCCTCTGAGCGAACCTCTTCATAGCCGTGCCCGCATTACTTTTTATTACCTCCGCGCATTCTTTTGCCATGTCCATCGTATTATCAATCTAAATAAAAAAACCCCAACAAAAATAATTACACAAATTTGGTAAATTAAACAATTCATGATCTTTAAATATAACAAACATTAAAAGAAATATGAAGATTGTAGTTACCACTGTACGTATAGCTTTGGCCTTCGATTGGAACATGGGTTGTGAACTAGAATAGGCGGGTGGTGGTTCAATCTCCCTCTCCTCAATTTCTCGTTGAACACCAGCAGGTAGTTCTGTATCGGGAGAGATGTGCAGACGTATAATTGATCTGTTCCATTGCATGTACTTCCCTTGCAGCTTGCCATCGTACTCTTCTACATTGGTAATTACAAGTTGAAACCGTTGCTCGTTCCATTCTACAACGTGAACACGATGGAAATCTGCCCAATCATGAGTAGGCATGCGACCGGTACCCCTCACGGCGTGTAACTCATGATTGTATAGGTTTTTGCAGCTTGGGGGACTATCCTGTTGAAGATCGAACTGACGAAGGACTCTCTCCGGTGGCGGATGCTCCACTATACCGAAGTTGATGAGTGGAGCCGTCGTCAGCCACAACTGCGACCCGGTGGTGCACATCGGCGGTAGTCTTCCCACCCGCTCGGGTGTATACTGCACCCAAATCACGAACTCTTCTCATAGTTGGTCGAGCTCGTCTCTGTAGTACATTATTACACTCTTAGGGTTGTCCTTGTAACTCCAACTACCAGCCCAATATACCCCTAAGGGTGCTAACAAAGCAGGATTTTCTGGTTGGGCCATCCAACCATCCGTTCGACAAAAAAAACTCCACGCCAAAAAAACGCTAAGTCCCAAACATTTTTTTGGCGTGAAGTGACGAAAATACCCCTCCGCTTTTGGGAACGTTAGTGGGAGACTTAAGCGGATCTTGATCTGATCCTCTGATCAAGATCAAGATCGATCGGACGGTTGAGAGCTGCATTTTCCAACCCATTGAAAACGAACCCATTTTCAACTATGCAAAAGCATATATATATATATATATATATATATATATATATATATATACACAAATGCATTGAAGTGAGGGAGAAAGGACAAAAAAAATTTAAAAACAAAATGGCAGTGAGAAAGAGTGAGAAAAGGACAAAAAAAAGTAAAAAAAAATTCAAAAAAATCCTAAAAGTGCCTGGGACAAGGGATGAAGTCCCGTCCAAGGCTATTGGGCTTTTTTATTGAATTGTGTTGGACGATACATAATGTACCGTCCGTTCCATTTTAAAAAAAATTTAATTAATCGGACGGAATATTATCCATTGTCTGTCGAATTTTTCGTATGCTGAATTGAAGCGACGGTGTTTTATTTGCCGTCCCACATTTCAGACGAAAGATTATCTTTCGTCTCATTTAATGGACGAAAGATAATATTTCATCAGCTATAATTTGGTATTTGCCAAACCGTCTCCTATATTTGGCAAAGAGTTCATGCGACACCCAAATTTTGGGTATTTGGCAGACAACTAAAGCGATTTTTTTCCAATTTTTTTCATATTTTGGGTATTTAGCGGACGACTACAGATGCTCTAATGGAATAGTAATTGGTATTTGTATTAAAGGGGGCCCACCGGATTGTAAAACATCCAAGTTGACTGTTGAAATGTTCATTAATGGAATCACTTGAAATGAATTAAATGGAATGGCGAAATGATTATGGAGGGCCCCACAAGGTGAAGAAATAGCACTCACTTGATGTGCTCTGAGGGTGACGTGGTGTGTAAATCATCCGGGAAAGAGAGTAAGGTTAGGGAGTTTTAGAAGAGGAAGAGATTGAGAGTTGAGTTTTGAAGAGGTGGGGCATGAAAAGTTGGGAGTTCTGAGGGTTATGAAATGTGAAGAGATTGAAAATTAATTTAGTAATTTATTATGTGTGAAATTATGAAAATGAGACCCTAGACTAGACCTATAAATAGCAACCATTCTCTTCTCATTCTTCACACAAAAAACAAAAGAAAAATAAGAGAAAGAAAAAAGAAAGAGAGAAAAGAGTTTTTGGAGACTTTTGCTAGGAGGAGAAGAGCTAGGAGTGGTGTTCATTTTCTTTCATTTGTTCAAGCTTCAATTAAGGTGGGTGATCTCATGCTTTCTAATTTTAGAATTTTGCATGCTAGTGATAGTAAATGAATATTATATTTTTATATGATAAATTAGAACAAATCTATGCATGGGTTGCAATGAAAGATGCTATCAATATCATGTTAGTGGGTGATCCTATACTTTCTAATTGTAGGGATTGCATGCCTAAAGAGTAGTATAATTTTGATATGAAAATTAGAAGATAAATTCATGCTTTCATATATGTTAAATAATAGAAATGTTAAATTTTGTTTAAAGAGCAAAGTATTTGTCTTGTTGCTTGCAAATGAGAAGAGAAATTGTAGTTTGCATGTTAATGTACAAATATAGAAATTAGTAATTTTAGTAATATTTTGAAGAGATTTTTCTTTATAATTAAAAAGAAGTGTTTGTAATATAAAATGAGCATGCATAGCTTATATATCTTGTTGTAGGAGAATACACACTTTCTAGTTGATTAAAATGAATAATTGTAATTCTTGTAATAAAAGAGAAGAAAGAGAGATTTGAAATTTAGATATTATCAAATATGAGTTTTAAACCCATGAGTTTCTGTAGTAAATAAATTTCAGTTTAAATAACCATTTGTAGACTAATGGAGAGGATTCGATCAAATGGGAAATCTAGTTTTTTTTTGAAAAATAATAAGATAACAAAAGTGGGACAAAAACCCACGAACTGAGTTTATTTCTTTGGGCGCATCCGGCCTAGTGGTCTGACGTGCGTTGGCCTCCTTGTTGGGTCTGGGTTCGAAACTCAGTATGGCCAAAATATTTTTTTGGTTTAATTCCTAAATGAACACTAGATTCGAGGAAGATAAGAAAGTGGTTTCGGTTTGTAGTTGAGACAACAAGTCCAGATGGACTTAGTGGTTGGCGTGGGTTTCTTTGGTCGCTGTCTCGAGCTTCACGGGTTGAAAACCCAGGTTTAACACCTATTTTTTGGGGGATTTAATGCGGATTTAATGCAGTTAAGGAGTACTAATGCATTTGAAAAATTGGGGAAAAATTCTAGTGTTTACAAAATGTGATAGAAAATTTATTAAAAAATAATTTCTAGATTTTCAAGTATATATTGAGTAGTAAAAAGAGACTTTTGATATGAAGAGGAATTTGTTCTCAATATTAAATATTTCAAAAACTTGATTTTTATTCTTAGAAGAATAATAATAAAGTTTTGATATGAGAAGTAAATTGTCTTGATGACCTTATGCATTCATGTTGAATATTTGATTTCTATATGAGCTTAAATTAAGTATGGTTAGATGAATCTATGAGAAAAAATTATTGTTTTAAAAGAGTAAAGGAAATAATATGCTATGAAATTTTAATGCATCTTGAATAAATTGCATTTGATTCTTAGAGTTATTCCATGAGTTTTAAATTACAAATGAGATTTATTGGTAGAATGAGAATAAATTATTCATGTGAATGAATTTCTCTTGATGCGATTATTCACTTATGCGAATTAAGAGTATTTGTTATATGTTGAAATATGAATTTGTTATTTGTGTTTAAGTTATTAAAGAGATTGATGATGGATGAAAATTTGTTCATGAAAAAGATTCATTATTATTAAAGAATCATGAATAGTGCTAAAATGAGACATTGCTTACGTTGTGAAATGAGTTAAAATGATGAAATGGTCTAGGTTTAAGACATGATTATTATAAAGAGTATGTGTACCCATGTTTCTTGTACATGAAAGATTTATGATTTAGAATTAGTAAGACCTCGGTTACCGGTAATTTTGAAAGAAATATTTTGAGGCTTGATTCCGAGATAATGCCGTCGGGCAATCTCGTATTTTTGTGAACAAATCCGGTAGGAGGTAAAACTGATTCTAGGGTGATAACACATTCCTGTCTTAAACTAAATAATTAGGTACATAAGTGAAGATGTAATAGACTTGGGCAAACGTAAATGGGTGCTACTATATAGTCGGCGGTGGATCTCTGTGGCTATAGACGCAGTTGGTGGACTGTGGTTGCTCCGTAGGAGATGGACTGTATTTTATCCGAGACTTAGAGTAGTCGGCGGATGTTTACCATACTCCAATGTATATGCGTATA
This sequence comes from Hemerocallis citrina, assembly GCA_017893485.1. Taxonomy (NCBI): domain Eukaryota; kingdom Viridiplantae; phylum Streptophyta; class Magnoliopsida; order Asparagales; family Asphodelaceae; genus Hemerocallis; species Hemerocallis citrina. Next base: position 63,309,263 of record CM030358.1, read on the forward strand.
CCGGGGCTAGAGGAGCATTTGCGGGGTTATTTTCACGATATAATAGCCAGGGAGGCTGGGATCTGTTATTATAGCCAGGAAGACTGAGATCCGTATCCGTGAAATAATCTAAATCTTGTTTTATTACCGGGTAGTCTCATGGCGAGGGATCGAACCCTTCAATGTGGAGTACATAGGCGCTTGCCCTCGGACCTATGTAGTATGAGATGCATAGAATCCGAACAAGTGTGCACTAGTGTCATCCTAGTATAGAACTGTGTGCATTAGGCATTAAGGCATGACATACACTTACATGTTTAGCGTAGACACAGTTAACACTTATTTATTCATTCAACTATTGTATTTTTATTAAAGTATTGAGATCGTTATACTATTCTCGGCGTAGAGAGGATAGCCGAGTATAATATTTTCGTCAGTTGTAAGTAACTGACGTGTCACAGATTGACATGCAGGTAATGGACTATTCATGAAGGAGTAAAGATGTTGTGATGCAAATGAGGTTAAAGTTATACAAGTTGTATTTTATTTCAATGTTGTAATCTTTTATTTTCTGCTGTGTAAACAAAGTGTACTGTAACTCTGATGTATTGTTGTTGAAAAAGTTTTAAATTCCTTGTAAAATTGTATGAAGTGAAGTAAAAATCCTCTGGAATCTCGAATTCATTCTTATTTGGAATTCAGGGTGTTACAATGCAATCCAAAACAATATTTGTTCGTTGCAAATTTATCACAAACTAATTTTATTTTTCTAGGGCTTTGATGTAGCCTAGTTTTGAGAACAAAATTTCAATTTCATATTATTTTTCTATTTTTTGTGTTGTGTGTTTGATTTTTGTTCGTAATGCTTACAATTGTTTGGCCAACTTTTGTATGACTTATTAAATCATGGAGAGACCGGACTGGTAATTTGTGATTTCGAATTTATAAAATTAAACACCATTAAAATAGCGAACCGTTGTTAATGTCACCATTAAGAAATCCAGAGATGTTAATGAATTTTCAATTAGTGATTTGTGCATGAACTATGACAAATAATTAGTGAAAATATTTTTGATATTGCTTCAGAGAGAATATTGAATAATTTTGGGATTTTGGTCTACAACTTGGAAAAATAATATTTTTATTCATATGGAGTTATAAATTGTGTGGGATTAACAAGGTGAAGTCAAAAGACCTAGAATTAGTCTTGCAATTAATAAACAACAAAATTTCAGATTTCGCTTCTTTTAATTAATTTAGTTAGTTCTATAAATTAATTTAATTTAGTTGTTTTCTTTATTGAATTTTTATTTTCCAAATAATAGTTAATCTAGTCAATTTTGGTACTCAGTAAAATAATTAGTCATTGTGGGTTCGACACTCTTTTCACTTTACTATACTACTTGTTGGAATTTTGTACACTTGCAAATAAATCACATTAGTGGTTAACCAATTTGGTGATTCTTGATCTTAGGCAATATTATTTATTATTGAATTATTTACAAATTCTTCCGATGTGGGACAAATCAATCCCACACTTGCTTCCCTTTTGTGCATGCTCGCACACAGCCTCCCAGTCCCCCCCCCCCCCCCCCCCCCCCCGCGGGGGCTCACCACTACCAACACACCCAAGGCCCCACTCCACACTCCACGTCACCCCACGTGCAGCCAAAGCCCCCATCTCATCTCATTTAAATCCCAACATTATTACCATCTTTGCCATTCTCTCTCTATATATATACATAACATATAATACTAGTATATTATACCTCCAAGAAATATGAGATGTTACACACACCCCCTTTAAGAAATCAACGTCCTCGCTGAGTACGGGCATGCAACCTAGTGCAGGAACTCCTTTCTAGCCGATGTGGAGCAGAGTACCCTGATTTAGCTAATTCTAGGCCAGTGTACTGACATCAGCTCCCTCTCAGGCATACATCTCGCCGATGTGGAGTGGAGTACCCTGATTCAGCTAATTCTACCGAACTTTTCCTGGCCAAACTGCTAGCGTACTGACCTCAGTTCCCTCTCAGGCATACATCTTACCCACTCTTTATCCACACTTGGTGTCGAAAGTCGGCTCTGATGCAATTTGTAACACCTTGACCCCAAACTCAGACAATTTAATATTTATTTATTTATTAGTACAACTGCCCACCACAGGCTGCCTTTCAAAAGGTGGTTAACCAATTTGTTGACTCTTGATAATAGGCAATATTATTTATTATTTAATTATTTACAAATTCTTCCGATGTGGGACAAATCAATCCCACAATCGCCTCTCTCTTGCGCACGCCAGCACACAGCCGGCCCCCCCTGGGCTCCACCACTGACAGCATACCCAAGATAGCAACTGCCTCTCTCCTTCCTGGGCCCCACTCCACGTCACCCCACGTGCAGCCAAAGCCCCCCATCTCATCTCACTTAAATCCCAACGTTATTACCATCTTTGCCATTCAACATTATTACCATCTTTGCCATTCTCTCTCTTTCTTTATATACATACTATATTATACTAGTATATTATACTCCAAGAAATACAGGATGTTACATGAAAAACATTGGTTTTGGGGGGGGGACTTTTTGGAGGAAAAATATGTTTTTGGGAGGGTGAATCTGAACCGTTGATTTTGTTTCAATTGAAGGGGAACCACTTGATAGTTTTTTTTTCTTCAAATTGTATTGTGTTTTATTGTGTGTGTGTGTGTGAGGACCCCATTTCGGGAGTTCACCTCGGGCCCCCGTGAACTCATGGCCAACCCTGGACATGCTACATAATAGACATAAAGAGACTCAACATATAAGTTTGACAAAAATTAGTTCATCCTTTACAACTAAGGTTAATTTTGTATTGATCATTTCTATTTTGTCGATTTCAAAGTTAGATAGACCTTGTTAACTAACTAAGAACTGTTATCACTAACATATGTTGCATGAGTTTTTCTTTTAATTGTTTATTGCATAGTAATGTCATGCATAACTTTTTTGCATGGAAGTATTGATATTTTTCGTGCTTTAAGAAACATCTTCTAAGCCAATTTAATAGGTAAATAAGTTTTCTTCTATGCTCACAACAAATTATATGGTTATTGTTAGTTCTCTAGCAGCAGTTTTCTTAAGTGCCATGAATTCTGAAAATTAATCATAGGATTCTATTTAAGCATGTTTTCTCTCCTTTTCACAATTTAGACCATTTACATTCTCTGTTTAGAGTGTGCAAGCCGTTAATGCCAGCTCTAATACAAATTCTTTAAGCTTCAAACAAACTTCTAACAAAGCAAATTTACAAGTCCACTTCCTGCAAATGGTTGAGTTACAAACCTTAAATACTTACATAACTTTCAAATTGTTCTTGAGTTATCCTTAATCTGTCAAGAGATATTCATATATCGCATTGAAGATAATTTTGTACAGGCATATCCTTCTGAATAATTTGCATATTCCCACATGATAACCTCATTTCTTGATTTCACATTCTCCTAATCTAAGTTGAAAAGAAAAAAATATATTCATTCATAGTAAACAATGCATACATTAAATATAAAGTAAATATGCATCAATCATGGAAATTGAGATGCCTTGTAACGGTGCAACCTTTTCTTTTTTAGTCGTTACAACTGAGTACTGAAGGAGTGAATACAACCATGGATTCTTACTCCAGAAAGGGCTTTCAAGCATTTGTGAATCACGAAGAGAAGTGCATCGTCGCATCATGGCTCTCTAATAACATGTGAAATCTAAACAAGGGTTTGTATCAATCTAATGGATATCCATTCGGGGTAGTTCACCTCTTGGATGAATTGGGCATTCAAGAGCTTCTCGATCTCTTCCTTGATTGCTTGTGGGCGCTCGGGAGCAAATTTACGTCGCTTCTGCTGGACTGGCTTGACTCCCAGGGCAACGCTGAGGTGGTGCATCAAGAGCTCTTCTGAGATCCCAGGCATATCCGCCGTGGTCTAGGCGAAAAGATCACAGTTCTCCCTTATGCATTGGGAGATTTCTTTTTTGATGGAGGGGGAAAGAGCCTTGCTGATCTGGAATGTCTTGGTGGCATATTCTTCTGAGAAGGCCACTTCTTCCAGCTCATCCACCGGCTCGGAGATGGTGTGGTTACTTTCTTGTGGGAGTTCAAGGGCTTCAAGGGAGAGGACCAAGCCTCCCATCGAAGTCATGTAACACTTGCGAGCCTCCTCCTGGCTCTCTCTTACTTCTCCCACTCCTGTGAGGGTGGGGAACTTCATTTTCATATGATAGGCCGATGGGATGGCCTGGAGAGCGGACAGACCTGGTCGACCCAGGATAACATTATAGGCGGCTTTCACATCTACCACCATGAAGTCCATTGGTGACCGGGATTTTGCTAGCGGTCACGTCGAGGGTTATAACTCCCTCGATCGTCACCAGCACCCCGATGAATCCATGAAGTGTGTAGCCAGCTGGCTTGAGCCGATCTCTTGAAAGCTGTAGGCCCTTGAACGCCTCCAAGAAAAGAATATTAACCGAACTGCAATTGTCCACCAGGACCCGACGTACGTCAAAATTGGCCATCCGGAGGTTTATAACAAGGGCATTGCAATGGGGCGTCCGGATGCCCTCCAGGTCCGTATCAAAGAACGTAACAGGAACTCCTAGACCCTTGGGACGGGGGTGGCTCTGCATGGCGTTCACTTCCCGAACGAAGGCTTTTCGGTAGGAGTTGGAATCTCCCCCCTCGGGCCTCCGTGTATGAGCCCACTATACCCCGGCCTCCCCTCTCTCATGTGTGCGCCGTCAACCCCAGTCGAACATCCCCAGCTCGACGCCCCATCGACCTGCCCTTATCCCATCGCCACTCCCGATCCCGACCTTCACCCATTGCCGACCAACACCCAAGGCCATACACCGAGCACTCCACATCTCTCCATCCTCCATCTCTCTCTCCGTCCTCCCCGTCCCGGCGCCGATCAGCAGCAGCAACCGCAGGAGCAGGGACCGCCAGCAAGGGCCAACCGCCGCTACCCCCGCCCGATCTCTTTCTCTCTTTCGTTTGGGTTTGCACGTGTGTGATCGTGTGTTGCTTTGGCTCATGAATTTTCGTTCGTGGTTTTGTTCGTTGCCTGGGAATCCGTTCCCGTTATTCTTAGTGTTCGTTTCGTCTTCGGTTAAGGCAAGTAACTTGTACTCAAATTTCTTTGTATGATACAAGTTAAAAAATACCGCTTAAAGTGTAGTTGGGCTCTAGAGACAACTCGTGTGTGTGTTTTCTTTGATGGGTTATGTCTCTATAGTGCTATTTGACCATAGTTGCCTCACGACACAAAAATCGATATGAAAACAACTAGGTTTGACCGTTCTTGATCTATTCATATATGTGAGATAATTAAGTGAAATTATGTGTTTGATGAGATCCATGTGATATGATGGTTGTGAATATGTTATATACTCTATTTCATGATGTTTGGACACCTAGTAGACTCTATACCATGTTTGATTGTGATTGGAACGAGTTTCATGTGGTTTATGTTGATTTTGTTTTCAAGAGAAAATCTCGATGATCAGTTTTGATTTGTATTTTAGACCCTATTAAGGTCAGAATTCTTAATTTTTGTAGAGAAATTCGTCTTCTTTCCAAACTCTGTGACCTTGATCGATTTTGTTTTCGTATAAGTGAGTTATGGCTATTTTACTACAGAGGTGTATTCTATTTCCAGATTTCGTTTCTTGATGATTTTGATGATTAAACTATTTTGATCTGAAACTTTGCACAATATTTCTATACCTATCTAGGGATTACCCAGAAATTTGGGTGGATTTATTGATGAGTTTTATACACTGTTTCATGCTCGTTTATGAAAGTTATACTTGCTGTATTTTGCTCGCTGTTCTGTAAAGAATCGTATTTTCACCCTATTTTCTTTTACTTTATGGAAAATATTTATGAAATATGAAATTTACTTATTTTGTCTATTTTCATCTCCCTTTGACGGATTTGGATTTCGCTTTACGGTTTGCGAGATATTGATGTTTTCATACAGCATTGTTGGGAATTCCAGATTTGCCAAGCTATCGTTTCTTGATGTTTTCTGATTTTTGTTGATTGAACTAATTTTACTGGAAATATTATGAAACTTTATATTCTGATACTAGACAAGAAGGGGACTACCCCATATTTTCTCTGGATTTATTTGAGGAGTTTTAATGCTGTTTTTCTGACATTGAATACGATTTACCGATTTCTGGCTGAACGTATTGTCTGGATTCAAATCAGTTTTGAGTTATGATTTTGTGAAAAATTATATGTCTTATATATAATCGCTGGATTCGTTTGGAAGTATATTTTCCAGATTCTTCGACGGATTCAGATTTGGATTTCTGTAGTAATGGGAATCACTGATTTAGTACTGTACTGTCATGCTGTTCTGAATATGAACATACACTGTCTTGCTCGTTTATGTGACCGTATATCATCTATACATGTTTATTTGTTTCCCTGAACCAAACACTGATTATACCATGATAGTTTGACACTATTTTATGCACTATTATGTCTGTTGATAACCATAATAAAAGCGACCAAGCCGGGGTTTCTTAAGGGAAGATCTAGTAGTGGAAAATATGGAAACGTGTACTTGGAAGGGAACTAGTGTTCCATACTACTACTGTTACTGTTACTTGTACTGCTACTGTTACTGTTATTTCTACTGGTACTGCTACTGTTACTGATACCTAAGTACATTGCCCTATTATGGTCCACTTTGAAATCTAAAAGCGGAACTATTTGTTGTAGCAACCATGTGTTATATTTTGGGTCGCATGAAGTGCTACCTAGCTAGTAATACACACAGGACTGTAAGAATATAATACTGATACTGTTAGACTGATACTGTTGGTCTGATACTGTTACACTGATATACTGAGCTTACTGTTACTGGATACTGTTAGTTGCCATATGACACTATACTTGACACATTCATTTGTACTGTTAGTATACCATGCTAGTTGACTTTGTTTTACTGATTCGTGCTAGTTATTACTGTTGATGCATTATACCATGCTATATTTATTTCCGCTGTCATTTTAGATTTGACTATTCCATGTACTTGTATCCTACATTATAAGTGGCTCGTAATTTGCATTGACGGGTACTTGTTTTCTCTTTCCTTCTCCTATAATTATCAATTGCAGATCAGGATGGTCAGCTGCCCGACGGCATTAGCGAAATAAGATATTAGTGCTGGATTTCTTGCTTATTAGTATTACTATTATTGTTGCTTTGAATAATGTATTTTTATTACTTGGATGATTACTTTGTATTTGGGCGATGTGACCCAGGATTTTGTCTTGTCCAGATCTGATTTATTTGAGATTAATACATTTTGTTTCAAGTAAATTCTGTTAATTTATTAATTCAATTTTGCATGTGTGTGGTTGACTCTTTTGCTTCCGACTCTGATTATTTTGTGAGATGTTGTATAGATTCATGAACAGCTTCTGGATGATGCAAATCATTCGCTGGGTTGAGTCGCGTATCCGTATTCCATATTCTTTTTGGGAAGTGGGGCGTGACATGTACAATAATAACATTTTAAACGTTGGTAAATGTTGCTGGCCAACCATCCTGTTCCACCGATGTTGGTGCGTCATCTTCGGGTGAATATCGTCGTTCAAGACATTTACATCCACACAAACTCATTTTGCATGGCCGCCACAGATTTGAGGAAGTGTGAGAGGGTTGACGCAAAATTGAGTTTTGACAATTTTGTCCACCGGTGTTACGCACATATATTTTGTACTGTTACAAGTAGTATCTGTAACGTGTTTTAAAATAAATGTTTTCTACGTATTTTTGTATTTTGATTCTTATATATATATATATATATATATGTGTGTGTGTGTGTGTGTGTGTGTGTGTGTGTGTGTGTGTGTGTGTGTGTGTATTAATTCTATCAAATTCGATTATGTATTTGAATTTAAATTTTAACTCAAATATTTAATATTCTATTTTTACGTGCATTGCACGTGTTTTCAATACAAGTGACGATTATGTATATTCCACCGTTACGTGTAATATTTCTGCGTATTTCGAAAATTTGTTTTTATAACTTGTTCAAATTCGTTTTATAGATTGAAATTCATTTTTTTCATATTTTGACTCGAATATATTTATATGTGCAATGCCCGTATTTTCTATGTACGTGTGGATTACATTGCTTTATATATAAAACTAATTAAATGTATTTTTCGTATGTTGTATTTCGATTATTTATAAACATTTCTCCGTTGATAAAATCTATTTCATATTTGATTTTTTTCACATGCGACGCACGTGTTTGCAGTGCATATGTTGGTTCCTAAAATTTTCTTGAGTCATGCATATTTTTCTTCTCATTTTTCTAGTCACAATTGGGTAATTTATTTTTAATTAGAATCCATTAGGCCTAAATCCATTTTCTGTAGCCCACTAAAATTAATTTAAAGCCCATGATTGATTTTGTGTGCACTTAAGTGTACATTTAAAATATAGTTAGTTTGATACACTTGCCATGTGTAACACACACATCTAACCAAATGAAAAGTAATAATAATTTTTTTATGAAGAGTGTGCACACACATTGACCACACGTGCACATGTTTTTTACCATGGTTGAGAATTAGGGAGAGTGGTGTAAGTTAATGAGAAGTGGGGATCTATTTTGGCCACACAAATTTTCTATAAATAGTCCCTTCTTTTGTCATGAACAACACAACTCAAAAGAGAGAGAGAAAGAGAGAGAGAGAGAGAGAAAGAGAGAAAGAGGGAGAAGAGCTTGCGGGTTGTGCTAGGAAGAGGCCGGTCATTTTTTAGGGAGATTGGAGATTTGGAGCATTATTTACTAGGAATTCTACAATTGAGGTGGGTGTTTTCTTCAATTTTCTAATATAGTTTTATTAGCAGAATACTTGACATGTGTGAATTTTTAGATGCATGATAACTTATATAGGTTTAACATCCATGTTTAGATTATTTATTGTTAATTGAATGTGTGAAATTATGATATATTTGATTTGGGAGCAGTTTATAAGGTTCTATTTTGATTTCTAGTTGCACTTCAAAAATCATAACTATTAAACTAGATGGAATCTGGAGCTAAATTTTTTGTAGGAGCATCTCGTATATGTCAAGAACATCTCTTTAAAATTTCATAATATTTGGATGTTGTTTACTATTTTAATAAAATTCAAACTTATGTCTGGTTTACAGTTGGCTAGTTGCTGAAAATTTATACACATTTCAGGTTTTGATCATTTCAACATCTTAGATGAAGTATTTTGAGAAAAGTCAAAACTAAGAACTTGAAGTAGACTCGTTAAAATTTCTGTAAAGTCTAACAAATCGATTTTCATAAATAATTTATAATTGAGTTTATAATGAATTTTACAAGTTTGAACAGTGAAAGTATGTATAACATTTCGACCCTACTATAGATTTCGAAGAATTCATGGTTGTAGACATAATATTTTGGAGAATATTATAACTAAAAATTCATAGTAGACTTGTATACCTTTAATTTGATCCAAAGAACACACATTTTCAGGAAGTATAGAATTTTCTATGTTTTTTACAAGTAGCACGAGCTGCAGTTTTCGGATTTTGAACCTACTGTTTTGCAAATGAAATAGACAAAGTAATTGAGGATGAATGTAGATGATCTTAACTACAAAGTTGTAGTAGACTCATTCATGTTTCCTATGAAACTAAGAAATCTATTTTTTTTAGAAGTATTGGAATTTATTTATTTTTTCATACCATTGGATTGATGTCTCTTATCTAGTTGCCCTAAAACTTCTACAATGTATAAAATTGGATATAAAATTGGAATGTTAGTAAGATGTACCCTAAGAGGAATTAAGAGATAATTAAAGGATGAAGTTAGAATATTACACATGTGACGTTTATAAGGGTTTTAACTCATCAAGTGTAATTGAATGTTGTTATAAGAAGTTGGTTACTTCATGATTGATAATAGCAAAGAGAACGAATAAAAGAAGTTAAAAGATATTTAATGAATGAGATTTCAAAATGTGGATAAAGAGGGTATGGATGACCCATGATGTTGTGAACATGAATTGTGTTGATACTAGTGGCTAAGTGAGACCCAGGTACCAGCAAAGTGATCATTGAATTTGAGAAGTGGCCAATATGAGCTATCGTTCTCGGTATATTGTTTAAGACCGGTAGGAGGGTAAGCTAGCTCTAGGTGGTATTATTATTCATGTTTAAATTTAAGGATATGCACTAGAAGAAGATGTGATGAAACTCAGGAAAACGTAAGTGGGGCGCTTCTATATAGTCTGACGGTGGACTCCATGACTATAGACCCAGTTTGACAGTGGACTCCAGGACTGTGGTTTCTTGCGAGGTGACACGAGCCTTAATTAAATCCGGAACTACGATTGATCTGATAGTGGACTCCAGGATCATGAATAGTTGGGCGGATGGGAGGCAGATCTTCAATGTATATGTATATACGAGGGCTAGAGGGGCACTTGCGGGATGTTCGCATGATGTGGATTTTGCATAGTCTGAGGGTGGATTCCAAGACTGGGATTTGTACTCGTGGAATGTCTACACCGTGCTTTTTTTTCCTACCGTAGTAAAATTTTCATAACGAGAGATTGAACCTTATAATGAGGAGTACGATAGGGCTTGCCCTCAGACCTATGTAGTATGGGATGCATAGAATCCGAACAAGTATGCATTAGTGTCATCGTAGTGTAATGACTGCATTAGGCATTAAGTCATATCATACACTGACACGACTAGGATAGTCACTTTTCCTGTTTGCATTCAAGTTTTGTTCGATAAAGTATAAGAATCGTTGTATTATAGCATTGCGTCATTTGTATGCAACTGACGTGCCCAGTGTTTTTCAGATGCAGATTTGGACCTAGCATGGCCTTGAAGTCATTATGATGAGTTGATTACAAGATTGAAGGATTTTCATTATTGTATATTATATTGTATTTATTTAATTTTGCTGTGTTGTTATAAAGAACACGTTGTAAATGATTTTTTTTAAAACTCCTTGTAAATTTATATGAATTGAAGTAAAAGATTCTGTACTTGCTACGAGTTACCTGTGTTTGGAATTCGAGGCGTTATAACTGTAGCAACTTTAGTGTAGGAACTGATTTGGAGACCCTGTCCTTGCACGAATTTCAAAGCAAAAAATGAGAGTTTTTGGTTATTGTTAGGGGAGTTGGGTGAGTTTGCAGTTTGCACTTTTGCACGAACATTAAAGCATAGATGTTTGATTCCGAATACAAGGGGGCTATAGAAATAGTAATGTTGCGGTTACTTTTGAGTGGTATTACTACGAACACTTTGAGATTATGAAGCAATATAGTAACTTTATTGTAGGTGGAGAAACGAGATTCATAATAGGAGAATTATCGAAGTTCTATTCGATTAGGGTGGAGTTGGTTGCGGAGTGCACTCCTCCATTAAAAAATTATGTCTTGTTGCCGAACACTTGATTTTTTGCCAAATTCGGTTGAGAAAATTATGGACAAGACAAAATTTGACCTGATTTTTTGTACTTTGAAGCTTGAAGCAGGAAGATTTGGTTTACAATCGCCCGTTGCTATAGAGTGAATTACTAAATTATATCGTGGAACACTTTTGTTTTTGTTTGGTGAGCATAAATATGTTTGGGAGAGTTAGATTAGGTTGTCAATGCTAACATTATAAAATAAGACAAGTGTTGATAACTAATCTCCGAAAATCAATGATAATTTTGTCTTCTAATATATGTGGATCATACTTGTATGTTCTATTATCGAAATAGTTTAACACAAAAATTGTATCATAATATCTTTCGTCTTATAAACTATCCGGACATTCTAATCTTTAGTTTAACATCAAATGTAATCAATGTTGAGCTATTGGAGAAAATCAAAATTGATAAATATGAAAAAGTAAGAACATTGGAACCCAAGCAATAATTCAGAAAATCAAGGAGGGCAATTGATCATTATGCCACCGAGTGAATATTTTCAAGTTAACAATACTACTTTTGTTTGAATGATTACAAGGTCTGTGACTTCGACTTTGAATGACTTCGGATTTTTCTCATGCTTAAGTGAGAGATGACAAGTGAGAGATTTCATGCTCAAGTGAGAGATGACAAGATCATGCTTAAAGTCATATGTAGATTCTTTATTAAATTTTCTTTAGTTGTCCATTTTTGGTAAGTAAGATACAATTTTTTTTCTACTAAAATCTTGGTCATTTTCCCCTTTCTCTACTGATTATAACTTCGAATTGATTAATTATCACCAAAAAAATTATGAATTCTCTTTTGGTTAGGTATGAGGAGGCACTCCCCTAAAAGAATTGGGTGCTTCAAGACTTCTTCGGTGTTTTAGAACTTCTTAGGTGTTTTAGGAGTTCTCAAATGGTAAAATCTTGCTCATCTCATGCTGCTATTCTCTCTATCTCTCTCCCCCTCTTTCTTTTTTCTTTTAACCTTTAGTTGAATTGTTTGCACGTAGAAAACTACATTCCCACCTTATATGATTATTAGGGAAAGGAAAGACGAGGTATTTGATTAGTAGACTTGCATACCCACGTCAATGAAGAGTCCTTTCGAGTTCAAATTAATGAATCTTCAAGAGAAAATCAAGGTAACAATTAGAAGTCTGCCTAATATTTTATTTTTTCTTACCATTAGAGTTTTGTAAATAAAAACTAAATATATACGGTACTTTTGGATAGATGAAAGAGGCTTTACTTAATTATCTATTTTTAATGTAGTTGTTAGAGATTATTTTCGATTGCATGTTCTTATGCTTAATTGAAATATATGATGTTCATCAAGGGCCTTAGATGGTAATAATACTGGATTTGATTGCTTCTATAGCTTGGAGGTTCTAATAAGTATTTTAGTTGATTTCAGAGAAAAGAGGGTTGCTGGTCACATAAATATTGGTTTGATTTTGGGCGCGGGGGGGGGGGGGGGGGGGGGGGGGGGGGGGGGTTAGGGTTGGGGTTGAGTAGGGTTTTTTTTGGTTTTGCTTTGGTGTAAAATGAGGATGGGATGAAGGTGGAGTACAATCCATTTCGGTCAAAACTTGCAGCTGCAATACATGGTGGTGTTGACAGTATCTATATTGTGAGTGGTAACTCGATTTAGTGTTCTAATTTGGTTAATTAGTTTTAGTTGTTTTTATTTAAATGTAATTAAAATTCTTAATAAATATTTCTAATCATCTTAAGTTTGTTTTTTTAGTTCATTGCCTACATGTGCTTTCTCAATTTTTTTAATAATAATCATCGTTTTTTTTTGATCAAATGATGGTCTACGCCATCGTTTCATTAACGAATAATTAAGGAAACAAAGTAGGACATACATAAGAGATTACATAGTAGCGATTACATAAGTAAGTCTAAAATAGAAGCTAATACAACACCGATACAAATCCATCGATGACATCTCCTACTCTGAGATTCCGATGGAAGCCAAAAGTAACTGCTACACTGATTCGGTGAATCCCCTCAAAATGCTAACCACCACCCCAACAAGATCGACTCTGCTGGAAGTAGCGCTCCAAGTTCACTTCTACTACTCTCCTTCAGCAAACCTGAGTCTCTTTTTAGCCTCCATAGCCCCTGCCCAATCATGGATTAACATTAATATTTTGTTCATAGAGTGAGAAAATCTGTACGTGATATTGCGGAAAACAAAATCATTTCTTTGAAGCCATAAAGACCAAATTAAAGCAGCTATAGCTAAATCCCAAGCCATTCTATCCTCTAATTTAATGTGTGCCTCTCTATATGACCCCCAGATTTCTGTTGTTGAGTTAGGAACCCGATTACACCCAAACCCTCTACTGACAACCTCCCAGGACAGCCTAGCTCTAGGACAAAGGAAAGGATGTGGTTTACGTCTTCTTCTGCTTCCGAGCACCTTCCGCAGGTCGTATCTATTTGCAAGCCTCTCTTTTTAAGATTAGTTTTTGACAGAATCGCATTTTTATTGGCTAGCCAACAAAAGACTTTGACCCTGAACGGTGCTTTGGTTCCCCAAATGACCGCTTGTACCTGGCATCTAATCCCTCCGTCGTTGATCCATTTATACATTGACGAAACCGTGAAAAGTTTAGAATTGTCTCTGTCCCACCACCTCTCATCTTCTGTTGAATTGCCCCTTCCTTCTGTCTGTAGAATAAGCTCGTTTAATGCCTCGAATTGTCTCAAGCACTCTTGGGTAACATTCTGGTGCACCATAAAGTTGAGTTTACCCCTCTTCCGCACATCTGCCACTGTGAGATCTAAATTTATAGTTGCTTCAGCCGCTAAAGGGAATTGATTTTGAAGAGAGGTCATTCCGCACCATCTGTCTTTCCAGAACCTGGTTTGCCTTCCATTACCCACTTTGCATCTAGTGTTGGAGTGAAATAATAATCCTTGCTTAGATATGCCTTTCCACATTAGTGAGACTTTGGCTGCCGGGCTTTTGCCTCCGAAACGGACTTTGCGTCTCTTCCGGTATTTTGTAAACGAGTGGTTCCACCACCCTCCGTGGTTACTAGAGATCTTCCACCACCACTTGCTAAGTAACGCTCTGTTCATGTCCTGTAGGCTCATAATCCCCAAACCCCCAAATTCTCTTCTCTTACACACTCTGCCCCAGTTTACGAGACTGAATACTTTGTTCCCCTCGTCCGTTCCTTTCCATAAAAATCTCCGCCTAAGTTTATCAATTCTGTTGATAACCCACTTCGGCAGCTCAAAGATTGACATGAGATAAAGCGGGATCGAACTGATGACCGAATTAAGTAGGATGATCCTTCCTCCGAGTGAAAGGTACCGACTCTGCCATCCGGAGAGCTTTTTATGAATCTTATCGATCAGAGGGAACCAATCCTCCCTTAAAAGAGCACCTGGTCTAATCGGAGTGCCAAGGTATTTAATGGGATAGCACCCAACCTTGCATTGAAAGATATCCGAAATATCCTTGATCAGATTGCTAGGTAGATCAGACAGTGGTATAATGCTAGTTTTAGTCAGGTTGACTTTGGGCCCGACCACCCTTGGAAGCAGGCCAACACCGCTTTCATGGCCACTGCTTCTTCCACCGTTGCTTTTCCGAACAGCATTGTATCGTCTGCATATTGGAGAATCGACATTGGGGACGGGATTCCCTTGATCTGAATCCCTTTGATTGTATTGTTATTCACCGCCCTACTGATCATTTCCGCCAGACCGTCTGCCACAATTGCAAAAAGTAGTGACGACAGAGGGTCGCCCTGCCGCAGGCCTCTCTTACAGTTGATCACTTTCCCTTGCCATCCGTTAACTCGGATGCTCGATTTGCCTCCACGTATACACTTGCCCATCCATGACCTCCATTTGGCTCCGAAACCTTTAAGGGCAAGAACCTCCTCAACACAATCCCATGATACTGAATCGTAAGCCTTATGGAAATCAAGATTAAGAATGAAACCTTCTGCTTTGGTGCTGTTCCCTCTATAAACAATCTCGTGGGCAGAGGCGATGCTATCCATGATATCTCTTCCTCTAATGAACCCGCTTTGTGATTGGGCGATAATCTCATTTAGATGCGGACTTAGTCGTTGTGCGAGGACTTTTGTGATAATTTTAAACGACCCGTTAAGAAGACTTATAGGTCTGAGATCTTCGTGTGATCTAACTTCGCTCTTTTTAGGAACTAGAATGATGGAAGCGTAATTTAACCTATCCAAATTAGCGCTACCCTCGTAGACCTCTCGGAATATGTCCAACAAATCTTCCTTGATAATACTCCAATAGGTTAAATAGAAGAAAATCGGCAGGCCATCCGGTCCTGCCGCCTTGTCCTGTCCTAGACTTTTGATCGCCTTTAACACTTCAGATTCATCGAAGCTCCCTTCGATGTCATTACTCCCATCTAATCTGGACGAAATCCACATGTCTTGGGATAAGGAACATCTTGCCTCCTGATTCCGTCCTAATAGGTTGTGAAAGAAATCATCCAGGTGTTCCTTGACCTGATCTTCGTTTTCGGTCCAGGACCCATTAACCGAGATGCCCGTGATGTGGTTGTGTCTACGCCTACCACTAGCCATCTTGTGGAAATATTTTGTGTTAGCGTCACCTTCTCTCAACCATTGGATCCTTGCTCTCTGTTGCCAATAGATTTCCTCCATCTTAGCTATCTGTTGCAGCTCTAGTCTTTTATTTGCAAGCTCGTCTTTCTCTATTTCCTGAAGATCTGTATCCTCTTGGACTGCTTCCAGGCTACCAATCCTACTCGCTAGCTCGTCTCTTCGCTGACTGTAGTTGTGCGCTTTCTCCTTAGCCCAGTATTTGAGGCATCTTCTTAAACGTCTAGTCTTCTCTACCCACCTACCGACTGCAGACATCTGAGTTGTATTAGCGCTCCAAGATTCTGCAATAATATGACGAGCCTCGTCGCACAAGGTCCATGCTTTCTCGAATTTGAAGCTGAAGGATTTCTTCCTACTGTTCAACCCACAGTCGATAACCAGTGGCAGGTGATCTGAGGTGTATCGAATCGATGTCTTGACCTTGGCCAGAGGGTGGATGTTCTCCCACTCCATCGACACCAGCACTCGATCAAGTTTGGCTAGTGTCGGATTTCGTTGCATGTTCGTCCAAGTGAATTTCTTGTCTGACATCTCTAATTCCAGAAGATCTAGTGCGTCTATTGTCTCATAGAATGAGTCTTGCTCCGACTGCCTGTGTCCTCTACCTCTATGCTCATCCTGAAATTTGGTAATGCTGTAATCTCCGCCGACAATCCAGGCTCCTCCCCATTTGTTCCTGATGAAGCTTAGTTCCGACCAAAACTCTTTGCGCAGTCTACTGTCATAAGGGCCATAGACACTTGAGACAGTCTGGATCCAACCATCGCGTCTACGTCTGATTCTAATCGAGGCGGAGAACATTCCAATGAATTCATCAATAATCTCATAAATCGCAGCGCTAGCTCCTATCGTGATTCCCCCCGAATATCCCCTAGACGGCTTAAACCTCCAGTGGAAGTCTGTCAAACCTCTTATAGAAGTGAAGTCTTCCGCTGTTGGGGAGTCAATCCTGGTTATTCAATAATAATCGTTGTCTTTGTTTTAAAATTAAATAAATAATATTAGGGCGTTCATTGCACGTGCAGATTACTAATTGTTTTGGGCAACATTTGCTGGAATTTGATATTGATGGTGAATGATTTGATCCTAGCTTGAATTGTTCTCCTTTATTTTCAAGGCGTGCATATCACACGTGCATTATGCTAGTCTAAATATAAACATTGAAACATGTAAAAACAATTATGTCCAACTGTACAACATTCAACCGTCAAAAATCACAAAAAAGGAAGGTATTCACAGTCGTTGGATTCAGTCCACAAATTAAACAACTAACTCTTACCCCAATTTCAAAATTCAAATACCAACAGCCTTTTATATTCCGAAATCCGAATAAAATCCCATATAACGGTTATAATTCCTTCTCTCTCTCGCGTTCTTGATCGATCTCCCCCCACCCCCACACAAATCTCTCAGAAACACGTGAAGTGCACGTGCTGATAACTCCTAAAAAACCCAACTCCCTGAAACAAAATTTCCCCAATCGCACACATCCAGTACCGAATCCAAGCAAATCAAAATCATGGACAACAAAAACGGTTCGCTAATGTGGGTGATCGCCGGGCCGGGCGTTTCCGACGCGGTGTTCGGCGCGGGGTGGCGGTTCTGGGTAGACGCCGTCGTCTGCAGCTCCGTCAAAGTCTCCTTCGTCCATTACTTGCCCGGTACCTACCAGTTTCTTATTTATTAGGGTTTTGATTATCTCTAATTACTTTAGGGTTTCTAAAGATGGTTTCTTGATTATGAACAGATCGATTCAAGAACATACCATGGGTGAGAGATCCAAAGCTCTCAGCCGTTGAAGGGATCACCCAAGAATTTGAACCCCATGGTATATATCTCTTCGTCTTTCCTCCAAATTTTTAGATTCTATATATTTTTGTTCTCTTTTGATTGTTTTTATGTGGGTTTTTTGTTTCTGATTCTAATGGCATGATAATGTGCGGATCTTGATGTTTCTGATTGTTTTAAAATGGGGTTTTTTGTTTCTGATTCTAATGGTAGATAAAGCACGGATCTTGATGTTTCTTGTTTGTTTGTTGTGAATCAGAAGATGGAAAGAAATTTTCCCGAGAATGGATCATGTCAAGAAATGATTCGATCTTTAGATGAATTAATGTGTGCTCTATTTGATTTTATTGATGGGTTTTTTGATTATTTCCTTTTTCTGGGTTTTAGTTGTCCTTTCAGATCAAGACCATGATTCGGCCAATTCGGAAGAGGCGGATGATGAACAAGTCAACATTCAGGTAATCTCTCTCTCTCTCTCTCTCTGTTTTTTCTAAATTGAAATTTAATTTTGAGAAATGGGTTAATTTTTTCAAATTTATTTATTTATTTTTTGTATGTTTGGTTTTGTTTTAGAGACCAAGGACAACTGCTTACTAAAGAAATGTCAAGACCAGACTTCTGAAGCCGCAGAATTTTGCAGGCTGTTTGTGAGGGTTGATCAACAAGTGCATTCAAGAGTGTGAGCCAAAATATGAGGCAATGTAGAAGTACACTCAGGAGTGCTTGGAAAGAAAGCGTTTGTACAATGAGATAATTGAGCTGAAAGGTAATATAAGGGTTTTCTGCAGATATGTTGAATGGATATACTTTTGTGGTTGAATTCGATCAAGATTCGGAATTGTTAGTTGTTTGCTCTGATAATTTAAAGAAGCAGTTAAGATTTGATCACGTTTTTACCTGAAAGATAATGAAGGTACAAACACAAAGTTTATGTTATAGAGAGTTTCAGTTTCTTAGTTTTACCTCCGACATTTTTTGGGTTAAGTATAAGTCCGATATCTTTTTACCATCAACATATCAATTTATAGGTATCATCCCTTAATTAGCTGCATAGTCAGCTCCACATCGTTATATGCTGATGCAGCATATAACCATGTGGATCTAACTATATTATTCGGTTGTGTCTTGTGTGTACGCATATATGGCTTACATACTTAGTGTTATTTAGTGTTTTCACATTCTTATTAAGTGAACTTTACTTGTGTGTAATTTACAGCAAGATGTGTGCTTATTAAATCAATCTCCTTCCAGTATTTTACATTAACTTTACAAGAGAGTTATCTATTTCTTCAATTAAGTTATTAATGTATAATTAGTACATGTTAGAGCACGAATATACATCCCTCAACCCTCATGAAAAATTAGGAGTTTTAGTTTAGTCACGAGGACAATACGAACACACACGGACAGGGGGATATTTTAAAGAACTACCCTAAAATATCCAGTACTGTGTCATATTTGTGTCTGACACGTCATGGTTACCAAATTGAAGTGGAATATACCTCGATTCAGTGTCCGTGATCCATAGCTCAGGTTCGACTCCTTCCATGCACAAGTTTAAAGTGGAATATATTAAATAATATACCTTCGGTTCAGCCCAAAAAATGGGATCTCAACCTGCATCTGCATTCAAGAATGTCACTCTAAATTGCTCAACCATTACTACTACTTCAATGTTTTGGTGTAGTGAGTATACACTTTAGCTAGTGATAACAAAGCATTTCTCTCTTATTTTGTAGCAAATATCTGTGTTGTTTAAATAAGTAATTTGTGAAGTTCGGTAGCTGTCAAAGGAAGCTAATGAATCCATCAAGCTATCATAGCTTTATATGAATAAAATCAAGATTTCATAGCTGGCGTATATTTACATTTTTTAGTTATTTGTACACTTTTAAGCAAGTTAACAGTTCTGATATCAGTACCTGGATTGATATAATGTCTGTATACTTGCTTACTGGCAAAACTTTCACTTTGGAAGAAAAACCCACCTGGAAAATTGAGATGTCAAATATCAGGCATTGAAAGAACTATTTGAAAGTTCCAGAGAGGTTTTCAATGATCAGATACAAGTTTACTAGTTTACTGTGAGATGTTGAAGGTGTACAATGAGAAGATCAGAAACCTTCTCGTAGAGAATTCTGAACAACAGACAAATAAGTAATCATATATTTTTGCTTTTGTTTTTTTAAATTTAGTTGAATTTAGTTAAAACTTGGTCATATATTCAACATCTAATTGTTGTTGTAGGTTGGAAGTAAAGCAAGTAGCAGATCGCACTGAGGATGTACCTGGCCTTGTGGAGGCTCAAACCTTTCAGCATAGAAGAGATGTGTGGGAGATACTCCAAATGGGGGAAAATAACATATCGGTTGGATCTACCAAGGCAAATGAACTCTCTAGCCATTCTCACTGGTAATATTGTCGCAAAAGTATATCTTTTCAGTTCATTTTTCGTCACTTAATGAAGCCAACTTCTAAGACTGGTTCCTCTCATAAGTACTTGATATCTGAATTGAAAAAAAGTAAAATAGATATGGTGCATAAATTTGGTCTATGACTTGTTTGTCATCTTGCATAAATGTCTTATAAAGTGTCGTCAAGAAAATATTTTTGTTTAATGATTTTTTCTGGAGGAGATAAAATGACTTTTAGTCAGTTCTACGAACACTGATTTTAATTCTAAAAATGCTTCTAAGTTAGAAAAGTAGTTTAGGGTCTCCAAAAGCAACATTAGGTCATTATATTATTTCGTCTTTCACGGCATGGTGAGAGTGATTTTAAAGGGTGAGAATATGGTGAACGGGCAAAGGAGCAAGAGCCACATGTGGCTTGTGGATTTAGCTGGAAAGGAGCAAGTGGGCAAAACTGAGGTGGAAGGTTCACAGTTCATAAACAAGTCCGTCTCTGCATTTGGGGATGTTATATCATACCTTGCAAATCTCTATCTTATTGTTTTGTCTCTGGTAATTGAAACTATCTCCTGATTTGTTTGCCAACTCTAAGCGTACTCACTTGCTACAGAACTCTCTAGGTGTGTATTTCTTATTCTTTTTTTCACTTTCAACTATTATACGTATTAACTTGGTTTTAGATATTAGATTTTTTAAAGTTTAGGGGATACATTTTATAGGCCTACTGTTGTACCACAGAAAGAAACTATTTTTTTTAAAAGAAACTATTTTTTGACAGAAATATATCTGTCATCATTTACATGGTCTCACAATGTATTTAAAATGTACTTTTTCATAATAAAAATATGCTGCTTTTGGTTTATGTGCTGTTCTGTTTCCAATTTACATTTTAAAAATAATGTGTTCACATCTTATTAGCAGTCAGTCAAGTTTAGCTGTATTTTAATAAATGGGTTTCTCAAAACAGTTTTAAAGGTGAGGGAGGAGGGTTTAAATTGTATAAGAGGTAATCATAAGGCTAATAGATGAGAATAAATTTCCTTATCTCAATCTTTACTCTTGCTTTCATGTTTCCATGGACAATGAAGGAATAAAGCTTTTTGTACTCTGGGATGATGGAATTAATGCTTTTTAAACTGTTTTCATTGTTCTTCATACAGATGAATGATCTTATTGTCCTTTTCCTTTCTCCAGAGAATCACCATATCAAGGCATGAGTATATCATAGCGTTATTTTCGTGTTCCTTCAAAATTTAATTAGGTTATGGGAAGTTAACTACTCAGACATTTCCATCTTGCATCTTATGTTGAACAAACCTTCCTATAGGAGTTCCTATGAGTATATCATATGAATAAGTTAGTGCTTTTACCAAAGGAATACCCCCTTAGGGTATATAAATAATAAATAACAAAAATTTTGGAGGCAACATGTTGATTTTTTTTCTTTCTTCTTTCTAATAAAAGGCTGATATATTTAAAGTCATTAATTGGATAACACAGTAAAGTTTTATCTTTGTTAAGTTGCTAATAGACTTAGCCAAATTCTTATTGTTGACTGGGGTTTGTATTAATTTTATAATTTTATAGCAGAAGAAGCGAAGAATTTAAAGCATAATTATAAATAAACATAAAGTAAGAAAGTCAAGTCTGAAAAGCCTGCATTTTAGCTACAACCTTAAAGCATTTAAGGATCTGCAGTTCTGCACTAATCTCTATGATAAATATTATATTCCAAGAGCCAAACTGTAAGAATTTCCCATTGGCAACGACACCGTGACCAGGATCTTTACTGAAATCTAACACCAATGAGAGTTTGTTCTAAAACTCAAGACATTTCCATCTTGCATCTTATGTTGAACAAACCTTCCTATAGGAGTTCTCTGGTGCACGTGATTTTTTTGGTATTCTGGCCTTTCATGAACGATACGTGGATGATTGCCCGCTAGTTTGTTCTCGTTCTTGGTAGATGATTGCTCCCCTATTCATCGTTACAGCAATTTTACATTATTCACATTGCCACTAATTCAGTTTCACAACACGAACACCGGAGTTGATGGATGTTTTAGCTTGATCGAGTAACAGACTAGTTAAAATTACTTTAAAAGGTCTATGACGGACCAATACTTGTACTGGTTTATTTGGAACAAACAATAAGATATAGTTGAAAATTGTTATACACACTTGGCCATATTTAGTTGAAAATAAAAATAAGACAATTTATACTGTTGAAATTGATCTTTACATCGTTTATACATAGAGGTGATACAAAATTACTAAATTTGCATGTTTTTTCTCTTCCATCATGTGGACGAGAAAAATTATTCATATTGCAATCACATGATGGATGAGCATGTTCAAATTAAGCGATTTTGCATCACCATATATACGATATGAACAACATTTTCATTGATCATCCCCCCCCCCCTATATATGGCCAAGAATATCGGCTATCTAGCACAACCTATCCTGTTTATTACTTTATACAAAATAGTGAGAACATTAACTTCTTTGCTGTTTATTGAAACTTTCTATACAGTAATAATTTTGTCGTGTTGTCGTGTTGTTGATCACGACTTTAACTAAAGAATAAATTAATTAGTTACTGTGAGATCAACCTAAAATTTATTTTGTTATGTCAGATTCTGATTGCAATGAGTTAGGCAACCTAAAATTTATTTTGTTATGTCAGATTCTGATTGCAATGAGTTAGGCATGAGATGTGTGACACATTCTAAGTGAAGAAGTAATATGATCATAATATTTATGTTATTCATAGGTTTAAATCTATAACAAAAATTGAGAATATTTTAAGTAACCTTGTGTGCAAAATAGTTACAGGTGAAAATCTTTAACATTGATTAGGTGCTAAGATATTGGAGAAAAATCAAAACTTACAAAGACGCACTTTACAAGACATAGGTATTTGCTTTTAATTGTCTTTATATTTTATTTAATTTGTATTATTAGCAGCTGAATACAAGAAAAGAAGCGAAAAAAAGTTAGGTCTTTTACTTTTTGGTAAAATTCTCATAATGTCGCGTTCTTTATTGTATATGTATAATTTTATTATTTGAAGTTTAAATATATATAATTATTTTTATTTTTTCTCCCTAACGTGTATTATTGTATTACTGTCTTTTGTCATTTATATGAAAATATAAGAGATTAAATATCCTTATAATTTATTTTGTTGCAGCTCTAATCCATAGTGAATTATCTCCTGGCAAAATTAAGGGAATTATAAATGGAATGCTTGGGGAATTGAGTAATTAAAATACGATCTTACATTTTTATTAGAAGAAAAGGACGAAGATGAAGCAGTCAGACACTGGTTATAGAGGTTGTTGGCTTAACATAATTGTCTTAATATTTTATTTAATTTGTATTAGTTGCCACTGAATAAAAGAAGAAGCCAAAAAAGTTACTTTTTGGTAAAATTCACATAATGTCGTATTCTTTATTATATATGTATAATTTTATTATTTGAAGTTTAAATATGGATAATTATTTAAATTTTTTCCCCTAATGCATATTATTGTATTACTGTCTTTTGTCATTTATATGAAAATATAAGAGATTAAATATCCATATAATTTGTTTTGTTGCAGCTCTAATCCATCGGAAGTATTTTCCTGCAAAATTAAGGGAATTATTAAAAAATGGAATCCTTGGGGAATTGAATAATTAAAATACAATATTACATTTTCATTAAAAGAAAAGAAGAAGATAAAGCAGTCTGACACTGGTTATAGAGGTTGTTGATAAGTTATTTAATCTCAACTTTTTGATAAATAAAAAATTATGATATATATTAAGTTGTTAATTTTTAACACAGAAGTTAAAAAATAAGACATGTAAATAACCTTATCCCTACTTATAAAAAATAATGATATCCTTATTATGCTTTCTCAGACATTCTCCTACATTTAGAGCTTTCTCATTCTCTCTTCCTCGTATCATCTCTTCTTCTCTAATTAAGATAAATAAACAAATAATACAATTTGACAAATATATACCTTAATGAAAATACTATAAATCTTATAGATTACATATACTAGTAATTTACACATGCAATGCACGTCTTAATAAATATATATTTTTCAAAGTAAAAATTCTAATGTAGTCTGGACTTGAACTTGAGACCTCCTTTATAATATCTAGGTACGAGCGATGCACGTGTTTGTTTGTTTACAAATGACAACTCCAACTCTCCCATTATAATATTAGAGATTCGAGATATTGAATAAAAAATTGAATATCGATTACAAAAAATCACATACATATATATTGAAGATACCAATTTAAGATTTGAAATTAGGGTTAATAAGTATTTCATTAGGAAAAAATAAAGAAAAAGATCTCCACAATCATATTACAAATATAAGGAGCTCTCTCCTCACAATAATATCCAGTTGCACATAACATCTCAAGTTAGACATACTCAGGGGCCAAGCGCTTACTTGAGGCAGAGGAGGCGGCCGCCTCGGCCCCCTGAATTTTTCACAATTTTAGGAGCCCCCAATTTTTCTTCTTCTCTTATACATGTTGTAAAATAAAATTACACTATGAATAATTGTGATTAGGGGCCCCCAATTTAATTATTTTGGCCTTTATAATTTTTTATTATTAATTGGGCTTGTGCTTTAATTGAATTTGAGCATTTTGTTGATTTATGGATTGAATTTGAGGCTTGAAATCCCTCTCCAAATCCAATCCGCACCGGACCCACACACTTCAATACCCTACCCTCCATTCTACAAATCCAATCCATCTCCATTCTCCAAATCCAAGTCATCCATCTCCAATTTGCCTTGAACAATGTGCAAATTGTATAATTACTAGTTTTTCTCGTGGGCACATGCCCACGACACGTCTTCGAACGATACATCATATAAAAAGCCTTGCAAATAGTAAGACAACAATTATTTAGCGCAAGTTTGAATAGTATGACACGATTCTACAATGCTAATTGATTTTTTCGAATCTAAGAAACAGACAGATCATTCATTTTTTTATGACATTCAGTCGATTCCGAAGGGAGGTTGTCACATTGTATGTGGGTAGATGGTATTTGTAGGATGAATTATGAAGAATTTGGCGATGTAGTTTGCTTTGATGCCACGTACAATACGAACCGTTACGAAATGTTATTTGTTCCCTTTGTTGGAGTGAATCAACATTGGCAATCGACTTTCTTAGGAGGTGAGTTCATTCCAAATGAGACGGCCTCTTCGTTTGAATGATTCTTTGAAAAGTGGTTAGGGGTTATGAATCGTGCTCCATCCGGTATTGTCACCGATCAAGACCGTGGGATTGCCACCGCAGTTAAGAAAGTTTTCCCTCCAGACTCGGCATCGTTTTTGTATTTGGCACATTCTGGATAAGTTACCCCAGGAGGTTCGTCTTTCGATCGATGTCGACAAGTTTAGGGAGTCCTTGAAGAATGTAATCTACAATTCCGAATATATACATGAATTTGTAGAAAGTGGAATATTTTGATTTCGCAATATGGATTAAAGAGTAACAAATGGGTGAACGATATATTTGATATCCGTGAAAGTTGGGCACCCATCTACGCTAAAGATTCTTTTTGGGCCGGCATGTTGAGTAGCCAACGGGTTGAGTCCGCACATACTGCCCTAAAGCATCATACAGAAGGAAAAAAATATTCCCTGCATGAATTTGCCATCATCTTCGACCGTTTTTTGGGAAGGTAAAGACACGATGATTTGAAAGAAAATCATCGTAACCGTGAGAAAAGACCGAAGTTGAAGAGCGAATGGGCTTTGAAGGCACAGATGGCAAAAACATATACTTTGAAAATATTTTACAAATTCGAAGATGAAGTCACAAAAAGATTCATGTACAATGTGACATTTGTTGCCGATCTTGAGACACCGGATAGTTCAACCTTCCATGTGATACTCTGTGGAAAATCAGAACCGGCTCGCCTTCTTCAATTATGCAAAATCAATGGAATTATTACATGTGCATGTCACTTGTTCGAATTCGTTGCCATTCCTTGCAGGCATATTTTAGCTGCACTTCGTTTTTGCCATCACACTTCCCTCCCGGATGTATATATTAAAAGAAGATGGACTAAGGATGTGATGAAAAGAAGTTATACATCAGTTCCAACCGAACCCAATACAGAAAATTTTGCTTCTCGATATTGTGAGTTGTGCTACCATGCAAAACTGATTGTTGATCTCGGTTGTTCCTCCAATGAGAGTTACAAATACACGTTGGAGAATTTGCAGAAGATCATTGACGGGGTTTCTCGGCTACAACCCGGATTAGGTGAACAACCGGAACAGGCCTCACAACCACATGACAGTGTCGAACCCGGAGGTAGGTGCACAACCTCATGATCAAGGGAGTTGACACATACCTACACGCATTAGTGATCCACAGCAGTGCACGACAAAGGGAAAGCCTCGCGCCAAAAGATTGAGACCGATTAGAGAGCAACTCCGCATAAAAAAACCGAGAAGGTGCGGAAGATGCGGCATTGTCTAAATGAATCATGATTCAAGAAATTGTCCAACTTTATTTGAGGAGTAAGACTCGTATTTTATTTGTTTGTCCCCCGTTTAAATTTATTATACTTTATTTATGGCAAATGAGTTTCTTACTAACTAAACCTAATCTTTCAATGAAGGCAAGAAGTGATTCCTTCCGAAGAAGACAGTTCTGAGTCGAGATATGACGATCCACTGTGAATTGTAATTTTTAAAATGTAATTGTTCGGTATATTTTTAACTCTTTGTGCAACTTGGTTAATTATCTTTGATTGGTAACTGTAAATGTTCTTGAGACTTAAGTGTCGTTTGTTTGTGTCGTTTGTTAATATTGTTGTTGTACGCAAATGTTGGTTTGTAACTCAATTATATCAGTTGTAGCTGTACTTGTAGTTGTAAATATATATTTTTTAAACCAAGGCCGTTGTTGGAGACAACGCCATCAGTTATTTGATGAGTTTTGATTGGTATTCTATATAACTAGTTAAAAAGAGCAACAAGTCATAGAGCAAAACAATATGTTTTTGATAACCTAGTCCGTTGTCTCCAACAACGGCCTAAGTTATAGTAAAACAAGTGTTATTTTGGGGGTGCTCTCTGACTTGTTGAAGACAAAAGGAGCAACAAGTCAGAGAGCAACGCCATTTCTTATAAATACCTTAGGCCGTTGTCTCCAACAACGACCTAGGTTATAGTCAAAAAGTTGTGATTTTTGGGGGTGCTCTCTGACTTGGAGAAGACCAAAGGAGCATCAAGTCAGAGAGCAACCCCATTTCTTATAAATACCTTAGGCCGTTGTAGTCAAAAAGTTGTGATTTTGGGGGTGCTCTCTGACTTGAAGAAGATAAAAGGAGCAACAAGTCAGAGAGCAACACCTTTTTTTATAAATGCCTTAGTCCGTTGTCTCAAACAACGGCCTAGGTTATATACAAAATATTGTGATTTTGGGAGTGCTCTCTGACTTGGAGTTGACAAAAGGAGCAACAAGTCAGAGAGCAACACTATTTTTTATAAATGCCTTAGGCCGTTGTCTCAAACAACGGCCTAGATTATATACAAAATATTGTGATTTTGGGAGTGCTCTCTGACTTGGAGTTGACAAAAGGAGCAACAAGTCAGAAAGCAACACCATTTTTTATAAATGCTTTAGGCCGTTGTCTTCAACAACGGCCTAGGTTATATTGAAGAAGTTGTGATTTTGGGAGTGCTATCTGACTTGGAGTAGACAAATGGAGCAACAAGTCAGAGAGCAACACCATTTTTTAGTAAATACCTTAGGCCGTTGTCTTTGATTAATTAATGTGGTTGAGGAGGACTTCAAGAATCTGGAGGGATACTTTAAATGTCTACAAAGGGATACTTTAAATGTCTCCAACAACGGCCTAGGTTGTAGCTTAATACTTGAAAAAAGAAAAAAGTCATGGAGCAGATGTAGCATTACTCCTATTTTTTTCCCCATACAATAGATTTAGAGATTTAGAGCGAGTTTGGTTCCTTTCAATGTTTCAAGTTCTATATGAATACCTTAAGCCGTTGTCTCTAATAACGGCCTAGGTATGAAATTTTTGAGATTTTTACAATTTTCTCTTTACTCTTTACGTACAGTCTTTGTGGAAATTTATACCAAAGATAGATGATCTACACTTGTATATCGTATAGCTATAATTTTTTATTTGCCCGTTACTTCCACATTTCAAACCAACATATAATCATGGTGGTTAAATATGTACAAAAAATAATATAAAATAATTCATAGGGATATCATCATTTATGGTAAGGTTAGCGTTAGGGTTAGGGTAAGGTTAGGGTTAGGGGATTTTTGTTAGATGGGTTTTCTGTTAGCAAACTCTTGTAACACCCTTTTTTTTTTTTTTTTTTTTTTTTTAACTAAACCTCGAAATTCCATTCTTTCAATTTCTATATCACTTTAAACATAAACTAGGAAAGTTATATTTCAAGGAAAATTTAATTTTGCCCCGAAACACAAATAGCTTACGGAATTCTGTTCAAAATTCCGTAGCTCACAATATATATAATAATTTCACGGGCTCCCCAGGCCAAAATGAGCAGAAACACACAGGCAATATAATATAATGCTCTGGGGGCCAAACTCATAACGGATTATCAAATATCAAATAAAAATTATAAATTTCTTTGAAAAACGATGTAAAAATTTAGAAAAATCCTTGTAAAACCTACCATAGAGCCCGGTACTCCACAACGAGATGGGTACGGGTCACAATCATACCATACCACCCCACACTATACTCATCATCATCATATACATGCTTATACATCCATAATACAATTTAGATCATAAATTTTTACTAGTCACATAACTAATTAGTACAAATTTTTAAAATAAAACTTCACCCTACCAATCCACGCCTCACCTCTGCACTGATGAGAACCTGTAACAGTGGGGGATCAGGGTAGTCCTCAGACTCCCCTAACCCCCCAAACACTAAGAGGTCAGCCATTTCTGGTGTGAGTATAGTTATTAATCAAATAACAAATTAAAATAGTATAAAGAAGATAATTCAAACTTACGAATACCAAGTTAAGATAATGCAACCTGACTCCTGAACACACAACATCATCAATACGACGATATATCAAATACTTTGCAAATCCTGCATTCAACTATTTAATTATCCATACTTCCCACATTTCCTAATATACTTCACCTCAACCTCGTATATATATATATTCTTATTTTACATCCGCATAGCACGAATACACATACAATCCATTACTTTTCAATATAAATTCTCTGACCCAAATATTCATTCTTCCATAAGTTCGTCATAATAGCATTATATGAATATAACTACATGATGTTATTACTCCTTTCATTAATAACCATTTATATGAATACTACTCATAATACAACATACTCTCTTAATAACCATTTTCATAACCAATCTCATAATACAGGTATTTATTTTATCATGCCCTATCAAGTATCACTTCTTACAAATGCTTCTATTCTCATAATACCACATTTATTCATGTTTTATAACGCAAATATAACATCCAATTGCTTATTGCAATGCTCACACATCTCATCACATTATTAACACATTGTTGATAGAATGCTTATACTCTTTACATCAAAAACATGCTTTATAGTTCATTCCCATCTCATTATACCACTTTAGAAATTCTCATTCTTATAAGTAATATATCTTATTATTATCATTTTCACTTAATCCCCAAACACAATCTGGGGCCACAACATATCACACCCCATAGCCGATAGCTTGGGTAATAATCACCGCACCTCAAACACACAGTTTGGGTAATATCACATCACATATCAAGCCGATAGCTTGGTTATTAATTCACTTCAATCACTTATCATCTTCACTTTATTTAATTTCTCATTTCTATTAATCATTACCACTAGTATACCAACTCACCCTGCGAATTATGCCAAGGCAGGTAGTTCCCACCATTTCCACATAAATAGCGGGCAGGTAGTTCCTTGACACAATTCCAAGGTACAACTCATATCAATCTGTATTTTACTTTGATGATCACATACATAATACAATTACTACGTACTATTCGTAATAACACATCTCTTTTATTATTCTCATTTTAAATTAACCACGCACTACATTTATCACTTCTTTTCATACACTAATACATAACTCGTTTTCCTTCACATTTACTTCATTCACAACTACTTTCTTTCTCATCCACAATTCACATTTCACTATCCACTTTCTCTACTACCACATTTATTATTAACACTTATTTATTTTATTAGTTTGTCGACCAGTGAGCCACAGTAGCCCAACATAAGCCGACAGCCCAGTACACACGCGGCCCGATGCTCACACAGAGTCTTACTCGTCCGAGGCTACGTCTTCCTCATAGCCGAACTAGCGAGGGAAAAAGCCACGCCCCAGGTAAACTGGGTACTTCCTCGCGACTGCTGTCATCGAGGGAAAAACACCACGCCCCAGGTAAACTGGGTAATTCCTCCCAGCCGATAGCCAGGAGGGAAAAACCACGCCCCAGGTAAACTGGGTACTTCCTCGCGACTGCTGTCATCGAGGGAAAAACACCACGCCCCAGGTAAACTGGGTACTTCCTCCCAGCCGATAGCCAGGAGGGAAAAATCACGCCCCAGGTAAACTGGGTACTTCCTCGCGACAGCTGTCATCGAGGGAAACCGGGCCTCAAGCCGATAGCTTGGGCGATAAAATCCACTTACCCCAAACATAGTTTGGGTCCACTATTCCCAAGCCGGTCCTTGGGCGTTAGGAGGTCTAGCCCAAACCCCCAGGATTGCTGTAGGTACTGGTCAACAAAACCATCTGTTATTAGCATTATTCATTTCATCTTTTCATCTTACTAAATCAACATAAAACATCACAACTTTTACTGAACAATTGTCACATCATTGACTTTAATCATGTGAATAAAAACAAATTTTATTAACACTTACCATCTTATCTTTTATCTTACCATTTGATACATATCCGGCATCCACGATATTAATTATCATCCCATTGTATCACATATATACATACACCATGTCATTTAGCATAGAAACCATCATGTCGTAGTATTACACATCATAAATGCACCATATTATTTAAATTGCCATAACATCACCCATTAAGAATACCATGCTATTTGCTACTTCATTAGATCACATATAAACACACACCAAGTTATAACATTAATAAAAGAACCATATTAGGTTATTCCATATCATAAGAGTATCAAAATAGATAATTCATCGCATTGTAATATCATACTATTGCCCATTAATTCCTGTCGGACATAATTAGACTGTAAACATATACCCACTTACTAATTTCATCACTTATCACATCACAAGTCAATATCATGATATATATATATCACAACATACACCACACATGCGGATTTTCAAGAAAAGGGGCCAAAACCACTTATTTCCTCTAATTAAATCTTATAATATCTAATTATAGCATACTAGCTTATACACCATGCTCCTTGTAATTATAATTACCTATAAGGTCCTATATGCCCAAAAACATGCACAAATCATGCACTGGATAAAAATGTGCATAAACAATCTAATATAATTAGTTTTTATACTTCAACACATCACAATAACCCATACTATAGATTTTATATATTTAAAATAGTCACTTTCACCACATATCTCAAAAACCCATTTTGGATCCTTAAAAATCCGTATTTTCAATCAAAATCCACTTTTGGCATAACTCCCACAAAATATAACAAAAGGCCACGAAATTCGGCCACAATATAAAATATTTATAATTACAACATACTCACCTGATGGATCGAGCAAACGATGTCCCACGTCCGTCCTGTAACCAGTCGAGTTCGACCTTTTCCACCTAATTGAAAAATTATAGAACCGATTAGTTTAAAGCTCGAAACTCGACCTACGGACCTCCAAATTTGAATCCGTCTTCACCCACGCGTCACAAATGACATTTGTAGGCGAGCTACATCGACGGATTTCAAATTCGAACCCCGATGCAAGAACTCACATATTGATCGGAGGCTTTCTAATAGGAAGATTTCCTACTTCCTAATTTCTTCAATCCCTTTGTCCTAATATCTCAAATTAGGGTTAACAATAATAATAAGACTCATCTACGCTTCCGAATTCATCAAATTCTCACCTCTATATCGCGCAGGCATTTCACCGAACACCCGGCGTGCACTTTTCACCTATAGTCTATTTTACTCAATTCAATTGAGCTGGAAGCCTATAAAAATCATCCTAAATTTATATTAATCCTTTCATAATACTCTACACCCTCATATGCATTTTCTACAATTATTTGGATCGAGTTTTCTACCCGATTCCATAAATCCTATAATCCGAGTTTATACTAAAATCGTCACTCCCCATTTTATTCTAATGGTTCACTACACTTTTTACCACCATATAAGAGATAATTCTAATATATATATATATCTCTATTTTACAAACCCAAAACCCTAAATTACTAACAACTTGTAATTCCTCAAATCTTCCACTTCCAACACCTCTAAATCTCTCTACCATCATAATCCTACTCAATAAAACTAACTACACTTAATTTTATACGAATAAATAAAATGGGGTATACCTTTTCGAAATCCTTTCGAAAATCCGACACTTCCACGATGTAGAGAACCCTCCAATTAGTCTATCCCCCAATTTAATTAGGATTTGACAGAGGATCCAAGTGGATTTGAGGAGAGAGAGAGGGCCGAAGTTTTGGGTTTCGGCCTCCCAGGTTTCGTTCGGGAATGGGAAAGAAAAAGAAGGGAGAAGGAAGAAAGAGAGGGGGGGGGGGGATTTTGTAAAAAAATTTATAATAAAAATATATTTTTTATAAAGGGATATTTGCATATAGGCCCCCATATCTCTAAACATTTCAAATAAGCCCCAACTTTATACTTTTAATAACACTAATAATGCAAAATACATTAAATATCACATAACAATTCTCTAAAATTATGAAATAAGGTAAACAATATTTCTTTACACAAAACCCGACTCATAACTTCAATATATCACCTATACCAATCCAACAAAATATATTAAAACCACTTCATAATAATCCTTCAAAATAATAAAATAAATGAACAATAATTATTCACATAAAATCTCAACTCATAGCCCCCAATATATCAATAACACCAATCAACTACGAATATCCACACCAATATCAATATAAAAATGATAATAATAAAATATAGCTTAAAAATAATTCTCACCCCTACAAAATATAAAAACGACTAATTTCCGGTATTTTAAAATCCGAGGTGTTACAACTCTATTATTATGTGAAGCAATAGGAATATCATCATCATCACAGCTGCTCAAAGAACTGCACACAATTACTTCACGACGAGATTCCACATCCAAAATTTCCACAAAAGCAACAGTGGCCGGAAGTGTTTTAGAGTAATCTTTGAACTTTTTTCGGATACTCTTCACATTGGGTTATACATGTGGTCAAATATACATGTGGTTTTCTGTTATGGTTTCTCAATACATGATGGTCTCTATTTAGACCGTTTTTTCCGAAAATAATCAGATCCAGTTCTTGATGGCCAAGTAGTTGGATCTGATTGCTCTCCGCTCAAAAGCGAACCGAATCTTTTTTATTTTTGGTTTCTTCTTGTCCATCATAATTATTGAATATTTTTGATATTCGGAGATGGGTTTTTGTATTTTAGGAGGGTGTTTCCGGAAGAGTGCATCAGATGAGTTTCGCACCTCTTCGTATTTCGGCGTCAAAAAGTCAGATATAGAAGAATTAATCTCTTACCTTATTGGTTTATACATGCGGGGATAATGACATGTGGGTTTCTACATGTGATTTTTTTCATATTGGTCTTGAAGACCATGTGGGGATATACATATGGTTTTCCCCATATATAGGCAACATGTGGGGATCTACATGTGGTTATGTACTTTAGGTTTTTCCCATATTGAAGTATCTGCAATAATAGTCGGCAGGTGTTATCCTAAATAAAATGAACACTTCATGTGGCGACATAGACTTAACATGTGGTTTTTTCCATATATGGTCTACATGTGGGGATCTACATGTGGTTTTTTCCATAGTGAACTTGTTCTACTACATGTGATCAATCCAGTTCTTGATGGCCAAGTAATTGGATCTGATGGCGTGGCGGTCTAAAGCGAACTTAGGCTTTTCCTATAGGGATATCATCATCATCATCACAGCGTCTCGAAGAACTGCACACAATTACTTCACGACGAGATTCCACATCCGTATTGGTCTTGTTGCTGTACATGTGGGGATGTACATATGGTTTTCCCCATATATAGGCTACATGTGGGGATGTACATGTGGTTTTTCCCATATATAGGCTACATGTAGGGAAAAAGCACAAGGACCGAGGATATAAAAGAAGAACCAGATGATTCAAGCTACATAAGGATGATTCCTGCTAACTTAGGACCTAGTCTTGCGTTGTGCTAACGTCACGCAGCTATCCCATTAATTCTCCTTCTTCATCTCTATCTGCACCTTTCCTTCAGTCTCTATTAACAGAGAATCTGCACCACTCTGTTCATAATATCTTTAATGAACGGCTTGTACATGTGAGATTCTCGAAAAAATGTGTCTGCTATTTCATTGTACATGTGGATTTTTTCAAGTATGGTCCACATGTGGGGAGCTACATGTGGTTTGTCTCTGTAACGCCCCGGATCCCCGTCATCGGACATCCGTGACACAACCAGAATCTTTACCTTCAAATGCATCTCAACACAGTAAATAGTACGGAAATTTAAAACACTTTTATTGCCATCAGAGTTAATACATCAATAGTTACGAACATCAATTATTCGTATCAAGCTGTAACGCCCCCATATTGACTCCAAACTCAATTCTTTCAATTTCTATATCACTTTAAACATAAACTAAGATAATTATATTTCTAAGAAAATTTCGGCAGAGTTTCCCCTAAAATTTCTGCCCCGAAACACAAAAAGCTTACGGAATTCTGCTCTAAATTCCGTAGCTCACATCACAGGCAATTATATCACGGGCTCCCCAGGCCAAAATGAGCAGAAACACACAGGCAATATATATATATGCTCTGGGGGCCAAACTCATAATAGAATGTCAAATATCAATTAAAAACCATAAATCCTTTTGAAAACGTAGTAAGGTTTTTAGAAAATAATTTATAAACCACACCACAGGGCCCGGTACTCCACAACAAGATGGGTACAGGTCAGAAACATATCATGCCACTCCACACTATTACTCATCATCACCATCCACGTACTTATACATCAAAATACAATTTAAAGCATAAAATTCACTATTCACACAATTAAACCTTAAGTAACAAATTGTAGAATGAAGCTCCACTCCACAGAATCTACACCTCACCGCTGCACCGCCGAGGACCTGTAACAGTAGGGGCCTAGGGTAGTCCAGAGACCCCCTAACCCCCCAAACACTTAAGGGGTTAGCCATTTCTGGTGTGAGTATAATCTATTAATAAGCAAATAAATTAAACTTATAAGTAAAACAGAATGAACTTACGAATACCAAGATGAAGCTGAACATGTAAATGTCATATGCAGAAATTCACATCAAATACTCACTGCATCACTTCCTGTATGCATGTCCACACCTGCTCACAAACATACTTAACTTTAATTTTGAAAAATCATTTCCAAATTGGTCGCTTAAGACCCATCACTTTACGCCTTATGCAATACCCCTATAGCTTTATTCTCCCATAAAGCCTTACATTCACAATTACTCTACTCTCACATAAATTGCACCATATTTACCATACAATTGCAATTACAGACTCACGACTTATAATCCTTCCTAATCTCATATCACATAATATCGCATTCATTCATTTCTTACAACACATATCATCACGTCTCGCAACACATCACTTCCGCACTCATTACGCAGTTCAACTATCACACCCACAATTCAGCTTGAATGGAAAATAAACGTGTATCCTGATTTCCTAGTGTTCGTATATACCGTGACCTGAGTCTAATGCAAAATGCAGAGTATAGAACAGATGCACTTAATCTAACGTCAGCAAGACTCTGGACACACATGCATCCCATACTACATGTGGCCCAGGTCAAGCCAATGTACTTAGTCTAATGTAAGCGAGACTTTGGAAATGTATGCATCCCATACTACATACTTTCCAAATCAAGTCGTTGTCTCCAAGTTTAGGGATTCGAACCCTTGCTACGCAATGCATTCTAATTCGGTCCGCTTCTTGTTCCCGATAGATCGTGGCAATGAGGTTGCAGTCAGCGGTCCCACCGTTCTGCAGTCAACAGCTGTGACGAACTTAAAGATATACGGTCCCACCGTATGGCAGACAACGGTCCCACCGTTTTGGAGTCCACAGCCGTGACGAATTTAAAGATATACGGTCCCACCGTATGGCAGTCAACGGTCCCACCGTTCTGCAGTCAACACCTGTGACGATAAATATATACGGTCCCACCGTATGGCAGTCAACGGTCCCACCGTTCTGCAGTCAACAGCCGTGACGATAAAGATATACGGTCCCACCGTATGGCAGACAACGGTCCCACCGTTCTGCAGTCAACAGCTGTGACGAATTTAAAGATATACGGTCCCACCGTATGGCAGTCAACGGTCCCACCATTCTGCAGTCAACAGCCGTGACGATAAAGATATATGGTCCCACCGTATGGCAGACAACGGTCCCACCGTTCTGTAGTCAACAGCTGTGACGATAAATATATACGGTCCCACCGTATAGCAGTCAACGGTCCTACCGTTCTGCAGTCAACAGCCGTGATGATAAAGATATACGGTCCCACCGTATGGCAGACAACGGTCCCACCGTTCTGCAGTCAACAGCCGTGACGATAAATATATACGGTCCCACTGTTCTGAAGTCAACTTAAACTTGAAGTTTAGTCTAATCAACAGGTCGCTAGCTTGCACGTCCATAACTTCCAATACACAATACAAAATTACTTGATACTATAAAACCTCATGTACTCTCAATAGTACATTCTTCTTGCACTCGCTGCACCTTTCCAATATCATAAGAGTTTGCTCACTCATCGGAAATTCTCAATTCCGGGTCCTATGGGAAGGTGGGAGTGTCTATTTTGACTTCTTAATTTGACTCTTTCAGACTCTATCATTTGAGTTCTCGAAAACACAAGTTCC
Organism: Hemerocallis citrina; assembly: GCA_017893485.1. Lineage (NCBI taxonomy): Eukaryota > Viridiplantae > Streptophyta > Magnoliopsida > Asparagales > Asphodelaceae > Hemerocallis > Hemerocallis citrina. The sequence continues at coordinate 63,346,808 of CM030358.1, forward strand.
ATCAGGTGTACAAACAGAGAGAAACTGGTTTTCTTAGCCAATAATACTTTAACTAAGATTGGGTCTGTTTCATCTTTGGAAAATCATAACTCTCAACCTATAAATTGGAATTACAAAACTCCAGATGGGTTAGAAAGCTATGACTCCCTACTACGACTCTCTAGTTGGTCAATTTCCCAAATTCTTAACCATTTCAGAGCAAGAATTTTCCAACTTACCCTCATAAACATGCTTCTTAACAAGCACATATAAAAATGAGTTGTTCTTTACCATACAACTATCCTTCTTAGCATTCCACTTATCATACGATGATCATCAAAATTCTCCAAACGTTCCCACAAGCTAAGAATTTACATATACATCACAACGCCATGTATGTATATCTACACAATACATCACCATCACACTGAATATTTAAAATCCGATCAACTCCCCACATAACTTTTAACAAATAAGAACTTCCCGTATTTTAAATTAAAACTTCATTTGGCTGAATTAAACCAGGATTGCTCCAAAACCGCCTAAGATTTTATCATAACAGTAAACATATATTTAGCATAATCATACTCACAAATTGTCCCGCGAAGACTCGAAGCGCCACCACACCTCCCAAGCCGCTAGTACATCCTATCATCAAAATTCAAAGCAATCAAGGCTCAAGCATCCAAACCAGTTACGGGAAAATAATAATACTAACTCCAATATCACATAGGCATTCTATTGAACGCCTAGGATGCACACGTGCTTTGCACGTAATCATTCGAATTCCGACAAGATTCTTATTTTCGAACAATTACTAAAAGCACTCCAAAATTATTCTAATAGTCCTACTACAATTTCTACTACCATACGATGATTAATTCTTACATATATAATTCCCTTTTACAAACCCAAAATCCTAATTTATTAACACTTGCAAATCCTCTATCAATTTGCTAATTTCTCGTATCTATAACACCCAACCCCTCATAATCTCCCTACTACCAAATCTCTACTTAATAGGAATTGAAAATACTTAATTTTATACAATAAAATAAAATAGGGTTTACCTTCCCGAAATCCTTTCGAAAAACGGACGCCGCCACGATGTAGAGAACCCTTCTATTAGCCTACCCCTCAATTTAATTTGGAAACGGTGGAGAAATGAAGTGGATTTTGGCAGAGAGAGGGAGAGCCGAATGGGTTCGGCATGGCTCTCGGCTGGGAAGGAAACGGGAGAAGAAATGGAGAAGGAAGGATAAGGTGGGGGGTGGGGTTTTTATAAAAAGAAATAAATAAATAATTAGGTAAAATAAATGATAAGGGAAAATTACATATAAGCCCCCCTAAATCTTAATACATTTCAAATAAACCCAAAAATCTCTACTTTAATAATACCACCAATACAAAGGTACATTAAAACTGCCTCGTAGTAGTCTTTCAAAATTATAAAATAAAGTAGACAATAAATCTGATATTTTTCAATTAAAACAATTGTTATTAGAAAATACACAATCATGTGCAATTCTCAATTGCGCACAGATTTCGATGCAAAATAGTCATATGCTATTTTTGCGGGGTATTACAGTCTCTTACATGTGGGGATGTACACTTGGCTTTTTCCATAATGAACTTGTTCTACTACATGTGATCAGATTCATTTCTTGATGACTAAGTAATTGGATCTGATGACTCTGCGCTCTAAAGCGAACTGAATCTAAAGCAATAGGGTATGAACTTTTTTGGATTTGCAAGAAGTTCACACCTCTTCTTCCCAATCTTGTGGAATTCTTCCCAGTTGCATGTCTGGAGAATGTCATCAGGAACATCTTCATGTAAATAATGTACGAGGATTTTGAAGATTATATATTATTATTCAAGCCAGACATAGAAGAATTAATCTATTATCTTATTGGGTTATAAACATGTGGGAATCTACATGTGGTTTTTCCGATATATTGGCTACATGTGGGAATATACATGTGTTTTTTCCCATATATAAGCTACATGTGGGGATCTACATGTGGCTATGTACTTTAGGTTTTTCCCATATTGAACTTGTTCTACTACGAAGAGAAAAAGAGTGGAGACCCTAACCCTACATTAACCCTAACCCATAACCCTACTCTTCTAACCCTACAATAACCCTAACCCTAACCTACAAATCATATTTTATTGATTTTTATGAAAACAAAATACCAATTAATTTGTGTTAATTTTTTTATTCGTTTGATGGTATCGATTTAATATTGATTAGTTAGGTGGCTAGGAATGGAAATAAATAAAAAATATAAACCAAAAAACATACATTTGAATGTCTATTTTGTAGAGTTCAGAAGACAATGTACGTAAAGAGTAGAGAGACACATGTGATTAATGATCGAACTTAAATATCTATAAACTCTTTACTGGAAACTTATTACCTATCAACTCCCAACTACAAATGTTAACGTAATTAATGATAAACAAAAACAAGATCTTACCGCAAATGTTTTCCTTGCAATAACCTTAACCCTACAATAACCCTAACCAAACCCCTAACCCCCGCTAACCCTAACCTCACCCTTAACCCCCATTAACACTAACCTTAACCCTAACCCTAACGAATGATATAGTTTTTTTTAAATATTTTCTGGGGTGTTCTGTACATATTAAAACATCGTGATTATGTAGTGGTTAGTTAGGAATAGTCAAATTAAAAAATTAAAAAATTAATAAATGTTATACAAGCCAAGTTATCATCTATCTTTTGTATAAAGTTTCACAGAGATTGTTCGTAAAGAGTGAAGAGAAAATTGAAAAAAGCAAACAACGTGTAACATTTGGCCTACTTCCTAGGCCGTTGTTGGCGACAACGGCCTATGGTATAAACATTATTTTGGGGAGCTGCTCTCTGACTTGTTGCTATTTTTAACACCAGCAAGTCGAGAGCACCCCAAATTGTGTATATTTTAGACCTACTACCTAGGCCGTTGTTGGAGACAACGACCAAGGGTATAAACATTATTTTGGGGTGCTCTCTGACTTGTTGCTATTTTTAATACCAGCAAGTCGAGAGCACCCCAAATTGTGTATCTTTTTGGCCTACTACCTTGGCCGTTGTTGGAGACAACGGCAAGGATATAAACATTATTTTGGGTGCTCTCTGACTTGTTGCTATTTTTAACACCAACAAGTCAGAGAGCAAGACAAATTGTCTATCTTTTTGGCCTACTACCTAGGCCATTGTTGGAGACAACGACCAAGGGTATAAACATTATTTTGGGGTGCTCTCTGACTAATTGCTATTTTTAACACCAACAAGTCAGAGAGCAAGACAAATTGTGTATCTTTTTTGGCCTACTACCTAGTCCGTTGTTGGAGGCCATGGGTATAAACATTATTTTGGGGTGCTCTCTGACTTGTTGCTATTTTTAACACCAACAAGTCAGAGAGCAAGACAAATTGTCTATCTTTTTGGCCTACTACCTAGGCCGTTGTTGGAGACAGCGGCCAAGGGTATAAACATTATTTTGGGGTGCTCTCTGACTTGTTACTATTTTTAACACCAACAAGTCAGAGAGCAAGACAAATTGTCTATCTTTTGGCCTACTATGGCCTAGGGTATAAACAATATAGGGGAGCTGCTCTCTGACTTGTTGCTATTTTTAACACCAACAAGTCAGAGAGCAAGACAAATTGTCTATCTTTTTGGCCTACTACCTAGGCCGATGTTGGAGACAATGGCCAAGGGTATAAACATTATTTTGGGGTGCTTTCTGACTTGTTGCTATTTTTAACACCAACAAGTCAGAGAGCAAGACAAATTGTCTAACTTTTGGTCTACTACCAACGGCCTAGGATATAAACAATATAGGGGACCTGCTCTCTGACTTGTTATTTTTAACTCCAACAAGTCAGAGAGCAAGACAAATCTTCCAACCTTAGTCCTACTACCTAGGCCGTTGTTGGAGACAACGACCTAGGTTTAAAAAAAAAATATTTAATCTACATGTGTACACAACAGCTGAAGCTGTTACACTTGAAAATTTAACCAAATTCCGAACACTTTGCCATCACCTACACTCTCCGAATAAATTCATATCTACAGCCGCCACAATCACCAACCATATTTGACTATTAGCAATTAATAACAACAACATCAACTACACTTAAACTTACAAACCACAATTTCCACTAGTTAAGTTACAACAGGGATAAAACCAAAAAAAAAAACAACAGACAAATTGTTTATGGTATTGGCTAAGTACCGGACGTGTATGGCTGTGGTGCTCGCCTCTTCCCAGCAGGGTTTCGATGCCGGAACATGGTTGGTGACTCGGGGATTTCTTCTTCTCCTCCCTCGTCTTGTTGTACGTCTCCAACAACCCTCTCCTCACTCTCTTCTTCCTGCTCTTGTTCGTAAGATGGATGTGAAGTTGAAGCTTGTTGTTCTCTCAGCTCACGTTCCCGTTGTCGCCCCATCAATGCAGCTGGCCTACCCCTCACGCTTTTATGTTGGCCCCTCGGTGACCTTAATACTCAATCCAAACGTTCGGCCTCTCCCAAAACATCCAAATTGGTACGGCATGAAGAGAGCATCCTCTGAGCGAACCTCTTCATAGCCGTGCCCGCATTACTTTTTATTACCTCTGCGCATTCTTTTGCCATGTCCATCGTATTATCAATCTAAATAAAAAAACCCCAACAAAAATAATTACACAAATTTGGTAAATTAAACAATTCATGATCTTTAAATATAACAAACATTAAAAGAAATATGAAGATTGTAGTTACCACTGTACGTTTACAGCTTTGGCCTTCGATTGGAACATAGGTTGTGAACTAGAATAGGCGGGTGGTGGTTCAATCTCCCTCTCCTCAATTTCTCGTTGAACACCAGCAGGTAGTTCTGTATCGGGAGAAATGTGCAGACGTATAATTGATCTGTTCCATTGCATGTACTTCCCTTGCAGCTTGCCATCGTACTCTTCTACATCGGCAATTACAAGTTGAAACCGTTGCTCGTTCCATTCTACAACGTGAACACGATGGAAATCTGCCCAATCATGAGTAGGCATGAGACCGGTACCCCTCACGGCGTGTAACTCATGATTGTATAGTTTTTGCAGCTTGGGGGACTATCCTGTTGAAGACCGAACTGATGAAGGACTCTCTCCGGTGGCGGATGCTCCACTATACCGAAGTTGATGAGTGGAGCCGTCGTCAGCCACAACTGCGACCCGGTGGTGCACATCGGCGGTAGTCTTCCCACCCGCTCGGGTGTATACTGCACCCAAATCACGAACTCTTCTCGTAGTTGGTCGAGCTCGTCTCTGTAGTACATTATTACACCCTTAGGGTTGTCCTTGTAACTCCAACTACCAGCCCAATATACCCCTAAGGGTGCTAACATAGCAGGATTTTCTGGTTGGGCCATCCAACCGTCCGTTCGACAAAAAAAAAACTCCACGCCAAAAAAACGCTAAGTCCCAAACGTTTTTTTGGCGTGAAGTGACGAAAATACCCCTCCGCTTTTGGGAACGTTAGTGGGAGACTTAAGCGGATCTTGATCTGATCCTCTGATCAAGATCAAGATCGATCGGACGGTTGAGAGCTGCATTTTCCAACCCGTTGAAAACGAACCCATTTTCAACTAAGCAAAAGCATATATATATATATATATATATATATATATATATATATATATATATATATATATATATATATATATATATATATATACACACACACACAAATGCATTGAAGTGAGGGAGAAAGGACAAAAAAAATTTAAAAACAAAATGGCAGTGAGAAAGAGTGAGAAAAGGACAAAAAAAAGTAAAAAAAATTCAAAAAATCCTAAAAGTGCCTGGGACGAGGGATGAAGTCCCGTCCAAGGCTATTGGGCTTTTGTATTGAATTGTGTTGGACGATACATAATGTACCGTCCGTTCCATTTTTTAAAAAATTTTAATTAATCGGACGGAATATTATCCTTTGTCTGTCGAATTTTTCGTATGCTAAATTGAAGCGACGGTGTTTTATTTGCCGTCCCACATTTCAGACGAAAGATTATCTTTCGTCTCATTTAATGGACGAAAGATAATATTTCATCAGCTATAATTTGGTATTTGCCAAACCGTCTCCTATATTTGGCAAAGAGTTCATGCGACACCCAAATTTTGGATATTTGGCAGACGACTAAAGCGATTTTTTTCCAATTTTTTTCATATTTTGGGTATTTAGCAGACGACTACAGATGCTTTAATGGAATAGTAAATGGTATTTGTATTAAAGGGGGCCCACCGGATTGTAAAACATCCAAGTTGACTGTTGAAATGTTCATTAATGGAATCACTTGAAATGAATTAAATGGAATGGCGAAATGATTATGGAGGGCCCCACAAGGTTGCAATGAAAGATGCTATCAATATCATGTTAGTGGGTGATCCTATACTTTCTAATTGTAGGGATTGCATGCCTAAAGAGTTGTATAATTTTGATATGAAAATTAGAAGATAAATTCATGCTTTCATATATGTTAAATAATAGAAATGTTAAATTTTGTTTAAAGAGCAAAGTATTTGTCTTGTTGCTTGCAAATGAGAAGAGAAATTGTAGTTTGCATGTTAATGTACAAATATAGAAATTAGTAATTTTAGTAATATTTTGAAGAGATTTTTCTTTATAATTAAAAAGAAGTGTTTGTAATATAAAATGAGCATGCATAGCTTATATATCTTGTTGTAGGAGAATACAAACTTTCTAGTTGATTAAAATGAATAATTGTAATTCTTGTAATAAAAGAGAAGAAAGAGAGATTTGAAATTTAGATATTATCAAATATGAGTTTTAAACCCATGAGTTTCTGTAGTAAATAAATTTCAGTTTAAATAACCATTTGTAGACTAATGGAGAGGATTCGATCAAATGGGAAATCTAGTTTTTTTTTGAAAAATAATAAGATAACAAAAGTGGGACAAAAACCCACGAACTGAGTTTATTTCGTTGGGCGCATCCGGCCTAGTGGTCTGACGTGCGTTGGCCTCCTTGTTGGGTCTGGGTTCGAAACTCAGTATGGCCAAAATATTTTTTTGGTTTAATTCCTAAATGAACACTAGATTCGAGGGAGATAAGAAAGTGGTTTCGGTTTGTAGTTGAGACAACAAGTCCAGATGGACTTAGAGGTTGGCGTGGGTTTCTTTGGTCGCTGTCTCGAGCTTCACGGGTTGAAAACCCAGGTTTAACACCTATTTTTTTGGGGATTTAATGCGGATTTAATGCAGTTAAGGAGTACTAATGCATTTGAAAAATTGGGGAAAAATTCTAGTGTTTACAAAATGTGATTGAAAATTTATTAAAAAATAATTTCTAGATTTTCAAGTATATATTGAGTAGTAAAAAGAGACTTTTGATATGAAGAGGAATTTGTTCTCAATATTAAATATTTCAAAAACTTGATTTTTATTCTTAGAAGAATAATAATAAAGTTTTGATATGAGAAGTAAATTGTCTTGATGACCTTATGCATTCATGTTGAATATTTGATTTCTATATGAGCTTAAATTAAGTAAGGTTAGATGAATCTATGAGAAAAAATTATTGTTTTAAAAGAGTAAAGGAAATAATATGCTATGAAATTTTAATGCATCTTGAATAAATTGCATTTGATTCTTAGAGTTATTCCATGAGTTTTAAATTACAAATGAGATTTATTGGTAGAATGAGAATAAATTATTCATGTGAATGAATTTCTCTTGATGCGATTATTCACTTATGCGAATTAAGAGTATTTGTTATATGTTGAAATATGAATTTGTTATTTGTGTTTAAGTTATTAAAGAGATTGATGATGGATGAAAATTTGTTCATGAAAAAGATTCATTATTATTAAAGAATCATGAATAGTGCTAAAATGAGACATTGCTTACGTTGTGAAATGAGTTAAAATGATGAAATGGTCTAGGTTTAAGACATGATTATTATAAAGGGTATGTGTACCCATGTTTCTTGTTCATGAAAGATTTATGATTTAGAATTAGTAAGACCTCGGTTACCGGTAATTTTGAAAGAAATATTTTGAGGCTTGATTCCGAGATAATGCCGTCGGGCAATCTCGTATTTTTGTGAACAAATCCGGTAGGAGGTAAAACTGATTCTAGGGTGATAACACATTCCCTTCTTAAACTAAATAATTAGGTACATAAGTGAAGATGTAATAGACTTGGGTAAACGTAAATGGGTGCTACTATATAGTCGGCGGTGGATCTCTGTGGCTATAGACGCAGTTGGGGGACTGTGGTTGCTCCGTAGGAGATGGACTGTATTTTATCCGAGACTTAGAGTAGTCGGCAGATGTTTACCATACTCCAATGTATATGCGTATACCGGGGCTAGAGGAGCATTTGCGGGGTTATTTTCACGATATAATAGCCAGGGAGGCTGGGATCTGTTATTATAGCCAGGAAGACTGAGATCCGTATCCGTGAAATAATCTAAATCTTGTTTTATTACCGGGTAGTCTCATGGCGAGGGATCGAACCCTTCAATGTGGAGTACATAGGCGCTTGCCCTCGGATCTATGTAGTATGAGATGCATAGAATCCGAACAAGTGTGCATTAGTGTCATCCTAGTATTGAACTGTGTGCATTAGGCATTAAGGCATGACATACACTTACATGTTTAGCGTAGACACAGTTAACACTTATTTATTCATTCAACTATTGTATTTTTATTAAAGTATTGAGATCGTTATACTATTCTCGGCGTAGAGAGGATAGCCAAGTATAATATTTTCGTCAGTTGTAAGTAACTGACGTGTCACAGATTGACATGCAGGTAATGGACTATTCATGAAGGAGTAAAGATGTTGTGATGCAAATGAGGTTAAAGTTATACAAGTTGTATTTTATTTCAATGTTGTAATCTTTTATTTTCCACTGTGTAAACAAAGTGTACTGTAACTTTGATGTATTGTTGTTGAAAAAGTTTTAAATTCCTTGTAAAATTATACGAAGTGAAGTAAAAATCCTCTGGAATCTCGAATTCATTCTTATTTGGAATTCAGGGTGTTACAATGCAATCCAAAACAATATTTGTTCGTTGTTCTAGGGCTTTGATGTAGCCTAGTTTTGAGAACAAAATTTCAATTTCATATTATTTTTCTATTTTTTGTGTTGTGTGTTTGATTTTTGTTCGTAATGCTTACAATTGTTTGGCCAACTTTTGTATGACTTATTAAATCATGGAGAGACCGGACTGGTAATTTGTGATTTCGAATTTATAAAATTAAACACCATTAAAAAAGCGAACCGTTGTTAATGTCACCATTAAGAAATCCAGAGATGTTAATGAATTTTCAATTAGTGATTTGTGCATGAACTATGACAAATAATTAGTGAAAATATTTTTGATATTGCTTCAAAGAGAATATTGAATAATTTTGGGATTTTGGTCTACAACTTGGAAAAATAATATTTTTATTCATATGGAGTTATAAATTGTGTGGGATTAACAAGGTGAAGTCAAAAGACCTAGAATTAGTCTTGCAATTAATAAACAACAAAATTTCAGATTTCGCTTCTTTTAATTAATTTAGTTAGTTCTATAAATTAATTTAATTTAGTTGTTTTCTTCATTGAATTTTTATTTTCCAAATAATAGTTAATCTAGTCAATTTTGGTACTCAGTAAAATAATTAGTTATTGTGGGTTCGACACTCTTTTCACTTTACTATACTACTTGTTGGAATTTTGTACACTTGCAAATAAATCACATTAGTGGTTAACCAATTTGGTGATTCTTGATCTTAGGCAATATTATTTATTATTGAATTATTTACAAATTCTTCCGATGTGGGACAAATCAATCCCACACTTGCTTCCCTTTTGCGCATGCTCGCACACAGCCTCCTAGTCCCCCCCCCCCCCCCCCTGCGGGGGCCCACCACTACCAACACACCCAAGGCCCCACTCCACGTCACCCCACGTGCAGCCAAAGCCCCCATCTCATCTCATTTAAATCCCAACATTATTACCATCTTTGCCATTCTCTCTCTCTATATATACATACTATATAATACTTGTATATTATTCCTCCAAGAAATATGAGATGTTACACACACCCCCTTTAAGAAATCAACGTCCTCGCTGAGTACGGGGCATGCAACTTAGTGCAGGAACTCCTTTCTAGCCGATGTGGAGCAGAGTACCTTGATTTAGCTAATTCTAGGCCAGTGTACTGACATCAGCTCCCTCTCAGGCATACATCTCGCCGATGTGGAGTGGAGTACCCTGATTCAGCTAATTCTACCGAACTTTCCCTGGCCATACTGCTAGCGTACTGACCTCAGTTCCCTCTTAGCATACATCTTACCCACTCTTTATCCACACTTGGTGTCGAAAGTCGGCTCTGATGCCATTTGTAACACCTTGACCCCTAACTCAGACAATTTAATATTTATTTATTTATTAGTACAACTGCCCACCACAGGCTGCCTTTCAAAAGGTGGTTAACCAATTTGTTGACTCTTGATAATAGGCAATATTATTTATTATTTAATTATTTACAAATTCTTCCGATGTGGGACAAATCAATCCCACAATCACCTCTCTCTTGCGCACGCCAGCACACAGCCGGCCCCCCCTGGGCCCCACCACTGACAGCATACCCAAGATAGCAACTGCCTCTCCCCTTCATGGGCCCCACTCCACGTCACCCCACGTGCAGCCAAAGCCCCCCATCTCATCTCACTTAAATCCCAACGTTATTACCATCTTTGCCATTCAACATTATTACCATCTTTGCCATTCTCTCTCTTTCTTTATATACATACTATATTATACTAGTATATTATACTCCAAGAAATACAGGATGTTACATGAAAAACATTGGTTTTGGGGGGGGGGGGACTTTTTGGAGGAAAAATATGTTTTTGGGAGGGTGAATCTGAACCGTTGATTTTGTTTCAATTGAAGGGGAACCACTTGATAGTTTTTTTTTCTTCAAATTGTATTGTGTTTTATTGTGTATGTGTGTGTGAGGACCCCATTTCGGGAGTTCACCTCGGGCCCCCGTGAACTCATGGCCAACCCTGGACATGCTACATAATAGACATAAAGAGACTCAACATATAAGTTTGACAAAAATTAGTTCATCCTTTACAACTAAGGTTAATTTTGTATTGATCATTTCTATTTTGTCGATTTCAAAGTTAGATAGACCTTGTTAACTAACTAAGAACTGTTATCACTAACATATGTTGCATGAGTTTTTCTTTTAATTGTTTATTGCATAGTAATGTCATGCATAACTTTTTTGCATGGAAGTATTGATATTTTTCGTGCTTTAAGAAACATCTTCTAAGCCAATTTAATAGGTAAATAAGTTTTCTTCTATGCTCACAACAAATTATATGGTTATTGTTAGTTCTCTAGCAGCAGTTTTCTTAAGTGCCACGAATTCTGAAAATTAATCATAGGATTCTATTTAAGCATGTTTTCTCTCATTTTCACAATTTAGACCATTTACATTCTCTGTTTAGAGTGTGCAAGCCGTTAATGCCAGCTCTAATACAAATTCTTTAAGCTTCAAACAAACTTCTAACAAAGCAAATTTACAAGTCCACTTCCTGCAAATGGTTGAGTTACAAACCTTAAATACTTACATAATTTTCAAATTGTTCTTGAGTTATCCTTAATCTGTCAAGAGATATTCATATATCGCATTGAAGATAATTTTGTACAGGCATATCCTTCTGAATAATTTGCATATTCCTACATGATAACCTCATTTCTTGATTTCACATTCTCCTAATCTAAGTTGAAAAGAAAAAAATATATTCATTCATAGTAAACAATGCATACATTAAATATAAAGTAAATATGCATCAATCATGGAAATTGAGATGCCTTGTAACGGTGCAACCTTTTCTTTTTTAGTCGTTACAACTGAGTACTGAAGGAGTGAATACAACCATGGATTCTTACTCCAGAAAGGGCTTTCAAGCATTTGTGAATCACGAAGAGAAGTGCATCGTCGCATCATGGCTCTCTAATAACATGTGAAATCTAAACAAGGGTTTGTATCAATCTAATGATCACCCTCCGGAATTCCATCAAACTGTACTATAACCCCCGTTTCCAATCGTACAGAAAATTTTAAGTATTTTGTATTTGATATGTCATAGATTTTTCTGTTCTCTCCAATTAATTTTTGTATTTGAATTCATCTTTAATCTCCTATTAAGCCCAACTTGAATACTTTTTGATCCATCTGTGCGTATTTTTATACGTGCATTTGCATTAACTCTTCTCATTTTCTATCGCATACATATACATACACAATTATCACATCTCGATTATTCTCTCTCCTTATATTTTTATAATGTATAAATGTACATGCACATCATACATCTCCACCTAATTCTCTTCTACTTCATCTCTCTCTCTCTCTCTTTCTCTCTCTCTCTCTCTTTCTCTCTCTCTCTCTATATATATATATATATGGGAAATGCTCCATTGAAAACGCAAATGTCTGTGAAAACGTGGAAAACCACCTAGGCCGTTGTTGGAAACAACGGCCTAGGTTGTAATGCCTAGGTTGTTTTCACGGGTTTTCACAACATTTGCGTTTTCAACTGAGCATTTCCCTATATATTATTATTATGCATACTAACAGACCCTCCATATCCTCTCCTTCTCATTTCCGAATTTCCCAACTGCACCCTACTCTCCACTAAATCATTAACTATCCATTATCTCTTAACCAACCCCCCACTAATCTAAACAACCCTACTAATCCTCTCCTGCTCCCCATTCTTCTTCATTCTGAACCAAAACCCAATACTCATCCTATCTCTTTCAAGCTCCTCATCTCTCCCCACCGACTGCCATCACCATTTCGCTGCAATCCAATACCCAACTCCGAGCTCCCGATCATCCCCTCCACCGAAGCCAACACCGTTGCCTCACAACCGAAGCCCCTGCCATTACCTGAACTCTGACGCCTCTAGCACAACCACCGCCGACAACCCCTCCTTCCCTTTTCACCACTGCCCGACCTCCTTGTTGCTTCTCCATCGCCACCCTGCCTGCACCTCTGCCACCACCTGACTGCCCCAACTCCATCCACCACCACTGTCTTCCTCCTCCACCACAGCCAACATTATTTCCAAACCCATCCACAGGCCCTCTCACCAGCCTCATCCCGCCCCGGTTGCACCACCACCGAACCTCCATCTCCCCCGACTGCCGTTGTCGTCTCCCACCATTGATGCCTCGTTACTGTCGCCCCCATTGCTGCGCCCTCGCTGAAAAGCCCGAAACTCACTGCATACCGGTCCACCACTGCCTTGCAACTCCACCATTACCGCACTGCAACTCGAGCTCTCTCTTGCTGCCTCCTCACTGAGCGCCAACTTCTCCTTTCGCTGTTGCTATGTTCGCTGCGTTTGTCGTCGTTCATTGTCACTGTTGTTGCAGTCGCTTTCTTTTGCTTGCTGCCTCTCCATCTTGCAGCGAAGCTTGTTCCATTGAAGTCTCGACGTCATTGTCGCTGTCCTTTCCGTACACCGTAGCCATCGCCATAACTGCTCTTCTTTTCGTTGTAGCAGTCGTATATTAAGGAAAGTGCCTCTTGAACTCAAATTTTTGTTCTGGTTCAAGAAAATATTTATTGAACTTTGGAAGTGGTTATTAAATTGATTATGGTCTTCTTGATCATACCAAGTTATTGATTTATAGTCTTCTTATCATCGTTCAAGTCTAGAATCGTTAAATCATGTTCTTGAATGCTGCCATGTCTATTGCTTGAACTAGTACCAAGGTTTTGACCCAGTTTCCGACACTGAAATTTATAACTTTGTACATAGAAATTGTGGCACACTGAGTCTAGAATCCAGAACATCTTACGGTTCCTCAATCCGATTTAAAGATTGTATGTTATTACTATTTTAGCACCGAAAGGGAGTCTAGTTTCTGGAACCCCTGACGGAATCGGATTTGCACTCCCTAGTAGCGAGAATGTGAATTTGAGTACCAATAAGTGCTGCTGTCCATAACTTGCATTGTTGTGGTTTTGCATATAAACCCGTTATTTTGCATATTTAGTGAATTGAACTATGAACATTTCATGTTTTGCATAATTATTGATACTATCGTTCACACTAATTATATTGACTGCATGTTAATGATTGATGATGACTGTTCCACTGATTATATTGACTGCATGTTAATGATTGATCCCAGTAAAAGAATAATAAGCCAGGGTAATAAAGTGTACAACTTAGTAGTGGATAATATAGAGGACTGTACCCGGAAGGGAGCTCGTGGTTTCCCTACTGTTAATGGTTATTGTTACTAATTACTGATGACAGATTACTGACTGCAGTATCCCGATCAGTGATACTGAATACAGAATACTATTTACATTTTTTTTTCCGAGTACATGATCTATAAAATTTACCATTATAGTCAAACGTTCACTTGATTGTATGCATCCGAACCTGTGGTATGGAACTGTAACCTCTGTCTCCGTCTATACGCACTTCTATAGTTCAATTCTTATAAATTATCTCCCGCTCTTAAATTCATTATTTTTTTTTATCATCTTGGAACTTCTATTAAAGTCATTTCTAAATATCAATTGTATTTGTAGTTATTTTCAAACGGTTATATATTTTAACACAATTTAATTCTCTTCTAATTTTTATTTATAACCCAAACCATGTCTATTACTATTAATTGATTATTTAAATGATTTGAAACTCATTCTTTAAAATATCATTTGATTTATTAATTTTGAACTAAAGCCTAATCCAATTTCTAAATTATTTTACTATTTATTTTGTAAAGCTCAAATCTCTAATTCATACTAAAAGTATTCCACTATTTCATCATTGAATGAAACTCAATCATATTTTATATTATTATCAACTAGTATTTTTCACGTGCGATGCACGTTTTGATAAAGAGTTGGAGTTAAATGTGCGATATACATAAGTCAACAGTAATTAGCATGTGCGATGAATGTCTTAATTTTAAAAAAATGGAGCTGAACGGGCGATACTCATATTTTTTAAAAATTAAGAAGGAAAATTGTACGTGCGAAGCTCGTGTTGAAAAATAGAATTGGAGTTGCACGTGCGATGCACATGTTTGTTTGTGACAAAAATGGTGTTTATTTTGTAACAAAAATATATTAAAAATTGTTTATTTGTGACTAACTCTTCCATTAAATAGTAAGTAAATATATTATATTATATTATAGATAGATGAATAATAATTTATACATGTCATGCATATTTAATATTAAAAAAATTAAAGTAAAAAATCTGATATAGTGAGGACTCGAATCTGAGACCTCTTTCATATTGGTTATGCACGTGCAATGCACGTGTTGATAGATTGACAAATGACACTAAGGCCTTCTCCCATTATAATATTAGAGATTAGAGATATGCAAAGCCCAATCCTAGCCCACCCTATAAATTGTTTGATTATTTATTTTGTAAGCAATAATAAATTCCTAGTTCATCCTATAGTTATTCATTTTATTTTCTAGCCCAATCTATTGCTATTATATTTTTCTCCTTGCTCATCCTACAAATTGTATTTGAGAAGCTCAACACAATTATTTATTTTATTTTCATGTGTATCCCATACCCACAAGCCCACTTTAACCCAACAAACCATGACAAACTCCCAAACCCCTTCACCTCCTATAACTGCATAACTCACCAAAAATTATAACCCATTATAATATATTAAACAAATCATAACCTACCCCTCTAACCATAAATTAATTATCCATCTTAAAAACCCTCCCATTATATTATTACTAGTAATTTACACGTGCAATGCACGTCTTTATAAATATATATTTTTTAAAGTAAAAATTTTGCCATTTTCTGGCACCGAACCTATATTAATTATTAATTATGAATGTGTATTGCACGTATTTTTTTGGTTATAATGCACGTTTTTATTTGGTTACACAACCCCAACTCTCCCATTAAAATATTAGATAGTATAATGTACGTGCGATGCATGTCTACAAAAAGTAAAGTCATCAAATTAAATGAATATATATCAAATAAGAAAAAAATAGTTTATATTTGAATGTTTTGATTTGGGCTACATGTACGGTGCACATTAATATTTGTTGAATATAGTTGGGACGTGTATTATATGTGTTTATATAGTTACAAAGTCGGGGTTTGTTTGTTACAAACCACAACTCTCCCATTAAAATAGTATATTAATATAATAACCTCTCTCTCTCTCTCTCTCTCTCTCTCTCTCTCTCTCCTCTGCACTCTCTCCCCGATCTCTCTCTCTCCCCTCCCTTCTTCTTCCTCCTTGTTCTGAATCCGACGCCCAAGACCCATCTCCAACCCTGGCATCCCTTCTGCCGTCGATCACCACCTCCAACAACGTCGATGCCCCCTCATCTTTCTCGTCGAGCATCCCGCACCACCTCACCGCCATTTCCGCTGAGCTCCCCTCCATCACCCATCGGAGTTGCAACCATTGACTGCACCACCAACGCCAACAACCCCATCCGCAGTCGATCTTCCTTCCATCACCACTCGAATCCACCACATCTCTTGCCGCTGCTCATAGATTGCCGCCAGTCCTCCACTTCTGTCACCCTCACCCTCGTCCCCACTGCCGCCATCTTCTTCCGCTGCTCGTCGTCGAGCCCACACCTCACAACCCCCTTGCAGCCTTCCCCGCATACTCCAGCCTCGACCCCGAGCCATCGCTGCCACCACCGTCCACCTTGCTGCCGTCGAACCCCTCCAATTTCACAACCACGTCTCATACTACATAGGTCCGAGGGCAAGTCCTTAAGGTACTCCACATTGTAGGGTTTTACATCCCACGCTTTGCAACCTAACCCAATGAATATACTCCAACGCGTAGTCACCGAAGAGTCGCACCCCCAGGATATTGGACCTTACCGGCCTACCCCTAGCCCACCTCAGTGGATTTACCGGGCGTATCCTGTCCGTTCCGAACATTTCTAGGGACTGCAGTCTCTTTACTGGCCTTTTCGATGATAGATGGATGTACCCCAGCTTATATACATGGATTTACCGGTCGTACTCCTCTATCTCGGACCCCTAGGAGCTGCACATCCTTTCCCTAGGTTAATTAACATCATCACAACCTAGATGCTGATTTACACTCCTTCCGGGCTTTACAAACACTGAGAACGATGACCCCATATTGGCCTCTTCTCAAATTAATTAATCATTTCATCACTTGTCGGTACATGAGTCTCATTTAGCATCTAAATTACAACAATCATCTCATTAATATAGATCAATTAAATCATGACTAACTTCAACATAAATCTCTCGTTCTTTATACAAGTATCATTCACTTAATTCATTTCCTTCACAATTTTGATCGTGCAATAATTGACTACCTTAGTAACATTTAGAAAACAATGCCTTTAATCAATTTCTTGAATACCAACACTGAGTTAATTCGCCGAAATTATTTACTTCAACCATTTACCACATTCTTTGATTAATAAAGCTTCTCACATTATCCATAGTTTGAGTACTACTTTCATTTCTAATATCCAGTTCTATAAAAGCCTCTTAATAAAACAGTTTAATTAGGAATTCGATTTCAAAAACTCTCATTCGTATTTTTCATTTAATTATTCAATCTCTTCCATTATTTTTCCTAAGCCCAAAAGTCGTATTCACAATACCTTGTAAAAGTACTCAATTTTTTAAAACAATTTATTAAACCCAATTTGTTTCTTAATAACCCAAAACTCATTAACATAAATATAAATTTTTAGGCTCCCAATATATATTCAAAACAGTGAAAAAATATTTCTAATTGTCTAAATAATATCTAGAATAAGTCCTGTAGAATTTTAAAATTTCAAAAACTCCAAAAAAAAAGTCAAAAAGTCAAAAATTGCACAATTCTGTGCATAAAGAGTTTCAAACCCAGGACCCCCAAAGGCAGTGACGATGTGTGGCACTTCGCGCACACACTAGCCACTGAGGACAAGCGTCCAAGCTATCTATAGGTGGGTTTTAATAATTATAACCCCAGTCTCTGTTCATTTCTCGATTTTAATTTCTCAAGTACTCTACAATTTTATTGTTTTCCCAAATTATTAGTTTGTAGCTTATATCTAAAATCTCCAGAAATATTTGTATACTAGTTTTAACCACAATAAAAATTTATTTTTATACATACATATTGTAAAACTGGTGATTGTTAGAAAAAAAAACATAATCATACACTTTCATTTATTCGTAAAAATACTTCTTTTAACCTCAATTCAAAACCTCACAATTTCATTCCATCTTTGTTTCAATTTCATGAGAATATTCCATCTTCCATCAATTTACAACTCTCCCTATTGTTTACCCAATTTTATTTGTATAATTTAACAATTTGTGCAAAATATCATTTTCAATTCCTTCAACATAGTTATGGCACACTAACTTGTACCCAGCAACACTGCCAAACCTCTATTTGTATTTTCAAGTTACTAACATGGCATATTAATGAGAATCTTTCCACCTAGCATGCAATTTCTACTAACAAGATCAATACCACATGCAAAAGAACCACACTAGAAGTCTAAGAAATCATGCCACAAAATCATCACAACTACCCAATTTTATTTGTAAAATTTCACAATTTTTGCAAAAGATCATTTTCAATTCCTTCAACATAGTTATGACACACTAACTTGTACCCAGCAATACTTCCACAACTCTATTTGTATTTTCAAGTTACTAACATGACAAATTAATGAGAATCTTTCCACCTAGCATGCAATTTCTACTAACAAGATCAATACCACATGCAAAAGAACCACACTAGAAGTCTAAGAAATCGTGCCACAAAATCATCACATCTAATTAAGCATGCATACTACAAATTATCTAGAAAGTAAGGAAATCACCCACCTTTTTGAAGAAAATGAAATTAGAACTCCTAGAATGAAAGCTCCTAGTTCCACACCGATTGCCTAGCACTTCTCCTCCTTGCAAAATCAACTCCATGCTCCAAGAATGAAAAATCTGAAATCTCCCTCTAGCTCTTTTTCTTTTCTCTTTTTTAATTCTTTAGATTAGGTGCAAATAATATACAATAGGGGGGGGGGGGGTGATATAGGGAATTTGTGTGGCTAGAATTAACTCCACTACCCAAATAACTACCCATGAACTCACCCCCACTCTCCACTCTCATATGAACTAAAAAATGGCCGGCCAACTATAGGGTGTCTAAGCACGTGCACGTGTAGTACACATGCACACTTCTCATTCATTTTATATTTTGTTAATTTGTTAGTAGCTACTAGTTTGTTACAAGATAAGTGTAGAAAAAAGTGTACAAAATAAATGTAGGATTTATTAGTGGGCTGCGCATTATTTTCTAGTGGGCTTCTTATTTATTTATTTTTCTATTTTTTATTTATTCCAATGGGCTTAAATTAGTCTTTTAGGCCTATGGACTTAATTAAGAAAGAAAAATGAGACAAAAGTAAAAGAAAACTTATGTATAACTTAGGAAAATTTTTAGAACAAAAATGAGGTAAAATTGGCCGTGCGTTTCACGTGCAAAAAATGAAAATTGTATTTTTATTTAAAAATTTAGTACGGGATGTTACACTAATCCTGGTTCACAAAATAAAACATGAAGACTGGATTTGACAATGTAATGACATAAAACTATGTTCTAGGCATATGAATTGCCAACTTCTTATAAAACATATTACACTAAGGGGGCGTTTGGTACACGGATTAGAAAATTCCTAAGAATAAAAGGATTGCCGGGAATGTGAAGGTGGGAATGAAGATTCCCGGGAATGTTGCATTATCGCGTTTGGTATAGTACATTGCATTTCTGGGAATCTTTTATTATTGTAATTTTTTATTCTAGTTTTTTGGGTTTTTTTTATGTTTGTTATGAAAATCACATGAGAATGCTCAAATCCCATGATTTTAGGGAGGAATATATTTTTTTATTCTAGTTTTTTTGGTTATTTTATTGCTTGTTATGAAAATCCCCTGGGAATCCTCAAATCCCATGGTTTTTGGGGGGAATGGAAATCCTTCCCAACAAAGGATTTTGATTCCCTTGGGAATCTATCATTCCTTCCAAAACTATACTTGCCACATACCAAACAAGGTAATCTAAGAGGGAATATGGAATTCCCTTGCACATTCTCACATACCAAACGCCCCATAATAATAGTAGATTGTAAAGATTCCAGCTAAAATGAAATTATAAGCCAAAATATTTTACAGATTTGAACAAAAATAGAACTTGCAGATATAAGCTGATATAATAAGCTAGCAAAACTTTTACACAAGATGAAGTCCACTAAAATGATAAAACAACAGGTTCCTTTCTTGCTAAATTTTCCCAAAACAGAAGATTTGTGAAGATGTATATGCCGATATAGTCCACTTTATTTTACCGATGAGGATCGGAAAGGACAACCTTCGATTACTAGTTCGAGTTAAAGTTCTTGTAGTGAGCAACTATGGTGCAAGTTTAGTCACACAAGCATTTTGACAAACACATTGTGTGCATAAATTCAGAGGACTCATATCAACAGATTCTTGCATTATCTCAATACATCTCGATACATATTGACCCAGGTTACAAAGCTTCACCTATCCTAACTTAACATGCAATCATTTTCATTTAAATGAACTACATAAAAAAATCAACACCAAATCAACAAACAAACAAAAATTCACAATTAGTAGAAAGAACCATACCTGATGAATCTCCCTTAAGAACTCAACCCGCTTCCTCACCACCAGACTCAGACTCTCCAGCATGTCCGCCACATGCTCCACGGATAAGCTCTGCAACTTACACTACAACCACAAAACACAACAAAAAAATTAAAGCACTGCCAAAAATCAAGAAACCCTTACAAAACCCTAACATAATTGCTCACCAAAATAAACCTTGAGAGCGCTAACAAGGCCAGCTTTCTCATCTGCGCTAAGATGTAACAACAACACACAAATCAAAGCATATCAGTAAAACAAAATAGAGGAAGATCGGGATAGATGGAGGTTGTCACCAGCGGCAAGGTTAGGGAGGTTGGAGGTGAGATCGGTGACATTGAAGTTGTTAGATTGGTTGATTTTGTCGGCCATGGCACCTATTTTGGGGGATTGGAGAAACTCTAGCTGTTGTAAAACCCTAGATGAAGAGGACGGTTGGGAAAAAGGGAGAAGGGAAGGGGGATATAATGGGAGAACTATTTATATCTAGGCCTTTGAGTTGAGTTTGCAGGTTTGGGCCAGTTTTAGTCCGGTCGGGTAATCGTCGGCCAAGATCTAATCATTATATAAATCAAATGAACGACCTAGATTAGATCTGTATATCTAAATGTCGCCCATTTTTTATACTTTTTTCCATCAAATGCATAATCCACACAATCCAATGTGATCAACATGTCTTACTCATATATCAAGTCGTCTCGTTTTTCCTCTTCTGAAAAATCGCTTATTTTGCAAGTAAATGATGATTGTTCAAAACATGTTTAAACCTCGTAATTTGGCATATGTAAAGATTTTATGATATTTTTTTTAACAAGGCCATAGCCGCACACATACACCATGCGAACACACTCAAGCAACAATTCCATAATAAATGGATGATACAAGTGGGGATTGAACCTCCGAGCCCTTGCTCAATAGCTAAGAGTCTCATCACTAGACCACTGTGACAGTTGAGGTTTTATGGCATATTAATCATATTGAATAGTGTGGATCAATCATTCGATAGAGAAATGTATGCCAAATGAGTGACACTTTAGGAAATTTTCCTAGAGTGAAGAGAGAGAGAAGGGGGGAGGAAATATGGCATGAGCGGAAATTTCCACTTATGACACCCTAACTATTCTACCCCCTCCTTCCAAATGCATGATCCACACCGTTTAAAGGATTGAAAATGTCTTAAAATATTTGAAAAGAAAAGAAAAGAAATCTATTTCTATTATACATTTATATATTCCAAACTATTCTTCTTTGGAGCATAAAGAATATGGTTTCCTACATCCATTATGAGCATCTGGTTAATTGGAAAGTTGATTGTGTTCATTTTCTTTAGTTCATTACAACAAGCTCGAGCAACATATCGTTGAATATAGTAACAAAATCTATGTTATTGATTTTGGTAGATTTATATATTCGAGTAAATTTTGGGCATGTTTATTTTAAATTCAATATACTTGCATTAGAATTAGAATAACTTTTTAGGCATGCTTGGATACAAAGATAGATTACTGATGTAATTTTTAAGTGAAGGTAGAGGTTTTACAACTTGTAGGTTGCATACCTGTACCCCTATTTTGGCTTAAAAAATAAATTTGATTGGAGTGAAGTTTAGATACATACCATAACCTATGTTTTTCTTAACTTTGTGGTGAAAAAAATGGAGGTAGCATATCTTTGAAATTGATTCCAACGGATTAAAGTTTAGATACTAACCTCCATATCCAAAAGGGCCTTATAAGTTATAACAACATCAGATGATTTAGAATAGTTGTAACGCCTCGGATCCCCATTACCGGACATCCGTGACACCCAGAATCTTTGCCTTCAAATGCACCTCAACATAGTAAATAACACGGAAATTTTAATACTTTTATCGCCAAACAAGATCATTACATTAATAATTACAACCCTTATCTTGTTCTTGAACAAGGAATACAAATTACATAAACTTATTACATATGTTTACAAAAAATATCCAGATTCCACTTATGAAGCTATCAGCTGCCTTCCAAAGTGATGATCGTCTGATCCCCGCCGAACTTCGCTGAGTGGTCCTTCTGCTTCCTTGAGATGCACCCCATAGCTCGAATCTTTTGCTGCACTACTCTGATATTCCTGCATCTGCTCGAATAGTAGGCATGTACACTGCCATTCTACACTGCACTACTCTGATATTCCTGCCACTGCGAACCAATATACAGTACCTAAAAGTGGGGTACGTCAGTAATCCTACTGACGCAATGCTGATAAGAAAATAACGATCTCCAACTAGCAGTCACAATCCTTCTTGAATGGAAAAAAAATGTGCATCCTAACTTCCTAGTGTCTGTGTATGCCATGACCGGAGGTTTAATGCAATGTACAGAGTACAGAACAGATGGACTTAATCTAATGTCAGCAAGACTCTGTACACACATGCATCCCATACTACATGTCCCCCAGATCAAGCCGTTTCTCCAATTTCAGGGATTCGAACCCTCGTCATACAATGCATTCTATTATTGTACACTTCCTGTTCCTGATAGTACAACATGATTGAGAAGGTATATAAAAGAAAATAATTCGGGGAGCTACCTCGTTGTCACCAATAATCAGACCATCCTCAAAAAGTCATGACAAACTTACAAATATACAGTAGCATATCCATTGCACAGAAGATCCATTATGATCCGTTTGTGTCCACCAACATAGAACATGACGGCCTCTAAGGTTTAAAACCCCCATATCCGCCAGGAAATCCCATCCCGTTCTTACCATGGTACTTCAGGAATCAATAGTGCAAGACACGCACAACAGCATGTATCCCTAATGATAGGAAGAGACAATCCTGGTTATCACCACCTAGTGCTGGCTCTTAAAACGAGTCAGATTATTGGGAATCACCCCTAACACCAATTCGGTCTTCAAGTGAACAATAAAGAAAACCTAACAATGTAGTTCACTGAAAACATGTTTTCACTCAAATCATACACGGTCTCGATCAAACAATGTCGAGCCTGGTTGGTCTTTCAAAATAATAATAAATCACGGGAATCACACTCACCGATTCCCAATACCTTCATAGGTCATCAACCGATAACCCCGGCCCGTGACCGTCAGCGAATAGTCCAACGGCGCCCAAAAGATGCATATAAATTGTGAATGGAGGTAAGCACACACACAACCACCAATACTCAACCATTGACAGCCTCAGGCTTCAAGACACCAGTCACCGATCGATCATGGCTATTGCCCAACTCACTCATGTCCACCATGAGTACTAAACACAGGAACTTGTCCAAGTCCTAATGAAGTGCTAAAAAACATCTTTAGAACTCAATAGCTCATGATCACCATGATGCGGTATGTAGAGAATTCCTCATTGATCGTCCAGTCAAGCAGTTCAAGACGTAGCCATTGCTGCGACTTAGGCCACACTCATCGAAATCCCATAAAATCAGGTTTTCTAGAAGGGTAGGAGACTCTACAGCAATCCCCTAGTTGATAACTTTCTCAAATTCCTTATAGAACTCCGTTCCCTGAGTTAATACAAACCCGAAGTCAATCAAGACAGTAGGTTGTTGATCTTGGAACTTCCATAACTTCCAACATACAACTTGAAATCGCTTGATATTACCCATTTTGGAAAGCTAAGATCCTAGGCTACAACTCTTCAGTTAATCATTTCCTCAAATTCAATCATCTTGATACTATAAAAATTCCATATACTCTTAGCTTTACATTCTTTCATGCACTCGCTGCACTTTCCCATATCATAAAAAATTGCTCACTCATCAAAATCACTCGATTCTGGATTTTATGGAAAGGTGGGAGTGTCTACTACAACTTCCTAGTAGAACACATCCTCAGCTTCCATCACTAAAGTCCTCAAAAACACCAAATTCCATCAGGTGCATAAATATGGAAGAATTTGTTCCTTGACTAAGACTGGATCTGCCACAGTCTTAGAAAAATCATAACTTTCGACCTATAAACTGTAATTACAAAATTCTAGATGCTTTGGAAAGATAATACTCTCCACTACAATTCTCTAGTTGATCAATCTTCCAAATTCTTAACCCATAATTCCAAATTTACTCATCTTCACAGACTAGTCAATCTGAGTTAGGCTAGACATGGTCTACTTTGAAATTCAATAAAAAATCAACCTTATGTCCAAAGCTCATGAAATTTGAGGTTCTTAAACTACACATATACCATTCTATTGTATCCAAAATTTGCATCGGAGACAAATCCAACATAAGTTATGAAAACCTTTTTCGATATGACCATCAAGAGCAAGGCTTCTCGCCCCGGGCCCAAAACTTCATCTTACACAGAGTTATGACCCTTCAAACATACAATAAATTTCAGCTGCTTCTTCAAACAGGGTTCATACCACTATATACAATTTATTTTTGAAACTTGATCAAATGCCACCTAAAAATTATAAATTTTAGAATCATCAAATAGACTCATGTCAAAAGTTACTGCAAAAGTTTCATAGTAATATCATACAAACACGAGTAGTTATGGCCATGTGAACTTCATTCTAAAAACAGTCAGCTTTAGTTCTAACATCCAGACCAGTCGTAGCTTAAAATTTTTTTGAGGCATCAAATGACCTCAGGAAATTATGAAATTTAAGACTAAGGTTTTAGACACATACAAGAGTATCCACAAAAAAATTTCAGCTCAAAATACCCATCCAATTTTGAGTTATGACTTGAGAAAGTCATAACAATTCTCACATAGTCAGTAGTTTTTTTGACCGCTTTCTGTCCAGAATTGGACTGTGTTTGGGCTACTAAATAGCTTCAAAATATTATGAAAAAAATCATGGGAGCTCTAGATATATAGAAAAACAAGCCCTAAAAATTTGGGTCCAAAATTCCCAACCGGATGAGAGTTAGAAATTCTCAAACTCACATACTCATATATGTTTTCAACACACGCATCATGAAAGAGTTGTTCTACCATTCAAGTACCTTTTTCTTAGCATGCCACTATCATACATGATAATAAAAATTTCTCCAACTACTACCATATGCTAAAAATCACATACTCATAAACAACACTAAATTTTTAGAGTTAAGAGAATCACCAAATTGTAGTTGCAAGAAAACTCCTTGTAACTTGGCTCCTTTCCTTTGCTCCTAGCACTTGTAGAACTTGGCTGTCTCAAATCTCCTACTACTCTTCTCTTCTACTACACTTTTTATTCAAAAAGACTTCACCCTTTTCTTCTTCTCCTTCTCTACTTTTTTTAAAGCAAAAACAAAACTAGAAGAAGGGATGAGAACAGAGTGGAGTGGGGTATTTTATAGGAGATGGGGAGTTTGGGTTTGTGGAAGTGTGTAGATGAGATTGTTGGTGTTGATTTTGGTGTGGGAGCAAATAGATGAATGAGTTCTTTAAGGAAAATAGTAGAGCGAACCTATTGAGTTCGCCTTTGTGTTGACTCGTTCCTTGCCACAGCAACGAACCTGCACAAAGTTCGATACACCGGGATGGATCCCAGTGACGAACCCTCCAACGCTCTTGTCAATAATCAGGAACATTAAAACAGATCTTTTGGTAGGCAAAGATTCATTACATTGTAAAGGTGGGGGAAGGGGGGTATTTATAGTCGCCTGAAGGATCCATTTCGAGATAGGGAAAAATTTCTACTTCCCGGTGTGGATGGATAATATGTGGTTAGAACCGCCACTTAAGGATAATTACGAATCTGGATTCCTCTTTATTCTTCTGGATTTTTCTATAACAGTTTGATTCCCGTATCCAGTAAGACAGATCCATTTACGGGTTACTGGGCTTCGAAGGAGAGACCTGATTCCCATTTCGGACCCGTCTGTAAGTGAAATTATCGTTTTTCCCTGTGAGCTTTAAGATCCATGCCCGATTTGAACGGCCCCGATTTAATTCCTTTTTTAGCCATATCACGAACCCCCCACTACAAAACACTGTGTGTTACAGTCTTTGGGGAGTAGTTTAACTGTTCCAATGGCATACGGGACTTTATCGGAGTTCTTAAAGGGAGTTCGGATCTTATTCGAGGAGTAACGATATTTTTCTGGACTGGCAACATGCCCAATAATCATTCTTAGGTTCTTCCCGATTCGCTATGATTTTTCTCAATCTTTTAACTATTTTTCGAATCATTTATTTAATTTCGCGAAGCAATAATCTAGCTTCAAAAAGCACCAATTAATTATTCTAATTAATAATTATTTTTTCTCGGAGCTTAAAATATTCTCCCTAATTTATAATTACTTTTTAGAATTTTTTTTTAATTTTTTGAATTTTTAAATAATTAATTTAAATTATAATTAAAATAAAAGAGAAATAATGACGTGGCCAGATCTGGGACGTCCATCGTGTCGCTGACGCAAATTTCTGAGTGATCTAAGGGCGAATCAGCATTTTGCTGACGTGGCGCGATCAGGGCGGTCGGATATGGAGCGCGCATCGGGAGGTAAAGCGTTTCCCCCCATGAACAACTCAGTAGCTCGGTAGCTCGGATTTCAGGTCTGAGCTATGTGGCTCCATTTGGATGGTTGATCACGATCAGACAGGAATCACGAAGGATTAATTATTCCCTCATTCGTAGCTCGGTAGCTCGGTTGCTCAGATTTCAGATCCGAGCTACGTGGCACCATCTATACGGTTGATCACGATTAGGAACGAATCACGAGGCACTAGTTTTTGCCAATTCGTAGCTCGGTACCTCGGTAGCTTGGATTGTAGATCCGGAGTACGTGGCAAGATCTGAGCCGCTTGATGAAGATCTGGCATAATCGTGAGGCAATTGTTTTCGCCTCGCAGCTCGGTACCTCGGTAGCTTGGATTGTAGATCCGGAGTACATGGCAAGATCTGATCCACTTGATGAAGATCTGGTACGAATTGCAAGGCAGTTGTTTTCACCAATTCACAGCTCGGTACCTCGGTAGCTCGGATTGTAGATCCGGAGTACGTGACAAGATCTGAGCCGCTTGATGAAGATCTGACATGAATCGTGAGGCAGTTGTTTTCGTCAATTCACAGCTCGGTACCTCGGTAGCTCGGATTGTAGATCCGGAGTATGTGGCAAGATCTGAGCCGCTTGATGAAGATCTGGCACGAATTGTGAGGCAGTTGTTTTCGCCAATTCGCAGCTCGGTACCTCAGTAGCTCGGATTGTAGATCCGGAGTACGTGGCAAGATCTGAGCCGCTTGATGAAGATCTGGCACGAATCGTGAGGCGGTTGTTTTTGCCAATTCGCAGCTCGGTACCTCGGTAGCTCGGATTGTAGATCGGGAGTACGTGGTAAGCTCTGAGCTGCTTGATGAAGATCTGGCACGAATTGTGAGGTGCTAGTTTTTTCCTTTACAGATTCTGTCATTTAGCCTTCTGGTGGGCCTCCGTGGGGGTCCAAAACGCTCGAAAGCCCACGTTGTTGCCGCTGATTTCGGTGTGAGGGCAATCAGATGAATTTGTGAGTTCGAGAGGTATTGAATGGGTCAAACCTGACCACTTCCACCGTTGTTGGGTTGGCTTCTAGATGCTTCCATTGACCTGCACAAAGTTCGAAACACCGGGGTTGATCCCGGCGACGAACCCTCCGACGCTCTTGTCAGTACTCAGAAAAGAATATTAAAGAGTTTTAGGTAGGCAAAGAGTCATCACCTTGTAACGATAGGAGGTATGAGGTTTTATAGTCACCGTGGGGATCTGTTTCGAGATAAGAACAAATCTCTACTCCCCAGTGTGGCTGGACAGAAGTGGTTAGAACCACCTCCTAGGGATAAGGACGAATCAAGATCTCCCCATATCCTTTGGAACTGGCTCTTAATGGGTTGGGACCCGTACCTAGTTGAACATATCCGTTCATGGGTTATTGGGCCCTAGAGAAGAGACCCAGTTCCCATTTCGGATCCGTTTGTAGGTGAGATTATCGTTTTGCCCATGTGAACATTAAGATTCAGGCCCAATTTGAACGGTTCCTATTTAATCCCATTTTTAGCCATATCACGAGCTCCCCACTCCTAAAGGCTGTTAGCTATGGCCTTTTGGAAGTAGTTTTGCTGTTTCAATGGCGTACAAGATTTTATCGAAGTTCTTAAAGGGGGTTTGAATCTTGTTCGAGGAGTAACGGTGTTTTTCTGAGCTGGTAACACACCCACAATTGTTCTTAGGCTCTTCTGGATTTTTGGTGATTTTTCTCGATTTTTACATTATTTTTCGAACCATTTATGTACGGCTTGGGGCGGAGCTTCGAAGAGAACGCCGCAAGGGAGACTTCGGAGGTTGACGATACCATCTCTATACTCAACGAGGCAAACCTGGTATCAGTTTGGGAATGCTTTCAGATCCCTGAGGAGTTCGAGCTGATGATGCCTCGGCCTGGAGTGAGGGCCAATTCATCGACGCCGGTGAATGTGCTTCTGGCCGGTCGACGCTTTCATATTCGGGGCGCGGCTGCCACTCCACCCATTTGCTGTCGAGGTGCTGCAGTGGTTCCGGATCAGTCCAATTCATCTCATGCCAAACGGGTGGAGGGTGATCAACGGGTTCATCCTCCACTGTCAGGCGGAGGAGATCGAGCCAGATCTGAGAGTGCTTCGGACCCTATACCGAATTCACCAGCAGCAGAAGTCGGAGTTCAGGTTCTACCTGGCTCTGAGGCATGGCGCCCGACTCGTGAGCTGCCCCGACTCAATAAAGCACTGGAGGGACAAGTACTTTCTCATCCGGAGTCGAGAGCCGTGGAGCATCCCAACGACCTGGGTCGAAGAGGTGTCAAAGAGAGTGAAGGAGAGTTCGGTGCTTTACCCCAACGAAGAAGACAAGGTTCGGATTCTTCTTGCTTGGAAGAGAGATTGACAGCTTCCGGAGTACTAGGTCTCTGTCTTTAAGATTAGCAGGTCAGACTTTCTTATTGTAGGAATAGGTAATCATGCGTCGGTACATCTCCTATCTGATGGAAGCTCTTTCGTGGATCTCATCGATGAGGTCCAAACTATTGCGAAGCTGGTTCGCATTCCACTCTTCATTGTCGGTGATCAATCGGGGTGAAGGTA
Source organism: Hemerocallis citrina (assembly GCA_017893485.1). NCBI lineage: Eukaryota > Viridiplantae > Streptophyta > Magnoliopsida > Asparagales > Asphodelaceae > Hemerocallis > Hemerocallis citrina. The sequence continues at coordinate 63,376,601 of CM030358.1, forward strand.
GGCCGACCTCAAGGGGGATAATGGCTTCGAGCCATAAGTGAGATTGAAAGGGGACTCTCCTGTCGGAGTTCTCTTCGTGGTGCGGTAGCTCCATATCACGCTGGGCAGCTGTTCGACCCATAATCCCTTGGTGGATTTATCGAGCCTCTTCTTCAGGCCGGAGAGTATTTGTTGATTAACGTTCTCCGCTTGGCCATTGGATTGAGGATGAGATATTGAGGAGAACCACTGCTGGATGCCGAGGTCGGTGCAGAAGTTGCAAAAAGTTGCCCCTGCGAACTGGGTTCCGTTGTCGGTTTCGAGGATACGGGGTACACCGAACCGACAAATAATGTTCTTCCAAAAGAACTTCTGAACCTTGTTCTCCGTAATCGTTGTAAGGGGTTTGCCGGTTCGGCCTCGATCCACTTGAGAAGTAATCTATCGCCACGACAAGGAACTTCAGTTGGCCTGGTGCTGGGGGGAATGGTCCGAGCAAGTCCTTCCCCACATTGCGAAGGGGATTGGACTTACCAAGGAGGAGAGCTAGGCTTGTGGTAGGCGACGGATCGGAGAGAATCTCTGGCAGGAGCTGCATTGGCGGGCGTACTGTTCGAAGTCGCTAAGGAGTGTGGGCCAGAAGTAACCGTAATTTAAAAGTTTACGGACGAGGGATCTTGCTCCTAGGTGAGTGCCACACATCCCGTCGTGGGCCTCCTTCAGAGCATAGTGGGCTTCCTCAGGGGAGAGACACTTTAGGTAGGGTCTGCCATCGATCTGAGTATAGGAGCGTTTGTACATGACTCCATCAGGGAAAGTGTACCGCTCGGCTGTGGTCCTGACTCTCCTAGCCTCTCTTGGGTTGGATGGAAGAAATTCGTCTCTGAGGTACCCGAGTATGGGTTTCATCCAATTTTCCCCAAGTGTTAGGGGCATAGTCTCCATCGGCTCTGGGCTGTCTTCCTCAATACTGGGTCTCAGGAGGACCTTTATCAATACCCCTGGAGTGAGGAGGAGGCGAGCCTTGAGAGGGTGTCCTCCTGTGCATTTTGCTCTGGGGGGACCCGCTGGAGTCGAGCATCTTCAAATAAAGCCAGTAGTCCCTTTACCTTTGCCAAGTACTTGGCCATGCACTCATCTCTTGCTTCATACTCCCTAGACACTTGATTCACGAAGAGCTGTGAAACACTGAAGACCTAGATACGCTTGGCCCCTGCTTTGCGGGCCATGCAGAGCCCCGCTATGAGGGCCTCGTATTCGGCTTCGTTGTTCGATGCACGAAAGTTTATACGGAGGGAGTATTACATAACGAAACCGTCTGGGCAGGTCAAGATGACCCCAGCCCCACTTTCGTCTGTGCACGAGGATCCGTCAACATAAACATTCTAGACAAGGGGTTTGTCAACCGACTTGCAGGGGTCGGGAATGGTGCTCTCCACAATGAATTCTGCTAGGGCTTGTGCCTTGATAGCTATTCGGGGTTGGTAGCTAATGTCGTGCTGGCTCAGTTCTATGCACCATTTCATCAAGCTTCCCGATGTCTTGGGCTTATGGAGGACTTTCTTCAGTGACTGGTCGGTAAGAACGACCACCGAATGGGACTGGAAATATGGGCGAAGTTTCCTTGCTGCCATGACCAATGCATATGCCATCTTTTCCACCTTCGGGTCGTGGAGTTTTGCATCCATAAGGACCTTACTCACGTAGTAGATGGGGCGTTGCATCTTCTCCTTCTCTCTTACCTGGACGGCACTAAGGGTCTGCTCTGAAGTGGCCAGGTATATGTAGAGGGTTTCGCCAGGCTTCGGCTTGCTTAAGAGTGGGGTTTTACTAGGTAAGCCTTCAGTTGATCGAAGGACTCTTGCTGTTGTTGCCCCCACTCAAAGCCTTTCGCTCCCCTCAGGGCTTTGAAGAATGGGAGGCATTTCACCCCTGACTTGGAGAGAAAATGCCTTATAGCTGCGAGGTGTCCTGTAAGCCTCTGCACTTCTTTGACATTGAAGGGAGGGGCCATATTGAGTATAACTTTGATCTTCTCCGGATTGGCTTCTATGCCTTTCTGGCTCACCATGAATATGAGGAATTTGCCAGAAGAGACGCCGAAGGTGCACTTGCTCGGATTCAGCCTCATGTCGTGCCTTCTCAACACCCCGAAGGCTTCCTGGAGGTCAAGGACATGCTCCTGTCCCCCGGATACTCTTGACCAACATGTCATCCACATAGACTTCCATGATATGGCCAATCTGGTCTCAGAAGACCTTTTTGACTAGGCACTGGTATGTAGCTCCTGCATTCTTCAGCCTGAAATGCATGACCCAGTAGCAGTACAGGCCTTGGTCAGCCACGGACGGGTCTTCGGAATGTCAAGAGGGAACATCTGGATCTGGTTATACCCCGAAAAGGCATCCATGAAGCTGAGGAGCTCGTGGCCGGAGGTCGCATCGATCATAGCATCGATGCTCGGAAGAGGGAATGGATCCTTCGGGCACGCCTTGTTGAGGTCGGTAAAATCGATGCATATTCTCCAGCTCCGTTGACCTTTTTAACCATTACCACATTGGATATCCATTCGGGGTAGTTCACCTCTTGGATGAATTGGGCGTTCAAGAGCTTCTCGATCTCTTCCTTGATTGCTTGTTGGCGCTCGGGAGCGAATTTACGTCGCTTCTGCTGGACTGGCTTGACTCCCAGGGCAACGCTGAGGTGGTGCATCAAGAGCTCTTCTGAGATCCCAGGCATATTCGCCGTGGTCCAGGCGAAAAGATCACGGTTCTCCCTTATGCATTGGGAGATTTCTTTTTTGATGGAGGGGAAAGAGCCTTGCTGATCTGGAATGTCTTGGTGGCATCTTCTTCTGAGAAGGCCACTTCTTCTAGCTCATCCACCGGCTCGGAGATGGTCTGGCTACTTTCTTGTGGGAGTTCAAGGGCTTCAAGTGAGAGGACCAGGCCTCCCATCGAGGTCATGTAACACTTGCGAGCCTCCTTCTGGCTCTCTCTTACTTCTCCCACTCATGTGGGGGTGGGGAACTTCATTTTCATATGATAGGCCGATGGGATGGCCTGGAGAGCGGACAGACCTGGTCGACCCAGGATAACATTATAGGCGGCTTTCACATCTACCACCATGAAGTCCATTGGCTCCATGCGGGTGACCGGGATTTTGCTAGCGGTCACGTCGAGGGTTATAACTCCCTCGATCGTCACCGGCACCCCGATGAATCCATGAAGTGTGTAGCCAGCTGGCTTGAGCCGATCTCTTGAAAGCTGTAGCCCTTGAATGCCTCCAAGAAAAGAATATTAACTGAACTGCAGTTGTCCACCAGGACCCGACGTACGTCGAAATTGGCCATCCGGAGATTTATAACAAGGGCATTGCAATGGGGCGTCCGGACGCCCTCCAGGTCCGTATCAAAGAACATAACAGGAACTCCTAGACCCTTGGGACGGGGGTGGCTCTGCATGGCGTTCACTTCCCGAACGAAGGCTTTTCGGTAGGAGTTGGAATCTCCCCCCCTCGGGCCTCCGTGTATGAGCCCACTATACCCCGGCCTCCCCTCTCTCATGTGTGCGCCGTCAACCCCAGCCAAACATCCCCAGCTCGACGCCCCATCGACCTGCCCCTATCCCATCACCACTCCCGATCCCGACCTTCACCCATTGCCGACCAACACCCAAGGCCATACACCGAGCACTCCACATCTCTCCATCCTCCATCTCTCTCTCCGTCCTCCCCATCCCGGCGCCGATCAGCAGCAGCAACCGCAGGAGCAGCGACCGCCAGCAAGGGCCAGTCGCCGCTACCCCCGCCCGATCTCTTTCTCTCTTTCGTTTGGGTTTGCACGTGTGTGATCATGTGTTGCTTTGGCTCATGGATTTTCGTTCGTGGTTTTGTTCGTTGCCCGGGAATCCGTTCCCGTTATTCTTGGTGTTCGTTTCGTCTTCGGTTAAGGCAAGTAACTTGTACTCAAATTTCTTTGTATGATACAAGTTAAAAAATACCGCTTAAAGTGTAGTTTGGTTCTAGAGACAACTCGTGTGTGTGTTTTCTTTGATGGGTTATGACTCTATAGTGCTATTTGACCATAGTTGCCTCACGACACAAAAATCGATATGAAAACAACTAGGTTTGACCGTTCTTGATCTATTCATATATGTGAGATAATTAAGTGAAATTATGTGTTTGATAAGATCCATGTGATATGATGGTTGTGAATATGTTATATACTCTATTTCATGATGTTTGGACACCTAGTAGACTCTATACCATGTTTGATTGTGATTGGAACGAGTTTCATGTGGTTTATGTTGGTTTTGTTTTCAAGAGAAAATCTCGATGATCAGTTTTGATTTGTATTTTAGACCCTATTAAGGTCAGAATTCTTAATTTTTGTAGAGAAATTCGTCTTCTTTCCAAACTCTGTGACCTTGATCGATTTTGTTTTCGTATAAGTGAGTTATGGCTATTTTACTACAGAGGTGTATTCTATTTCCAGATTTCGTTTCTTGATGATTTTGATGATTAAACTATTTTGATCTGAACCTTTGCACAATATTTCTATACCTATCTAGGGATTACCCAGAAATTTTGGTGGATTTATTGATGAGTTTTATACACCGTTTCATGCTCGTTTATGAAAGTTATACTTGCTGTATTTTGCTTGCTGTTCTGTAAAGAATCGTATTTTCACCCTATTTTCTTTTACTTTATGGAAAATATTTATGAAATATGAAATTTACTTATTTTGTCTATTTTCATCTCCCTTTGACAGATTTGGATTTCGCTTCACGGTTTGCGAGATATTGATGTTTTCGTACAGCATTGTTGGGAATTCCAGATTTGCCAAGCTATCGTTTCTTGATGTTTTCTGATTTTTGTTGATTGAACTAATTTTACTGGAAATATTATGAAACTTTATATTCTGATACTAGACAAGAAGGGGACTACCCCATATTTTCTCTGGATTTATTTGAGGAGTTTTAATGCTGTTTTTCTGACATTGAATACGATTTACCGATTTATGGCTGAACGTATTGTCTGGATTCAGATCAGTTTTGAGTTATGATTTTGTGAAATATTGTATGTCTTCTATATAATCGCTGGATTCGTTTAGAAGTATATTTTCCAGATTCTTTGACGGATTCAGATTTGGATTTCTGTAGTAACGGGAATCACTGATTTAGTACTGTACTGTCATGCTGTTCTGAATATGAACATACACTGTCTTGCTCGTTTATGTGACCGTATATCATCTATACATGTTTATTTGTTTCCCTGAACCAAATACTGATTATACCATGATAGTTTGACACTATTTTATGCACTATTATGTCTGTTGATAACCATAATAAAAGCGACCAAGCCGGGGTTTCTTAAGGGAAGATCTAGTAGTGGAAAATATGGAAACGTGTACTTGGAAGGGAACTAGTGTTCCATACTACTACTGTTACTGTTACTTTTACTGCTACTGTTACTGTTATTTCTACTGGTACTGCTACTGTTATTGATACCTAAGTACACTGCCCTATTATGGTCCACTTTGAAATCTAAAAGCGGAACTATTTGTTGTAGCAACCATGTGTTATATTTTGGGTCGCATGAAGTGCTACCTAGCTAGTAATACACACAAGACTGTAAGAACATAAGACTGATACTATTAGACTGATACTGTTGGACTGATACTGTTATACTGTTACACTGATATACTGAGCTTACTGTTACTGGACACTGTTAGTTGCCATATGACACTATACTTGACACATTCATTTATACTGTTAGTATACCATGCTAGTTGACTTTGTTTTACTGATTCGTGCTAGTTATTACTGTTGATGCATTATACCATGCTATATTTATTTCCACTGTCATTTTAGATTTGACTATTCCATGTACTTGTATCCTACATTATAAGTTGCCCGTAATTTGCATTGACGGGTACTTGTTTTCTCTTTCCTTCTCCTACAATTATCAATTGCAGATCAGGATGGTCAGCTGCCCGACGGCATTAGCAAAATAAGATATTAGTGCTGGATTTCTTGCTTATTAGTATTACTATTATTGTTGCTTTGAATAATGTATTTTGATTACTTGGATGATTACTTTGTATTTGGGCGATGTGACCCAGGATTTTGTCTTGTCCAGATCTGATTTATTTGAGATTAATACATTTTGTTTCAAGTAAATTCTGTTGGTTTATTAATTCAATTTTGCATGTGTGGTTGACTCTTTTGCTTCCGACTCTGATTATTTTGTGAGATATTGTAAAGATTTCTAAACAGCTTATGGATGATGCAAATCATTCGCTGGGTTGAGTCGCGTATCCGTATTCCATAATCTTTTTGGGAAGCGGGGCATGACATGTACAATAATAACATTTTAAACGTTGGTATATGTTGCTGGCCAACCATCCTGTTCCACCGATGTTGGTGCGTCATCTTCGGGTGAATATCGTCGTTCAAGACATTTACATCCACACAAACTCATTTTGCAAGGCCGCCACAGATTTGAGGAAGTGTGAGAGGGACGACGCAAAATTGTAACTTTCAAGCCGATTTTTACGGAGTTGGTTTGATCGGTAAGGTGAAACAAGACTGAGCACTTCTTGCAGCCCTCGTCAAGCAATGGAGGCTAGAGATACACTCTTTCCATCTACCAGTGGGGGAGATGACGATGACATTGCAAGATATCGCCATGATTTTTTGTCTATCATTATATGGGATGGTCATGACGGGTAATATGAATTTTCAGAACATAGAGTTGTGTAATGAACTCCTCGGTATAGGGTTTGATGATGAGGAAGTGGATGATAACTCTATTTTTGCCGAAAAATCAATCCGACTTTCATGGTTGAAGAATAATTTTGAAGGGAAATTGACCGATGAATTGAGCGACTACAACGTGCAGTGTTACAGTAGGACATATATTCTAACTGTGTTTGGAGGTGTTCTCTTGACTAACTCCACCGGAGATACCGTCCCTCTTAAGCTTAGCCGTCCGGTATAGTTGGGAAAGTTGCACATTAGCCACCTAGTACATGACATTGTGTGCAGTTGCTCTCGATGGAGTTCGGATGATTGGGCCGATGGTCTTGCTTCAGATTTGGGAATAGGAACGTATACACTTGGATCGTCCCTGTATTAAGAGACCCACGGAGGGTTGGGTTGGCTCTGCACCCATCGTTGAGATGCGACCACCTTTAAGTGTGTATTGGGCCGATAGATGAAGCTACAAAAACAAACCAAAAGGAGTTCTAACATACAACAGAGACGAGCTCGACCAGCTGCGAGATGAATTGGTAATTTGGGAGTCAAATACCCCCGAGTGCGTGAAAATACTACCATAAGTGTGTATGGCTAGTTCGTAGTTGTGGTTGACGCTGGTAGCACTTGTCAACTTTGGTATGGTGGAGCATCATTGGCTGGATGGAGTCCTTCGCCAATTTGGGTTGGAGCAAAAAATTCTCATCAAACGCTGGTACAACACTGAGTTACACATCATTAGAGGTACAAGTCGTAAGCCCAATCATAGCTGGGTGGATATCCACCGTAGTTATGTAGCAATTTGGAATGAGAAAAAGTTTGAAATGGTATTTGATGATGTCAAACCGTACGATGGCACTTCAATTATAACGTACTTGACTTGGTACAGGGGAATAACACATTTGTACATATCTCCGAAGACCGAAGTACTAGTTGGCATTCAAGTACCAATTTCGGAGAGAGAGCGAAAGAGAGAGAGAAAGAGAGAGAGGGAGGGAGGGAGAACCACTACCGGCATATTCTGCATCACAACCCATGTACCAACCGAATGCATCATCATATCAGTTGTTGGTAAGTCAAATTTGTTTGAAATAATTTTTTCGTATTCACATTAATTGTTTTTAAATTGATGATTTCATCATGGAATTGTGCTACCATATTTTCATCTTTATTGTAGATTGATAATACATGGGATATGGCAAAGGAATGTGCACATGTACTTAAGAGCAATGCCGCCCGGAACATGAAATTTTTTGCTCAGAAGATGCTTACTTCATGCTGGGGCTCACTAGAAGCGGTAGGAGATGGCGAACGACTGACCTGTTATTTAAATATGAACGTATGTTCACAACGCCGTAAGAGCGTGATTAATAGGTCATCTCGCTCAGGGCAACAACGGTTACACCAACCTCCACCACAAGAAGAAGAGCATCAAGAAGAGGACGAAGAAAAAGACCAAGAAGTGCAAGAAGAAGATACCAACCCTTCACAAGTAACCCAAGTTGGGCGTACTCGGCGACAACTTACTCAGAAGAGGCGAGTGCCACAACACTACACACAAGGGGTAGGTTAAGTGTTTATTGATTCGTGTTGTATGTGAAACTTAGTATTATTTTATAAAATGGAAATGTTAATATTTTTTATGTTAGTTAAGTTTACAAACTGTTGCTATTATTGAAGTTGATTATATTGTTACTGTTGTTAGTTTTTATGTTCCCCGAAGTGATTGTAAAGCTATTGTTGTTAGTAAAGTAAAGTTACTTTTGTGGATATTGTTGCTGATGTGATACAAGTGTAGCAGCTTCAGCTACTATTGATGCCTTTGGGTTTTTTTTTTCAATAAAGTATGAATACAAAAGAATTGCTCTCTGACTTGATATGCCTATTTTATAACAACCGAAGCTGTTGTCGAGGACAACGACCTACTATAACCTAGGTCGTCATTGGAGACATCGACTTTAGTTGATATGAATTTTTTTGTTTAAGTTGCCTTGCTCTCTGACTTGAACACTAGCCATTTGTATGTTGTTGAGGTATAACTAAAGCCGTTGTCGAATACAATGACCTCCTTTTTAACCTTGGTCGTCGTTGGAGACAACGACATTAGTTAATTCTCCTTCTTCATTTCTATGTTCACCTCATCTCCCATTTTACAACTTTCTCTTCTGTCTCTACGAATATAGTTTCTTGAACTTTATACCAAAGACATCCATAATCTTGTTTCTCATCTTTATATTTTATTAATTTCATTTTTAGCAGTAAAAACTGTTAGATTCAGAGATAAAAAAGAATAATTTATTGAATTATTGGATGGATTATAACTGAGTACAATGACTGCTATATATAGGAGGGAACCTAATACTAAACTGATACATAATCCGATATGGGACTAAATATATGAAGAAATATCTAACACATCCTCTCAACTCACGGTGGGTCGAAAGTGTGAGTTTTCCTACCATGTAACAAAATCTCTGAACAGTGTGGGATTTGGAAAAGAAGTATGTTGTCTGCTATGAAGATGTAACAGAATGATGGAAAATGGTCCCTGCTTAAAAATGCTCACGGACATAGTGGCAATCTATCTCTATGTGCTTCGTTTGCTCATGAAAGACCGGGTTGTTTGCAATGTGCAATGCATTCCGGTTATCACAATGAAGGGGAGTAGCTCCTATGAGAGTGACACCCATATCTGATAACAGCCAACGAACATGAACAATCTCTCTAGTAGTAGTTGTCATTGCTCTGTACTTAACTTCAGTGGAAGAATATGCAACAACTGCCTGTTCCTTGCTTCACCATGAGATCAGCAAATCACCAAGAAATAGACAAAAGCCTATGGTAGATCGTGGCATCAACGCAGTACACTCAAACCTACCAACCTATTACCTGTCCTTTTTCGAAATGCCATGATGGGTAATTCAGAGAATTGATCGAATTCGGAAGCAGGGAAGGGTTGCAAGCCCTGATAGTAGGGGTTATCACCTCATCGGATGGGAAAAGACATGCATGAAGAGGATACAGAGAGGTCTCAACATAATTGACCTTAAAGATATGAATCTTGCCCTTCTGGGTAAGTGGTGGTGGAAAATCTTCCACCCCAACGGAGAGGGAAGGCAGGATTTCGTTCAGGCATATTTGCATGGGAACGAAACAAGAAATCTGGGCTTCAAGGTGGGACCACGTGTATCCTGGTTCTGGAGAGGTATTGCTAAAGCCTATGAAACCTTTAATATCTGTGTGACGGCTTATATTGGAAATGGTAAACTTACCAGATTCTGGTGGGATAAGTGGTGTGGTGACCACACACTTAAAGAGCTGTTTTCTGATATATATCTACGAGCATCTCAATCGCACTGTACGGTGGCCGCAGCCTGGAAAAGAAGATCCTAGAAACCGATCTTTAAGCATCCTCTGGATTCGAGCTCTCAACTCAGGCTCAGGGAGCTACAGGCCCATATCGCTAACTCGAGAAATAAATGCTCTCAGGGGCCAGACTGGAAGTCTTGGGGTCCTGAAAAGAACGACACATTCACTGTTCGCTCCCTTTATAACCGTATTCATTTTTGGGGTTACCACCCGAATTGGGTGAGTATTATCTTGAAGACAAACTGCACTGAAAATTAAAATATTCATTGGGCTGGTTTTCAACAACGCAATTCTGACTAGAGAGAATCTGGCTAAACGCCAAATGAACATTGATTCTGCATGTGGGTTCTGCAATGCTGTGACCGAGACTCGAGACCATCTTTTTATGGAATGTCCCAGGAGCAAAACGGTCCTAGTCAAGGTACTCAGTGCCCTGGGAACTTTCGAATATCGTGATATGTATGAGGAGCTGTCGGTAGGTTCCAAGTTCGCTATTGAGAGAAGTTCTGGTTTATCGCTATCGCCGCTACTACCTGGGTCCTTTGGCTAGATAGGAATAACTGTTACTTTTGGGGGACTAATAATAGTATTTCTGGTAATTTGACTCACATTATGCATTTTATTTATTTTTGGGCTACTGCCTCTGCTACAGGTCCCCGAGGGAGGATCGCCAGTGTGTTCCAGGTGGAGGAGTATGACGACGATGAAGTGGAGATTGGGCCGACAATTGACTGAGAGACGAGGTTGTTATGCTATTACGACCCTTTACTGCTTATTGATCTCCACCACCCCAGGGTTTTGTTGGGGGAAGTTTAGATGATGTGTTGTACTTCTGATAGATGACTGATGTTTTGTTCTATCACTTTTGTCCCTCCCCATGTTAGGGAGGAAGTATGTTTTCTTTGTATGTGTTGTAGGACCTTGTACTTTGCTCAGTACTCTGAGTTTATTTTATTAACTCCTTATTAATGAAACAGGGTGGCCATACTCCACCTTTTCCTTAAAATAAAAATAAAAATAAAAAAAATAAAAACCTATGGTAGATCGTTTGGTAGTAGGATCACACACCCAGTCTGAATCAGAATATTCACTGAGCTTTAGTTTGGATGTAGAATGCATGAATAATGAGCCAGTGATAGTGCCTTGAAAATATCTGATGATCCGAAGAAGAGCACTGTAGTGAACAGATGTAGGAGCATAAACAAACTGACTAACAACACTGACTGCATGAGCAATATCGGGTTTGGTCATGCATAAGTAAACAAGCTATCCAACAATCTGTCTGTATCTAGTAGGATCAAGAAGGAGCTCACCATCTGTGTGACGAAGCTTTATATGAAGCTCTAAGGGAGTATCAACTGACCGACTGTCAGAGAGACATGCAACGGAGATAATATCTGATGTGTATTTCTGTTGAGAAATGAGTATGCCCCGAGATCCATGGGCAATATCTAAACCCAGAAAGTAGCATAGTCTACCAAGATCTATCATATGGAACTGGTAGTGATCGTAGTTTTGGCTGGATGCAATACCTTCGGAGTCATCCCCAATAATAATCATATCATCAATATATAATAATAGAAGTACTCTTCCCTGCCGTGATGACCGCATAAACATAGAGTTGTCCTGTGAACTCTAAATGAAACCAGCCTGGGTGATGACATGGCGAAAACACTCAAACTAGACTCAAGGGGCCTGTTTCAGGCCATATATAGTACGACGGAGACGACAAACATGAAGATGAGGAGTGGTAAGGCCAAAAGAAGGATGCATGTAAACAACCTCAGATAATGTACCATGAAGAAATGCATTCTTCACGTCCATCTGGTAGAACGACCACTAACGAAAGGAGGCAACGACAAGGAGGGTGCGAACTGTAGAAAGTCTCATCATAATCAATGTCATGTTCCTGAGTAAATTCTCGTGCAACTAGACGAGCCTTGTGCCACTCAATGGAGCCATCAGGTCGATATTTGACCTTGAAGATTCACTTACAGCTAACAGGCTGAACGCCCACAGGCAGTGGAAAAACATCCCAAGTGACAGTCTGATCAAATGCACGGAACTCCTCTGCAATAGCTTCTCTCCACTCGGGAAATTGAATAGCTTATTGATAGGTTCTGTGCTCACATGTGGAGTGTATAGCAGTGAGACATGCATGAAACTGTAGTGATTATAAGGCAAGGGTGGCAAAACCAAACTGGTGAGAGGGACCAGTGGCATCAGGTGTGTAACAGGGTAGTGGGATGCCTGAGGTAGAACATGTAGACTGACGAACCAGTGGTGGACAGGCAGTGAGTGGGGGTGAGATAGATGGAGTGGATGCATGCAGCTGTGGGGAGGTAGGTGGTGATGGTGCAGGATGTTGTGTGGATGTAGGAGGTGTCTCCGTAAGAGGAATAATAGGTGGAACGTCAGTATGAGATGAGAAAGGAGCCAAAGGAGTGGCATCATATGGAATGCGTGAAGGTAGGGCCGAGGAGATAGGTCAAACTACAGGGGAATCAAGAAAACTAGCATCCTCAAGAGAAGTCAACTGGTATGAAGAGTCTTCCACAAAGGAGACATGTCGGAAAATGCGAACATGACCCGCCATAGGATCAAAACAACGATATCCTTTTATGTTCAGGACTGGAACCTGGATGAACACACTTAGTAGATCGAGCGGTGAGCTTCGTGCGCTCAGTGGGAGGGAGAAGGACATAACATGTGCACCCAAAAGTACGGAGCATACTGTAATCTGATAGTGAGAGACGCAGAGCATTATGAGGTGATGTGCCAGATAGGGCAGACGAGGGAATGATATTAATGAGACTGATTGACGCCATGACAGTTCCAGCCCAGAAAGAACGAGGAACAGAAGAGGATAGTAGAAGAGTGCGAGCCATCTCAAGGATGTGACGGTGCTTGCGATCAGTTGTCATGACTTCTGAACAGTGAGGTGCTCATCGTTGTTGTCCCCCTCCCCGTCTGTGACTGCGAGGTGCCCATCGTCGTTGTCATCTCTGCCCCAATTGCACCAATTGTGCTCAGAGGAAAGGTGCCCACCCTCTGCCAAGGGGTGTCAACCCCTTCCCTGGCCTTGAGTGCTCCGGCACCGTCGTTGCTGTCGGCCACTTCGTTTGCCGCTTCAAGTTCAGCGATCAAGTAACCAAAACCTTCTCTCTCTCTCCCTCTCTCTCTCTCTTGCACAAATCTCAAAGCAAAAATTGAGAACTTTTGATGATTGTTGTAACACCCCACAAAATTGAGTTATGACAATTTTGTCCTCGGGTGTTTCGCACATATATTTTGTACTGTTACGAGTAGTATCTGTGACGTATTTTAAAATAAATGTTTTCTACGTATTTTTGTATTTTGATTCTTCTAGTTCAAACCCTACCTCTTTTGCCAGTGGGACATTAGCTATATATATATATATATCAAAGCAAAAATTGAGAACTTTTGATTACTGTTGTAACACCCCACAAAATTGAGTTTTGACAATTTTGTCCACGGGTGTTACGCACATATATTTTGTACTGTTACAAGCAGTATCTGTAACGTGTTTTAAAATAAATGTTTTCTACGTATTTTTGTATTTTTGATTCTTATATATATATATATATATATATATATATATATATATATATATATATATATATTAATTCTATCAAATTCGATTATGTATTTGAATTTAAATTTTAACTCAAATATTTATTATTCTGTTTTTACGTGCATTGCACGTGTTTTCAATACAAGTGACGATTATGTATATTCCACCGTTACGTGTAATATTTCTGCGTATTTCGAAAATTTGTTTTTATAACTTGTTCAAATTCGTTTTATAGATTGAAATTCATTTTTTTCATATTTTGACTCGAATATATTTATATGTGCGATGCCCGTATTTTCTATGTACGTGTGGATTACATTGCTTTATATATAAAATTAATTAAATGTATTTTTCGTATGTTGTATTTCGATTATTTATAAACATTTCCCGTTGATAAAATCTATTTCATATTTGATTTTTTTCACATGGACGCACGTGTTTGCAGTGCATATGTTGGTTCCTAAAGTTTTCTTGAGTCATGCATATTTTTCTTCTCATTTTTCTAGTCACAATTGGGTAATTTATTTTTAATTAGAATCCATTAGGCCTAAATCCATTTTCTGTAGCCCACTAAAATTAGTTTAAAGCCCATGATTGATTTTGTGTGCACTTAAGTGTACATTTAAAATATAGTTAGTTTGATACACTTGCCATGTGTAACACACACATCTAACCAAATGAAAAGTAATAATAATTTTTTTATGAAGAGTGTGCACACACATTGACCACACGTGCACATGTTTTTTACCATGGTTGAGAATCAGGGAGAGTGGTGTAAGTTAATGAGAAGTGGGGATCTATTTTGACCACACAAATTTTCTATAAATAGTCCCTACTTTTGTCATAAACAACACAACTCAAAAGAGAGAAAGAAAGAGAGAGAGAGAGAGAGAGAGAGAGAGAGAGAGAGAGAGGGAGGGAGAAGAGCTTGCAGGTTGTGCTAGGAAGAGGCCGGTCATTTTTTAGGGAGATTGGAGATTTGGAGCATTATTTACTAGGAATTCTACAATTGAGGTGGGTGTTTTCTTCAATTTTCTAATATAGTTTTATTAGCAGAATACTTGACATGTGTGAATTTTTAGATGCATGATAACTTATATAGGTTTAACATCCATGTTTAGATTATTTATTGTTAATTGAATGTGTGAAATTATGATATATTTGATTTGAGGGCAGTTTATAAGGTTCTGTTTTGATTTCTAGTTGCACTTCAAAAATCATAACTATTAAACTAGATGGAATCTGGAGCTAAATTTTTTGTAGGAGCATCTCGTATATGTCAAGAACATCTCTTTAAAATTTCATAATATTTGGATGTTGTATACTATTTTAATAAAATTCAAACTTATGTCTAGTTTACAGTTGGCTAGTTGTTGAAAATTTATACACATTTCGGGTTTTGATCATTTCAACATCTTAGATGAAGTATTTTGAGAAAAGTCAAAACTAAGAACTTGAAGTAGACTTGTTAAAATTTCTGTAAAGTCTAACAAATCGATTTTCATAAATAATTTATAATTGAGTTTATAATGAATTTTACAAGTTTGAACAGTGAAAGTATGTATAACATTTCGACCCTACTATAGATTTCGAAGAATTCAGGGTTGTAGACATAATATTTTGGAGAATATTATAACTAAAAATTCATAGTAGACTTGTATACCTTTAATTTGATCCAAAGAACACACATTTTCAGGAAGTATAGAATTTTCTATGATTTTTACAAGTAGCACGAGCTGCAGTTTTCGGATTTTGAACCTACTGTTTTGCAAATGAAATAGATGAAGTAATTGAGGATGAATGTAGATGATCATAACTACAAAGTTTTAGTAGACTCATTCATGTTTCCTATGAAACTAAGAAATCTATTTTTTTTAGAAGTATTGGAATTTATATAATTTTTAATACCATTGGATTGATGTCTCTTATCTAGTTGCCCTAAAACTTCTACAACGTATAAAATTGGATATAAAATTGGAATGTTAGTAAGATGTACCCTAAGAGGAATTAAGAGATAATTAAAGGATGAAGTTAGAATGTTACACATGTGACGTTTATAAGGGTTTTAACTCATCAAGTGTAATTGAATGTTGTTATAAGAAGTTGGTTACTTCATGATTGATAATAGCAAAGAGAATGAATAAAAGAAGTTAAAAGATATTTAATGAATGAGATTTCAAAATGTGGATAAAGAGGGTATGGATGACCCATGATGTTGTGAACATGAATTGTGTTGATACTAGTGGCTAAGTGAGACCTAGGTACCAGCAAAGTGATGAAAGTAATCATTGAATTTGAGAAGTGGCCAATATGAGCTATCGTTCTCGGTATATTGTTTAAGACCGGTAGGAGGGTAAGCTAGCTCTAGGTGGTATTATTATTCATGTTTAAATTTAAGGATATGCACTAGAAGAAGATGTGATGAAACTCAGGAAAACATAAGTTGGGCACCTCTATATAGTCTGACGGTGGACTCCATGACCATAGACCCAGTTTGACAGTGGACTCCAGGATTGTGGTTTCTTGCGAGGTGACACGAGCCTTAATTAAATCCGGAACTACGATTGATCTGATAGTGGACTCCAGGATCATGAATAGTTGGACGGATGGGAGGCAGATCTTCAATGTATATGTATATACGAGGGCTAGAGGGGCACTTGCAGGATGTTCGCATGATGTGGATTTTGCATAGTCTGAGGGTGGATTCCAGGACTGGGATTTGTACTCGTGGAATGTCTACACCGTGCTTATTTTTCTACCGTAGTAAAATTTTCATAACGAGAGATTGAACCTTATAATGAGGAGTACGATAGGGCTTGCCCTCGGACCTATGTAGTATGGGATGCATAGAATCCGAACAAGTATGCATTAGTGTCATCGTAGTGTAATGTCTGCATTAGGCATTAAGTCATATCATACACTGACACGACTAGGATAGTCACTTTTCCTGTTTGCATTCAAGTTTGTGTTCGATAAAGTATAAGAATCGTTGTATTATAGCATTGCGTCATTTGTATGCAACTGACGTGCCCACTGTTTTTCAGATGCAGATTTGGACCTAGCATGGCCTTGAAGTCATTATGATGAGTTGATTACAAGATTGAAGGATTTTCATTATTGTATATTATATTGTATTTATTTAATTTCGCTGTGTTGTTATAAAGAACACGTTGTAAATGAAATTTTTTAAAACACCTTGTAAATTTATATGAATTGAAGTAAAAGATTCTGTACTTGCTACGAGTTACTTGTGTTTGGAATTCGAGGCGTTATAACTGTAGCAACTTTAGTGTAGGAACTGATTTGGAGACCCTGTCCTTGCACGAATTTCAAAGCAAAAAATGAGAGTTTTTGGTTATTGTTAGGGGAGTTGGGTGAGTTTGCAGTTTGCACTTTTGCACGAACATTAAAGCATAGATGTTTGATTCCGAATACAAGGGGGCTATAGAAATAGTAATTTTGCGGTTACTTTTGAGTGGTATTACTACGAACACTTTGAGATTATGAAACAATATAGTAACTTTATTGTAGGTGGAGAAACGAGATTCATAATAGGAGAATTATCGAAGTTCTATTCGATTAGGGTGGAGTTGGTTGTGGAGTGCACTCCTCCATTAAAAAATTATGTCTTGTCGCCGAACACTTGATTTTTTGCCAAATTCGGTTGAGAAAATTATGGACAAGACAAAATTTGACCTGATTTTTTTGTACTTTGAAGCTTGAAGCGGGAAGATTTGGTTTACAATCGCTCGTTGCTATAGAGTGAATTACTAAATTATATCGTGGAACACTTTTGTTTTTGTTTGGTGAGCATAAATATGTTTGGGAGAGTTAGATTAGGTTGTCAATGCTAACATTATAAAATAAGACAAGTGTTGATAACTAATCTCCGAAAATCAATGATAATTTTGTCTTCTAATATATGTGGATCATGCTTGTATGTTCTATTATCGAAATAGTTTAACACAAAAATTGTATCATAATATCTTTCGTCTTATAAACTATCCGGACATTCTAATCTTTAGTTTAACATCAAATGTAATCAATGTTGAGCTATTGGAGAAAATAAAAATTGATAAATATGAAAAAGTAAGAACATTGGAACCCAAGCAATGATTCAGAAAATCAAGGAGGGCAATTGATCATTATGCCACCGAGTGAATATTTTCAAGTTAACAATACTACTTTTGTTTGAATGATTACAAGGTCTGTGACTTCGACTTTGAATGACTTTGGATTTTTCTCATGCTTAAGTGAGAGATGACAAGTGAGAGATTTCATGCTCAAGTGAGAGATGACAAGATCATGCTTAAAGTCATATGTAGATTCTTTATTAAATTTTCTTTAGTTGTCCATTTTTGGTAAGTAAGATACAATTTTTTTCTACTAAAATCTTGGTCATTTTCCCCTTTCTCTACTGATTATAACTTCAAATTGATTAATTATCACCAAAAAAATTATGAATTCTCTTTTGGTTAGGTATGAGGAGGCACTCCCCTAAAAGAATTGGGTGCTTCAAGACTTCTTCGGTGTTTTAGAACTTCTTAGGTGTTTTAGGAGTTCTCAAATGGTAAAATCTTGCTCATCTCATGCTGCTATTCTCTCTATCTCTCTCCCCCTCTTTCTTTTTTCTTTTAACCTTTAGTTGAATTGTTTGCACGTAGAAAACTACATTCCCACCTTATATGATTATTAGGGAAAGGAAAGACGAGGTATTTGATTAGTAGACTTGCATACCCACGACAATGAAGAGTCCTTTCGAGTTCAAATTAACGAATCTTCAAGAGAAAATCAAGGTAACAATTAAAAGTCTGCCTAATATTTTATTTTTTCTTACCATTAGAGTTTTGTAAATAAAAACTAAATATATACGGTACTTTTGGATAGATGAAAGAGGCTTTACTTAATTATCTATTTTTAATGTAGTTGTTAGAGATTATTTTCGATTGCATGTTCTTATGCTTAATTGAAATATATGATGTAGATCAAGGGCCTTAGATGGTAATAATACTGGACTTGATTGCTTCTATAGCTTGGAGGTTCTAATAAGTATTTTAGTTGATTTCAGAGAAAAGAGGGTTGCTGGTCACGTAAATATTGGTTTGATTTTGGGCGCGTGGGTGGGGTGGGGTGGGGGGGGGAGGGGGTTAGGGTTGTGATTGAGTAAGGTTTTTTTTTGGTTTTGCTTTGGTGTAAAATGAGGATGGGATGAAGGTGGAGTACAATCCATTTCGGTCAAAACTTGCAGCTGCAATACATGGTGGTGTTGACAGTATCTATATTGTGAGTGGTAACTCGATTTAGTGTTCTAATTTGGTTAATTAGTTTTAGTTGTTTTTATTTAAATGTAATTAAAATTATTAATAAATATTTCTAATCATCTTAAGTTTGTTTTTTTAGTTCATTGCCTACATGTGCTTTCTCAATTTTTTTTAATAATAATCATCGTTCTCTTTGTTTTAAAATTAAATAAAAAAATATTAGGGCGTTCATTGCACGTGCAGATTACTAATTGTTTGGGGCAACATTTGCTGGAATTTGATATTGATGGTGAGTGATTTGATCCTAGCTTGAATTGTTCTCCTTTATTTTCAGGGCGTGCATATGACACGTGCATTATACTAGTCTAAATATAAACATTGAAACATGTAAAAACAATTATGTCCAACTGTACAACATTCACCGTCTAAAATCACAAAAAAGGAAGGTAATCACAGTCGTTGGATTCAGTCCACAAATTAAACAACTAACTCTTACCCCAATTTCAAAATTCAAATACCAACAGCCTTTTATATTCCGAAATCCGAATAAAATCCCATATAACGGTTATAACTCCTTCTCTCTCTCGCGTTCTTGATCGATCTCCCCCCACCCCCACACAAATCTCTCAGAAACACGTGAAGTGCACGTGCTGATAACTCCTAAAAAATCCCAACTCCCTGAAACAAAATTTCCCCAATCGCACACATCCAGTACCGAATCCAAGCAAATCAAAATCATGGACAACAAAAACTGTTCGCTAATGTGGGTGATCGCCGGGCCGGGCGTTTCCGATGCGGTGTTCGGCGCGGGGTGGCGGTTCTGGGTAGACGCCGTCGTCTGCAGCTCCGTCAAAGTCTCCTTCGTCCTTTACTTGCCCGGTACCTACCAGTTTCTTATTTATTAGGGTTTTGATTATCTCTAATTACTTTAGGGTTTCTAAAGATGGTTTCTTGATTATGAACAGATCGATTCAAGAACATACCATGGGTGAGAGATCCAAAGCTCTCAGCCGTTGAAGGGATCACCCAAGAATTTGAACCCCATGGTATATATCTCTTCGTCTTTCCTCCAAATTTTTAGATTCTATATATTTTTGTTCTCTTTTGATTGTTTTTATGTGGGTTTTTTGTTTCTGATTCTAATGGCATGATAATGTGCGGATCTTGATGTTTCTGATTGTTTTAAAATGGGGTTTTTTGTTTCTGATTCTAATGGTATGATAAAGCACGGATCTTGATGTTTCTTGTTTGTTTGTTGTGAATCAGAAGATGGAAAGAAAATTTCCCGAGAATGGATCATGTCAAGAAATGATTCGATCTTTAGATGAATTAATGTGTGCTCTATTTGATTTTATTGATGGGTTTTTTTATTATTTCCTTTTTCTGGGTTTTAGTTGTCCTTTCAGATCAAGACCATGATTCGGCCAATTCGGAAGAGGCGGATGATGAACAAGTCAACATTCAGGTAATCTCTCTCTCTCTCTCTCTCTGTTTTTTCTAAATTGAAATTTAATTTTGAGAAATGGGTTTATTTTTTCAAATTTATTTATTTATTTTTTGTATGTTTGGTTTTGTTTTAGAGACCAAGGACAACTGCTTACTAAAGAAATGTCAAGACCAGACTTCTGAAGCCGCAGAATTTTGCAGGCTTTTTGTGAGGGTTGATCAACAAGTGCATTCAAGAGTGTGAGCCAAAATATGAGGCAATGTAGAAGTACACTCAGGAGTGCTTGGAAAGAAAGCGTTTGTACAACGAGATAATTGAGCTGAAAGGTAATATAAGGGTTTTCTGCAGGTATGTTGAATGGATATACTTTTGTGGTTGAAATCGATCAAGATTCGTAATTGTTAGTTGTTTGCTCTGATAATTTAAAGAAGCAGTTAAGATTTGATCACGTTTTTACCTGAAAGATAATGAAGGTACAAACACAAAGTTTATGTTATAGAGAGTTGCAGTTTCTTAGTTTTACCTCAGACATTTTTTGGGTTAAGTATAAGTCCGATATCTTTTTACCATCAACATATCAATTTATAGGTATCATCCCTTAATTAGCTGCATAGTCAGCTCCACATCGTTATATGCTGATGCAACATATAACCATGTGGATCTAACTATATTATTCGGTTGTGTCTTGTGTGTACGCATATATGGCTTACATACTTAGTGTTATTTAGTATTTTCACATTCTTATTAAGTGAACTTTACTTGTGTGTAATTTACAGCAAGATGTGTGCTTATTAAATCAATCTCCTTCCAGTATTTTACATTAACTTTACAAGAGAGTTATCTATTTCTTCAATTAAGTTATTAATGTATAATTAGTACATGTTAGAGCACGAATATACATCCCTCAACCGTCATGAAAAATTAGGAGTTTTAGTTTAGTCACGAGGACAATACGAACACACACGGACACGGGGATATTTTAAAGAACTACCCTAAAATATCCAGTACTGTGTCATATTTGTGTCTGACACGTCATGGTTACCAAATTGAAGTGGAATATACCTCGATTCAGTGTCCGTGATCCATAGCTCAGGTTCGACTCCTTCCATGCACAAGTTTAAAGTGGAATATATTAAATAATATACCTTCGGTTCAGCCCAAAAAATGGGATCTCAACCTGCATCTGCATTCAAGAATGTCACTCTAAATTGCTCAACCATTACTACTACTTCAATGTTTTGGTGTTGTGAGTATACACTTTAGCTAGTGATAACAAAGCATTTCTCTCTCTTATTTTGTAGCAAATATCTGCGTTGTTTAAATAAGTAATTTGTGAAGTTCGGTAGCTGTCAAAGGAAGCTAATGAATCCATCAAGCTATCATAGCTTTATATGAATAAATTCAAGATTTCATAGCTGGCGTATATTTACATTTTTTAGTTATTTGTACACTTTTAATCAAGTTAACAGTTCTGATATCAGTACCTGGATGGATATAATGTTTGTATACTTGCTTACGGGCATACTAGAACTGGCAAAACTTTCACTTTGGAAGAAAAACCCACCTGGAAAATTGAGATGTCAAATATCAGGCATTGAAAGAACTATTTGAAAGTTCCAGAGAGGTTTTCAATGATCAGATACAAGTTTACTAGTTTATTATGAGATGTTGAAGGTGTACAATGAGAAGATCAGAAACCTTCTCGTAGAGAATTCTGAACAACAGACAAATAAGTAATCATATATTTTTGCTTTTGTTTTTTTAAATTTAGTTGAATTTAGTTAAAACTTGGTCATATATTCAACATCTAATTGTTGTTGTAGGTTGGAAGTAAAGCAAGTAGGAGATGGCACTGAGGATGTACCTGGCCTTGTGGAGGCTCAAACCTTTCAGCATAGAAGAGATGTGTGGGAGATACTCCAAATGGGGGAAAATAACATATCGGTTGGATCTACCAAGGCAAATGAACTCTCTAGCCATTCTCACTGGTAATATTGTCGCAAAAGTATATCTTTTCAGTTCATTTTTCGTCACTTAATGAAGCCAACTTCTAAGACTGGTTCCTCTCATAAGTACTTGATATCTGAATTGAAAAAAAGAAAAATAGATATGGTGCATAAATTTGGTCTATGACTTGTTTGTCATCTTGCATAATTGTCTTATAAAGTGTCGTCAAGAAAATATTTTTGTTTAACGATTTTTTCTGGAGGAGATAAAATGACTTTTAGTCAGTTCTACGAATTCTGATTTTAATTCTAAAAGTGCTTCTAAGTTAGAAAAGTAGTTTAGGGTCTCCGAAAGCAACATTAGGTCATTATATTATTTCTTCTTTCACGGCATGGTGAGAGTGATTTTAAAGGGTGAGAATATGGTGAACGGGCAAAGGAGCAAGAGCCACATGTGGCTTGTGGATTTAGCTGGAAAGGAGCAAGTGGGCAAAACTGAGGTGGAAGGTTCACAGTTCATAAACAAGTCCGTCTCTGCATTTGGGGATGTTATATCATACCTTGCAAATCTTTATCTTATTGTTTTGTCTCTGGTAATTGAAACTATCTCCTGATTTGTTTGCCAACTCTAAGCGTACTCACTTGCTACAGAACTCTCTAGGTGTGTATTTCTTATTCTTTTTTTCACTTTCAACTATTATATGTATTAACTTGGTTTTAGATATTAGATTTTTTAAAGTTTAGGGGATACATTTTATAGGCCTACTGTTGTACCACAGAAAAAAAACTATTTTTTTTAAAAGAAACTATTTTTTGACAGAAATATATCTGTCATCATTTACTTGGTCTCACAATGTATTTAAAATGTACTTTTTCATAATAAAAATAAGCTGCTTTTGGTTTATGTGCTGTTCTGTTTCCAATTTACATTTTAAAAATAATGTGTTCACATCTTATTAGCAGTCAGTCAAGTTTAGCTGTATTTTAATAAACGGGTTTCTCAAAACAGTTTTAAAGGTGAGGGGGGAGGGTTTAAATTGTACAAGAGGTAATCATAAGGCTAATAGATGAGAATAAATTTCCTTATATCAATCTTTACTCTTGCTTTCATGTTTCCATGGATAATGAAGGAATAAAGCTTTTTGTACTCTGGGATGATGGAATTAATGCGTTTTAAACTGTTTTCATTGTTCTTCATACAGATGAATGATCTTATTGTCCTTTTCCTTTCTCCAGAGAATCACCATATCAAGGCATGAGTATATCATAGCATTATTTTCGTGTTCCTTCAAAATTTAATTAGGTTATGGGAAGTTAACTACTCAGACATTTCCATCTTGCATCTTATGTTGAACAAACCTTCCTATAGGAGTTCCTATGAGTATATCATATGAATAAGTTAGTGCTTTTACCAGAGGAATACCCCCTTAGGGTATATAAATAATAAATAACAAAAATTTTGGAGGCAACATGTTGATTTTTTTCTTCTTCTTTCTAATAAAAGGCTGATATATTTGAAGTCATTAATTGGATAACACAGTAAAGTTTTATCTTTGTTAAGTTGCTAATAGACTTAGCCAAATTCTTATTGTTGACTGGGGTTTGTATTAATTTTATAATTTTATAACAGAAGAAGCGAAGAATTTAAAGCATAATAATAAATAAACATAAAGTAAGAAAGTCAAGTATGAAAAGCCTGCATTTTAGCTACAACCTTAAAGCATTTAAGGATCTGCAGTTCTGCACTAATCTCTATGATAAATATTATATTCCAAGAGCCAAACTGTAAGAATTTCCCATTGGCAACGACACCGTGACCAGGATCTTTACTGAAATCTAACACCAATGAGTTCGTTCTAAAACTCGAGACATTTCCATCTTGCATCTTATGTTGAACAAACCTTCCTATAGGAGTTCTCTGGTGCACGTGATTTTTTTGGTATTCTGGCCTTTCATGAACGATACGTGGATGATTGCCCGCTAGTTTGTTCTCGTCCTTGGTAGATGATTGCTCCCCTATTCATTGTTACAGCAATTTTACATTATTCACATTGCCACTAATTCAGTTTCACAACACGAACACTGGAGTCGATGGATGTTTTAGCTCGATCGAGTAACAGACCAGTTAAAATTACTTTAAAAGTTCTATGACGGACCAATACTTGTACTGGTTTATTTGGAACAAACAATAAGATATAGTTGAAAATTGTTATACACACTTGGCCATATTTAGTTGAAAATAAAAATAAGACAATTTATACTGTTGAAATTGATCTTTACATCGTTTATACGAGGTGATACAAAATTACTAAATTTGCATGTTTTTCTCTTCCATCATGTGGACGAGAAAAATTATTCATATTGCAATCACATGATGGATGAGCATGTTCAAATTAAGCGATTTTGCATCACCATATATACGATATGAACAACATTTTCATTGATCATCCCCCCCCTATATATGGCCATGAGTATCGGCTATCTAGCACAACCTATCATGTTTATTACTTTATACAAAATAGTGAGAACATTAACTTCTTTGCTGTTTATTGAAACTTTATATACAGTAATAATTTTGTCGTGTTGTCGTGTTGTTGATCACGACTTTAACTAAAGAATAAATTGATTAGTAACTGTGAGATCAACCTAAAATTTATCTTGTTATGTCAGATTCTGATTGCAATGAGTTAGACATGAGATGTGTGACACATACTAAGTGAAAAAGTAATATGATCATAATATTTATGTTATTCATAGGTTTAAATCTATAACAAAAATTGAGAATATTTTAAGTAACCTTGTGTGCAAAATAGTTACAGGTGAAAATCTTTAACATTGATTCGGTGCTAAGATATTGGAGAAAAATCAAAACTTACAAAGACGCATTTTACAAGACATAGGTATTTGCTTAACATAATTGTCTTTATATTTTATTTAATTTGTATTATTAGCAGCTGAATACAAGAAAAGAAGCGAAAAAAAGTTAGGTCTTTTACTTTTTTGGTAAAATTCTCATAATGTCGTGTTCTTTATTGTATATGTATAATTTTATTATTTAAAGTTTAAATATGTATAATTATTTTTATTTTTTCTCCCTAACGTGTATTATTGTATTACTGTCTTTTGTCATTTATATTAAAATATAAGAGATTAAATATCCATATAATTTATTTTGTTGCAGCTCTAATCCATCGTGAAGTATCTCCCTACAAATTTAAGAGAATTATTGAAAAATGGAATGTTTGGGGAATTGAGTAATTAAAATACGATCTTACATTTTCATTAGAAGAAAAAGACGAAGATGAAGCAGTCAGACACTGTTTATAGAGGTTGTTGGCTTAACATAATTGTCTTAATATTTTATTTAATTTGTATTAGTAGCCGCTGAATAAAAGAAAAGAAGCCAAAAAAAGGTAGGTCTTTTACTTTTTGGTAAAATTCACATAATGTCGTGTTCTTTATTATATATGTATAATTTTATTATTTGAAGTTTAATTATGGATAAGTATTTTTATTTTTTCCCCTAACGTGTATTATTGTATTACTGTCTTTTGTCATTTATATGCAAATATAAGAGATTAATTATCCATATAATTTGTTTTGTTGCAGCTCTAATCCATCGTGAAGTATCTCCCTGCAAAATTAAGGGAATTATTAAAAAATGCAAAATTAAGGGAATTATTAAAAAATGGAATGCTTGGGGAATTGAGTAATTAAAATACAATATTACATTTTCATTAAAAGAAAATAATTAAGATAAAGCAGTCAGACACTGGTTATAGAGGTTGTTGATAAGTTATTTAATCTCAACTTTTTGATAAATAAAAAATTATGATATATATTAAGTTGTTAATTTTTAACACAGAAGTTAAAAAATACGACATGTAAATAACCTTATCCCTACTTATAAAAAATAATGATATCCTTATTATGCTTTCTCAGACATTCTCCTACATTTAGAGCTTTCTCATTCTCTCTTCCTCGTATCATCTCTTCTTCTCTAATTAAGATAAATAAATAATACAATTTGACAAATATATACCTTAATGAAAATACTATAAATCTTATAGATTACATATACTAGTAATTTACACATGCAATGCACGTCTTAATAAATATATATTTTTCAAAGTAAAAATTCAAATGTAGTCTGGACTTGAACTTGAGACCTCCTTTATAATATCTAGGTACGAGCGATGCACGTGTTTGTTTGTTTACAAATGACAACTCCAACTCTCCCATTATAATATTAGAGATTCGAGATATTGAATAAAAATTGAATATAGATTACAAAAAATCATATACATATATATTGAAGATACCAATTTAAGATTTGAAATTAGGGTTAATAAGTATTTCATTAGGAAAAAATAAAGAAAAAGTTCTCCACAATCATATTACAAATATAAGGAGCTCTCTCTCCACAATAACATCCAGTGTTGCACAAAACATCTCAAGTTAGACATACTCAGGGGCCAAACGCCTACTTGAGGCAGAGGAGGCGGCCGCCTCGGGCCCCTGAATTTTTCACAATTTTAGGAGCCCCCAATTTTTCTTCTTCTCTTATACATGTAGTAAAATAAAAATACACTATGAATAATTGTGATTAGGTGCCCCCAATTTAATTATTTTGGCCTTTATAGTTTTTTATTATTAATTGAGCTTGCGCTTTAATTGAATTTGAGCATTTTGTTGATTTATGGATTGAATTTGAGGCTTGAAATCCCTCTCCAAATCCAATCCGCACCCGACCCACACTCGCACTTGAGACCCGACCCACACACTTCAATACCCTACCCTCCATTCTACAAATCCAATCCATCTCCATTCTCCAATTCCAAGTCATCCATCTCCAATTTGCCTTGAACAATGTGCAAATTGTATATATACTAGTTTTTCTCGTGGGCACATGCCTGCGACACGTCTTCGAACGATACATCATATAAAAAGCCTTGCAAATAGTAAACCAACAATTATTTAGCTCAAGTTTGAATAGTATGACAATAATTAGTTGTAAATAAAAGTTCATATTATCATTACTATATGTTGAAAAATAATTATAAATGGGGGTGTAAAATCCAACTTCTTAGAACTTTGAGGGTGGAAAATGATGAAATTTAATTGTTGAGGAGATATTTGTTATTTTCAACGTAACACGAGCATTATAAAAATCATAAAAAATCTGAAAATTTATAAACCTGAAATCTTAATATCTAAATTTCTGAGTAAATAGAGAGAAAATGAGAGAGGGAGAGAGAGAAAGAGAAATATTTTAAAAAGTGAAGAGAGAAAAGAGACATGGTAATAAAGTAATGAGTTTTTAGTTTAGGGGGAAATGTAACGCCCCGACCCGAAACTCAGATAATTTAATATTTATTTATTTATTTGTACAACTGCCCACCACAGGCTGCCTCTCAAAAGGTAGTTGATGTGCCTAATTTTTAAATAAATATTTGGACTCATTTACTCATAAAAATTGTTTGTATTCGTCTATCTTGTTAAAAATCCATCTTATTTCCATAGATTTCAATTAATTAATTATTTTTGAATGAATAAGATTTTTGATGCAAAAGGTGAAAATTTTTGATAAAAATCAACAAACAAAACAAGGAGAGTGACTTTGAGGGTGGAAAATGATGAAATTTAATTGTTGAGGAGATATTTGTTATTTTCAACGTAACACGAGCAATATAAAAAGCATAAAAAATCTGAAAATTTATAAACCTGAAATCTTAATATCTAAATTTCTGAGTAAATAGAGAGAAAATGGGAGAGAGGAAGAGAGAGAAAGAGAAAAATATTTTAAACAGTGAAGAGAGAAGAGATATGGTAATAAAGTAATGAGTTTTTAGTTTAGGGGGAAATGTAACGCCCCGGCCCCAAACTCAGATAATTTAATATTTATTTATTTATTTGTACAACTGCCCACCACAGACTGCCTCTCAAAAGGTAGTTGATGTGCCTAATTTTTAAATAAATATTTGTACTCATTTACTCATAAAAATTGTTTGTATTCGTCTATCTTGTTTAAAATCCATCTTATTTCCGTAGATTTCAATTAATTAAAAATTTAATTAAAAGTGTTTAATTGAGCCAATGTGATTATTAGTCAGTTTAATTAATTTAAACAATTTTATTTTATTTTATTTTTAAATCCTAAATTCTGATTTTATTGTGTGCATGCAACACGTGCTTCAAGAAAAGAAAGAGAAGAAAAAGAAGTAAGAAATAAAGAGCAAATCAAATAAGGAAACAAATAAATAAAGATGTGGGGTTTTCTGCAAAAATAAACCCTAATTCCCACGTCTGTGCTCCTATAAATACAATAACAAAAGGAAGAGAGAAGACACGCTTAACAAGAAGACGACTGATCTAAACTTAAAGAGAAAAAAACGAAAGACGTAGAGAGAGACAGAGCTCCTGGAGCTCTGTCTCTGTGAAGGCTCGGGAGTCGAGGCAAAAAGCAAAGGCTGACACGGGGCTTCGACTCAAAACTCGAGGACAACAACAGAGTTCTCCTCTGATTGAGTTGTTGACCCTTACGTGGGTGCGAACTTCAAAGGCAGGAGAGATAAACAAAAGGGGCTGACTGTTTTGGGCGACATGGACTTCGAGAACGAAATAAAGAGAAGGTGCTGAGGAACTGTTTGCTGCTCGGTTCTCGAGGGGTTCAGTTTGCAATTTTTGTTTTACAAAATAGTTTTTTCTGTATCTTTTTTCTCTTCTAATTTTTATTATGCATGTAACACCCCGCAAAATTGGAAATCTTTTTTTCTCCTCTAATTTTTATTATGCATGTAACACACTGCAAAATTGGAAATGACAATTTTGTCCTTGTGTGTTACGCACGTGTATTTTGTTACGTGTTTTCACCCCGTATTTTGATTACTGACTATTTATGTATTTTCCGTATTGATTTCAGTCGACTAAAATATAATATTTCAATCGCTGGGTTTTACGTGTTTTTTACGTGTTTTTGATGCACGTGTCGATTATGTGTTTCCACCGCTACGTGCAAAAAAAATTTTGGGTTTAAATTATTTATTTTTATCTATTTAAATTTATTTTATAAAACGGAAATTTATTTTTCCCTATTTTGATTAAAATGCATTTTTCGATTTTCTGCACATATAATTCACGTGTTTTCTGTGTACGTAGTAATTACGTCATGGAAAATATAAAATTAATAAATATGTTCTCCTTATATTGTTTTGATTACAATTTTAATAATTTTTCGTTGATAAAGGCAATTTCGCATTTTGATATTTTACGTGCGACGCACGTGTTTTTGTTAAACGTATTTGGACATATTTGTTTTCAAAATAAATTTCGGAGTGTGAGTAACACCCCGTAGTTTTCAATAGAATATAAATAAGTAAAATATCTATATAATAAAACACAAAGAAAGCTATCAAGTGGCTCACATTCAATCTATCCCAAAATCAATGGACCAGATCTACTCTCACAAAACATATTTTTCCCCTAAAAAGTTTCCCCCCAAAACCCAAATTCAAATCCCCCACCCAAAACAACTCTTATATTTATTTAATTATTTATCTCTCTCTCTCTCTCTCTCCCCCTTCTATTCAAAAATTTAAGAAAATAAAAATTTTAATTTTTTTTTGCAAAATTAAAAATTAATAAACTAAAAAAATTTAAAATTTAAAAACTTTAAAAATAATTCAAAAACAAAAATCAAAAAAATCATATAATATGTTTTTTGTTGGACCCTCAAAAGTTTCTCATATAATATGTTTGCTACTTCAATTAATTTGCTGGACTTTCCTCAAAAAAAAAAATTAATAATTTGATGGACCTCCAAAACTATTTTATATGATCAAACAAGGTGCACCGTTCCGAAGACGTGCCGTAAGCACGTGTCAACGGGCAAACCTAGTATATATATATATATCTTGAAAGATAGTTACTGTTTAGTATATGCTATTAGTAAAAATGTGTTGAAATGGTAATATAATGTGTATGGTATAAAAAAGGTGAATGGGCCCACAGGAAATGGATGTTCACAGCATAAAAGCATGGCTGTTAAGTTATATGGTGAGTATGGTTTAAGAGCATCTGTAGTCATCTTGAGTCAAGTCAAATTTTGGGTATTTGGCAAATAGAAATGGCAAAAATGGGTTTGCGTTGTGGTCGTCAAAAGCCAGAATTTGGCTTAGACGAAAGATTATCTTTCGTCTCAGAAATTTTAATATATATATATATATATATATATATATATATATATATAGGGAGAGGATCGGTTGAGCACTCTTCTAGTGCTCACCGCATGAACACTAGGCCTTCGGGCGTTCATATCGAAAATCCGAACCGTTCACATTGATCTACACATCTAAATTAGTCGAAATATGTAAAATCAAATCATTTGAAATTCATTTGCCCATCCATCATGTGACTATAAAAACAATGATTTTCAGCCATACAATTTTGTAACACTTCAATGAATGGGCAAATGAATTTCAAATGATTTGATTTTACATATTTCGACTAATTTAGATGTGTTACGGTTCGGATTTTCGATATGAACGCCCGAAGGTCTAGTGTTCACGCGGTGAGCACTAGAGGAGTGCTCAACCGATCCTTTCCTTATATATATATATATATATATATATATATATATATATAAATGATCTGATGCGAACTGTTCTCACAACAGTTCGTGCGATCCCGTAGGATAACCGTAGGATTCGACTTCAATCATGGACGGTGAAGATTAGAACCAAAGTATGAGTGGGGGGTATTTTGGGCATTTCCCTCTTATCGTCTTCCCTCTTATCTTCAACCCATCACCTCACGTCTTTGTCTCTCTCTCCCTCTTATCATCTTCCCTCTTATCATCTTCTCATCTTCTCCCATTTGCTCTCGAGCTCTCTCGCTCTCACTTCGATCTTTCTCGAGCTCGACCCCGCCTCTCCAGCTCGACCCCGCCACCCACCAACCCTCGATTCGAAGTGCCGCCGTCCACCACAGACCACACCCTCCACTTGACCACGCCTTTATTTTTAAGTTCCATTTATGGCAGTTTTTATTTTGTGATGTTTTTTTTTCAGATTTCATTTTTTCAAGTGAGGTGGGACTGTTCATGATGGTTCCATTTATGTCAATATTTAGAAGTTTTCAAATTGAAGTTTCCCAACTGATGAAAATGCCTATTGTCGTCAATGATGAACCTTGAGAAAAAATAAGAGCCTGGAAGGTGTAATTGGAATAGTTCTGTTGCAGTTATCCCATTTGGTTGAGGGTGAGTCATGGGTTGAAATAGATCTGGAAGGTGTAATTTGTAGTTTAATAGTCATGATGTACTAAGAATATTTTGGAGAACCCGATAAGCAATTTACATACATCAGCATCCGTATAGGAATTTTTTCCTCTCGGAAAACCCTCCTACACGACATATGACCTCAAAATTTGAAAGCAGCAAGAGTTCTAGAATCTGAATCGAAGGATTTTTCTTGTTCAGTTTGAGCTTTTAAAACAAGTTGGTAAATCAACATCTAAGCTCAATAACCCAATAAGAACTATCAGAAAGTCCGGTTGAGCTGTTCAGGGATGTAAACACATAGGCTCTGCTCTACAAAGGAGGAAAACCCAAAAATTAGCAGAGTCAACAAATTATGTTTCACGACTACCAACCAGCAAAATTACAAAAAAGTTGTAGAACAAGCATTACTGAGAGATGGACAGTCACGCTCATCACTAATTCACTATATTGGACAATGAAATACAATCTTTCTGATAAACAGAAAGTAAAGCATGATATTCCATATGCCATTTCAAGCAACTGAACATATCTTCCACAATTACACATCAAAATACAAGAGTCAGTGAACTAAGCACGAGAAATTCGTTTCAAATGTACCACGATAGAATTTATATAAATTTGTAAGTGGATACATTCCACTTTCATTTGCAAAAAGACAGGAAACAACAAAGTGAAACAACAAGAAATCCATGTTACAAGTTCACTTTATTTGCTGACATCTTCGTCCAGGTTGAAGTTACCGTCATCATTATCCATAGAATTCTCTTTAGTGAGATGCCTGGACAGGAACACCAAAAGGAAAAATGAAATAAGTGATGTAAACTGCAGAAAGTATATACGCACTTGTAACTAATGTGCAACCAGATGCTGAAACATTTTCTTTAGTAATTATGTTTCTTTCCATGAACCACCAACCTATATGAGAAATTTCATCAAATTAAGTTAGTAAGAATTGGTGTACATGAGTGCATGCATTGCTTTTCAGGGATTGTATAGGCTGTAAGGATTCAGAAATAAATCATATTAAGCTGTTGCATAAAAGAAAGTATCCACAATAACCAGTATGCAACATCCCTACAGACTTGCCATCACCTACATTGGTTTACATAAAGTATCCAAAATAAAGACTTTCTCAAATCAATGGCCTGATTGTTCCGAACCCATATCACCATCACTGTCACGACCACAACCACCATCATCATCAACATCATCATCATCAGCAGCAGCAGCATCATCATCAAAATAAAATAAAGTCATACCTATTTGTGGCTTCAGATGTTCATCAATAATTGGGACAAATGAAAGTGCCTCTTTGGAGGTTGTAGATAAATTCATCCCATGACTACTCTCTTCATGACTTTCCATACCTGTACACAAAATGTATGATTAAGACTTGGTAATAATCATAAGAGAATTAATAAAACAAATCGCTCAGTTCCAAACTTATTGATGTATCAAAGTCATTTAACAAAAAAAAAGAAAAATAAATGAAAACGAAAAATATAAACTACTACAGAAAAAAAAAATTGAAATAAAAATAAAAAAAATTACTGTTTGATTTGTTGGAGGGCGTGGTCAAGTGAAGGGTGTGGTCTGTGGTGGACGGCGGCACTTCAAATCGAGGGTTGGTGGGTGGCTTTTGTCGAGCTCGAGAGTCTGGAGAGAGCGAGAAAGACTGATTTGCTGGAGAGAGAGAGAGGAAGGTAAGGAGAAGATGAGAAGGTTTTCCCCTTCCTTAATTTGGGGATTTTGAGACTGGGAGGGAGAGAGAGCTCGAGAGCAAATGTGAGAAGATGAGAAGATGATAAGAGGTAATTTGGGGGATTTTGAGACTGGGAGGGAGAGAGAGCTCGAGAGCAAATGGGAGAAGAAGAGAAGCGATAAGAGGGAAATGCCCAAAATACCCCCACTCATACTTTGGTTCTAATCTTTACCGTCCATGATTGAAGTCAAATCCTACGGTTATCCTATGGGATCGCACGAACTGTTGTGAGAACAGTTCGCATCAGATCATTTCTCTCTCTATATATATATCTATATAATAAAACACAAAGAAAGCTATCAAGTGGCTCTCCTTCAATTCCCCCAAAAATCAAAGGCCCAGATCTAACCTCACAAAACAATAAAATACAAAGAAAGCTATCAAGTGGCTCTCCTTCAATTCTCCCAAAAATCAAAGGCCCAGATCTAACCTTACAAAACATATTTCCCCCCCAAAAGTTTCCCTCAAAAACTCAAATTCAAACCCCCCACCCAAAACAACTCCTATATTCTTTTAATTATTTTTTTCTCTCTCTCTTCCTCCCTCTTCTATTCAAAAAAATTAAGAAAATAAAATTTTTAAATTTTTTTTAAAAAATAAAAAATTAAAAATTAAAAAACTTTTAAAATAATTCAAAAAATTCAAAAAAAATCATATAATATGTTTTTTGCTGGACCCCCAAAAGTTTCTCATATAATATGTTTGCTACTTCAATCAATTTGCTGGACCTCCAAAACTATTTTATATGATCAAACAAGGTGCACCGTTCCGAAGACGTGCCGTAGGCACGTGTCAACGGGCAAACCTAGTATATATATACAAATGCATTGAAGTGAGGGAGAAAGGACAAAAAAAAATTAAAAAACAAAATGGTAGTGAGAAGCAAAAATGGGTTTGTGTTGTGGTCGTCAAAAGCCAAAATTTGGCTTAGACGAAAGATCAGAAATTTTAATCAATATATATATATATATATATATGTATATATATATAGTAAGTCTATTAAGAGCTGGGGAGCTGAAAACCTTATCGAGAGCTGGGGATCTCAGCCGTTCGATCGCGATCAATCGCGATCGAATGGCTGAAATCTTTAGCCGCTTATCTTCAGATCTGTTGAGATAAAAGGGGTATAATCGGAACCCTATCCCTATCTCTTATCTTCTCACGCTCTCTCTCCTGCTCTCTTTCTTCGTCACTTGTCTAAACCCTACCCCTATCTCTCTTATCTTCTCACCACCAAAGTAGAGCTCTCTCTCCCGCTCTCTTTCTTCATCACTTGTGTAAACCCAACTCGACGAAAAACCATCTGGAGGTGCTCATCTTCAGATCTGTTGAGGGGTTAAAGGGCTATAATCGAAAACCCCTATCTCTCTTATCTTCTCCCGACCAAAGAAGAGCTCTCTCAGTTGGTTGCTTCAGATCTGTTGCTCCTGCTCTGTCTCCGACTCTTCGTCGAAACCCAAATCGATGTTAGGGTTTCGATTTCTTCTCTTAGTGGGTTCTCTATCTCTCTCTGCAACGAAAAACCCAAATCGATGTTAGGGTTTTGATTTCTACTCGGAGTGGGTTCTGCCTCTCTCAGATTTCGGAGGGAAGTGTTTGATTCTCATAAATGCTTTTATGATTTCTGTTAAATTTCTTGCATTTTCATTCGGTTGTGTGTGTAGACAATGATGAGATTCATTTTGATATAAGTTGGTTATTTATTTTTGGGGATTGAAATTATTGTTTTGAAGCGTATTTGGTTGTGTGCCATGATAATTATGCAAAGTTGAATAGAGTTTGGGGAATGAGCGGGAGAGAAGATGGGGAAGAAATGAATGAATGTTGTTGAATCCCCAATGCCCTTAACACTAACCTTACATTTAAGTGATTTGAGTCTAGCCCAATTCATATGATTTTTGGGCAGCGATGACACAATGATTGATAGTATCACTATATTTTTTGTAACTCACGTTGGATGCGTATCTGTTGGATACTCATTTAAGCCTTTTTGGGTTTTGATTCTCTCCTTTGGTGTGTTGGTGTAGGCAGTGATGCGAAATACTTAATGATCTGAATAATTTTTTCAGCTTGTTGTATTTATGCTTAATTATTTATCTAT
This sequence comes from Hemerocallis citrina, assembly GCA_017893485.1. Taxonomy (NCBI): domain Eukaryota; kingdom Viridiplantae; phylum Streptophyta; class Magnoliopsida; order Asparagales; family Asphodelaceae; genus Hemerocallis; species Hemerocallis citrina. The sequence goes on from CM030358.1 coordinate 63,412,099, forward strand.
CATATTCTAGTTGGCACGACACCCCACTGCAGCCCTAGTTTTGAATAGTGTGTTCTGAGCCTACTGGTTTTTTTTAGTCCATCTATATATTCATGAGTAAGTCTATTATGAGAGGAGGTCGATTGATCGTGAGTAAGAAAGAAAGATAGGGGTTTTTGATTTTACCCCTTTTACCCCGAAACATTCTGAAGATAAGCGGGATCGAATATGAGTCATTCGTTCGCTTATGAATCGCGAACGAATGGCTAAAAACCCCCGCTCTCGATAACGATTTCAGCTCCCAAGTTCTTAATAGACTTACTTACTCTCTATATATAAGACAATTGATGATAAGCTCCAAACAACATAAACTGAACATGAAGTGCAAAATGTGTAAGATCCAAACAACAGAAACTATATTTTTTGTAACTCACGTTGGATGCGTATGTGTTGGATACTCATTTTAGCCTTTTGGGATTTGATTCTCTCCTTCGGTGTGTTGGTGTAGGCAGTGATGCAAAACACTTTATGATCTGAATAATTTTTTCAGCTTGTTCTATTTATGCTTGATTATTTATCTATCATATTCTAGTTGGCACGGCATCCCAATTTAGCCCTAGTTTTGAATAGTGTATTCTGAGCCTACTGGTTTTTTTAGTCTATATATATTCATGAGTAGTTTCTATTTCTGTTGTTCTGAGCTTACACATTTTGAACTAAACATGTTCAGTTTTTGTTGTTCTGAGCTTACACATTTTGAACTTCATGTTCAGTTACTGTTGTTCTGAGCTTACACATTTTGAACTAAACATGTTCAGTTTCTGTTGTTCTGAGCTGAGCTTACACATTTTTGAACTTCATGTTCAGTTTCTGTTGTTCTGAGCTTACACATTTTGAACTAAACATGTTCAGTTTCTGTTGTTCTGAGTTTCTGTTGTTCTGAGCTTACACATTTTAAACTTCATGTTCAGTTTCTGTTGTTCTGAGCCGAGCTTACACATTTTGATACCTCATGTTCACTTTCTGTTGTTTGAATTTGTTTGGTCTAGTGTCAATCAGTTTTTTTGCTGGGAGGTTTAAATGTGTTTTAGTGTGTTGGTCATGTATGGATTGCAATGGAAGTTGAAAGTTATAACTGGTTTGTGGTTACAAATGTATTTTTAACACTTTTGTTTGTCACACTGATGTTGCTGCTGCTGCTTCGAAACACTTTATGATCTAAATAATTTGTGTTCTGAGTCTACTATAATTGGTGAATGATATTTTGTGTTCTGAGCCTACTATATTTTTTAAATAAATATTTTGTTCTTTCCAGGCTAAATGAGCTCTGTTTAATTTTGATTTCAGGTTGATTTCAGCATGAAGTGCTTCTTGGAGCTACTCACTACTCGACAGCAGTTGATATTTGGAGCAAAAAGCTTGTATATTTGGTGATAAAAGTTGTATACTTTCAGTTTTTATAAAGTTTTTGATGTACTTGTGCGTTATTGAATATTCTATACCATCAATGTATTGAAGCAAATAACATTATTATTGATGATCGAAATTCATTCAGATATATTTGTTATCATTGTTTTGGTGTAATGCGATGATATGATGAATACTCAATGTGTAAGCTCAAAATGTGTAAGCTCAGTCGTCAGAAACTGAATATGAAGTTCAAAATGTGTAAGGTCAGCTCAGAACAACAGAAACTGAACATGAAGTATCAAAATGTGTAAGGTCAGCTCAAAATAAAAGAAACTGAACATGAAGTTCAAATTGTGTAAGCTGAGAACAACAGAAACTGAACATGTAGTGCAAAATGTGTAAGCACAGCTCAGAACAGCAGAAACTGAACATGAAGTTCAAAATGGGTAAGCTCAGAACAACATAAACTGAACATGAAGTATCAGAATGTGTAAGGTCAGCTTAGAACAACAGAAATTGAACATGAAGTTCAAATTGTGTAAGCTCAGAACAACAGAAACTGAACATGTAGTTCAAAATGTGTAAGCACAGCTCAGAACAACAGAAACTAAACATGAAGTTTCAAATTGTGTAAGCTCAGAACAACAGAAACAGAACATGAAGTATCAAAATGTGTCAGCCCTAGCTCAGAACAACAGAAACTGAACATGAAGTTCAAATTGTGTAAGCTCAGATGAACAGAAACTGAACATGTAGTTCAAAATGTGTAAGCATAGCTCAGAACAGCAGAAACTGAACATGAAGTTTCAAATTGTGTAAGCTCAGCTCAGGACGACAGAAACTGAACATGTAGTTCAAATTGTGTAAGCCCCAAACAACAGAAACTGAGCATGAAGTATGAAAATGTGTAGGCTCAGCTCAGAACAGCAGAAACTGAACATGAAGTATCAAATTGTGTAAGATCAGAACAAACAGAAACTGAACACCACCAACCACCAACCAATATGTACACCAATTGTTCAAAACAACAGAAACCAAATGGAGATTATACAAAAGGAATAAAAACACAATTGTAACCACAAACTAGTTGTAACTTTCAATTTCCACTATTTTCATTACAATCCATACATGACCAACACACTAAAACACACATTTAAACTTCCTGGTAGTCGTAACATTCTCAAATGGGTAAAGAATGGGCAGTCGAAGAGTGTTCTCAAGGCTCTCGGGTTCTCCGCTAACATCCTTCTTATTCTTCCTCTTGAATTCCTGAACAACGTGATTCATCAAAAAATAAAGATGCGAGTACGTAAATATATGTATTATAATGAATTGCAAGTAAACTTTTGAGTTGGAGATATAATCACATACCACTCGGTTGAACCTGGAGGGTGTGTGATGAACATGGTGAAGCTGGTAATTTAAATTGACAGGGCATCATCAAATTTAGGATAGACAGGGCATCATCAAATAAAAATTATCAGCAAAAAAACTGTAGGCTCAGAACAAGTACAACAGCAAAGAAAACTGTAGACTCAGAACAAAAACAACAGCAAAATAATCTGCAGGCTCAGAACAACAACTAGAGATGCAAAAATCATACAGGCTCAGAATAACACCACCATAAACTAAACATGAACCTCAAAATGTGTAAGCTCAGTACAAGAGCATTTGAACATGAAGTTGAAAATGTGTAAGCTCAGAACAACTTTTATTGAACAAAAGGGTGAAAACCAAAAAAATTCAGCTCCTAAGCTCAAAACAACAGAAACTGAACATGAAGTTGAACACCACCCTTAAAAATGTTGTATACCAATTGCCGAATGGCTAAACTGAACATGAAGCTGAAATGACTTGCACACTAACTTGTTAGGAGGGTGCAAAAAACCAATATCATTTAACTTGTCTTGTATATACTTTTCATCAATGCCTACACACTCCGAAAGGGATACATCATGAATAAACAAAATAATGCATAAACTTTTCATCACTGCCGCATAATATATCAAGTATAAGTGAGTCAAATGTAGAAATTTCAGTTTGTCACTAGAGCTGCTTTATTAAGCCATGCCTACTAGTTTCCAAAAAAAATTCATGCATAAACTTTTCATCATTGCCTACTAACTTGGAATTATTTGTACAAAACAAAATCATTTTACCAACTTTTCGAAGATAAATTTCAGATCATGCATCTCTTCTATGTCCATCATCATTTTGCCTGCAAACAATGAAGACATAACGATTAATTTTACAAATGTGCTATTTGGTATTAAAGAACAATAATGTAAATCATGTAAGACACTTACCTTGTAAAAAATGGTCAAACACAAATATAATTTATTGAAACAAGTAATACCTGCAATTTGCACATTAGCGTTCATTACGCCATTCCATCTCATCTCAAACTCTTCCGGCGTCTCTGAATCCCAAATGCAACTATGGAATGGAATGCTAAAATCACTATTAACGCCCGGACCACCAAGCTTATCGGGAAGCTTTTTAAGAATGTGCCACATGCATAGCCTATGGCTGGAACCAGGAAAACACATGCAGATTGCATTTTCCATTGCAGGATTTTGATCTGTAATGATAACTTTAGGTGGAGACCCACACATTGTTTCACCCCATTTTTCAAACAACCAAACAAACGACTCGGTCGTCTCTTTATTTATGAAAGCCGCAACAAAATTGACAGATTGACCATGGTGATTAACTCCAGTAAATGGAGCAAAAACCAATTTGTATTCATTTGTGTCATATGTGGTATAAAAAATTAGCACTTCACCAAAATGCTTATAAGCCTTCCTGGCAAGAGCATCAACTCAAAACACATGGGTTAATTTGTTGTCTTCATCAACCTTGTAATGAAAACAGAAAGAAGGATTCATCTCTTTTTCCTCTTGCAAGTGCTCCAGTAATATATCCACATCATAAGCTCTCATCCCATCATTCTCTCTTTGCAACGAATTCCTAATGTCCTTTTCAGTACAGTTAATATTACTGAAACCTTCATTTTCTATCTCCATGAAGAACATAAACTCTGAAGTTCTTATGTTAGCCTCTTTAAAAGAACTAAGTAAACTTTTTTGCGCTTCGGAAACAATTCTATTACATCTTAATAACTGTTGCTTTCTAGGTGTAACACAAAGATGAGTGTGCTCTTCAACAAACCTTCGAATTGACCATCTCCCATCATCGTCCTTTTGAATTCGTATTTGAGCCAAACACTCTTCTTTCGTCACAACCCTTCTCCTTCTCTTGATCACATTTGAAGAAGACGGTTCTTCAATATTGGCAACATTCACTCCAACTGTATATCTATCGGCTTACCTTGCTTTGAGCATACAAATTGGTGTGAATACATCTCCTTCGTAGAAGTGTCAACCATTGTAGCGAACTTGTGCACAGAAAAACCAGCTAATTTTGCATATCTTTTATAAAATTCATATTCTTCTTCTAATGTTGCAAATATTAAACCAACAAATGGTTTAGAAGCATCATCAACGTCCCTCCAGCCGGTATGAACATCTTGGCTTAGTAACTCTTCATTTTCAAACTCCATCCTTCATAGAAAAATGAGACAACAAACATAAAAAAAAAGCTACAACTTTAAAAATAACACAAAGGAAAAAGTCTAGCAGACTACATTCTGAAGCTACAAGGCCAATATCATGTATTTAGAAACTATTATAACCCTTCACTTCACATGTAATAGTTAACTAAGTAATAAAGTCTTCATACTGAGAGGATAAGAAACTTAGTGTTGAAAATTTTAAGTATGTACACAAACTGAACATGAAATATTTTTCTTTTTTAGGAGAAACATCCCTAGTTAAATGAGAAACATCCCTCGGCTTTTTTTTCTAAAGTATTAGTAGACGTACACAACACGCAAAGGATTTGACTTCCCAATTTTGATTTGATGCAATGGACAGACAAAAAAAAAGCCTCCCATTAGCAAAACTATAAGCAATGATTTTAGCAAATCTCAGAACAAGTAACTAGGGTGCATCTATGATGTATATGCTTTAAGTGAAGTCTCTTTAATATCAATAAACAAAGCCTGTATAATTAATTACGGTCTAAATATGACACAATATTACTTGACCAACATCATAACATAATAAAGGTAGCTAACATGAAACTGTAATCTTCATCACAGACCTAAAAGAAAACTTCTTCTACACAAGGGACCATCATGATTATGTTTGCTTATATGCATGTGTCATGTCTGCATCTCAAAATTACAGATAATACGATTATTATTTGTTAATCTAAAAGATTTGAACCATTCACAAATGCAACTTTACTGATCTTACAAGTTTCTGACATGGCTGAAATATATTTCAAGAAATAAATGTATAGTTGTTAAAGAAATGAATGCATAATTTCCGGAATAAAAATCTAACAACAAACTAGACGCGATTATAAAGGAAATAAAATTTAAAGTTGAGATAACCCGATGGAAAGATTGCAGCCCAAGCAAGAGAGATAAGATTACTGAGAGGAGAAATCGAATGGAAAGATTGCAGCCCAAGCTAGAGAGAGAACCCGACTGAGAGTAGAAATCCAAACCGTAATCACGGTTTGGGTTTTTCGTCGCAGAGAGAGAGAACCAACTGAGAGAGCTCTTCTTTGGTCGTGAGAAGATAAGAGAGATAAGGGTTTTCAATTATAGCCCTTTAACCCCTCAACAGATCTGAAGATGAGCACCTCCAGATGGTTTTTCGTCGAGTTGGGTTTACACAAGTGATGAAGAAAGAGAGCGGGAGAGAGAGCTCTACTTTGGTGGTGAGAAGATAAGAGAGATAGGGGTAGGGTTTAGACAAGTGACGAAGAAAGAGAGCGGGACGAAGAAAGAGAGCGGGAGAGAGAGCGTGAGAAGATAAGAGATAGGGATAAGGTTTCGATTATATCCCTTTTACCCCTCAAGAGATCTGAAGATAAGTGGCTGGAGATTTCAGCCATTCGATCGCGATCGAACGGCTGAGATCCCTAGCTCTCGATAAGGATTTCAGCTCCCCAGCTCTTAATAGACTTTCTCTCTCTCTCTCTCTCTCTCTCTATATATATATATATATATATATATATATATACACACACACACACACACACACACACACACACAAATGCATTGAGGAGAGGGAGAAAGGACAAAAAAATTAAAAAACAAAATGGCAGTGAGAAAGAGTGAGAAAAGGACCAAAAAAAAAGTAAAAAAAAATAAAAAAATCCTAAAAGTGCCTGGGACGAGGGATGAATGTAACGCCCCGAATCCCAAATACAACTGAATTCGAGATGTTCTACAGGATCTTTCCACTTCATTTAGTACAATTTTACAAGGAAATTTGAACTTTTCACTTTACATCAGAGTTTACATAAAAACATTACACTTTACATTGCACAGCGGAAGTAAAATTTACAACAATTAAATAAATGTACAACAACATTGTATAATCTTTAAGCATCTGTTCCTCTTTAATCTTTATCATGTCATTTACCTGCATATAAGACTGTGGGTACGTCAGTTTATTCAACCGACGAACATTATACACGGCCATCCTCTCTATGCCGGAAATAGTATAACTTATTTTCCATATTTAGCAAACACAAACTTGTCACATATCAAACTAAAGGGACTACCCTATTGATGCCGTGTTGTGATTGTGCACTTAATCCTTAATGCAGTTATTTATATTACATGACACTAATGCGCACTTGTTCGGATTCTATGCATCCCATACTACATAGGTCCGAGGGCAAGCCTCTTATTTGTTCTTCATCTTTGTAGGGTTCAATCCCTCGTCATGACTTAATCTACTACTGTAACTACGGTGAGTATCTTAGATGATCTATGAGTACAAGCACGTGTACAGGACCCTGGAGGGGAATCCCACGCCATGTCTTGACTCATCAAGCATGCATTCTGTGGCAATTCAGCCTCCTCCCTGAACACGATCCTCTTGCAGTCACCAAACATCCCACAAGCATGGCTAAAGTCCGATCATTACTGAGTTGTGCCCACGCCATGTCTTGACTCATCAAGCATGCATTCTGTGGTTCACACACCCGCACCGTAAACTCTAGTTCTCATACTCGTGTTTTTCTTTCGCTTTCATCACGTCTCCACTATGTACTAATCCTTAGTTTTTATTAGAATCATGAACAAAATCAAAGCTCTAGAGTTAGCCTCTCCACTAAACCGGACTTATTCATTTATTCAAACATGACCAACCTTGGTCTTTCATTTCAAATTTCATTTCATTTCTTTCCAAATGCCGGGGGAGACTTAGCTACTCTTTTGTTTTAATTCCAATTCACAATTTCCAATTTGAGCATTTTCAACTCATAAATTCAATTTCATAATCATAACAGATTTCTCTTTTTCTTTTCAATAGCATGATCTCTAAATTATTCAATAGTCCATAATCACACATGGAATTTTATACTTCATCAAATATCAATTTAACATTGAAATTCACATCACTAAACGAATATTCACATTTCACATTTTTCACCCTATTCTACAATGAGAATAATTCACATCCATCACACAATATAATTTCTTTCTTTGCTATATTAATTTTCTAACCCTTCATTTCAAGTTCTTTTTGCAAGATATAATTTTCACCAATATATAGATGTAGAACCATAGTTCTATTTGCACATTTATTCACAAATCATATTTTATTTTATGTAAATAATTCCCAAATTATTTTTCATAAGTCCCATATATTTTTAGAAGAATAATCCTATTTTTTCCATAATTTTTTGATCACCAAAACATTCAAAAAAAATATTTTTTCAATCTTGCCGAACCCAAGATTCGAACCCAGAACCACAGGGAAAACCGCCCAAGGCACAGGCCACTAGGCCGGATGCTACATTCGTTATAAGGAGGGCTGAGAGCATTATATGCTCTCGGCTGCTGTTTTTTATAATTTTTGAAAAAAAAAATAAAAGTATGGTGCCACAGGGATTCGAACCAGCAACCTGGGGCTCCGACCACCCACTGTAGCAAACAGAGCCATCCCAACCACTTGAGCTATGCGCTCGGATTGTCAATGGTACAACTCTAAGTTTACTTAAATCAATCCTTTCTGTTATCAAAACGTTTCGATGTTCAACTAGTCCTCATTTCATTTTGCCTTTATAAAAATTACTGCAAAATTCCAGATTGGTTCTTCCTTACATAATTTACACACCAGTATGTAAAAATAATTTTTTAACAATAAAAACATATTTTTCATACAATTAAATTCGAATTCTACATTATAACTACCACATTTCTTCTTTTCGACATTTCTTAACAATTAACATCTCAAATCTCTTTAATAGCAATTCTTCATATTAATTTCTGTTTTTAATCATTTACCAAACATACAAATCCATATTTTAATTCGTTTATTTCAATACAACACAAAGATTCATTTAACACATAAAGTAGCATTGCTAATCTACTAACTTTTATGTACATAATTTGTGATGTAGATAATGAAACTTTCTTCAATAATTTATGGCTATAATCAATTCACACACAATTTTGCCTTTACTAATAGAACCACATACAATTGCACATCCATATATCAATCAATCAATAAGTCATTTTCCAATTAAATGTGTACTCTTATTAATCTTTTTCATGCTTCATTCATGTAATTTAATCTAGCATGCATTCCTAATTAGAAACATGGAAAATTTACCCACCTTAAATGGAGAGAAAATACAACTAGCAACCTCCTAAACGAATGTCCTTGCAACGAACGATCCTCCGCGCGCACAAGCCAACCCGAGCACTCCACAATGCCCAAACCGAGAGCACCTTCCCTTGATAGCCGGCCTCTCCTCTTGTTGCAAGCACAATTCCCACACACAAACTCAATCTTTTACTCTCTTACTAACTACTAGATACTTGTATTTGAACTATAGGTTTGGAAGAATTAATTTGCACAAGAATACTAGCCAAAGAGGGGGGGTATTTATACTAAAAATCTAGGAGAATGGATGGCTAGGATTGAAGTAGGAGTTAGGAACAAATGGCTTAGATCTAAGGAGGAGTTACACTAACTACCCATGATCAAGTAATCACTCCACCATGATCCCACTCAAAATTTCCATTTCCCTCCAAGATGCAATCCGGCCATGCTTGGGAAGTGCACTTTGCACGTGTACGTGCAATGCACGTGCAAGCATTTTGCCTCCAAAAATTGTACATTATATTTTATATATATATAAAAAATCTTTAAATTGTTCTACATTACAAGTTGTATTTAAAAATAAATTAACTCATGGGCTTTAGTTTATGGGCCAAAATAATAATTTTAAAATAAAATAAATGAATTAAATTTTGGGCTTTAAGAAAAAGGCTTTTTGTCTAATTGAAAGAAGGCATTGTATAAAAATAATTAAAAGCACATATTTAAATATCTATACTCATCACAATGAATTTAATTATCAAAATATTGCACGTGCACACTACGTGCAAAATAAATAATTTTTCATTAAATGAAAAATCGGGGCATTACAATGAAGTCCCGTCCAAGGCTATTGGGCTTTTGTATTGAATTGTGTTAGACGGTACATAATGTACCGTCCGTTCCATTTTTTAAAAAAATTTAATTAATCGGACGGAATATTATCCTTTGTCTGTCGAATTCGTCGTATGCTGAATTGAAGCGACGGGGTTTTGTTTGCCGTCTCACATTTCAGACGAAAGATTATCTTTCGTCTCATTTAACGGACGAAAGATAAACTTTCGTCAGCTATAATTTGGCATTTGCCAAACCGTCTCCTATATTTGGCAAGCTCCTGTTCATGCGACATCCAAATTTTGGGTATTTGGCAGACGACTAAAGTGATTTTTTTTTCCAGTTTTTTCCTTTCATATTTTGGGTATTTAGCAGACGACTACAGATGCTCTAATGGAATAGTAAATGGCATTTGTATTAAAGGGGGCCCACCAGATTGTAAAACATCCAAGTTGACTGTTGAAATGTTCATGAATGGCATCACTTGAAATGAACTAAATGGAATGGTGAAATGATTATGGAGGGCCCCACAAGGTGAAGAAACAGCACTCACTTGATGTTCTCTGATGGTGACGTGGCAATTGTATGGGATGGAGTTCGGCTGTGTAATTCATCCGGGAGAGAGAGTAAGGTTAGGGAGTGTTAGAAGAGGAAGATATTGGGAGTTGAGTTTTGAAGAGGTGGGGTAGTGAAAAGTTGGGAGTTTTGAGGGTTATGCAATGTGAAGAGATTGAAAATTAATTTAGTAATTTATTAAGTGTGAAATTATGCAAATGAGACCCTAGACTAGACCTATAAATAGCAACCATTCTCTTCTCATTCTTCACACCAAAAACAAAAGAAAAATAAGAGAAAGAAAAAAGACAGAGAGAAAAGAGTTTTTGGAGACTTTTGCTAGGAGGAGAAGAGCTAGGAGTGGTGTTCACTTTCGTTCATTTGTTCAAGCTTCAATTAAGGTGGGTGATCTCATGCTTTCTAATTTTAGAATTTTGCATGCTAGTGATAGTAAATGAATATTATATTTTTATATGATAAATTAGAACAAATCTATGCATGGGTTGCAATGAAAGATGCTATCAATATCATGTTAGTGGGTGATCCTATACTTTCTAATTGTAGGGATTGCATGCCTAAAGAGTAGTATAATTTTGATATGAAAATTAGAAGATAAATTCATGCTTTCATATATGTTAAATAATAGAAATGTTAAAATTTGTTTAAAGAGCAAAGTATTTGTCTTGTTGCTTGCAAATGAGAAGAGAAATTGTAGTTTGCATGTTAATGTACAAATATAGAAATTAGTAATTTTAGAAATATTTTGAAGAGATTTTTCTTTATAATTAAAAAGAAGTGTTTGTAAAATAAAATGAGCATGCATTGCTTATATATCTTGTTGTAGGAGAATACAAACTTTCTAGTTGATTAAAATGAATAATTGTAATTCTTGTAATAAAAGAGAAGAAAGAGAGATTTGAAATTTAGATATTATCAAATATGAGTTTTAAACCCATGAGTTTCTGTAGTAAATAAATTTCAGTTTAAATAAACCATTTGTAGACTAATGGAGAGGATTCGATCAAATGGGAAATCTAGTTTTTTTTTATAAAAATAATAAGATAACAAAAGTGGGACAAAAACCCACGAACTGAGTTTATTTCGTTGGGCGCATCTGGCCTAGTGGTCTGACGTGCGCTGGCCTGCTTGTTGGGTCTGGGTTCGAAACTCCGTATGGCCAAAAAACATTCTTGGTTTAATTCCTAAATGAACACTAGATTCGAGGGAGATAAGAAAGTGGTTTCGGTTTGTAGTTGAGACAACAAGTCCATATGGACTTAGTGGTTGGCGTGGGTTTCTTTGGTCGCTGTCTGGAGCTTCACGAGTTCAAAACCCAGGTTTAACACATATATTTTTGGGGATTTAATGCGGATTTAATGCAGTTAAGGAGTACTAATGCATTTGAAAAATTGGGGAAAAATTGTAGTGTTTACAAAATGGGATAGAGAATTTATTAGAAAATAATTTCTAAATTTTCATGTATATATTGAGTAGTAAAAAGAGACTTTTGATATGAAGAGGAATTTGTTCTCAATATTAATTATTTCAAAAACTTGATTTTTATTCTTAGAAGAATAATAATAAAGTTTTGATATGATAAGTAAATTGTCTTGATGACCTTATGCATTCATGTTGAATATTTGATTTCTATATGAGCTTAAATTAAGTAAGGTTAGATGAATCTATGAGAAAAATTATTGTTTTAAAAGAGTAAAGGAAATAATATGCTATGAAATTTTAATGCATCTTGAATAAATTGCATTTGATTCTTAGAGTTATTCCATGAGTTTTAAATTACAAATGAGATTTATTGGTAGAATGAGAATAAATTATTCATGTGAATGAATTTCTCTTGATGCGATTATTCACTTATGCGAATTAAGAGTATTTGTTATATGTTGAAATATGAATTTGTTATTTCTATTTAAGTTATTAAAGAGATTGATGATGGATGAAAATTTGTTCATGAAAAAGATTCCTTGTTATTAAAGAATCATGAATAGTGCTAAAATGAGACATTGCTTACGTTGTGAAATGAGTTAAAATGATGAAATGGTCTAGGTTTAAGACATGATTATTATAAAGGGTATGTGTACCCATGTTTCTTGTACATGAAAGATTTATGATTTAGAATTAGTAAGACCTCGGTTACCGGTAATTTTGAAAGAAAGATTTTGAAACTTGATTTCGAGATAATGCCGTTGTGCGATCTCGTATTTTTGTGAACAAATCCGGTAGGAGGTAAAACTGATTCTAGGGTGATAACACATTCATGTCTTAAACTAAATTATTAGGTACATAAGTGAAGATGTAATAGACTTGGGCAAACGTAAATGGGTGCTTCTATATAGTCGGCGGGGGATCTTCGTGGCTATAGACCCAGTTGGTGGATTGTGGTTGCTCTGTAGGAGATGGACTGTATTTTATCCGAGACTTAGGGTACTCGGCGGATGTTTACCATACTCCAATGTATATGCGTATACCGGGGCTAGAGGAGCATTTGCGGGGTTATTTTCACGATATAATAGCCAGGGAGGCTGGGATCTGTTATTATAGCCAGGGAGGCTGAGATCCGTATCCGTGAAATAATCTAAATCTTGTTTTATTACCGAGTAGTCTCATGGCGAGGGATCGAACCCTTCAATGTGGAGTACGTAGGCGCTTGCTCTCGGACCTATGTAGTTTGGGATGCATAGAATCCGAACAAGTGTGTATTAGTGTCATCCTAGTATAGAATTGTGTGCATTAGGCATTAAGGCATGATATACACTTACATGTTTAGCGTAGACACAGTTAACACTTATTTATTCATTCAACTATTGTATTTTTATTAAAGTATTGAGATCGTAATACTATTCCCGGCGTAGAGAGGATAGTCGAGTATAACATTTTTGTCAGTTGTAAGTAACTGACGTGCCACAGATTGACATGCAGGTAATGGACTATTCATGAAGGAGTAAAGATGTTGTGATGCAAATGATGTTAAAGTTATACAAGTTGTATTTTATTTCAATGTTGTAATCTTTTATTTTCCGCTGTGTAAACAAAGTGTACTGTAACTCTGATGTATTGTTGTTGAAAAAGTTTTAAATTCCTTGTAAAATTGTACGAAGTGAACTAAAGATCCTGTGGAATCTTGAATTCATTCTTATTTGGAATTCGAGGTGTTACAATGCAATCCAAAACAATATTTGTTCGTTGCAAATTTATCATAAACTAATTTTATTTTTCTAGGGCTTTGATGTAGCCTAGTTTTGATAACAAAATTTCAATTTCATATTATTTTTCTATTTTTTGTGTTGTGTGTTTGATTTTTGTTCGTAATGCTTACAATTGTTTGGCCAACTTTTGTATGACTTATTAAATCATGGAGAGACCGGACTGGTAATTTGTGATTTCGAATTTATAAAATTAAACACCATTAAAAGAGCGAACCGTCTTTAATGTCACCATTAAGAAATCCGGAGATCTTAATGAATTTTCAATTAGTGATTTGTGCATGAACTATGACAAATAATTAGTTGAGAATATTTTTGATATTGCTTCAGAGAGAATATTGAATAATTTTGGGATTTTGGTCTACAACTTGGAAAAATAATATTTTTATTCATATGAAGTTATAAATTGTGTGGGATTAACAAGGTGAAGTTAAAAGACCTAGAATTTGTCTTGCAATTAATAAACAACAAAATTTCAGATTTTGCTTCTTTTAATTAATTTAGTTTGTTCTCTAAATTAATTTAATTTAGTTGTTTTCTTTATTGAATTTCTATTTTCCAAATAATAGTTAATCTAGTCAATTTTGGTACTTAGTAAAATAATTAGTCATTGTGGGTTCGACACTCTTTTCACTTAACTATACTACTTGTTGCGATTTTGTACACTTGTAAATAAATCACATCAGTGGTTAACCAATTTGGTGATTCTTGATCTTAGGCAATATTATTTATTATTGAATTATTTACAAATTCTTCCGATGTGGGACAAATCAATCCCACTCTTGCTTCCCTCTTGCGCATGCCCGCACATAGACTCCCACCCCTCCCCCTCGGGGGGCCCACCACTGCCAACACACCCAAGGCACCACTCCACGTCACCCCACGTGCAGCCAAAGCCCCCATCTCATCTCATTTAAATCCCAACATTATTACCATCTTTGCCATTCTCTCTCTCTATATATACATACTATATAATACTAGTATATTATACCTCCAAGAAATATGAGATGTTACATACACCCCCTTTAAGAAATCAACGTCCTCGCTGAGTATGGGGCATGCAACCTAGTGCAGGATCTCCTTTCTAGCCGATATGGAGCAGAGTACCCTGATTCAGCTAATTCTAGGCCAGTGTACTGACATCAGCTCCCTCTCAGGCATACATCTCGCCGATGTGGAGTGGAGTACCCTGATTCAGCTAATTCTACCGAACTTCCCCTGGCCATATTACTAGCGTACTGACCTCAGCGCCCTTTTAGGCATACATCTCACCCACTCTTTATCCACACTTGGTGTCGAAAGTCGGCTCTGATGCCATTTGTAACACCTTGACCCCAAACTCAGACAATTTAATATTTATTTATTTATTTATTTATTAGTACAACTGCTCACCACAGGTTGCCTTTCAAAAGGTGGTTAACCAATTTGGTGACTCTTGATCATAGACAATATTATTTATTATTTAATTATTTATAAATTCTTCCGATGTGGGACAAATCAATCCCACAACCGCCTCTCTCTTGTGCATGCCAGCACACAGCCGGCCCCCCTTGGGCCCCACCACTGACAGCATACCCAAGATAGGAACTGCCTCTCTCCTTCCTGGGCCCCACTCCACGTCACCCCACGTGCAGCCAAAGCCCCCCATCTCATCTCACTTAAATCCCAACGTTATTACCATCTTTGCCATTCAACATTATTACCATCTTTGCCATTCTCTCTCTTTCTTTATATACATACTATATTATACTAGTATATTATACTCCAAGAAATACAGGATGTTACATGAAAAACATTGGTTTTTTTTGGGGGGGGGGGGACTTTTTGGAGGGAAAATATGTTTTTTGGGAGGGTGAATCTGAACCATTGATTTTGTTTCAATTGAAGGGGAACCACTTGATAGTTTTTTTTCCTTCAAATTGTCTTGTGTTTTATTGTGTGTGTGTGTGTGTGTGTGTGTGTGTGTGTGTGTGTGTGTGTGCGTGTGTGTGCGTGTGTGTGATGACCCCATTTCGGGAGTTCACCTCGGGCCCCCGTGAACTCATGTCCAACCCTGGACATGCTACATAATAGACATAAAGAGACTCAACATATAAGTTTGACAAAAATTAGTTTGTCCTTTACAACTAAGGGTAATTTTGTATTGATCATTTCTATTTTGTCGATTTCAAAGTTAGATAGACCTTGTTAACTAACTAAGAACTGTTATCACTAACATATGTTGCATGAGTTCTTCTTTTAATGGTTTATTGCATAGTAATGTCATGCATAACTTTTTTGCATGGAAGTATTGATATTTTTCGTGCTTTAAGAAACATCTTCTAAGCCAATTTAATAGGTAAATAAGTTTTCTTCTATGCTCACAACAAATTATTTGGTTATTGTTAGTTCTCTAGCAGCAGTTTTCTTAAGTGCCATGAATTCTGAAAATTAATCATAGGATTCTATTTAAGCATGTTTTCTCTCCTTTTCACAATTTAGACCATTTACATTCTCTGTTTAGAGTGTGCAAGCCGTTAATACCAGCTCTAATACAAATTCTTTAAGCTTCAAACAAACTTCTAACAAAGCAAATTTACAAGTCCACTTCCTGCAAATGGTTGAGTTACAAACCTTAAATACATACATAACTTTCAAATTGTTCTCGAGTTATCCTTAATCTGTCAAGAGATATTCATATATCACATTGAAGATAATTTTGTACAGGCATATCCTTCTGAATAATTTGCATATTCCCACATGATAACCTCATTTCTTGATTTCACATTCTCCTAATCTAAGTTGAAAAGAAAAAATATATTCATTCATAGTAAACAATGCATACATTAAATATAAAGTAAATATGCATCAATCATGGAAATTGAGATGCCTTGTAACGGTGCAACCTTTTCTCTTTTAGTCGTTACAACTGAGTACTGAAGGAGTGAATACAACCATGGATTCTTACTCCAGAAAGGGCTTTCAAGCATTTGTGAATCACGAAGAGAAGTGCATCGTCGCATCATCGCTCTCTAATGACATGTGAAATCTAAACAAGGGTTTGATCACCGTACGGAATTCCATCAAACAGAACTATAACCCCCGTTTCCAATCGTACAAAATTTTTTAAGTATTTTGTATTCGATATGTCATAGATTTTTCTGTTCTCTCCAATTAATTTTTGTATTTGAATTCATCTTTAATCTCCTATTGAGCCCAACTTGAATACTTTTTGATCCCTCTGTGCGTATTTTTATACGTGCATTTGTATTAACTCTTCTCATTTTCTATCGCATACATATACATACACAATTATCACATCTCGATTATTCTCTCTCCCTATATTTTTATACTGTATAAATGTACATGCACATCATACATCTCCACCTCATTCTCTTCTACTTCATCTCTCTCTCTCTCTCTCTCTCTCTCTCTCTCTCTCTCTCTCTCTCTCTCTCTCTCTCTCTCTCTCTCTCTCTCTCTCTCTCTCTCTCTATATATATATATATATATATATATATATATATATATATATATATATATATATATATATATATATATATATACTAGGTTTGCCTGTTGACACGTGCCTATGGCACGTCTTCAGAACGATGCACCTTGTTTGATCATATAAAATAGTTTTGGAGGTCCAGCAAATTGATTGAAGTAGCAAACATATTATATGAGAAACTTTTGGAGGTCCAGCAAAAAACATATTATATGATTTGTTTGATTTTTTTTGAATTAGTTTTAAAGTTTTTAAAATTTTAATTTTTTTAGTTTTTAATTTTTTTTAAAAAAAAAATTTAAAATTTTTATTTTCTTAATTTTTTGAATAGAAGAGGGTTGAAGAAAGAGAAAGAGAAAAAAAATAATTAAATAAATATATGAGTTGTTTTGGGTGGGGGATTTGAATTTGAGTTTTGGGGGGAAACTTTTGGGGGAAAAATATGTTTTGTAAGGTTAGATCTGGGCCTTTGATTTTTGGGGGAATTGAAGGAGAGCCACTTGATAGCTTTCTTTGTGTTTTATTATATATATATATATATATATATATATATATATATATATATATATGGGAAATGCTTTATTGAAAACGCAAATGTCTGTGAAAACGTGGAAAACATTATTATTATTATTATTATTATTATTATTATTATTATTATTATTATTATTATTATTATTATTATTATTATTATTATTATTATTATTACTATTACTATTACTATTACTATTACTATTACTATTACTATTGTTATTATTATTATTATTATGCATACTAACACACCCTCCATATCCTCTCCTTCTCATTTCCGAATTTCCCAACTGCACCCTACTCTCCACTAAATCATTAACTATCCATTATCTCCTAACCAACCCCCCACTAATCTAAACAACCCTACTAATCCTCTCATGCTCCTCATTCTTCTTCATTCTGAACCAAAACCCAATACTCATCCTATTTCTTTCAAGCTCCTCATCTCTCCCCACCGACTGCCATCACCATTTCACCGCAGTCCAATACCCAACTCCGAGCTCCCGATCATCCCCTCCACCGAAGCCAACACCGTTGCCTCACAACCGAAGCCCCTACCATTACCTGAACTCCGATGCCTCTAGCACAACCACCGTCGACAACCCCTCCTGCCATTTTCACCACTGCCCGACCTCCTTGTTGCTTCTCCATTGCCACCCTGCCTGCACCTCTGCCACCACCTGACTGCCCCTACTCTAGCCACCACCACTGTCTTCCTCCTCCACCACAGCCAACATTATTTCCAAACCCATCCACAGGCCCTCTCACCAGCCTCATCCCGCCCCGGTTGCACCACCACCGAACCTCCATCTCCCCCGACTGTCGTTGTCGTCTCCCACCATTGATGCCTCGTTACTGTCGCCGCCAATACTGCGCCCTTGCTGAAAAGCCCGAAACTCACCACACCGGACCACCACTGCCTTGCAACTCCACCATTACCGCACTGCAACTCGAGCTCTCTCTCGCTGCCTCCTTACTGAGCACCAACTTCTCCTTCCGCTGTTGCTATGTTCGCTGCGTTTGTCGTCGTTCATTGTCACTGTTGTTGCAGCCGCTTTCTTTTGCTTGCTGCCTCTCCATCTTGCAGCGAAGCTTGTTCCATTGAAGTCTCGATGTCATTGTCACTGTCCTTTCCGTACACCGTAGCCATCGCCATAGCTGCTCTTCTTTTCGTCGTAACAGTCATATAATAAGGAAAGTGCCTCTTGAACTCAAATTTTTGTTCTGGTTCAAGAAAATATTTATTGAACTCAGGAAGTAGTTATTAAATTGATTATCGTCTTCTTGATCATACCAAGTTATTGATCTATAGTCTTCTTATCATCGTTCAAGTCTAGAATCGTTAAATCATGTTCTTGAATGCTGCCATGTCTATTGCTTGAACTAGTACCAAGGTTTTGACCCAGTTTTCGACATTGAAATTTATAACTTTGTACATAGAAATTGTGGCACACTGAGTCTAGAATCCAGAACATCTTACGGTTCCTCAATCCGATTTAAAGATTGTATGTTATTACTATTTTAGCACTACAACATTGAAATTTCAAGAACTGAAACTGTGCACAAAACCTGTAAACAATGAATTTATATGCATGGATAATGTAATTATAATGTATCAAGGGAATATGCATTGGAAACGAAAAGGAGTCTAGTTTCTGGAACCCCTGACGGAATCGGATTTACATTCCCTAGCAGCGGGAATGTGAATTTGAGTACCAATAAGTGCTGTTGTCCATAACTTGCATTGTTGTGGTTTTGCATATAAACCCGTTATTTTGCATATTTAGTGAATTGAACTATGAATATTTCATGTTTTGCATAATTATTGATACTATCGTTCACACTAATTATATTGACTGCATGTTAACGATTGATTTTGTAAAGATCAAATCTCTAATTCAATATGTAACGATTGATTTTGCCTAATCCAATATCTAAATTATTTTACTATTTATTTTGTAAAGATCAAATCTCTAATTCATACTAAAAGTATTCCACTATTTCATCATTGAATGAAACTCAATCATATTTTATATTATTATCAACTAGTATTTTTCACGTGCGATGCACGTTTTGATAAAGAGTTGGAGTTAAAGGTGCGATATACATAAGTCAACAGTAGATAGCATGTGCGATGAATGTCTTAATTTAAAAAAAATGGAGCTGAACGGGCGATATTCATATTTTTTAAAAATTAAGAAGGAAAATTGTACGTGCGATGCTCGTGTTGAAAAATAGAATTGGAGTTGCACGTGCGATGCACATGTTTGTTTGTGACAAAAATGGTGTTTATTTTGTGACAAAAATATATTAAAAATTGTTTATTTGTGACCAACTCTTCCATTAAATAGTAAGTAAATATATTATATTATATTATAGATAGATGGATAGTAATTTACACATGTGATGCATATTTAATATTAAAAAAAATAAAGTAAAAAATCTGATATAGTGAGGACTCAAACCTGAGACCTCTTTCATATTGGTTATGCACGTGCAATGCACGTGTTGGTAGATTGACAAATGACACTAAGGCCTTCTCCCATTATAATATTAGAGATTAGAGATATGCAAAGCCCAATCCTAGCCCACCCTATAAATTGTTTGATTATTTATTTTGTAAGCAATAATAAATTCCTAGTTCATCCTATAGTTATTCATTTTATTTTCTAGCCCAATCTATTGCTATTATATTTTTCTCCTAGCTCATCCTACAAATTTTATTTGCGAAGCTCAACACAATTATTTATTTTATTTTCATGTGTAGCCCATACCCACAAGCCCACTTTAACCCAACAAACCATGACAAACTCCCAAACCCCTTCACCTCCTATAACTGCATAACTCACCAAAAATTATAACCCATTATAACATATTAAACAAATCATAACCTACCTCTCTAACCCTAAATTAATTATCCATCTTAAAAACCCTCCCATTATATTATTACTAGTAATTTACACGTGCAATGCACGTCTTTATAAATATATTTTTTAAAGTAAAAATTTCGCCATTGTCTGGCACCGAACCTATATTAATTATTAATTATGAATGTGTATTGCACGTATTTTTTTGGTTATAATGCACGTTTTTATTTGGTTACACAACCCCAACTCTCTCATTAAAATATTAGATAGTTTAATGTACGTGCGATGCATGTCTACAAAAAGTAAAGTCATCAAATTAAATGAATATATATCAAATAAGAAAAAAATAGTTTATATTTGAATGTTTTGATTTGGGCTACACGTACGGTGCACATTTATATTTGTTGAATATAGTTGGGACGTGTATTATACGTGTTTATATAGTTACAAAGTTGGGGTTTGTTTGTTACAAACCCCAACTCTCCCATTAAAATAGTATATTAATATAATAACCCATCTTTCTCTCTCTCTCTCTTTCCTCTGCACTCTCTCCCCGATCTCTCTCTCTCTCTCTCCCCTCCCTTCTTCTTCCTCCTTGTTCTGAATCCGACACCCAAGACCCATCTCCAAACCTGGCATCCCTTATGCCGTCGATCACCACCTCCAACAACGTCGATGCCCCCTCATCTTCCTCGTCGAGCATCCTGCACCACCTCCCCGCCATTTCCACTGAGCTCCCCTCCATCAACCATCGGATCCGCAACCACCGACTGCACCACCAACACCAGCAACCCCATCCGTAGTCGATCGTCCTTCCATCACCGCTCGAATCCACCTCATCTCTTGTCGCTGCTCATAGATTGCCGCCAGTCCTCCACTTCTGTCACCCTCACCCTCGTCCCCATTGCCGCCATCTTCTTCCTCCGCTCGTCGTCGAGCCCACACCTCGCAACCCCCTTGTAGCCTTCCCTACCTACTCCAGCCTCGACCCCGAGCCATCACTACCACCACCGTCCACCTTGCTGTCGTCGAACCCCTCCAGTTGCACAGCCACGTCTCCTGCTCGTGCTCGATAGTCGAGGCCCCACCATCACCGAGCCCCTGTTTTCGACCTCGTTGCCTCCTTGAGTCACCATTGTTTTTGTTGTTTCACTTTGTGCCTTGCTGCCCCGTGTTTGGCACGTGATTGTCGTGTGTGCGTGGTTGCGGTGTACACGTGTTGCTTGTTACGTAGTTTGCACGTGCTCGTTGTTCCGTCGTCTGCATGTGTTGCCGCCATCGCTCGTCTCGCTTCCGTTCATCATCACAAAAGGCAAACATCTCTTGCACAACTTTGTTTATTCATGTGCAAGCACTCTTCTTGATCTCTGCAAGTAGTTTTTGCCCTCTTTTATATCCATGTTAATCTTATTCGTTTCCGTCGATCATTGTTGAATTCGAATTATCCATCGTTCATCGTTCATTCAATTTCCATCAACTCGAATATCATTGAAACACATGAGAAATCATTTGTATTTGCATATTGATATGGCTAAAAATGGGGTTAAATCGGAACCGTCCAGATTGGGCACGAATCTTGAAGCTCAGGGGTAAAACGGTAATTTCACAAACAAATGGGTCCGAAACGGGTACTGGATCTCCTTCTCACGGATCCAATAACCCACGAACGGATCCACTCCAATTGGGTACGGGTCCCGACCCGAGACAGACCCAGACCAGCAAGAGGAAATCAGGGTCACTGATTTGACCAAATCAACGGGCCTGATTTGCAGTTACCCTCTCACCGGGAATCAGGGGTCAGTTTCCTAAACAAACTGTGAGGATTTTACTCCTGAAAGTTACACGGGAAATCAGGTCCCTAATCACTCCCATGGCGACTATAAATATCTCCCACCTACCACTGTGACCAGGTAATGACTCTTCTTCCAGCTTAAGCTCTTTCTTAATCACCACTGGTTACTGACAAGAGCGTCGGAGGGTGCGTCGCCGGAATCAACCCCGGTGTATCGCACTTCCTTGCAGGTTAGCGGCAGGAATCAACAGGAGTGGATCCGCTATTCAGGTTTTTCCACGAACTCACAAATCTCATCTGTTTACCCCCACACTAGAATCAGCGGTAACAGATTGGCACCATCTGTGGGAACACCATACGAATAGCCTCCACCTCTTTCTCGTCGACTAGCCCTTCTCCAGCCATGCCTCCCAAAAGGGTCAGGTCTAGGGGGTCCAACTGCGGACCCAATCCCGCCTATCAGCAAGAGAAAGTCCCCGTGCATCCTGCTCCGCAGCCCGAACAACTTCCTCCCCCGGTCCAACAGGGCCAGCATCCTCTTCCGAATCAACAACCCCCCAATGGTCCCGTTGGTCAGAACCAGCGGAGGCAGAAGCAACCTCTCCACCCAGACCATGTCTCAGTACACAACGCCTCCTCGGATTCTATGGCCTCTGACCTCCACAACACCGTCCTAAATCGGCAGAAGGATGAGGACCTTCGCAACCGCCTAGATGAGAAGCAGGCCCGAGAGGGAGCCTCCCGCCAACATCAAGGCGAGCGATCTCCTCATCGCCGAGACGGCAGGAGGTCTCCGGACCGAAGAGGAAGGAGGGAATCTCCCGAGCGCCGTAGAAGGAGGCCGCATTCCCCTGCTGATCGACATCATCCGAGGAACGATGAGGCACCAATCACTCGCGCCGAGTTCCTACAATTCCAGGCAACTGTGTTGCAGGCCCTCAACCTTCGCCCCAACAACAATAATGCCCAGAGCGTTCCGACACCTCCACGGGTCCCAAGTCCTCGCCGCCGATCCATGAGTCCTCCCCCGGCTCCTAGTCACCAGCAACACCATCACAGTCCTCGCCGATCCCAGGACTATCGACGCCGTAGCCCCCGCTCCCCATCCTATGAAGACGAGTCCAGGGGCTCGATCAACTATCACCGGAGGGACGATGCCCTCTACCGTCGTCTCCACGAGATGGAGAGACGCATCGGCCGTATGGACAAGGAGGAGGAGTCGAGAGGAACGACCGTCTGCCCCAGCCGACCGCCCTTCTCTCGGACTATCATGGAGGCTCCCATTCCGAGAGGTTTCAAGCCTCCATAGTTTGAAACGTACTCAGGGGAGTCGAACCCTGTTGATCATGTCGAAAGCTTCAAGACATTGATGCTGATTCACCAAGCTTCCGACGCCATGTTGTGCAAGACCTTCCCCGCCACTCTTAAGGGTTCGGCACGGGAATGGTACTCCCGGCTCGCTCCCTCTTCCATCTTCTCGTTCGAGCAGTTCGAAACGCTCTTCATAACTCACTTTGTGAGTAGCAGGCGAACAGAGAAGACTAGCCTCTCCCTACTCCACCTCCGACAGGAGAGGGGAGAAAAGTTGAGGGACTATGTGAGGAGATTTACCGCGGAGGTCAGGTCCATTGCCTCCCTCGACCAGTCAGTGGCGACCATCGCGTTCCAGTCGAACGTCCTCAACTCCAACCTCCGGTCGTCCCTCGCCAAAAAGCCCCCGCACAACTTCGCCGATCTTCTCCTCAGATGCGAGAAATATATTCGGGCGGAGGAGGCCGAGTGCCTCCCGAGTTTCGGAGGGTCCGCCTCCGGATCGAAGAGGAAGACGACAGAGGAAGAAGGGTCCAAGAAACTACAGAAGGACAATAGCGGTCAGCGTCGTCCTCCCCCCAGGTTCGAGAAGTTCACTCCCCTCACTACCAATGTCTCCACCATCCTGATGGAAGTGGAAAAAGAAGGGGTTATACCTCCCGCTCCGAGGATGAACACCCCGGCCAAGAGGAGAAACAAGGAGAAATGGTGTCGTTACCACCGGGACCACGGCCATGACACCAACGATTGCCGGGCGTTGAAAAATGAGATAGAGGCCCTCATCCAGAGGGGGCAATTGGCCAAATTTGTGAAGGCAAACGATCGGGGGGATCGCACCACTCCTCCGCCTCGGGGGGCTAACAAGCGCTCCGAGCGACGCGATGAAACCCCCGAGTTCGAGGAAGAACGGGTTCTTCACCTTATCCACGGAGGCCCCATGGGGGGCTCTTCCAACTCCTCTCGAAAGGCCTTCGTCCGAGAGGTCAACTCAGTTCACAGCGCCCCTCCCCCCAAAGGCCTCGGCGTCCCAGTGACCTTCTCCGATGAAGACCTCGAAGGGGTCCGAACTCCCCACTGCGACGCACTTGTTATCGACCTTCGCATGGCGAACTTCAAAGTGCAGAGGGTCTTGGTAGACAACGGGAGCTCGATGAACATCCTCTTCCTCTCGGCCTTCCGAGGGCTGCAGCTGTCCCGGGACCGCCTCAAACCGGCCGGCTACACGCTCCACGGGTTCACGGGGGTACCAGTAACTGTCGAAGGGGTTATCACCCTGGATGTAACTGCTGGGAAGACCCCTACCACCCGGACTGAGCCGATGGACTTTATGGTCGTCGATGTCCCGGCTGCATACAACGTTATCTTGGGTCGGCCTGGCCTAGCTGCCTTGGAAGCTGTTCCTTCGGCGTACCACCTCAAGATGAAGTTCCCCACCCGGGCGGGAGTGGGAGAAGTCAGGGGCAGCCAAGAGACGGCTCGGAAGTGTTATATGACTTCCACTGGGGGTCCGGTGCTCTCCCTCGAGACTTTAGAGATCCCCGAGCCGAACGTCCGACCCACGTCCGAGCCGGCGGACGAATTGGAAGAAGTTCTCTTCTCGGACGAGGACCCGAGCCGAAAGTTCCTCATCAGCAAATCCCTACCGACTGCCCTGTGTTCCGACTTGGTGCAGTGCATCCGGAAGAACCGCGACCTATTTGCTTGGTCCGTCGCGGATATGCCCGGGATCTCCGAGGAGCTTCTAGTGCACCGCCTCAGCGTCGAACCGGGGTGCAAACCGGTTCAGCAGAAGAGGCGTAAATTCGCTCCTGAGCGGCAACAGGCCATCAAGGAGGAGGTGGACAAGCTCCTAAAGGCTCGGTTCATACAGGAGGTGAACTACCCCTAGTGGCTCTCCAATATCGTCATGGTTAAGAAGTCCAATGGTTCCTGGAGGATATGCATCGACTTCACAGACTTGAATAAGGCATGTCCGAAGGATCCGTTCCCTCTCCCGAATATCGACACCCTCATCGATGCCACCTCGGGCCATGAGCTCCTCAGCTTCATGGATGCCTTCTCCGGCTATAACCAGATCCGAATGTTTCCCCCGGACATTTCGAAGACCTCCTTCGTTACTGACCAGGGCCTCTACTGTTATAGAGTCATGCCGTTCGGATTGAAGAACGCTGGAGCCACCTGCCAGCGCCTTGTCAACAAAGTCTTCCAAAGCCAGATAGGCCGTAACCTGGAAGTATACGTCGACGACATGCTCGTAAAGAGCGTCCGGGGTACCGACCACGTGGCCGACCTCCAGGAGGCGTTCGGCGTACTGAGAAGGCACAACATGAGGCTTAACCCGAACAAGTGTGCGTTCGGGGTCTCGTCAGGAACGTTCCTTGGCTTTATGGTCAGCCAACGAGGGATCGAAGCAAATCCTGAAAAAATCAAGGCCATACTGGACATGGCCCCACCCCGGAACGTCAAGGAAGTGTAGAAGCTTACAGGTCGCCTCGCCGCTATTGGCCGATTCCTTTCGAAGTCTGGGGAAAAGTGCCTCCCCTTCTTCAAGGCTCTCAAGGGGGCTAAGGGTTTCGAATAGGGTCAACCGCAACAGGAGTCGTTCGACCAACTGAAGGCCTACTTGGTGAACCCTCCCCTGCTCAGCAAACCCGTTCCACGGGAAACCCTCTTCATCTACTTAGCTGCTTCCGAGCAGACCCTAAGTGCTGTTTTGGTGAGGGAAGAAGACCGGGCTCAAAGGCCCATCTACTATGTGAGCAAGGTGTTTCGGGATGCCGAGCTCCGTTATCCGAAGATAGAAAAGATGGCCTACACCCTGATCATGGCGGCAAGGAAGCTCCGTCAATACTTTCAGTCCCATTCGGCTGTGGTCCTCACCGACCAACCGCTGAAGCAGACCCTCCACAAGCCAGAAACCTCAGGCCGGCTTATGAAGTGGTCCATCGAACTGAGCCAACACGACATCTCCTACCAGCCCCGGACTGCGATCAAAGCTTAGGCCCTCGCCGACTTCATCGTCGAATCCACCATTCCCGAGGTCAGCCATGTCCCGAACGGACCCCCCATTTGGACGGTTTTCGTGGACAGTTCCTCCTGCAACGAGGGTAGCGGCGCCGGTATTATCCTGAACGGCCCTGATAACTTCGTCCTCCAGTATGCCCTCCGTATGAATTTCAAGGCCTCAAACAATGAGGCGGAGTATGAGGCTCTAATCGCGGGCCTCGGACTTGCCCGAAGTGCCGGGGCACAGCGCCTCCAAATCCATAGTGACTCTCAGCTGGTGGTGAACCAAGTCTTGGGCGAGTACGAGGCGCGAGACGAACGGATGGCGAAGTATCTCGCCAAGGTCCGAACCCTCATGGGCCGGTTCGAAGAGGCACTCATCCAACGAGTCCCTCGAGAAGAGAACTCGCAAGCCGATGCCCTCTCCAAGTTGGCCTCATCCTCCCTCCAAGGTCTCGAGCAGACCATCTTGATCGAGGTCCTCATGAAGCCAAGCATAGAAGACGAGACCCTCGGCTCAGTGGAGTCATTACCGGTCCTACTGCAAGATAATTGGATGAAGCCGTTAGTGGAATTCTTAAGGGACGGACTCCTCCCCGAGGACCCCAAGGAAGCATGCCGAGTAAGAACCAGGGCGGAGCGGTACGTCCTAATCGAGGGGGTCTTATACAAGCGCTCCTTCTCGCAGATTGACGACCGACCGTACCTGAGGTGCCTTTCCCCGGAACAGGCCAGCTACGCCTTACAGGAGCTCCACGAAGGCATCGGCGGGGCGCACTCAGGGTCTAGGTCTTTGGCTCGGAAAGCTCTGAATTACGGATACTTCTGGCTGACTCTCCTCCAAGACGCCGAGCGACACGTTCGGCAATGTGGCTCTTGTCAAAGACATTCCAACATTCGTCGCATCCCCCAGGCCAACCTCGCCTCCCTATCAAGTCCTATCCCCTTCGCAATGTGGGGGATGGATTTACTAGGGCCATTCCCTCCAGCTTCGGGCCAGTTCAAGTTCTTGGTCGTAGCCATCGACTACTTCTCGAAGTGGATTGAGGCCGAGCCCCTTGCCACTATCACCGAGAACAAGGTGCTTCAATTCTTCTGGAAGAGCGTCATCTGTCGATTCGGCATCCCCCGTGTTCTCGTCACAGACAATGGAACTCAGTTTACTGGGGCTGCGTTCCGAGCTTTGTGTGAAGACCTTGCCATCCAACAGCGCTTCTCCTCCGTCTCCCACCCACAGTCGAATGGCCAGGCGGAGAACGCTAACCGGCAGATCCTCTCTGGTATCAAGAAGAGATTGGACAAATATTCTAAAGGCCTATGGGTCGACCAACTCCCCAACGTGCTGTGGAACTATCGCACCAAAAAAACGGACCCCCACAGGAGAATCCCCGTTCAACCTCACCTATGGGTCCGAGGCAGTGATAACTCTCGAAGTCGGGATACCTTCTCCTCGCCTCGCAGCCTACAGCGAGGAGCAAAACGCCAGAGACCTCCGGGCGAACCTAGACCTGGTGGACGAGCTGAGGGAAAGAGCATCAATACGCCAGCAGAACTACCGGAGGAAGGTCGAATTGGCGTACAACAAGAAGGTCCGACCCACCGATCTCAAGGAGGGGGACTTAGTCCTCAGAAAACTAGCCATCTCCTTCCCCAATCAGAGGAGCAAACTGGCTCGAACTGGGAAGGACCCTACAAGATCACAAAGGTAGTTCAGCTCGGAGCTTATCGTCTGGAAGACCAGGAGGGCAGAGAGATTCTGAGGACCTGGAATGCCGACCACCTCTTAAAATACCAAGAAAGCGCCCCGGCGCCTCTCTGAGTATCACGAGGAGTCAAACCATTCCTCTCCTCTAACTTGTAATTCATTTTTTAAGCTGTCATATGTAAAAACGGCTCGCCGTCAATTATTAATAAAGAATGCTTTTTCGTATTTATAAAGTTGCTTGTGTCTCTCCGCCTTTATTCTTTATTCACTTAATGGTTCGGAGTCCAATACCCGGCTCGACTCTACTTCGCAAGCTTGCTCTTAAGCGAGCCAGATGTAGTTCGCCGCTCGGAATTGCTCCCACAACCGTTGAACTCTAACGATGGTTCCGAAGTCCAACACTTGGTTCGATTCTACTCTGTAAGCTCGCTCCTCAGCGAGCTAGGAGTGGGTCGCCATTCGGAATTGCTCCCACAACCGTTGAACTCTAACGATGGTTCCGGAGTCCAACACTTGGTTCGATTCTACTCCGTAAGCTCGCTCCTCAGCGGGCTAGGAGTGGGTCGCCATTCGGAATTGCTCCCACAACCGTTGAACTCTAACGATGGTTTCGAAGTCCAACACTTGGTTCGATTCTACTCTGCAAGCTCGCTCCTCAGCGGGCTAGGAGTGGGTCGCCATTCGGAATTGCTCCCACAACCATTGAACTCTAACGATGGTTCCGGAGTCCAACACTTGGTTCGATTCCACTCCGCAAGCTCGCTGCTCAACAAGCTAGGAGTGGGTCACCATTCGGAATTGCTCCCACGACCGTCGAACTCTCACGACGATCAACGAGCCCACCATGGGGTAAGGCTCGACTCATCTCTCAACTTCGCAAATAGGGGGAGACCGAAGTTCTGCTCGGCACCACTGGCCGAACGCTCTTGTCGCCGAACCGCGAACGAACAAGAGGCAGGCTCGGAGCGGGCCACGTCGCCCGAACAGCCGAGCCCCTAGTCCTCCGGTCGGCTAACCGAGCAAGTGCCCATCCGAGCGTCAAAACGGGAAAACTCACTTTCTCCTCAACATTCGTGTAAGATCTCGATCAGACGGCCTAGATCTTGCCAGCGTCGCTAAACGACAAGATAGCATTTTTTTGGGAACTGAGCCGTCTCGAGATTCGTGCCAAAATCCAACGGGTCAGATCTTGTCAGCATCGCTAAATGACAAGATAGCGTTTTCTTGGGAACTGAGCCGTCTCGAGATTCGTGCCAATTTCCAACGGCTCAGATCGCGCTACGGCACCGAACCGCGAACGAGATAGGGGCCGGGTCGGAGACCTCGTCGCGACGAACACAGTCAGAACCGAAACAACTACGTAGAGCTACAAAGGACGTGCTAGTTCGTGAAAGAAATATTATTAATAATTGGGACACAGTTCAAAGCAACTTTTCCATACAACAAGGTCACAATGCCCTAAAGAACAATAGTTACAATGCCGACCCACTACACTTGGTTTTTAAAAGAAAAATCATCAAACGTCCCGTTCGGTCGTCAGTCTAGCTACCTCAGCCGCCAGTTCCTCTTCCTCCGTCCGAAGCTCTGCCTCTACAGTCTGCAAGTGACGGATCTCAGAGAGTAGATCCTCCCTTTCGGCTATTATCTTCGTCAGATTGTGCCGAACGCACTGGATCCGAAGGGCATTGCTAAAGGCGGTCGGCGAGTCTCCGTCCTCTCCTGTAGGGGTCATCTCGGCGATCCTGCTCTCCATATGCCGGATCTCGGCGTCTCGCTGACCTAGGATGAGCTGAAGGTGGCCCCGCTCGCTTTCGGCTCGGCGCAGTACCAGCTCGACTTCGTAGAGCCATTCTCGGCATTTGGCCGAGCGCATCCTCGTCTCCCCCGAGCCAGCCTCGGTTCGAGCGTGACCATCCGAGCGATTGGGGTCGGCGTCTTGAGCTACCACCACGAGCTGAAAAAAGGAAGAGACGAACAACAAAATTTCAAACGTTGCCGAAGTCCAACACTTCAAGAATTTTCAAAACAAACTTTCAGACTTTTATTAAGATATAGTAACTCTACATACAACAAAACCGACGCTACAACAGAGTGTTACAATAGTTAGAAGGAACATAAGACAACTTGTTTAGTGCCTCTTCGGAAGGGGTACGCTTCGGTTCAAGGAAACGCGGGGGCGGCGACGCCTGGCCTCCGAGCTCGATTCCAAACCAGCGAAGCGAGATCCCCCTTCGCCGCTAACTCCAACCGTGGCACCGACTGAGGCACCGCTAGACGAGACAGCTACACCGCTCTGAGCGTCAGCAGGACTCCGCCTAGCCGCGGGCAAATGAGGTGCAAGTTCGTAGAAGGTAATCCCTCTCTCGCTCTCCTCGCGAGTACACGACGTACTGCGAACGTTGGCCCGCTCCGGCAGAGGCTTGAGCGACGCGACCTCTTCCTCCAACTCAATAATCCTATCCCTCAGAGCGTCGTCCTTCGCCAACATCTTCGGACGAGGAGGTATTGACGAGCCCGAGACATTGGCGCTATCGGCCGCTAGTCGTCGATAATGGGTGACCTCGATCTCCCTGTCTATCGTAATCCTCCTAAGCTTGTCGACCTCGGCCAACAACTTTTGGCGCTCGGATGACACCTTCTCCAACTCGGAAGTTAGCTTCTCTTCCTCCGCCGAGCGTTCTTTCTCCGCTAACTCCAAGTGTCGGATCTCGGCCAAGAGCTCGTTATTCTTTTGCTCGATGAGGGAGAGCTCCCTACGAAGTGGCCCGGTCTCACCTTCGGGACAAGGAGCTTGGGGTTGCTTCCGCAGTTGCTTCAACTCGTGACAATACCCCCTCGCAGCTACCTTTATCTCCTCCAGCTTCAAGAACATATAAAACCGCCTATCTCGGCTGTGGGAAAGCTCTCGCTTCGTTTTGGTCAGCTCCTTACGAAGGTATGCAACCTCCGTGATCGGACCAAACTTCACCTGAAAAGCAGAGATAAATCCGAGGCCCAACACTTAGAGAATTTTACGCCTAATCAAACAGAAAATCCGGAGACTAACACTTGGGAGAATTTTTGGCCAAACAAAGAGTGTTTTTCATTCAAAACTCAAAAAAGCGTTACAAGAGCGGTGGCCAGTCCGCAGTTAGGCTTACAAAAAAAAACAAAAGACTAAAAGACTCAACCAAGTCAGGGGTCGACCTTTTTGTCGTTCGGGTCTGTCGACCCCTCGGCCTTGTCCTCGCCCTCGACCTCGTCCTCGTCCTCGCTCTCCTCCTCAGAGTCGTCCTCCTCCTCACCCTCGGCCTCAGTCTCACCCGAGCCTTCGACACCGTCGGTCTGTCCCTCGGGGCCGAGCATCGCCTGGGGAAGCTCCTCCTCCCCCTCCACGGGGTCGTAGAAGCGGTAGGAGGACGTGTCGAACCCCGGATTCCGAGCGGCGATATGAAGCAGGGCTCGGCCGTAGGCGTCCTCCATGTTCTTGAACATGTACTGCTCAGCCTCGTCCTGGATAGCCTTCTTCGCCTTCGCCACCTTAGATCGGTGCCTGGCCATGATCTTCTCGGTCTTCTTCCGAGCCCTCTCCGTCTCCGACCGAGCATTGGCCAACTCCTCCTTCAGCTCGGCATTCTCCTTCTCTGAGGCCTCGAGCTTGGCTGCCACGTCCTTCGATCGCTGAACGGCGTCGGCCAGCTGCGCCTCCAATCCTGCCACTTCGGCTCCGCGTTTTGCCGAGAGGAGTAGCTCAGCATCGAGCAGCTTCACTGCTTTTGCGCGCTTCGACCTCTCCCGGTCGTACTGGACCGTCAGCTCTTGTTCTTTGCTCGCAAACTCTTCGAGCAAGAAGTTGAAGTGGCAGAGGGTCTGAAAAGAGAACAAACCGTTAGGGTCCGAACCTAGAAACTTAGAAAATTTCAGAAAAATGCTTCAATAAGAAGGTGTTCGACCCACTCACCGACATGGTGTTCCGAGCAATCTGCATTGTGGCGTCCCCGACTTGCCCGGACTTAAGGGCCGCTCGATCCTTTGGGGTCGGCAGGTGCTTCACCGCCTGCATACAAATGTTGCCGTCGCCCAAAAAACCGTCGACTTTCATCACTTGCCAGTCGGGGACGAAGATCTGCTTGTGCCCCTCAGTCAGGATCTTCTCCGCATCGGCAGTGAGGGGCGGAACTTGGAGGGATAACACCTTGCTCACGTCGAACGCGCCGCTCGACGAGCTGGGAGCATCTCCCTTAGCCGTTGGTGTCGGCGCATCCGAAACGGGAGGGTCGGAGGCCGTGACCTTCTCCTGCACGGGATCGGTCTCCGGAACGACGACCCCCTTCAGGTCGGCGGTCTTCGGGACCGAGGGTATCTTTGGAGCTCGGCCGCCCTGAGGACCTGTCGAGGGTCTCTTCTTTCTCGTCTCCTGCTCCCTCGCCTTGACCTTCGCAGACTCTGCACAAACCGAGTGAAAAAACTTAGAAAAATTTTCATGAACTTCAAGCAAGAAGTAAAAATACCAGAAGCATACTAGGGTCGATCGGACTGAGACCCCCCCGGAACAAAGCTTCCTCGGTAATGTCTTTCCAATTTAGCGTCGGCAAGGCGAGGAGTTTCTTAAGGACTTCCGCCTCCTCGTCGCTCAGTACCGGCTCCTTCGCTCGCTTGGGCAGGCCTTCCCTCGACCAAGCTATCGGAATTGCCCAGGGTGCGGGAGCTCTGACAATGAAATACTTCTCCTTCCAATGCTTGATCGAGTTCGGGTTCTCGATCAACTTCACGCCCGTCCACGGCGAAAGGTGAAACCTCTGCTCGTTCCTATTCAGCTGGCAAGGGCGGTAGAGGCTCCGAAGGAGAAACATGTTTGGCTCGGCGCCGATCTCTTGACATCGAAGAACAAACGCCAAGACGTGCCTCCAAGTGTTCGGCATCAGTTGGGCGGGGTACAGACCGTACCAATTAAGAACCTCGACGATGAATGGATGAAGTGGAAAACGGAGCCCGGCTGCCAAGGAGTCGAGGGGAAATACGCACGAGTCAGCCGAGGACGACGTGCAGGCTCGGAATCCCGGTCCGGGGAGAAGTAACCCGTACTCGGCAGGAATCTGGAATCCGGTCCGGATCCGATGCAGATCGGCCTCAGTAAGAGACGAGATGGTATGGTCCACCTCGGACAACTCTCTCGGCTCATTCTCCTCTACCGACTTGGCAGTGCCCTGAGTCACCTTCTCCAACATCTCTTCAGAATAGCTCCGAACACCCCCCACACTCGACAGAACGATCGACTGCCGACCGAACTCCCCTGCCGTCTTCGGCTGCTCGATTATTGTGACCACTCCTTTGCCCTTCTGGGACTTCGCCACAACCTCCTGGAGCGGCTCGGCTACTTCGCCGCTCTTGCTCGGCCGAACAACGGTCTGCTCGGTCGGCTCTATCACCTCCTTTCCTTTACTCGCTCGGCCGACGACTTGGTCCGAGGCGGGGGTCTCATCCGAAGAAGTAATCTTAACCATTTTTCTAAAAAGAAAGGAGAGAGACTGACCTTGAAGTGACTGCTAAGGTCGAAAAAGTTCGCCAGAGTAAAGAAACGCCTTGCCGCGACAGCTAGCAGCACCACCCAGGAGCTAAAAACTTCGAAGGTGAAAAGCAAAAACTTGAGAGAGAAAGTAAAAGTGAATAATGAGATCTGGGGTGGGGGAGTGAAGATTTATAGTAAAAAGAAAAGTCTCTTGGGCTTCCTAACGTAAGGGTGCGACTTTTGGGCCGCTCTTGAAACGTCACGATGGCCCAAAACGACTTTGTCCTTTCACCAAGTCAGGTAGCTCGGCACAACAGGATCTAAATCCGAACAACATGCGATCCGAACCCAATAGCAGAGGGACCGGTCGGCTAACCGAGCAAGTGTCCATCCGAGCGTCAAAACGGAGAAAATTCACTTTCTCCTCAACTTTCGTGTAAGATCTCGATCAGACGGCCCAGATCTTGCCAGCGACGCTAAACGACAAGATAGCGTTTTCTTGGGAACTAGGTCTGTCTCGAGATTCGCGCCACCATCCAACGGTTCAGGTCGCGCCACATCGCCCGGACGAAGCACTTCGGACCCAGACGCTCCACCTCTGTCTGAAGAAGCCCGAGAAAATTTGGATTAAAAGTTTTAAGGCACCGCCCTCGGCGAGCCCCCCGGGCCCCAGGTCTCGGTCGGTTCCCCTCTCACCCGTGAGCAACTCGAAGCCTACGGCCTCGGAGCCGAAACCACGAATAGTTCAAGGGTTGGAGAGAAACCACCGTCTCGCAGGGCCCGGTTAAAAAGCAGATCGGCACACCTCCCATCTCTAACTTCTTCGGGCTGACAACCATCAGAAGCCGTCAGCCCGGAAGGAAGACAGAGATCGGAAGAGACCAATCATTCCGAAGCAACTTGTCCCTCGGCTCCGGACTTCGGTCGTCACCCCTTCTTCCCTGATCTCCTCCGACCCTGACATCCACGTCGGGACCGTCAGAATCGGGAGAAGATCATGGCAAAAGAGTGACCACCCATCCTTCCGAAGCACCTTGTCCCCCGGGTCCGGACTTTGGCCGTCAACTCTTCTGCCATTATCTCCCCTGACCCTGACACCTACGTCGGGGCCGTCAGAATCAGGAGAAGATAACGGCGGAAGGATAACCACCCATCCTTCCGAAGCACCTTGTACCCCGGGTCCGGACTACGGTCGTCACCCCTTCTGCCCTGATCTCCTCCGACCCTGACATCCGCATCGGGACCGTCAGAATCGGGAGAAGATCATGGCGGAAGAGTGACCACCCGTCCGAAGACCGCAGGGTTAGGATTTTTCAAAAGAAGACAGGCATCCGTCTCGACTCCGGTCGTCACCTCTTCTGCCCTGATCTCCCCCGACCCTGACATCCGCATCGGGGCCGTCAGAATCAGGAGGAGACCATGGCCGAAGAGCAACCACCCAAGGCAGACACCTCCGATGGCTAAAACTCAACATTGTTGTGACTGAAACTACAAGGGGAGTGGGGTACTTATAACCTCCCCTCCAAGAACCGGCCATTATGACCCTCGGGAGTTGAAACGCCACGCATTAATTGGACGGCGCCATTCTTAATGACCCCGGGAAGGTGGAACGCCGCACAAATCCTGGGGCGCCATTAATGCTCTTGGGAACTGAACCGTCTCGAGATTCGTTCCGCCATTCAACGGCCCGGATCGCGCTACCGCGCTCGGATTGCCGAACCCTTAGACACCCGGTCGGCTAACCGAGCAAGTGCCCATCCGAGCGTGAAAACGGAGAAAACTCACTTTCTCCTCAACTTTCGTGTAAGATCTCGATCAGACGGCCCAGATCTTGCCAACGATGCTAAACGACAAGATAGCATTTTCTTGGGAACTGAGCCCGTCTCGAGATTCGAGCCCCGATCCGACGGCTCAGATTGCGCCACGTCGCTCGGACAACCGAGCCCTCAGACCTCCGGTCGGCCAGCCGAGCAAGTGCCCATCCGGCGGCCCAGAACGTCGCTCGGCCAACCGAACCCTCAGATCCCCGGTCGGCTAACCGAGCAAGTGCCCATCCGAGCATGAAAACGGAGAAAACTCACTTTCTCCTCAACTTTCGTGTAAGATCTCGATCAGACGGCCCAGATCTTGCCAACGATGCTAAACGACAAGATAGCGTTTTCTTGGGAACTGAGCCCGTCTCGAGATTCGAGCCCCGATCTGACGGCTCAGATTGCGCCACGTCGCTCGGACAACCGAGCCCTCAGACCTCCGGTCGGCCAGCCGAGCAAGTGCCCATCCGGCGGCTCAGAACTTCGCTCGACTAAACCGAACTCTCAGACCCCCGGTCGGCCAACTGAGCAAGTGCCCATCCGAGCGTCAAAACGGAGAAAAAAAGCAGCCGAACGATCACGACAGTTGGATCTTCCAGAAATTCGTGCCCCTGATGATGAACGGTCCAGATCTTACCACGTGCGCCAAACGACAAGATAGCGTTCTCTTGGGAAACGTGCCCGTCTCAAGATTCGCGCCGCCATCCGACGGCTCAGATTGCGCCACGTCGCTCGGACGGCCGAACCCTTACACCTCCGGTCGGCCAACCGAGCAAGTGCCCATCCGAGCGTCAAAAGCGAGAAAATGACTGCCGAGCGACTACAACCGTCGGATCTCTCAGAAATTCGCGCTCACCCAAGATCAACGATCCAGATCAGGCCACGCCATAAATCAGTATTTAAAAATCAATTTTTATTTATTTAAATCGTTTTATTTATTTAAAAATTGCGAAAAATTGCTAAAATTTTGGGAAAATTAACTAAAAATTCTAGAAAATAATTAAAAATTTGGGGGGATATTTTTGAGCCCCTGAACGAACAATTATTGCCTAGAATGTACTGTTAAGGCCCCCGAACGATTAGTTAACACATCGCAAAATTAAATAAATAGTCCGAAAAAATAGATAAAAACCGTCAAATACTCAACAAGGCTTCAGAATAGCTCACGGCTTCAAAAATCACCTCGCTACCCCCTTCGAGATTCAAAACCCTCCATTCGGACTCCGATACAACTCCACTAGCCACTAAAACAGTTAAACTACTCCTCAAATGCTGATCACACTCAGTCTTTAGGAGTGGGGGGCTCGTGATATGGCTAAAAATGGGGTTAAATCGGAACCGTCCAAATTGGGCACGAATCTTGAAGCTCAGGGGTAAAACGGTAATTTCACAAACAAATGGGTCCGAAACGGGTACTGAATCTCCTTCTCACGGATCCAATAACCCACGAACGGATCCACTCCAATTGGGTACGGGTCCCGACCCGAGACAGACCCAGACCAGCAAGAGGAAATCAGGGTCACTGATTTGACCAAATCAACGGGCCTGATTTGCAGTTACCCTCTCACCGGAAATCAGGGGTCAGTTTCCTAAACAAACTGTGAGGATTTTACTCTTGAAAGTTACACGGGAAATCAGGTCCCTAATCACTCCCATGGCGACTATAAATACCTCCCACCTACCACTGTGACCAGGTAATGACTCTTCTTCCAGCTTAAGCTCTTTCTTAATCACCACTGGTTACTGACAAGAGCGTCGGAGGGTGCGTCGCCGGAATCAACCCCGGTGTATCGCACTTCCTTGCAGGTTAGCGGCAGGAATCAACAGGAGTGGATCCGCTATTCAGGTTTTTCCACGAACTCACAAATCTCATCTGTTTACCCCCACACCAGAATCAGCGGTAACACATATGATACACAAACACGAACTAGAAACACGAAACCATAAAAGAAAGAGTGATTTGAATGAATTGTGCTTGAATTTTATTATGTGGTTATATTCTTAGTTTAATATCGTTAAAGTGATCATATCCATCATGTTAATAATAGAAACCATGCTGATTTCTAGATGTAGTCGTATGTTCATTTCTAACCATAAAACTATACACTTGGAAATGAAAGATTGTTAAAATCAACTTAGTATATTTCTGGATTGCCATCTGCTCCACCTTGGAGTAAGAATTCGGCCAAGTTACTATTGTTATTATCTGAAACTTATTAAATAGAAATTGTAGCACGTTGTGTCTAGTTTCTAGAACATCTGACAGATCCTCAATCCGACTTATAGATTATAAAATATGCAGTTTCTACCACTGTACTGTCGTAGTTTCATATTATTGCTTTATAGTTGCCACACCACGTTCAACTGATCAAAACAGTAGGTTAATATGAGAATTAAAACCCCAAATTTACAATAATGTTAGTAGGCAATGTCAGGAACTCATTGATAATTTTTGTAAGAATTTTGGTTAAGTTTTTAGTCGAATTATACATATAATAACTTGATGTTGAGTGGTTGCCAGAACTGTAGACTCATAAAGAATCAACTAGTAGACATAGTTAATGCTATCTAAATGTATCATATGAATATGCGTCGGAATCGGCAGAGAGTCTAGTTTCCAAAACCTCTAACGGATTCTGATTTGCTTTCCTGTAGTAGCGGAAAAGTTAGTTTTTGTACAACAAGGTACTGCTGTGCAAAATTGTGTTCTCTTGTTTTTTTCATAAATATAAACGTGTTAACTTTGCATCTATGAATTGCACTACACGCCGACCATTGCACAACCATTAGTACCTCATTATTACTATTTCTTGACACCGTTCCATCGATTGCATATGCATGATTCATTGTAATAAAATAATGACAAGCTAGGGAAAAAAGGGGAAACGACTTAGTAGTGGATAATATAGGAGAGTGTACTCGGAAGGAGGCCCATGTTTCCCATGTTGATATGTTATTGTTTTATCGATTGATTGTGGATTACTGACTGCAATATCCAAATTTCTCGTGTATTGTATCGTGTATTATTTTTTGATCATTAAATATTGTTATTACAAGATCAGAGTACATGACCCTATAGAATTCACCAATAGAGTCGAAACACTCACTTGGTTGTATGCACTCGAACCTGTGGTATGGGACATAGGATTGCGTGTATTAGATAGATTAATAAAAGACTAATAGACATAAGAAAAACACTGAGCATTGACACTGCATTTCTACTATTTTTTATTGTTACCAACTATCGTGGTGTTGACCGTTGCATATCAATTGATTCAATTTCACAGTTATCCTTGCATTTTATTGTCCTTCCTGTATCGTGCATATTGCATCGTTCTAGCTCATTGTATTGCATTATCCGGTTTATTGTTTCACTGCTTTCACTGCTTGCTGTCCGGGCTTGTTCTGACGGACCTCCCCCCCCCCCCCCCCCAAAATAAATAAATAAATGAACCCATAGATGTCTAGATTGCAGGTATCAAGGAGGAATTGATTAAGGACTTGGAGAACAGACCTTCTAGTGAATGGAGTTGAACCATTAGTCTTCAATAATTATATTGCATTAGCATGTTTATTTTTCTTTCAGTATTGTTGTCATTATCGCACATTGTACCGGGCTTTGGTGACCCGAAGTTATTTTATTTCCAGATATTGGTTATGTATGAGACAGATCATGGATTGTTCATGTTATGTGATTATCTCATGGTATGTGTGGTTGTTATGACATTTTATATTGTTGAGTTAAACTGTTACAGCTTATGGGTGATGTATATATCATCCGTTGGGCCTTAGTCACGTGGCTGTATTTCCGTATTTTGGGAAGCAGGGCGTGACAAGAATACAGGATTGCGTGCATTAGATAGGTTAATAGACTGATAGACATAAGACTGACACTGAACATTGACACCGATACTTAATAATGGTTACTGAATATTGATTCCTGATTACTGATTCCTGGTCCATTGATTACCGACTATTGAAGTTGTTACCGACTACTGCTTACCGTTCACTGTATTGACTGTTGTTTAACTGAATAGTGATTATACTGTTTATCGACTAATGTTTATCGATCATTGATTATCGACCAATGCATCATTGACTATCGAATATTGATCATATTATTGACTATTGTTTATCGATTACAATTTTAGTGATTATTGACTATTATTTATCGACCATTGTATAATTGACTATCGAATTTTGATCTTGTTATCGTATATCATTTACTGATCTCTGACATCGTTCTAGTTCATTGTTTATTATCATATTGTCTTTTACTATTTCACTGCTTCCTACCACTTGTCTTCCGTAGCTTGCTCTAACAGGCATTCCCCCCCCCCCCCCCCCCCCAAAGTCTCTAGATGTTGATCTTACAGGTACTGTGGAAGAACTGATGGAAAGACTTAGCAACCAGATCGTCTAGGGGATGGAGTCGCACTCTGCTGCATTAGTTTATCTAGTTCATGTTTCATTTCCTAGTTATTATTATTGTTAGTTATGCATTGTAATTCTGGGTGTATTGGCCCAAAGTTTATCTTCTTCCAGATGTTGGTTATTGTGGACTTGTTTATGAATCACTCAAATTATTTATTGTTAATGTGATTATTATTGTATGGTTGAGCTTACTGGATGATATGAGTTGGTATACTTGTATCATTTGCTGAGCCTCAGTTGCATACCCGTATTTTCGTATAACGGGAAGCAGGGCGTGACATCTACAGTGTGACTTAAGCATAATAAAATTAATTCTACTAATTGTAATGCCCCGAATTCCAAAATACGGAAATTCGTAGCACAACAGAATCTTTACTTCACTTTGTACAATTTTACAAGG
Source organism: Hemerocallis citrina (assembly GCA_017893485.1). Classification (NCBI taxonomy): domain Eukaryota; kingdom Viridiplantae; phylum Streptophyta; class Magnoliopsida; order Asparagales; family Asphodelaceae; genus Hemerocallis; species Hemerocallis citrina. The sequence goes on from CM030358.1 coordinate 63,452,618, forward strand.
AATTTGAATTTTTTTATTACATCAAGTTCTTTTACAACAACAATGCAACGAAAATAAAATGAAGTACAACATGATATGAGTGTACAATTTGAAACATCAACAACTTAAAACGGGAAGTAATCTTTAGCATCAATCATCTTTATCTTCTTGCAAATCCAATGTATGCAGTTGAAACTGTTGGCACGTCAGTAGCTTACAATCGATGCTATATTATATATTACATCGATCCTCACTATGCTTTTATATAACCATTTACTTACTTTAGCAACCACGACACAAACTTGAATGTAAAACAAAGTGTAAAAGAGTGACTACCCTAAACATGTTAGTGTATGATATGCCTTAGATGCCTAATGCAGATGTTTACACTACGATGCAATAATGTATACTTGTTCGGATTCTATGCATCCCATACTACATAGGTCCGAGGGCAAGTCCTTAAGGTACTCCACATTGTAGGGTTTTACATCCCACGCTATGCAACCTAACCCAATGAATATACTCCAATGCGTAGTCACCGAAGAGTTGCACCCCCAGGATATTGGACCTTACCGGCCTACCCCTAGCCCACCTCAGTGGATTTACCGGGCGTATCCTGTCCGTTCCGAACATTCCTAGGGACTGCAGTCTCTTTACTGGCCTTTCTGATGATAGATGGATGTACCCCAGCTTATATGCATGGATTTACCGGTCGTACTCCTCTATCTCGGACCCCTAGGAGCTGCACATCCTTTCCCTTGGTTAATTAACATCATCACAACCTAGATGCTGATTTACACTCCTTCCGGGCTTAACAAACACTGAGAATGATGACCCCATATTGGCCTCTTCTCAAATTAATTAATCATTTCATCACTTGCCGGTACATGAGTCTCATTTAGCATCTAAATTACAACAATCATCTCATTAATATAGATCAATTAAATCATGACTAACTTCAGCATAAATCTCTCAATCTTTATACAAGTATCATTCACTTAATTCATTTCCTTCACAATTTTGATCGTGCAATAATTGACTACCTTAGTAACATTTAGAAAACAATGCCTTTAATCAATTTCTTGAATACCAACACTAAGTTAATTCCCCGAAATTATTTACTTCAACCATTTACCACATTCTTTGATTAATAAAGCTTCTCACATTATCCATAGTTTGAGTACTACTTTCATTTCTAATATCTAGTTGTATAAAAGCCTCTTAATAAAACAGTTTAATTAGGAATTCGATTTCAAAAACTCTCGTTCGTATTTTTCATTTAATTATTCAATCTCTTCCATTATTTTTCCTAATCCCAAAAGTCGTATTCACAATACCTCGTAAAAGTACTCAATTTTTAAAAACAATTTATTAAACCCAATTTGTTTCTTAATAACCCATAACTCATTAACATAAATATAAATTTTTTGGCTCCCAATATATATTCAAAACAGTGAAAAAATATTTCTAATTGTCTAAATAATATCTAGAATAAGTCCTGTAGAATTTTAAAATTTCAAAAACTCCAAAAAAACTCAAAAAGTCAAAAATTGCACAATTCTGTGCATAAAGAGTTTCAAACCCAGGACCCCCAAAGGCAGTGACGACGTGTGGCACTTCGCGCACACACTAGCCACTGATGACAAGTGTCCAAGCTATCTATAGGTGGGTTTTAATAATTATAACCCCAGTCTCTGTTCATTTCTCTATTTAAATTTCTCAAGTACTCTACAATTTTATTAGTTTTCCCAATTTAATAGTTTGTAGCTTATATCTAAAATCTCCATAAATATTTGTATACTAGTTTCAACCACAATAAAACTTTATTTTTATACGTACATATTGTAAAAATGGTGACTGTTAGAAAAAAAACATAATCATACACTTTCATTTATTCGTAAAAATACTTCTTTCAACCTCAATTCAAAACCTCACAATTTCATTCCATCTTTGTTTCAATTTCATGAGAAGATTTCATCTTCCATCAATTTACAACTCTCCCTATTGTTTACCCAATTTTATTTGTATAATTTAACAATTTGTGCAAAATATCATTTTCAATTCCTTCAACATAGTTATGGCACACTAACTTGTACCCAACAACACTTCCACAACTCTATTTGTATTTTCAAGTTACTAACATGACAAATTAATGAGAATCTTTCCACCTAGCATGCAATTTCTACTAACAAGATCAATACCACATGCAAAAGAACCACACTAGAAGTCTAAGAAATCATGCCACAAAATCATCACAACTACCCAATTTTATTTGTAAAATTTAACAATTTTTGCAAAAGATCATTTTCAATTCCTTCAACATAGTTATGACACACTAACTTGTACCCAGCAATACTTCCACAACTCTGTTTGTATTTTAAGTTACTAACATGACAAATTAATGAGAATCTTTCCACCTAGCATGCAATTTCTACTAACAAGATCAATACCACATGCAAAAGAACCACACTAGAAGTCTAAGAAATCATGCCACAAAATCATCACATCTAATTAAGCATGCATACTACAAATTATCTAGAAAGTAAGGAAATCACCCACCTTTTTGAAGAAAATGAAATTAGAACTCCTAAAATGAAAGCTCCTTGTTCCACACCGATTGCCTAGCACTTCTCCTCCTTGCAAAATCAACTCCATGCTCCAAGAATGAAAAATCCAAAATCTCCCTCTAGCTCTTTTTCTTTTCTCTCTTTTAATTCTTTAGATTAGGTGCAAATAATATACAATAGAGTAGGGGGGGTGATATAGGGAATTTGTGTGGCTAGAATTAACTCCACTACCCAAATAACTACCCATGAACTCACCCCCACTCTCCACTCTCATATGAACTAAAAATGGCCGGCCAACTATAGGGTGTCTAAGCACGTGCACGTGTAGTACACATGCACACTTCTCATTCATTTTATATTTTGTTAATTTTTTAGTAGCTACTAGTTTGTTACAAGACAAGTGTAGAAAAAAGTGTACAAAATAAATGCAGGATTTATTAGTGGGCTTCGCATTATTTTCTAGTGGGCTTCTTATTTATTTATTTTTCTATTTTGTATTTATTCCACTGGGCTTAAATTAGTCTTTTAGGCTTATGGACTTAATTAAAAAAGAAAAATGAGACAAAAATAAAAGAAAACTTATGTATAACTTAGGAAAATTTTTAGAACAAAAATGAGGTAAAATTGCACGTGCGTTTCGCGTGCAAAAAAATGACAATTGTATTTTTATTTAAAAATTTAGTATGAAATGTTACACTAATCCTGGTTCACAAAATAAAACATGAAGACTGGATTTGGCAATGTAATGACAAAAAACTATGTTCTAGGCATATGAATTGCCAACTTCTTATAAAACATATTACACTAAGGGGGTGTTTGGTACACGGATTAGAAAATTCCTAGGAATAAAAGGATTGCCGGGAATGTGAGGGTGGGAATGAAGATTACCGGGAATGTTGCATTATCGTGTTTGGTATAGTACATTGCATTTCCGGAAATCCTTTATTATTGTAATTTTTTATTCTAGTTTTTTGGTTTTTTTATGTTTTTTATGAAAATCACATGAGAATGCTCAAATCCCATGATTTTAGGGAGGAATATATTTTTTTATTCTAGTTTTTTTGGTTATTTTATTGCTTGTTATGAAAATCTCATGGGAATCCTCAAATCCCATGGTTTTTGGGGGGAATGGAAATCCTTCCCAACAAAGGATTTTGATTCCCTTGGGAATCTATCATTCCTTCCAAAACTATACTTGCCACATACCAAATAAGGTAATCTAAGAGGGAATATGGGATTCCTTTGCACATTCTCACGTACCAAACGCCCCCTAATAATAGTAGATTGTAAAAATTCCAGCTAAAATGAAATTATAAGCCAAAATATTTTACAGATTTGAACAAAAATAGAACTTGCAGATATAAGCTGATATAATAAGCTAGCAAAACTTATACACAAGATGAAGTCCACTAAAATGATAAAACAACAGGTTCATTTCTTGCTAAATTTTCCCAAAACAGAAGACTTGTGAAGATGTATATGCTGATATAGTCCACTTTAATTTACCGACGAGGATCGGAAAGTGCAACCTTCGATTACTAGTTCGAGTTAAAGTTCTTGTAGTGAGCAACTATGGTGCAAGTTTAGTCACACAAGCATTTTGACAAACACATTGTGTGCATAAATTCAGAGGACTCATATCAACAGACTCTTGCATTATCTCAATACATCTCGATACATATTGACCTAGGTTACAAAGCTTCACCTATCCTAACTTAACTTGCAATCATTTTCATCTAAATGAACTACATAAAAAAATCAACACCAAATCAACAAACAAACAAAAAATCACAATTAGTAGAAAGAACCATACCTGATGAATCTCTCTTAAGAACTCGACCCGCTTCCTCACCACCAGACTCAGACTCTCCAGCATGTCCGCCACATGCTCCATGGATAAGCTCTGCAACTTACACTACAACCACAAAAACACAACAAAAAAATTAAAGCACCGCCAAAAATTAAGAAACCCTTACAAAACCCTCTAACATAATTGCTCACCAAAATAAACCTTGAGAGCGCTAACAAGGCCGGCTTTCTCATCTGCGCTAAGATGTAACAACAACACACAAATCAAAGCATATCAGTAAAACAAAATAGAGGAAGATCGGGAGAGATGGAGGTTGTCACCAGCGGCGAGGTTAGGGAGGTTAGAGGTGAGATCGGTGACATTGAAGTTGTTAGATTGGTTGATTTTGTCGGCCATGGCACCTATTTTGGGGGATTGGAGAAACTCTAGCTGTTGTAAAACCCTAGATGAAGAGGACGGTTGGGAAAAAGGGAGAAGAGAAGGAGGATATAATGGGAGAACTTTTTATATCTGAGCCTTTGAGTTGAGTTTGCAGGTTTGGACCAGTTTTAGTCCGGTCGGGTAATCGTCGGCCAAGATCTAATCATTATATAAATCAAATGAACGACCTAGATTAGATCTGTAGATCTAAATGTTGCCCATTTTTAATACTTTTTTCCATCAAATGCATAATCCACACAATCCAATGTGATCAACATGTCTTACTCATATATCAAGTCATCTCATTTTTCCTCTGCTGAAAAATCGCTCATTTTGCAAGTAAATGATGATTGTTCAAAACATGTTTAAACCTCGTAATTTGGCATATGTAAAGATTTTATGACATTTTTTTTAACAAGGCCATAGCCGCACAAATACACCACACGCACACACTAACGCAACAATTCCATAATAAATGGATGATACAAGTGGAGATTGAACCTCCGAGCCCATGCTCAATAGCTAAGAGTCTCATCACTAGACCACTGTGACAGTTGCGGTTTTGTGGCATATTAATCATGTTGAATAGTGTGGATCAATCATTCGATAGAGAAATGTATGCCAAATGAGTGACACTTTAGGAAATTTTCCTAGAGTGAAGAGAGAGAAAGGGGGGGGGGGGAGGAAATATGGCATGAGAGGAAATTTCCACTTATGACACCCTAACTATTCTACCCCCTCCTTCCAAATGCATGATCCACACCGTTTAAAGGATTGAAAATGTCATAAAATATTTTTAAAAAAAAGAAAAGAAATCTATTTCTATTATAAAAGCAAGAATAAATCTGTCCAGAGCGAATCCCGACGATCTATTTCTTTGATTGACCATCTAATTGACGGCTGAGATGACTGATGTGAATATTTGCAAGTGTACAAAATCGCAACAAGTAGTATAGTTAAGTGAATAGAGTGTCGAACCCACAGGGACTAATTATTTTATTGAGTACTGATATTACTAGATGAATCACTATTTGGATAATCGAAATTAATAAAGAAATCGACTAAATTAAACTAATCTAAAAATAACTAACTAAATTAATTAAGAGGGAGCGGGATGTAAAATTTTTGTAATTTGCTAATGGCAAAATTAATTCTAGGGCTTTTGACTTCACCTAGTTAATCACACAAAATTTATAATTCCATACGAATAAAAAGATTTATTTTTCCAAGTTGTAGACCGAAATCCCCATATTATTCAATTCTTTCTCTCGAACAACACCAAAAATATCTCCAATTAACAGTTTGTCATATCTCTATACAAATTTAATTAATCGAAGACTCATTAAGTTATGTGGATTTCTTAACGGTCACATCAATCGCGGTAAATTATCTCTAATTTCGCTCAATCAATGGTGTTCAATTTTATAGTTCTAAATCACAAATTACCTCTCGGTCTCTCCATGATCCAATAAATCATACAATCGTCTATCCACCAATTGTAGGCATTAAGAATAAAAATCAAACACACAACCAAGGAAAAATAGAAAAATAATATGGAATTAAAATTGTGTTCTCAAAACTAGGCTACATCGAAACCCTAGAAAAATAAATTTAGTTCATAATGGTTTTGCAATTAACAAACATTGTCTTGGATTGCATTATAAAAATTAGAGAAATAAAAGAGATACAATAGGGACTATTTTTGTAAAAGAAAATTGCAAACCGAACGCCTCGAAAAACATGCAGCCAAAGTCAAATCCCCATTCTCACTCCTCTGTTTTCTTTGTTTTGATCAGCACTGCTGACATCATCAGCTGTCCCTCTCTGTCTTGCTTCGAGTCCCAAGCACGCCACACTCGACCTGCTCTGTCGTTTTGCACACAGAACACAATCAGCTGTCCCTGACATGTGCCTTGGGACACGTGCCATGCTGGAGTGCACACCGAATCCCTGTCGCTGGTCACGTCGCTGCAACTGATCCCTTCTCTCTCTCTCTTCAAGTTCATGCCCCACTTTTTTTATATATTTTTAATTTTAATTTTAATTTTTATTGAGTAGCCATCTCTTGGTGTCTTCGTTAAGCGCTCCCTTTTTCTCTTCATCTGCTGTTATATTTATAGGAGTAGAAGAGGTAAGAATTAGGGTTTCCTTTTGCAGAAAGATCCCTTCATCTTTATTTATTTGAAACACGTCCTGCAAATACAACTAAAATAAGGATTTAGAATTTAAAAATAAAAATAAAAATTTAAATTAATTAGTTCAAATTAAACTAATTTTCACATTAGCTCTATCAAAATCCTTTTAAATTTTTTTATTCTTTTTACACTCTATTGACAATTAAAATTGTACTTTCCTTCTCATATTGCCAAATTGTAAAAATTAAAATTCAACAAATCAATAAAAATAATAAATCAATAGTTTTGCTTTTTTTGTTGATTTTTACCAAAAATATTCATATTTTGCATCAAAACTCTCATTTCTTCAAAAATAATCAATTACTTGAAATCTTATGGAAATAAGACAAATTAAGCACAAGATAGACGAAAACAAGCGATTTTAATGGGTAAATGAGTACAAATATTTGTATAAAATTTAGACACATCAAATACCCCCAAACTTAAGATTTTTCTTGTCATCGAGCAAAAAGTAAAACCATGAATAAGGGATAATAATCAATAGTAGACTCAACCCATCACACTAAGAGATTTTATCATGCAAACATCAAAATTTCAATTAAAAATATAAACAATAGCAAATAAAGTAAAATCAAGCATACCCACTTTCTCCAGTGCAATTATTTATTCATAATTCCAAACCCAATCATATTTTTCATGCAATTAATGTAAGTATAGTATGTAACAACTTCATCTGTGATTCCCCCTTCTCACTACTACAAACCGAATAGCAAACTAGATTATTATTATTATTATTATTATTATTATTGGTCTCTTCTCTAAGTTGTCACTTGCCTTTTGACACGAATGCAAACATTTGTGATGAATTCACCCTGTTACTCAACAAGTCACAAACTTAGAGTGCTTTGCATACTCATATTTCAAGTTGCCGTTTGACGTAAAAGTAAATATTGGTGATGAATACCCCTAGTTACTAAACAACTCAAAACATTGGAGTAGAATGACTTTATTCATAATTTTTATTATTATTATTATTACTCTATTTACTTAAACTCTGTTTAGGACTAGATTAAAGGGGATAATCACAAGAAAAAGTATCACATTTTTCTTTTATGTTTAATCACATGACTCACACAATGTTGTAAGGAATTGTGAAATTCAATAATCCTAAAGTAAATAAGTATGCTTAATCTTGCTTTATAAGAAATTGTTCATCCTAAAAAAATAGTATTTCAATGCTTAGCACAATAAAGAACTCAAAAGTGTAATGGTGAGCCTAATTGAAATCCCTTTTATTTTCTTTTTCTTTTCAAAAATAAATAATAAATTTGTAAACCTTCCTCCCAAACTTGAATATCACATTGTCCGCAATGGGAAAGGAAAACGAAAAACAAAAGAATGCAAAAAGTTCAGAATTTCTCCCCTGATTCGTCTTTAAAATTATGCACGCGCGGCGTCCAGTATTTTTGCGATATCTGGAGCTGTAGGTGTCCAAATTGGCTGATTCTTTTTTGCTGAAAATCTAAGTCAATTGTCTACAATTTCTCTTTGAATCAGTTTTCCAGATTTTGACTCCATACTGCTAAAAAACAACCATCAATGTAGGTGTATAAAATAGCTCCGCCCGTTGACTTCAAAATTTATGCAATCCTACAAAATAAAATCAAAAATTAAAATTAAAGTAAACTAAAATAAAAATAAAATCTAAATGCAGTAAAAGAAAACATGGATTGCCTCCCAAGAAGCGCTAAGTTTTAAGTCTTCAACCAGACATGGTGGTGAGACGGTTAAGTAACGCCAAGATCCAACAACATTAAAACATCCTTTCTAATTCTTCTCTTGAGGTGAGGATCAGGTTCAAGCTCTAGTTTGAGGCGTTTCCTTCATGATGATGATGTCTTTGATTTCCCCACCTCCTTGAATTTTTGCTGAATAAATGAATAATTAGAGAGTGCAGCATCCAAATACATAACATGTTCAAAAATATTTTCTTTTTCAGTTTCAAAAGTTTCTAAATTGTTGGACATACTTTTATAGGTGATTTTTCAATTTCAGCCTTATGTTTCTCGCCCACAATTAAATCAATTTTACTTACTTGAAAAGATGACTGTTCTACAAGAGGAAATTTTATGGAATTAAAAACATCATACGTTACTTGCTCACGCTGCGTTTGTTCCTCCACAATTGGTTCGTACTGTTCTTCCTTTTCAACCACATTTTGTTCGTCATTTTCTTCTTGTGCTTGCTCAATTTTCCTCCCGCTGCTTAGTGTTATTGCGGACATCTTCTGTAGGGTTGACAACTGTGTTGCTTGGTAATGTTCCTGCAGTTTTTTCATTAAGAATATTTGAAATTTGACTAATTTGTACCTCATGATTGTGAATGGAAGCCGAAGTTAAATTTGCAACATTTTGAATTGCCAAATCTGTCTTTTGTATGTATTGTTCTGTCTTTTGCATGTAGTGCATAAACATATCTTCAAGTGTCAGCTTCTTTTCTTGCAGTGGAAAATTTTGAGGTGGTATAACTGCTCCTTGATTGTTGTTCCATGGACAATTGGGGTGGTTTCTCCATCCTGGATTGTATGTGTTTCCATAATGATTGTTTTGCATTTGAAAGTTTGACACACAATTTTCATGTTCGGCATTTGATGGAGCAAAAGGGTTCCCCACATGGCAATCTGCACTATAATGGTTTCCTGCACAAAGATCACAAATGATATTAGATTGAATAGAATTAACATTTAAATTACCTATTTGTTTAGATAAAGTAGCCAATTGTGCAGTTCAAGTAGAAATAGGGTCAAGTTCAAAAACTCCTACCACTTTTCTTTGCATTGTTCTTTCTGAAGACCACTGGTGATTATTTGATGCCATCTCCTCTAAAAGATCATAGGCTGCTTTGTAAGTTTTGCTCATAAGTGCACCACCAGCTGCTGCGTCAACCATAGATCGATGTGTAACTCCCATACCATTATAGAATATTTGAATTTGCAGCCATTTCGGTAGTTCATGATTAGGACACTTTCTTAATAACTCTTTGTACCTTTCCCATGCATCACACAAAGACTCGGTCTCAAATTGAGTGAATGTGGCAATATCATTCCTTAGTTTTGTTGTCTTTGCTCGCAGAAAATACTTAGCCAAAAATTTTTGTGCAAGTCCCTCCCAAGTAGTGATACTACCGGGTGGTAGATAATGTAGCCAAGCCTTCGCCTTATCTCGTAGTGAAAAAGGAAAGAGTCTCAATCTGATTGCATCATCTGATACTCCGTTGTACTTGAAAGTGTCACAAATTTCTAGAAAGTTTGCAATGTGAGCATAAGAATCCTCGTGCGGTAGTCCCCAAAATTGAACAGTCTGATGAATCATTAGAATAATTTTCGGTTTAATCTCAAAGTCGTTAGCTTCAATAACCGGCCTCTTTATGCTTGATATTGTTCCATGAATTGAGGGCATAGCTTAGTCTCTCAAAGGCCTATTTTTATCGTTCGCCGTGATAATTTCCTTGTATGTCCTGAAATGTAAGTATTAAAAAAAATAGAAAAACTAAAAAAATAAATTAAGAAAAATAAAAGTAAAAGTAAGTCAAAAGAAAATAAAGAGGTAAAATAATAATAAAATAAAAATAAATACAAAAAAAATCCAAACTAGTAATAATCTAGCAATTTTCAATATTAATAAAAGAATAACTAGTCCCCGGCAACGGCACCAAAAACTTGATGTGAATATTTGCAAGTGTACAAAATCGCAACAAGTAGTATAGTTAAGTGAATAGAGTGTCGAACCCCCATGGACTAATTATTTTATTGAGTACCGATATTACTAGATGAATCACTATTTGGATAATCGAAATTAATAAAGAAATCGACTAAATTAAACTAATCTAAAAATAACTAACTAAATTAATTAAGAGGGAGCGGGATGTGAAATTTTTGTAATTTGCTAATGGCAAAATTAATTCTAGGGCTTTTGACTTCACCTAGTTAATCACACACAATTTATAATTCCATACGAATAAGAAGATTTATTTTTCCAAGTTGTAGACCGAAATTCCCATATTATTCAATGCTTTCTCTCGAACAACACCAAAAATATCTCCAATTATCAGTTTGTCATATCTCTATGCAAATTTAATTAATTGAAGACTTATTAAGTTCTGCGGATTTCTTAACGGTCACATCAATCGCGGTAAATTATCTCTAATTTCGCTCAATCAATGGTGTTCAGTTTTATAGTTCTAAATCACAAATTACCTCTCGGTCTCTCCATGATCCAATAAATCATACAATCGTCTATCCACCAATTGTAGGCATTAAGAATAAAAATCAAACACACAACCAAGGAAAAATAGAAAAATAATATGGAATTAAAATTGTGTTCTCAAAACTAGGCTACATCGAAACCCTAAAAAAATAAATTTAGTTCATAATGGTTTTGCAATTAACAAACATTGTCTTGGATTGCATTATAAAAATTAGAGAAATAAAAGAGATACAAAAGGAACTATTTTTGTAAAAGAAAATTGCAAACCGAACGCCTCGAAAAACGTGCAGCCAGAGTCAAATCCCCATTCTATCTCCTTTGTTTTCTATATTTTGATCAACACAGGCATGACATCAGTGTTGCTGACGTCAGCAGCTGTCCCTCTCTGTCTTGCTTCGACTCCCGAGCACGCCACACTCGACCTACTCTGTCGTTTTGCACACAGAACATAGTCAGGTGTCCCTGACGTGTGCCTTGGGACACGTGCCACACTGGAGTGCACATCGAATCCCTGTCGCTGGTCACGTCGCTGCAACTGATCCCTTCTCTCTTTCTCTTCAAGTTCACGCCCCACTTTTTTATATATATATTTAATTTTTATTTTTATTTTTATTTTTATTGAGTAGCCGTCTCTTGCTGTCTTCGTTAAGCGCTCCCTTTTTCTCCTCATCTGCTGTTATATTTATAAGAGTAGAAGAGGTAAGAATTAGGGTTTCCTTTTACAGAAAGATCCCTTCATCTTTATTTATTTGAAACACGTCCTGCAAATACAAATAAAATAAGGATTTAGAATTTAAAAATAAAAATTTAAATTTAAATTAATTAGTTCAAATTAAACTAACTAATTTTCACATTAACTCTATCAAAATCTATCAAAAATTTCTCAAAAAAAAACTCTATCAAAATCCTTTTAAATTTTTTTATTCTTTTTACACTCTATTGACAATTAAAATTGTACTTTCCTTCTCATATTGCCAAATTGTAAAAATTAAAATTCAACAAATCAATAAAAATAATAAATCAATTGTTTTGCTTTGTTTGTTGATTTTTAGCAAAAATATTCACATTTTGCATCAAAACTCTTATTTCTTCAAAAATAATCAATTACTTGAAATCTTATGAAAATTAGACGAATTAAACACAAGATAGACAAAAACAAGCGATTTTAATGGGTAAATGAGTACAAATATTTGTATAAAATTTAGACACATGAATGACTAGACTTAATTTAAGTGTGTATTGCATGTACAATTGTTTTAAAAAAAATTAATCTGTCCATCTAATCCCATCCATACAAATATTTAAATCTCTTATATCTAATTAATTAACCTAATTTCCTACTTATTAGAATCCCTAATACCCACGATGTCTTTCTCTCTTGCTCACTGCTTTCTTCTCCCACTCTGATTTCTTCCCTCTCGATCCCCCATGCTAGTTTCTTCTCATGGCCATTTGTTGTAGAGTCCTCTTGCCCCTAATAACTTCGACGAGCTTGATGACTACAATTCCAAAGTTTCCGATCCCCCCCCCCCCCCCCAATTTAGTAATTTATTGCGGATGATCTTAGGGCCGGTAATGGGGACATTGATCGAGATCACCTTCATTGTAAGTTGGAGTATGTTGATAAATTCAGTTCTAATTCATCAAGGTCCAATTTTAAAAGAGTAATGTGAGCCTCATATTTGTATGAAGAAAGTTTCCTCATATAAAGTGATTATACTCACTTGGTGGGGCTCTTATGGAAGATCCATTCCATCCATTATGTTTATCATGTCAATGGATGTATGTGTAGAAAAAATCAAGTGGTTTGGAGGTCATTCACTCATACATCATGTGAGTCCAATTTGTGGTTCGATTTGTACCACTGTTGAAATCGTTCATTTTTTAACCACCTGATGCATGGGTGAATAACCTCCAATCCATTTGATTTTTTTTTACACATACATCCATTAACATGATAAACATGATGAATGGAGTGGATCTTCCATAAGGGCATCACCAAGTGAGTATAATCACATTATGTGAGGAAAATTTCCTCATACTCTATATGAGGCTCACTTTTCTCATTTTACAAATAATATATATAAATTCAGTTCTAATTAATCGTATTTATGTTATAATAATGATTCGCTTTCTAAATTTTGTAGACTAATTTCAAGGTGCAAGTACTTAGTTGATCTTTTGGATGCCAATTTGAATTATGCCTTTTTGTGAAATAAATCAAAAAGATGATTTGGGGCTCAAATAGTTGATAAAAAGGAAAATTTGTTGAGAAAAAAATTGCAATTTTTAGCTATACTTCATGCTCAATTAGAATTTCACACTCCAACTATGAAGCCTACTTAACAAAACTTGACAATTGGAAACAAAAACTGGCCAACATTAGTTCATTTATTTAAAACTTTTCAGATTAAGTAGAAGTTGGAAAGATAACTACGGTATTTGACGTTTCTAATTAAGTTTCTGGAAAGTAGTGTTGTAGGAATTGATCATCGTTTATAAGTTTTTGCAAGAGGTTTCATTCAAGAAAAACAAAAGTAGAGATGGAGGATGATATATTAAGAGAGTTTATTAGTAATTATGTATAACAAGTACAAATGAATAGCTAGAATATGATTAAATTTTTTATTAAGGATATTAGAATGAATCTTTTTGTTGGGGCAGTAACTACATCATGGGAGCAATTTTTTTTCTTCAAATTATAACCTTCTTGTTATGCTTATATATACTGCAAGGTTCTTGTGCTGCACTTGCCTCTTTTTTATCAAAAGAAATGATTTTCTCATGACATTAACTACATCAACCATAAGAGCATGTTGTTAGATTATACAGAGAAAGCTAAGAAGGAAATTGAATCATCTAATTATCTCATGTATCAATCAATTAATGTTCGTCAATGGCTGCATGCTGTACATAAAAATAAAAAAATTAAATTAAAAAAACAACTCAAATATATACATAAGGATACTTTTCTTGAGAAAATTCCTTTGATGTTCATTATATTAATAACATGAGAAACATTGTTCACATGAAGAAAAAAAAAGGCAGCAAAAGGAGATTGTCTCACATGCATGGTCGAATTTCTTAAGATGATAACTTGCTTCGGTTTACAGACACCATTGTATTGAGAGTGATATATGTATTGAGAGTGATATCTAATTAGATCAGATAGTACTATTCTTCATTGGAGCATAAAGAATATGGTTTCCTACATCCAATATGAGCATCTGGTTAATTGGAAAGTTGATTGTGTTCATTTTCTTTAGTTCATTACAACAAGCTCGAGCAACATATCGTTGAATATAGTAACAAAATCTATGTTATTGATTTTGGTAGATTTATATATTCGAGTAAATTTTGGGCGTGTTTATTTTAAATTCAATATACTTGCATTAGAATTAGAATAACTTTTTAGGCATGCTTGGATACAAAGATAGATTACTGATGTAATTTTTAAGTGAAGGTAGAGGTTTTGCAACTTGTAGGTTGCATACCTGTACCCATATTTGGGCTTAAAAAATAAATTTGATTGGAGTGAAGTTTAGATACATACCATAACCTATGTTTTTCTTAACTTTGTGGTGAAAAAAATGGAGGTAGCATATCTTTGCAATAGATTCCAACGGATTAAAGTTTAGATACTAACCTCCATATCCAAAAGGGCCTTATAAGTTATAACAACATCAGATGATTTAGAATAGTTGTAACGCCTCGGATCCCCATTACCGGACATTCGTGACACCCAGAATCTTTGCCTTCAAATGCACCTCAACATAGTAAATAACACGGAAATTTTAAAACTTTTATCGCCAAACAAGATCATTACATCAATAATTACAACCCTTATCTTGTTCTTGAACAAGGAATACAAATTACATAAACTTATTACATATGTTTACAAAAAATATCCAGATTCCACTTATGAAGCTATCAGCTGCCTTCCAGAGTGATGATCATCTGATCCCCGCTGAACTTCGCTGAGTGGTCCTGTTGCTTCCCTGAGATGCACCCTGTAGCTCGAATCTTTTGTTGCACCACTCTGATATTCTTACATCTGCTCGAATAGTAGGCATGTACACTGCCATTCTACTTGGTTGCCGTGATGGTCTTGGGTTCTTCGGCACTTGCGAACCAATATCCAGTACCTAAAAGTGGGGTACGTCAGTAATCCTACTGACGCAATGCTGATAAGAAAATAACGATCTCCAACTACCAGTCACAATCCTTCTTGAATGGAAAAGAAATGTGCATCCTAACTTCCTAGTGTCTGTGTATGCCATGACCTGAGGTCTAATGCAATGTACAGAGTACAGAATAGATGCACTTAATCTAATATCAGCAAGACTCTGTACACACATGCATCCCATACTACATGTGCCCCAGATCAAGCCGTTTCTCCAATTTCAGGGATTCGAACCCTCGTCATGCAATGCATTCTATTATTGTACACTTCCTGTTCCTGATAGTACAACATGATTGAGAAGGTATATAAAAGAAAATAATTCGGGGAGCTACCTCATTGTCACCAATAATCGGACCATCCTCAAAAAGTCATGACAAACTTACAGATATACAACAGCATATCCATTGCACAGAAGATCCATTATGATCCGTTCGTGTCCACCAACATAGAACATGACGGCCTCTAAGGTTTAAAAACCCTATATCCGCCAGAAAATCACATCCCGTTCTTACCATGGTACTTCAGGAATCAACAGTGCAAAACACGCATAACAGCACGTATCCCTAATAATAGGAAGAGACAACCCTGGTTATCACCACCTAGTGCTGGCTCTTAAAACGAGTCGGATTATTGGAAAGCACCCCTAACACCAATTCGGTCTTCAAGTGAACAATAAAGAAAAACTAACAATGTAGTTCACTAAAAACATGTTTTCACTCAAATCATACACGATCTCGATCAAACAATGTCGAGCCTGGTTGGTCTTTCGAAATAACAATAAATCACGGGAATCACACTCACCGATTCCTAATACCTTCATAGGTCATCGACCGATAACCCCGGCCCGTGACCCTCAGCGAGTAGTCCCAACGGCGCCGAAAAGATGCATATAAATTGTGAATGAAGGTAAGCACACACACAACCACCAATACTCAACCAATGATAGCCTCAGGCTTCAAGACACCAGTCACCGATCGATCATGGCTATTACCCAACTCACTCATGTCCACCATGAGTACTAAACACAGGAACTTGTCCAAGTCCCAATGAAGTGCTAAACAACATCTTTAGAACTCAGTAGCTCATGATCACCATACTGCGGTATGTAGAGAATTCTTTATTGATCGTCCAATCAAGCAGTTCAAGACGTAGCCGTTGCTGCGACTTAGGCCACACTCATCGAAATCCCATAAAATAAGGTTTTCTAGAAGGGTAAGAGACTCTACAGCAATCCCCTAGTTGATAACTTTCTCAAATTCCTTATAGAACTTCGTTCCCTGAGTTAATACAAACCTGAAGTCAATCAAGACAGTAGGTTGCTGATCTTGGAACATCCATAACTTCCAACATACAACTCGAAATTGCTTGATATTACCCATTTTGGAAATCTAAGATCCTAGGCTACAACTCTCCAGTTAATCATTTCCTCAAATTCAATCATCTTGAAACTATAAAAATTCCATATACTCTTAGCATTACATTCCTTCATGCACTCGCTGCACTTTTCCATATCATAAAAAATTGCTCACTCATTAGAATCACTCGATCCTGAATTTTATGGAAAGGTGGGAGTGTCTACTACAACTTCCTAGTAGAACACATCCTCAGCTTCCATCACTAAAGTCCTCAAAAACACCAAATTCCATCAGGTGCATAAACATGGAAGAATTTGTTCTTCTAGGAAACACTGCCTTGACTAAGACTGGATCTGCCCCAGTCTTAGAAAAATCATAACTTTCGACCTATAAACTGTAATTACAAAATTCTAGATGCTTGGAAAGATAATACTCTCCACTACAATTCTCTAGTTGATCAATCTTCCAAATTCTTAATCCACAATTCCAAAATTACTCATCTTCACAGACTAGTCAATCTGAGTTAGGCTGGACCTGGTCTACTTTGAAATTCAATAAAAAATCAACCTTATGTCCAAAGCTCATGAAATTTGAGGTTCTTAAACTACACATATACCATTCCATTGTGTCCAAAATTTGCATCTATATTCATCTTACACAGAGTTATGACCCTTCAAACATATAATAAATTTCAGATGCTTCTTCAAACAGGGTCCATACCACTATATACGACTTATTTTTGAAACTTGATCAAATGCCTCCTAAAAATTATAAAATTTTAGAATCATCAAATATACTCATGCCAAGATTTACTGCAAAAGTTTCATAGTAATATCATACAAACACAAGTAGTTATGGCCATGTGAACTTCATTCTAAAAACAGTCAGCTTCAGTTCTAACATCCAGACCAGTCGTAGCTTACAAATTTTTTGAGGCATCAAATGACCTCAGGAAATTATGAAATTTAAGACTAAGGTTTTAGACACATACAAGAGTATCCACAAAAAATTTCAGCTCAAAATATTCATCCAATTTTGAGTTATGACTTGAGAAAGTCATAACAATTCTCACATAGTCAGCAGTTTTTTTGACCGCTTTCTGTCCGGAATTGGACTGTGTTTGGGCTACTAAATAGCTTCCAAATATTATGAAAAAATTCATGGGATCTCTAGATACATAGAACAACAAGCCCTAAAAATTTGGGTCCAAAATTCCCAACCGGATGAGAGTTAGAAATTCTCAAACTCACATACTCATATATGTTTTCAACACAAGCATCATGAAAGAGTTGTTCTACCATTCAAGTACCTTTTTCTTAGCATGCCACTGTCATACATGATAATCAAAATTTCTCCAACTACTACCATATGCTAAAAATCACATACTCATAAAGAAGACTAAATTTTTAGAGTTAAGAGAATCACCAACTTGTAGTTGCAAGAAAACTCCTTGTAACTTGGCTCCCTTCCTTTGCTCCTAGCACTTGTAGAACTTGTCTATCTCAAATCTCCTACTACTCTTCTCTTCTACTACACTTTTTATTCAAAAATACTTCACCATTTTCTTCTTCTCCTTCTCTACTTTTTTTTAAAGCAAAAACAAAAGTAGAAGAAGGGATGAGAACAGAGTGGAGTGGGGTATTTTATAGGAGATGGGGAGTTTGGGTTTGTGGAAGTGTGTAGATGAGATTGTTGCTGTTGATTTTGGTGTGGGAGCAAACAGATGAATGAGTTCTTTAAGGAAAATAGTAGAGCGAACCTATTGAGTTCGCCTTTGTGTTGACTCGTTCCTTGCCACAGCCACGAACCTGCACAAAGTTTGATACACCGGGATGGATCCCAGTGACGAACTCTCTGACGCTCTTGTCAATAATAAGGAAGATTAAAACAGATCTTTTGGTAGGCAAAGATTCATTACATTGTAAAGGTGGGGGAAGGGGGGTATTTATAGTCGCCTGAAGGATCCGTTTCGAGATAGGGAAAATTCTTTACTTCCCGGTGTGGATGGATAATAGGTGGTTAGAACCGCCTCTTAAGGATAATTACGAATCTGGATTCCTCTTTATCCTTCTAGATTGGTCTATAACGGGTTGATACCCGTATCCAGTAGGACAGATCCATTTACAGGTTACTGGGCTCCGAAGGAGAGACCCGATCCCATTTCGGACCCGTCTGTAAGTGAAATTATTGTTTTGCCCCTGTGAGCTTTAAGATCCGTGCCCAATTTGAACGACCCTGATTTAATTCCTTTTTTAGCCATATCACGAACCCCCCACTCCAAAACACTGTGTGTTACAGTCTTTGGGGAGTAGTTTAACTGTTCCAATGGCATACAGGACTTTATCGGAGTTCTTAAAGGGAGTTCGGATCTTGTTCGAGGAGTAACGATGTTTTTCTGGACTTGCAACATGCCCAATAATCATTCTTAGGTTCTTCCCGATTCTTTATGATTTTTCTCAATCTTTTAACTATTTTCGAATCATTTATTTAATTTCACGAAGCAATAATCTAGCTTCAAAGAGCACCAATTAATTATTCTAATTAATAATTATTTTTTCCCGGAGCTTTAAATATTCTCCCTAATTTTTAATTACTTTTTAGAATTCTTTTATTAATTTTTTTGAATTTTTAAATTATTTTTCACAATTTTTAAATAATTAATTTAAATTATAATTAAAATAAAAGAGAAATAATGACGTGGCGAGGTCTGGGACATCCATCGTGTCGCTGGCGCAAATTTCTGAGTGATCTGAGGGCGAATTAGCATTTTGCTGATGTGGCGCGATCAGGGCGGTCGGATATGGAGCGCACATCGGGAGGTAAAGCATTTCCCCCTATGAACAACTCGGTAGCTCGGATTTCAGGTCCGAGCTACGTGGCTCCATCTTGACGGTTGATCACGATCAGACAGGAATCACGAAGGATTAATTTTTTCCCTCATTCGTAGCTCGGTAGCTCGGATTTCAGATCCGAGCTATGTGGCACCATCTGGACGGTTGATCACAATCAGGCACGAATCACGAGGCACTAGTTTTTGCCAATTCGTAGCTCGGTACCTTGGTAGCTTGGATTGTAGATCAGGAGTACGTGGCAAGATCTGAGTCGCTTGATGAAGATCTGGCACAATCGTGAGGCAATTGTTTTCGCCAATTCACAGCTCGGTACCTCGGTAGCTTGGATTGTAGATCCGGAGTACATGGCAAGATCTGAGCCACTTGATGAAGATCTGGCACGAATTGTGAGGCGGTTGTTTTCGCCAATTCGCAGCTCGGTACCTCGGTAGCTCGGATTGTAGTTTCGGAGTACGTGGCAAGATCTGAGCCACTTGATAAAGATCTGACATGAATCGTGAGGTAGTTGTTTTCGTCAATTCACAGCTCGGTACCTCGGTAGCTCGGATTGTAGATCCGGAGTACGTGGCAAGATCTGAGCCGCTTGATGAAGATCTGGCACGAATTGTGAGGCGATTGTTTTCGCCAATTCGCAGCTTAGTACCTCGGTAGCTCAGATTGTAGATCCGGAGTACGTGGTAAGATCTGAGCCACTTGATGAAGATTTGGCACGAATCGTGAGGCGGTTGTTTTTTCCAATTCGCAGCTCGGTACCTCGGTAGCTCGGATTGTAGATCGGGAGTACGTGGCAAGCTCTGAGCCGCTTGATGAAAATCTGGCACGAATCGTGAGGTGCTAGTTTTTGCCTTTACAGATTCTGTCATTTAGCCTTCTGGTGGGCCTCCGTGGGGGTCCAAAATGCTCGAAAGCCCACGTTGTTGCCGCTAATTTCGGTGTGGGGGCAACCAGATGAATTTGTAAGTTCGAGAGGTATTGAATGGGTCAAACCTGACCACTTCCACCGTTGTGGGGTTGGCTTCTAGATGCTTCCATTGACCTGCACAAAGTTCGAAACACCGGGGTTGATCCCGGCGACGAACCTTCCAACGCTCTTGTCAGTACTCAGAAAAGAATATTAAAGAGTTAGGTAGGCAAAGAGTCATCACCTTGTAACGATAGGAGGTAGGAGGTTTTATAGTTGCCGTGGGGATCTGTTTCGAGATAAGAACAAATCTCTACTCCCCGGTGTGACTGGATAGAAGTGGTTAGAACCACCTCCTAGGGATAAGGACGAATCAAGATCTCCCCATATCCTTTGGAACTGGCTCTTAATGGGTTAGGACCCGTACCCAGTTGAACAAATCCGTTCATGGGTTATTGGGCCCTAGAGAAGAAACCCAGTTCCCATTTCGGACCCGTCTGTAGGTGAGATTACCGTTTTGCCCATGTGAACTTTAAGATTCGGGCCCGATTTGAATGGTTCCTATTTAATCCCATTTTTAGCCATATCACGAGCTCCCCACTCCTAAAGACTGTTAGCTACAGCCTTTTGGGAGTAGTTTTGCTGTTTCAATGGCATACAGGATTTTATCGGAGTTCTTTAAGGGGGTTTGAATCTTGTTCGAGGAGTAACGGTGTTTTTCTAAGCTGGTAACACGCCCAAGATTGTTCTTAGGCTCTTCTGGATTTTTGGTGATTTTTCTCGATTTTTACATTATTTTTCGAACCATTTATGTACGGCTTGGGGCGGAGCTTCGAAGAGAACGCCACAAGGGAGACTTTGGAGGTTGACGATACCATCTCTATACTCAACGAGGCAGACCTGGTATCAGTTTGGGAATGCTTTCAGATCCCCGAGGAGTTCGAGCTGATGCTGCCTGGGCCTGGAGTGAGGGCCAATTCACCGATGCCGGTGAATGTGCTTCTGGTCGGTCTACGCTTTAATATTCGGGGCATGGCTGCCACTCCACCCATTTGCTGTCGAGGTGCTGCGGTGGTTCCGGATCAGTCCAATTCATCTCATGCCAAATGGGTGGAGGGTGATCAACGGGTTCATTCTCCACTGTCAGGCGGCGGAGATCGAGCCAGATCTGAGAGTGCTTTGGACCCTATACCGACTTCACCAGCAGCAGAAGTCGGAGTTCAAGTTCTACCTGGCTCTAAGGCATGGCGCCCGACTCGTGAGCTGCCCCGACTCGATAAAGCACTGGAGGGACAAGTACTTTCTCATCCGGAGTCGAGAGCCGTGGAGCATCCCGACGACTTGGGTCGAAGAGGTGTCGAAGAGAGTGAAGGAGAGTCCGGTGCTTTACCCCAACGAAGAAGACAAGGTTCGGATTCTTCTTGCTTGGAAGAGAGATTGACAGCTTCCGGAGTACTAGGTCTCTGTCTTTAAGATTAGCGGTTCAGACTTTCTTATTGTAGGAATAGGTGATCATGCGTCGGTACATCTTCTATCTGGTGGAAGCTCTTTCGTGGATCTCATCGATGAGGTCCAAACTATTGCGAAGCTGGTTCGCATTCCACTCTTCATTGTTGGCGATCAATCGGGGCGAAGGTAGGCCAACCTCAAGGGGGATAATGGCTTCGAGCCATAAGTGAGATTGAAGGGGGACTCTCCTGTCGGAGTTCTCTTCGTGGTGCGGTAGCTCCATAGCACGTTGGGCAGCTGTTCGACCCATAATCCCTTGGTGGATTTATCGAGCCTCTTCTTCAGGACGGAGAGTATTTGTTGATTAGCATTCTCTGCTTGGCCGTTGGATTGAGGATGAGATATTGAGGAGAACCGCTGCTAGATGCCGAGGTCGGTGCAGAAGTTGCGAAAAGTTGCCCCTGCGAATTGGGTTCCGTTGTCGTTTACGAGGATACGGGGTACACCGAACCGACAAATAATGTTCTTCCAAAAGAACTTCTGAACCTTGTTCTCTATTTTTCTGACATTGAATACGATTTACCGATTTCTGGCTGAACGTATTGTCTGTATTCAAATCAGTTTTGAGTTATGATTTTGTGAAATACTATATGTCTTATATATAATCGCTGGATTTGTGTTGAAGTCTATTTTCCATATTCTTTGACGGATTCAGATTTGGATTTCTGTAGTAACGGGAATCACTGTTTTAGTACTGTACTGTCATGCTGTCCTGAATATGAACATACACTGTCTTGCTCGTTTATGTGACTGTATATCATCTATACATGTTTATTTGTTTTCCTGAACCAAATACTGATTATACCATGATAGTTTGACACTATTTTATGCACTATTATGTTGGTTGATAACCATAATAAAAGCGACCAAGCCGGGGTTTCTTAAGGGAAGATCTAGTAGTGGAAAATATGGAAACGTGTACATGGAAGGGAACTAGTGTTCCATACTATTACTGTTACTATTACTTTTACTGCTACTGTTACTGTTATTTCTACTGGTATTGCTACTGTTACTGATACCTAAGTACACTGCCCTATTATGGTCCACTGTGAAATCTAAAAGCGGAACTATTTGTTGTAGCAACCATGTGTTATATTTTGGGGCCCATGAAGTGCTACCTAGCTAGTAATACACACAAGACTGTAAGAACATAAGACTGATACTGTTAGACTGATACTGTTGGACTGATACTGTTATACTGTTACACTGATATACTGAGCTTACTGTTACTGGACACTGTTAGTTGCCATATGACACTATACTTGACACATTCATTTATACTGTTAGTATACCATGCTAGTTGACTTTGTTTTACTGATTCGTGCTAGTTATTACTGTTGATGCATTATACCATGCTATATTTATTTCCGCTGTCATTTTAGATTTGACTATTCCATGTACTTGTATCCTACATTATAAGTTGCCCGTAATTTGCATTGACGGGTACTTGTTTTCTCTTTCCTTCTCCTACAATTATCAATTGCAGATCAGGATGGTCAGCTGCCCGACGGCATTAGCAAAATAAGATATTAGTGCTGGATTTCTTGCTTATTAGTATTACTATTATTGTTGCTTTGAATAATGTATTTTGATTACTTGGATGATTACTTTGTATTTGGGCGATGTGACCCAGGATTTTGTCTTGTCCAGATCTGATTTATTTGAGATTAATACATTTTGTTTCAAGTAAATTCTGTTGGTTTATTAATTCAATTTTGCATGTGTGGTTGACTCTTTTGCTTCCGACTCTGATTATTTTGTGAGATATTGTAAAGATTCCTGAACAGCTTATGGATGATGCAAATCATTCGCTGGGTTGAGTCGCATATCCGTATTCCATATTCTTTTTGGGAAGCGGGGCATGACATGTACAATAATAACATTTTAAACGTTGGTATATGTTGCTGGCCAACCATCCTGTTCCACCAATGTTGGTGCGTCATCTTTGGGTAAATATCGCCGTTCAAGACATTTACATCCACATAAACTCATTTTGCAAGGCCGCCACAAATTTGAGGAAGTGTGAGAGGGACGACGCAAAATTGTAACTTCCAAGCCGATTTTTACGGAGTTGGTTTGATCGGTAAGGTGAAACAAGACTGAGCACTTCTTGCAGCCCTCGTCAAGCGATGGAGGCCAGAGACACTCTTTCCATCTACCAGTGGGGGAGATGACGATGACATTGCAAGATATCGCCATGATTTTTTGTCTATCAATATATGGGATGGTCATGACGGGTAATATGAATTTTCAGAACATAGAGTTGTGCAATGAACTCCTCGGTATAGGGTTTGAAGACGAGGAAGTGGATGATAACTCTATTTTTGTCGGAAAATCAATCCGACTGTCATGGTTGAAGAATAATTTTGAAGGGAAATTGACCGATGAATTGAGCGACTACGACATGCAGTGTTACAGTAGGACATATATTCTAACTGTGTTTGGAGGTGTTCTCTTGACTAACTCCACCGGAGATACCGTCCCTTTTATATATCTGCGATTGCTCGCCGACCTAAGCTTAGCCGTCCGGTATAGTTGGGGAAGTTGCACATTAGCCACCTAGTACATGTCATTGTGTCCAGTTGCTCTCGATGGAGTTGGGATGACTGGGCCGATGGTCTTGCTTCAGATTTGGGAATAGGAACGTATACACTTGGATCGTCCCTGTATTACGAGACCCACGGAGGGTTGGGTGGCCTCTGCACCCATCGTTGAGATGCGACCACCTTTAAGTGTGTATTGGGCCGATAGACGAAGCTACAAAAACAAACCAAAAGGAGTTCTAACATACAACATAGACGAGCTCGACCAACTGCTAGATGAATTGGTAATTTGGGAGTCAAATACCCCTGAGCGCGTGAAAATACTACCACCAGTGTGTACGGCTAGTTCGCAGTTGTGGTTGACGCTGGTAGCACTTGTCAACTTTGGTATGGTGGAGCATCATTGGCTGGATGGAGTCCTTCGCCAATTTGGGTTGGAGCAAAAAGTTCTCATCAAACGCTGGTACAACACTGAGTTACACGTCATTAGAGGTACAAGTCGTAAGCCCAATCATAGCTGGGTGGATTTCCACCGTAGTTATGTAGCAATTTGGAATGAGCAAAAGTTTGAAATGGTATTTGATGATGTCAAACCATACGATGGCACTTCAATTATAACGTACATGACTTGGTACTGGGAAATAACATGTTTGTACATATCTCTGAAGACTGAAGGACTAGTTGGCATTCAAGTACCAATTTCGGAGAGAGAGATGGGGGGGGAACCACTACCGGCGTATTCTGCATCACAACCCATGTACCAACCGAATGCATCATCATATCGGTTGTTGGTAAGTCAAATTTGTTTGAAATAATTTTTTCGTATTCAAATTAATTGTTTTTAAAATGATGATTTCGTCATGGAATTGTGCTACCATATTTTCATCTTTATTGTAGATTGATAATACATGGGATATGGCAAAGGAATGTGCACATGTACTTAAGAGCAATGCCGCCCCGAACATGAAATTTTTCGCTCAGAAGATGCTTACTTCATGCTGGGGCTCACTAGAAGAGGTAGGAAGTGGCAAACGACTGACCTGTTATTTAAATACGAACGTATGTTCACAACGCCGTAAGAGCGTGATTAATAGGTCATCTCGCTCAGGGCAACAACGGTTACACGAACCTCCACCACAAGAAGAAGAGCATCAAGAAGAGGACGAAGAAAAATACCAAGAAGTGCAAGAAGAAGATACCAACCCTTCACAAGTAACCCAAGTTGGGCGTACTCGGCGACAACTTACTCAGAAGAGGCGAGCGCCACAACACTACACACAGGGGTAGGTTAAGTGTTTATTGATTCGTGTTGTATGTGAAACTTAGTATTATTTTATAAAATGGAAATGTTAATTTTTTTATGTTAGTTAAGTTTACAAACTGTTGCTCTTATTGAAGTTGATTATATTGTTATTGTTGTTAGTTTTTATGTGCCCCGAAGTGATTGTAAAGCTATTGTTGTTAGTGAAGTAAAGTTACTTTTGTGGATATTGTTGCTGATGTGATACAAGTGTAGCAGCTTCAGCTACTATTGATGCCTTTGGGTTTTTTTCAATGAAGTATGAATACAAAAGAATTGTTCTCTGACTTGATATGCCTATTTTATAACAACCGAAGCTGTTGTCCAGGACAACGACCTACTATAACCTAGGTCGTCATTGGAGACAACGACTTTAGTTGATATGAAATTTTTTGTTTAAGTTGCCTTGCTCTTTGACTTGAACACTAGCCATTTGTATGTTGTTGAGGTATAACTAAAGTCGTTGTCGAATACAATGACCTCCTTTTTAACCTTGGTCGTCGTTGGAGACAACGACATTAGTTAATTCTCCTTCTTCATTTCTATGTTCACCTCATCTCCCATTTTACAACTTTCTCTTCTGTCTCTACGAACATAGTTTCTTGAACTCTATACCAAAGACATCTATAATCTTGTTTCTCATCTTTATATTTTATTAATTTCATTTTTAGCAGTAAAAACTGTTTGATTCAGAGATAAAAAAAGAATAATTTATTGAATTATTGGATGGATTATAACTGAGTACAATGACTCCTATATATAGGAGGGAACCTAATACTAAACTGATACATAATCCGATATGGGACTAAATATATAATGAAATATCTAACACATCTTCTCAACTCACGGTGGGTTGAAAGTTCCTACCATGTAACAAAATCTCTGAACAGTGTGGGATTTGGAAAAGAAGCATGCTGTCTGCTATGAAGATGTAACAGAATGATGGAAAATGGTCCCTGCTTCAAAATGCTCACGGACATAGTGGCAATCTATCTCTATGTGCTTTGTTTGCTCATGAAAGACCGGGTTGTTTGCAATGTGCAATGCATTCCGGTTATCACAATGAAGGGGAGTAGCTCCTATGAGAGTGACAGCAATATCTGATAACAGCCAACGAACATGAACAATCTCTCTAGTAGTAGTTGTCATTGCTCTGTACTCAGCTTCAGTGGAAGAATATGCAACAACTGCCTGTTCCTTGCTTCACCATGAGATCAGCAAATCACCAAGAAATAGACAAAAGCCTATGGTAGATCATGACATCAACGCAGTACACTCAAACCTACCAACCTATTACCTGTCCTTTTTCGAAATGCTATGATGGGTAATTCAGAGAATTGATCGAATCCGGAAGCAGTTTTTATGGAAGGGGTGCAAGCCCTGATAGTAGGGGTTATCACCTCATCAGATGGGAAAAGACATGCATGAAGAGGATACAGAGAGGTATCAACATAATTGACCTTAGAGATATGAATCTCGCCCTTCTGGGTAAGTGGTGGTGAAAAATCTTCCACCCCAACGGAGAGGGAAGGCAGGATTTCGTTCAGGCATATTTGCATGGGAACGAAACGAGGAATCTGGGCTTCAAGGTGGGCCCACATGTATCCTGGTTCTGGAGAGGTATTGCTAAAGCCTATGAAACCTTTAATATCTGTGTGACGGCTTATATTGGAAATGGTAAACTTACCAGATTCTGGTGGGATAAGTGGTGTGGTGACCACACACTTAAAAAGCTATTTCCTGATCTATATCTACAAGCGTCTCAATTGCACTGTACGGTGGCCGCAGTCTGGAAAAGAAGATCCTGGAAACCAATCTTTAAGCATCCTCTGGATTCGGGCTCTCAACTCAGGCTCAGGGAGCTACAGGCCCATATTGCTAACTCGGGAAATAGATGCTCTCAGGGGCCAGACTGGAAGTCTTGGGGTCCTGAAAAGAACGACACATTCACTATTCGCTCCCTTTATAATCATATTCATTTCTGGGGTTACCACCCGAATTGGGCGAGTATTATCTTGAAGACAAAACTGCACTGAAAATTAAAATATTCATTGGGCTGGTTTTCAACAACGCAATTCTGACTAGAGAGAATCTGGCTAAACGCCAAATGAACATTGATTCTGCATGTGGGTTCTGCAATGCTGTGACCGAGACTCGAGACCATCTTTTTATGGAATGTCCCAGGAGCAAAGCGGTCCTAGTCGAGGTACTCAGTGCCCTGGGTACTTTCGAATATCGTGATATGTATGAGGAGCTGTGGGTAGGTTCCAAGTTCGCTATTAAGAGACGTTCTGGTTTATCGCTATCGCCGCTACTACCTGGGTCCTTTGTCTAGATAGGAATAACTGTTACTTTTGGGGGACTAATAATAGTATTTCTGGTAATTTGACTCACATTATGCATTTTATTTATTTTTGGGCTACTGCCTCTGCTACAGGTCCCCGAGGGAGGATTGCCAGTGTGTTCTCGGTGGAGGAGTATGACGACAATGAAGTGGAGATTGGGCTGACAATCGACTGAGAGACGAGGTTGTTATGCTATTACGACCCTTTACTGCTTATTGATCTCCACCACCCCAGGGTTTTGTTGGGGGAAGTTTAGATGATGTGTTGTACTTCTGATAGATGACTGATGTTTTGTTCTATCACTTTTGTCCCTCCCCATGTTAGGGAGGAAGTATGTTTTCTTTGTATGTGTTGTAGGACCTTGTACTTTGCTCAGTACTCTGAGTTTGTTTTATTAACTCCTTATTAATGAAACAGGGTGGTCATACTCCACCTTTTCCTTAAAATAAAAATAAAAATTAAAAAATTAAAAACATGTGGTAGATCGTTTGGTAGTAGGGTCACACACCCAGTCTGAATCAGAATATTCACCGAGCTTTAGTTTGGATGTAGAAGGCATGAATAACGAGCCAGTGATAATGCCTTGAAAATATCTGATGATCCGAAGAAGAGCACTGTAGTGAACAGATGTAGGAGCATAAACAAACTGACTAACAACACTGACTGCATGAGCAATATCGGGTTTGGTCATGCATAAGTAGACAAGCTATCCAACAATCTGTCTGTATCTAGTAGGATCAGGAAGGAGCTCACCATCTGTATGACGAAGCTTTATATGAAGCTCTAAGGGAGTATCAACTGACCGACTGTCAGAGAGACATGCAATGGAGATAATATCTGATGTGTATTTCTGTTGAGAAATGAGTATGCCCTAAGATCCATGGGCAATATCTAAACCCAGGAAGTAGCATAGTCTACCAAGATCTGTCATATGGAACTGCTAGTGATCGTAGTTTTGGCTGGATGCAATGCCTGCGGAGTCATCCCCAATAATAATCATATCATCAATATATAATAATAGAAGTACTCTTCCCTGCCGTGATGACCGCATAAACATAGAGTTGTCCTGTGAACTCTAAATGAAACCAGCCTGGGTGATGACATGGCGAAAACACTCAAACTAGACTCAAGGGGACTGTTTCAGGCCATATATAGTACGACGGAGACGACAAACATGAAGAGGAAGAGTGGTAAGGCCAGAAGAAGGATGCATGTAAACAGCCTCAGATAATGTACCATGAAGGAATGCATTCTTCATGTCCATCTGGTAGAACGACCACTAACGAAAGGAGGCAATGACAAGGAGGGTGCGAACTGTAGAAAGTCTCATCATAATCAATGTCATGTTCCTGAGCAAATCCTCGTGCAACTAGACGAGCCTTGTGCCACTCAATGGAGCCATCAGGTCGATATTTGACCTTGAAGATCCACTTACAGCTAACAGGCTGAACGCCCACAGGCAGTGGAAAAACATCCCAAGTGACAGTCTGATCAAATGCACGGAACTCCTCTGCAATAGCTTCTCTCCACTCGGGAAATTGAATAGCTTATTGATAGGTTCTGTGCTCACATGTGGAGTGTATAGCAGTGAGACATACATGAAACTGTAGTGAGTATAAGGCAAGGGTGGCAAAACCAAACTGGTGAGAGGGACCAGTGGCATCAGGTGTGTAACAGGGCAGTGGGATGCCTGAGGTAAAACATGTAGACTGACAAACCAGTGGTGCACGGGCAGTGAGTGGGGGTGAGATAGATGGAGTGGATGCATGCAGCTGTGGGGAGGTAGGTGGTGATGGTGCAGGATGTTGTGTGGATGCAGGAGGTGTCTCCGTAAGAGGAATAATAGGTGGAACGTTAGTATAAGATGAGATAGGAGCCAAAGGAGTGGCATCATATGGAATGCGTGCAGGTAGGGCCGATGAGATAGGTCAAACTACAGGGGAATCGAGAAAACTAGCATCCTCAAGAGAAGTCAACTAGTATGGAGAGTCTTCCACAAAGGAGACATGTCGGGAAATGCGAACATGACCCGCCATGGGATCAAAACAACAATATCCTTTTATGTTCAGGACTGGAACCTGGATGAACACACTTAGTAGCTCGAGCGGTGAGCTTCGAGCGCACAGTAGGAGGGAGAAGGACATAACATGTGCACCCAAAAGTACGGAGCATACTGTAATCCGACAGTGAGAGACGCAGAGCCTCATGAGGTGATGTGCCAGATAGGGCAGACGAGGGAATGATATTAATGAGACTGATTGACGCCATGACAGTTCCAGCCCATAAAGAACGAGGAACAGAAGAGGATAGTAGAAGAGTGCGAGCCATCTCAAGGATGTGACGATGCTTGCGATCAGCTGTCATGACTTTTGAACTGTGAGGTGCTCATCGTTGTTGTCCCCTTCCCCGTCTGTGACTGCGAGGTGCCTATCGTCGTTGTCATCGCCGCCCCAATTGCACCAATTGTGCTCAGAGGAACGGCGCCCACCCTCTGCCAAGGGGTGTCAACCCCTTCCCTGGCCTCGAGTGCTCCGGCACCGTCGTCGCTGTCGGCCCCTTCGTTTGCCGCTTCAGGTTCGGCAATCAAGTAACAAAAACCTTTTCTCTCTCTCTCTCTCTCTCTCTCTCTCTCTCTCTCTCTCTCTCTCTCTCTCTCTTTTGCACAAATCTCAAAGCAAAAATTGAGAACTTTTGATTACTGTTGTAACACCCCACAAAATTGAGTTATGACAATTTTGTCCACGGGTGTTACGCACATATATTTTGTACTGTGACGAGTAGTATCTGTAACGTATTTTAAAATAAATGTTTTCTACGTATTTTTGTATTTTGATTCTTATATATATATATATATATATATATATATATATATATATATATATATATATATATATATATATATTACTTTAGGGTTCAAAAGTATATGTATCCCCTACTCTTTGAAACTGTCAAGAATTGTATGATATATTTTACTGTTTATAAGGCTTTTCATATGCTGTATCGTTCCGAAGACGTGCCGTAGGCACGTGCCCACGGCCAAACCTAGTACATATACATCCATTAAACTATTAAACTGACCTAAATTTATATATTTTTGTACCTTTTTTTTGACGAAGATGATTAATATCTTACTGAACATGTTTGATTAAATCAGGCTTTTCTCCATCAGTCGGTGGAGATGGACTTTCACGCTATCGTACAGATTTCCATGAAATAGAGGTGTGTATAAACCAGTCATGCATACACATTTTAGTTTTAGTTATGTATTAACATCCTTCGTCCTTGCAGCAAATTGGCTGTGGTAACTTCAGCAATGTTTTCAAGGTTTTGAAAAGAATAGATGGCTGTATGTATGCAGTGAAACATAGCATCAGGCAATTGCGACATGACAATGAAAGGTTAGATATAGTCTTTGCTTTTATTTATGATTATTAGATATGAAGAACATTCACTCCCTTAAATTGCTTTGTTAGATTATAGCCAGGGGAGACTTCCATGAGATATTGTAACTATTCATCCAAATTTGACCTGGATCTTAGGGTACAGATCCCTCAAAATAGATATGTTTCTTACTGGACCTAGTTATGGATCAGTTAACGATCCTGACCTAATGACCGATAATCTTTAGTATGCCTAGTTATATAATTCAAATGACTCAAATTTGAATACTTCAGCACATATAATTTATACCCAATTATCCAATTTAAAAAAAACCATATAGGAAGGAAATGCAACGTTGAGATAAATTTACTATGTATACTTGTTGATGTTATATGCTGTTCATTTTTTAAATTCTTCTTGTTAAAAAGATGAAGAAATTGTTGTGCGCCAATACGAATTACCAATGCGGAATACGAATTAACCAACAATCGAAAAGAGAAGAAACAGCGAAAGAAAAACAGAAAAGCAAGCAAACACAAGAACACAAGATTTACGTGGTTCGGCAAAACAATGCCTACATCCACAAGGGGCGGTTGGGATTCTTTACTATGATCTCCAATGGGTAAACAAAGCCTTTACAAGAGATGACGGCTGCAAAATCCGAATAAGGTGTTACACTTTACAAAACCCTAACGGGTGTATTTATAGGGAAACTATTGGGCCTTTCGAATTGGGCCGAATCTGGATCCAAAACCCGCCGACAGTCGACTGGTCTTCATACCAGTCGACTGATAATTCCTTCGGGGTAGTCGACTGACTCCCACATACAGTCGACTGCTGCTGCTGTATTCTCAGTCTTCGAAAACTCCTCTCTGGACAGTCGACTGCTCCTCCATCCAGTCGACTGAAGCTCTGAAACTTTCGAACACTGCAGATACCAAATACCAGAATCGAGCCATTATCCTACAATCTCCACCTTGGATCTTCCAAGTAGCCCAAGCAATCTCCACAAATACTCCAAAACAAATGCTCATCACCAAATGCAACAAACGAACCCAAACTCCACCTTAGTATGATATCACATACTAAACAAACCAATAGCAAAGTACCATCCCAGTCGCCCATGCCAAATCATCAAACATGCAAAATATTAGCCAGGTTCATGCAATGCTTGAACTTGGCTGCCCCAACAATTTTGGTCAACATATCAGCAGGATTATCAGCTGTCCCAATCTTCACTAGAAGAATATCACCATCCTTTATCAAATCACGCACAAAATGATAACGGACATCAATATGTTTGGTTCTCGAATGATGAACTTGGTTCTTCGCTAAATGAATAGCACTCTGACTGTCACAGTGTACCTCCACCTTCTCCCGATGAATCCCCAAGCTCTTCAAAAGTCCATGAACCCAAATGGCTTCCTTCATGGCCTCAGCAACTGCCATGTATTCAGCCTCAGTTGTAGACAAAGCTACAGTGGACTGCAAATTGGACCTCCAACTTATAGGTGCTCTAGCCATCCTAAACAAATAGCCTGTAGTAGACCGCCTCTTATCTAAATCACCTGCATAGTCAGAATCCACATAACCCACCAATAACCTGCTAATATTGTCATCCCTTTCAAACTTCAAACCCACATCTGTGGTGCCACTTATGTACCTTAGAATCCACTTTGCCGCTTGCCAATGCTCTCTGCCTGGATCATGCATATATCGACTAACCATACTCACCGCCTGAGAGATGTCTGGTCGAGTACAAACCATGGCATACATCAAACTGCCAACCACACTAGTGTAAGGTACATTAGCCATATACTGTCTCTCCTCATCTGAACTTGGAGACTGAGAAGCACTAATTCTGAAATGAGTGGCTAAGGGTGTACTGACTGGTTTAGTTTTCTCATCTATACCAAACCGTTTCAGCACCTTCAAAAGATATTGCTTCTGTGTCAAACTCACTGTGCCCTTTGCCCTGTCTCTAGCTATCTCCATCCCAAGTATCTTCTTGGCTTCACCAAGATCCTTCATCTCGAATTCAGAACTCAACTGATTCTTCAAATTTTGAATCTCCTTAGCATTCTTAGAGGCAATCAACATGTCATCCACATATAATAACAGATATATGAAAGAGCCATCCTGCAATTTCCTGAAGTAGACGCAATGATCATACTCACTTCTGGAATATCCCTGCACCTTCATAAACTGATCAAACCTCAAATACCACTGCCTTGGAGATTGCTTCAACCCATAGAGAGACTTCTTCAATCTGCAAACAAAACCTTCCTTCCCAGCAATTTTGAACCCATCTGGCTGCGACATATAAATTTCTTCATCTAGATCCCCATGTAAGAATGCAGTCTTCACATCCATCTGTGTCAATTCAAGATCAAACTGTGCTACCAATGCCAACAAAATCCGAATAGAAGGATGCTTCACAACCGGAGAGAACACTTCATTATAGTCAATCCCTTCCTGTTGAGCATACCCCTTTGCAACTAGTCTAGCCTTGAACCGAACACTGCCTTTTGGACCTTCTTTCTTCGTATACACCCACTTGCAACCAATTGCTTTCTTCCCCTTTGGTAGTTGCACTAGATCCCAAGTCTTATTCTTATGAAGAGAGTTCATCTCTTCATCCATAGCAACTTTCCAATCTACATTTTCAGAACTTCTAGTAGCTTCTTTGAAGTTGGAGGGAACTTCATCATCCACAATGGGAAGAGCAAATGCAACTGTATCTGTAAAGCGAGACGGTCGTTTGATATCTCTTCTTTGCCTTCTTACTGCAATTGATTCTTCCTGCTGGATAGGAACTTCTTCGTCATTCTCAGTATCAACCACATCATCTTTATCTTGGACAGGAACAGGATTTTCAACTGAAAAATTTTCTAACTCCACCTGTTGGAGAACTCTCCTACCAGTCGACTGGTAATTGCCAACAGTCGACTGTCCCGAGCTCCCACACTTCTGCTGCTCCTGAAGACCAGTCGACTGAGGGCATACACCAGTCGACTGCCCCGAGATTCTGCTACTCCCCTGTTGGAAACTGTCCCACTCTTCTGCTGCTCACCAGTCGACTGTCCTATACCACCAGTCGACTGTCCCGAGCTGATCATGCTGGTCTCATCAAAAGTGACATCCCTGCTGATTACTAACTTTTTCTGTTCTGGACACCACAACCTGTAACCTTTGACACCAGTACTAAAACCAACAAATATAGCCTTCTTGGCTCTTGCATCAAGTTTAGTTTCAGTTACATGAAAATAAGCAGGACAACCAAATATATGCAAAAAACTATAATCAGATGCAAGTTTACCACTCCATACCTCAATAGGCGTTTTGCCTTCAAGTGCTGCTGATGGTAAACGATTGACAATGTGGCTCGCATATATAACAGCTTCTGCCCAAAATGTCTTCTTCAACCCAGACTGTGCTAACATGCATCTCACCTTCTCCAATAAGGTTCTATTCATCCTTTCTGCAACCCCATTTTGCTGTGGAGTCTTCCTAACTGTGAAGTGCCTCTGGATCCCTTCATCTTCACACAACTTCAGAAACGGATCATTCTTGTATTCCCCTCCATTATCTGACCTCAGAACCTTAATCTTCCTACCAGTCTGATTTTCAACTTTCTTCTTCCAACTTGTGAACAATGCCAAAACTTCATCTTTGTGCTTCATGGTATATACCCAAACTCGTCTGGAGTAATCATCCACAAATGTAACAAACCAGTGTCTACCACTCATAGAAGGTGTCTGAGTAGGGCCCCAAACATTTGTGTGCACATAATCGAGGATACCCTTTGTCTGATGTACAGCTGTACCAAATTTCACCCTGGTCTGCTTACCTAACACACAATGTTCACAAAATTCCAACTTGCACCCTTTAGCATCTTTAAGCAACCCTTGCTTCACAAGCCCCTGCAAGGCCTTATCTCCTGCATGCCCGAGTCGCATATGCCACAACCTAGTAGAGTCGGGAACAACCTGTTTAGGCCTTTCAGTTACACTGGCAGCCTGACCCAAATATGTTTTTCCCTGCAAGAAAAACAAGTTCCTTTTTCTTTGCCCTTTCATCACCACAAGTGATCCACTAGTCACTTTCAGAACGCCACCTTCACTAGCAAATCTCATTTCACTGGCCTCCAAAACACCAAGTGAAATTAAATTCTTCTTCAAATCTGGAACATACCATACATCTGAAAGCTCCCTAATAAGACCATCGTGCATTAGCAATTCAATCTTCCCGACTCCTACCTTCTTACAAGGTGTATCATTTCCCATCAAAACTACACCACCATCCATATACTCCAAAGAAGTAAACCACTCCTTTTTCCAAGACATATGATAGGAGGCTGCTGTATCAAGAAACCATACTTCTTGATAAAGTGAGGGACTAGAAGCAAGTGCAAAAGAAAAGTCATCGCCACTATCTGCATTATCAACAGTCACATTTGCAGTCGAATTTCCCTTATTTCGTAGCTTTGGACAATCCTTTTTCCAATGCCCCCTTTCATGACAGAAAGCACATTCATCTTTGGCCGGTATTTTCCTGTCCTTCGAAACTCCTCTCGATTTGGAACGAGATTTGTTTCCCTTTTTCCCAGATTTGGACTCAGATCTGGTCTCAGTCCTGCCCCTTACAATCAATGCTTCAGAAGTTTCTCTATCAACCATTTTATCCCTTCTCCTAGTTTCATTATTCAACAGAGCATTTGCCACATCTTCATATTTCACAGTATCCTTTCCATATATCAAAGTTGTTGCTAAATGATCATAACTTTCGGGTAATGAATTCAACAGAATTAGGGCTTTATCTTCATCTTTAATTTGCTCATCCAAATTTAACAAATCAGCCAATAATTTATTAAATGATTCAACATGAGCATTCATAGACATACCTTCCATATAGGTGAAACGAAAAAGCCTCTTCTTCAAATACAGCCGATTCTCCAAACTTTTCCTCATGTATTTGTCTTCGAGTTTCTTCCACAACACCGCAGCAATGGTATCCCTCATCAAATCATACTTCTGAGCTTTTGCAATAAAGAGCCGAATAGTCCCACACGCAACTCGATTCAACTTCTTCCAATCTGCTTCGGACATATCCTTTGGTTTTTCTTTCTCCAAAGCAACATCTTGTTCTTGTTGAACAAGAACATCCAACACCTCACATTGCCACATCCCGAAATTGTTTGTCCCATCAAATTTTTCAACTTCAAATTTTGCGTTGTGAATCGTTGTTCTGGACGAACTTAATCCCACAACATTCTTGGTTGCATCTGCTTCATCCGCCATCTCCCTCTAGGTCGAACCAACAGCTCTGATACCACTTGTTGTGCGCCAATACGAATTACCAATGCGGAATACGAATTAACCAACAATCGAAAAGAGAAGAAACAGCGAAAGAAAAACAGAAAAGCAAGCAAACACAAGAACACAAGATTTACGTGGTTCGGCAAAACAATGCCTACATCCACAAGGGGCGGTTGGGATTCTTTACTATGATCTCCAATGGGCAAACAAAGCCTTTACAAGAGATGACGGCTGCAAAATCCGAATAAGGTGTTACACTTTACAAAACCCTAACGGGTGTATT
Organism: Hemerocallis citrina; assembly: GCA_017893485.1. NCBI lineage: Eukaryota > Viridiplantae > Streptophyta > Magnoliopsida > Asparagales > Asphodelaceae > Hemerocallis > Hemerocallis citrina. The sequence goes on from CM030358.1 coordinate 63,489,764, forward strand.
TATAGGGAAACTATTGGGCCTTTCGAATTGGGCCGAATCTGGATCCAAAACCCGCCGACAGTCGACTGGTCTTCATACCAGTCGACTGATAATTCCTTCGGGGTAGTCGACTGACTCCCACATACAGTCGACTGCTGCTGCTGTATTCTCAGTCTTCGAAAACTCCTCTCTGGACAGTCGACTGCTCCTCCATCCAGTCGACTGAAGCTCTGAAACTTTCGAACACTGCAGATACCAAATACCAGAATCGAGCCATTATCCTACAATTTTGTGGTTGACTATTAAAATGAATTTTCTGTATTTCAACATGGTCAACTTCATGTTTCTTGGATTGTACTTACCACTCTTTCTGATCAATTTTGTAGTAATTGTACTAGTACTTCTCATAGTTGTTTAAAAATTAACGGATTATAAATTTAAAAAATAACAATAAAATTGGCCAATCCCTAACCTGAACCCAAATCCTAAAATTTAGTGGGTTTGCATTCCAAAGTGGATATTACTGACTCTAACACATTGCTAAAGATAGATGAATAATTCAGTTATTGTAATTTCGGTTTAATCTTACAGGAGGCAGGCACTAATGGAAGTACAAGCTCTTGCAGCTTTAGGGTCTCATGAAAACATTGTAGGATACTTCACTTCATGGTTTGAGAATGAGCAACTGTATATTCAGATGGAGCTCTGTCAGCAAAGCCTATCCACCATCAGAGGTCATGTACCCAATGGTGGGGAAATATTTGAAATGTTATATCAGGTACGACACTCATTCTGTTCTTTCCTGTAGTTAATTAGTTTCTGGCATTTAAGTTATCATTTTCCAGGTAAAAGATTCTTATATTGTTAAGGTTTACTAATTCATCTGAGCTTCCTCATTAGTGATAATATAGATCTATGGTAGAAACCTTAGGTGATGCTAAAATAAGTCAGGTAGAGTAGCGGATAAGGCTGAAGTGATGCAGAGATAACAGTTTCCGTTGGCCATGGTGCCTACTCTTACAAAATAATCCATTTTCTTTCTCTTTTGCTTTTATACACAGTAGCAGTAAGCAGATGCATCCTTGGTGTTTGCTTTAAATTTATTCCATTATTTTGATGATAGAAAGAAGGTTGGAATCCTGAAAAGCATGATTTTGATTATGTATTTGTTTGCACCAACTTTCAATAGTTTTTACTATTATATGCTTTATTATGTTTGATTTATTGTTTCTTTTTTCCCCTCGGCTTTAGTAAGAGCCTGCTCTTTAACCTTGCCTATTTGATTCACATATGATACACATTTTAATTCTAATACATCAGTATATTTTTTCAACTTAAGAGTTGGGCATGTCTGTAACTGCAATCTCTCTATATGGTCGGTCCCTAAGCTGACTCAGTGATTTTAAAATTACTTTGAACTAGTTAAATTTGGGCTGACCTACCTATGTAGAGAAAAGGGGTAGTTGCCTCCCACAAGTTTTGGAAAAGATATTGGATGCTACATGTGTCATACAAGTGAAATACTATTTGAAGAGAACATTCACTCCTTTAAATTTAAGCCCAACTGATGTGGAGAAAAAACCCATCTCATTTATAGTGCAATATCTTACTGTAGCTTACTAAAATTGATGATAAATTTGAAATATTTTTTAGTTAGGAAAAACAAATCGATGTATCATGAATGTCCTTTGACCTCCTGATCTGGTTACAGATAGCTAAGGCATTGAGATTTATGCATGAACGAGGTATTGCCCATTTGGATGTAAAACCTGAGAATATTTATGTAAAAGATGGTATCTACAAGCTCGGTGATTTCGGATGTGCAACCTTAATTGATCGGAGTTTGCCAATTGAGGATGGTGATTCGCGCTACATGCCTCGGGAAATATTGAATGACAACTATGAGTACCTTGATAAAGTTGATATATTCTCTTTGGGAGCAACTACTTATGAGCTCGTTAAATATTCTCCACTGCCTGATTCTGGTCCTCAGTTCAGTAATCTCAGGGAGGGGAAGATCTCATTGCTCCCTGGGGTTTCCATGCAATTCCAGAGCTTGCTCAGGGTATTTCCTTACTGTATAGTTTATCTTGGTTTCAATAACTTTGCTTTGAAAAAAATGTTTTCTATGTTCTTCATTTCTCTTCTGGTCCTACTGATAAGTTAAATGAAATGAGAACTAAAAGAAAGCATTGATGCTGAGAATACCTCGCTCATCTCTGAGCCTTTAATTTCCCATCAAAATGGGGTTGTTTATGGAGCCAAAACTCCACAACCAAAAAAATGATAAAATTATTGACCGGTTGTCATCCCATGTCAGTCTTTGCTAATTCAACACAAAATTCTTTGCCAAGGAAACTACCGACGAGGAAGGAACTTTCCATTATTATGAATTAGTAGCTGAATTCTCCAAATTCTTGTAGACTGCAGGAAATCAAAGATGATGATAGATTTGCTATTGAATATTACAGTTTAGCTCTTAAGTGATCGATAAAGCAAACTGATTTTATTGATTTGCTTTGTGTAAGAGTTGCTTGAATTTATGATAAAACTGATTATATATATATAAAAAAGTAAGATAGTAAGATCATATATAAAATTTAAGCCGAGCAAATTTCTTGTAAAAATCTTTTTGCTGAATGAAAAGGGTTTGACAAACCAATCCCAAATAAGTGAAATTAAGAAGAAAAAAAATGATACTGTTTCTTGCGCACTACAATATATATGGGCTAATCTTCATTTCATAATGTACTAGCTATTGAAAAATCTTAGATCAAATGCCCCTCTATATTCCCATTATATTTTCTCTAAATTTCTTTCCTGACATTTCTAAACAAAAATCGAAAAAAAACTAAAGATAATAAAAGCTGAAATCTCCTGTAGAGATGGAAAAGTAAGGATTAATTGATTCTAACATGGTATTTAGAATTGTTTCAACAATCATTGTAAGATCAATCTTAATCAGTGACTAGCTCAGCTTTGCATTCGTTTTGTCTTGTTTTGTTTTCTGGCTTCAATTTGTTTCATTTTAGGCAATGATGGATCCTGATCCTAAGAGGAGGCCATCTGCAAAGGAAGTGATGGAGAACCCCATCCTTGAACGGGCATGCGAAGTCTCAAACAAGACTCCACATTCTGTACAAACCAAATATTAGCCGAATTGGCTTGAATCTGGAGAAGCTATCTCAGTGCAAATTTTAGACCAACTTTTGGGTTTTGTCTCTTTTGCTGATTCCCTTGTATGGGAGGAAATAGTTGTATCTTCTTTGCACCATACCTCAAATTTTGTAAAGAAGCCTTGACATATAAAAGGTTTTTGAGGACATATGGGCACAAAATCAGACCTTGAACTTCTTATGAACCCTTCTAAAAGAATTATTCATCTGAGTAATTATGTTAGTCTATATAGTTTTGTCAATATATTATGGAAATCATCTCTACTAGTTGTATATTACAACTAGTTATACCTTTGGTGAGCTCTGTCTGTATACAATACTACCCTTTTTTATGTGCATGTGCTGTGGCAGTGCTCGTCTTCTCTTTCGGGTGCTTCAAGTTTGTAAAGTACATGCAATGCATTTGCAGAGAGCAACCTAGTTCTACAACATTGTTCATTCAGTTGATTTGCACAATGTTCAGATAATGCATCAAATCTCGACAGGTATTTACTGTGACCTTCAAGGCTTCAACCGAGATTCAACCATGGAATGCATTAGATTCTTTGAAGAACTTGAAGAATCAATATAAAAAAAACATACTGAAAGGCAAAACAGATAGGGTGCTGCGCTAAAAAAAAAGGCACTCCCTAAGATAACTGAACAAAACCGATAATAACAAAATTGGACTTCAAGAATTATGCAGATATATACAAAATTGGACTTCAAGAATTATGCAGATAGATAGATATATATATATATATATATATATATATATATATATATATATATATATATATAGGGCTATCTTCCATTGCAAACGCAAATGTCGTGCGAACTCGTACACACCACTTAACCCGTCATTGGGAATGACGGGTTAAGGCAAAACACATAACCCGTCATCACCAATGACGGGTTATGTGTTTTGCCTTAACCCGTCATTCCCAATGACGGGTTAAGTGGTTCGCACGTTCGCAACTGCTACAGTAGCGTTTGCAACGGAAGAAGCCTCATATATATATATATATATATATATATATATATATATATATATATATATGGGTGTTGTTCGGTTGCAAACGGGCCGGAACGGGTTGGTTCGCACGGACCCGTGCGAACTTCGATCTGGACCGTTGGATCGAAGAAGATCCAACGGTCCAGATTTTTTTCCATAAAATCTTGCCTTAACCCGTTCTTGCCAACGACGGGTTAAGGCAAAATTTAATTAAAAAAATTGGCCTTAACCCGTTCTTGGGAATAACGGGTTAAGGCTATATTTTTCATTTTCGTCGACATACAGTTCGTCTTCTTTCTTCCGCTCTCTTCTTCTTTCTTCGACGAAAATAAACCCAAACGACGGAAAAAAGAAAAAAACCCTAGTTCCGACGCTCGAAACCCTCGATCTCCCTCTTCTCTCCCAACTCCGAAGATCGGAACCCTCGAACTCCGACGATCGAAACCCTAGATTCTCTTCCCCTCTTCGGTACGAAATCGGAACCCTAGTTCTCTTCCAAAACCCATTGCTTGGCTCGATTTCGCCCTATTCCGTAAGGTATAAACTATTTCTTTAACCCAATAATCTACATTTGTATTTTTTTTTGAATTTGTGTGTAGTAATTTATTTAGAAATTGGGAAAAAATTTAAATGCGTTAGTAGATTTTGGATGTAGATTCGGGTTGACCTTAAGTATATTCAATTTCCGAATTACGTTGCTTGCATTAGTAACTAGTAGAATTAGAATTGTATATACGAAATTAGTTATAAACTTTTCAGTGCGGTTATGGTTGAAAACCCTGCAAACGACCGTAAAAAAATACGAAACTTTCCGAGTAGGTTCGTCTCACGTAGTACAAGCCAAACCCACTTGTAGAAGCGAGTGTCGACTCATGGTTCGAGAGTTACGGCCGCGTATTGCTTTCGGTTGGAAAAAACCAAGTATAGCGGTGCACGGCCGTATATCGCAAACCGTGACTCAAAACACGCTTCTACAAGTTCGGGTGGCTTGCCCTACGTGAATTCGACAAAGTCGGAAAGTTTTAAAATTTTCGGATGCCGTTTGTGCGGTTTTCTCAACTTTCTCGCATTATAAGTTTCAGACTTAGAATTCTTTAAGTGCGGGTAGATTAGAAAACCCTCCAAACGGCCTCCAAAAAATACGAAACTTTGCGATTTGGTTGGTGACACGTACGAGAAGTGACCCGAAGTTGTAGAAGTGAATTTCGACTCACGGTTCGAGAGATACGGCCGCGTATCGGTTTTGGTTGGAAAAAAACAACTAAAGCCGGTACACGGCCGTATCTCCCGAACCGTGAGTCGAAACTCGCTTCTACAAGTTCGGGTGGCTTGCCCTACGTGAATCCGACCTAGTCGGAAAGATTTATAATTTTCGGGTACCGTTTGGGCGGTTTTCTCAACTTTCTTGCACTACAAGTTTTAGACTTAGAATTTTCTAAGTGCGGGTAGATTAGAAAACCCTTCAAACGGCCTCCAAAAAATACGAAACTTTGCGAATTGGTTGGTGTCACCTAAGGGAACCCAAACGAACTTGTAGAAGTGAGTTTCGACTCACGGTTCGAGAGATACGGTCGCGTATCGCTTTCGGTTGAAAAAAACTATTATAAAGCGGTATACGGTCGTATCTCGCAAACCGTGAGTCGAAACTCGCTTCTACAAGTTCGGGTTGCTTGCCCTACGTGAACCCGACCAACTCTGAAAGTTTTAAAATTTTCGGATGCCGTTTGTGCGGTTTTCTCAACTTCCTCGCATTACAAGTTTAAGCCTTAGAATTTTCTTAGTGCGGGTAGCTTAGAAAACCCTTCAAACGGCCTACCAAAAATACGAAACTTTGCGATTTGGTTGGTGTCACCTACGAGAAGTGAACCGAAGTTGTAGTAGTGAATTTCGACTCACGGTCCGAGAGATACGGCCGCGTATCGGTTTTGGTTGGAAAAAAACAACTAAAGCCGGTACACGGCCATGTCTCGCAAACCGTGAGTCGAAACTCGTTTTTACAAGTTTGGGTGACTTGCCCTACGTGAATCCGGCCTAGTCGAAAAGTTTCTTAATTTTCGGGTGCCGTTTGCGCGGTTTTCTCAACTTCCCCGCACTACAAGTTTTAAACTTAGAAATTTCTAAGTGCGGGTAGATTAGAAAACCCTTCAAACGCCCTCCAAAAAATACGAAACTTTGCGGGTAGGTTGGTGTCCCCTATGAGAAGCCCCCCAAACTTGTAGAAGTGATTTTCGACTCCCGATTCGAGAGATACGGCCGCGTATCGCTTTCGGTTGAAAAAAACTATTATAAAGCGGTATACGGTCGTATCTTGCAAACCGTGAGTCGAAACTCCCTTCTACAAGTTCGGGTGGCTTGCCCTACGTGAATTCCACCTAGATGGAAATTTTTATAATTTTCGGATGCCGTTTGTGCAGTTTTGCTCTATTTCCTCGCATTTTAAGTTTTAGAATTAGAATTTTCTAAGTGCGGGCCGTTTATAAAACACTTCAAACCACCTCCAATTAGTACGAAACTTTTCTCCTTTTCAAGTTGTGGTGGCTTGCGCACTTATAAAAACACCAAATACAGCGGTTTAGTACCCCTAACTATTCTCCTCTTCACCGTTTCTTAGGTATGGACAGTTTCGAAGGAAGTTCTGTTGCCGGGGATAAATTTGTTCGTGCACAACCACTTAGCGAGTATCTTCCTCATGTTGACGAGCACCTAAAACCGAATATTGGTATGACATTTCCCACCCTGATGCGGAAAAATTTTATTCATCATATTGCAAATGTGCGGGATTCGCTATGCGTAAGGGTGGAAATAAATATAAGGGAAACGATGTAGTGGATAAATCATACGTCTGTAATAAAGCCGGGGAGTCACCGAATAGCTATAATGAAACCAGACGAGGTACAACTTCTAGAACGGGTTGCAAAGCTTTTGTCCGTGTGAAAATAAACCCACATAGTACTTCACAAAGTAATACGTGGATTATTTATTCGTTAAATGAAGCACACAATCACGAATTTACTTCACCCGGTAGACGTCACTTGCTACCTCGAAACCGTGAATTGACTAAGACAGTTAAAAATGTAATTGGTCAACTTACCGAAGCTAATGTCCCTGTATGCAAACAAATGCTATTCTTTGAAGGTGCAAGTGGCGGTAATGAGAAAATTGGATTCACCGAAACCGATGTAAGAAATCTCAGGAGAGACGAGATGGAAGGTTTAAAAGGTCACGACAGACAAATGCTACTTGAGTTTTTTGAATCGAAAAAGGCGACCGATCCCTTATTCTATTTTGATTACCAATGTGACCCCGAAGGGCGATTGACACATTGTGTGTGGGTGGACGGTATCGCCAGAAATAATTACAAAGTATTTGCGGATGTTTCTGCTTTGACGCTACCTACAACACAAACCGATACGAGATGTTGTTTGTACCATTTGTTGGATTCAACCATCATTGGCAATCAATATTCCTAGGTTGTGGGTTCATCCCCAATGAGACGGCATCCTCATTTGAGTGGTTCTTTGAAAAGTGGCGTGCTGCAATGACATGTGATCCGATCAACATCGTGACAGATGAGGATCGCGGGATAACTTCTGCAATTTCCAAAGTTTTCCCAATCACGTCACATAGATATTGCATTTGGCATATTTTGGATAAGCTACCGCATGAAGTTCGAATGTCGAATAACGTTGATGAGTTCAGGGATGCTTTGAAGACTATTATTTATACGGCAGAATTTAAAACAGAATTCGAACAGAAGTGGAAAAATTTGATCTGTCAGTACAAATTAGAAAATAACAAATGGTTGAAGGAAAAATTTGAGATCCGTGAAAAATGGGCCCCTGTGTATGCAAGAGACTCATTTTGGGGGGGCATGTTGAGTACCCAACGTAGCGAATTGCTACATTCATCCTTGAAGCACCATACTCATAAAAAGTACTCACTACATGAATTTGCTATCATCTTTGACCGACTCTTAGTAAAACAAAGACACGATGAACTTAAAGAAACACATCGTAATCGCGAGGAGCGGCCAAAATTGAAGACCGAGTGGGCATTGGAGTCACAAATGGCAGGGACATACACTTTGAAGATTTTCTACAAATTTCAACAAGAAGTGGTCAAAAGCTTATTACTTAATGTGAGTTTAATTGCGAGTATGGATACACTGGATAGTGCAGCTTATTCTGTAACAGTTTGTGGAAATTCAGAACCGGAGAGGGTGATTTCTTATTGTAAAATCAGTAAAATTGCTAAATGCCCTTGTTCCATGTACTACTTCGTAGGCATTCCCTGCAAACATCTACTTGCAGTATTCGGTTCACAGATCACACCGCACTACCTGAACAATATATTTGTAGGCGATGGACCAGGGATCAAATGAGGAGAAGCAGTATACCGGTGGGCAATAATATGGGCGACAATTTTGCTTCGCGTTATTGTGAACTTAGTATGCACTCAAGACATATGGTCGATCTTGGTTGTTCTTCAGAGCGAGGATACAAGTACATGCTCGACCACATGCTGAAGGGAATTGAAGGCTTTGCTAAGATTGATCCAGTGAACAGCACACCACACGAAGGTAGCGCACAACCTGAGAGTGGTGGACAAGCACATACACATGCACATGTAGGTGACCCTGTACAGTGCACCACAAAGGGTAGGCCTAAAGGAAAACGGTTGAAGTCGGTAAGAGAATGTCAAAAAATGAAGAGGCCAAGACTTTGCAGGACATGTCTTCGTGTCGTAGGTCACGATTCACGGAATTGCCCAAAAAATTTAGCAAGGTATTATATCAGAGATTTTGTATTTGTTAATTGAACTCAAACTTTGTTATTTTTGGTCAGTACTAACTCATTCTTCCTTCTTTTTTTAGTGGATCGGTGGGCAATGAAGAAGCTCCAAACGCGGTAGAGAGTGATGATGACGAAGGCGAAGGTTCGTGCTAAGGGGGCTTTAAGAAATTTATTAATATGTATGTCATGTCAAAATTTCAAAATAATCACCGAATAATTGCCAAATTTTATATTGATTCGTGCCGATTTTTATGAATTTCGACTGGATTGTTAACCTTTTTTTTTTTCTTCCCTGGTATAGGTCCGGAATGAAACAAGTATAACGCGCCCAAATGGAAAGACGCAATGCATTGAAAATTTGTGTTATTTTTGATTTGTATATATGTGTGGATAATTGCCGTGTGCTTGTTTGGTACAAGTAAATTAATGATGTTTTTAATTATAATGTAATTTCTGTACGTCAGTTTATTTTGTGTATTTGTGAACAAAGTTATATTACTATGCATTTTGACCAGGCAATTTGGTTGTGAATGCTTATTGCAGTCGAAAAATGTAAAATTGGTAGATGTATACAATTTGGGGAACTCGTTCTGTTTGGGAATTTTGTGTTAAGGAAAATTGTCTGCCTGCTAATGTGAACAGTTTTTTATTTGTGTTGGCGATTGTGTATTTCGTGCATAACCAATACTGCACCTGTAAGTTCGGCCAATATCTCTTTTCTTAACCCGTTCTTGACGATAACGGTTTAATACAATCTAACCCGTTATCAGAAATAACGGGTTACGGAGATAGATATTGGCAGTACTTTGGTTCAATACTTCACATACGGTGGTTTTAGTTCGGCCAATATCTCTCTACTTAACCCGTTCTTGGCGTTAACGGTTTAATACAATCTAATCCGTTATCAGCAATAACGGGCTAAGGAGCTAGATATTGGCGGTACTTTGGTTCCATACTACACATATAGGGATTTAGTTCGGCCAATATCTCTCTACTTAAGCCGTTCTTGGCGGTAACGGTTTTATACAATCTAACTCGTTATTAGCAATAACGGGCTAAGGAGACAGGTATTGGCAGTACTTCGGTTCAATACTTCACATATAGGGGTGTTAGATCGGCCAATATCTCTCTACTTAATCCGTTATTGGGAATAACGGATTATGTTACGAATTCCTTACATTGCTTTCAACTTCGTGCTATCTTCTGGCCCTGATACATATACATATTTGTGCATTCTCCGCTTAAAAATATTATCAGAATAACTTTCACGGGTGTTGGACATATCTTCTTTTGTTGATACACTAGGATTGCCCGTGGGACGTGCCTACGACACGTATTCGGGACTGCATATAAATTTCTAAAAAAAATTGAAACCAAAAAGGTGGGTGTAAACAAAAAAGGTGGGTGTTTAAAATGTTTTTCTAATACGACGTCTTTAAAATGTTTCATACGGCATGTTATTGTTATTGTTAATTATTTTATCTTCGACTTGCAGTTTTGAACAATAGGTTAATTCTTTTCTTATTATCCATCTTTGGTACGTCCACTTTAATTTTTAGCATTGTAAAATAATAATATGGCACCGATTTTTCTTCTTTTTAGCTACAAAATGGTGATGGTATTAAGGTACTTCGAGCTGTTGTGCACTATTAATTCTGTGTTAACTGGATTCAGCATATCCAGATTTTCTCAATTTGGTGTGCTCTAGCCTTCTGGTCCTGCCTAATCCTTCCCGAGTCCCCTCTCCCATACATTGTGGAGTATGTGGAGGAAAAAAATAAGTTTGGAACTGCAAATAAATATACTTGCTTAGTTTTCACTTTTAATATTTCATTTGATAGTTGTTCAGGTGGGTGGTAGACCATGGTTGTAATTTTTTTGGTTATACTGGTGTTTTTCATATAGGAAAGTTACCGTTTGACACATTTTAGAAGCAAGACTAAAACTGAGTGGTTCCAAACGAAATAAATACTGTGTAATTGGCATCCAGATGATTGGTAGTAAACTTGCATGGTTAGTGATGGTAACTATCTAGTTGATGTTATCCAATCTTAAATTTTAAATGTAGGTACACACAGTCAGAATTCAAGTGTTGTGTGAATGCATTACTATGTAATTTGCTTTCAAGATGATGTTAGTAAACTGTCAATGTTAGTGATGATATTCAAGCTCAATTTTTAAATCGATATTCAATTCTCACTGTCATTGTTAGTCATAGCACCAAGGTTGGCCTTTATGTTTTACACAAAGTAAATTCACTTTTCTCCTTGCAACTCATATTAGTCCTGTGTGAATTCTGTTCGCTGTGCCATTTTGGAAATACTGACTCTGTTACGGAATTTATCTATTGTTCTACCATCTAATATGATGGTTGGCACTTCTCTTATTGCTTGAATTATTCATAAAATTTATCTTTCATTATTCATAAAATTTATATACCATTACCTTCACTTAAATTTATATACCATTACCTTCACTTAAATTTATATACCATTACCATTACCTTCACTTAAATACGTGCCGTACGCACGTTTACCTTCACTTAAATTTATATACCATTACCATTACCTTCACTTAAATACGTGCCGTACGCACGTCCCACGGGCAATCCTAGTCCTCACATACAATCCAGAAAACTCATTCTCACAATCTCTTAAAAGTTCACAATTTCACAATTCTACAAAATGTACCACCTACAAAATATTCAAGCTTCAAGTGTACCACCTACAAAATCTTCAAGCTTCAAGCCTTCACTGAACCTACAAAATCTTCAAGCTTCAAGATACAAAATCTTCATCTTCACTGAACCTACAAAATCTTCATCTTGAAGCTACAAAATCTACAAAATCTTCAAGCTTCAATCCAGAAAGCTTCAAGCTTCAAGTGTACCACCTACAAAATCTTCACTGAACCTACAAAATGTTCACAATTTCACAATCTCAAGTATTAGGAAAACATAATAGATTTTAAAAAATTTTGACAGAACCTCCCCTAAAATATTAGCCCTTTTACAGAAATTCCTTACGGAATTCTGCTAACAATTAAATATATGACATCACACGCAATAAATATAAATCCTCCCCAGGCTCAACCGAGCAACATCACACAGGCAACATATATATATGGCTCTGGGGGAAAAAATCAGAATATAATGCAAGATACAAAATAAAAACCAAAAATTCTTTTGAAAATGTAATAATTTTTTTGAAAAACCTTTGAAAAACATTTAAAAAACCAAACACAGAACCCAATACTCCACAAAATTGCGGGTACGGGTATTAACATAACTATATTATATCATTATTATATACAGTTACTTACATCATCTCCAAAAATGCTAAATATTACAATTTTTACAACCTCCACCATACTAAACACCAACCAACTGAATGAAAAAAAAAATTACATGGTTGTAGAAGAACACAATGGTTGAAGTCTTCAAAATAGAACACAATGGTTGAAGTAAACATTAAAATGAGAGAAACTTATTATTATATCAAGTGTTGTAGATTTTATTTTTAAAAAAAGAAGATACTTACATGGCCATATATAGTGATGTCATCCATTGCTGTTCTTTAATTGGAGCAATTGACCTGTATATAAAGGAGGGAAAACATATTAACTAACCAATTGAAGTTCTTTAATTGGAGCAATTGACGTTCTAATTATTTTAACAAACCAATCAAGAAAACGTATTAACTACTATTAATTACTATGATCTATCTTCTTTGATGATTAACTACAATGAGATATGGTGTAAAATTGTGTAGCTATTTCAGTTTCAGAAGTGTTATAGAGAAAGATGGAGCTATAGAGAAAGATGGGAAGAAGCGGTAAGAGAGTAAAATTGTGTAGCTATTTCAGTTTCAGAAGTGAATCTGACAGTCAGGAGTTTTTCAAAGATCACTTTCTTTTAAGGAAAGTATGTAAATGCGAAGAATTCAAAGGACAGATTTGAAAATATAAATCATTTTAGGGGAGTGTGTAAGAACCCTTTTAAGTATAATGGAAATAATATGCAAAAGAAGCACAGTGAGCATTGGATTGAATTTCGGGCACGGTAACATAGTTAACTGAAGTCTATCATAAGGCAATCTCAAATGAGACCAAAGAACTGCTTTGTTATTAATACCATCATACTATTTTCTTCTAAGTATCCATGTTACCTAGTTCATATCTAAAATTTAAATTTAGTTAATCAACCTTAAAGTAAAACTCTTCTATCTCAGAAACTGGATCTAAAAAACATTTGCAATTGACAATTCTCACCTTTTTGAAGAGAAAAACTAAGGTGTGCAGACAGCTCCAAATGCACGTGCAACTTCTTGAGACTGAATGAGAAGGATAGTTAAGGTAAATAACTTCATTTTTCAACATGTATGACATTATGAATAGTTAAGTTTTAACGATAAGTTTGTGAATAGAAGAAATATTGAAGATAGGTTCTGAGCATATTAAAACTGTATGACATTATGAAAATGAAATGCGTAGTAATTTGATTAGGAATCTCATGCATAACTTATATCTTCTAATGAAAACTGAATCTCATGCAAACAGATAGCAAGTTTCAATTTTGAGATTACTTATTTAGACATGTAAAGAAAGATTCTTAAAAATAAAAATTAAACAAAACATCCAAATAGAAACAGAGATATGGTAGAAGTGACAATACTAAAAAACAAATGTAGTGAGATCAGGGTAAGCCTTATATTGACCTAGAAAACAAATACCTAAAATGCAAATCAAATGCCTTATCTTCTCCATGAGTACCGAGTTGCATATCAATTTAGTGTTGGCTTATCTCTAAATTTTCCTTCATGAAAGTATAGGTTGAGCATAAAAAAGAAACATCCTAAAATCCAGTAACATCATCAACTTTTGCCATAATATCCTAAAAAAAATCCAGTAACATCCTAGACTTCAACTTTTGTTGTGCAGTGTGTTCCCCATCAGTTATTTATAAAATATCTACAATCATAAATAGACATCCCGATATATAACACAACACCGACATCTAACATTTGAAACCAGTGTAAGTTGTACTACTTTATTTTGTTGATTTTTCAATAATGAAGCGACGACGCTATCATCTTTTTTATCAAAAAAAAAAAAAAATTTTGAAACCATGCCTCTTGCATATGCCATAATCTAGTGCTTGAAACAGACATGTATAATCTAAGTCTGGTTTCTCTTTAGACTACATCTGTGGTGTACCATAATTAAACTTCCTTACCCAAAGGAAAAAAAGAAAAAGGAATAAAATAACTTATTTTTCAAAGGATATTTGAAGGCTACTTTTGTCTAAGATCAATTTTTAAAGGCAGTATCTCCCAGGTATTAAATGTTTTTTTTGTTTCCCACTAATACCAAGGTGTATTACAGCTATATACTGACCAAGAACGCCAAAGTCCAGAACAATTTAAGTTAATCACTTAGTTGAAAGTGAAGATAATATCAGATCCACTAACCAATATAGCAAGGGAGCATTAATAAAATAACTTATCATCAGCAGCTTAATTTTGTAGGCGATTAGCTAAATAATGAGGAAGTATAGAGGAGATTTATTACTCACAGAGAGGGTGAGCAGCTGTATTCTGGGATTTTTACTTCCTAATCGCTTCTTCAATACCTTGAGAAGCAAATAAAAAATGGTTAAAAAGGGCAAATCAAGCAGATATAGAATTATTTATCGGATAATAGTAATGTACATAGCATAAAAAGATGAAACGAAAGCAAACGATATCGAAAATGAAAATCATTCCAATATAGAATTCACTTGGGAAGCTAAAGTAATTAAATTATGAAGTAGTCGATGTTTGAAGCAACAAAACCAACATGTCGATCGTCTACTATCTGACAACATACTTGAGCATACAAATGAAAATGAAAATCCAGTGTATAAATAATCCAGTGTATAAATAATCCTAAGGTTGAGCAAAATTGAGCATACAAATGAGCAAGAGGTGAAATCCAGTGTAACATCCTAAGGTTGAGCAACGTACATCCAGTGTAAAATCCTAAGGTTGAGCAAAATTGAGCATACAAAATTGAGCATACAAATGTAACATCCAGTGTAAAATCCAGTGTAACATCCTAAGGTTGAGCAAAATTGAGCATACAAATGAAAATCCAGTGTATAAATAATCAAAACACCATCAAAATTAACTTCACCCAATCCACTGGAATTTCCTTCCGATACCCAATCAAGAATACAACTGGAGCTAAAAAAAACTTCACCCCTCAAAAAAAGACTACATCTGTTGTGAGGTGAAATCGATGGAGAGATTTTGTATACCTGAGAGGTGAAATCAATGCTTGAGGCGACGGGTCTGTGCTTGAAGCGACGGGAAATCGATCGGCTTGTGATGGGTCTGTGCTTGGCTGTCGATGCTTGAGACGGGAAATCGATCGGCTTGTGACTGTCGACGCAGAGACGGCGGCGGTGGGAAGCGACGATCGGGAGGTGGGCTGATCGGGAGGTGGGGGGTGCTGATCGGAAGGGAGGAAGGAGGGAGAGAGTGAGAGCGGCGATGGCGATGGGTCTGTGCTTGAAGCGACGGGAAATCGAGAGCGGTGAGAGCGGCGATGGCGATCGGCTTGTGATGGGTCTGTCGGGTGGAGGTGAGAGGTCGGGTGGAGGTGAGAGATCGGGAAGAGGGAGAGAGTGAGAGAGCAGGAGAAATAGAGAGAGAACGGGGAGATAGGGAGAAGGAGACAGTGAGAGAGAGAGAGTGGGCGGGAGAAAGAGGGAGATAAGGAGTTTTTTTTGTTTTAATGGAAAAAAGAGAGAGAGTGTGTGTGTATTTGAATTTGGGGAGTTTGAAATTTGGGCGGAAAAATATGTTTTGTGAGAGTAGATCTGGTCCATTGATTTTGGGATAGATTGAATGTGAGCCACCTGATAGCCAGCGGCCCTCCCTACCGCTTGAGAGAAACCGAGCATGCACTTGTACCCCCTGCATACAAGACCCGTTCTCTACTGTTATACAGAATGTAAAAATCCTCTGCTTTCGTTGGCCGGAGTAGTAGTGGGTGTAACCGTATATTCAAAGTACTTAACGACTTCTTGACATGCACTCCTCATAATCGTGATATTTATGGCACGATTGTGAGGTGTGCATGCCAAGAAGTCGAAAAGTACCATGAATACACCGTGACACCCACCACTACTCCGTCCGGCAAAAGCAGAGAATTCTTACATTCTGTGTAACAATAGAGAACGAATGTGTATGAAAGGCGTACAAATGCTACTTATGCTAACACATGTAAAAGCTAACAAATTAGAAGAATAAGAGAAACACTGTGGAAAAATAGGTAGAGCCGGCAGGAAGTCTCTAATCTTGAGCTTTGTCTTCTACAACTTCAGCTTCAGCTTCAGCTTTGTCTTCCCTATTGGGAAGAAAAGATGGGTCTTGAAGAGAAGAGGAGAACATTGATTACACCTGGTTGCAAACAGTTAGAAGAGAAGAGGAGACCACTTATGAAGAATGAGGAGACTCCATTTGAGTTCTCCGAATAGAAGGAGAGGAGACTCCTCCCTGAAGAGAAGAAGATCAAAGGTCCCTCATATAGATGGCTAACAAAATTAAGTGGGGAGCATGATAGGACCAAAGATTGTAGAGAGGGCTGTTGCTAAATAGAGAATGGATCAGCACAAAACGGATGATGATGGTTGGATTAAACATAAATAAAAGTTCACAAGATGAAATTACCTGTTAGTCAACGAAGTTCTGATACATTATTTGAAAAACGAGCAGTAAGGACAACAATTGTCCCCACCAAATTGATACACATCTCAACTTGTACAGTGTCTGTAAATTAGCCCTGGTTAACCCGTTATTGGTGATAACGGGTTAAATACAACTAACCCGTTCTGGGCAACGACGGATTAAGTACTTGTGAACTTCTGCCCATATACTTTAACTTAACCTGTCAGGATACTGGAACTCCACAACCGAAAAGTTCACAAGAGGTGCAGCCGTCAACCAAAGGGATCTGTCCAGGCAGACTGGAGGAACGCGTTGCAACCTGTCGACCGAGTACGGTTCCCAGTTGACGAACTCGTCCCGCATGTTGTCCAACTCATCTCTGTAGTAGGTCAGTGAATGGCGTGGGTTATCGGCCCACGTGTGTCGGCCGGCCCAATATGCTCCTACAGGAGGTAACAACTCTGCTGCCCCTGGGTCGGCCAAAAATTCCGGTATAGGCTTAGTAATACGGGGACGTCCGATGTGGATGCGTTCCCAACTCCATATCTGCATCAGCACCATTGGGCCACCCATCTGTATGCCACCTAAAGAACATGTGCACAAACTCCTGTATAGTAGCGCCAGTGCCGCACTCCCCCAACTATAGCGACCCGCATACCGGAAATCCTCCAACAACCGTAGGTACATCAGCGGCACGGTTGATCCGGATGAGTTCGGGAAGATAAGTCCCCCTATCAAACTAAAAATGTATGCACGTGCATAGTATATCAGGTCATCCTCACCCGAGTCAGGGTTCAAATATCCCTCCTCGAACTGGTATTTTAACCAGGTGATGTAAATTGATTTACCCTCGAAAGCGTCATCCATCACTTCTTCCTCCGCCTTTTCTTTCGCAGCTTCTATTTGTTCGTTCAATACATCTTCATCAGAATCTGCGGGGGTATTTTCGGAGATATTTTTTTCGGCCTCCTCTTGCATTTCAAGAACTACCAACTGCAGGTCGATACCGAGTAAGTTCCGAACAACTTCAACTCGATCGAAGTCCATGTTCCCCGTCACGGCAACCCCATCGATTGGTAGTCCTGTTATCATTGCCACATCCTGCAGGGTCACAGTCATCTCACCCACAGGCAGGTGGAATGTGTGGGTCTCCGGCCTCCATCGCTCGACTAGAGCTGTGAGGAGTGGCCGGTCTAGCTTCACAGAGTGAATGAATCTTGCTCCGTAGAAACTGGCCTCTACCACATACGGCGTGATACGTTCATCCCAAGGAAGAACCGTGTGCTTCCGGAAATTTAGTTTTTTATCGGACCCATTCCACACGGCTTCCGATCGGTGTTTGGGTTGCAGGGTCAGTACGCTTGTGTCCACGGGTCCGGGTGATGTAACCGAGGACGACGGACCTGCCTCAGCCGATGTGGATTGACGGCCACCAACCTACACGAATAAATATAACAAATGTTATTATTGAGATAATGTTACATGTTTGTATTTAAAACCAATAATAGTAATCGATCTTACCTCAGTAGTTGGTGCGCCACTAGTGTTACCGGACTCGATTCTCGGTTGCCTTGTTCTAGCCATTTAGCTACCCGTCTGTAAAAAATTAAAATGTTGTTGATAAAGATGACAACAAAACAAACATACCCAGATTATACTGAAAAACGCACGAATGAAAACAAAAAAATCTATAAAACTTTCCGACTATGTCGGATTCACGTAGGGCAAGCGACCCCAACTTGTACAAGTGAGTTTCGACTCATGGTTTGCGAGATACGACCGTAGACCGCTAATTAGGTTGTTTTCCAACCTTCAAACGATACGCGGCCGTATCTCTCGGACCGTGAGTCGAAATTCACTTCTACAACTTCGGGTCACTTCTCATAGGTAACACCAATCAACTCGCCAAATTTCGTATTTTTTGGAGGTGGTTCGAAGTGTTTTTCTAATCGGTCCGTTTTTTAAAAAATTCTATGTCAAAAACTTCTCACTTGAGCAATTGACGCAATACCGCGCAAACGGCATCCGAAAATTTTAAAACTTTCCGACTTGGTCGAATTCACGTAGGGCAAGCCCCCCGCACTTGTAGAAGCGACTTTCGAGTCACGGTTCGCGAGATACGGCCATCTACCGCTTTACTTGGACAGTTTCCAACTGTAAGCGATACGCAGCCGTATCTCATGAACCGTGAGTCGAAACTCACTTCTACAAGTTGGTTTGGCTTCTCGTAGGTGACACCAACCAAATCGCAAAGTTTCGTATTTTTGGGAGGTCGTTTGGAGGGTTTTCTAACCTACCCGCACTTAGAAAATTCTAAGTCTAAAACTTGTAATGCGAGGAAGTTGAGAAAACCGCGCAAACGGCACCCGAAAATTATAAATCTTTACGACTAGGTCGGATTCACGTAGGGCAAGCCACCCGAACTTGTAGAAGCGAGTTTCGACTCACGGTTCGGGAGATACGGGCCGTGTACCGGCTTTAGTTGTTTTTTTTAAACCAAAACCGATACGCGGCCGTATCTCTCGGACCGTGAGTCGAAATTCACTTCTACAACTTCGGGTCACTTCTCGTAGGTGACACCAACCAAATCGCAAAGTTTCGTATTTTTGGGAGGCCGTTTGGAGGTTTTTCTAATCTACCCGCACTTAGAAAATTCTAAGTCCAAAACTTATAATGCGAGGAAGTTGAGAAAACCGCACAAACGGCATCCGAAAATTTTAAAACTTTCGGAGTTGGTCGGGTTCACGTAGAGAAAGCCACCCGAACTTGTAGAAGCGAGTTTCGACTCACGGTTTGCGAGATACGGCCGTCTACCGCTTTACTCGTTTTTTTCCCAACCGTAAGCGGTACGCGGCCGTATCTCTCGAACCGTGAGTCGAAATTCACTTCTACAAGTTGGTTTGGCTTATCGTAGGTGACACCAACCAACTCGCACGGTTTCGTATTTTTTGGAGGTCGTTTGAAGGGTTTTCTAATCTACCCGCACTTAGAAAATTCTAAGTCTAAAACTTGTAGTGCGGGAAAGTTGAGAAAACCACTCAAACGGCACCCGAAAATTATAAATCTTTCCGACTAGGTCGGATTCACGTAGGGCAAGCCACCCGAACTTGTAGAAGCGAGTTTCGACTCACGGTTCGGAAGAGACGGCCGTGTACCGGCTTTAGTTGTTTTTTTCAAACCAAAACCGATACACGGCCGTATCTCTCGGACCGTGAGTCGAAATTCACTTCTACAACTTTGGGTCACTTCTCGTAGGTGACACCAACCAAATCGCAAAGTTTCGTATTTTTTGGAGGCCGTTTGCAGGGTTTTCTAATCTACCCGCACTTAGAAAATTCTAAGTCCAAAACTTATAATGCGAGGAAGTTGAGAAAACCGCACAAACGGCATCCGAAAATTTTAAAACTTTCGGAGTTGGTCAGGTGCACGTAGGGCAAGCCCCCATAACTTGTAGAAGCGAGTTTCGACTCACGGTTTGCGAGATACGGCCGTCTACCGCTTTACTCGTTTTTTTCCCAACCGTAAGCGGTACGCGGCCGTATCTCTCGAACCGTGAGTCGAAACTCACTTCTACAAGTTGGTTTGGCTTATCGTAGGTGACACCAACCAACTCGCACGGTTTCGTATTTTTTGGAGGTCGTTTGAAGGGTTTTCTAATCTAATCTAACCGCACTTACAAAATTCTAAGTCGAAAAACTATCATGCGAAGAAGTTGAGCAAAACCACACAAACGACCTCCAAAAAATACGAAACTTTCCGACTTGGTCGAATTCATGTACGGCAAGCCACCTGAACTTGTAGAAGCGAGTTTCGAGTCACGGTTTGCGATATACGGCCGTGCACCGCTATACTTGTTTTTTTCTAACCCAAAGCGATACGCGGCCGTATCTCTCGAACCGTGAGTCGAAACTCGCTTCTACAAGTTGGTGTGGCTTGTACTACGTGAGACGAACCTACTCGGAAAGTTTCGTATTTTTTTACGGTCGTTCGCAGGGTTTTTAACCATAACCGCACTGAAAATTCTAACTAATTTCCTATAAACAATTCTAATTCTACAAGATACTAATGCAGGAAACATAATTCGGCAATTGAATATACTTGAGGTCAACCCGATTCTACATCTAAAATCTACTAATGCATTTTAAATTTTTTCCCAATTTCTAAATAAATTACTACACACAAATTCAACAAAAAAAATACAAATGTAGATTATTGGGTTCAAGAAATAGTGTATACCTTACGGAATAGGTCCAAATCAAGCCAAGCAATCGGTTTTCGAAGAGAACTAGGGTTCCGATTTCGTATCTAGGGTTCCGAAGAGGGGAAGAGAAGCTAGGGTTTCGATCGTCGGAGTTAGAGGGTTTCAATCTTCGGAGTTGGGAGAGAAGAGGGAGTTCTAGGGTTTCGATCGTCGGAGCTAGGTTTTTTTAGGGTTTTTTTTCCGTCGTTTGGGTTTGTTTTCGTCGAGGAAAGAAGAAGGGAGCGGAAGAAGAAGACGAACTGTATGTCGACGAAAATGAAATAATATAGCCTTAACCCGTTATTCCCAAGAACGGGTTAAGGCCATCTTTTTAAATAAAATTTTGCCTTAACCCGTTCTTGACAACGACGGGTTAAGGCAAGATTTTATGAAAAAAAATTTGAACCGTTGGATCTTTGATCCAACGGTCCAGATCGAAGTTCGCACGGGTCCGTGCGAACCGACCCGTTTCGGCCCCGTTTGCAACCGAACAACATATATATATATATATATATGAGTAATGTGAGCCTCATATTTGTATGAGGAAATTTTTCTCATACAAAGTGATTATACTCACTTGGTGGGGCCCTTATGGAAAATCCAGTCCGTCCATCATTTTTATCATGCTAATAGATGTATGTGTAGAAAAAATCAAGTGGTTTGGAGGTCATTCACCCATGCATCATGTGGGTTCAATTTGTGGTTCGATTTGTATTACTGTTGAAATCGTTCATTTTTCAACCACATGATGCATGGGTGAATGACCTCCAAACCACTTGATTTTTTCTACACATACATCCATTAGTATGATAAACATGATGGATGGAGTGGATCGTCCATAAGGACCCCACCAAGTGAGTATAATCACGTTGTATGAGGGAAATTTCCTCATACTCTATATGAGGCTCACTTTTCTCATATATATATATATATATATATATATATATATATATATATATATATAAGGGCCCCACCAAGTGAGTATAATCACGTTGTATGAGGAAAATTTCCTCATACTCTATATGAGGCTCACTTTTCTTGTAGCGCCCCGAATTTCTAATATGAGAGCTTAGAAAATATGTGGCACATTCCCAGTGATCCACTTCAATATAACAATAAACACAACCAAACACCACTAAAATTTTCAGCACTTATTACAACAAAACTTTTACATGTCACAGCGGAAGACTAAACAAACCAAAATTAACTCAACAGGTCTTTACAACTCAACACTGAACACTAAATAGTCCATTTATCCAAAAGCTAACTCAAGCATCCATTCTCCAACTCTAAGCAATAACCTGCAACATGTGAGGCTAGAGTTGAACCCTAACCCCCAAACTAAAGGGGTCAGCCATAAATGGTGTGAGTGGCATAAAAATCAAACAACAACATAAATAAACTTAAATCGAAATATCCAACAGATAATAACCAAAATACCAAATAGAACAACAGGTGATACCAAAACCAAATATCAAATGTGGAAACAGAAAATCCGAACGCATAAAGATGAGTCAATAAAACACAAATGCTATATGCTGACGACGATGACTACTAAGAGATGAAGATAAACTATGAGAATTTGCCCATGCTTGATAATTCCGGAAGTAGATCCCACATCTCAGGTATTTTCCCTGGATAATTCAGGAGATCAACCCACATCTAAACATAGACTCATCATCACAATAATATCCCAAGAGTGTCGCCTCGACTCTGATCATTCCGTAGGTCAATCCTGCATCTCAAGATGACTACTTGGATAATTCAGGAGATATATCTCACATCTCAGGTTGTCTACCTGGATAATTCAGGAGATAAATCCCACATCTCAAGTTAACCACTTGGATAATTCAAGAGATCAAACCCTACATCTAAAGCCTTACTGAGGTGCATAACTCATGTCCCCTTCGTCATGACACTACTAGTGCAAGTCCTTATTATTTTTGGTTACTGGACAAATCTCCTAGAGTAGTGTACCCCACCGGACTAAAAATATGATTAACTGAAAATTCACCTCAAAGGGGCCTCAACAAATAACTCAACACCGGTATACTAGGGTCACGTACCTCTAGAGACTAAAAATCAAATATCTAAACAAATTCCCACTAAACAAGTGGCTCAACTGAATATCTCAAAATCATGTTCTCAACTGAACATCTAAAAATCAAATACTGAACAAATATCTCAAAATCAAATACTTGAACAAGTATCAAAAACTGAACAAAGATCTAAAAAAATCAATTACTGAACAAAATGTCTCAAATCAAACACACAGATTCCTCAGTGCCAGTCGACTTATGCTGAGGTAAGTCGACTGTCTAGAGGACAACTCTCCAGAATTTCACAAAAATAATCTAAGGCAATATCAGTCGACTAGGAGAAGTCATCAGTCGACTACCCCGAAACAAATCACAATAGTTCTCAAGAATATAGTCTAAGTATATAAGTCGACTGAAAGGTTCATAGGTCGACTGTCCAGAAAGGACTAAACAAATTTACAATCAGCAGACCAGTCGACTGACAATAGCCTAGGTCGACTGTCCCGAACAATTCTCAAAAGACTGAAGATAATCAGTAGCGTCGTACCAGTCGACTGTACAGTAGGCCAGTCGACTGTCGGCCTACAGTTTTCAAAAATAGGTCTGAATACAAAAATTAAACTGAGGATTTCTAAAGAATCACGGTCCATTGTTTTTCAATCAATAGTTCATACACAAGCCAATGATAACTCTCAAAACAATATCCAGTACGGGTACAATACTCATCAATCAATTCCTCAAATCTCAACTTCTCAAGATCTAAACCACAAATCTTCTATTAGGGTTTCTCAACAAAGTTCTTCCTCAACTCATAACCAAATTCTGAATTAAAAATCATAAGATCTAGATGTCTATCACCTGATCACAAACTAATCAATTCTTAATCATGCTTTCCAACAATAAGATTCCATAGATCAATATTTCCTCAACAAATCTTGATTACTTCTCAATTATGGTCCAAATATCAATAAGAGTTCTCATAATCCATATTAAAATAAAAGATCTATATCATGCATACAATGAGACAAACCAAACAACATCATACCGATCTCAAACAAAGTGTAACAAAGATCTTACGTCATTCATCAATCAAAACAAACAAAACAAATCAAAGCAAAATAAAAACAAACCACTCACTTTGATTTGAAGAAAATCCACAAAAAGCTCTTCTCCTTGCTAGATCCAAAAGTCTCTTCTTGCTCCTCAAACAAATCTCAAAAAATCTGAATATTCTCTCCATGACGGCTGGGAATAAAAATCCCTTATATATGCCGGATGATTATTAGGGTTTTACCACACTTTGCAAAATAATCCTTTCAAGAACACAACTTTCATATATATATCCATTATTCTTGTAAATTCAATAAAACTTCGTTAAATTAGGATCTAATAGAAAATATACTTTTAAACTTCAGCCAATACTGCTCAAAATGTCCAGAATACCAATTTTGCATTTCAACCCTTGAAAATGTCAATTTTGCAAATAAGTCCTTCTTTTCTCAAAAATTACAAATAGTATCAATTAATTTCAGAAAAATCTGGAAAAATACTACATAAATTCTAAATAATAAATAATGATTTTTCATAAAGAAATCTTAATTTTTCAAACTTCTAAAAAGTCATTTGCACGTGTTTTGCACGTGTACAAAAGATAAATTTCTTAGAAAATATTAATTAAATCTCCAAAATCATTTAAATTCATTTTCAAATAATTAAAATAATATTTGAAAATACGGGGTTCTACATTTCTCATATATATATATATATATATATATATGCCACTTTTTGAAACTATTTGTAAAAAGAGGACAATTGCCAAAGTATTTGCGTTCGTGGACTCAACAACTAAATTCGCCGTTCCCAATGGTGAGTTTAGTTGTTTCATGCTCGCCACTGGAACACAAAGAGTATAGGTTTTTTTTTTTTTTTTTTTTTGTTTAATTGAGAAACCCGCCGTTCCCAACGGTGAGTTTAGTTCAAAATTTTCAATGAAGACTCGCCGTTATCAATGTCGATGAAATTTATACTAGACTCGCTGTTAAGAATAACAAGTTTAGTTCAAAATTTTCAATAAAGACTCGCCGTTCCCAACGACGATGACATTTATACTAGATTTGCTATTGAGACCGACGAGTTTAGTTAAAAAAAATTTCTATGAAGTTTTTTTTCTCGAAAATTCACTAAGTCCAATAGAGAGTTTCTCTCATGAAATTTCCTATATCCTCGTCGTTCCAAACAACGAGTCTAGTATAAATGTCATCGTCGTTGGGAACGGCGAGTTTCTCAAAAATTAGCACTAAACTCGCCGGCGAGTATGAAACAACTAAACTCCCTATTGGGAACGACGAGTTTAGTTGTTGAGTTCGCAAGCGCAAATACTTTGCTAATTGTCTTTTTTCTGCAAATAGTTCCGAAAAGTGGCATATTAAAAAGAAATTTACTGCCTTTCCGTTATCATTGAATAGAGTAGACAAAGGATAATTGAGAAATATTCTCTCAAAATTCAACATGTTAGCTGCCTGTTTGATAGAGAAAAGGAGCTAAGTGAGGAGTTTAAATTAAATCAAAGTAATACTTATCCTAACTTTTTTTTTTTTGAGAATAAAGATGCCCTCGTCATCGTTCCATTAATGATTGATTAACGAAACAAAGTAGAACTTAATACAAAGCATAATAAGGTACTAACATCTCGCATCCTATCAATCTAGTTGACTGGAATCAAAAGAAAATACAAATGCAAGAGCCACAAAATAAAAGCCATCCCCCCATTCTTGGTTGGACTGTCCGTCTACTCCCTGTCCATGCGTAGCTTCTTTCTCTGACCTGCCTGACCTGCCCATATATAAATGAAGCTGTAAATTTGATGCATAAGAACAGTAAATCTATTATTGCAATTACGAAAACACAAATTGTTTCGATCTAGCCACAGACCCCAAATTGCCGCAGCTACTGACAGGTTCCATGCCTCCCTATCCTCGTTTTTGATCGTATCCCTCTTCCTATTTCCCAAGCCTCATAGATTGAGGATGGATTCTATAAACCCCCAAACCCTCTACTGACAACCTCCCAAGTTAGTTTAGCCCTATGACAGTTGAAAAATATGTGATCTGTGTCTTCATTACCATTGTTGCATTTAAAGCAATCTACGTCCAGCTGCATTCCCTGCTTTAGTAGATTTTGCCCTTGTTAAAATAGCGTCGTTCGCAACCAGCCATAGGAAAGCTTTAACCTTCGTCGGTGCTTGAGTATTCCATATGATTTTGCTATCTTCGCTTCTGATCGCCCCCATCATTCAATCTGTTGTATAGTGATGCTACCGTAAAGTTTTCGTTCGAATCTAGTGACCAAGTCCTGATGTCTTCTGTGTTAATAGTTCTCCTTCCCTCATTTTGTATTAATCTATTCAATCTTTGAACTTGGATGGCGGTCTCCTGTGTCGCTTCCTCTCCTTGCTTTAGCTTCAGTCTGCCGTTTTGCCAGACATCTACGACTAGCGAGTCTGTGGTGATCATACTCCTTGCTGATTCCGGGAATAAGCTCTTCAGAATATTGTTCCCGCACTATTTATCCTGCCAAAATCTAGTATATTTTCCGTTTCCTAGTTTAACCACGGTATTTGAGTGAAAGATATCCCCCACTTTCGTCACACCTTTCTACAAATAGGATGACCTTCCGTAAGGGCTTCTTCCCCCAAATCTAATTTTTTTCCTTTTCCAATATGATCCAAAGGAAGAGATCCACCAGCTTTTTCTTCTCCTATTTAGCTTCCACCACAACTTGCTCATCAGAGCCCGATTCATACATCTGAGGTTAAGGACTCCTAGACCCCCGAATTCTTTCCTTTTACACACCCTTCCCTAATTTACCAAATGGATTCCCTTGTTATTTTCGTTCGCTCCCTTCCAGAGGAATCTTCTTCTACTTTTAAAGATCCTGTTGATAACCCACTTCGGGAGCTTGTATATAGACATGAGATACATCGGTAGGCTACTAAGAGCCGAGTTGAGCAAGGTGATCCTCCATCCAAGTGTTAGGAACCGTCCCTTCCATCCTGCCAGTTTCCTTTCTATTTTCTCTATTAGAGCTTGCCAGTCCCCTCTTCTTAATGCTCCTGGTCTGATGGGCATCCCTAGATACATAATCGGGTAGGTAGCCATCTTACAACCCAACATATTCTTGAAAATGTTAATCGAGGTGGATAGGTTGACGCTGAGAGGAGTAACGCAACTCTTTGTGAAATTGACTTTCAAACCGCCCAAGTTTGAATACATCTCAAAACTAGCAAAATTGCCAAAACCTCTTCCCCTTTTGCCTCCCCAATGATAATAGTGTCGTCCGCGTATTGTAGTATCGACATACCCTCCTTAATCCCTTTTATCCAGAGTCGTGAGATATCCCTTCCGCTGAACCGCTTCTGAACATTTCGGCTATACCATCTGCCACTAGAGCGAAAATTAATGAGGATAATGGGTCACCCTGTCGAAGACCTCTCCGACATCTGATTTCCTTTCCTGTCTTGCCGTTGATTTGTATAAACGATCCCCCCCTAACGCATTTCATAATCCAAGCTCTCCATTTATCTCCGAACCCTTTCAATTGCAGGACCTCATCCATGCAATCCCACTCCACTGAGTCGTAGGCTTTTTCAAAATCTAGTTTTAAGAGGAATCCATCTGAATTCTCTTTACTTTCTCTATATACTATCTCGTGACATGAGGCAACGCTGTCCATAATGTCCCTTCCTTTGATGAAACCGCTCTGCGTATCGCCGACTACATCGTTAAGGTGAGGTGTTAATCTTGAGGCTAGAACCTTTGTGATGATTTTAAAAGATCCATTTAAAAGGCTAATCAATCTGAAGTCCTCACTCCTCCTCAAATCCCCTTTTTTTGGGATAAGTACGACGTTTGCATAGTTGAGTCTGTTGATATCCATAGTTTCTGCATGAAAATCTTTGAATATTTCCATAAGATCTGATTTGATGATTTTCCAGTATAACCCATAGAAGAAGATCGGAAACCCGTCCGGTCCTGGAGCTTTGTCTTGTCCCAAGTTCTTGATTGCTTGAAAAACATATTCCTCTGAGAATTCTCCCTCTATTCCCTTGCTACCGTCTAGTTTATTGTCTTCCCAGAAGTCGTGCGTAAGCCTGCATCTATGTCTATTTGTTTGACCTACCAGCTCTTTGAATTTTCCCTCAAACTGTCTTCTGATTTCCCCTTCATCCTCGGTCCACCTATCCCCCACCTCATTACCGATGATCCTATTTTGCCTCTTTCTTCCATTAGCAACTTTATGGAAGAACTTTGTGTTCTCATCCCCTTCCTTTAGCCACTGAATCCTGGACCGCTGCCTCCAATAATACTCCTCCATCTCGGCATACTGATGTATTTTTAATCTGCTATCTGTAAGCTCCTCCACCTCAGAACTCAATAAATCTCTTCCATCCTCTGCCGTTTCTAGTTCCCCGATTCTTTCCCCCAAGCTCTCCACCCTTAGTTTGATATCGCCAAACTCCTGTCTCGCCCAATCCTTCAGCCTCTTCTGTAACCTCTTAGTCTTCGTGATCCAATTTCCAATAGTGTTTCATTCCTCAGTATTTGTGATCCAGGACTCTTCAATAATCTTACTAATGTTTTCGTGTATTATCCACGCTTTCTCAAAATGGAATGGGTTGCGTTCTTTTCTATGTCCGTCACCGCAATGTAAGGCTAAGGGGGTGTGATCCGAGGTTAATCTGGTGATGGTTCTTACCGATGCGAGTGGGAAAATCTCCTCCCATTCTGTGGACACGAAAATCCTATCTAGTTTCGCAAGGATCGGAGTTCGTTGCATATTCATCCATGTGAATCTTCTGTCGAATGAATTTAGTTCCATAAGCTGCAATAGGTCTGTGGTGGAGTTGAAAGAAAGTCTGTCGTTGCTGCTTGCCCCCTGCCTTTGTGCTCGTGCCGAAATCTTGTAATATTGAAGTCTCCACCAATCACCCTTGGTCCTGCCCATCGTTCTTTGATTGCTCTCAAATCTTCCCACAATCGAGCTCGTCTTCTGGAATCGTAGGGTCCATAAACGGATGTGACCACGTGACTCCAATCATCGCTTTGTCGCCTAATTCTAACAGAAACCGTGAATGCCCCAATCAACTCATCAGTAATTTCAAACTTGTCAGAGTCGACTCCTAGTGCTATCCCCCCTGAGAATCCTATTGCCGATTTGAATCGCCAATGGAATCCTCTAAGTGATCTAATCCTCTGAAAGTCTTCCCCCCTAGGATTCTCTATTCTAGTTTCTTGTATTGCACAGATCGACGGGTTAAATTTAGAGATCATATTGTTAATTAACCTGCTCTTCGAGCCCTGCCTCATACCCCTAACGTTCCAAAAGATGTATAACATAATTAACAATTTTACCACCCAACTCTAAATCTAGACTCTATACAACTCCACTACCCAGCTAGAGTAAAATGCTACCCTTATTACCTCTTAAGGCATTCACTGTCTGACGCTGATCCGCAATATTAGAACCCGTGGCTAGACCGAGGAGACCAGCATAATAAAGCAAAGTATCATTAGGAATATAACTCAAAATTGACAAATTATAAGTAGAAATACCCCCACATGCTGATACCGGGTCTTTTGCCTTGGCCGCTGCTCGAATCAGATCTTCCTCACTAGGTCCCTGTTCGCCCCATTTGTCGAGTTGCCTTTTGCTCTTCCTCTTGTACTCAATTGTCTGCCTACTTTCAGTGTCTCCTCCCGCAAGATCCCTTGTCTCCAATTCATCCACGTCAAATTCCAAAATCTGCGAATCCTCGCCCACTCCGTCTAGAGCACCGATTCTCTCTCCTCTTCCCTCACTAGAGACGAACTACTTAGAAGAGATGTCCTGATTATAGTTCTGCAATTGAATCCTCTGGACCTCCTCCCTGATGTGTTCTTCTTCTTCCTGTAGCCTCTCAATCTCTGCATTGTTTAGAGCCTCATTATTTAACTTGCTGAGAGAAACAATAGGCTGGTCTTGAGCCTGTGCCCCCTTTGGTTGCTGCATCGGATCTTGCAAGTCATCTGCTCCCAAATTCTGCTCCTAACCTCTCCCATTAAAACCTCTGATAGCCTCTATAACTACTCTCTTAACAGATTCATTGAAGTCCTCCCTACTCATTTCATTAATGCAACTCAGGCTCCTAGATACCACCGTTGGGCGTTTTAAATCATTATTTTTCCTCTTTAAAATACCCCCATGCTCCTTCTCCCAGTTGAATTGACGTTGCGTCGTGTGCACAGTGGACCATCGCCTTCGACAAGACCCATGAGCGGCGCTAACGACTTTGCTTCCCTATCACGTAATTCAGAACCTTTTCCGAGTTGACATCTGCTCTTAATGTGACCGTTGTGAGGCACGATTTGATGAGTTCTCATGAGGTGACCTTTATGAGGCATGACTTGCTGCGCTTCATCCCTGGTGAGTGCTTCCACGTCATCTGCCTACTGTAAAGCGTCAACGTGTTGAATATGGCTCTCCGAGATCTGCTCTTTTCGATCTGACCGTTCACAACCATCTGGATGCTCTTTCTTTGATGAAGCGCCCCGATTTAATCGCTGAAGATCGAACGGCTGACTGTTGTCTTCCACCTCTCGACAGTTAGTTTCTTTGGACCCTGGCAACGCCTCCTCCTCCCGTTCGCCATGAAACGAGACCCTATTTTTAAATTCCGTCACCACCTTAACTTGGTAAATCTCTCCGCCGAACTCCGCCTGAATAGTAGACGGAATTTCCTCCTTCGCTTCTATACGGATTCGAATTCTTGCGAAGTCTCTTCTGCTATGGAGTAGAGTACTTTTATCGATCTCAATTAAAAAACCAAAGCTCCTAACGAGATTCTAAAATGCCGATTTAATCCAAACGTGGAACGGTAGGTTGTAGAGCCTCACCCATATCGATGGCAAAGTCTCTGTCTTCAACGCCCCCACCTTCCTCGACCAGCGAGAGAACGTGATGAAGAAATCCTAAGTACTTTGTCCCTCTAATCCCCTCAATTGCAGAAGCTCTTGCACTCTTTCTCCGCTTTGACAGTGTACGACGAAGCTATTTTGCGCAAGCTGCTGCGGCTCCCATTTCCAGTTTAGCAAACATTTCGTATTATGCATCAATAGCTTCCCGATCTCTGAGATGGTTGGATTCCTAGTCTGTGCCTTTATAATGACGCAAAACGAGTATCTTCTCTCGAACTCTGCCAGTATCGGCGTAGGAGTAATAATCGCCTTTATAACCAATCTCGCCCCCGCCGCACTTTCTTTAGTCTTGCTAAGGTGTGATTCTGCCTTGGAGTGAAGCTTCGGAGGTGGTCCCGGATTTGTAGGAGATTTTGCCGTCGGTTTCTTTTTATTGCAAGCAGTGGAGATGCGTCCATATCCTTTGCACGCATAACAGAACCACTCGTTCTGTCAATTGTTGATTGTGTGGCCGCGTTGGGCACACTTGTGGCACAATTTTGCAGACACCAACTTAGAGGAATTTGAAACGGCGATACGAGTTTGAACTTTGTGCTCCGCCATTTTCTGCCTCTTTGGCTTAACAAGAACCCATTCGCCTTCATCCTTCTCCTTGGTCTTCTTGGCTTCCTCCTCCAGCGAAGCATGGCGCTGTTGATTGTGCTGAGTCTCGTGGCTCAACACCTGAGTCCTCGCCACTTCGGCATACGTTTTGGTGCCAATGGGTACTCTCCTTGCAGAGGATGGGCGTTGCTCTGGGGAGCTTCTCCTCCCTCCCAAATTGTTGCCTCTTTCGTCTTTCCCTCTAATTCTCTCCCTCGACCGTCCTCTATGGACCGGCGGAGATCTTCTAAATTCGCGAACGTCATAGTAGGACTCGTCCCTGTTCTGCATTGGGAGCCGACGATTGTAGCCATCTTCCCTCTCACGCTTTCCCATGTTGTAGCGGCTCGAGCTTTCTTTACCTAGTCGATTTAAATCTCTCTCAGCTTTCATCCTATATTTATTAGCAAGGAGATGTTGAGATTGGAGATGGGTTAAGGAAGATAGAAGAGAAAGGCAGAAGGGGATGGGAGACGGAGGAGGTAATGGGAGGTTGGAGGGTGGGGGGGTGGGTGGGTGGTCGGTTGATGGGGGGGGGCAGGGTGGTTTAGAAGGTGTTGGGAGGGGTGATGATGGTGGGGAAGGTGGGGGCTGAGCAGTTTGTGCTGAGGGGTAGGAGAGAGAGTGTCCATATTTTCAGGGGAACCTCATCGATTAGAAATTTTCATTATCCTAACTAATTTTAGATAGACTCAAAACTCTATTTAAAATTCCTATCTAATAAAACTAGTCTCTGAATTAATTAATCTCAACATAAATCACCTCATATAAGGTTCCCTCCAGTACTGTAAAGATATATATACAATTATATATTCTTAGGCTCTTAGCCAAAAAAAAAAGAAAGGAAAAAGAATAAGCTATATATAGAATTTTTTCCCAAACTGTCCCACTTTTTCAAAGTTTTTCTCAAACTGCCCTACTTTTTTTAAAAATTCCCAAAACACCCTACTCGCTTTCCGAAAAAGCGAGTTTGGGTAAAACCCCATCGCTTTTTTAGAAAGCAAGTGTGAGGCTTTGGTTTTCGATAGCCTACACTCGCTTTTTGAAAAAGCGATGGTGTTTAACCCACACTCGCTTTTTCAATTGGGACTTTCTAGCCTCCACGCTCTCAATCAATCAGATCTCACTTACTCTTTTACTCTCTATCTTCCTCATCCTCTTCTAACCCCGAAACCCTAAGCCATCTCGCATCTCATTTTCATCCAATAGCCACAAAAATTCGTCGATTAACCCATAACACCGCTCTGAAAACCCTAAACCCATCTTCCGAAAGATCCAAAATTTGGAATTTTGATAAACTTGAAGAGGATTGCAACTTCAACTCTTCTACCCAAATATTTACGGGTATATCCTTTCGAATAAGCTTGTGAAGGTATGATGCATATTGACCTATTATTTGGTACGTTGTCATAGGTTTTGTTTTTTGGTAGATAATAACTCATATATTCGTATAAATATACGTAGATATGGATTACGTTATTCCTATTTGGTTATACTTTGGTAGTGAAATAATTCGTGATCCAAAGATTGGTTGTTGTTATAATGCGGTGGATCCTGAAATAGTTCGGGCACCTCGTACCATTACATTGACAGAATTAGTTGAGAAAATTTATGAAGTTACTAATTGGGATAGGGATAAATGGAATGTGAAAATTTTAGCTCGATACACAGCAGGAAGAGGAGATGGTCAGTATTTTATGACAGTGTCTGTTTCTACTGATAATGCTATGAAGTCAATGATTGCTAGGACACTTGATCCCAATTGTACTTGGTCTGCATTAGAGTTATATATTCAACAAATCCAAATTTTGAATGCTCAGCCACATGATATTCCTAGTTCAAGCTTCGTACGGGTAGTACCGACACAGCAGATAAGGTCTAATCCCATTCAAACTTCACAAGTAATCCCACTGTCCCCACAACAAGAAGACACCTTTACAAATACAACAAATCCGGATTCTACAGAAGTTGAGTTGCCACGTCAACCTAGTCCAGTTCATGACTATGTTCCAAATGACACTTTATTTGAATTATTTCAAAATGCTACCCTTAACAACGACTTATTAGAGGATGATGAAGAAAAGGAAGAAACAGACGATGAAGTTGATGAGAGTGTAGAAAATGATGATGGGGACGAAGATGATGATATAGCAAATGTAAATCCTACGAACAGCAGTTCTAATGAAGTGATAGCTACTGATATCTATGCCAATGTTAACGCTCATGTTACCGAGGAGATGACAGAAGGTGCTAGAGTACATTAAGTTCCACAAGAATCGTCTGGTTCATCCAATGTAGACGAATTGTACATTGGACAGGAGTTTGTAAGTAAAGAGTCGATTCAGCAGACTGTGAAGCTGTATTCTATCAAGAAATATCGTGAATTCATCACATTTGAAATCTTCACCGTCACTGTACACTGTTAAATGTAAAATGGCCCAAGAAAACGTACAATTGAGGAGATGGTGCAAAGCCCTAGTACTAAGTGATGGTGGATGTCCTTGGAGATTACGAGCAATTGTTCCAAAAGGCGGGATAAATTTCGTGGTGAAGAATATAGTTAGGTCTCATACTTGTACAAATCTCACGTTGAATCAGGACCATTGTAAAGTTGATTCTAACCTTGTTTGTAATTTGATTGTGAGTGTGGTGAAGTCTGAGATAGGTTTAACACCACAGGTCATTATTGAGATAGTGAAAGTACAATATAATTATCGGATTTCATATAAGAAAGCTTGGATTGCAAAACAAAAGGCAATTGAGAGGTTGTTCGATACCTTTGAAGAAGCATACACGAAGTTGCCTGTTCTACTATCAGCAATACAAGCAGCAAATCTAGGAACCATTGTCCATTGGGATAAATATCAGTCTAGTCCTAGCGAGGAAATATTCAAGGGAGTATTTTGGGCATTTGGTCCTTCGATTGAAGATTTCAAGTCTTGCAGACCTGTTATTAGTGTTGATGGAACTCACTTGTACGGTAAGTACAAGAGCTGTTTGTTAATTGCTGTTTCTCTAGATGCAAATGATTGCTTATTTTCATTTGCATTTGCATTAGTTGATGAAGAGAGTATAAATACGTGGACATGGTTCATGAGTTGCATTCGGTATTTTGTCACCGATCGTACTGAGTTGTGTGTTATCTCTGATCGTTATGCTGGTATTTTGTCTACTATGAGATTGCAAAATGAAGCTTGGAACGAACCTAATGCATATCATCGTTATTGTATGCATCATTTCGCTACAAATTTTCTTAGTAAATTGGGTAGCAAGGCATTACGGAAAAATGCTAAAATTATAGCGTGTCAAAACCAACCCAAAAAGTTCAGGACCAAACTAGCTGAACTGGAAACCGTTAATGTAGAGGCGGCTAATTGGTTGAAAGAGAAACCGGTTAAGAAATGGCACTTTAAGCAAAGTCCTTAACCGGATCCGCGACGTTGCTCCTCAACATAGCAACACATTTTTTGCCCATAGTCCAAGTCTGGCTCATTTACAAAAACATGAGAAGTTGAAATATTAAATACAGTGAATGTATATGTAAACCAAAATAGTAGCAAAACTTTAAAAAATTGTACAAAACTTAAAAACTTACAATTGCACGAAGAGGCGATGCCTTCGGTTGGAACATAGGCAAATTCATCGAACGTTGATCTACTAGTTCGGCTGCTGGTCGATGAATCGGGACTACCACACCTGCAGGAGTCTGCACTGTCAGGGATATATAGCGTCTCGTCATCCTCCCGTACCAGGCCATGTAATTCGCATGCACCGATCGATCAAACGGAGGATATCACCAATGATTTCGTCGAGCCAGTGCTGATTCCATCTTTCAACATATGTAGAAAAGCTTGCGACCTAATTATGTCCGGGTTGTCGACCCATTCCAGTAATAGAATGCATATCGGCATTGAATGGTTCGGCAATAGGGATCAATTGAAGGAGACCAAATTAACGTAGCACTTTATTCACACAGTAGAATTTAACTATGCCAAAGTTGATTAGTGGTGCTTTAGTTAACCAAAGATCGTGCCTGTACTAGCAAATAGGCGGTAGTCGAGCAACACGCGCCTCCGTGTAGGGCATCCATACGACTCAAACATCTGCTAACCTATCCAACTCATCACGGAAGTAGGTTAGGCATCTATTGGGGTTGGCCGTCCATGTAAGATTGTCGGACCAGTACACACCAAGTGGAGTTAACATGTGCGGAGAGATGGACCCAATTGGGTGATTGCCTCCGCACTACGGGACGACCCACATGAATACGCTCCCAACTCCAGACTTGTAGCAAGATCATTGGTCCATTCATCTGCACTGAACCAAGACTGCACAAACACAAATTCCTGTACAGGGATGACAGCGCAACACTACCCCAACTGTACTATGCGACTGTTCCCAGATCGGCAATCAATGGGAGGTACATCAAGGAGACAGAATGACCAGTCAAATTGGGGAACATCACGCTGCCAAATAGTGTAAGGATGTAGGCCTTGCAGTAGTACTAAACCTCATCCTCAGTGGAATCTTCATTCAATCGATTCTTGAATGTGTCCTTCAACCACTTCAATCGAATAAATTTTCCATTCACTGCTTCGGTTTCCACTTCGACACCAAGGTACTGTTCCACTAGATATACCAGATCGAAGTCCATTGTGCCGGTCACTGCCTGCCCATCAACTGAAAGACCGGTGAGTACAGAGACGTCCTGCAGTGTCACTGTCATCTCCCCAACTGGCAGGTGAAAGGTGTGTGTTTCAGGCCGTCATCTCTCAAGCAGTGCGGTAAGAAGAGGCCGATCACATTTGATGGAGCTCATCAGTGCAATACCATATAATCCACAGTCCCGTAGGATCTTGTGAATCCGTGGGTGCATAGGCAGTGGATGACCCCCCCTAAATGTACATTCCTTGGATTCACCTCCTCACACATCCTTCGAACGGTGTTGCGACTGGAGAGTAAGGAGTGTAGGGTCGAGGGGACCTGGACCTCCGGGTGGAATATAAGATGATGAAGGGGCTGAAGAAGAAGGACCTGCCTCATTTGGATTAGTTGGGACCTATACAATAATAACATTTATATCTAAAGATCGATATTACATTTTATTGTAGGATAATCAAACTAATCGAATATAAACAATTATTCTCTTACATTAGTACGCTCGGTACCACCACGACGACCACTACGTCCACTGCGAGGAGATGGGCCAAAAGAAGTACGTGGTCCATCGTCGCGAGGAGGTCTACTACTCGATCCTTCCTCCACATTTTCCATCGTGCGTGCCATTTATAATAAAAGAAAGTATACTACAACTAAAAACAATCGTTATTAACTATACCAAAATATATAACCTACATATATCTATATATATCCAATTTTCTATTAGAGAAAATCTACTTATATAACCTATCTACATATATGTAACACCTCGTATAGAAATATATATATATATATATATATATTTCTTATATATATTTCTATACGGGGTGTTACATTAATTCCAACCATCTCTTTATATATATATATATATATATATATATATATATATATATATATAAAATAAAGAGACG
Organism: Hemerocallis citrina; assembly: GCA_017893485.1. NCBI lineage: Eukaryota > Viridiplantae > Streptophyta > Magnoliopsida > Asparagales > Asphodelaceae > Hemerocallis > Hemerocallis citrina. The sequence goes on from CM030358.1 coordinate 63,526,858, forward strand.
GTTGGAATTAATGTTGGCCTATAATGGGATCCTATGGGCTTGATTGAAAAAGAGGATTGATAATAAAGCCTATAGGATTGGTCTATAGGTCATAGGCTTTAATGATGGAAAATGAGAAATGAAAACATGCATGCGTGGGGGTTTGACCGTGAGTTGGCTTGGGAAATAATATCCCATATCGGAAAATACATGGGGATAATGTGTGTGTATATTACGATCCAAGTGAGAAATATTCACCTAACGAGTTAACCCACCTTTTGATGGTGCCTGTGGTGGGCGTGGCTAGAATTTTGTGTCCGTTCTTTCGCATACACGCACGTGTAGCCGCGTGCGCAGCTGAGCCGGGCTCGGGGTGCTACAAATGGTATCGGAGCCGACTTTCGACACCGAGTGTGTGCAAGATGTACGCCTGAGAGGGAGCGAGGTTGGGACATGTCTCCCGGGTAGGGGACTGTACAACTAGCAGAATCGGGGTAATCATCTCCACATCGGCTAGAAAGGGATACCGGATCATGTTGCAAGTTCCGGGCTCAATGAGGACGTTGAGTTCTTAAGGGGGGGTGTGTGTAACACCCCATACTTAAATGGGTATATATATAATATTATATAGAAAGGGGCCTAGTGAGGAGGATCTTATTAGATCAGCAGCTAAAGCTTAAGAACCAACATCAACTTGTGGAGGTTCGTTCTCTATTCTGAATTTTATTTCGGATGATAAACTTCTTTATTACGCTTGCATGTTAGGGTTAGATATGGGATCCTCCATTTCTGATCAATTAATGAGGGTTAACATCATTAGAGAAGAAGCCTATAGACTTTCTCTATAGAGCCTCCTTCGTAGGTGGGGAGTAGATTGGGTAGACGTTTGTTAGTATAGTCAGTATCCATGTGTTACATCTTTTGGAATGTTAGAAGGATGCATTCAAAGATTAAGACTAGACTAGTGAATGATACTATAGCCAGGATTAATCCTTTTATTTGCGCTTTACAAGAAACTAAGATTGTTGATCCGCATAACAAAGATTTCGAGGGGCTTAGATCGCTTAGAGATTTTGTTTGGCATTTCAAGACGTCGACAGGGATGTCAGGGGGTATAGCGGTGGGTGTTGACTCGAAAGAGTTTGATGTTATTGACGACTTCGCTGGTAACTTTTCGGTAACTATTAAAATCAAGCGTAATAGGGATGGTTGGGAACAAATGGTCACTTTGGTCTACGGTCCATGTAACGCTAGCCGTAGAGAGTGATTTTGGGAGGAAATTCGTACCATCCGTGCTAGATGGACTGGCCCGCGGGTAGGGGTTCTAATGAAAGAACAAACAATGGTTCAATCACACCATCAATGAACTACACCTCATTGAAATTCAGGCAAACGATAGAAGATTTACTTGGACTAACATGCAATCGAACCCGACCTTAGCGAAGCTAGATAGAATTTTGGTTACTACGGAGTGGGAGGACTTATTTCCACTAGCGTCAGTTAGATCTATCCCTAGGTCTACTTCTGACCATATCCCACTCATTCTGGAATGGGAAAATGGCAGTAGAGCGCCGGCACGTCAGTTTAGATTTGAGAAAGCATGGACTTACAACATAAACATCAGGAGGGTCATTGAGAACTCTTGGGCGGCGATGACAACCTCAAACGACGCGATATCTAACTAGAACTTCAAACTGAGACGATTGCAGAAATGCATGAAGAAGTGGGCTAAGGAGGAAAACGGTGAAAAAGAAAAGAAATGCTTGGATTAAGGGTTTAGGAATTGGAAACAACTGAAGAAGACAGATGTCTACAGGCAGCGAAATTTGAAGAACTGGCGACCAGCAGAGCGGAATTACATCATATTGGTGAAAGGGAAGAATGCTACTAGAGACAGAGATCCAGGATCCAATGGCTCAAGGAAGGAGACTCTAACACGGCTTTCTTCCATAAGGTGGCAAATGGGAGAAGACGGCACAACCATATAAGGGAGTTATTTGTGGGAGAAGTTTGGTCAGAGGACGAAACAGCGATTAGAAATCATATAGCTACGTCTTTTAGAGATTTGTTGTGTAAGAAGAGAACGCTAAGATGTACATTGATTTCAGATATGTGGAGTGATTCGACTATTGAGGGGAGCGAAGGCCTGGAGGAGCCATTCTCGGAGGAGGAGGTTCTTAAGGCAATCAAGGTTCTGGGTCAAGATAAGGTGCCTGGTCCTGATGGGTTCCCGATTCTTTTCTACTCACGTACTGTTCTATCATTAGGAAGGACTTTATAGACATTTTTCAAGGACTGTTTAAGGGAGTGGTGCAGATTGAGAGACTTAACTATGCGAATGTGGTCCTTATCCCGAAGAAGGCAGAGGTTCTTAGACCTTAGACCTATTAGTCTGCTTAACGGCTCTTTCAAAATCATCACGAAAGTGTTGGCTAATAGACTTTCACCACATTTAATCGATATTTTCGATGAATCACAAAGCGGCTTTGTTAAAGGGAGAGATATTTTGGATAGCATTGTGTCAACCCACGATATGGTTTTCAGAGGAAACAAAGACAAAATCGATGACTTTCTTCTCAGACTAGACTTCGAAAAAGCCTATGATACTGTGGAATGGGACTGTGTGGATGAGGCGCTACAGCTAAAAGGGTTCGGGGCAAAATGGAGGATGTGGATGAAGATGTGTGTAAGAAATGGAAAATCTTTTGTCCAAGTTAATGGAGTGAGAGAAAAATAAATTAGATGCAAGAGAGAACTGAGACAGGGGGATCCACTCTCGCCACTAATTTTTACAATCATTGCCGATGGGCTAGCAGAAATGAATAAGAGAGGAATAGAAGGAGGGATTATCAAGGGAGTGAAAGTAAAAGGTATCGCGGTACCTTTGTCAATCCTAAAATATGTAGACGATACTCTAATGTTTGGGGTGGCTCAGGTGGAAGAAATAATGTCTATTCGAATACTGCTTAGAAGTTATGAGTTCTGGTCTGGATTTGTGGTTAATCTTCACAAGAGTTGTGTTATTGCACTTAGCAACATCAATGCGAACTCGATTGAGGTTACATCCTCATTGCTAGATTTTGAGAAAGGAGACTATCCACTCAAGTACTTAGGTACCTCTATCAGACCAAGAAAAATGATTACAGTAGTGTGCCTCTCATTGAAAAGACTGAGAAGAAACTGGCTGGTTGGAAAGAAAAATTTCTATCTATTGGAGGTAGAATCATTCTCATCAACTCCGTTCTCAGTAGTCTTCTAACGTACATCATGTCTATCTATGAGATCTCCAATTGGGCTATTGAAAGAATCGATAGATGTAGGCGCCGATTCCTGCGGAAAGGAAATCGTGAGGACAATAAGGGGTTTCATTTGATAAAATGGGAGAGGGTATGTAAGAGGAGAGAGTTCGGCGAGCTGGGTATTGTCAAACTACGTGATATGAACAAGGCACTTCTCTCTAAATGGTAGTGGAAAATGCACAAACAACGAAAGGCATGGTGGAGCAATTCGTTCATGAGATATCGAAGACGAAAAATTGTTAGATATGGAGGAAGATGCAAGCAAGGAAAGGTGTCATGCTTATGGAAAGAAATTGCCAAGGTGGGATATATTTACCATTCGAATACGAATTGCAAGCTAGGAAACGGGAGTAATACCAGATTCTGGAAGGACAAGTGGTGTGGGACTAACACCTTACAATCTCTTTTCCCTCAGCTAGCAAGCGAAGTTCCTAGGGAGGATGACCTCGTCACGAACGTGTGGAAGAACAGGGGACTGGGATTAGTATTCAGAGGCACCCTATCTAGCATAGGAGAGATGCAACTGGAGACGCTGAAAACTATGCTGGAGAGAGTGGGGCACCCGGATAGGGGAGTAGAGGATGAAAGAGAGTGGATACTAAGTTCTTCTCCATTTTTCTCAGGTGCCTTAATGTATGGCTTCTTGAATGATGAGGGAATTAGAAATACTCATGCTACTACTATCTGGAAGTCGAAAGTACCAAACAAGGTGAAAGCCTTCCTCTGGTTGGTACAGAACAACGCTATGTTGTCCAAAACGAACCTTAGGAAACGTAATATCTCGATCGATGTAACATGCCAATAGTGTAACTTGGGAGAGGAGGACACTAACCATATTTTTATCTATGCCCTAGAACTAGACTTACTTGGAAGGTCATGGGATTGGGTTTTCATACTGTAGAGACACCAAATTGTATCAACAACATATGGGGTAGCTGGAGAACCAAAAACTTACAAAAGAATATTGGCTAATTTGGGACAATACGACTGTGGTGATCTTGCGATCTCTTTGGCTGAATAGAAATGATTTATGCTCTCGTAATACTAGATGTAGATTTCATATGTTACTGCACAAAATTTTGGTTCTAATAGATGCTTGGGCAGGTCAAATAGGAACGAGGAAGAGAATCCGTTTGGAGGAGCAGAGTAATTGACCATGTCAGGACGACAGTCATCTCCTTGCTTTTATTTGGGAGGTGGAATTTGTAGGAGGTTTCTGTTATTTTGGGTTTGTTGTACTGGAGTTCTGTTTGTACGCGCCGTAGTGCACTATAGTAGTTTAGATTTGTATTATGGTTTTCTTGTTGTTTCGTTAATCTTTCATCAATGAAATCGGTGACCTCGGTCACTTTTTTCTCAAAAAAAAGCTTTTATTCCTAAATTTCGTGGTCGGCTACATGAATACTTCTCTTCCAATCAACTCTACTAAGGGCCACCTCCACCTCCTTCAGTATACTAACACTTCCAAGTTAATGTATATACTTGTCTCAACTCCACATAAAAACTAACAACAATGGCAATATAATCAACAACAAAAAAAAACACAATTTCCAAACTTAACTCACAACAATAACAATATACTTTAACAATAACATTAATAATAATTCAAACAAAGTTCAACATACAACACGAATCACAAAAAACACTCAACCTAACCCAGAGTGTAGTGTTGTGGCTTTCGGCTCTTCCGGATCGGTTGTCGCTGAGTACACCCAACTTGGGTTACTTGTGAAGGGCTGGTCACTTTTCCTTGCTCTTCTTTGTCATCTTCTTTTTCTTCTTCTTCGTGTTCTTCTTGAATTTCTTCCTGATGCTCTTCTTGTCTCCTCGGAGGTTGGTGTTGCCGCTGTTGCCCCGGTCGAGATGGCATAGTACTCACGCTCTTAAGTCGTTGTGAACGTACGGTCGTATCTAAATAACAGGTGAGTAGTCCGCCATCTCCTACCTTTTCTAGTGAGCCCCGGCATGAAGTAAGCATCTTCCGAGCGAAAGCGTTCATCTCCTCGACAACATTTACTTTTTAAGTACACGTGCACATTCCTTTGTCATATCCCATGTATTCTCGATCTAAAACAAAGTTGAAAATATAATACCACAATTCCATGATGAAATCATCAATTTGAAAACAATTCATGTGAATACCAAAAAGGTTGATATGAAACAAGTTTGACTTACCAACAACCGAAATGATGATGCATTCGGTTGGTACATGGCTTGTGACGTAGAATACGCCGATGGTGGTTCTCTATCTCTATCCGGAATTTGTACTTGAATGTCAACCGGTATTTCGATCTTCAGAGATATGTACAAACGTGTTATTGCCCGATACCAAATCATATACTTTGTAAGTGACATGTCATCATACGGCTTGACATCATCAAATACAATTTCAAATCTTTGCTCATTCCACATTGCGACATAACCACGGTGGAAATCTATCCAGTCATGATTGGACATACGATCCGTACCTCTAACGGCGTGTAACTCTGCGTTGTACGAGCGGCCCGAATAGGGAATTTCCTGCTCTAGCCCAAATTGGCGAAAGACTCTATTCGGCCAATGATGCTCCGCCGTACCAAAGTTGACAAGTGCGGCCATCGTCGACCACAACTACGAACCAGCTGTACACATTGGTGGTAGTCTTTCCACGTGCTCGGGAGTATACAGGGACCAAATTAACAATTCATCTCGAAGCTGGTCGAGCTCGTCTCTGTAGTATATTAAAACTCCTTTTGGGTTTTCTTTGTAGCTTCGTCTACCGGCCCAATACACACCTAAAGGTGGTTGCATCTCAACGATGGGTGCAGAAGCCACCCAACCCTCTGTGGGTCTCGTAATACGGGGACGGCCCAGGTGTATATGTTCCCACAAGTTGGTAAATTTTGAAAAACTTCGAAGGTAAATCCTTAGACATTTCTCGAGTCGTCTCTAACCCCTTTTCTTTGTCTCATCTCGAATCTCGAATCTCTTTTTATTCTTAATTAGAATCCAAATATTGAGACAATTTTTAAAAAGCGTTTCCTTGTTCCGAAATCCTTTCTCTACCTTGAACGGTGCATTAATTTTTGGAATCCAGTACCGACCGGAATAATTCCTCCCAGAACAACATTTTCTTTCAGACCCTTCAACCAATCAATACGACCTCGTATAGCAGCTTTTGCTAAAACTCTAGCAGTTTCTTGAAAACTTGCTTCGGATATGAAACTTTGAGTATTCAGAGATGCCCTCGTTATTCCCAATAAAATTGCAAAATTTTCTATCCCAATTTTTGTCTGTATCAATAATAAATTTCTTTTCTAGATAATCATTAATAGCTATACTTATCAATCCGTAAAACAATTTGGGTTTCAGTATATTCAAATTATATGGAATCCTTTTGTCAACGTTTGGAGAAAAGGAGAGGATAGATTATCAATCATGGAAAAAATCGACAGAGAAAAAAAGCCGGCTATTGGAATCGAACCGATGACCACCACATTACAAATGCGATGCTCTAACCTCTGAGCTAAGTGGGCTCATATAATAGAATTCCTGTATAGGAATTCAAGAAACTAAAAAAGAAAATTCTGAAAACAAAAAAATCGACGGATTCCTTTCTTTTTGTTTCATAACAGTTATATTACGGAAGAACGAACGGTAGAGTCCAACCTATAAATCAATGGAAATAAATTCCAATTCCATTCCATGAAAAAAAATTACAATAAACAAAGGAATAGAGCAGTTTGAAAGAATCAGTCGTTTTTGCATTTCTACGAATAGAATATTCGGATTATGTTGACTGGATAACTTTCCAATTTGTATGGTATGGGATAAATCAAAGTTTCGTTTCTCTCTAAGAGTAAGAACTCAGCGGTACCTTACCGCTGAGTATGGGGTCTACGAAAAATTCTGGGAAAACGTCAATGACTGCTGGATTATTTGTCAAAGAAAAATAGAGTACGTACCCGACAAGGAATTTCACTACCTTAGGACCGTTATAGTTATGGCCTCCGTTCACCGGGACTTCGGTCGCCGGCTCCCCTATCATCAGGTCACCAACTTCCTTGACCTTCCGATACTGGGCAGGCGTCAGCCCCCATACATGGTCTTACGACTTTGCGGGAGACCTGATCAGAAGGGGCGGAGAGAGAGAGAGATTTGAACCCTCGGTACGAATAACTCGTACAACAGATTAGCAATCTGCCGCTTTAGTCCACTCAGCCATCTCTCCCAATTCCAAATTGGGAAATTTGGATGTGATACATGAAGTAAAAGAGATTCAAAAAAAAACCCTCATATTATTTCTTTTTTATAAGTATAAGGATAAAATAACGATAATAATATATTCTAAATAAAACACATCTGAAGTATGATCCTCAGCCTAGTCATCTTAACTCCATCGAGAGCAACTGCACACAACATTCTGTACAGGGTGGCTAATGTGAAACTTTCCCAACTATACTGGTCGGCTAAGCTTAAGTCGGTGAGGAATCGTAGATACATAAGTGAGACGGTATCTCTGGTGGAATTAGGCAAGAGAACACCTCTAAGCAAAGTTAGAATATATCCTCTACTGTAGCAGTACACGTCGTAGTCGCTCGATGCATCGGTCAATTTCCTTTCAAAGTTGTCCTTCAACCATGACAATCAGATTGATTGTCCAACAAAAATAGCTGTATCATCCGCTTCATCATCATCAAACCCTGTACCGAGAAGCTCATTTCACAACTCTATTTTCTGGAAATTCATATTCCCGTCATGGCCATCACATCTATTGGAAGATCAGAAATCATGGTGATATCTTGCAGTGTCACATTCATCTCCCCACCGGTAGATAGAAACTGTGTGTCTCTGGCCTCCATCGCTTGACGAGGGCTGCAAGAAGTGCTCGGTCTAGTTTTACCTTACCCATCAAACCAACTTCGTAAAAACCAGCTTGTAGCATCGTCAATGCCTTGTGCGTATGGAAATTACAATTCCGTGTCGTCCCTCTCCACACTTCCTCAAATCTGTGGCGGTCTTGCAAAGTGAGTATGTGTGGCTCTAAAGGTTCTGGACCGCAATGTTCACCCGGAGATGACGTACCAACTTACACCAATGTTTAAAATTTTATTATTGTACATACAATATTACGTATACAAAATTCACAATGAAAACTAATAGTACACTTACTTCTATGGATGGTTCTCCTCTACCACTACCAGATGGCCTTCCGGATCCCCTGATTCTAATCATTTCTTTAAAAAAGAAATTATAACAATTGGTCAATACATTATTTATATATATAGATACGAAGCAAAATACGTTACAAAATTGCACAAATGACATCCAAAAATTCCACACTTTTGTGAGTAGGTCGGAATCACCACACACAAGCCAACGCAACTTCTAGAAGCGAATTTCGACTAATGGTTTGCAAGATATGGTAATGTATCGTTTTATTTCAAATTAAAAGCAAACAAAGCGATACACGGTCGTATCATGCAAACAGTGAGTCGAAACTCATTTCTACAAGTTGTGTTGGCTTGTGCTTGATGAGTCCGACCTACTCGCAAAATTTCGTATTTTTTGAATGTCGTTTGTGCGATTTTCTAGCGAAAAGTCACAAAAAAAATATCAAAGTTTAATTGTTGTTATTTGACACACAGGAGAAAACCGCACAAACGAGATTAAAAATACCAAAACTTTGCGAATAAGTCGGACGCATCACACACAAGCCAACGCAACTTGTAGAAGCGATTTTCGACTAACGGTTTGCAATATACGGCAATGTATCGCTTTCACTCACGAAAAAGAGTCGAAAGCGCTACACAGCCGTATGTTGCAAACCGTAAATCGAAAATCACTTCTACAAGATGCATTGGCTTGTGCGTGGTGAGCCCAACCTACTTGCAAAATTTTATATTTTTTTGATCTCGTTTGTGCGCTTTTACCAAATAATACGAACGATATAATCTACAACTATAACTACAACTATAATTTGGAAAAATAACTACTTCTACAATTCAATCTATAATTATAGAAAAACTATATACAATACACATCAAACAACTAACTACGCATCACAAAAAAATTGTAGACTCAAAAAATTTAACAAAAATTAAATCAACAAATATAGCTATATCTACTAAAAGCTAGAGTAGAGTGAATACCGTGCACAATGTGGGTCTTTGAGAAGGAGAGATACGAGGTGGTGCTGTAGCTGTTGTAAACGGAGGAGGACTAGGATTTCGGAGAGCTCGTTAGGGTCAGGGTTTTTTGGGATCGGGAGATTCAAAGGAAGAGGACAATTATTCGAGAAGAGGGAGAGTGAGTGAGAGCGTCAACTGACAGAGGATGAGTGGATTAGGTGACGGAGGAGCTAGGGTTTCGAGTTTGGGTTCGGGAGTGAGTGACAGAGAGAGATAGGCTAGTGTGAGAGTGAAAGATAGAATGTAGGAGGAGAGCGAGATTTGTAAAAGTGTCTTAATATATTTATATAACATAAGCTGTTGTTCCACACAACTGCCTAAGTTATATATAGGTTGTTGTTTGAAGCAATGACCAAGATTGGAAGAAGTTTTTTGAAGTTCTTAGGCTGGAAACAACGGCCTAGGTTAAAATTTGGTAAAAAAAATAGAAGTTGATCAGCGGCGAGTGAGTGAGCGTGAGCGAAAGGCTAAGCGAAGAGTTATTTTGGAGCGAAATTCCCATTTTACCCCTCCTGACTTAACTGATGGAGAGCGGCAGATGGGCGGGGCTAATTCTGACCGTTGGATCTCGATCTAAGCGATCCAACGGCCAGGAAACCAGTTCTCAACGGAGCTATGTGAACATACCTGTTTGCAACTGAGCTTTCCCTTCTCTCTCTCTCTATATATATATATATTTGGAAGTATCATCGGCACACCATGACCTACAATAGACAAACTATTATTTTATATGAACCAGCTTAAACCATATGGCCATATGAAGGTAAGGATTCAATTGGGGGCCCATTTTCGTTCAATAAAGTAGTGTTTGGCAATATTTGCTACCAAAATAAGATACCAAAGGAAGACATAGTTCTGAAAAGAAAAAAAAATCTCTACGAAACTTTATCGTTATTTTAAGAAGCACTCGTTAAGAGCAAGGAATTACTCAGGCTTTAACCTCTTAACACCATATTTTGAGTGATCAGCATGTAAATAATAATTTGAGATGGAATATATACCATATGATTATAATTAAATTTTCCAATAGACCATTATATGCTCCCCCCCATCTTAGATGAATGGCTACAAAATATAGCCGTTGGGATCCCCACCCTTTTAACTCATCGACCCCAACGACTACTTTCTCCCCACATCTCTCATTTAAAATTGCACCACCACCACCACCACCACCACCACCACCACCATTCTCCCTTCCCTTCCCAAAAACAAAACGCCCATTACAAGTTATGTGTATCATCTTTTGTGTGCACTTAACTTAGTACGTGAACGTTTAAAAAAGTCTTATATTTCGCAAATCAGGTCTCCAAGTACCTCTCTGGTTATTGGATCCGCTGAGAACTTACTCTTCCACCATACTTTGTCGATTGAATTTCTTTTTGAACAGTACTCATTCGATTGCATTGAATCTAGGGTTGGCAAACGGATCTAACGGGCCGGGTCGGGTCGAACCTGTTTGGGTTGGAACCCAACTTGGGCGGGTTCGGGTCGGGTCATTGGGTTAACTGGGCCGGGCCGGGCCGGGTCGATAGGGCTAATTCACGACCCGCCCAACCCGGGTCGGGTCGGGTCGCGGGTTGGCCTGTCTAAAGTTTTTTTTTTTTTAATTATTTATTTAAACAAAAAATGTAATGTAATTTTAATAATAAACAAAAATGTAATAATAATGATAAGATTGAAAGAGTGAAATTGCCAATTTTTTTTAATATATTATTAATATGATTTCCACTTATACAAGTTTCACAATTTGTAATAAGAAATAAAATTTTCTACAAATTTGTTTATACAATAACAAATTTCTTAGATACAATTTCAATTTTCTTTAATTTTCCTAATGCAATATGGTGCCACTTAATGCAATAAAGCTTTCCATTCTTGAAATATGGTGCCACTTAATGCAATAAAATGTACACAATTCCTAATGTTAACTATATATGGTTCGGCTATTTTTAATGCATTTTGAACACACAAATTTAAAATATGATATGCACATTTAACATAAAAAATATTGTCAGATGGAGGGTTTAATGCTGTTTTTAAAATACTAATTGATGCATTGTTGTTAGATGCATTATCAAAACTTATACACATTATTTTATCACGAATATGAAAAACATCACAAATTTCTAAAATATGGTTTACAATTTCATTACCACTATGGGGATAGGGCAATGCGGCAAGTGATATGATCATTTTTTGAAGAATCCAATCACTGTCGATCCAATGACAGGTTATTCCTATCATTGAAATATTGTTGCAACCCTTCTAACAATTGGAAGTTAAAAAAACTCTACAAGTTAAATTCCATAAAATTGCAATCAAAGCTTTTCTCATTTCATTGTACATTTTAAAACAATCCGATTTGCAAGTATTCATAGGGATTCTTTTAAAATTGGGGTTTAAGGCGGTTTGATTAAAATTTTCTAAATCCCTACTTTCGGGATAGGAAAATGGTAACTCTTCTTTGATTACTAATCGGGCCATTTCCCGACGAACAAGTTCGGGATCATAAGAATGGCTATCAACTACACGGTCCTAGGGTGGGTTTTTTGTTAGCCGGGTAGGTCAACAAGAAGTTCTTTATGCACATTTTGGATGTGTTGTCTAATTGTACCCGTACCCTCACCCCTCTTCCATTTGTATGGCTTCGAACATGTTTTACAAACTTTTAAACCTGCACCGGTATATTTTCGTTCGGAATATAATCATAAAATTTGTGCCAATAACTACTTTCTCCTCTAGTTTTCCTACTACTAGCTGCGGGTGTTGTTTCGGTTGCTTGTGTTTGTGGTTTTTCTTCTAATTCTATATCTCCTACAAACTCATCGTGTGTACCAATGTGTTGAGTCATAGGATTAGGGTACTGTTCGGCGGGCTCATTTTGTGGGACAATTGGAGGCCTACGGAAAGTGCCGGTGGAATCTTGTCCACTTTGGCTACGGCCGCTACCTCGTGATCTAGACATGTTGATATATAGTAGTGTATGTGAAAAAATTAAATACAATATAGGCGCGATAAGTTACAAAAAAAAAAATCTAGAAAATAAGAGGGTTGTGAGAGAGAAGATAAAAAAACCAACAAACAAATATAATACAAAAAATTATAACTACAAAAAAAATAAAAATAGAAGAAGAGGGTTGTGAAATTTTGATATCGTTCACCGCGGATAGTCGTATATAAAATGAGTGAAAATAAAAATAAAAGTAGAAGTAGAAGTCCGCAATTGAAGACTTGAAGAGAGCTTCTCTGTTTGATCATTTGGAGGAGTTGAAGACTTGAAGATGTAGTTGAATGTTGAATTCGATACGATCGGAATTTGTTGTTTGATCGTTTATATGTTGCTACCTTCTTTGTTCAATTGTTCACAAAAATTAAAATGAATTGAGAAATAATAGTAGAGAGAGTAAGAGAGTAAGGTGTGAATTTTTAGTGTGGGTTTTAGGTGTATGTATAGGGAAAAAATATAAAAAAAACCAAATTAACGGCTAAAAGAGCCATTGAGCTCTCGGCAGCAACTTGCGAATCGTTGGACCCGCGGGTCGAACGGGTCAAACGGTCTTCAACCCGCGGGTTAGGCGAGCGGGTCGGGTACTGTAGCGCTGGTGATTGGGCCGGGTTTAACGGGTTCAATTCGTTCTTTTTAAGACCCGGGTCGACCCGTTTCTATTAACGGGTTCGACCTAAACCCGAACCGGTAATTCACGGGCCGGGTTAAGTGGGCAGGTCGCGGGCGATTCGTGGGTCGACTCGGCCCGTTTGCCATCCCTAATTGAATCTTACCCCATACAGGATCACTCTTTAGTTGCTTGCTTCTTGTAGACCCGTTCAAAAATAATAATACAATTATGACAGCCACGAGCATTGAGAAATAGATTTTTTCACCAAAATGAGTCACCTTTTGAAAGTATTTACCAAACTGGCCCATGTTCGAAAGTATTTATCAAAATGACCCACTCACTAACTCAGTTAGCAACCATAGTGAAAACAGTGGCGCTAACTGAGATACAGGGCCAGTCCTAAGATTTTTAGGGCCTTGTGCAGAAAGAAAAAATTGGGCATTCTTTACATATTCCAATACTAATTTTAGTATTAGATTGGTTTCGATGTCATGTATATTTTAGATTTGCCCGTGCACACGTGCCTACGGTACGTCTTCGGAACGATACAGCATATGAAAGTCTTGTAAACAGGAAAACAACAATTATGTAGCTCAAGTTTGAATAGTAAAACAGTAATTAGTTGTAAATAAAAGTCAATGTTTCCATTAGTATATGTTGAAAAATAATTATAAATGGCGGTGTAAAATCCAACTTCTTAGAAGTGTGGAAAATGATGAAATTTAACTATTAATGAGATATTTGCTATTTTCTATGTAACATGAGCAATAAAAAAATACATAAAAAATCTGAAAATTTACAAACCTGAAATCTGAAAATAAATAAATAAATAAATAAATAAATAAATAAATAGAGAGAGAATGAGAGAGAGAGAGAGAAATAAATAAACAAATAAATAAACGAGTTGTTTTGGGGATTTGAATTTGAGTTTTGGCGTGGAACTTTTGGGCAGAAAAATATGCTTTGTGAGGTTAGATCTGGACCATTGGTTTCAACCCTACTGAATGAGAGCCACTTGATAGCTTTCTTTGTGTTTTATTATATATATTAGTTGTAAATAAAGTCCATGTTTCGATTAGTATATGGTGAAAAATAATTATAAATTGGGGTATAAAAGTCCATGTTTCTATATATATATATATATATAGAGAGAGAGAGAGAGAGAGAGAGAGAGAGAGAGAGAGAGAGAGAGAGAGAGAGAGAGAGAGAGAGAGAGAGAGTAAAATAAATAAATGAGTTGTTTTTTTTTTTTTTGGGGAGGGGGGATTTGAATTTTAGTTTTGGGGAGGGGGGATTTGAATGTGTTTTGTGAGGTTAGATTTGGGCCTTTGATTTTGGGGGGATTGAAGGAGAGCCACTTGATAGCTTTCTTTGTGTTTTATTATATAGATATTAAAAAGAGATTAATTCATGCTACAAATTTTAAGCACATTGCAGGAACATTGCAGATTGCAGGAAATCAATTCTAATGTTTTCTTCATATGGGTTCATCAATGAATAAGAAAATAAAAAATAAAAGAAAAAGATTAAAAGAATACAAAAATCATTAATGCACTTTTGTAAGAAAAGTCTCATGACTCTCATAAAAGCCATGGTGTTTTCTTCCATGACTCTTCTAATGTCATAATACTGAGTTGTGAGCTCATTACCTTACCATCATCACCAATATCATATAAACTACTGTCTACTGATACTATGATTTACAAAAGATGTACATAAAGCTGGTATGCAAACTAAGTTGAGATAAATGGCAGTTTTGACATGATACTAAGAACTATCTCGGTTTAATAAATGACAGGAGAAGTATCAAGTATGACATCAGGGAAATTAAATTTTTTGCAGTTGTATATCTTAATTTTTAAATGTGACTTCTTATTATATTTAAAAATCTAATTACTTCATGTTTTTTAACGAACCAAGATCCTCTCAAGTCTCAACTAGGGTCCACATAAATGTTAAAATGAATATGTCATCCAAGTATTTAAGACCATTAGATGTAATATCAATGATTCAATATGATAGTATTATAAAATAACATCGCTGATGAATTCCTAATACATTATGAACAGATAAATAATCGCTAATCAGTAGATTCAGCAGCAACTAACGAAAGAAGCACTCAATCCTTGAATGAATGACAGAATGATTGAATGAATCTGGATGATGACTGATGAGTGATGAGGATTGAGGAATGAGGATGAAGCCAGGCCACCAGGTTCAACCAACCAAAAGCACACGCCAGGCAGCCACTAGATTCTACGAGAGAGAGAGAGAGAGAGAGAGAGAGAGGTGGATTTCTTGGGGTGTGCTAATCAACAGTAGGATGATTGGATGAGGATTTATGAACTAGGAAGATGAAGAGGTTTTTTTAGCAGATCAAAAGTTTTTTAGTTAAAGCAAAATTTTGGGCCTTTATTATAACTGGACCGTCATTATAACTGGGCAAGTTTTTTAGTTATGAAGAATGGAAAATGAAGAATTTTTGGGCCTTCATTTTAACTGAGCCATGTGCAACCGCACAGATTGCACAGGCCCAGAGCCGGCCCTGCTGAGATAGCGAGTGTATACTTGGTTTTTTTTATTCAGGTTTCACCACTTGGGAAAAAACCTAAACAAAAAAGCCAAGTATACACTCGCTATCTCAGTTAGCGACCATATTTTCATTAGGATCGCTAATTGAGTTAGCGAGTGTCAATTGAGAATTCACTTAATACCACACTCGCTATCTCAGTTTCTTTTTTCCCTATGTCTCTTTGTTAGCGAGTTTGACAAACTACTTATTTTGAGGAATTCCAGAGAAACTACTTTAATAGCCTTAACTGCTATTTCACTGTCATCTTTTTATCCCAAAAAAAAAACAAAAAAAAAACTGCTATTTCACCTGAATTCATTTGCCATTACACAAGTTGCACGTGCAAACTCACCATTTTCCCCCCATTTTGTTTTTCTCATTTAGCGACATGATTTGAATCTGGATGGAGTACTTAACCGTGAAGAGTTTGCTGCGTTCATCCAGGAACTGATAGCAGATACTAGCAGATACCATAACTGCAATTAGTAGCAATCTAATAATTGCACTGATTGTGGCACCAACAGTCGCTCTCATCACTAAGAGAGCTACCGAGGGAGTTCCTAATGTGGGGAAGGTCGTGCACAAGCTGCCAAACTCTGTTTATGCGTCCATTGTAACTCTTGGGGTTGTATTGATTCAAAAGTCTGGCGAAGGCTATGATCTAGTAACTCCGATCTGCTCGGGTTTTACCTAATTGATTAGCATAAATGTATTTTCTGTTATCGTGTAAAGAAAACATTGGGTTAGTGGTGGTATTCCTATTATTTGAATACAGTATTTATTGTTGAGAAAGAAGGCAGCTGGTTATTTGTTATGGATATATGTTTATATAGATTATATATGTGGTTTTACATAACATTTTAGTTTATGTTACGTGATTATTATAACCATGAAAGTTTCAGAGTTGATTTGACCCTGATAATTAACAAGAAGTTTTTTTTTTTTTTTTAATTAACAAGAAGTTGTGCATGGTGAATGTAGAATGTGCATTGATCGCCTGAAAGCTTTTCGCCTAAATTACTATGCTTGGAAAACTCTCAACCTATGACTACCGCTGTCTTCTTTCTCTCTCTCTAAGGCTAAGGGTCATCGATCTCTTTCACTATCTGATCTTGCTCTTTGGAGACCGCTACTATAGGCAAGCACATCTACTATAGGGAAGCGCATCTCGTCAAGTCAGTTCAGTGATACGAAGGTAGGCAACTCTCAAAGGTAACTCTGGCTCTAGAGGCCAACCCATTTGAATGCTCGACTTTGAATCGATCTCCTCTCTTATATTGATGGCTTCAGTTGCACGATAACAATGATGGGTAGGAGGACACTTGGGATGGATGGATGTAGTTAGGGGTTGGTAGCTGGTCAAGTAGTTGGTCTACTTCGGGTGCAATAGTAGTCCAAATTAATGAGCTAATGTGTGCGCGCCCTTGCAGCCATGTCCCTTCATCTCTTCCTCATCTTCTTTGGAAAGATTTGCTGTACAGTTAAAAATAAAATGAACTCTTGCCGCTGTTCCAAACAAATGCAACAATTCATTTTATTATAACTAATACCGTTATTTCCAATAATGGCATCAGTAATTCGAATGCCATTCTTGGGGATAACTGCATTATTTATAAGTTGTTTCAATACTTAGATTTTTTTCCAAGTCAGAAGATTCACGCTCGTATGAGAAATATACTGATGTTGTTACTCCAAATCACGGCATGCAAAAAAAAAATCTAAAATGATGCCGTTATTGAAAATAACAGCATATAAATAACCTATGCCGTTATTTCCAATAACGGCTTATGCTGACGTGTCCAAAACTGGGTCAGATCGCTAATTATTTTCGAAAGTAGGCCAGACCCCCAAATATTTTCAAAAAGTGGGTCAGTACGACAAAAAATTCTCTTCTTTGATCCTATCAGTCAAATCGAGGGTTTCAAGAATTATACAATTGTACTAGTGCCCCAACTCTAGATGAAAAATCCAGCAGGATAAGCCGATCTCTGTAACCGATGAGGTAACTATCACGAATTTGTTTCTCTCCTCCATCTGCAATTTCTGTTTTGTTACTTATTCTTGGCAATTGCATTGAAATTAATGTGAGAATTTTTGTTGTTAGGGAAAAAAAACTGAGATAGCGAGTGTGGTATTAAGTGAATTCTCAATTGACACTCGCTAACTTAGTTAACGACCCTACTGAAAATATGGTCGCCAACTGAGATAGCGAGTGTATACTTGACTTTTTTCTTCAGGTTTTTTCCCAAGTAGTGAAGTATGAAAGAAAAAAGGCAAGTATACACTAGCTATCTCAGTTAGCGACCTTGTTTTCACAAAGTTTGCTAACTGAGTTAGCGAGTGGGTCGTTTTGATAATTACTTTCGACAGTGGGTCAGTTTGGTCAATACTTTCAAAAAGTGGGTCATTTTGTTAAAAAATTCTGAGAAATAAGCAACTAGAGAGAAGTAACCGTTGTAATCTCCTCCTCCTCCCCCCATTGCAACGGCTACTTCTTCCCCTTCTCTCATTTAAAATACCACCATTAATTCTCTCTTCCAAAACAAAACTCCAACGGCTACCTTCTCCTCCTTTCTCTCAATTCAAAATAGCACCACCATTCTGCCTTCCCTTCACAAAAACAAAACGCCCTCTCTCAAATCTCAAACTCCCTCAACCCCCCAAATTGCATCAAAACATGAACAATCTAATGACGAAGTCATTCACCAGCTATGTCGACCTCAAAAAAGAAGCCCTCAAAGACGATCTAGAACAAGGTGGTTCACCACCACCCAGTCACGAAGTCGTCGAGTTAACCTCTGCCTCTGATGCCAACCTCCGCAACTTCTTCTCACAAGCCGAGTTCGTCATAGATGAAATGTCCTCCATTCGCGACCTCCTTACCAACCTCAAATCTGCCAACGATGACTCCAAATCAGCCCACAAGCCCGAAATCCTCAAATCCATCCGTGCCAGAATCAACTCCGACATTGTTCTCATCCTCAAAAAGGCACGGTCGATTCGCACACTTGTCGAGGCAATGGATCGTGCCAATGCCGAGAACAGGCGCCTCTCCAGCGGCTGCTACTCCGAGGGAACCCCAATTGACCGTACCAGGACCTCGGTCACCAATGGGCTGAGAAAGAAGCTCAAAGAGATGATGCTCGAGTTTCAAGATTTGCGACAGAGAATGATGGCAGAGTACAAGGAAACAGTCGAAAGGAGATATTTCACTGTTACAGGGGAAATCCCAGAAGAAGAGGTGATTGAGAAGATTATTGCTAATGGAGAGAGCGAGGATTTGTTAAAGAAGGCAATATCGGAGCACGGGAAAGGGAAGGTGTTGGATACAGTGCATGAGATACAGGATAGGCATGATGGGGCTAAGGAAATTGAGAGGAGTTTGCTGGAGCTGCATCAGGTGTTTCTTGATATGGCAGTGATGGTTGAGGCGCAGGGGGAGAGGATGGATGATATTGAGCATCATGTGTTGAATGCGGCACACTATGTGACTGATGGGAACAAGGAGCTCAAGAGTGCAAAGGAGTACCAGAGGGGGAGCAGGAAGTGGATGTGCATTGGGATTATTATTTTGTTGATTCTGGTTGTCGTCATACTTATTCCGATTCTTGCAAGCTTCAGCAAGTCTTAGAATTATGATCAAATTTTGTATGTATTCACTATTTCGTAATTTGTTATATGCTTTATTTAATGGATACTTTATAGTATTTGTCATAGTGTATTTATGAATGAAAATATGTCATGCTACGTTTGCTTGCACATGTTGGTTTCTAATATTTTCACCATTTTTATCAGAACCAACAGTATGCTACAGTTTTACTACTTGTATCGTAGGACTATTTACCGAAAGAAATTTATGAGCTAGACAAAAATCAATGAATATTGGATTTTAATCTGCCAATTAGAGATTATTTCATTCTACAAGTTCATTTTATCTCATTATTTACAAATTAGCTTGATAAGTTAATTTAATCTCAGAATTAACATTTTCCGGCCCACTACATCCATGTTAAAGCTTTTGTATGAGAGGAATATACTTGCATGTTTCTGAATGACAACGAGAAGTTTCCGCTTGCAAGAAATGATTCAACAGTAAAGACTTTTGTATGAGAGGAATTTAAACGGTGGGGGTTTCTTAATTTCGGACCCAAACGTTGGAGGGTTTCCCGACTTTACCCCTTTTAAAAATAAACATCTCATTTATAATTGTTTTTTTTCTTTTTTTTCTTTTTTTGGGTCTCATGTGAGACATAAATCCGTCAATTTTCAAATCTTTTTTGTGACGGTTAATTCCCTGAGCTTTTAAGTCATGCAATAGCTACTTGGTTTGAACTTGCACACTTGGTAATTATAGTTTGAATATGAAGGTTTACAATACTCTAGGTGTATTCATTATACTGGAATAGGCCTTTGAACAATTTCTTAATGATCGCATGCGTAATATGGTTTAATTTGTTAGGTCAAGCGGGTTGGAACCATCATGGTTGGGTGCTTAATAATTATGTACTGTCAGTTGATAGGTTCAGCCTTCGTCCCTTATTTCAGTGTACTATATGTTAAATCTTGGATTGTTAAAGCTTAACACGAACTGTTGGTCTAGGAAAAAAAAATCCCTGTGAATTTCGTGAAATGTTAACTGAGCCATAATATCATACTTTTAAACTAACGAAATATGTTATCTCAGTATGTAGCTGCTAATCTGACTCTCTACTAAAGAGTACTAACGCTGCAATGTTCTTCTGCTACACTACAATATCTCTTGATTTATGGAATTGTTTAGCATTATTATGAGTGTGAGTTAACTAGCCAAAGTGATTGATAATCATAAGAAGGAGTGACCCCTTTTGAATGTCAAATTTGCAAAGCAGAAGCTCGGTTCGGTTCTTTAATTAGAGCTGAAGCTTCATGTCTAAGGGTTGCGTGATGGTTAATTTATTTGTTAATGATTGACCATCCTCAGTTTTGAGGGTTAAAGTTAGGCATTAACATTTGAATACTTGCTGTTCATCTGTCTATTTAGCGTTTTGATTGTTAGAATTCCTTAATGACCTGGGCTTGTATTCTTTTTCTATCGATCTTTTGCTGGATACAGAGCATGAAAGTTGTGTACCAAACGCTTGAGAAAGTTGCCATGTTCAATTTAGCTCACTGCCCAAGTTCACTCCAAGCAGTCAAGAGAAGCTGCGGGTGGCAGAGTCAATCAGTTTATGAAGTTTTGGAAACTTAATCCACCCTCTTTTCAAGGGCAGTTGTGATTCTTTACAGCCCTACGACTGGATTGGTGATCTCAAGAAGATATTCAAAGTGCTAGATATTTCTGAGGAGTAACTGGGTTACCTTTGCTGTCTTTATGTTGAAAGTGTGATGCTGATCATTGGTGGAGAATGGCTAGGCCTAACAAAAATGAACAGTTGAAGTGAAGTAAGATGAGTTTAAAGAAATATTTTATCAGAAGAAGTATTTTCAGGAGAGAGCTCGAGCTCGCAAACAAAAAGTCTCAGAGTTTATACATCTAATTCAGGAAAACTTGACTGTCTCGGACCATTCGCACTAAGAAGGGAAACTTGACTGTCTCTTAATCCTCCTCTGAAGCTTGAAGGTTACGTATGTCTGAGGAAAATTCAAGATTTTGAAAGATTTGAGAAATTTAATCATCCTTTTAAGAAATTAAGGTTGACTGTTGGAAATAGGAAGTTAGGAAAGATTATTAATTAACAAATAATTGAATCACTAAAGTTCGGAGAGGTATACCATCCTTCATTCTTACATTAGTATTGCCTTCTAAATAATTACTGATTTCTTTACTGTTTTGTTTTACAAGTCGAAAAAATTGAATCCTTTGCTTGCAACTTTTTTCCTTTGTTACTATTTCTTCTATCGAAATGGGTTCCAACCCGCAACATAATTCATGTTAGGTAAGGTTTTTACTTTTGTTTTCATATTGGTTGCAACTTGCAACAATTATCACGACTATTCATGATGACAACCGCTAACTATTACCGCCTCCAACCACATCCTGGTCACCACTGGCAGTTGCTGCCTACTTCCGCTGCAAATTCCTAACATCGCTGCTGCCATCGTAATGATTTTTGGCTGTCATAATTTCTTCCTAATTCTTGAACTTTGGTGGCTTCCACCTCCTTATGCTTATCTGGCCATCTCTCCTCTTATCTGGCCATTCTTCTCCTCAGTTGTGCACTTGCACCTACAAGTGCAATACAACCAAACATTAATTTGCAACGAACTAGCAGTTGCATATGGTTGTCACTTGTAAGCAACCAGACAACCCAACCATATATATTTTTTGGTCCCATAGCATCAGTTAACCTTTCATATCCTTAACCATACTCCAATGAAGCATAATATTTTTCACCTGTTTGAATATTTAACAGTTTAATTTTCAGTGTTGTGTCACTCAGAATTGAGTTGTTCTAATTCTATTCATTTTCTACCGAGCTTTAATTGTAATAAAGACATGTTACTGCCGTTTCTTAATCTGTGCAGGACTCCTTAATAATCACGCAAAATGTTGGTACTTTTTAAAATTTTGTGCCGCAACAGGCATGGAGGACAAGGCAAGCTCAGATATAGAGTGCAGCTGGGTTGAGCAAGAGTGGGAAGTAAATCACCTAGATCTTGTTTCCTTGTGGCAAGAGTGTACTCGGCTTTAGTTATGTGTATCATCTTTTGTGTGCACTTAACTTAGTACGTGAACGTTTAAAGAAGTCTTATATTTCGCAAATCAGGTCTCCAAGTGCCTCTCTGGTTATTGGATCCGCTGAGAACTTACTCTTCCACGTCGTATGATGGTAGTATTTTTGTTATCATATACCACCATACTTTGTCGATTGAATTTCTTATTGAACAGTACTCATTCGATTGCATTGAATCATACCCCATACAGGATCACTCTTTAGTTGCTTGCTTCTTGTAGACCCGTTCAAAAATAATATAATTATGACAGCCACGAGCGTTGAGAAATAAGCAACAAGAAATGAAACTAATCGTGTATTTGATGCTATGAGGATATACCACAAAGGTCGTTGTAGTATAGTGGTGAGTATTCCCGCTCATACCCGGTGGGACTCGAACCCACAATCTTTTTGAAGCTCTCACAAAGAGGCTGGCCACGCTCCAGTGGCACTTGCATAACTGCCATTTCTTATAGAGTGCATTACAGCATAACCACATTTAAATGCAAATGCATCGCAAAAAATATGAATTCATACATATACCAGAATTGTTACTCAAAATCGCAAGTTATGGATCATGATTAAACTAGCATTACATCTTGGAGGCGCAAAATTTCTCCAAATTTGAGCATAGCTCACACTCCTTACATAGCCTTCTCTTCAGCATCAGAATAAGATAACTGAAGCCTTTTGAACCCGAAAAAGCATTGCAAGCTGTTGAGTTTATGTCTTGCATACTATGTTAGATAAGAAGACGATAAGACGATAGAGGAATCGAGACGATCAGAGACGGAGTGAAAGTAAGGAAAACAATCAGCAACAACAACAGGTAGAGTTGCGGTCGACCGCACTTGGGGTCGGTCGACCGCTCCGACTACACAGAGTTCCCGAGAGGGGGACGGTTGACCGACCTTGAGGTGCGGTTATTTGGGTCGGGTTTTGGTGATTCGTGAGAAGCCCAACTTGCTCTTCAAGTCAGATCTGACGGCACTTATCGCAGAGCTATTTATTCAGGAATATCCAATGACTATTGTATCAAGATATCAAACTAGAGTTTCTCTAGATCTCTATATATTGTTGTTATTGACCTCTATTGAGAGCAAAAGAGAGAGAGTACTTCATTGAAAGAGAGATTGAGTGATTCTCTAATTGTAAACAACTAGTACTTGCTGGTGAGGCTTGAGAGAGGGTCGTGATGAGAATTGTAATATTCTTGTATCTTCTTTAGTTGGATAACATCTTGAGTTTCTTCTCTCCCGGATTAAGGCGAAAGCCCTAACCGGGACAAACTTGTGTGTACTTTGGTGTATTTGGTTTGATCTCATATGTGCTTGGTGGTTTGTGTTGATTGCATCGAATAACTCAACAAGATCCTAAGAGGGGTTTTCGGTAGAAATCCCTAACAATTGGTATCAGAGCTTCGAGTTAAAGGGTTTGTTCGAGTTCCTTGGAGAAGATGGCAGATCATATCACGAAAATCAAGCGGTTCAAATGCAAGATCAACTTTGATCTCTTGAAGGTGGACGTGCATGAAGCATTGGTTCTACAAGACTTGAATCTAGTCCTAGAAGGAGATAAAGGGAGACTAATCGGCACAAAATAGGAGAAGCGGAAGGAGATATGTTCAGAAGCCTTGGATTTAGAAGGAGATAAAGGGAGACCAATCGGCACAATTTCCTCCTCCGAGTCTGAAAAGGTTTTCCTGCAAAGGTGGAAGAATTAGGATCGAGAACCCAACTACTGAAGATTTTCGGAAGCCCTCTTGGGCTAAAGATTTCGATTGGAGATTTAAGTCGGCAGTTGTCTTCTCAGGGGGTATAGCGTTAGGGGTCGATTTAACTATGTTCGAAGTGTTGGATCACAAGATAAGTGAATTCTCGGTTACTATTAGAATCAGAAGCAAAAGCGATGATTGGGTTCACTTGGTTACTACGATGTACGGACCATATGATTCTAGGCGAAGAGGTCAATTCTGGGAGAGCTTAGAGAGATTAAGAATGATTGGGCAGACCCATGGGTAATTGGGGGCGATTTCAACATCACCAGATTTCGTTACGAGCACGGAGGGAGGGGGCCAAGCCGCATCGATCAAGATAACTTCAACTTTATCATAGACGAGCTAGAGTTAATGGAGATGGAGCAAATAGATAGAAAGTTTACTTGGTCTAATATGCAGCCTATCCCGATATTAGCCAAGCTTGATAGAATATTGGTCTCCACAGATTGGGAAGATGTCTATCCCCTGGCTAAAGTGAAGACGATTACGAGATATACTTCAGATCATTTGCCTCTTGTATTGGAGTGTGGAGAAGACTACGTCAAAAAGCGGTATCCATTTAGGTTCGAGAAAGCTTGGACGTTGTCAACAAATATTCGTCATGTCATAGAAGAATTATGGAAAGCCACTACCACGGAGGTAACCACTGTAGGAATTTGGATTGAAAAGATGAGGAGATTGCGAAAGCATATCAAAGATTGGGCAAGGAGGGAATTTGGTGTTGTCAGAGTTAGATTGCAGGAATTGGGCAATAAGGTAGCAGAGCTGGAAGCTATTCAAGAGGGGAGGGATCTCTTGGAAGCTGAGATCGACGTGCTGTTCAAAAATAGACTTGAGATCCAACATATTGGCGATATGGAAGAACAATATTGGAAACAACGCGCTAGGGTGCAATGGCTTAAAGAAGGAGACGCGAATAACAAATTTTTCCATAAGGTGGCCAATGGAAGGAGGAGACAAAACCACATTAGTAGGCTTTTGATTGATGGGTCCTGGACAGAGAATGAAGGATTAATTAGGCAAGAATTTGACTAAAGTTTCAAGGAGCTTTTCGAGAGAAGCAAGGCATTCAGAAGTAAGCTACTTCCTGACATGTGGAGTTTCCTCAAAAATTGAGGGGAGTAAAGGCATAGAGGGTATGTTCTTGGAAGAGGAGGTTCTGCAAGCTGTGAAGGTCCTGGGACAGGACAAAGCTCCGTGGCCGGATGGATTTCCCATATTCTTTTATAAGCTCTACTGGGATGTCATCAAGGTGGATCTTATGAACATATTCAATGAACTGCACGATGGTGTTGCAGACCTGGATAGGATTAACTACACTAATGTCGTCCTTATCTCAAAAAATAAAGAGGTGACAGGGGTATAGGACTTCAGGCCAATTAGTCTACTGAACGGATCTTTCAAGATCATTACGAAAGTTTTAGCGCAAAGGTTGTCTCCACAGATGGATAGGGTAGTAGGTGAATCTCAGAGCGGTTTTATCAAGGGCAGAGATATTATGGATAGTGTGGCTTCTGCTAACGAAATTGTATATAGAGGAAACATGGATAAGGCAAACGGATTTCTATTAAAAATAGACTTCGGAAAGGCATATGATTCGCTAGAATGGGACTGCGTTGATGAAGCGCTTAAACTGAAAGGGTTTGGCACTAAATGGCGAATGTGGATCAGGAAATGTGTTCAAGGGGGAAAGTCATTTATTCAGGTCAATAGACAGATGGGGAAAGAAATCAAATGTAGGAGGGGCCTCAGGGCAGGGGGATCCGTTGTCTTCTCTACTTTTCGCTATCATAGCAGACGGAATGGCTGAAATGATCAGTAGAGGTAGGGTTCAAGGGCTCATTCAGGGAATCAAAGCAAGGGGTATTCCCTATAAAATCTCCATCCTCCAATAAACAGACGATACATTGTTGTTTGGAGCTGCAAAAGATGAAGAAATGAAGGCTATAGGAATGGCCCTGCAGTGCTTTGGAGCATGGTTGGGGATGAAAGTCAACCTTACGAAGACTTGTGTTCTTCCAATTAGCGACCAAATTTCTATCCCCATCGATACTATCATGATTTATTTCGGATGCAAAACTGGCCAATTCCCCAGGTCTATCTAGGAATTCCTATCAGTCCGGGACACTTCAAAGAGAGGATTGGCAACCGTTGATCGATAAAATAGAAAGAAAACTATCCGAATGGAAGGGCCGGCTACTCACGTTAGGTGGAAGAATCACACTATTAAATTCGGTGCTTAGTAGTCTTCAGACTTATCTGATGTCAGTATATGAGCTTCCTCACTGGGTAATTCAGAAGATAGACAAAATTAGAAGAAGATTTTTCTGGAGTGGAACCGACGATTCTAACAAAGGCCTACCTCTAGTCAATTGGGGTAGAGTCTGTAAAAGGAGAGAATATGGAGGTGTAGGAATTCAGAATATAAGGGATATGAACAAAGCTTTGCTTAGCAAATGGTGGTGGAAGATGAAGAGGCGACGAAATAACTGGTGGTGCAAATCGTTTGCCAGATATAGATGTGGAAAATCATACCGCTTTGGAGGGAAAAGCGTATTCGGAAAGTCCTCTTTACTATGGAAGGGAGTAGCGAAGGTGGGGGTGTTGTATCATTCCCACACTAGATGCAGAATAGGGAACGGGAAAGACACAAGATTTTGGAGGGATAAGTGGTGCGGGGACAAGAGTTTGATGAGCTTATTTCCAGCAGCTACAGAGGCTACGATTAATTACAACACTATGGTGGCGGATGTTTGGCATAATCAGAGACTTAAGTTGGAAGTCAAGGGGCAATTAACCCAAAGGTCATTATTAGAACTGACAAACCTTAATTTGTTTATTAGGGAGGAAGGGAAGTACAACAACCAGGGCGAAGATAGCAGAGACTGGATGCTCGATTCATCTGGGGAGTTCTCAGTAGCCTCGATGTATAAGCGGATCAACGATGGCGGATTGCGTTGTAAAGATGCAAATATTACATGGAAGCTCTGGGTGCCATTAAGGGTCAAAGTTTTTGCTTGGCTAGTCATGAACGATGCTATTTTATCGAAGATCAACCTCCAGAAAAGGAATTTGCAAATTGATGTTAGATGCGAGGCTTGTGCGATCGGAGATGAAGACACCAACCATATTTTATTCTCTTGTATTAAGGCCAAACTAGCATGGGAGGTGGTTAGTCTAGGTTTTGGGTTGCTAGAAAGCCCTAAGTCTAGTTCAGAGGTATGGGGTCGTTGGTGGGTAGATCTAGTTAGAAGCGAAGACAGAGAGGCTTGGGGTATTCTGGCAATAGCTACGATGTGGTGCCTGTGGTTAAACCGAAATGATTTATGTTTTCGCAAAATCATCTGTAGCTTTTCGGTTCTCATGCATAAAATATTATCTCTTTCTCATGAATGGACAGGTCATAGGGGAGCAATGAAATGGCTGCGAATAGAAGAGGAGGAATAGGAGGAGCTGGCTACGGGCAAGCAATGGGTAGGAGATCACTTCTACTGCAGGTCGACTTGGAGTAGCGACTTTATTGTGTCTGGGTGACACATTATGGTGATTTTATCCCTTGGATCTTTCTATTTGTTTTGCTAGTATTTTCATCGATGTATTTTGGATTTTAGAGGTAGTTGTTTGAGACTTTTGTAATTAGTACTGTTATGTTTCTTTAATTTTGCATTAATGCAGCAATGACAGGGTCATCTGTTTATAAAAAAAAAAAGGTGGAAGAATTCTCAAATTTCATAATAATGATGTTCAACCAATAATTTGCATACAAATAATAAAAGCAGGTGGCTCAAATTTTAAAGCCCATTATGTATAAGCCCATTCTATGTTTAAGCCTATCTTTCTCTTCTTTCCTATTAACCTATTCTCTCTCTGTCTCTACTCTAATTCATTGAGTCCGGTTTTTGATTTTTATAGGAGAGTTTGAGTCTTTCTCTCTTCTACCTCTTGAAGACTTGAAGCTTGATTTTTTAGACCCAAAATCAAGTAAGTCCAACTAATTAATCGCTTAGTAAATTTTGTTATAAACTTAGTGTTTTGAAAATATCATTTGTGATGTTGTAATCTATCTCAAGTTCCGACTCCCATCCCATTACCCATCCCTCCTAACAACACCATCACCATCTCCTTAAACGGATAAACAACTGGAAGCTTTTATTAAATTTGACCGTTATTGAAGTGGCACACAAAGTGTTTGTTGAATTGCCATAAAGAAAATCACTTACTTTAGGTGTTTAGATTAAGTTTTTATACTAAATTAGAGATTTATAAGTTAGTTTTTTATGTTAGTAGTTGGAAATAAATTAGTTTTTAGGGCTTAGTTGAGCTTATCACAATAGTTTTTAGGGCTTAGTTGCAAATTACGAGTGGTCAAAAGCCACAATGAAATACTACAGTTAAAGTGTTAAACATGAACTAGATTGATTCTGTGAGTTCATAGTCTTGCATATCTTTCACTAGTATTGCAGAGCCTCAACAAGGACTAGTTTTGGTCAAAATAAGTTTATCCAATTAAATTCAGTCTCTCATAATTAGGGCTGTAAACGAATCGAGCTATTCGCGAGCTATTCGGCTCGAGCTCGGTCAAAGCTCAGTCAAAGCTCGGCTCGAACCGAGCTCGAGCTTCGGTTTCTTTTTTTAGGCTAAGCTCGCGAGCTATTCGGCTCGAATACGGTCAAAGCTCGGCTCGAATCGAGCTCGAGCTCAAAAATGAGCTCGTTTCGTAAACAAGCCGAGCTCGAGCATGAAGGTATTCGGCTCGGCTCGATTGCAGCCCTACTCACAATATCTCAATATTTGATCCGTACACAACAACCAGACATCATACTTTCTGGTGGCTGGGAAAGCTGATACTGAAACTCAACAAAAACAAATATATATTTAAAACTTAGTGGCACATCCATGTGTAGTGTCTGAAACTCAACAAAAACAAATTTGACCGTCATTTATAGCCAATCAGATAAAGAAAAGGGGTAAAAAAAAGAAGTAACTATGGCGCGCTTAACATTTGAACTTCAACATCTTTTATTCTCAGGGATGGTCATAACATGCACATAGTTTCTTGGAAGCTACAGTGGTTTCCAATAGTCACCTTGCCTGGGGATGAGCCTGCAAAACAATATTGAAGCTTTCAATTTTAAGACTGTTTGAAATATCACATACATAAATTCCATGTATATTATAATAATGTAAAAATTCTGGAGAGGTACCAACTATAATCATTGCTAGTAAGTCGGAGGAGGAATTACCAAACGTCTAGCATTCCATCACGCTTGGCACCAATAAGTTTTATTTGAAAAAAAAAAGAGAGAGAAAAGACTAGGCCTACATTTTTCTTTTTTCACAGATTTCACAGATATGGGAAATTACAGACTGGTTTCTCTAATCAGACTAAAAGATAACATGTACTCCTTACATCAGTGTGTAATTAAAGGAAAGATGATTCCCACTTCCTCTTGATTTATAACCTTGCTCTTCTTTTCTAATTTCAAGCTTATTTCATTGAGAAGTTTAAATTGGGAGTATAGCACAACTGCACAAGCAATATACTTTTATGGAGATCTTGCAAAATTAAGCATTCAAAGTTCAAACACTACACATGGATGTGCTTTAAAAAAACCCGTATAATTTCAAAGCTCATCAATAAAGTAGTAAATTCCAGAAGAAAAATTCTTGATATGAAACAGAAACATATTACATATCGTCATAAATACATGATACAATTTGAGGAAAAAGATACGCGATCTCAAACTATTAATACTATATAGGTTTCATATTCACATTGTCATTTTCTGTTGATATAATCCTAATTTGAAGATCATCTGCACAACAAAAATAATTTAAATACTCAATATTTATTTTCAAAACTAAAGAGGAATTTTAATCCCTAGAGGCGAAATGAAATATATCCAACTTATTTATTCAATAAAAAAAGGGGAAATGAAAAGGCAAATAAATTCAACATAGTCATAGGTATAGAACATGATGTTGTGAGTAAGATGAACCAGCCTAGTCTTCTCACACATACAGGGAGGTCATGGATATATGTAGTGGCAATAAGGATTTTGATGTAAAACCAACCCTAAAATAGAGAATTTCCAAGAATTTTAATGGGTTAATTTTACCAACATGAAAGTTCTGATCTAAGTTAGAAATTTAAAACAGTTAACGGGTTTGATGGATTTTCAAGAACTGAATTATGCTAACAATTCCAATTAATAATTCAACCTCAATCAATAATTAAATTCCTATATGTTAGCAAGTAATAAGTCCAATATCAATTCGTACCCTAATCTAGCATGTGGATCACTCAATCTCAGTATTTTGTGGTCGACAGTCAAATCAGATAATATACTAGATGATAAGGCAGTAAAACATAAATATGTAAGAGTGGAAAGAGTATACCGAATGCGAAGAAATCAGCGTAGATCTCGGAGTTGGACCAGCAACTACGATCGCAGTAGCCAACAGTAACTGTGGGGGAACGGCAGCAACAAGAGCAGTGGCTGGTCGACTTGGCTGACGGTGAGGTGCGACGGCGAGCAGGGCGGCGACGTCGGGGAGGTGCGACGGGAGGTTGGCGTCGGGATGGCGAGATGCAGGCACCGGGTGCCAGGGGTCGTGGGCTGGTAGCTTGGGACTTAGGGTTTGGAAGGGAGGTGGTTTGGGGATTAGGTCGGCGCTGGAAGGTGGAGGCGATGACGAGGAAGGGGAGGTGACGAGGGCGGTGGGTCGTCGAAGGAAAGTTGGGCGGCGGCGTTGGGGTTGAGGATCTGGATCGGGATATGGTAGAGAACGAAGGTGAAGAAGAAGGGTGAGGCCGGATGTGGGATTTGGATGGGTTCGGGGTTTTGGGGGGTTTCGGGAAAGAAGAAGGAGGGATGATGGTGGCGGCTGATGAGGGGATATAGGATTAGGGTTTTTTTGTATTTGGGGATTTAGGGAAATTTGTGGGGATTTTTAATTGGGGATAAATTTTAGAACTAATCACTAATTCTAAAACTAGATTAGGATTTATCACAAACCCTAATTTGTATCTCGATTGTATCACACAAGGGAGAGAAAATGAAGAGCAAAACTCAACACAGGTTTTTTTTTTGATCAATAATGGCATGCCTTTCTCATTCATCTCAGGGCCTTTAAATAGGCTCAATTACATCTTGAAACACATCTCCAAAATATTCTCAGAATCTAAAAATTACAAAAAGATTACATATGGCTATAATTGCCAGAAACAAAAAATGAAAATAAAATAAAATCCTAAACTGGAAAGATGTCCTCATCATTCTCTCCGGGTGGAAGAGAGCTCGACCCAGTCGAGTCAAAACCAGTGATCATGTCATCGTACTCCAAAAGATCTGGATCCAGTTGCGGGAGCCCCTCACGACCACTGCAAGTGTCATCCGACTTCGGCTTATTTTTCCACCTTACCAAATACTTGTGCATACCACCATCTCTAGTAGAGATTATCTGATCATCTAAAATATTATCCAATTCTTCTGTCGATGGGTAAGTAATATCTGGTAGTGGAGGTAATGGGGGAATCTCACCATTAGGCTGCAGGGTAGGCTCATCTATAAGAAAATTTCTAGGGTTAAATTTTGAGCCTTCATAAAGTACTAGATCCTCAATATTGAAAGTCTTACTTATGCCAAAACCTTCAGAAAGGTCAACGACATAGGTACTATCATTGATTGCATGTAGAATCTTAAATGGGCCTGCAGCACGTATGTTCAAGTTCTTAACGGGTCCAACAGGAAACCGTTCTGGATGAATCCGAACCATCACTTCGTCACCAATATCAAAAGTTATAAATTTCCTTCTAGTATCTGCTATTAACTTGTAGTTAAAATTATTCTCATTAAGTTCCTTGGAAATTTCTCTATGCAAGTCATGAATGTTATATGCAAATCTGGGTGCAGACTCTGTGACTTTGTGATGTTCTAATACATGAGTAAAATCTATGGATTTCCAAGTGACTTGGGAAGGAATGGGTGTCTCAGGTATACTCAATGGAGGTGACTGGATAGGCTGAATACAATTGAGAGACTGGTCATCATCTTTTTCATCAAAGTCATCACTTATATTAGGTTCATAGGTAAACTCATTGTCGGGCTCATCAGCGATGACTGCGGTACCCTCTACTATATTAATCCTACTTGGACTAGGACAGTTGCCAGCAACATGACCGTATCCCTTACATTTATAGCACTTAGTGAGAGTGTCAATCTTACTGTAATCTCTTTCGGGGTTCTTACCCTTATGTTCATCTCTATGTGAATTAAAATTTGAATTAGATTTGCTGGGGTAAGATTTGTTGGGGTGCTGAGAGGGAGGCTGAGGTCTAGGTGGGTCAGTAGAGGTTATTCTAGAGGAATGATCTCTCGAGTCGCTGGACCTAGAATCAGAACTAGCTTTAAGGGAATCCATGTCGAGGACTAGGGCGTAGGCTGCCTCTATTGAGTCCACGTTTCTATAGATTAGCTCGTTCCTAAGGTCAGCTCGTAGTCCAGCTCTGAACCTAGAGAGAGTTTGTTCTTCACTCTCTTTACCTAACGCATTGCACCGAATAAGGAAGTCATCGAATTTATCAACATATTCTTGTGTGGATTTACTTCCTTGATACAATTGGTTCCAAGAATCTAGCAATCGGGTGTGGAACGATAGCGGTACATACCTCTCAGTGAGCTTCTCTTTCATGGCCTCCCAAGTGGCTATGGGTGCCGGGCCTCGGCCTCTGCGGGCATGTTCAAGATTGGTCCAATGTTGTTGAGCTTTACCCGTTAATTTCATAGTTGCAAATTTAACTTTAAGGGTTTCGCTCATGTCGAACCACACAAAATAGTGGTCCATGGCACAGACCCAATCAAGGTAAGCTTGGGGTTCCATGTGGCCTTCAAATTGGGGAACGTCAGCCTTAACGTTCTTTTTATATTGTTCGTCAGGGTCACGTTCTTGACGTCGATCGTCATGAACATTCCCTTGAGGGATCTGACGATGGCCATGAAGCTCAGGGACACTTGTCTGATTTAGCTCCACTTTCTCAAGCCTCTGATTGATATTGGCAAGAGTTGCTTGGATGGCAGCTAGGGTAGCGGAGATATCAGAATTGTCCATTTCAGGTCTGGGAAGTCTAGGGTTCCTAATTGGGTGATTGGGAAGGGATAGGAAAGGCTCCTCAGGGTCTGTGATGGTGCTGCGAAGACGCATTCACCAAAAGTGGAAACTATAGGGTATGTGTCCTTTCTTTTTTTTTTTTTAATGATTCTGAACTAAGCTAAACTAAACTAAAATAAAAATAAAATAAAATAAAATAAAAGACTATACGATACTAAATGAATGCAAAAATGATGCTTACGATGCAAGAACTAAGGTTTTAAGAACCTTTGCTCTGATACCAAAATGATGTAAAACCAACCCTAAAATAGAGAATTTTCAAGAATTTTAATGGGTTAATTTTACCAACATGAAAGTTCTGATCTAAGTTAGAAATTTAAAACAGTTAACGGGTTTTATGGATTTTCAAGAACTGAATTATGCTAACAATTCCAATTAATAATTCAACCTCAATCAATAATTAAATTCCTATATGTTAGCAAGTAATAAGTCCAATATCAATTCGTATCCTAATCTAGCATGTGGATCACTCAATCTCAGTATTTTGTGGTCGACAGTCAAATCAGATAATATACTAGATGATAAGGCAGTAAAACATAAATATGTAAGAGTGGAAAGAGTATACCGAATGCGAAGAAATCAGCGTAGATCTCGGAGTTGGACCAGCAACTACGATCGCAGTAGCCAACAGTAACTGTGGGGGAACGGCAGCAACAAGAGCAGTGGCTGGTCGACTTGGCTGACGGTGAGGTGCGACGGCGAGCAGGGCGGCGACGTCGGGGAGGTGCGACGGGAGGTTGGCGTCGGGATGGCGAGATGCAGGCACCGGGTGCCAGGGGTCGTGGGCTGGTAGCTTAGGGCTTAGGGTTTGGAAGGGAGGTGGTTTGGGGATTAGGTCGGCGCTGGAAGGTGGAGGCGATGACGA
This sequence comes from Hemerocallis citrina, assembly GCA_017893485.1. NCBI lineage: Eukaryota > Viridiplantae > Streptophyta > Magnoliopsida > Asparagales > Asphodelaceae > Hemerocallis > Hemerocallis citrina. The sequence continues at coordinate 63,561,000 of CM030358.1, forward strand.
GGAAGGGGAGGTGACGAGGGCGGTGGGTCGTCGAAGGAAAGTTGGGCGGCGGCGTTGGGGTTGAGGATCTGGATCGGGATATGGTAGAGAACGAAGGTGAAGAAGAAGGGTGAGGCCGGATGTGGGATTTGGATGGGTTCGGGGTTTTGGGGGGTTTCGGGAAAGAAGAAGGAGGGATGATGGTGGCGGCTGATGAGGGGATATAGGATTAGGGTTTTTTTGTATTTGGGGATTTAGGGAAATTTGTGGGGATTTTTAATTAGGGATAAATTTTAGAACTAATCACTAATTCTAAAACTAGATTAGGATTTATCACAAACCCTAATTTGTATCTCGATTGTATCACACAAGGGAGAGAAAATGAAGAGCAAAACTCAACACAGGTTTTTTTTTGATCAATAATGGCATGCCTTTCTCATTCATCTCAGGGCCTTTAAATAGGCTCAATTACATCTTGAAACACATCTCCAAAATATTCTCAGAATCTAAAAATTACAAAAAGATTACATATGGCTATAATTGCCAGAAACAAAAAATGGAAATAAAATAAAATCCTAAACTGGAAAGATGTCCTCATCAGATTTCCCTAACCAAAATATGAGGTACTCTTACGGATACAGTAATGTTGTGACTCAGTTGAAAACAATATAAGAATATCCGCCCTGAATGTTATTGAAACTATGGGAGCTAGGTGTGCTAAGATTCTAGTTCATTAAACAAATCCATAACCTGTAATTGCTTACTTGAAATTTATGACCAAATTCAACTTTTTGGATCACTGGTGTACAACCTTTACTTCTTTGGGTTATCTCAAATCCAGTAGTAGGCAACACAAAGCTAAGACATGCCATTCTAGATTATTTGTTTACATATGTCAATCACTCAATAATGAAAATGAACATTGATTTGTGATAATTTGCCAAAATATGCTAATATATAGTACATTAATTTCCTTTACACTTGCACCTTTAAACACATGCAATCATTTTCATATTAAGTAACTTGATTGACAAAAAATGATACCACTGTCAGGCAAGGTTATAAAAAACAGAAACGGGATCAACACGGTCGGGCACTGTTGGTTTTTTTTTTCTTCTTTCTGTTTAAATGGGAAAAAATGGTTTTTCTATTTTTAATACAAAAACATTTTATAAATAGGAAACATGAACGAAAAACTATATAAAAATCCAGAAACATAGGGGGGGGGGGGGGGGGGGGATCATGGAATATCAAGGCCGGCCCTACCCTAGAGGTGGGTAAGGCTGCCGCCTTGGGCCCCTGGAGATTTTGCGATTTTAGGGGCCCCAAATTTGAACTTCCTTTGTAAATATAGGTACGTATTTTGCGCGTAAAAAAAATATATGTTATTAGGGGCCCCCATGTCGGAAGTTCGCCTAGGGCTTCCGGGAACTCAGGGCCCTGTGGAATATGTCGAATATTAAAGCGTTTATCACTTGACATTTCACATGCATAAATAAAAATAAATTTGATTGTTCGGAAGTTCATTGTAAAATTAAGGAAACCTGCAGTTCGGGCTCGTTATATAGGTAATGATCTGGTTTAAACATAATAATTTGATAAAAATCCAAAATCCAAGCCCAATTTTCTTTAAAACCCGTTTAATCCCGAACATGTTTACTGCCCAATTAAGCCCATTTTGACCAGTTTTTAAACAAAAGGGAGGAACATGTTTTCTTACTGGAACGGTAGGCTCAAAAATATTTAAACGAGGTTTTAACCCTTTTTTGGAACTATGCTTTCAGGAACAATTAATGTAATATTAAAGTACAGTTTTTTCCATGGAAATAGAAGAAATTTCATTCTTAAGAAGAAGAAATACTTGAAAAGTCTGGAAACACGTAACATGTGACAAATATTTAATTAAGGTTTTATTTCCTCTCTAGCTTTTAACTTAAAAAACAAAGTTAAATCTCCTATAACATATGTGAAAATTCATAAATGAATAATGATTCTTAACAGAGAAAACATTGGATACAGTAACTTGTAGAAAAAGACAGCCGAATTGCTTGAGTTTTAATTTTGGTACATCACTAGCTATTACATCAATGCTTAAAGAAAAATTACATCTACATTGGTACATCACTAGGTATATAAACCTGACTCATTCTTCCATCTAAACATTTACACATGAAAGAAATATTAGCCTAAAGGGAAATTACACATGCTCAATGTTCTTCACGACATAATCAGATAAATCCAATAAGAATAGGAAGAACTGAAAAAAATATGCACGGAAAACTGTCCATCATCGTATCAATTTAACACCAATAAATAGAATTAAAGCAAACATAAATCGACGAGTATGGCTTTACCTAGATTGAATCCTTCAAACACCCCCCTTCTGAATTCTGAACCTGCTGCCTCCTCAGCTCCTCATCAGCCCTCTTCATGAACTGATCCCACCCGCTCCCTTTCCTTGTATCCAAATAATCATACGGAACTGCTGTCTTCAATCCAGGCCTCACCCCAACCCGGCTCTCCACTATCCTAAATTCCGCCCCTTCCTCTCCAAACCCTTCATCCTCCAATTCCTCCCAGCTAAACAACAATGGCAAGGTGGACGCCCCCCCAAGGGTTAAAATCCAGCACCTTAACCCTATAATCCTTCGTCACATAAACATCAAACGTATAATTCTCCGACTCAAACTTTGGCATCACAACTTCGGAAAAGAATGCCTCAATCAGAGGTTGAATCTCAGGTTTCCGATCAACAAGGACAGGGTAGAAGGAAGTGACTTCCCTCTGGGAGATAGCAACCAATTTCTGGGACCGGGCATAGCAACGAAACTCCATTTCGGGCGAGAACATAGGAGGTGAGAGCAGGGTGGGAGAGGTCATGAGCAATCAAGTCGGAGGATCTGCGGAGGAGAGCGATATCGGTAAAGGAAGTACAACGCAGATTGCCCTCGGTAGAGATCCAAGCTGCGTCCTTTGGAGCACTCCAGTTAAGTTTCGGGAAGACTGCACCACCTAGAGAAGTGATAGCGCTCTCAACAACCAATTCAAGTTCAGGAAATGAGGGTTGGATAGAATCTGGTCTGTCTTCTTCTTCTTCTTCGTCATTATCAGATTCTGAATCAAAGAGGGAGAGGGAGGAGATAGGGTCAAGTTGGGCGGAGGTGGGACGAGGGAAGTGTTGTGCGGAATACGAATGGACCACCAATCAAAGAGAGAAATAGCCAAGAAAAACAGAAAACAAACAAAACACAAGGACACAAAGATTTAATGTGGTTCGGCAAACAAGTGCCTACATCCACTGGGCGGTTGGGGTTTCTTCTTCAAATAATCACCAATGGGTGAAAACAAACCCTTACAAAGATGACGGCTACAAAATCCGAATAGAGGTGTTCTCTTTTACAAAATCCTAACGGGTGTATTTATAGGGAAACTACTGGGCCTTTCGAAATGGGCCTTTTCTAGTTCAGAAATCCGCCTACAGTCGACTGGTCTTCTTACCAGTCGACTGGTCTTTAGTTCTGGACAGTCGACTGAGCCACATCTTCAGTCGACTGGTGCTGCTGTATCCTTAGCCTTTGAAATTTCTCTCTGGACAGTCGACTGGTTCCCATAGTCAGTCGACTGAGGTACTGGAACTTTCGATTGCTGCAGATACGATGGATATAAACAAACTGAACCAGAATCGAGCCATTATCCTACAATCTCCACCTTGGCGAGATCTTCCAAGTAACCCAAGCAATCTCCAAAAAAATACTCCAAAAACAAATGCTCATCATCATATGCAACAAAACAAACTCCACCTTAGTATGATATCACATACTAATCAACCAAATAGCGAAGCACCATTCGAACCGCCCATTCCAAATCATCAAGCATGCAAAATATTAGCCAGGTTCATGCAATGCTTGAACTTGGCTGCCCCAACAACTTTGGTCAACATATCAGCAGGATTATCAGCTGTCCCAATCTTCACCAGAAGAATATCACCATCCTTTATCAAATCACGCACAAAATGATAACGGACATCAATATGTTTGGTCCTCGAATGATGAACTTGGTTCTTCGCTAAATGGATAGCACTCTGACTGTCACAGTGTACCTCCACCTTCTCCCGATGAATTCCCAAGCTCTTCAAAAGTCCATGAATCCAAATGGCTTCCTTCATGGCCTCAGCAACAGCCATGTATTCAGCCTCAGTAGTAGACAACGCTACAGTGGACTGCAAATTGGACCTCTAACTTATAGGTGCTCTAGCCATAGTAAACAAATAGCCTGTAGTAGACCGTCTCTTATCTAGATCACCTGCATAGTCAGAATCAACATAACCTACCAATAACCTGCTAATATTGTCATCCCTCTCAAACTTCAAACCCACATCTGTGGTGCCACTTATGTACCTCAAAATCCATTTAGCTGCTTGCCAATGCTCTTTGCCTGGATCATGCATATATCGACTAACCATACTCACCGCCTGAGAGATGTCTGGTCGAGTACAAACCATGGCATACATCAAACTGCCAACCACACTAGTGTAAGGTACATTAGCCATATACTGTCTCTCTTCATCTGTACTTGGAGACTGAGAAGCACTAATTCTGAAATGAGTGGCTAAGGGTGTACTGACTGGTTTAGTTTTCTCATCTATACCAAACCGTTTCAGCACCTTCAAAAGATATTGCTTCTGTGTCAAACTTACTATGCCCTTTGCTCTGTCTCTAGCTATCTCCATCCCAAGTATCTTCTTGGCTTCACCAAGATCCTTCATCTCGAATTTAGAACTCAGCTGATTCTTCAAATTTTGAATCTCCTTAGCATTTTTAGAGGCAATCAACATATCATCCACATACAATAACAGATATATGAAAGAGCTATCCTGCAATTTTCTGAAGTAGACACAATGATCATACTCACTTCTGGAATATCCCTGCACTTTCATAAACTGATCAAACCTCAAATACCACTGCCTTGGATATTGCTTCAACCCATAGAGAGACTTCTTCAACTTGCAAACAGAACTTTCCTTCCCAGCAGTCTTAAACCCATTTGGCTGCAACATATAAATTTCTTCATCTAGGTCCCCATGTAAGAATGCAGTCTTTACATCCATCTGTGTCAATTCAAAATCAAACTGTGCTACCAATGCCAACAAAATCCGAATAGAAGGATGCTTCACAACCGGAGAGAACACTTCATTATAATCAATTCCTTCCTATTGAGCATACCCCTTTGCAACTAGTCTAGCCTTGAACCGAACACTGCCTTTTGGACCTTCTTTCTTCGTATACACCCACTTGCAACCGATAGCTTTCTTCCCCTTTGGCAATTGCACTAGATCCCAAGTCTTGTTCTTATGAAGAGAGTTCATCTCTTCATCCATAGCAACTTTTCAATCTGCATTTTCAGAACTTCTAGTAGCTTCTTTGAAGTTGGAGGGAACTTCATCATCAACAATGGGAAGAGCAAATGCAACTGTTTCTGTAAAGCGAGATGGTCGTTTGATATCTCTTCTTTGCCTTCTTGCTGCAATTGATTCTTCCTGCTGGGGAGGATCTTGGATAGGAACTTCTTCCTCATCATCAGTATCAACCACATCATCTTCATTTTGGACAGGAGTAGAATTTTCAACTGAACGCTTTTCTAACTCCACCTGTTGGAGAACTCTCGCACCAGTCGACTGAGAGCACCTACCAGTCGACTGTCCCGAGCTAATCTTCTGCTTCTCTTGATCAGGATCATCAGTCGACTGCTTATGAGGACCAGTCGACTGTCCCGAGCTGATCATGCTGGTCTCATCAAAGTTAACATCCCTGCTGATTACAAACTTTTTCTGTTCTGGACACCACAACCTGTAACCTTTGACACCAGTACTGAAACCAACAAATATAGCCTTTTTGGCTCTTGCATTAAGTTTAGTTTCAGTTACATGAAAATAAGCAGGACAACCAAATATATGCAAAAAATTATAATCAGACGCAGGTTTACCACTCCATACCTCAATAGGCGTTTTGCCTTCAAGTGCTGCTGATGGTAAACGGTTGACGATGTGGCTTGCATATATAAAAGCTTCTGCCCAAAATGTCTTCTTCAATCCAGACTGTGCTAGCATACATCTCACCTTCTCAAGTAAGGTTCTGTTCATCCTTTCTGCTACCCCATTTTGCTGTGGAGTCTTCCTAACTGTGAAGTGCCTCTGGATCCCTTCATCTTCACACAATTTCAGAAACGGATCGTTCTTGTATTCCCCTCCATTATCTGACCTCAGAACCTTAATCTTCCTTCCAGTCTGGTTTTCAACTTTCTTCTTCCAACTTGTGAACAATGTCAATACTTCATCTTTGTGTTTCATGGTATATACCCAAACTCGTCTGGAGTAGTCATCAACAAATGTAACAAACCAGTGTCTACCACTCATAGAAGGTGTCTGAGTAGGGACCCAAACATCTGTGTGCACATAATCGAGGATACCCTTTGTCTGATGTACAGCTGTACCAAATTTCACCCTAGTTTGCTTACCCAAAACACAATGTTCACAAAATTCCAACTTGCAACCTTTAGCATCTTTAAGCAACCCTTGCTTCACAAGCCCCTGCAAGGCCTTTTCTCCTGCATGCCCGAGTCGCATATGCCACAACCTAGTAGAGTCGGGAACAACCTGTTTAGGCCTTTCAGTTACACTGGCAGCCTGACCCAAAAATATTTTTCCCTGCAAGAAAAACAAGTTCCTTTTCCTTTGCCCTTTCATCACCACAAGTGCTCCGTTAGTCACCTTCAGAATGCCACCTTCACCAGCAAATTTCAATCCACTGGCCTCCAAAACACCAAGTGAAATCAAATTCTTTTTCAAATTTGGAACATACCATACATCTGAAAGCTTCCTAATAAGACCATCGTGCATTAGCAATTCAATCTTCCCGATTCCTACCTTCTTACAAGGTGCATCATTTCCCATCAAAACTACCCCACCATCCATATACTCTAAGGAAGTAAACCACTCCTTTCTCCAAGACATATGATAGGATGCTGCTGTATCAAGAAACCATACATCTTGATAAAGTGAGGGACTAGTAGCAAGTGCATAAGAAAAATCATCGTCACTATCTACATTATCAACAATCACATTTGCAATCGAATTTCCCTTATTTCGTAGCTTAGGACAATCCTTTTTCCAATGCCCCCTTTCATGACAGAAAGCACATTCATCTCTGGCTGATATCTTTCTGTCCTTTGAAACTCCTCTCGATTTGGAACGAGATTTGTTTCCTTTATTCCCAGATTTGGTCTCAGATCTGGTGTCAGTTCTGCCCCTTACAATCAATGCCTCAGAAGTTTCTCTATCAACCATTTTATCCCTTATCCTAGTTTCATTATTCAACAGAGCATTTGCAACATCTTCATATTTAACAGTGTCTTTTCCATATATTAACGTTGTTGCTAAATGATCATAACTTTCAGGTAATGAATTCAACAGAATTAGGGCTTTATCTTCATCTTTAATTTGCTCATCCAAATTTAACAAATCAGCCAATAATTTATTAAATGATTCAACATGAGCGTTCATAGACATACCTTCAGTATAGGTGAAGCGAAAAAGTCTCTTCTTCAAATACAGCCGATTCTCCAAACTTTTCCTCATGTATTTGTCTTCGAGTTTCTTCCACAACACCGCAGCAATGATATCCCTCATCAAATCATACTTCTGAGCCTTCGCGATAAAGAGCCGAATAGTCCCACACGCAACTCGATTCAACTTCTTCCAATCTACATCGGACATATTCTTTGGTTTTTCTTCCTCCAAAGCAACATCTTGTTCTTGTTGAACCAGAACATCCAACACCTCACACTGCCACATCCCGAAATTGTTTGTTCCATCAAATTTTTCAACTTCAAATTTTGCATTGTGAATCGTTGTTCTAGAAGAACTTGATCCCGCAACATCCTTGGTCGCATCTGTTTCACTCGCCATCTCCCTCTAGGTCGAACCGAAAGCTCTGATACCACTTGTTGTGCGGAATACGAATGGACCACCAATCAAAGAGAGAAATAGCGAAGAAAAACAGAAAACAAACAAAACACAAGGACACAAAGATTTAATGTGGTTCGGCAAACAAGTGCCTACATCCACGGGGCGGTTGGGGTTTCTTCTTCAAATAATCACCAATGGGTGAAAACAAACCCTTACAAAGATGACGACTACAAAATCCGAATAGAGGTGTTCTCTTTTACAAAACCCTAACGGGTGTATTTATAGGGAAACTACTGGGCCTTTCGAAATGGGCCTTTTCTAGTTCAGAAACCCGCCTACAGTCGACTGGTCTTCTTACCAGTCGACTGGTCTTTAGTTCTGGACAGTCGACTGAGCCACATCTTCAGTCGACTGCTGCTGCTGTATCCTTAGCCTTTGAAATTTCTCTCTGGACAGTCGACTGGTTCCCATAGTCAGTCGACTGAGGTACTGGAACTTTCGATTGCTGCAGATACGATGGATATAAACAAACTGAACCAGAATCGAGCCATTATCCTACAGGAAGAGGTCATGACCGGAGATAGTTTTGGGGAGGAGAAAGGGAACTGCGGTGGCATCATCATCACTGTTATTGTCGGTGTCTGACAATGGGGAGAGGGTTTTGCCAAGGAGGTAGCGGACAAAGGTATCAGGGAGGCTGTGGATTTGGGTTTGAATGGAGTAGGTTTTGAACCTAGGATACCATTCATTAGGGGTGGACAACTATTATCCGAACCGACCAATCCGAATCAATCCAATCCGAACCGACTGGTTTTTAACCGAATCAATTGAGGGTTTGGATTGGATCGGTTCTTGATCTTCAATAACCAATTGGACCGGTTCGGTTGTTAGATGAGGCTTTCAAATAACCGATGAAACCGAATCGACCATACCTCTATGCATAAGTCCATAAAAAATATAGTTCTCCTTTAATTTCTTGAATATACAAATAGTCATTTCTCAATTTTCTTGAGATATAAACAGTCTTTTTTAATTTCTTTAATACAAACCAAGCAGTATCTTTTGGTTCTCCATAATCCTATGTGTTATGTTGTTGAGAAATACTTGATTTACAGTATGACCTAACTTAATAGAATCATAAAGTTGATGTAACACTTAGTAGTTGCTTTAAGCAAGTCAAGCATAAATTATTTTCTAAATCTTTTTTTATTGTACCTGAAATTCAATTAGCTATGGTTATTGATGTTTCTTTTATGATAATAAACTAAGATTACAAAAGTATGCAAGTAAAAAAACAGTTTATCTCACTCATCTAAACGTCATCATCTCAAACAATTAGTGCAAAATTCATTAACAACTTGTGGTTTTATGAATCTTCATTTTAAATTCATTTCTGAATAACAAATAGCAGGTTGTTTCTTAAGTTTGAATGAAGTTGATCTTTTAAATTTCAACAAAATTATGAATGATGTTGAAGGTGAAAACTAGCACGCCAAACCGACCTTCCAATCCAATCCAAATCGAGCTTAATCGGCTTGGATGGAAACCGATCCAATTAAGGTTCGGATTGGTTGCGGATGAGAAAATTAAAAAACCGATCTTCTTTGGATCGGTGGTGGATGGTCCATATTAGGTCGGATACCGACCGATGCCCACCCCGATCTGGCACCGCCTCAACTCTTCCTCCATTATAATTCTATCAGCCTAAAAAAAGCATAACACTACAAATACTCAACATGCATGCATTAAAGTCGGCTTATTTATATACGAGAAATTCAAACCTTTTCAATAAAAACTTGCATCTAGTTATGATATTATAACATGAAATGCATAGCCAAGAAAGTACCATAAAAATTGCAACAAAATCTTCTTCAAGTTGGTTGATTAAATCCACTAGACTGGGCAGCCAGAGTGCCAGAGTGATGTTTTTTGTTATAAAACTCAAATTCAAATTCAACAAAAACAACAACAAAAAGGAAAAGAAAAATCCACCCTGCATTTAACAAATCTTACTCTTGTGTTGGTAGATTGGATGCGCTCAATTCAGCAGACAAATTGCATTACTTTTTAGCGTTACAAAATTAAATTAAGTATCAGTCTCTATTCAGGAAATAAAAGTGTTACTCTGTGGTCTGCAATCTGCAATCTTATCCAAATTGGCTATGCATCCCATCTTTTGGGTAAAAACAATAAATCAACATATATTATTAGAACCTAATTCTAACCCTGAAGAACTATGTCTTCCCTAAAATGTATTAACGTAGTTCACCTAATTCTACGTATTTCATAGCTTCTCTCTCATTCAATACAAGTTCTATCTTTGGTTGATACTCTGCGCGACAGTATACTTTCATCGAAGCCAATGGACAATTGCAGTAAGGGAAATAATCAGACTCCTATATTTGGATGTATATTGTTCATATTAAAAGTTACCTTTTAAAATCTTTTTTGTTTTTGTTTTTCATCGTGATATGGGTTAGAAATGACGTGGCCCATCCTGGGCCACGGGATCCCCTCAGGATGCGCGCACCTTTTGATCCTCCGGATCCGCCACATCAGCGTCGGAAAACTGCCTGGGCCGCTGCCACGTCAGCCTGAAAATCGCCCGGGCATCTGCCACGTCAGCCCTATACCGCCCGGAATTCCACCGCTTCAGCCTCACCGGCAACCGGGTCCAGATCCGGCCCCAAACAGGTCCAGACCCGGTTGACATCTTCTATAAATACCAGACCCCTACTCCTTCTCCAGGTAATCGATCTTTTCCGACCAAAATCCTAGTTACCGTTACTTCATCTCAGTGACTGACTAGATCGTCGGAGGGTCTGCCACCGCGACCAACCCCGGTGTTCCGAGACCGTCTGCAGGTATACGAGACCTCGGATCTGGGCCACCCGATCCGAGCCGAGCATCAACCTCCACCTCACTACCACCTATCTCAGTACCATTCGTCCAGTCGAGGGCCGTCTGCATAGGAGTCTCCTCCATCAATTCAAATCGAGTAAGAACTCACGCCTGGTGCATCCACACGCCTCCCAAAAACAAACCTCATCAGGATGGCGTCGTCTGTGAGAAACAACCTGTTGCAGACACCGACCCGAGCACTACCTCCAACGGTACCCTTGTAGACGCCGACCCGAGCTCCGCCTCCGTCGGTACCCCGGTCGACCCGAGCTTACATGGCGCCCAAGGCCGTAAAAACTGTTACCTCCGCACGCCGACAGGACGTGCCTCCACAAGGCATCGCTGCCGATGCTCAGGGACCGAACAACATAGGGGTCAGCCACGGGCCCCAACCAAACGCCTCCCGTCCGGTCCAGAACGACCTACGGGGGGTAATCTTGAACCGACAGGTTAGCCGCAGCAGGGGAGGAACCGCTTCCAACTCGGCTCCAAACCATCCAAGACCTCCGTCCCAAGGGCGGGAGCCAGCGCTCAGCCGTGTCGGTCGGCGACAGCCCGCTCAACCAAACCGGGTCGAGCGAGCCCCGGTTACCCACCAGGAGTTCCAGGACTTCCGGAGGGAAATCTTGGGGGCCATCCGAGGGGTCCCCGTCGATGAGAACGCCCGCCGTTCGCACACACGGTCGGATGCTGAGGCTAGCGTATCTCGTCCCTCAAAAATCCCACCAGAGCATGACGACGACATTTTGAAGCACCTCCAAGAAAGGGAGGATCGCCTCGACCACTTTGGCAACGACGACCCAAGACAGCTCAGGGGTACAGGCCAGTTCGCCCTCCTTTCTCCGGCCTCATCCTACAGGCAGAGATACCCCGAAATTTTTGTCCACCCCAGTTCGGGACATATGACGGCGAGGGCGATCCTGCTGATCACATGGAGAGCTTCAAAACCCCCATGATGATTCACAGCGCATCGAATCCCCTCCTATGCCGAGCCTTCCCCGCTACCCTTCGGGGTCCGGCTCGGGAATGGTTCTCCAAGCTCACCCTCGGCTCTATCTATTCTTTCGACCAGCTAGAGGGCAACTTCCTCGCCTACTTCGTAACCAGCCGAAAGGCCGAAAGAACGAGTGTGTCCCTACTTGGACTCCGACAAAAGGAAAGGGAGTCACTCTGAGTGTTCGTCCGAAGGTTCACCGGCGAGGTGAGGTCGATCTCGTCCCTCGACCCCGGGGTTGTCTCGACAGCCTTTCGGCACAACGTCCGACATGGACAGCTAAAGGCCTCCCTGGCAAAGAAGCCGCTGATGGACTTCCCCGACCTCCTCAACCGGGTTGAAAAATATATCCGAGCCGAAGAAGCACTTAATCCAGAGGACCAGAAGGAAGTTCCCGGGAAGGGGAAGCGCAAGGCCGACGAGGTTGAGCCGGCGAAGAAAGTTCCGAGAGAAGGGGGTGCCACGAAGAAGGTTCCGCCGATCCCCCGCTTCGAGAGGTACACCTCGCTGACGCAGGACGTGTCGACGATCCTCTTAGCGATTGAAGACAGCGACCTCGTCTAGTACCCTCCTCGGCCGTCCAACAACACCAGCAAGAAGAGGGATCAGCAGTTCTATTGCCGTTTCCACCGGGACAATGGGCACGACATAGATCACTGCCGTGCCCTGAAGGACGAAATTGAGGCCCTCATTCAACGAGGGTACCTCCGAGAATTCAAAAGGGAAGGCGCCCGGGAACAGAGGGACAACAAAAACAGGAGGGATTCCCCTCCTCCTCGAGCGCACCGACAGCGTCCCGAGCGGGATCCGAAGCCCGAGGAGCCTGAGGGTCAGGCAATCCTGCATTGCGTCCACGGAGGGCCCATGGGAGGGGAATCCAACACTTCCCGCAAGGCCTTCGTCCGGGATGTCAACACCGTCCAGGGTCCTCTCTCCCCCCCAAGTCCAGCAACTTCCTGTCTCCTTCTCAGGAGAGGACCTGGAAGGGGTCTGGCTCCCTCATTGTGATGCACTTGTCATCAGCCTCAGCATGGCGAACTTCGAGGTCCGGCGAATCCTCGCGGACAACGGGAGCTCGGTCAACATTCTGTTCCTGGAAGCATTCGAGAACCTGAAGCTCTCCCGTGAGAAACTAAAGCTGGTCGGATATACCCGGCACGGATTCTTCGGCGTCCCCATGACTATAGAGGGGATCGTCACCCTAGACGTCACGGCAGGCACGACCCCGAACAGAAGGACCGAGTCCATGGACTTCATGGTTGTGAATGTCAAGGCAGCCTACAATGCCATCCTCGGCCGTCTGGGGCTCTGCTTCCTCCAGGCGGTTCCTTCGGCCTACCATCAGAAAATGAAATTCCCTACCAACACTGGCGTCGGAGTTGTCCGAGGGAATCAAGAAGCAGCATGTTCGTGCTACATGATGGCGATCGGAAGCGGGGTATTTCCCCTCGACGCTGTCGAGCTGGAGCCCGAAAGGACCCAGCCCGAACCAGAGCCGGTGGACGAGCTAGAAGATGTCTCGTTCGAGACAGGAGATGCGTCGAAGCACTTCTGAGTAAGTTGCTCCCTCGCGCCCGACCTCAAGTCTGCCCTAATCGCCTGCATTCGCCGCAATGTCGACCTCTTTGCCTGGAAGCCCTCCGACATGCCCGGTATCTCCGAGGATCTCATCATGCACAAACTCAGCGTGATCCCCGGGTCAAAACTAGTTGTCCAAAAGCGGTGCAAGTTCGCTCCGGAGCGACAACAGGCAGTGAACGCGAAAGTGGACAAGCTCTTGTCCGCGCGTTTCGTACAAGAGGCCAGTTACCCTGAGTGGCTGGCGAACGTCGTCATGGTCAAGAAGGCGAGCGGGAGTTGGAGGATCTGCATAGATTTTACCGACCTCAACAAGGCATGCCCCAAGGATCCGTTCCCTCTCCCCAGCATTGATGCCCTGATCGATATTACCTCGGGCCACGAGCTCTTATCCTTCATGGATGCCTTCTCGGGCTATAACCAGATCCGGATGTTTCCTCCGGACATTGCCAAGACGTCCTTCGTCACAGACCAGGGACTGTACTGCTACCGGGTCATGCCCTTCGGGCTGAAGAACGCCGGCGCCACCTACCAGAGGCTCGTCAACCGGGTCTTCAAAGATCAAATCGGACGTAACATGGAGGTATACGTCGACGACATGCTTGTCAAAAGTCAACAAGGAGGGGACCACGTCACCGACCTTGAAGAGGCCTTTGGGGTCCTACGAACCCACAATATGAGGCTTAACCCGGTGAAGTGTGCCTTCGGCGTCTCCTCGGGGAAGTTCTTAGGGTTCATCGTCAGCCAGCGCGGCATCGAGGCGAACCCCGAAAAAATTCAGGCCATAATAGACATGGCCCCTCCCAGGAACGTCAAAGAAGTCCAGAGGCTGACGGGGAGACTGGCGGCCATCGGCCGTTTCCTCTCCAAGTCTGGAGAGAAGTCCCTTCCGTTCTTCAATGTGCTACGCGGCACCGGAGGGTTCGAGTGGGGTACTCAGCAGCAAGAGGCCTTCGCCCAATTGAAGGAGTACCTCGCCAACCCTCCTCTCCTCAGCAAGCCCGAACCAGGGGAGCACTCTAGCTCTACCTTTTCGCTTCGGAGAACGTGCTCAGCGCCGTCCTCGTCCGAGAAGAGGAAGGGGTCCAAAAGCCCATGTACTATGTGAACAAGGTCCTGCTCGACACCGAGACCCGATATTCCAGGATGGAGAAGGTGGCATATGCCTTGGTCATGGCCGCACAGAAGCTCCGACCTTATTTCCAGGCGCATTCGATCCAAGTACTCACGGATCAACCCCTGAAGGTCGTGCTCTACAAACCTGAGAGCTCTGGTCGACTAGTTAAATGGTCGATCGAACTCAGCCAGTACGACATCGGCTATCAACCAAGAACGGCCATCAAAGATCAGGCCCTCGCCGAATTCATCACAGAATGCACCATCTCCGAGCAACCCGCGAGCAAGAAAGCCGACCAGACATGAGAAGTTTACGTCGATGGCTCCTCTTGCGAGGCAAGAAGTGATGCGGGCATCATCCTCGGGGTCCAGATGGTTTCCTCCTTCAATACTGTCTCCGCCTCAACTTTTCGGCCTCTAACAACGAGGTTGAATACGAGGCCATGATCGTCGGGCTCAACCTGGCCCACCAAGCTGGCGCCAGACAGATCAGGGCCTTTAGCGACTTTCAACTGGTGGTCAACCAGATCACGGGGGAGTACGAGGCCCGTGACGATCGGATGATCAGGTACCTGGCCGTGGTCCAATGCCTATTAACGTCCTTCGACGAATCGGCTATCTTGAGGATCCCCCGGGAGCTGAATGCCCAGGCCGACGCCCTGTCAAAGTTGGCTTCCTCATCCTTTGAAGGCCTCGACCGCACAGTCCTAATTGAAGTCCTGTTGAAACCAAGTATTGACATCCCGGAGGTCCTGTGCGTTGAAGACGGAGCCCCTCCCAACAACTGGACCACTCTTATCAAGAAATTTCTGGTCAAGGGAGAGCTCCCCGAAGACCGGGCCGAAGCAAGGCGGATCAGGGTCCAATCTGAAAGATTCGCGGTCATCAATGCGACCCTCTTCAAAAGGTCCTACACAACAACGGATGGCAGACCCTACCTCCGCTGCCTACACCCTCAAAGAGCTGCACGAGGGGATCGGCGGATGTCACATGGGAAGCCGTTCGCTAGCACGGAAGGCGTTAAATCACGGGTACTACTGGCCCACTATGCTGCAAGACGCCCTCGCCCTAGTGAAGAGGTGCGACCCCTGCCAACGGTTCTCCCCCGTGAAGAGGGCTCCTCAGGTGAACCTCCGATCAATGGCCAGTCTGACCCCCTTTGCAATGTGGGGGATGGATTTGGTGGGCCCATTTCCAAAAGCAACGGGCCAGCGAAAGTTCCTCATTGTGGCAATCGACTACTTCACTAAGTGGATCGAGGCCGAGCCATTAGCAACGATCACCGAGCGACAGACCCAGCAGTTTTTCTGGAAACACATCGTCTGACGGTTCGGAATTCTGCAGGTGCTCATCACAGACAATGAGACTCAATTTGCGGGTAAGCATTTCTGCAAGTTTTGCGAAGATCTCGGGATCCAGCAGCGCTTCTCCTCAGTATGCCACCCCCAGTCTAACGGTCAGGCTGAGAATGCGAACTGCCAAATCCTCGACGGCCTCAGGCCAAGTTTATGGCTTCGTGTTTTGTTCTCAATAAAAGACCTCTCAAGCTCGGCGCTCGGATAACAGCGCGAGCCAGAAAAGCTTCTCTTGCAAGCTTGGGACTCGGCACCCGGATAACAGCGCGAACCAGAAAAGTTTTCCTTACAAGCTTGGGGCTCGACGCTCGGATAACAGCGCGAGCCGGGCAAGCTTCTCTTACAAGCTTGGGCTTCGGTGCTCGGATAACAGCGCGAGCCAGAAAAGCTTCTCTTACAAGCTTGGAGCTCGTCGCTCGGATAACAGCGCGAGCCAGAAAAGCTTCTCTTACAAGCTTTGGGGTTCATCGCTCAGATAACAGCGCGAGCCAGCAAAGCTTCTCTTACAAGCTTGGGCAGCTACACTCTGAGAATAAGTGCGGGAGCTCGGCGTCGACCTCGAGCAAGGCAGGGGCTTTCTTCAAAGCTCTTCGGCCTTGGCGCTCGGCGATGACCCTTTGCTACGCCTGCTACTGGCTTTCTCCCCGGTGTGGGGGCTCGGCACCCGTCCCTCACTCGGTTTAGGCTTCTTCAAGCCCATCAACCGATATACGAGGCGACAACCGCCAGCCACGCCCGCACCGTCTCTCCTGAGAACAAGTGCGGGAGCTCGACGTCGACCCCGAGCAAGGCGGGGGCTTTCTTCAAAGCTCCTCGGCCCTGACGCTCGGCGGTGACCCTCTGCTACGCCTGCTACTGGCTTTCTCCCCGGTGAGGGGGCTCGGCACCCGTCCCTCGCTCGTTTGGGCTTCTACAAACCCATCAACCGATACACGAGGCGACAATCGCCAGCTACGCCCGCACCGTCTCTCCTAAGAACAAGTGTGGAAGCTCGATGTCGACCCCGAGCAAGGCGGGGGTTTTCTTCAAAGCTCCTCGGCCCTGACGCTCGGCAGCGACCCTCTGCTACGCCTGCTAATGGCTTTCTCCCCAGTGAGGGGGCTCGGCACCCGTCCCTCGCTCGGTTTGGGCTTCTTCAAGCCCATCAGCCGATGCACGAGGCGACAACCGCCAGCCACGCCCGCACCGTCTCTCCTGAGAACAAGTGCGGAAGCTCGACGTCGACATCGAGCAAGGCGGGGGCTTTCTTCAAAGCTCCTCGGCCCTGACGCTCGGCGGCGACCCTCTGCTATGCCTGCTACTGGCTTTCTCCCCGATGTGGGGGCTCGGCATCCGTCCCTCGCTCGGTTTGAGCTTCTTCAAGCCCATCAACCGATGCACGAGGCGACAACCGCCAGCCACGCCCGCACCGTCTCTCCTGAGAACAAGTGCAGGAGCTCGACGTCGACCCCGAGCAAGGCGGGAGCTTTCTTCAAAGCTCCTCGGCCCTGACGCTCGGCGGTGACCCTCTACTACGCCTGCTACTGGCTTTCTCCCTGGTGTGGGGGCTTGGCACTCTTCCCTCACTCGGTTTGGACTTCTTCAAGCCCATCAACCGATGCATGAGGCGACAACCACCAGCCATGCCCGCACCGTCTCTCTTGAGAACAAGTGCGGGAGCTCGGCGTCGACCTCAAGCGAGGCGGGGGCTTTCTTCAAAGCTCCTCGGCAGTGATGCTCGGCGGCGACCCTCTAATACGCCTGCTACTGGCTTTCTCCCCGATGTGGGAGCTCGGCACCTGTCCCTCGCTCGGTTTGGGCTTCTTCAAGCCCATCAACCGATGCACGAGGCGACAACCGCCAGCAACGCCCGCACCGTCTCTCCTGAGAACAAGTGTGGGAGCTCGGCGTCGACCTCGAGCGAGGCGGGGGCTTTCTTCAAAGCTCTTCGGCCCTGATGCTCAGCGGCGACCCTCTACTACGCCTGCTACTGGCTTTCTCCCCGGTGTGGGGGCTCGGCACTCGTCCCTCGCTCGGTTTGGGCTTCTTCAAGCCCATCAACCGATGCGCGATGCGACAACCACCAGCCACGCCCGCACCGTCTCTCCTGAGAACAAGTGCGGGAGCTCGGCGTTGACCTCGAGCAAGGCGAGGGCTTTCTTCAAAGCTCCTCGGCCCTGACGCTCGGCGGCGACCCTCTGCTACGCCTACTGGCTTTCTCCCTGGTGTGGGGGTTCGGCACCCGTCCCTCGTTCGGTTTGGGCTTCTTCAAGCCCATCAACCGATGCACGAGGCAGCAATCGCACACACCGCCATCCCCAAGAAATAGCGGCGCATCGTCAGCCCAGAGCAAGGCTGTGGCTTCCTTCGAAGCCGCTCGACCAATACGCTCGGCTACGGCCTAGTGCCGCGATTCAGCAAAATTTTATATTAAGGTTTAGAGCGTCCGCCTTCGGCAGACGCCCCGAGCTTCGAGTCGTTTGGTTGACCACCCTCTCGCTCACGAACAACTCGGGGTTTATGGCTTTCGCAAGCCCAAACCCCGAACTGTTCGAGGACGGCAGGGGAGCCACCGACCCTCCGCTCTTCGTCTCGGACTGATCCTATGCTTTTAATCGACCCTCCTCTTGCCCGCGAACCGCCCGGGGTGTCCCGCTCTTGCAACCCGAAAACCCGAACTGTTCGAGAACGGCAGGAGAGCCACCAAGCCTCGGCTCTCCCCGAACCCCCTAACCAATCGGCCGGCTCACCACTCACCAATGAACAACCCGGGGTCTCGCGGCTCTGCAGGCCCGAACCTCGAATAGTCCGAGGTTGATTGGTGTGCTCCTGATCCAGAGCGTTCGGAGAAGACTTTGTTTCTAGGCGCCCGCCTCCGGCAGACACCCAAGTCAAGCAATTTTCAGTTCTTAGCAATCAGTTGGGGGGAAGTGGGGATTATATAACCCCCTGAGGGGGGCAGTTATTACGTCTGGGAATGCGAAACGGTGGAAGGCGAAACGTCGCCATTAATGCTCATGGGAAGGCGAAACGTCACCATTTATGATGCAGTCGCCTCGGTGGCGACCCTTCGCAGCAGACACAGCAGCCACCTTCGGTGAACGAGACAGTCAAGGTTCAAGAAAAAGAATGCTATTATTATTACTCATTACTTACAACTCAATGAACGTCGGTACAATTACAAAGAACAACTCACTCACTTGTGCTCGGCTTGAAATTCAAACTCGGTGCCTCCTCCCGAGCTCTTCTGACGTTCGGCTGGACTGACCAGCGAGGATACCCCTGCCACCGAGCTTCCTGCATCATCAGGTTAGGCCTCATCCAATAGAACTACCGGAGACCGCCCCGGAGTCGAGTTGTTGGCCTCTTCGATCAGACCCGCGCCTAAAACCAGCTCCAGTCTGCGAATCTCCAACTCTTTTTCAACCACGCCCTCGCGAAGAAAAGATTCCGAAGCTGACCGCCCGCTTGAGGCATCCGAGAGGGACCAGTCCGTCTCGATTACCCACCAGTCCCGGTTGGCTATGGTCTTCTTCAGGCGCGCCACCTCTAGACCGAGCTCCCTAGACTTGGTCAGAAAATAATTAACGGCGGCCGCTCGGTCCCGAGCCTGTTTTCGCTGGCGAGCTAAAGCTACCTCCATGGCCTCCTCCCTCGCTCGAACTAGAGGTACCCTGGCAGAAACAGAGGCGGCGACCCAGGTCCCGTGCGTCTATCAAAAGACGAGAGCAAACATCACAAAAAGCACAAAGTCTTGAAGCCTCGGCCCAAAAAAGTATATTTCATTTCTTTCAAAAATTTGATACAAAAGCCGCGGTGGCCAGTCCGCTAGTGGCATTTACATCAAAATAAAAACAAAAAGAAACTAGTCTATTCTTGAGGGGGGGCGGCACCTCTTCTTTGCCCTGGACGTCCCCCGTCTCGTCCCACCAAGGTCGGCGGAAGGTTTGCCTGCCATCCGTAGTAGAGGTGGTCCATGCTCTGCTCAGGGTAGATCTGCTTGAAATGCGACTTGGCCTGATCATACGCCTCATCCTGCGCTATCATCAGGGCCTCCGCTGAAGCCGCCTCCATCCTCTTCAGGGCCTTCCGCCCCTTCTCCGCCTCCTCCTCAATCCTCTCCTTGAGACGATCCACGTCCGCCTTGTGGATGTCGGAGAGTGAAGCCATCTGGGCCTCGTGGACCGTCACCATGGTCTGGGCCTCCTTCAGGTCGTCGTTCGCCTTATTCAGCTCGCAGAGGTACTTCTCCGCGTTCCTCCTCTCGATGTAAATCTCCTTCTCCAGGCACTTTTGGAAGTGCTGGCCATGGAGCATCGCCTGTCCGAGGGGAAAGAGGTTAGAGAAATTCCAAGTTCAAAACAAAGAAAAATGTATGCGCCGAACTGGCTTACCGAGATGTGCGCTTGGGACCACCGCATGAAGGCCTGGTCCGCCGTCTGCACTGCCAGCGCCATCTGGTCGTGTTCGGTGGCGGCCTTTGTGATGAATTCGATCGACACGGGCCCATCGAGCAGACTATCCCCCTGCACGATCGACCAGTCAGGGGCATAGGGTCATAGCCCCTACTGACTCACCATCTCCTCGGCGGAAGGCCACGGTGGTGGGAGTCTTTTTTCTGGGGCCTCAACGGTCTTGCCCGAGCTACCCCCTGCATCCCGAGCTGCCCTCGATGCTTGGGGGTGATGCCTCTTGGCCTTCTTCGCCAGGGAGGGCTCCTATGCTATTGGGGCCGGCCCCTTGGAGGACGCCCCGGCTGTGGCCGCCATCTTCGCCTTCTCGGCCGCCAGCCTCTCCTGCTCGGCCTTCTTCCTTTTCTCGAACCTCCCCTTCTCGGCGGTGGCCAACAGCGCCCGCCTTTCATCCACCTGTTGAGAAGTCATCCCTGCGAAAATGGAAGAAGAAGGACTAACGTTAACACGAAGGCAGAAAGATGCAGAAATTTGGAAAGAAACATACTAGGGTCGGCAGGGCTCAGTTCGGCCCGGACAAGGTGTAGCTCGGTCACTCGAGGCCACACGATACTGTGCCCCCCAACTATTTTCTCCACCTTCTTCCACTCCTTGGCTGTCAAGTCACTTTTCTTCGGGGGCTTGTGGTTCGGTTTAAAGAAATTCCACCCGGTGGGTATCTCCCAAGGCCTCTCATTCCGAACCACGAAATACTTCTCTTTCCACCCCTTGATAGAATCCGGATGGCCGTGCATGATTTTCTTATGCGGCCTCGGCGAGAAATAAAAAATTCCCTCCTGATCTCCGAGCGAGCTAATTCCTAGGATGGCCCGGAAATACGTCAACCTCGGCTTCACCCGCTTCTCTTGGCACCTTAGGATGAAGCAGACTAAGTGCTTCCAAGAGTTCGGCCCGTACTACATGGGGCACAGCTTCGCCCAATTCAAAACCCTCTTAACGAAAGGATGCAGTGGCAGCCGCAGGCCCGAGAGGAAGGCGTCCTCAGGAAACATGTAGTAGCCCGGTGCGAGAACCGTTGTGTGCCGAATGCCGGGACTCGGAATGAAGACTTCGAACTCCCTCGGAATGAAGTAGGCGGCCCTCAGAATGTGGAGGTAGTCCGCCTTTAAAATACACGGG
Organism: Hemerocallis citrina; assembly: GCA_017893485.1. Classification (NCBI taxonomy): domain Eukaryota; kingdom Viridiplantae; phylum Streptophyta; class Magnoliopsida; order Asparagales; family Asphodelaceae; genus Hemerocallis; species Hemerocallis citrina. The sequence continues at coordinate 63,582,456 of CM030358.1, forward strand.
ACACTATCCATTCGAATCTTTTCCCGACCTTCTTCGCCCGGTACGGGAGGGATAGGTTCGATGTCCTTAATATCATCAGGGTACATCCGTATCGACCCCGGATTTTTGAAAGAGACGGGGGAAAACTCGAGCCCCGTCCTGGGTGCGTATTCATCGTGCGGAGGAGGACTGTCCGGGATAGTCAGTTTTCGCTTCTTCTGGCGAGGACGAGCCTTTCTCTCGAGAGACGGAGTCGACAGGGGTGGAAGAGGTGGAAGGTCATCCCCGACTGACCTTCCCGCTGTGCCTTCGCCAGCACCCTCTTCAGCTTCCTCATCCTCATCATCACCGGCGCCCTCATCCTCTTCAACCTCATCATCGGTATCCGGATCCTCCAGATCCTCATCCTCCCCCTCCTCTTCGCCTTCGGTGTCCTAGCCTTCCTCGTCATTTCCCTCCACCTCTTCGCCCTCGGCTCCCTGACCCTCCTGACTCCCCTCATCCTCTTCCTCCTGCTCTTCGCCTTCGTCTACAGGTTCCTTCCCTGGCCCCCGGGATCTCAGTGGCGACACTATATGGATTACGTCGTCACTACTTGCCGACCCGGGGTCTGTCAGGACCTCCTGCTTCACTTTATACTTGCTCAGAGACGAGGACGTCTTGGACTCGGACTCTTTTGCGGAGCGACCCAACGAGCTGGCCTCGGATCCGGACTAATTGCGCGACATTACTGAAATAGAAATACTAACCTGAAGCGTAAACCGTGCGGTCACCGAAAAAAATCGCCGACGGCAATTAAAGCCCTATCCTAGTGAAAAGTGGAAAGTGAGCAAAGAAGTGAAGAATAGAAAATGGGGAGGGGAAAGGGGGATTTAAAAGGAGAAAGCAACTCCTCGATTTTCGCAATTAAGATGTGGCCGTTGGATCTTAATCATTAAGATCTAACGGCCCCAAAGATCTGGAGACGCTTCGATCCTTGCGCCCCTGACGTCAGCAATGAGCATAGGATTACCCAAACTACCCCCAGGCCTTTCTTCCCCACGCAGCGGATTTTCTCGACAAGACAATAAAGCTCGGGGCTCGGATGTCACCGCGAGCCACAATTCCCCTTTTATTTTACAGAAGGGTCGACGCTCGGATGGCATCGCGAGCCACAAATCCTCTTCTATTTCATACAGAAGGGTCGACGCTCGGATGGCACCGCGAGCCACAATTCTCCTTCTATTCCACACAAGGGTCGACGCTCGGATGGCATCGCGAGCCACAAATCCTCTTCTATTCATACAGAAGGATCGACGCTCGAATGGCATCGCGAGCCACAATTCCCGTTCTATTCCACACAAGGGTCGACGCTCGGATGACATCGCGAGCCACAAATTCCACTTCTATTCCACAAAAGGGTCGACGCTCGGATGGCATCGCGATCCACAATTCCCGTTCTATTCCACACAAGGGTCGACGCTCGGATGGCATTGCGAGCCACAAATTTCCCTTCTATTCCACACAAGGGTCGACACTCGGATGGCATCGCGAGCCAAAAATTCCTCTTCTGTTTTCACAAAAGGGTCGACGCTCGGATGACACCACGAGCCGCACCTTTCTCTCTGTTGTCAAGGGAGCTCGGAGCTCGGATGAAATCGCGAGCCAAGGATTCCTCTTCTGATTCCACAGAAGGGTTGACGCTCGGATGACACCACGAGCTGCACCTCTCTCTCTCTGTTGTCAAGGGAGCTCGGAGCTCGGATGAAATCCCGAGCCATAAATTTCCCTTCTATTTTCACAGAAGGGTCGACGCTCGGATGGGTTCACGAGCCGCACTTTCTCTCTGTTAACAATGAAGGTCGGAGCTCGGATGAAATCGCGAGCCAAAAATTCCTCTTCTATTCACAGAAGGGTCGACGCTCGGATGGCTTCACGAGCCGCACTTTCTCTCCGTTAACGATGAAGGTCGGAGCTCGGATGAAATCGCGAGCCAAAAATTCCTCTTCTATTCACAGAAGGGTCGACACTCGGACAGAATCCCGATCCACCCCACTTTCTCTCTGTCGATAGGGGGCTTGGAGCTCGGATAAAATCCCGAGCCACTTCTCCTTCTCCGCTCGTCGGTAAGCTCGGAGCTCGGACAACATTCCGTGCCACCACTTCCTCCCCTATTCAACGAAATGGTCGATGCTCGGATAGCATCACGAGCCCCCATAAGCCCCCTCTTTACACTGGAGGCTCGGAGCTCGGATGGAATCGTGAGCCCCAAAACCCTCCTTTGTCCCACAGCCTGGGGATCGGCTGCCGACCCCTAGCGCTCGACGAACCGAGCACCAGCGAAGATCGACCTCGATGGCCCCTCGCTCTTCCAACTAGCGAGAGGGCCGTCCACTGGCCCCTCATGAAGCGCCCGCCGACCCTCAACATTCCGCTAGCAAAAGCTCGCTCGCCGAGCCTCGGAGCTCCTCTACCAACCCCAGATGCTCGGCAAGCCGAGCTCCAACGAGACCGACCTCGACGTCCCCTCGCTCTTCCAACTAGCGAGAGGATCGTCTACCGACCCTCGGAGCTCCTCTATCAGCCCCAGACGTTCGACAAGCTGAGCTCCAACGAGATCGACCTCGACGTTCCCTCGCTCTTCCAACTAGCGAGAGGATCATCTACCGACCCTCGGGGCTCCTCTATCGACCCCAGATGCTCGGCAAGCCGAGCTCCAACGAGATCATCCGTCGACCTCCGAGGCTCGTCTGCCGACCCCAAGGTTCGGCGAGCCCCCAAGGCTCCGACTCTTCCACGCTTAGCATCCCGCGCAAACTCCAATAAGGGATCCCTTCCTCCTACCCCCTGGCCTCTTCTGGAAGTAGCAAAACCTACTTTCTCACCGCACCTTCTTCCTTGCTCTTCCTACAGAGGCGAAGAATCACTCCTACACGGCAGGTTCACCCAGCCTTACAGGAGTGTGGGGCTTGTGATATGGGTTAGAAATGACGTGGCCCATCCTAGGCCACGGGATCCCCTCAGGATGCGCGCACCTTTTGATCCTCCGGATCCGCCACGTCAGCATCGAAAAACCACCCGGGCCGCTGCCATGTCAGCCCGGAAACCGCCCGGGCATCTGCCACGTCAGCCCTATACCGCCCGGGATTCCACCGCTTCAGCCTCACAGGCAACCGGGTCCAGACCCGGCCCCAAACGGGTCTAGACCCGATTGGCATCTTCTATAAATACCAAACCCCTACTCCTTCTCCAGGTAATCGATCTTTTCCCACCAAAACCCTAGTTACTGTTACCTATCTCAGTGACTGACTAGATCGTCAGAGGGTCTGCCACCGGGACCAACCCCGGTGTTCCAAGACCGTCTGTAGGTACACGAGACCTCGGTTCCGGGCCACCCGATTCGAGCCGAGCATCAACCTCCACCTCACTACCACCTACCTCACTACCGTTCGTCCAGTCGAGGACGTCTGCATAGGAGTCTCCTCCATCAATATAAATCGAGTAAGAACTCACGCCTGGTGCATCCACACGCCTCCCAAAAACAAACCGCATCACATCGATTTTTTATTATTATTTTAACTTAAAATGAGTTTTTCTCCCTCTATTTTATCAAATTGTGACGATCTTCTAAGCATTGGTGAGCATTGTAATACACCAAGCATTAAAAGCCAACATATAGCAACATCAAATCTACCAAACTCACATTACAACTTACAGGGCAAAAAATTCCTCAATAAGGTTAAGGTTCACATAAAGAACCACAATCAAGCTAACTATCTTCATATACAAAGTTAAAAAAATAAACCTAAATCGCTTGCCCCCAAAATATGTTTTCACATGCTCGCTTATGCATTTTAACAAACAAGTATTATGCAACAAACAAATTGTTTATTTAGTTACACTTAAAATGGATAGAACCCGAAGTACCAAATTGAATATGACAACTACAACACCCCACACAAAGGTAAAATGTTTTCCCAAAATGACCCACTTTTTGAAAGTATTTAACAAACTGACCCACATTCGAAACTATTTACCAAATTAACCTACTCGCTATCTGAGATAGCGAGTCTGACCTTGCTATCTCGAATAGCGAGTGTAGATTTATACATTTCAGGTAGAAATTGCATGTTCAAAATTTTTCTGAAAAAATGAGTACAACTACACTCGCTATCTGAGATAACGAGTTCATTTGAAATAGACTCGCGATCTGAGATATCGAGAGTAGTTGTATACATTTCATGTTCAAAATTTCTCTTAAAAAAATGAGTACAACTATACTCATTATCTGAGAAAGCGAGTCTAGTTCAAATGAACTCGCTATCTCAGATAGCGAGTGTAGTAGTATACATTTCAGATAGAAATTGCATGTTCAAAATTTCTCTTAAAAAATGAGCACAACTACACTCGCTATCTGAGATAGCGAGTCTAGTTCAACCTAGCGAGTGTAGTTGTACTCATTTTTCCAGAGAGTTTATTTTTGGGGAAAAACTACAAACCAAACTTGTTTCTAATAGCGAGTCTGGTTCAACCAAGCTCGCTGTTAGAAATAGCGAGTCTATCTTTAGACTTTTGTTACTTTACGAGATTTCTCCAAGTGTTGGAGAAAAATATAGAATTACACTTGTTGTTTGAAACAACAAGCTTATTTTCAAATTTGGTATATAGTTTCGAAAGTGGGGTCAGTTTAGTAAATAATTTCAAAAAAGTGGGTCATTTTGGAAAAAAATTCCACAAAGGTATGGACTTTACCCACTTATATGTTGCTGAAGCCGGGGCCGTTGTAAGACAACTGGCAATGGGTATCCTTGTCTAGTTTGATAAGTCGACAAATCTTGTTTTAGGGGTTGGGCAACTTTTATTGAGGTCATCTTCTTGTCTTGAGATCCGTACATCCTTGTCTCCGAAACATCCCAACCAAGACAAATAAAATAGATTTGGTGGACTTAACTACTGCTGCTAGTTTGAAGTCTACATCTCATGCGACAAAGCATTAGTACCTAATGTAACTAGCTGTACCCGTACTAATACATACCGGGTACTTGTACACGTAGCCATCAGCATGGGTACCTTATCGGGTACGACAATCAAGTATTGAGATTTTTCTTGAAAAAAACAACCTTATTGAGTCAGAAAAATAACGTTCTAACCCATACCCAATCATTTAAAAACCTTAGTAGTGTACTTATGTATGGATTATGAAGTATACCATAGTTTGCAACTGAAATAGACATGACTAAGACTATAAAACTTTTGTTACGATTAGATGACGTATTTTAAATAGTTCAAAATTTTATTGTAGAATAAATTTGGATTTTCCCCTATTAAATGTATAGATTCTCTTTTATGTTGATTTGAATATATTAAATTATAATTTAAATTATATTTAAAATAATATAGCCGTACCCCGTATCATACTTTTTACATGTTTGTCACTTTGTCGTATCCCCATATGCTTACCCATACCCATACCTATGCTTAGTAACTCTCATTTCGTCTATCTATGGGAAAGCGTACCCATACCCATACCGTATGCTTAGTAACTCTCATTTCGTCTATCTATGGGAAAGCTGACCGAAATGATATGCAACTTTACTCTAGGATCCCTTAAAAAATTCTAATTTACATAAAATACATTCGTTTTGTACATAAACGCATATATAATATAATTTGTACTTTGTTCTTTTTTACTTTCTACTTCGATAAGCTCTTCAAAATATTGGAGTGTTACAGAAAATATTATATGTTGTTGTCAAAGTTATGTGCTCTTATTGTTTATTGTTGTTGTTTTTTGGTTGTATACTGTTTGAGGGTTTATAACAGGGATAGAATCATGCTTGAGCTGGCCAGGCCCTTGGCCCCACCCAAAATGGCATACATATGCACTCAACACTTGTAGTTTTGATGCTATCCATGTATATAGTGTCTATACAAAGTATAATATGTATTGATAAGAATATGTATATAGTGTCAAGTAAATTGATGTCAATCACCAAGCATTGAGAGAAAGATATGTGGCTCTTATGGAGACATTATTATGAAAATATCAATGTATAGATCTCACCTGCTAATGATCTAATACTATTTAATAGAGTTGATATATAATAATTTTGGAAGAAGTTTATGTGATGAGGACATCGGTTCCAGACGATTTGGTCGTTTCTATCAGCGCAGGCGTCGTCTTCATCAGCTGTTTTATTCAGTTTATGATTTTTATTTTATTTTCATTTTTTGTTTCTGGCAATTATAACCGTATGTAATTTTTTTGTAATTTTTTAGATTCTGAGAATATTTTGGAGATGTGTTTCAAGATGTAATTGAGCCTATTTAAAGGCCCTGAGATGAATGAGAAAGGCATGCCATTATTGATAAAAAAATCTGTGTTGAGTTTGCTCTTCCTCCTTCTCTTTTGTGTGATACAACTGAGATCCAAAATTAGGGTTTGTGATAAATCCTAATCAATTTTAGAGTTAGTGATTAACTCTAAAACCTACCCCAAATTAAAAATCTCCAATACAAATCTCTAACCCTAATTTCTCCAAATCCCCAAAACAAAAACAAAAAAACCCTAATCATATACCCAGCTGCCACCTCATCCTTCTTCTTCTCCCTCCTTCTTCTTCAACTCACCCAAACCCATCCCCTTCCTTACCCTACTCCCGACCGTCGACCTCAACCCCATCCCGCTCGTCGCCACCCCAAACCCATACCTCTGCCTGCGACACCTTCCCGTCACCACCACAAAGCCGGACCCTTCGTCTTCTTCTTCTCCAATCCCGCACCACTCTCACGCCGTCGCCCGCAACCCTCCTCTCTCCCCGTCGCCCCCCCCAGTGACCAAATCCCTCACCCCAAACGCCATTGCCACCTTCCTCCTCCACTCCCGACCCCAAATCCCCTTTTCCGAACCCCACCAACCTCAACCCATTAATCCCCTCCACCAACAACTACCACTGCTTCCCCCTCCTTGCAACCAGAGCCAACCTCGCCGGCGCCGTCGCATCCGGCCGCCGCCTCCCCGCTCGCCGGCGATCAGATCTGCCAACCACGTTGCCTTTGCTCGCTGCATTGCCGTGTTCCACCAAAGATCTACACTGGTTCTTCGTATTCGGTATACTCGTTCCCTTATTAAGTATTTGTGTTTTACTGCCATATTATCTAGCATATTATCTAATTTGCCTGTCGACCACAAAATACTGAGATTGAGTGATCACATGCTAGATTAGAGTACGAATTGGTATTGCACTTTTTACTTGCTAAAACACGTAGGGATTTACTTATTGATTAAGGTTGAATTATTAATTGGGACTGTTACATTTGATTCAATTCTTGAAAACCCATCAAACCTGTTAATTGTTAGAAATTTCCAACTACGATCCGCACTTTCATGTTGGTAAAATTAACCCATTAAAATTCTTGAAAATTCTCTATTTTAGGGTTGGTTTTACATCATTATGTGTTTCTCAGCATATGATTTCATATAGAATTAAGTCTGCTCACTATACATAATTCAAGCTTAATCATTGAAAATTCGTATACATTGTAGTAGTCATAGAAACTTTAGGCATACAATATTTCTTCTCTTTGGAACATGTACTGTGAGTACAAAACTTTAGCCACATTTACAAGTTAAAGCTTAAGCTGAGAAAGTTTTTACAAAATAATTATGATTAGATCTAACTCCTTACAAACCTATAGAAGGACATCTTAGCTTACCCTAGGGAAACAACAGTTCCATAACCTTATAGGCCCTATACACATTCATGTCAACAAGGAAAAATAGCTGTGTCCAACATAAATCTAACAATCATAACAAGAGAAGCAACTGTGAGATTCTTTAGATGTATCTTCACTGCCGAAACTACAAAGCTTGTGTTTGAGATACTCAAATTTAAATTTAAAATTCCTCCTCCACCCTCTTTTTTAGAACTTCTCCCCTCATTTGAGACCCCATCTTTGACTTGACTCCCTGGAATTGTTTGAGAATACTTCCTAAAGAGTAATGCTTTAGCCACTACCAATTTCACTACAATTCTCTTCACTACCTTAGGTGGCATATTTCTATTGGAGAGTTCTCCCACCTACTCTATCTTTCCCTACCTATTGATGTGTGCCACCTAAGGTAGTGAAGAGAAATGTAGTGAACTTGGTAGTGGATGTAGCATTACTCCTTTCTAAAAGGACCTAAGGACAATAGCTTCACCTTCTCATTAATATTAACACCATCCTAACAATTGCTATTATTATGAAATGAGAATTTCTCTGCTCCCTCAACATCAGCTGTTAAAACCTCATTTACTCCTGATAACAGTGATCTGTCCTCAAATATTTGGGACCATGCCACCTTATAAATCCTCCAAATCTCATCCACATCAACATTGGGCCCCAAACCAAATCTGGATTCTGGGTAAATATTAGCTGTTAAGAAATCAGATATAGTTTCTGGGAAGATGAGAAGCAATAACTAAATAATAACTCAGTGACTCATTTTATCCCAACTCACCAACCTACTTGGAATAGCTCTATTTGTAGGTTCTATTTAGTTAAGAGAGCTAATCAATCTCCATTCGTAGATGTAATTAATCTGTTTCCTAAGATAATAATCTCAACTAATCATATTTTGTAGGTTGCATTGTATAAACTCTTGTACCTCTCTCTACATCTAGGAATAAAAACTCTTGTACCTCTCCTCAGTTTCACCATTGGAGGAGAAGGCTAGGGTTTCCAAAAAGGTTTGCTTGAAGAGGAGAGTTGAGGAGAATGTGCTAGGTTGATTTCCAATAGTACTTAATGGAGGAGAAGCTTCATCTTTTACAAAAATCCAAACTTTACGCTATAATCAACAAGGAAAAAATGTATTCTATTGAATCTCTCTCTCGTATTTTCTACATTTGCACACATTCTCCTCAACTATATAATTTTCAGTGATCTTTTTAATGTCTTTTGTCTTGTACATATATCCTAGACCAAGCAAAGAATGAGCAAGAAAACAACCATCCAGTAAGTGCTCAACAAATTTAATTAGGCTAATTTCTTGTGCAAGTTACATTACCAAAAAATTTAAGTCCTTAAGGAGAAAGGTCCTTTAATATACCAGATCCTCTAATAAAAAATTAACTATAAAAAACCAAGGAAGAAGCACTTCCTTTGCACGTTTAGTGTCTAGAGCTCTTGTGTCTTGTGTTTACAACCGATAGTACATACACATTGTGTTTATCGCATTAAGTAAATTGTAAGAAAATCTAGATACCTATTTTTGCTACACACTTGTGAATCTATTGGTACCTCTTTTACATTGCAAAACACTTGGGAGTTATAGTTTCACTTGATCTTGTCTTTGGGTGGCGTCGTCCCCAACAAGTAATTCAAACAAGAAAATTTGTCTGAAAGTGGAACATTTTTCTTGTCTTCTTTGGATTATGGATGCTGCAAGCTACACGATTTCACAAGGCCTTGTTTGGACACAAATGTAGGATCCTTTGTAAATTTTAATTTTAGGTAGAGCAAAGCAACCTATACGCAATTTTAAATACCCTTAATACATCCGATATATCGGCCGATATATTCGGTTGGAGAGTAAATCGACACGCTATATTTATATTATTAGTATATGCATTTTTGGGGAATATGTCGCTGATATATCCGATATCGGCCAATATATCACTCGATATTTCCTAAATTTTGTCGGTAATATCTATTCAAAAAGGTTTTCGGTTTTATAGGTTGGAATCAAATCAAAACCCGAAACCATTATTCATACCAACACACTTGAGCCCAATAACTTTTGATATGTTTGAAATGATTATAACATTTTAAAACTTTATCAGTTTGCTTGGATTCATATAAGTTGTTCTTTTCTTTTGCTTCGAGTTAGATATGCCTAACTTTGTGATGGTTTATATTTCTTTTGTTTTGGTTGATTTTTCAATTTCATTATGCTATATTTTAGTTTATGCATATATATGTTTGACATCATATGATTTATTGTATAATGCGTGCATAATGCATGTGTGTTCATTAATTCGTTTAGTTGCGTATTATTTGTGTAATTTATGTGATAAATGTTAGAATCCAATATATGTATCTGTCATGTAGAACATATCTAGAATATTTTTTTCTATCCTATATATCATTCCGACATATTTAGATATCCCGATATATTCCCTGAAATATTCCGATATACACAAATTTCTAGACCGACACAACACCGATATTCGACATTTAAAATCTTGCCTATATATTGCACAACTGTACCTCCATTTTTTACTTTAAAAGTTAACTATGAATTTCGAGTTTAAATACCTAGGGTATCTTAATTTTGAGTTGAGATAACCTGAGGTTATTTAATTCCAAAATATGAATCAAATAGACCAAAATTCACCAAACTTACGTTACATCAGCTAAACTAACTCCACTGACTTTTATATCCAACAGGGCCTTGAGAAATTGGTTTTAAGCAGTAGTCATAATGGGATTTGACATGTTTTATGCTGGTAACACAGCGCTCATCCTTCTCCAGTTTGTGGCCAGATTGTAGGCTTGGGACCGGCAAAGGCAGTAGTCATCAACCAATGAAAATGACAAAATGTTAATATACCTTTATCTACTTCAAGTGAAATTTGGCTAAGGACATGGAGTAGAAAACACCCTATAGTAGTTACTGTTAGGTTTTGTGAGAATTAACAATTGGGAATTAGGGTTAATATCTAGATTTAAGTTGCTTTGGATATTCACTCTAGGTATCAAGATTGGAATACCTAGACTACTATCACATGCCAGTATTTATTTCTAAATACTGGTTTGGGTATCGGGTTATAAGCCCACAAATCCGCGTTCCAATATCCAATCAATTGTACGTTCAATATACGTGTTACTCATATGCATATGTAATATTTATATAGAGAGAATATACCAATATATCCAACAATCTCCTTCTATATTCTCAATATATAAAGTACAAAATTATCTCATCAGTTCAGTATCAAAATGACTGGCTGATAGCAGTCCACAAAAAGAAAAGCATCATAAAGGTATAGTTTCATAAGAATCAATATAATTATAAATCTGAATAGTTCAATCAAAGACTAAACCAATATAATTAAATAGTTTTCAAACCATATCCAATTCAGAATAGTTCACAAAGACTAAACCAACTGGAATAATCTGTCATATTTTCAAAATCAAACAAACCAAATAAACTTCAAGAACAAAATATGAGTTTTAAGCTCATGAACACAAGAGTCTTAAACTCAACAGAATTTTTACCAAGCAAGTGACTAATTTATTCTCGAAAGAAATAAACTGAAATTCTATCCTTGCACACTGCTTTATGTTTACTCCTCCATTTTGAGCAAATCATTATTTTGAAATCTATGTTGACAGATTCAACTCCTCCATCTTTGCTAGCTTATTGAAAACAAGAATATCAAGAGACACATCTCTAAGAATTCCAACGAATTTCACAAAGTATCTAGTTCCACAAAAGAACTTAGTACAATTTATAATTAGCTTAGCAAAAATGTAATGCAAGCATCATAATCAAGTTTCTTTAACTAAATAAAGAATAAGAACTATTATAGTTTCTACACAAGAACTATACTATGTTTCATATTGGAATGATAGAACAGCCAAATCAATTATGGTTAATTTTGAATTATCAAAATTGGAATGAAACAAGAATCCATAAAAGAGATATATCATCAAAATTGGAATGATATAACGACATTATAAACATTGGAAACACATCGACAAGTTTTTATATTTCGTATTGGAATAATATGATTATTCTAAGTAAATTTCCTAGATATATAATACCATCAAAATTGGAATGATATTATATATTTGTGGAATTTATGTGGAATCATCAAAATTATCTAAAACATGTCAACTGCCTAAAGTTGATGCTTAAGTTTGAACTTCTTTATGACTCTAATTGGATTCTAAATTTCAAAACAATTAGGATGTTAAAGCTTTGACTCAATAGTTTTCAACTCCATTTCCCCCACAGTTTTGATAATTAGATTACTTTCAAGTCCATTAGCCATATTTGTCGCAATTGCACTTTATCTATGAGAAAGTTCAATTAGGCTTCTTTCAGCCTTAATATACTCCTCTTACTATTATAGAGTGAGTTATGAGCTACAGTGCATTGTAGCTTGATAGTCGCATAACAGAATTAGAGAGTTACTTAAACTTCTTAATGGATAACTAACAATAATTTCTTCAATCCACTCAGCCTTTTCTCCTGCGGAGGATAACACATAGAGGTCTAATTTCATGGATGATAGCACAGTGCCTGTTTGCTTTTTATTTTCATAATATTTCTGTTTCTCCTAGTGTAAACACATATCTACTAGTTATCGACTTTCACTAAATTCTGAGCATCATAATGCATCAGATCAGCCATTCATTCGAAGAATGACTAGAGTAGCACAAAACAAACTCTTGAATACCACTCAGGTATCTCATTAGCCTCTTAAGGACACTCAAATGTGTATGGAATTATTAGTGAATCTGCAGATCATACCTACTTCAAAGGCTATGTCTATTTTAGTACAGATCTTTGTATACATGAGACCGTCAATTCCTTTAGAATGGTCTACCGGTCTCATAGTTGCACCATCATTAGGTGTCAACCTTTTATCATAATCATAAGATGTTTCAAAACACACTTTCAATCACTATATCCCCACTTTTGAAACACATTTTGATTTGATGAGTTTGACTAAGAGTTATCCCTTGCCAACTGAAACTCACCCTTATACCTATGGTGTCCATAGTACCTAGGTTTTTCATGTTGAATTCTTTGGATAGCACAATTTTAACTTCATTTGTAATAGAGGTCACTTCTAAGAACATACCTGTCAACATAACAAGTAAATAATAGCCACTATATTTAACACATCACAAAGTTAAAGGCACTGATCTGAATTACTTGATTCATATACTAGGCTCTTTCAAAAATTTGTCAAATTATTTATTCGTTGGCTATATATGTTTCAAGAACATACAATGATTTTACTAAATTATAAATCTTGTTCACTAAACATATTAGTTCAAAACTTTCCAGTACAAAACTGTTCAGTACAAAATATCAAGTACAAAACTTTTCAAATATCCTTTATGAATGACAAAATTTTCAATAGATGTAAGGGTAAGAAGAATACTTATTGTAGCAATATGACAAACATGTGAGTAGACATCAAATAAATCTACCCTATTTTTCTCATTCAATCTGTTAGCTACTAAAATGCATTAAAATTGCTACTGAACAATCAAAATTAAGTTTCTTCTACAAAACCCCACTTACTTACTATAGTTGTAGCCCCTTTCGGCAGATCAACTAAATTAAAGTATTATTGTATGACACAAAATCATCTCATTGTCTACTAAAGACTCTTCTTAGCTCATGACACAAAATCATCTCATTGTCTACTAAAGACTCTTCTTAGCTCATTTGTCATTCAAGTTTATATGTCATTATGACTGGTTCTTTATTCCAACAGTGAATCATTGACTATGTCAGTAGGACTAGATAATTTCATGCACTTATCATTGATGAACGCATTCTCAAAGAACTTTGTTTGTCTAGATTCTACTAATACAAATTAGATAGATCTAAAATCTGTCCATAGAACCATATTCTGCACTTTCTAAGCACACAAATATTTGTTGTAGGTCCTACTTTAGGCCTTCTAGGGTCATGTTCTTTAACAGATGTATCAGAACACAAATTTTCACTTTAACAAAATTATTTGGGTTTTCATGCCATGATCTACAAGGTGTATTCAATTTAGAGTGTAGTAACACATTAGAGATATGATTAACAATACAACATCACTCATATTACACAAGATAAACAACAGTCAATAATATAGAATTCAACATTTCACTAAGTGTTTGATTCTAACTTTTATCAATACCGTTTAACTGTTGTTAGTAGTGTGCAGTAGAGATTATGCTATATGCAAACTTTTCTAAAGTTGTTAAAACATATTCACCACCTCTATCAAATCTGAACCCTTGATTTTTAGCATTTAACTATAATTTTTAATTCATTAAGAATAACAAGTGTTTCATTCTTCATATATATGACAGACTTATATTAATCATCTACAAAAACGATTAAATACTTCTGACCAATTATCGTTTTATCTAGTCACAAAACTACTGAGATCACAAATATCAGAATGTATTGACTCAAGAAGTTGTGTGCTCCTAGAGACCATACTAGATGACTTTCTAGTGATCATAATCTGAGCATAACTTTCATATTTGTCATATTTAATAGAGTGTCATTTAGCAGAGTTATGAGTTTTAACAAGAATAAACAATTTAATATATAGTTCATAGCGATTCTAAATTTCAAAACAATTTGGATGTTAAAACTTTTTACTCAATAGCTTTTAACTCCATTTCTCCACAGTTTTGATAATTAGATCAGATTTCCTCACAAACAATTGAATATATAGTTCTCAAATCCTAGCCAATTATGCTATATTCAAGAACACAATTAGAACTATTATTATTAATTGTCTCATTTGTTAAACTCGACTTATACATGCGATTGACAATATATGCACTTTATAAGAGTTAATACAAAATTACTCTACCACATTTTACAAAATTATTTGCTTTCTTTAATGGTTCTAATAATGTCCACTTGCTCAAACACATTGAGCGAAGAGTTCTTTCCTTTATTCGTTCTTCATCATCTTCATAACGCTAATGAGATAATGACTAATATATTATAATTCAACTTTGCACACACAGTACAATGAACGAGAAAGAATAAAACGTAACTAATAGAGTCATATCCTACATTAAGAGATACTCTCTCCTAAGTTACAGACATTTGTTATACATCTTATACAATTTTTATTTTATTTTTAATTATTAGAGAAACAAATATGTAATCTTGCACAAACTGCAAACAGTGAATTTGTCAAAATATCTATACACATAGTATGATAAAACACTTAACAACCCTAAACATGTTAGCTTTCCAAAGCGAGAATAACTATGATCTAAACTCTCAATCATATGATCAAACGCACAAAACGTTAACACATTCATCACATGAAAATACTAAGAAAGATTGGAGTAGATCATACTGACACTTCAAGTTAGAAGTGTTTTCCAAATTCGATGGAGAAGCCTGCGTAGTGCAGACATATCATACTGTGATGCAAATCCATCGTCTCCTATATACACAATTTGTAAGTAACTTTGAAGTTCCAACATTCATCAAATCGTTAAAGATTAGCCAATTAAATAAATTATTAGCACAATCTAATTCACAATAATTTAATTGGAGATTCAATTTTATAGTCAAAGCCTATAATTTATCAAAATAAATATTTGAACCATAGCACGTAGCCAAAGCAGTTATTCAGATTTGTATTTAATTAAACAATGCTTAATACGATTTTGAACTTTAGCACTCAACTACAAAATTCAAACAAATAATTAAATAACAGTTTAAATTGGGTGAAGAACTTATCTTTAATTTAGAACTGAATTGGAAGTACATTGTAGTAGATCCAGTCTTCTCCCCAAACACGAAGTACAAAACAATACCCAATGCATTGTCTCCACTGGTTAGATCCAGATCTGATTCCTTTTGACTAGATCTAGATCTGATCTAACAATCCAAATACCAAACATCAATCTTCAACCAATAGAGCAACTGTTGGACTGGATCTGAATCTGGATCTGCTCCAACAACCCGAACACACAACACCGGATCTCGACCAATGAGATTCCTTATTTGTTCACATATGAATCAAAGTGACAGCACACACAAGGATCCCCTATAAAAAATCAGATCTTTCTTTCACATAGAGATCTGGTCTCTTGCCTGAACATGCAACACCAAAATCCACCGATCGAAAAAATCTGATTTTTGGATCCAAGTCTTCACTGATTTGATCTCACGAAGATCAACAGATCGATGGAGAGAGAGATTGCTAGTGGTGGCATCCGGCGACTCCACACTGAGGCGGTGGAGGTGGCCAGCGACGTCGATGCCAGAGGCGGTGTCCAGCGATAGCGGCGCCAGATGCGATGCCCAGCGGTGACACCATATGCGGTGCCTAGCGGTGGCGGTGCCAAATGCGGCGACATGCAGTGGCTACGGTGGGGTGGATCGTTGGACAGCGAAGACGCTGGTGGCTGGCCTAGGCGGCGCCGGCGCCCGCGCGAGTGTCGACGTGATTGGCTACTGAGCTGATAAATAGACCCAACCAAAAGCAAGAAGAAGACCACCATGGCGACTTCGTCTCGAATCGACCACGATTGTGACGACGGCAACGACGGCACACGGTAGTGGCAGCAACGACGGCGTCGATCAAATTTCGACGAACGGTGATTTCATTGATCTCACAAATTGATTAATAATATCTCAAGATTGTTAGGTTTTGTGAGAATTAACAATTGGGAATTAGGATTACTATCTAGATCTAAGTTGCTTGAGATATTCACTCTAGGTATCAAGATTGGAATACCTAGACTGCTACCACAAGCCAGTATTTATTTCTAAATACTGGTTTTGTCACGCTCCGCTTCTCGGAATACGGGAATACAGGCACGTAACTGAGGCCCAGCGAATGATATAAGTACGCCAACTCTTATTATCCATAAGCTGTACTGGTCTTAACTCAACAATATAAGAAAAATTAATTACAACCACGCAGGAAACATGATCACATAAACGAGAATGAAATTCAATAACCAAATCTGGCATATAAGAACTTACCAAATAGCTCGAGGAACTCCTGCTCCAATCGTAGAAGAACTGTTCACCAATGTTTTATGAAAATTCTCCTTGTTCACCTGTACTTGTTCATCTAAAAAGAAAGAATAATTTGTCCTTAGAACAAGTCGTGGACATGCAAGTGGAGAAACAGAGAAACAATGGCAATAGTGGTATAGCAATGAGTTCAATAAACGATGAAGTCAATAGTGTTGAACAGTGTAAAAGAGATAACAGTATAATATGCAATAACCATAATTTATCATGATAACGATAAAAACAATATCAATAACGGCAATAGTAACGATAACACTGTTCAATAAGATAACAATATGCAATGACAATGTGATGAGAGCCTTAGGTCTAGTATTCATTTTTAATCCTAGCTAATGCACGTACTACTGTGTCCTATGTGTGCCGTACCACAGGTTCGATGCATACAATCAATTTCGTTTAGATTAAGGTGGTAGATTCTATAGTTCATGTATTCGGGAATAATATTCAATAATGACCGATGACCGAATCAATCGAGATACTGAAGTCAGTAATCTGCAATTAACCGATGACCGATATGACCAATAGACCGATAGACCGATAGACCGATAGTTAGGGAAAACGGGCCTCTCTTCCGAGTACAGTCACTATATCATCAACTACCCTAATCAATCCTTAATCCTGGCTTGCTTTACTTTCTTTATTCAATTATCATACAATAATGCGATTAATAAGGGACACTAGTAAAGGTGACAAAACAATCCTAGGATCATGCAATATACTCTATACAATTAAATACACTGAATATAACATTATAAAATATAGAATCCCAATTTTGGACAGCAGTAGGTTGCTGTACCAAAATCAGTATTCCCGTTGCTACAGGACAGCAAATGTGGATCCGTCAGGTGGTCTAGAAACTAGACTCCCGCCCGGTTCCAACGCATACTTAAAGTTTACATTCCGACAACGGTAGCTAGGCAAAATTCAGTGGTCTTTATAGATTTTAGTTTCTGGCTGGGCGTCAATGTCGTCTAATTTCAGTTATAAAGGCAGTAAATAATCATTACAAAAATCAGTAAAAATAATTTTTGACACCCTAGGCATGTTATCTACAAATCTGAAATTTATCTTGTCCATATATGATCATTAGTCCACTCAATTTATCAGCCTAACATGTTTTATACATGAATCTGAATTTACAGCGCAGCTGTAGTAAAAGGGTCATAACTCGGGCGATATAAATCGGAATTCGGAAATTCTGGTGTCTATTGACATTTAGACAAATAGGGATACGTTTCATCTTCAGGAAATTTCTGATTTTAATGAAGTTATTTAGGTCGAAACAGCACAATAAGATTCAGGTTGGCGTAATTTTCAGCATAGTCAACATGTCCATTTTGAATAAAACGGTTAAAAGTTAAGAATGATAAATTGGAGTTTAATAATCATAATAACAGCGAACCAATCCTATGTAAACATGGTATTAAGTTAGATGATGTCCATAATTCTAATAATTACAATTCAACTAATTTACCAATAGCAATCACATAAACAAACAACCCTAATATACAATCCACAATAGTTGTCTTTAATGTCATGATATGAAATGTGACAATAAATCCCTATTCTTATATTCAATAACTATAACTATATGGGTGTATGTAAAATCCCTATACATTAGAGACAAAAAAGATGGCACGAAGTCGAGATTACCACTTGGATTCGCTCGTATAAATCCGTGGTATCCCAACGATAGATACAATAACATTTTGCGATATTCAATAGGATCCACTTGCGGAATTCAATAAAAATTATCGAATATGATATAATAAATATTCGATAAGAAATGACTTGCCTTTTTGACGAAGAATCCGAACATGAACCAATACGGGATGCAAATCCCGAGAGATGAGGCACTAGCACGGACACGTGCACGTACGGGATACATACAAACACCCACACAAGGTTGGATCCGGAGCGGATATTGATGGAAGATCAAGATCAGGACGATCGGCGGCTGGATCTGCTTAGATCTGGGCTGAGGATCACGATCGGGTGGATGGCCGAGATCTGATCTGGCTGAAAAGATCAGATCTGATCAAAATCAGATCTTGATCAAATCGACGGCTGAGATTCAATCTCCCACTCTCCTTCTTCCCTCCTGCTTCTTCTTCCTTTTTCTTCTTCCTTCTTTTACTAAAACAGAGAACGAGAGAGGGATTAGCGCCGGCGAGTGCTGGCTGCCAGGCTGCACGAGGCTGATGACGAGGCACGCCGGCAGCAATGGCGAGGGCTGCGGGGCGCGCATAGGGGATTACAGGGCTGCCGCGGCAATTGTTGTTGCTGGCCACACGACGGAGGAGAGGCGCTGCAATCCCATGCGGCGCGACCGGGATGTCGTGAGGGAACGCTGGCACGCGACGGGGAGAGGGCATCGGGGCAGAGGGCTGTCATCGCGGAGTTGCGAAGGTGGCGATGTCGCTGGGCGGCGCGTCGACCAGGGGGAGCACAGGGTGGCGGCCAGGGGTGTCGACGTGGTTGTTGACGTGAGGGGAGGCGCCAGGAGGAGGAGGAAGAGGAGATCGGGAATGGGTTTGAGGGAGAGAGAGCGGGATGAAGATGAGAAGGGTAGGCGGCTGTTTGGTTGTTTTTGTTTGTTTGTTTTTTTGAACAAAAGGAGAGAGAGAGATATATATTAAAATATAATAAAAGGAATATAATAATAAGGATGGGAGAGATTTTAGGGAGGGGGTTACGGGGTCAAATAGCTGATTGTGTGGAGAAGAATTAGAGGCAGTTAAGATTGTTATAACTGCTAGGTTAATGGGGAGAGATTAAATTTGGAGATTACAGGAGGTAGGAGAGATTAGGGGAGTTTTAGGAAAAATTGTTGATCTGGTCAACAAGAAAGTTTGGATTTGGGCTAGTGGTTCAAGACCCAATAGAGGATGGGCTTGGTCCATGGGATCAAAACAAATTTAATTATTTAAATATAGAATTGGGCTCAAAATAATAATTAGACCATTGGGTTTAATTTAAATTTACTGTGCTTATAATAAAAATTGGGTTCCAAAATATTTCACATATTAAAATAGTTGAGCAATCAAATATTGGGCTTCACAAAATAGTTTGAATATCATATTAAATTAAAAGAGAATAGCTTAATTTAAAATACGGTAAAATACTTGAAATACAAATTGACGGAAAGAGGGGTTACAGGTTTGGGTATCAGGTTATAAGCCCACAAATTCGCGTTCCAATATCCAATCAATTGTACGTTCAATACACGTGTTACTCATATGCACATGCAATATTTATATAGAGAGAATATACCAATATATCCAACTGTTACTTTTATCTACTTCGAGTGGAAATCATATTACGAAAGGTAGTTTGCTTGGAACTTTTGTACTACGTTTTTGAGAGCGCATTAATTGGTGTGTTAGTTTCTATTATTTTCTAAAGAGTGCTAATTAACAGGAGACATGAATTTTCCAATTTTTTTTGAATAATAGAGTTGTATCAATCAATTGAAAGATGCTTGGAAATTATTTGTTTGAGAAACGGGAACCTATAGTGTTTGTAATTACTTGGTGGGACCCCCAATGGATGATTGGCACCGTCCACTTTGTTTTTTGTTTAATAATATGTATTCCTATAAAAGGAGATCGTTTATCCTTGTATTAAGTGGTTGAAAAATCAACTGGTTTCAATAATATAACAAACTGGCACAAAGCATGGGTAAAAAGCTTTCAAATGACTTAATTTTTTGGTAAACACACTTTTATTCAAAATATAATGAGCGGTTTGGATCTTTCATATCAAGTCCCACAATGTGAATGCAATTACTCTATACGACGAGATGTTCCTCATACAAGTGTAAGACTCCCTTTCCTCTATTTATTTTTATTGGATTCCAATGGATTTATGATGATGAGAATTGTTTGATTTTTCATTTGGAAGTTATGAATAATTATTAGTTGTAACATGTAAATTTTGAAGAACTGGAATTGGCTTTGAATATTAATTGCATTTTGGGATATATTTGTTTGTTAAATGCAGCCTGCATGAAATAAGTGATAATTTTGATGTTACATTTTGCGGTTACAATTCCAAGTTTTTTAATGTAATACCCCTAGTATGCATGGTTAATAACATTTGTTTTTCTTTTATTTAAAATAAAAATATACACATTTTGCGGTTACGATTCCAAGTTTTTAATGTAATACCCCTAGTATGCATGGTTAATAACATTTTTTTTCTTTTCTTTAAAATAAAAATATACATATACATTGTTATATATATATATATATATATATATATATATATATATATATTGACATTGTTATTTTTTTATCATACACTATACTATTATTTCTATGTTTGTATGGTTAATTTTTTTTAAAAGCCTAATATGTTTTCTTTTTAAAGGCCCAATCATTTTTTCATTAAGGCTCAACCTAACATGGTTAAGTGTAATTCAATTAAGCTTGAGGGGTTAAGTGTAAAAAGGTGAGGACACCTAAGCATTTCCTACACACTTGCATACACTCCCACACTCCACTATCTCTCTTTTTCTCTCTTTGCAGCCGGCAGCAACAGCAACTCTTGCCTACTTCTTCTACTACCTACTACTGCTGTTACTACTACTTGCTGCTGTTGTCTACTACTGCTTACTATTACTATTGCTACTGCTGTTCATTACTACTGCTATTGTTGTTTACTACTACTGCTACTGCTGTTTACTACTGCTTCTGCTACTACTACTTCTACTACTCCTACTACCTACTACTACTTCAACTACTACTACTACCTACTACTACTTTAACTACTACTACTACCGGCTACTACTTCAACTATTACTACTACTACCTACTACTACTTCAACTACTACTACTACCTACTACTACTTCAACTACTTACTACTACTTCTACTGTAATACTCCGCAAAATAGCATATGACTATTTTGCATTGTAATTCGTGCACAGTTCAGAATTGCACGCGATTATGTATTTTTTCCTAATAAAAATTGATTTTAATTGAGAGATTTCAGATATATTAGTTATTCTGAACCCGATAATGTATATTCGGGGTATCTTCTCAATTAAATTGTGTGTATTGTCCCGATTATTTAAACGAGACAATCTTTGAGAAAATAATATTTTTAACATATTCTTATATTATTTTACAAATAAATATTTTATTTGTATATGGAGGTACATATACATATATGGATGTATTTATACATTGATTGGGTCGTATATGATATATATGTACGGATACTTGTATGCATGATATATATATACATAGAGGCTTCTTCCGTTGCAAACGGGTCTGTGTGCACAGACCCGTGCAAACTTTAATCTGGGCCGTTGGATCTCCCATATATTTTTTATAATATTTTGCCTTAACCCGTCGTTGGGAACGATAAGGTCATTGGAAACGACGGGTTAAGGTTAAATTTTATTAAAAAATATAGCCTTAACCCGTCATTCCCAACGACGGGTTAAGGGACTCTAAATTCATTTAGATCTGCATACAGATCTTCTTCTTCGACGACTCTCTCCCACTCTCTATCTCTTTTCTTCACCGAGCCCACAGTGAAAAAAAACCCTAATCCTTGATCTAAACCCAAATTAGCTCTCCTCCGTCCGCTCACCCTCCTCTCTCCCAATATCTACTCCAAACATTGAAACCCAACTATCTCTTCCCCTCTTCGAAAGCAAATCGAAACCTTAGTTCGGCCCCAAATTGAATCATTATCTAAATTCGGACTTATTTTGTAAGGTATTAACTATTTCTTTACCTCAGTAGATATATTTGTGTTTATTTTTCAATTTGTGTATACTAAATTATTTAGAAAGTGGGCAAAAAATTATTTGCCTTAGTAGATTGTAGATGTAGAATTGGGAAGACTTTTAGTATATTCAATTGCCAAAAATTTTTGTTTGCCTTAGTAATTTGTAGAACTAGAATTGTATATACGAAATTATTTAGAAACTTTTCAGTGCGGTTATGGTTGAAAGCCCTACAAACGACCGTAAAAAAATACGAAACTTTGTGAGTAGGTTGGTCTCACGTAGTACAAGCCACCTCAAGTTGTAGAAGTGAGTTTCGACTCACGGTTCGAAAGATACGGCCACGTATCGCTTTTGGTTATAAAAAAAATAAGTAAAGCGGTACACGACCGTATCTCGCAAACCGTGACTCGAAACTCGCTTCTACAAATTCAAGTGGCTTGTGCTACGTGAATTCGACCGAGTTGGAAAGTTTTATAAATTTCGGATGCCATTTGTGCGGTTTTCTCACGTTCCTCGCATTAGAAGTTTGTGACTTAGAATTTTTTAAGTGCGGTTAGATTAGAAAACCCTTCAAACAATATCCAAAAAATTCAAAACTTTGTGAGTAGGATGATCTCATGTAGCACAAGCAACCCGAACTTGTATAAGTCAATTTCGACTCACGGTTAGAGAGATACGGCCGTGTATCGCTTTCGGTTAAAAAAAGCCAAATAAAGTGATACACGGCCGCATCTCTCGAACCGTTAGTCGAAACTCACTTGTACAAGTTGGGGTGGCTTGCGCTACGTGAATTCAAGGAAGGTGCAATGTTTTATTAATTTTGGATGCCGTTTGTGTGGTTTTGTCACGTTCCTCGCATTAGAAGTTAGTGACTTAGAATTTTTTAAGTGCGGTTAAATTAGAAAACCCTTCAAACGACCTCCAAAAAATACGAAACTTTGCGAGTAGGATGATCTCATTTAGCACAAGCAACTGCACTTGTATAAGTCAATTTCGACTCACAGTTAGAGAGATACGGCCGCATATCGCTTTCGGTTGAAAAAACCCAAATAAAGTGATACACGACCGTATCTCTCGAACCGTTAGTCGAAACTCACTTGTACAAGTTGTGGTAGCTTGCGCTACGTGAATTCAAGCAAGGTGCAACGTTTTATAAATTTTGGATGCCTTTTAGTGGGGCTTTCTCACGTTCCTCGCATTAGAAGTTAATGACTTAGAACACGTTTTGTGCGGTTATACTAGAAAACCTTTCAAACGAGCTCCAAAAGATACGAAATTTTGCGACTCGGATGGTCTAACGTAGATCAAGCAACCCTAATTTTTAGAAGTGAGTTTTGATTAGCGATCCGAGAGATACAATCGTGTATCACTTTTGGTTATAAAAACACCAAATACAGCGGTACACGACCGTATCTCGCATATCGTGAGTCGAAAATCACTTCTGCAAGTTATGGTGACTTGTGCTAGGTGAATTAAAGTTACGGTTTTGTGACGTTTCTCTAATAATATGTAAATAAAGTTAGAAAGTTATCATCACGTTCCGTAACGGGTTTAGTAGCCTTAACCGTTCTCCTTTTCACGGTTTCTTAGGTATGGACAGTTTTGAAGAAAGTTCTATTGCCGGAAAGAAATTTGTTCGTGCACAACAAATTGGCAAGTTTCCTCATGTTGACGAGTACCTAAAACTGAAGATTGGTATGCCATTTCCCACTCTAGAGGAAGCGGAAAAATTTTATTCATCATATTGCAAATGTGCGGAATTCTCTATGCGTAAGGGTGAAAATAAATACAAGAGAAACGATATAGTGGATAAATCATATGTTTGTAATAAAGCCAGGGAGTCACCGAATAATCAGAATGAAGCTAGACGAGGAACAACTTCTAGAACGGGTTGCAAAGCTTTCGTTCGTGTCAAACTAAATCCACAAAGTAATTCGTGAATTCTTTATTCATTTAATGAAGTACACAATCACGAATTTACTTCACCCGGTAGACGTCACTTGCTACCTCAAAACCGTGAATTGATAAATATAGATAAAAAAGTAATTGTTCAACTTACCGAAACTAATGTCCCTATATGCAAACAAATGCTATCCTTCGAAGGTGCAAGTAGAGGTAATGAGAAAATTGGTTTCACTGAAACTGATGTCAAAAATCTCAGGAGAGACGAGATGGAAGGTTTAAAAGGACACGATGGGCAAATGCTACTTGAGTTCTTTGAATCCAAAAGGGAGACCGATCCTTTATTCTATTTTCATTACCAATGTGATCCCGAAGGGCGATTGTCCCATTGTGTCTGGGTGGATAGTATCGCTAGAAAAATTATGAAGTATTTGGAGATATTCTCTGCTTTAATGCTACCTACAACACAAACCGATACGGGATGTTGTTCGTACCATTTGTTGGATTCAACCATCATTGGCAATCAATATTCCTAGGTTGTGGGTTCATCCCAAATGAGAAGGCATCCTTATTTGAGTGGTTCTTTGAAAAGTGGTGAGGAGCAATGACTCACAATTCGATGAACATCGTGACAGATGAAGATCGTGGAATAACTTCTACAATTTCTAAAGTTTTCTCAACCACGTCACATAGATATTGTATTTGGCATATTTTGGATAAGTTACCGCATGAAGTGTGTATGCCGAATAATGTTGACGAGTTCAGAGATGCTTTAAAGATTATTATTTATATGGCGGAATATAAAACAGAATTTGAACAGAAGTGAAAAATTTTGATTTTCCAGTACAAACTTGAGAATAACAAATGGTTGAAGGAAAATTTTGAGATCTGCGAAAAATGGGCTCCCGTGTACGTAAGGGACTCATTTTGGGGCGGCATGTTAAATACCCAACGTAGCGAATCGCTACATTCATCCTTGAAGCACCATACTCATAAGAAGTACTCATTACATGAATTTGCCGTCATCTTTGACCAAGTCTTAGTAAAACAAAGACACGATGAACTTAAAGAAACACATCGTAATCGCGAGGAGAGGCCAAAATTGAAGACCGAATGGGCGTTGGAGTTACAAATGGCGGGAACATACACACTGAAGATTGTCTGCAAATTCCAACAAGTTGTAAAAAGCTTATTACTTAATGTGAGTTTAATTGCGAGTATGGATACACCGGATAGTGCAGCTTATTCTGTAATCGTTTGTGGAAATTCAAAACCGGGGAGGATGATTTCTTAGTGTAAAATCAGTCGAATTGCTAAATGCTCTTGTGCCATGTATGACTTCGTAGGCATTCTCGGCAAACATCTATTGGCAGTTATTCGGTTCACAGATCACACCGCACTACCCGAGCAATATATTTGTAGGCGATAGACCAGGAATCAACTGACAAGAAACAGTACACCAGTTCCCAATAGTATGAATGACAATTTTGCCTCTCGTTATTGTGAACTGACTATGCACTCAAGACATTTGGTCGATCTTGGTTGTTTTTCAGAGCGAGGGTACAAGTACATGCTTGACCACATGCTGAAGGGAATCGAAGGCTCTGCTCACATTGAATTCGAGAATAGCACACCACACGAAGATAGCGTACAACCGGAGAGTAGTGGACATGCACATGCACATGCACATGCACATGCATATGCACATGCACAAGTAGGGGACCCCGTGCAGTGCACCACAAAAGGGAGGCCTAAAGGAAAAATGTTGAAGTCTATTAGAGAAGGCCAAAAAACGAAGAGGCCGAGATTTTGCAGGACATGTCTTCGTGTCGTATGTCACGATTCACGAAATTGCCTAAAAAATATGGAAATGTAATATATCAGAAACTAAGTATTTGTTAATTGGACTCAATGAATCTACACTTGTTGTAGTCGATACTAACCCATTTTTCTCCCTTATTTAGTGGATCGGTAGGGTATGAAGAAGCTCCAAACGTTGGAGAGAGTGATGATGATGAAGGTGAAGGTTCGTGCTAAGTGGTTTTTTGTGTTATGTATGTCATATCAAACTTTCAAGATAAACACCGAAAAATTGCTTACTTTTATTTTTCGATGTGAAGATAATTATTAATTTCGACTTGATTATTAACCCTTTTTTTGTGTAGGTTCGGAATGAAACAAAATCATTCCCATGGAAAGTTTCGTCTGCGTTGAAAACTTCCTTACTTTTGATTATATATATGTGGTTAATTGAACGTTTCTTTTTGGTACAATTTGTGTATTTGATCATAGTGTAATCTCTGTATGTATATTTGATCAGAGTGTAATTGGGTAGCGAATGTATATTTATGCTGAAATTTGTAAATTTTGAAGATGTGTGCAATTTGGGAAACCCGAACTATTAGTGATTTTTTTTGGGATGCCGATGTGTACAGATTTATTATTTGTGTTGAAGGTTGTGAGTGAATTTTACGTGTTTGTGCAAACTTACATTTTGAAAATAGAGCCTACACAGACGAAAGTTCTGTAAAAAACTCTCTACTTAACCTGTCATCACTAATAACGGGTTAAGTAGAGAGATATTGGCAGGACTCCATACCCTACAGACCAAGTATTGATAAAGTACTGCCAATTTCTCTCTACTTAACCCGTTATTGGGGATAACGGGTTAAGTAGAGAGTTTTGTACAGAATTTTCATCTGTGCAGGCTCTATGTGCTTTTGTTGATACATTACAACTTCACAAAATTTGTTCATTCACAACAACTTCTACAGATGATAATTTGTTCATTCAGCAATTCACATCAATCTTGAGATACTTATAGTTTTACAGTGCCTTCGCCTTTGTGATACAACTCTTCAAATTTCCAAGATATAGTTCGGAGAATATAGGGATACGGATTATATCTTATAATAGCTTTGTACATCAAACATTACAAACTGGCAAATACATGTAAATTGAACATACATAGAATGCATACATAACTCAAGGGAATTGATATTACAAAGTCATTCTTTGACACTTTCACCCAAATTTGCAATTAATTTAGTATACAAGTACATGCTGGATTTCTTCTCAAAGAGGTAGGAAGGACTGCTGACTCTGCCTTTTTTTGAATGCATAAGTAGCAGTTAGCCCCCCTGCATACAATTTAGTTCACTTCAATTACACAGAGGCAGCAATTCTCCGGTTCGTGGGATAGAGTAGTAGTGGGTGTAACCATATATTCAAAGTACTTGACAACTTCTTGACACGCACTCCTCATATTCGTACTATTTGTTGCACGATTGTGAGGTGTGCATGCCAAGAAGTTAAAAAGTACCATGAATACATTGTGACACGCACCACTACTCCATCCTACAAAACCAGAAAATTGTTGCACTCTATGGAACAATAGGGAATGAATGTGTATGAAGAGAGGAGAATTGCTACTTATGCATACATTCAAAAAGCCCCAAAAAAGTAGACTAAGGGGAGTGAAAAAAAAAGGCAGAGCCAGGAGTTCTCCCTACCTCTTGAGAGAAACCCAGCATGCACTTGTACGCTAAAGTAGACATGCATATGTCAGTCTACTCCTGCATCTTCAGCTTCTATCTGAAACAATGTTATGAAGAACTCAGTTGAAGGAGACTCTCTTTGAACTCAATTTTTTTTAGAACTCAAATTTCTTCCCCCTTCAAGAAGAAAAGATTATAATGAAGACAAGAAGAAAAGATTGGCTCCTCGTACATTTTTTGAATAATGTTATTTGCAGTGTCTCCTCCATCTTTTTTTTTTCCTTTCTTCTTTTCATTGAACTCAAGAGGCATAGTTATAGGAAAATGAAGAAGAAAGCAACAAGGACAACAAGCATGCAGCAAACTCAACAACAAACAAGAAGGCAAGAAAACAAGAAGAAAATGCAGACAAGGAGAAAATATTGATACACTTCTCAAAAATTTGATACACTTCTCAAAATGCAGCAACAAGGACAGCAAGCATGAACAGCAATATGATACACCTCTCAAAATGGAGCAATCACGACAACAATGTACAGACCAAGTATTCATAAACTGCATATATTTGTCTACTTAACCCGTTGTTGGTGATGACGGGTTAAGTGTACTTAACCCGTCATCACCAACAACGGGTAAAGTAGACAAATATATGCAGTACTTTATGCCAATACTTGGTCTGTACATGATGAAGCACTGCCAATATATGTCTACTTAACCCGTTATTATGGAACTTAACCCGTCATCACTAACAACGGATTAAGTAGACATATATTAGCAGTACTTTATGCGAACTTGGTCTGTAGATGATGAAGCACTGCCAATATATGTTAACTTAACCTGTTATTGGCGGTGACGGGTTAAGTATACTTAGCCCGTCATTCTTAATAACGGGTTAAGTAGACATATATTGGCAGTACTAATAATTTTTAAATTGTTTGAAAAAAAAATGTAAAAATGTTTGTTCATAACTTCTCAATATATAATGTAGTTCAATAAATAAAAATAATTTATTATAAATTATTCAAACACTACTTTAACCCTACTAAAACCTTCTAACCTGTTCATAAAATTTTATATAATCACCTATCCACATAAGTTCGTTACACGATTTGAACTTTTAAAGTAAATAAATAAATTTTTATAACATTTACGTACATTCAACGAATTCAGTTTAAAACTTACAGTGTCAACGGGTTACGGCTAGGGTTACAGGGTTATTGTAGGGTTACGGTAAGGTTAGAGTAGTCCTTAGGGTAAAAATAGGGTTACGGGTTTTCGTAAAATCCAACTTATCAAAACTTTGAGTGTTGAAAATGATGAAATATAAAAAAAAACTAAAATTAGAGGAACTTGGTTCACAACAAATACATATAACCCAAATAAATAAATAAAGGTGTACTTAACCCGTCGAACCAATGACATGTTAATTAGAGATATTATGAAAATAAGGTCAGAGTAATTTTAAACATTATGAAAATAAATAATATAGTCCGTCATTTGAAAAAGTTTATTACATATGAATCTAACCCTACGAACTACTCTCACCCAAGCCGTAACCCTACCGTAAGGTTAGAGTCATGTTTAGAGTTAGGGTTCGGACAAGGACAAGGTTGTAGGTTTAGAAAAGGTTAAAGATAAGGTTAAAGGAGGTTAGAGTATGTTAGAGATAAGGTTAGAGTAGGTTAGAGTAGTTCGTAGGGTTAGAGTAGGGTTACAGTAGGTTTGGATAGTTAAAGTAGGGTTACAGTAGGGTTAGAGTAATTTTAAAGATTATGAAATTAAATAATATAGTTGAAAATATGAAAAATTTTATTAAAAATTGGAAATAACCTTACAAACTAATCTCTAATCCTAATGTATAGAGATCTATTCTAACCCTAGCTGTAATCCTACTGTAACCCTAGGATGCTGCCAAGCCGTAACCCTATTTTTGTAAAAGCAAGTTAACGACTTGTACTACATGTTAGGGTTATGGCCATGTTGTACATGTAGTTCCACATGTTGTATAGTGAAATATAATAATAGACGATTACGGACTTGTTCTACATGTGGGGTTCTACATATAGTGCCCACTAAATGAACACTCCATTCCATGACATAGACTTACCAAAATCTATCTGAGTAAAGGGAAAACTATGGAGAGAAAAAGAGCAAGAACGAAGTTATGGCCATGTTGTACATGTGGTTCTACATATTGTATAGTGAAATCTAATAATAGGCCGATTACGGACTTGTTCTACATGTGGGGAACTACATGTAGTGCCTACTAAATGAACACTCCATTCCTCGACATAGACTTACCAAAATATCTGAGTAAAGGGGGAACTATGGAGAGAAAAAGAGCAAGGACGAAGTTATGATATCATGTTGTACATGTGGTTCCACATGTTGTATAGTAAAATCTAATAATAGGCCGATTACGGACTTGTTCTACATGTGGGGATCTACATGTAGTGCCCACTAAATGAACACTCCATTCCTCGACATAGACTTACCAAAATCTATCTGAGTAAAGGAGAACTATGGAGAGAAAAAGAGCAAGGACGAAGTTATGACCATGTTGTACATGTGGTTCCACATGTTGTATAGTAAAATCTAATAATAGGCCGATTACGGACTTGTTCTACATATGGGGATCTACATATAGTTCCCACTAAATGAACACTCCATTCATCGACATAGACTTACCAAAATCTATCTGAGTAAAGGAGGAACTATGGAGAGAAAAATAGCAAGGACGAAGTTATGATCTCATGTTGTACATGTGGTTCCACATGTTATATAGTGAAATCTAAATAGGTCGATTACGGACTTGTTCTACATGTGGGGATCTACATGTAGTGCCCACTAAATGAATACTCCATTTCTTGAAATAGACTTACCAAAATCTATCTGAGTAAAGGAAAAACTATGGAGAGAAAAAGAGCAAGGACAAAGTTACATGTGGTTCCACATGTTGTACATGTGGTTCCACATGTTGTATAGTGAAATCTAATAATAGGCCGATTACGAATTTATTCTACATGTGGGGATCTACATGTAGTGCCCACTAAATGAACACTCCATTCCTCGACATAAACTTACCAAAATCTATCTGAGTAAAGGGAAAACTATGGAGAGAAGAAGAGCAAGGACGAAGTTATGGCCATGTTGTACATATGGTTCCAAATGTTTTATAGTGAAATCTAATAATAGGCCGATTATGGGCTTGTTCTACATGTGGTGTCACGCCCCGCTTCCCATTATACGGAAATACAGGCACGCAACTGAGGTCCAGCGAATGATATACATCATCCATAAGCTGTGCAATTATAAGCTCAACAAGATATTTATAACACATTTACGCAGACAAATATAATGATCACATGAGCTGAAAATAAAATAACCATCATCCAGATAATACATCAACATCGGGTCAAAATGCCCGAGAATACAAGGTGCCATAATTAAAACGGTACGATGAACAGTTCGCTATAATAACTAGATAAAATAGCGACTGAAAGAAAAACAACATGAAGTAGTAACAAAGCAGCAACGATCATCTAGAGAGTCTGCTCATCTGGTCCATCAGTACCTGTATAATCATTAACTCAAAGAAAAATAGAAAAGTTCCCGTTAGAGCAAGTTTCGGGCAGCAAGTAGCAACAAGCAGAAAAAGGGGTAATATAACAAGATATAACATGGAAGAAACAAGAAGTAGAAGTACAAATACAATATGGAAGTAAGCAAGGAATTGGGACAATATGATCATGTAAGTAATAACTATAACTAGTGTATTCTAGACTTCAAGATAAAAGTAATTGATAACTTAGGCTCAGTTAATCGATAATCATGTAATCAAGGATCGAGAGTCATGTAATCAAGAGTCATGTAATCAAGAATCATGTAATCAAGAGTCATGCTTAGTGGAAATCTCAAGTTTATCTGTGTTATTAACTTATCTAATGCACGCAATCCTGTGTCCCATACCACAAGTTCGGTGCATATCAATCATGTGACGTTTAGACTTAAGTAGTGAATTCTATAGGATCATGTACTCGGGTCTTCCAGTGATAGTATCAAGACATGTAATCATGAATCATGTAATCGAGAACTATATAATCAAGAATTGTATAACCAAGAATCAAGAGTCAAGAATCACTATTTCGGAAAACACGGGCCCCCTTCCGAGTATACTCCCCTATATTGTCCATTACTAAGCCGTACCCTTATAACCCCGGCTTGTTATTCTTTTATAATTAATTAGGAACATGCAGTTGGTACGACTAGTGGAACGGTGTAATCAAGACAGTTTAATCAAGGAAAATATCAAGGTATGAGATATAACGGGTACATGTATCGAGAGTAGTTATTATAAATTATCAAGTGGTATAAAATACATTCTATCAACCTATTATATATATGCAAGTTATTATTACAAGAACAATAATACACTCAGTTCATTTAAATATGAGAAGCAAAGGGTTTATATGCAAAAATGTATAGATAAATTTTTAGACAACTTGACATATCTGCATTCAAATTCACTTTCCCGTTGTTACAGAAAAGCAAATCCGATTCCGTTAGAGATTCTAGAATTTAGACTCTCTCCCGGTTCCAACGCATATTCACACGATACATTCTAAGGACAGTAGCGATGCGTACAAATTCATTCTTCGCTGGTTTCGATGTTTCGCGCGCATTCTGGAAATTCGGAGTCACAATACTAAAACTGCGATATCTCACAATCTATACATCGGATTGAGAAACTGTAGGATGTTTCGGATATCTAGACTCGAAGGGCTACGATTTTCATGTAGAAAGTTTTTCGATCCAGTGTCGGGAACATGGTCAAATTCTCAGTACGAGATGCCGGTTAGTAATCCCGTGCAGGTTCAGA
Source organism: Hemerocallis citrina (assembly GCA_017893485.1). NCBI lineage: Eukaryota > Viridiplantae > Streptophyta > Magnoliopsida > Asparagales > Asphodelaceae > Hemerocallis > Hemerocallis citrina. The sequence continues at coordinate 63,615,244 of CM030358.1, forward strand.
AATTCATGATATGTCAGTACTAAAATCGCGATATCTCACAATCTATACATCCGATTGAGAAACCGTAAGATGTTCTGGATTCGGGACTCGATAGGCTACGATTTCCACGTAGAAAACCTTCAATCCAGTATTGGAAGCATGTTCAAATTATTAGTACAAGGTCAAGAAATTTTAGAGATAGTAAGGTTGAATATTCGATATTCGATAACACGATTCGAAATGTGTTAACGGTTCACTCTTGAGTTGATATAGCATGGAACAAGTGACTAGAACAGAGTTTGACAATAAAATATGATGATAACTAGACTACTTGCCACGAGTCAAAGGAAAATGCTTGTACGAGAACAAAAAGAGTGTACAAGGTACTTGCCTTATAATGTGACGATTACGGTGGTAGTGTTAACTACGAAAAGAAGCGACGTCGGCAACGGAAGGCGGCACAATGGCGGTAAGAATGGCGGTAAGACGGTAGCAACGGTGAGCGACAACAACAACAAGGTGGCGCGGCGTCAGGTTATTTTTCGGGGTTCACGGAATCGTAGAAGCGGAGTCGTTGGCTCGAAGGTGGAATGTGAAGTGGAGCTTGGGCGTTACTTGCTCTCGGATGTGAAGGAGGCAGAGGAAGAGAAGAAGGCAAAGGAAGAGAATGAGGGAAAAAAGAAGAAGAATGAGATGTAGATATGTGAAAGAGGTGGGGTGTATATATAGAAAGGAAGAAAGAAAGAAGTGAGAGGCACAGCATGCATGTATGCATGCATGTGTATTATGTTGGTTGTAGAAAAATGAAAGAGGAGATAGTGACGGAAGGGATAGGAGAGGTGTAGAAAAATCAAAGGGGTTGTTGGCTGTAGAAAAATCAAGGGATGGGTTAGGAAAATGAGAGTGTAGGGTGGTGGAGGTGTAGAAAAATGTATCATAGGTTTAGGAAAATTGAGAAGTTAGGCGTAGAATTAGGCAGGATTAGAATTAGGATTAGGATTAGGATTAGGATTAATCAGGGTTTAAAATTTGTATTTAAACTCCGATCGAAAAATCACAAAATTATAGAATTGATCAGAAAAATATTCTGGCTTTAGATAAAGAGTCCAAAGAGAAAAATAAAACTGATCTGAAAATTAAAGTACAAAAATTTACGTAGTAAAATACGTACTACTGGAACAGGGAGTTACAATCCTACCCACCTTACAAAAAATTTCGTCCTCGAAATTTACTTAGGCGAGATATAGGATAGCTAAGAATGCAATACTCTTCAATCGAGAGTACAACAAAAGATAAAAGAAATAAAGAGTACAAAGGCACGAAAACAACTAAAGATAAATTGTGCACCCTCAACTGGAGGACTCAACAATTTAATGTCTAGGCTCAGAATCTGAACCACCGACATCGCTAACATCCCAGTTCAGCTGAGTCACAAGCTCATCTCTCTCCAGCACATACTCCTCCAATTTTCTGAGTAATTTCTGGGGCGATGAAGCTGAAATCAAGATGCGTCTGGCCTTACTGGATATAAACTCCTCAGCCATAGTTGAATCTATGAAGGACAGAAGTGAGTCGTAATATCCATCAACATTTAAAAGACCCACCGGTTTGCTGTGGATCCCCAGTTGAGCCCAAGTGATCACCTCGAACAATTCCTCAAGTGTTCCATAACCTCCGGGTAAGGCTATGAAAGCATCAGCAGCTCGAGCCATTTCAGCCTTCCTCTCGTGCATGTTAGAGACAACTCTAACATCTCCCACAGTTCCCCCAGTAATCTCTTTCGGCATCAGGGACTTGGGAATCACTCCCAAAACGTGTCGGCCACCAACACGAACAGCGTTAGAAACCAGGCCCATTAATCCTATGCTCCCACCACCGTAGACAAGATCAATATTCCTCTCTACAAGCTCCTTGCCGAGCTCGATCGCGGCTTCTTGGTAGCTAGCTCTTTTGCCAGAGCTACTGCCACAAAATACATAAATCCTGCTGAATCTCGATGAAGATGATGAAGATGAAGAAAACTTCTTCATACCCACTTCTCCTTCTTCTTGCACCGATTTTCTCTTCATCCCTACCACCAATTCTTGATCTTTTCTTTCCATTTGCCAAGAAAATCCGAGCTCCTACTCTCTCTTTCCTTCTTGCTCCCGCCTCTGCTATCGGATTCTCACTCTTTCTCTTCACCGAAGCTTGCTCCCGAGTTGCCTTCTTCTTTCTCTTCTTCTCTTTCTTCCCCGACCTCTCTCTCTCTTTCTTTCTTCTCCGACTTCTCTTTCTTTCTTCTTTCTTCTCCGACTTCTCTCTCTTTCTTCTTCCTCTTTCTTTCTCTTTTTCTTCTTTCTCTTTTTCTTTCTTCTTTCTTTGACTTCTCTCTCTCTCTTTCTCTTCTTTTTATTTCTTCTTCTTCTTGTCTTTTTCTTCATTAATGCACCGCACCCTATAACCGGCCTATGATCAGTATTTGCACTTCGGCCCCTATCCATTCCAAATATAACATCGAACCTTGAGTTGTTGATGACGATGAAGTTTGCTTTGAAATTCATTCCATCAATCAATATGGGACTCTGCTATGTTTTTGCTGCGCCACTCTGATGGTGATGCTTCTCGCTGCTGATACCAAGTGATAGCGATCGACGAATTGAGAAGAATTAAGAGATTTGTAACACGAAGATATTGGTTGTCAAACTTATTTGGTAAAGTAGGCCACACCCACCAAACAATGTTGAAAAATTATGGCAAGATTGGTGCCGCAAAGAAAAATGGGAGAAACGGGAATGAATAATTTGTCAGTTACTCATTTCTCATTCCTATAAATGAGAGGTTTAGGAAGAAGAAAAAAATTAAGCAAGATAAGAACAAGAAACAAGCAGAAAAGAAGAAAAGGAATAGAGTGTTATAGCTCCATCATTCGTTGCATCTCCTGGAGAATGGCGACGATCTCCGATAGTTCATCCCTGGGCGTAGAAGTCGAAGATCCTCCGTGAACCATAGTCTGAAATGTATATTCGAATGGGGTAAATCTCCAGATGGCAAGTTGGTTATTAACATTCATGTGATCCACGTGATGTGTATATTGTTGAGCTTAGCATGGTTCGAGCCTAGGCTCTGATACCACTAAAAACCTGTCACGCCCCGCTTCCCATTATACGGAAATACAGGCACGCAACTGAGGTCCAGCGAATGATATACATCATCCATAAGCTGTGCAATTATAAGCTCAACAAGATATTTATAACACATTTACGCAGACAAATATAATGATCACATGAGCTGAAAATAAAATAACCATCATCCAGATAATACATCAACATCGGGTCAAAATGCCCGAGAATACAAGGTGCCATAATTAAAACGGTACGATGAACAGTTCGCTATAATAACTAGATAAAATAGCGACTGAAAGAAAAACAACATGAAGTAGTAACAAAGCAGCAACGATCATCTAGAGAGTCTGCTCATCTGGTCCATCAGTACCTGTATAATCATTAACTCAAAAAAAAATAAAAAAGTTCCCGTTAGAGCAAGTTTCGGGCAGCAAGTAGCAACAAGCAGAAAAAGGGGTAATATAACAAGATATAACATGGAAGAAACAAGAAGTAGAAGTACAAATACAATATGGAAGTAAGCAAGGAATTGGGACAATATGATCATGTAAGTAATAACTATAACTAGTGTATTCTAGACTTCAAGATAAAAGTAATTGATAACTTAGGCTCAGTTAATCGATAATCATGTAATCAAGGATCGAGAGTCATGTAATCAAGAGTCATGTAATCAAGAATCATGTAATCAAGAGTCATGCTTAGTGGAAATCTCAAGTTTATCTGTGTTATTAACTTATCTAATGCACGCAATCCTGTGTCCCATACCACAAGTTCGGTGCATATCAATCATGTGACGTTTAGACTTAAGTAGTGAATTCTATAGGATCATGTACTCGGGTCTTCCAGTGATAGTATCAAGACATGTAATCATGAATCATGTAATCGAGAACTATATAATCAAGAATTGTATAACCAAGAATCAAGAGTCAAGAATCACTATTTCGGAAAACACGGGCCCCCTTCCGAGTATACTCCCCTATATTGTCCATTACTAAGCCGTACCCTTATAACCCCGGCTTGTTATTCTTTTATAATTAATTAGGAACATGCAGTTGGTACGACTAGTGGAACGGTGTAATCAAGACAGTTTAATCAAGGAAAATATCAAGGTATGAGATATAACGGGTACATGTATCGAGAGTAGTTATTATAAATTATCAAGTGGTATAAAATACATTCTATCAACCTATTATATATATGCAAGTTATTATTACAAGAACAATAATACACTCAGTTCATTTAAATATGAGAAGCAAAGGGTTTATATGCAAAAATGTATAGATAAATTTTTAGACAACTTGACATATCTGCATTCAAATTCACTTTCCCGTTGTTACAGAAAAGCAAATCCGATTCCGTTAGAGATTCTAGAATTTAGACTCTCTCCCGGTTCCAACGCATATTCACACGATACATTCTAAGGACAGTAGCGATGCGTACAAATTCATTCTTCGCTGGTTTCGATGTTTCGCGCGCATTCTGGAAATTCGGAGTCACAATACTAAAACTGCGATATCTCACAATCTATACATCGGATTGAGAAACTGTAGGATGTTTCGGATATCTAGACTCGAAGGGCTACGATTTTCATGTAGAAAGTTTTTCGATCCAGTGTCGGGAACATGGTCAAATTCTCAGTACGAGATGCCGGTTAGTAATCCCGTGCAGGTTCAGAAATTCATGATATGTCAGTACTAAAATCGCGATATCTCACAATCTATACATCCGATTGAGAAACCGTAAGATGTTCTGGATTCGGGACTCGATAGGCTACGATTTCCACGTAGAAAACCTTCAATCCAGTATTGGAAGCATGTTCAAATTATTAGTACAAGGTCAAGAAATTTTAGAGATAGTAAGGTTGAATATTCGATATTCGATAACACGATTCGAAATGTGTTAACGGTTCACTCTTGAGTTGATATAGCATGGAACAAGTGACTAGAACAGAGTTTGACAATAAAATATGATGATAACTAGACTACTTGCCACGAGTCAAAGGAAAATGCTTGTACGAGAACAAAAAGAGTGTACAAGGTACTTGCCTTATAATGTGACGATTACGGTGGTAGTGTTAACTACGAAAAGAAGCGACGTCGGCAACGGAAGGCGGCACAATGACGGTAAGAATGGCGGTAAGACGGTAGCAACGGTGAGCGACGACAACAACAAGGTGGCGCGGCGTCAGGTTATTTTTCGGGGTTCACGGAATCGTAGAAGCGGAGTCGTTGGCTCGAAGGTGGAATGTGAAGTGGAGCTTGGGCGTTACTTGCTCTCGGATGTGAAGGAGGCAGAGGAAGAGAAGAAGGCAAAGGAAGAGAATGAGGGAAAAAAAAAGAAGAATGAGATGTAAATATGTGAAAGAGGTGGGGTGTATATATAGAAAGGAAGAAAGAAAGAAGTGAGAGGCACAGCATGCATGTATGCATGCATGTGTATTATGTTGGTTGTAGAAAAATGAAAGAGGAGATAGTGACGGAAGGGATAGGAGAGGTGTAGAAAAATCAAAGGGGTTGTTGGCTGTAGAAAAATCAAGGGATAGGTTAGGAAAATGAGAGTGTAGGGTGGTGGAGGTGCAGAAAAATGTATCATAGGTTTAGGAAAATTGAGAAGTTAGGCATAGAATTAGGCAGGATTAGAATTAGGATTAGGATTAGGATTAGGATTAATCAGGGTTTAAAATTTGTATTTAAACTCCGATCGAAAAATCACAAAATTATAGAATTGATCAGAAAAATATTCTGGCTTTAGATAAAGAGTCCAAAGAGAAAAATAAAACTGATCTGAAAATTAAAGTACAAAAATTTACGTAGTAAAATACGTACTACTGGAACAGGAAGTTACATGTGGGGATCTACATGTAGTGCCCACTTAATGAACACTCCATTCCTCGACATAGACTTCCCAAAATCTATCCGAGTAAAGGGGTACTGTGGAGAGAAAAAGAGCAAGGACCGAGCAAGAAAAGTACGATTCTACTATTACATTTTATTCTACAAAGTGGTCACCACATGTACAATGCTGCAATGTCAAACCCAATAATATGGGGATTTGAACAAAATTGTGAAAATCACATAAGATTATAGTCCCCACATGTGGAACACCACATGTAGAACCCAATAATGGAATAAATTCAGTGCGTTTTAGATTGGAGAACTACAAATATTAACCTAATTAATAATAAAAAAACAACCACTTAGGGCTAATATTAAGCTTTACCCTAACCCCAACACATAACCCTACACTAACCCTTAACCCTAGCTTACCCTAACCCTAGGCTAGTTATCAAAAAAAAATTTAAAACTTTTTGACCACATTTAGTGGTCACGATTTTATATTGGTTAGTTACGTGACAATAAATGAAAATTATTAAAAAATATAAACAATTTACAAGCATATATGAATGTTACTTTGCAGAGTTCAGGAGACAATATTCGCAAAGAGTGAAGAGAAAGTTGTAGAAAGCATAAAAATACCTTTCTACTTAACCCGTTATTGAGGATAACGGGTTAAGTGATCTTAACCCGTTATTCACAGTAACGGATTAAGTAGAGATATTTTGGCAGAACTTCATCTTCTACAGACCAAGTATTCAAAATCTTCTGCAAATATATGTCTACTTAACCCGTTATTGAGGATAACGGGTTAAGTGATCTTAACCCGTTATTCACAATAACGGATTAAGTAGAGATATTTTAGCAGAACATCATCATCTACAAACCAAGTATTAAAAATACTCTGCCAATATATGTCTACTTAACCCGTTATTGAGGATAACGGGTTAAGTGATCTTAACCCGTTATTAACAATAACGGATTAAGTAAATATATTTTGGCAGAACTTCATCATCTACAAACCAAGTATTCTAAATACTCTGCCAATATATGTCTACTTAACCCGCTATTGTTGATGACGGGTTAGGTGTACGTAACCCGTCATCACCAATAACGAGTTAAGTTGAGATATTTTGACAGAACTGTATGAATACTAGGTCTGTAGATAATGAACTTCAACCAATATATGTCTACTTAACCCGTTGTTGGTGATAACGGGTTAAGTACCCTTAATCCGTCATCAACAATAACGGGTTAAGTACACATATATTGGCAGAACTTCAGTACAGGTGTCTGGATGAAGATACAACATCAACAATTCATATCACAAAAATTGAGAAACTCAATTCACAACAATACAACAACATATATATATCATATCACAACAACTCAGAAACGCATATCACAACAACATATATGATACGACAAATAATATGACATTCATTATCAAATACTCATCTCAACAATTCGTTCAACTACATTTCTGTAATGTTTTCAACTACCTATTACAAGACATTCAGTACAAAAATATTCATCTCAACAATGAAGTCGTGTACATGGATCGATTTAGCTATCTTCATGGTTTCCGTGGATGCCCGGTATTTATCTACAATATTTATAAACATAGAAACAAACAGTAGTTCTTAGTTATTTGAACGGAATAAAATCATAAACCGAACAGTAAAATACCACTAACCAACCTATTGTTGGATACTACCTTTTACGACCACGCGATTTGCGACCACACGGTGTAAATTGATCAGGTGGGTTTCTCTTTCGTTGACGATTCCGTCGTCTACCTTCCGTCTCGGGAGATTGAGGGTCATCTTCCCACCGCTCCTCCTCATCTTCTTCAGATGGTTGGTGTTGTTGAACCTGTTGTGGCTCGGTGATGCGAATTCCCGACCTTATCGTGCTTTTGCCGAGGAAGTGTCACGTTGGATTTTAAATATGCATCAAGTTGTGGGCCTTCACCAACCTCTTCAAGACTACGGCGGTACGACTTTAGAATCTCCCGCATGATTTCCTTAACGTTCTCGGGTACCTTACTCTTCAAGATACGAATAGCTACCCGAACGGTCTTCCATGTGTTTTCAATTTACATAAGGTTGAAAATTTCAATTTAAACAACATATATAATAATTTATCATTCTATCCTTATATCTTAACAATACATGCATACTAAATGTATGAAATTGCATAAAAAATTACTAACCAAGTTCCGATATGTCGACGCCTTTGGTTGATACATCGGCTGGAAAGAGAAATATGCCAGGACTGGTTCTTCCTCGGCTGGGGGTATCAGAATCTGCACACCGACTGGTACATCAGCTTGTGGAGAAACATACAACCGTGTAATGCGCCTGTACCACGTCATGTATACATGTTGGAACGAGCCATCGAATGGTATAGCGAAGTACATTATATTCGGTGTCATCTGATACCGCATGGTGTTCCAGTTTGCCACATGGACTCGGTAAAAATCAGCCCAATCAAAGTTGGGCACTCGACCGGTTCCTCTCACCTCGTGCAATTTTTTATCATAACATCGGACTTCGGGAATCTTTTGCTGATATCTGAATTGCGGCATCACTCTATCCGGATACTGGAACTCAACAACAGAAAAATTGACAAGTGGTGTAGCCGTCAACCAAAGGGCACCGGCCAAACAAACTGGTGGAACCCTTTCCAACCTTGCGGGAGAGTACGGTTCCCAATTGACAAACTCGTCTCGCAAGTAATCTAACTCATCTCTATAATAGATCAGTGATTGCCATGGGTTATCGACTCACGTGCGCCGCCCCGCCCAATATATTCCTAAAGGAGGTAACAACTCTACAGCTGGTGGGTCGGCCAACCAATCTGGCATTGGTTCAATAATACGGGGACGTCTGATGTGGATGCGTTCCCAACTCCAAATTTGCAAAAAAACCATCGGGCCACCCATTTATATGGCTCCTAATGCACATGAGCGCATATTCCTATATAGAGATGCCAATGCGGCACTGCCCCAACTGAAATGGCCGGCAAAACCAAAATTTTTCAACAAGCGTAAATACATCTACAACATGCTCGCACCAGATGAGTTAGGGAAGATCACTCCCCCGATCAAGCTGAAAATGTACGCACGAACATAGTAACGTATGGATTCATCGTCCGAATTCTCCGTCAAATATCCGTCGAATTGATATTTCAACCAACTAAGTAGAAGTGATTTCCCATCGAAGATTTCAGTCCAGAATTCAGCTTCCGCCTTATCTTTCGCATCGTCTAAGGCTTGATCTAATAAATCGGCATCATAATCATCAGGAGTATCTCTGAGGATTTCTCTTTCAACGTCCTCATTTTTTTTGGATCAATGCTTCCTCAACATCGATACCGAGCAGATTACGAACAACTTCTATTCGGTCAAAATCCATGTTTCCCGTCACGGCGACCCTATCTATTGGTAACCCAGTAATGATTGCTACATCTTAGAGAGTGACGGTCATCTCACCCACCGGTAGGTGGAATGTGTGGGTCTCCGACCTCTATCGTTTGACCAGAGCTGTAAGTAGAGGTCGGTCAAGCTTCACATCCCCCATAAAGCGAGCTCCGTAGAAACCGGCTTCAACTAAGAACGGAGTGATACGAGGGTCGAAGGCAAGAAGTCTGTGCTTCCGGAAATTGCACTTCTTTGCGGACCCAGTCCACACGGATTCCGATCGGTGTCTGGATTGCGACGAAAGTAAATTGGAGTCCAATGGTCCAGGAGGAGCAACGGATATCGAAGATGAGGGACCCGCCTCGATAGGTGTAGACCCATCAACATACACGAACAAAAAGAAATATTGTTATTAATGAGACAATGAAACTCATATTCGTATTTAAAACCGATAATAATAATCAATCTTACCTCCATCATTGGTGCGCCACTAGCGCTACTAGAAAGAATTCTCAGTCGCCTTGTTCTAGCCATTTATCTGTGAATGAAAAATTTAAGCTTAGTTGATACGGGTTACATCAATTTATCTATCAGTAATAAATAAAGCGAAAATATGTCAAAAACGCACAAAACACAATGAAAAATAGCAATACAATGCAACTTGGTCAAATTCAAGTAACACAAGCCACCCGAACTTGTAGAAGCGAGTTTCGAGTCATGGTTTGCGAGATACGGCAGTGTACTGCTTTATTGGTTTTTTTTAAACAAAAGCGATACGCGGCCGTATCTATCGAATCGTGAGTCGAAACTCACTTCTGCAAGTTGGGTTGGCTTCTCATAGGTGACACCAACCAGCTCACAAAGTTGGGTAATCTATTCTAACCGCAGTGAAAAAGTTCTAACTCATTTACTTATAAAAAGATAAACTTGAGAAAACCGCACAAACGGCATCCAAAATTTATAAAACTGTCCAACTTGGTCGAATTCATGTAGCGCAAACCACCCGAACTTGTAGAAGTGAGTTTCGAGTTACGGTTTGCGAGAAACGGCCGTGTACCGCTTTATTGGTTTTTGTTCAACCAAAAGCGATATGCGGCCGTATCTCTCGAACCGTGAGTCAAAACTCACTTCTGCAAGTTGGGTTAGCTTCTCATAGGGGACACCAACCAACTCGCAAAGTTTCGAATTTTTTGGAGGTAGTTTGAAGGGCAATCTAGTCTAACCGCAGTGAAAAAGTTCTAACTCATTTACTTATAAAAAGATAAACTTGAGAAAACTGCACAAGCGGCATTCAAAATTTATAAAACTTTGCAACTTGGTCGAATTCACGTAGGGCAAGCCACCCGAACTTGTAGAAATGAGTTTCGAGTCACGATTTGCGAGATACGGCCGTATACCGCTTTAATGATTTTTTTTCAACCAAAACCGATACGCGGCCGTATCTCTCGAACCGTAAGTCATAACTCAGTTCTGCAAGTTGGGTCAGCTTCTCATAGGGGACACCAACAAACTCGCAAAGTTTCGTATTTTTTGGAGGTCGTTTGAAGGATAATCTAGTTTAACCTTACTGAAAAAGTTCTAACTCATTTACTTATAAAAAGATAAACGTGAGAAAACCGCACAAGCGGCATCCAAAATTTATAAAACTTTGCAACTTGGTCGAATTCACGTAAAACAAGCCACCCCAACTTGTAGAAGTGAATTTCGAGTCACGGTTTGCGAGATACGGCCGGGTACCGCTTTACTTGGTTTTTTTCAACCAAAAGCGATATACGGCCGTATCTCTCGAACCGTGAGTCGAAACTCACTTCTATAACTTGAGGTGGCTTGTACTACATGAGACCAAGCTACTCGCAAAATTTCGTATTTTTTTACGGTCGTTTGCAGATTTTCAACCATAACCGCACTGAAAAGTTTCTAAATAATTTCGTATATACAATTCTAGTTCTACAAATTACTAAGGCAAAGAAAAATTTTCGGCAATTGAATATACTAAAAGTCTTCCCAATTCTACATCTATAATCTACTAAGGCAAATAATTTTTTCCCCACTTTCTAAATAATTTAGTATACACAAATTAAAAAATAAACACAAATATATATACTGAGGTAAAGAAATAGTCAATACCTTACAAAATAAGTCCGAATTTAGACAATGATTCAATTTGGGGCCGAACTAGGGTTTCGATTTGGTTTCGAAGAGGGGAAGAGAGAGTTGGGTTTCAATGTTTGGAGTAGATATTGGGCGAGAGGAGGGGGAGCGAACGGAGGAAGGCTAATTTGGGTTTAGATCAATGATTAGGGTTTTTTTCGCTGTGGGTTCGTCGAAGAAAACAGAATGAGAAAGAGAGAGAGTCATCGAAGAAGAAGATCTGTATGCAGATCTAAATAAATTTAGAGTCCCTTAACCCGTCGTTGGGAATGACGGGTTAAGGCTATATTTTTTTATAAAATTTAGCCTTAACCCATCGTTCCCAACGACGGATTAAGGCAAAATATTATAAAAAAATATATGGGCCATTGGATGGCCCAGATTAAAGTTCGCACGGGTCTGTGCACACAGACCCGTTTGCAACGGAAGAAGCCTCATATATATAGGAAAGTCTTCCATTGTACACCACCTATGGTGCACACGGCGTGTGCACTCGGCCTTTCCGCCTTCGTATCGACGATCCGAACCGTTTACATTGATCTACACATCTAAATTAGTCTAAATATGTAAAACCAAATCATTTGAAATTCATTTGCCTATCCATTGAAGTGTTACAAAATTTATGGCTGAAAATCATTATTTATTATAGTCACATGATGGATGGGCAAACAAATTTTCGATGATTTGATTTGACATATTTAGACTAATTTAGATGTGTAGATCAATGCGAACGGTTCGGATCATCGATACGAAAGTGGAAAATTCGAGTGCACACGAGTGCACACGGAGGAGTGGTGCACAATGGAAGATTTTCTCCTATGTATATTGTAGGGGTGTGCGAGAGACTCACACCAAATCAAATAAATCCCCCACTTCCCTTCTCTTCCCCCTGCTCCACCGACCTCTCTCTCCCTTCCTTCCATTCAATTTTGGCAGCCAAAAGGGGGGGAAACCCAAATCTCCATGGCCGACCTCCATCTCCCCATCTCCATCTCAAATTTTCACCCAAGAAACTTCCATCTCCAGCTTCTTCTACTTCTTCTACTCTCCATCTTCTTCCACTATTTTGTTCTTGAGATAAGAAAAGAAGGAAAGAAGAGGGTTTTTGAATTGCTTGTGGATTCTTGGAGCTTAAGAGAAGAAGGATTGCAAAGGAGGAGAGGCTAGGAGCAAGAAGATTCTCTTGCAAAAAACTTCATGTGGGTGCTACTTTAACTCTAGTTTAATTTCTTTTATATATGTGAGTTTTAGCATGTGAAAGTAGATGAGAAAATTTGATTTTCATGTATGTAAATGGTATGCTAAGAAGAAGATAGTGGTATGGTAAGAACAACTCATTTTTATACTCTTGTGTAGAAGCATGGTTGTGAGAGTAAGTTTGGAAATTTCTTGCTCCTAGACAGTTAGGAATTTCGGGCCAAAATTTTGGGGGTTTTTTCTCCTATGTATGTAGTGCATCCATGAAATTTTTCGTAATATTTGGATGCAATTTAGTAGCCCAAATACCGAGTCAAAGTCAGGACAGAGAGCAGCTAGAATTGCTGCTGCTGTGTGAAAAAGTGCTGTCTTTCCGATTTGGTAACTCAATGTAGGATGAGTATTTTGAGCTGAAAATTTTTGTGGACACTCTTGTATGTGTCCACAACTATAGTCTAAAATTTCATTATTTTTTGACGTCGTTTGATACCACAAAAAATTTGTGGAGTGCAGCTGGTCTGAGAGGGTAGAGCTGAAGCTGATTGCTTTTGGGCTGAAATTCAAAATGTCATAACCAGTTGTGTATATATGATCTTGCTATGAAATTTTGGGAGTGTCTTGTGGTATGAGTCTAGTTGATGATTCTCAAATTTTAGAATTTTTAGAGGTCGTTTGAAGAGGTTTCAAAATCTTTTAGTAAGGGGTAGTAAATACCCTGCGGAAAGAGGAAGCTGAAATTTATGCTAGGTTTAAGGAGTCATAACTCATTGTGTGATATGAATCTCAATACAAATTTTCGACACAATGAAATAGTATATGTGTGGGTTAAGAATCTCAAATTTCATGTGCATTGGACTAAAGAGATTTATTGTTGAATTTTAAAGTGGACTGGGTTCAGCTGAGTACGAATCGACTAGTCTATGAAGATAAGAAATTCTGAAAATATTTGTTAAGAATTTATGAAATTGACCAACTAGAGACTTGTACTAGGGAGTCATAGCTTTCCAACCCAACTGGAATTTTGTAATTCCAGTTTGTAGGTTAAGAGGTATGATTTTTCAAAGATTAAGACAGATCCAGTCTAGTCGAAGCCATGTTTATATACCTGATGGAATTTGTTGTTTTCGAGGACTTTAGTGATTGAATCTGAGTATGTGTTCAACTAAAAAATTGTAGTAGACACTCCCACCTTTCCATTGAACCCAGAATCAAGTAATTTCGATGAGTGAGCGAGTTTTTATGATATCAAAAAGGTGCAGCGAGTACGTGAAGGAATATACTATTGAGAGTATATGAGGTTTATATAGTGTCCAGATGATTGAATTTGAGGAAATGGTTAACTGGAAAGTTGTAGACTAGGATCTTGGCTTTCTCGAATGGGTAGTATCAAGCAATTCTGGCTTGTGTGTTGAAAGTTATGGATATTGCAAGTTAGCAACCTGTTGTTTAGACTAAACTTTAAACTTAAGTCGACTCGGTGACTTGAATGCTTTAAGAAATTTGAGGAAGTCGTCCACTAGGGGATTGCAGTGGATCTCCCTATTCTTCTAGAAGTTTGATTGTGTTGGTTTCCGATGAGAGTAGCTTGGGTCACAGCTACTGCTATTTCTTGAACTATTTTATCGGACAATTGATGAGGAACCCTCTGCATACCGCAGTATGATGATCATAAGCTATTGTGTTCTAAAGATATTTTTAGCATTTCGTTTGGAACTTAGGCAAGTTCATGTGCTTAGTGCTCATGGTGGACATGAGTGAGTTAGGACATAGCTCTGGTCGATTTGTGTTTGGTGTCTCGATGCCTGAGCCTGTCAATGGTCAAAAATTGATGGTTATGTATGTGTTTACCTTCATTTGAATTATATTGCATCCTTGGGGCACCTTTGGACCATTCGCTGAGGGTCACGGGCCAAAATTATTTGGTCGCCGACCTGTGAAGGTATTAGGAATTAGTGAATGTGATTCCCGTGATGATTGTTGTTTTGACAGACCAGACAGGCTCGACATTGTCGATCGATACCGAGTGTGACTTGGGTAACGACTTGTTTTCAGTAAACTGTATTGATTAGGTTTTTCCTTTATTGTTTTGCTCGAACACCGAATTGGTGTTAGGGGTGATTCCCTATAATCCAACTCATTCTAAGAGTTAGCACTAGGTGGTGATACTATGGAGTTGTCCCTTCCTGTCATTAGGGATACATGTTGCGGTGTGTATCTTGCACTGTTGATTCCTGAAATACCATGGTAAGAACGGAATGTCGATTTCCTGGCGGATAGGGAGTTTTAGACCTTCGAGGTCGTTATGTTCTATGTTGGTGGACACGAACGGATCATAATAAATTTTCTGCGCAAAAAATATGCTGCGTGTATATCTGTAAGTTCATCACAACATTCGAGGAGGGTCCGATACAACAATTATTAGTGACAATGGGGTAGCGCTCCGAATTATGTCTTTTATTTATACCTCCTCAACCATGTCATACTATCAGGAACAGGAAGTGGACCGATTTAGAATGCATTGCATAACGAGGGTCCGATTCCCTGAAACTGAAGAAATGGCTTGATCTGGGGCACATTGTAGTATGGAATGCATGTGTATCTAGAATCTTGCTGACATTAGAATAAGTGCATCGGTTCTATACTCTGTATTTTGCATAGACTCAGGTCACAGCTTACACGAACACTAGAAAATCAAAATACGCGTTTATTTTCCATTCAAGATGAATTGTGAGTGTGATAGTTGAAGTGTATAAAGAGTGTGAAAATGATGTATTGCAAGACGTGATGATATATATTGTAAAAAATGAATGAATGCGATGTTATGTGATATGAGATTAGGAAAGAACATGTTTTATGAATGAAGATGAGTACGAAAGAATATAAGTCGTGAGCCTGTAAATGCAAATAAATGGTAAATGAGGTGCAGTTTATGTGAAAGTAGAGTTATTTGTGAATAGAGAACTTTATGGAAAAGTAAAGTTATAGGAATATTTGTATAAGGCATAAAAGTGATGGGCGTTAAGCGACTAATTTGTGAATGATTTCCAAACTAAAGATAAATATGTTATGAGCGGGTATGGATATACATACAGGTAATGACTCTGAGAGTATAAATTTAAAATCTGGAGTTTTCACTCAAAGTGGTAATTTTGCACAAAAGTCCATCTTTTTATAATATTTGCAAATAGGTCAAATAATATTCGTAAAAATCCAGAAATTTCTGAAATAATATCTACTAATACATATTAGATTTTTCAATTAAAACTTCTGACCTTTACTTTCCAAAAAAATATTTGCACAAGATCCACTTAAATTCCATATTTGCAAAAATACCATATTTGTTTAAATCTCCACCAAACCAACTCTAAATAAAATTTAAATAGATTTTATTTTCAATGATGACCATATGTGAAATCCCATTTATGATGTTTACATGTTCAGATTTCAGGTAAAATTTGATTATCTTGGTATTCGTAAGTTCGTTCTGTTTTTACTTATAAAGTTTAATTTACTTGCTTAATTAGTAAATTATACTCACACCAGAAATGGCTAACCCCTTAGTGTTTGGGGGGTTAAGGAGTTCCTGGACTACCTTAGATCCCCCACTGTTATAGGTCCTCAGCAGTGCAGAGGTAAGATGTAGGTTCTGTGGAATGAAGCTTTTATTTTAAAATTGTTATTTAAGTTTAATTATGTGAATAGTGAAATTATGATTTAAATTGTATTTTAGATGTATAAGTATATGGATGATGATGATGAGTATAGTGTGGAGTGGGATAATATGTTTTTTACCCGTACCCATTTTGTTGTGAAGTACCAGGCCCTGTGGTATGTTTTATAAGTTATTTTCTTAAAAAAAAACTTTACTATGTTTTCAAGCGAATTTATGGCTTTTAATTGATAATTGATATCCTATTATGAGTTTGGCTCCTAGAGCATGATAATTATATTGCCTGTGTGATTCTGCTCATTTTGGCTTGGGGAGACCATGATATTATTGGCTGTGATGTGAGCTATGGAATTTAGAGCAAAATTCCGTACGCTTTTTGTGTTTCAAGACAGAAATTTTAGGGAAAACTCTGCCAAAATTTTCTTTGAAATATAACTATCTTAGTTTATGTTTAAAGTGATATAGAAATTGATATTTGTAATTATCGATGTAATAACTCTGATGGCAATAAAAGTGTTTAAATTTTCGTGTTATTTACTGTGTTGAGATACATTTGAAGGCAAAGATTCTGGTTGTGTCACGGATCTCCGATAACGGAAATTCGGAACGCTACATTTACTACTTTATTACTACTACTATTATACTACTACTATTGGAGCAAGAAGTCAAGAAAGAATCAAGGGAAGCAAGGAGGAGAAGGCAATTGAAGACTTTTTCACTAAGTAAAAGTAGGTATTCTTCATACCTCATGTATTTTATTATTATTTTTCTTTATATATAGAATGAATAATTGATGCTTGCTATTTCCTATTCTAAAAAGCTACAACTTACTTGCATGAATAGTTGTTGATGTGTTAATTTAAAATTTCATGAAAAAAAATTAAATAAGAGTATTGTTAGTGTTGTTTTACTTGCTTATGTTCTATTCTTAATTATTTGTTTAGTAATTCACACGTAGCAAATTATATAGACTAGAAGTGTTAGTGATGAATGCCTAGTTAGTATTGTTTAGAAATTGGTAATGTTGTCTAGTAATTAAAGAAATTAGTTATATAGTAATCTATATACGGTAAATGGTATGTTATATAAAAAATAGAGTTATTGGTATGATACGCTTAGTAAATGTTGTTTGTAGTAATTCATAGAAAGCCATGTAATCACTTGTAGTAGTTTAGTTATTGTTGTAGTCACTTGTATTAGAATAGGTTAATCACTTGGAGTAGAATAGTTTAATCACTTGTAGTAGTCACTTGTAGTAGTAGAAGAATGTTGTAGAGTTTATGTGTATGTTCAAAAGTTCATGTAATTGTAATAGGAGGGTGATTAGAATAACTATGTTAAATTCATATGTATAATAAACTTCATATTTAAAGTCCTTTTATTAGCAAGTTAGCAAACTGCTAGTTTTGTGTTAGTAAGCTACTAACATTGTATTAGTAAACTACTAATAAGTTAGTAAGCCTAATATGTATTAATAAGCTCCAATGTGTAGTTGAGAACTATATAAGAATTTTATTGTGTAAATAGTGATCATGTTAGTAAGTTAAATATGTTAGTATGGTAGTAAATTAGTAAAGTAAATTGTAGTAAAGTAAAGAACTATTGATAGTATAGAAAAGATTGTAGGCATGAATGCGGTGATTGATGGAATACTGTATGCATGTGTATGCGGGTATGCATACTTGAATATTTACATATGATAGTGTTTTGTGCACATTGAGTGCACTAGTATGGTGCATGTTGGGCCGACTTCTAGCATGATTTGAAAGCTAAGTTGAACCCAAATTAAATTAAGATAAGACTTGTTGAGATTCAACTAGGTTGAATTCACTTAGAACTTAGTTAGTGAATTAAGTTAATTTAGTTAAGTAACTTGCTGAATGGTGAAAGTGAAAACTAGGAGCACAATTTAATTAACTTAGAAAATAGAAGTTGTGATAATAAAACAAGTAGAATCGGGTAAGTTGGTGAATTAAGAAATTAATTTGGGATGATTGGTAAGAACAGACACTAGTTGGGCGTATACTCACCGATCAAGGAGACACGTGCGGCATCGTCTCGTCCGGAACACGTGCGGCGTGATCTAATTTCTGAAATTTAGTGATAAGAACGGAACACAAACGTAAGTCACAAGTTCTGTCGGAACTTAGAAGATGAACTCTTAAGTTTTCGTCTATGTTCTGGATTATCAATACGAACAAGGAACAAGAGTGTAACTCTAAATCTCTTGGCGGAGAAGGGATGACCTATTGATTCGCTTTATGTTCATGATAACTTTGGTAGGGACAGAAGTGAAGAAGAACCATGATTCTGGCAGAATTGATGATCACCGGCCTGACCAGAAATGAAGAAGGACCACGATCCTGTCGGAGTGGAGAAGAATCATAATCTGAACGAACAGAGTTATCACTACCGTTCAGAGTGAAGGACCATGACCCAACTGCAGGAGCGAAAATGGACCGTATGTGCTGCAGATTCAATCAGTCACTAGATGAATGTCAGAAACATAAAAGAGTACAAAAATAGGATACATGGCGAGAAATAGAATCCTATCATCTGAAAAATACGAACACGATTTGAAAAGTATGTAGTATGGGATGCATACGTTTCCAAATCAAATTTGCATTAGATTAAGAGCATGATGTACATATGAGTTGTGCATTAGAATCTTGATCAAGACATACACCGACATTTATGTTTGTATGACTTTCACGTTTCTTTTTTTCTGTATCAATATTGATTGTTGAGGATTTTGAAAATTGCGGGTTTCATCCGCATTGCGTCAGTTGAACAACTAACGTGCCCAGAATCAGATTCCGTTCTCATGAAGTTTGTAGAGTTTATCATAAACTTCTTCCCAAGTAAAAACTGGTGCGACAAACTAAGAATTCCTGCAAAAATAAATTTGAACAGCCACTATTAAGTTTACAATGAATGCAATGTATACAGTATAGGTGTAAAAAAAGGTTACAAATACAGAAAGATAGTACAACATGAAAGCATCGTAAAGAACTATAATCAGTGTTCAAGAGTTAAAATGTAGAAAACAGGTTTTTACATAGTTAATGATTTAAGATGCTTGGTTTTTAAGCGGACAATCTCCAACATTTACAATTAAGTTGAAGCAAACCCTCCAACAGCAAAACCGCTCACTTATCTGCTTTGGTAAATGATTGCAAGGCTACCCCTGCCAACCAGGGGGTTAAGCCTATACAATCCATGTAATGCCATATGCTAATGAACTTCTCTCTTCAACAGATTTTGCAAGAACGTAATAGACATTCCACATACGTATCAGATTTGAAGGTTGTGCTATTTCTTCGTCTGGTGTGGTTGGCTAAGAAACAGAGAAGAGAAGAGCACATGCTTAACATAACAGCCCTTATACTATACTCAAATATTAATAATTGGGGAGATATTGCTTAGCATAATTTTTTATGTTGATTGTTGCAACAAGTAAACTATAGAACTGAACAGGAGAGGGATGCATTAGCTATTAAAACCATAACATGGATAATGTAATCCATTCGTTCCCCTCCTTCATATCCTTCTATATCTGCATTATAATTGTGGAGAGTAATGGACGAGCTGAAACGGCAAAATGGTTTAGGTTGGGCTCTGGCTTATTCTGCCATAGCAAGGTATGAAACAACAATATAATCTGCAATTTCCAGTATATAATCTTTATGTATCCTTGTTATCTAGATTATTTATCTCAGAACTTCAAAATTTTGGAGGAACCTCCATGATGGTATGATATTAAGCTTGATTCAACACAAATCACCACTATCTCCTGTATATTTCTAAACGAACAACTAGGAGTGGGGACATGATGTTGACAAAGTAGGGACGAAGAAGGAAGATGATGATAGGGTGCAAGATGGCTACAAGGCTTGACAAATGATATCAACAACCAAAATCATCAACTGTATCCTCTATGCACTCATTTTTTCTTCAAACACTAAATGGTAACCATAGGAACTAGTGTAGGTCCATGATTTGTTGACCTAGTGTAAGAAAACCATATGAATGTTGCCTAGCATCGTGATTAACCATGAACTATTATCGTAAGATGGTCTAGGTGACAGATGTTGCCCAGCATAGTGATTAACCTTAAGTGAAGAAGATAACTGGGTTGATTCAAAATTGAATTAACATAAATTGATGAACTATTATCCTAAGATGGTCTAGGTGACAGATGTTGCTCAGCATCATGATTAACCTAAAGTGAAGAAGATAACTGAGTTAATTCAAAATTGAATATGAAATCTTTTAGGTATGAAATATATGTTTCTTTCTGACAAGGGTGATATTTATTTTTGAGGTAGGTAGAAATGAGTGACTCAAAGGCATCTTCATAGGGAAACACATATTCTAAGATGGACAGATAAGAACTTTATTAAGCAGAGCCTGCATTTTCGAAGGCATAAAAGGAGGTACAAGCTAAAATATTTAGATGTGGCTAACCTTTTAACCACTGCCAAACCTGTCGTAGTTAGGGGTAATTGTCCCTTCAGTTCCCTGCTGCTGCCACATATGTTTTTCAACAATGTTGGTTAGGCATTGGAGCAGCTAGATCAGGACATTGTTGTCTGTCTAGTTATGATTTGTCTGGCTTTCTCGGGCATTTGTCATGCTTCCAATTGGGAGATTTAACTCTAAGCATTGAAATACGTGGCACAATTCTCAGCATCAACTTCAATTACAATAGTAAACATAGCCAAAAACATAGATAATTTTTATTTCAAACTTTATTACAACACTTGTTTACAAAATACAACGGAAAAACAAACACCTTGAATTACAATCTTTTCTTTTACAACACTTTTTTTTTGCAATGTCTTGTAGCATCAATGTACAAATGGCTCAATGATGGGGTCTTAGATGCAAAGAGGAGAACGTCATTTGGGGAACACAAGCGTCACTAAAGGTCAAGGTCTTTAGCTGGTTGGTGCACAACGATGCCATTCTAACCAAAGTCAATCTTAGGAAAAGAAACATGCAAATTGATGTCAGATGCGATACTTGTTTAGATGAGGATGAGGACACTACACACCTGTTTTTCACTTGTCCTAAGGCAATTTTTATATGGGAAATAGTTTGTAGGGGATTCGGGTGCGTACGCTGGCCCACCTCAACCTCAGATGTGTGGGAATGTTGGAGGGACAACCTAATTAGGATAGAGGACAAACAGACTTGAGATATAGCAGTACTGGCTACCCTGTAGAGTCTATGGCTAGACCGAAATGATTCATGCTTTCATAATATTTATTGCACGTTTTCTACTTCTATGCATAAAATTTTCCTTTGTATTCATGATTGGGCAGGATACGTGGGAGCTAGGAAGAAGCTGAAGTTGAGCGAGGAGTGGAGCATCAAACCATGGAAGGGAAGCATGCTTATTCAGGGTGTGCTACAGCTACTATTTGGGATGTTATTTCTTGTTTTGATGTTTTTTTATTGTTATTTCGATCCGTCCATTATTGTAAGGCGAACAATGTATGTAGAGGGCATTAGGGCCCTGTTTTGGGGTAAAGTTTGTACTACTTGGTTTCATTAATTATCATTAATAAAACGATAACAGAGGTCATCTTTTTATCCAAAAAAATACTTTCTTTTACAACTTACATAAGCTCTATTATCATTCTAGCACAAGCATCCAAATTCCAAGCTATAAGCACCTACCTGTAAAACATGAGGCTATAGATAACTCTAACCCCCAAAACTACTTGGGTCAACCATAACGGTGTGAGTGACATCAAAAGAAAACAACATAAATAAAACATAAGACATAAAGTCATCAACAACATGTATTAACAACAAGAATAAATGAAATGAGAAATAATAATAAGTAAAGCATGAAAACAACAAGTGAAACTAGACTAAGTGTCAAGTGTAGGAAAACAGAAAACAAACAAGCATAAAACCAAATCAAGAAAACATCAATGCTATATGCTGACTCTCTAATGCATACTTGCCGGATTCTATGCATTCCATACTACATAGGTCCGGTGCAAGCCCTTAACGTTCTCCACATTATAGGGTTAGATCCTTCGTTATGCAATTAATCCTACTACGGTGATGGAAAACAAGATCCAGAATACTCCGCGAATAGGCACTACAGCCCTCGATGGGCGAGCATCATGTAAGAATAACTCTAAAACTGGAGAATCACCTCCCAACCATGTACCCCACGAATAGGTTTGCGAAGCCCTCGACGTGCAGATACATCGAGTACATCCCGTGAATAGGCCCATCGACCCTCGACACACGAATGCACCCTGCATGCTCCGTGAATAGGCTTGCATGCCCTCGACACACGAATATACAAAATGTCCTCTCGATACAGGGCAACAACAGTCCTGGAACGCATCCGTTGGACTAAACAGACCAAGAGCAAATACTCACGTTTCCCAAGTTTCATCACATCTCCACTAGTGCTTGTCCTTAAGTTGGTTATTATTAAAACATAAAAAATTCTCATCTTTAGAGTTAGTGTATCCTGCCGAACTTAATTCCACAAAACAAACCTAAGACCCCGCAAGTCTAAATGCACAAATCTCATCGGCCGGTTCATAGGACTCCTACTCAACTCCTAGAAAAATCACAACTCATCACCTCCAAACCGTGTACCCCACGAATAGGCTTGCGAGACCCTCGACGTGCAGATACAGTAAGTACATCCCGTGAATAGTTCCGCCGACTCTCGACACGCGAATGCACCCTACATACTCCGTGAATAGGCTTGCATACCCTTGACACACGAACATACAAATGTCCTTTCGAGACAGAACAACAAACAGTCCTGAAACGCATCCGTTGGACTAAACAGACCAAGAGCATAAACTCACGTTTCCCAAGTTCCATCACATCTCCACTAGTGCTTGTCCTTAAGTTGGTTATTATTAAGCCGGTTCACAGGACTCCCACTCAACTCCTAGAGAATTCACAACTCATCATCAGGACCAAAACTTTCAATAAAACTCACAAATCCATCGTCAAAAACGATTATATGAAGAAACTTCTTAAATTAACAAAAATCCAAATTTTATATAAAATTCCAGAATCCAAATAAATATTAAATCTATTAAATACTCTGACAATAATGTTTATTTTGAATCATCACATACATAAAACAGAGATTGGTATCAGAGCATGCTTCAATAGTAATAATAAACATAGTATAAAAATAAACCTAGGTGTGGACATTAGAGCGTGAGTAACTAGGCGTGAACATTAGAGTGTATCACATAGAGTTAGAACATGTTTTGGTTTGGGGTATGGTTGGGGTTTTGCCATGGGATATGGATATGAATGTGAATTGTGTTGTGATGCTCTAACTTTACCCTCATTTTGCAGTATTCAGTAGAATGGCAGGACCCAGGACCAGGAATGGTTGTAATGGTGATGGGGCGGAAGGTTCCCATGGGACAGGACTTGATCTTGAGACTGAGATTGCCAAGATGTATCAGACCTTGAACACATTCATGGCAGCTAATATGGTGCAGAATCAGAATCAGGGGGTTGGACCAGTGTCTGTTAACGCTGATCCGATCAAGCAAGTTGAGTCCTTCAAGCTGATGAAGCCGCCTGTGTTTGAGGGGCAGTCTGATCCAGATAGGGGTGATGATTGGATTAGACAAATGGAGATGGTCTTCTAAGTCTTGGAAACTCCAGCAGTCAATAAGGTGAAATTGGCTGCGATGCAGTTAGAGAAGGATGCTGGCGTTTGGTGGTAGTCGGTGAAGAGGACTCTCGGAGATCAGCAAGTGACTTGGGAAGCTTTTCTGAATGAATTCAGGGATCGTTTCTTTCCTTTGGATATTCAGAGGAAGGCAACGGAATTTTTGAATCTGCAGCAAGGCAGCATGATAGTGCGCGAATATATGACTAAGTTCGCTCAGCTGTCAAGGTATGCACCGGAGCTGATTGTGGATGAAGCGAAGAAAGCCAAAAAGTTTAAGCAGGGCTTGAGGCCGAATTTGAGGTCGAAGATGATTCCATTGGGCGTCAGGAGGTTTGATAAGCTGGTCAGGAGAGCAACTATAACAGAAAAGGATATGGACCAATTCCAGAAGAAGCAGGAGACCTGGAACAGGAGTAAGAGGCTAGCAGATAGTCAGAGTGCGAAGGAGTTCCCAAGGAAGCAGGACAAGTTCAGTAGGCCAGTGCAGAAGGCACCCGCGATTCAAGGCGTGACTTGTTTCAACTGTGGAGAGGCAGATCATTATCAAGCAGCATGCACCAAGCCTCGGAAAGCGCAGGTTGGTTATTAGTGTGGTCGTGAAGGGCATCTCAGACCAAACTGTCTGCAACTGAAGAGGGATGGTGCAGGCGGAGGCAGAGGCGAGTGTTCGCATTGACTGAGGATGCAGGTAACTCAGGGATGTGATCCAGAGTGTACAAGAATTTTGAATTTATTCATTTATGTCTTAAGTAAAATTTTGTCTGAGAATAAATTGGAGATTTGAGTATCGTTCTCCATATAACAGAATTTGTTTTGGTTAACAGAACAAAAAAAAAAGTTTTATTAGATATTGGTTCTTGCATACATTTGTGTCGCCCAATTTTTGCTAAGTCTTAGGTGTGGAACCTAAGTTGTTTCCAGGCGGAGCCTTGAAGGTGGCAACACCATCAGGAGAGAATTGATTGCTGATCGATATTACGAGCACTGTGATATCGAGATTGGTGGGAGATTATTTGGTATTGATCTCATTGAGCTGCAAGCTTGAGGTAGCTTTTCTTGGTCATGTCCTTTCTAAGGAGGGAGTAGCCACTGATCCTCGAAAGGTTGGAGCAGATGGTAGAAGGTCAAAAGTCAGATGCAGAGATTCAGAGGTTGTTGCAGCAGGTTTTCGATGACAAGTTATCAGAGTGCATAGCGGGAGCTACTTAGGAGTCGGAGGATCGCATGTGGAAGGTTTTTCCTGAACTTTTGTATGATTGTGTTCTTTTGTATGATTGTGCTCTTTGAGTTGGTTGTATTACTTTTGTTAGATTAAATCCTCTTGTGTGATTTGCATTTCTTAAACTATGTTTCCGTTTATGAGATTTCAATTCCTTTTGTTTGGACCCTATTAGTAGTAGTTCTCAGGACAAAACTATTCTAAGGAGAGAGTGATGTAATACTCCAGATTTTTAAATAATATTTTTAAGATTAATAAATGAATTAAAATGATTTTTGGAGATTTAATAAAAAAATTTCTGAAGATTTATCTTTTTACACATGCAAAACACGTGCAAATGTTTTCTTGAGAATGTCAAAGTCAAAATTATTTTGTGGAAACTAATTATTTATTATCAAATATTATTTGTGAATTTTCTGGATTCTTCTGATATTTATTGGACCTATTTGCAAATATTACAAAAAAGAAACTTTTGTGCAAAATTACCACTTGGAGTAAAAACTCCAGATTTTCGAATTTTTGGACTGGGTATGATGCCTAGTCAACTCAAAGGTAAAGATTTTACTTTTTGTTTTAACAAATTTGGTTTATTTTACATGTTTTGATGAAAAAGGATCTTTTTGCAAATTTGCCATTTAGAGGGGCAAAAGTGTAAATTCATTTTCTGGGTTTTTCAGACAGTGCCGGCTGGTTATAAAGTGTTTATTTTTGTTTTTAAAACTCAATTAAGTTAGTTTTATTTGGTTTCCAAGTATAAAGATTTATATATAAAAGAATATATTTAAAAGAGGTATTTGCCAAATCTGTTTACAAAACCCTAAACCTAATATTCCGGCCTATAAAAGAGTGGGTGCAGCCGTCTCTTGCTGTGCTACACAAAGAATTTTATTATTTCTATTTTCTTAGAGTTTTCAAGAAGGGATTCTTGGTTTTCTTGCGAAGGAGGATTTCTTTTATTCTTTATTTCTGTTCGGTTGATCTTCATAGAGGTGGGTGACAAATTTTGTTTTGTTTTATGTATGTTATACGTGATGATCTATGGATTAGAAAGCATGCTAGGAGTTTGTATGATGATATGTGAAATTTTGATGAGTAGATGAATTAAAAGTGAATCCTTTCATGAAACTATATTATTGATGATTGGAACCCTAATTTGTTGACTTGAGATTGTTAGTGAACTGAATAGAAATCATGAGTAGGATGCTTTCCTTCATATACTTGCTGTTTTAACTTATCATGATGTGATGTATGATGATATTGCATAAAAGTGGATAAAAAGATTACCTTTACTTGTGTATAAATGCATAAACTCTATTTGGGGGCTTTTCGTTGAGTAAAAACTTGATTAGTGATTGTTATAATTGCTCATATGCATGGACAAATTATTGTAAATGAGTTTAATAACTATTGAATCTAAGAATCAAGTCTTGGAGTTTGAGAAAGGGGTTTAGATTTGGATCTATGTATTATAATCAATTTTGGGATTTCGTGATTTTGTGAAGTTTTTACTTGAAATTGAATTTGCTCAAATACTAAGTTTTAATCTGAATATTTTGTTATTTTTTTAATTGATGGATTTGCGAAGTTTTCTTGGTGCACAAACATTTTTATATGAATATCCTATTTTGTAGTTTTGAAGAAATTGAATCCTTGTGTGTTTTATAGATTTTTATTATATCTTAACTTATTTTGGCATTGATATGGTTTGGAACATAATACAAAGTTATTTCGATGCATAATTTGATTCTTAAAAACTCTATTTTTGAAGATGTATATGTTCATGTCTTATTTTTGAAAAAATTCAACAAATTGATACTTTTATTAATTTGAAGTGGTTTTAATTTGTTTTTGTGGACTCTTATATACCCTACAAGTTATATTTGACCATATCAGAAATGTACTTTTTACATATTTCGTTTTTTATAAAGTAAAACTCCGTATCGGTTGAAATGTGCACAAACTAAATCTGCAGTATGTAGATACGACAGTTGACTGGTAAGTTTCGACAGTCGACCGCCGCGATCTTGGCTGCAATGTTTTCTCGAGGTTTTGGATTTTTAGGTGGGATAACCGACTAATCACCTTATACAGTCGACTGTCACTGCTCAGATTTGTGTTTTCTTGTTGTATTGGATTTTCATGCGGGACAGTCGACTGACCACTTTACACAGTCGACTGCCACTGCTCTGATTTATGTTTTCTTAAAGCTTTGGATTTTACGTGGGACAGTCGACTGGCTACAGTATGCAGCCGACTACCACTGCACTGCTTGATATTTTCTTGAGTTTGGATTTCACACGGGACAGTCGACTGCTACCGCTCTGACTGATGTTTTCTTGAGTTTTTCTGATGCTTCTTTTGATCGATCGTTCCTTCAATATTATATTGTTTTAAAAGATGTTTTGCTACAGATTAAAAAAGTTTTACAGAGATATATATTGGAGCTTTAAATGTATTCTTTTGGACTTATTTGAGTTATACGTGTTTTCAAAGGAATTGATGTTTTGTGATATTCTACAACTTAAAAATATGATTTTCAGTTATTTAATAGAGTTAATATTTATTTGGATTCTAGAATTTTATATAAAATTTGGATTTTGTTGATTTAAGAAGTTTTTTCATATAATCGTTTTGACGATGGATTTGTGAGTTTTGTTGAAAGTTTTGGTCTTGATGGATGAGTTGTGATTTCTCTAGGAGTTGAGTGGGAGTCTTGTGAACCGACAGATGAGATCTGGGGATTTAGACCTGCGGGGTCTTGAGTTTGTTTTATGGAATTAAGTCCGGCAGGATACACTAACTCTAGATATGAGAATTTTTGTGTTTTAATAATAATCAACTTAAGGACAAGCACTAGTGGAGATGTGATGGAACTTGGGAAACGTAAGTATATGCTTTTGGTCTGTTTAGTCCAACGGATGCATTCCAGGACTGTTTGTGTTCTATCTCGAGAGGACATTTGTATGTTTGCGTGTCGAGGGTCTGCAGGCCTATTCACGGAGTATGCAGGGTGCATTCGCGTGTCGATGGTCGGCGAGCCTATTCACGGGATGTACTCGTGTATCTACACGTCGAGGGCCTTGCAAGCCTATTCGTGGGGTACACGGTTGGAAGATGATTCTCCAATTTTAGAGCTATTCTTACATGATGTTTGCGCGTGGAGGGCTGTGGTGCCTATTCGCGGAGTATTCTGGATCTTGTTTCCATTATCGTAGTAGGATTAGTTACATAACGTGAGATCTAACCCTATAAAGTGGAGAACGATAAGGACTTGCACCGGACCTATGTAGTATGGAATGCATAGAATTCGACAAGTATGCATTAGAGAGTCATCATTTAGCATTTGTATTTTCTTGATTTGGTTTTATGCATGCTGTTTTCTGTTTTTCTGCACTTGACACTTAGTCTAATTTCACTTGTTTTCATGCTCTACTATTTACTATCTTATATTCCTTGATGTTTTCATGCTTTACTTATTGTTATTTCTCATTTCATTTATTTTTGTTGTTCATACATGTTGTTGATGACTCTATGCCTTATGTTTTATTTATGTTGTTTTGTTTTGATATCACTCACACCGTTATGGCTGACCCCTGTAGTTTTGGGGGTTCAAGTTATCTCTAGCCTCATGTTTTATAGGTAGGTGCTTATAGCTTGGATGCTTGAGATAGAATGATGATGTGGCTTATGTAAAATTGTAAAAGATGTGTTGTAAAGAAAGATTGTAATTCAAGGTGTTGTTTGTCCGCTGTATTTTGTAAACAAGTGATGTAATAAAAGTTGAAATAAAAATTATCTGTGTTTTTGGCTTTGTTTACTATTGCAATTGAAGTTGATGCTGAGAATTGTGTCATGTATATCTGAGATATCATATTGGAAATTCGGGGCGCTATAGAGATTGGGATTTTTGGCTTGTCAAAAATCTGTGTTGATTGCTCTGATACCAATCTCTGAAGCGCCCCGAATTTCCAATATGATATCTCAGAAATACGTGGCACAATTTCCAGCATCAACTTCAATAGCAATAGTAAACATAGCCAAAAACACAGATAATTTTTATTTCAAACTTTATTACAACATTTGTTTACGAAACACAACGGAAAAACAAACACCTTGAATTACAATCTTTTCTTTTACAACACTTTCTTTTACAATTTACATAAGCTCTATTATCATTCTAACACAAGCATCCAAATCCCAAGCTATAAGAACCTACCTGTAAAACATGAGGCTAGAAATAACTCTAACTCCCAAAACTACAGGGGTCAGCCATAACGATGTGAGTGACATCAAAAGAAAACAAAATAAATAAAATATAAGGCATAGAGTCATCAACAACATGTATTAACAGCAAGAATAAATAAAATGAGAAATAACAATAAGTATGAAAACATCAAAGAATAGATAGTGAATAGTAGAGCATGAAAACAAGTGAAACTAGACTAAGTGTCAAGTGTAGGAAAACAGAAAACAAACAAGCATAAAACTAAGTCAAGAAAACATCAATGCCATATGCTGACTCTCTAATGCATACTTATTGGATTCTATGCATTCCATATTACATAGGTCCGGTGCAAGTCCTTAACGTTCTCCACTTTATTGGGTTAGATTCCTCATTATGCAACTAATCCTACTACGGTGATGGAAAACAAGACCCAGAATACTCCGCATATAGGCACCACAGCCCTCGACGCGCGAGTATCATGTAAAACTGGAGAATCACCTCCCAACCATGTACCCCACGAATAGGCTTGCGAGGTCCTCGACGTGCAGATACACCGAGTACATCCCGTAAATAGGCCCACCGACCATCGACACTCGAATGCACCCTGCATGCTCCGTGAATAGGCCTGCAGACTCTCGACACTCGAACATACAAATGTCTTCTCGAGATAGGACAACAAACAGTCCTGGAACGCATCTGTTGGACTAAACAAATCAAGAGCATATACTTACGTTTTCCAAGTTCCATCACATCGCCACTAGTGCTTGTCCTTAAGTTGGTTATTATTAAAACACAAAAATCCTCATCTCTAGAGTTAGTGTATCCTGCCGGACTTAATTCAACAAAACAAACCCAAGACCCTGCATGTCTAAATCCACAAATCTCATCTGCCGGTTCACAGGACCCCCACTCAACTCCTAGAGAAATCACAACTCATCCATCAAGACCAAAACTTTCAATAAAACTCACAAATCCATCGTAAAAAACGATTATATGAAAAAACTTCTTAAATCAACAAAAATCCAAATCTTATATAAAATTCCAGAATCCAAATAAATATTAAATCTATTAAATAACTGAAAATCATACTTTTAAGCTGTAAAATATCACGAAACATCAATTCCTTTGAGAACACGTATAACTCAAATAAGGTCCAAAAGAATACTTTTAAAACTCCAAAATAAATCTCTGTAAAACTTTTTTAATTTGTAGCACAACATCTTTTAAAATAATATAATATTGAAAGAACAATCGATCAAAAGAAGCATCAGAAAACTCAAGAAAACATCAGTCAGAGCGGTAGCAGTCGACTACATAGGGTAGTCAATCAACTGTCCCGCGTGAAATCCAAACTCAAGAAAACATAAATTAGGGCAGTGGCAATCGACTGTGTAAAGTGGTCAGTCGACTGTCCCGCATGAAAATCCAATACACCAAGAAAACACAAATCGGAGCAGTGACAGTCGACTGTATAAGGTGGTCAGTCGACTGTCCCGCCTAAAAATCCAAAACCTCGAGAAAATATTGCAGCCAGGATCGCGACGGTCGACTGTCGAAACTTACCAGTCGACTGTCGTACCTACAGACTGCAGTTTTAGTTTGTACACATTTCAACCGATACGGAGTTTTACTTTATAAAAACGAAATATGTAAAAAGTACATTTCTGATATGGTCAAATATGACTTGTAGGGTATATAAGAGTCCACAAAAACAAATCAAAACCACTTCAAATTAATAAAAGTATCAATTTGTTGAATTTCTTCAAAAATAAGACATGAACATATACATCTTCAAAAAATAGAGTTTTTAAGAATCAATTATGAATCGAAATAACTTCGGATTATGTTCCAAACTATATCAATGTTACGATATAATAAAAATCCATAAAACACACAAGGATTCAATTTCTTCAAAACGACAAAATAGGATATTCATATAAAAATGTTTGTGCATGTTTGTGCACCAAGAAAACTTCGCAAATCCATCAATTAAAAATAACAAAATATTCAGATTAAAACTTAGTTGAGCAAATTCAATTTCAAGTAAAAACTTCACAAAATCACGAAATTCCCAAATTGATCATAAGGCATAGATCCAAATCTAAACCTCTTTCTCAAACTCCAAGACTTGATTCTTAGATTCAATAGCCATTAAACTCATCCACAATCATTCAAAATAATTTGTCCATGCATATGAGCAATTATAACAATCACTAATCGAGTTTCTACTCAACGAGAAGCCCCCAAATAGAGTTTATGCATTTATACACAAGTAAAGATAATCTTTTTATCCACTTTTATGCAATATCATCATGCAACACATCATGATAGGTTAAAACAGCAAGTATATGAAGGAAAGCATCTTACTCATGATTTCTATTAAGTTCTCTAACAATCTCAAGTCAACAAATTAGGGTTCCAATCATTAATAATACAGTTTCATGAAATGATTCACTTCTAATTCATATACTCATCAAAACTTCACATATCATCATACAAACTCCTAACATGCTTTCTAATCGATAGATCATCACGTATAACATACATAAAACAAAACAAAACAAAATATGTCACTCACCTCTATGAAAATCAACCAACGAGAAATAAAGAATAAAATAAATTCTCCTTCGCAAGAAAACCAAGAATCATCGCTTGAAAACTCCAAGAAAATAGCAATAATAAAAATCCTTGTGCAGCACAGCAAGAGACAGCTGGACCCACTCTTAAATAGGCCGGAATAATGGATCTAGGGTTTTGTAAATAGATTTGCAAAAATACCTTTTTTAAAAATATATCCTTCTATATATAAATCTTTATACTTGGAAACCAAATAAAACCAACTTAATTGAGTTTTAAAAACAAAACAAACACTTTATAACCAGCCGGCATTGTTTTAAAAACCCAGAAAATAAATTTACACTTTTACCCCTCTAAATGGCAAATTTACGAAAAGATCATTTTTTTAATCAAAACTTGCAAAATAAACCAAATTCGTTAAAACAAAAGGTAAAACCTTTACCTCTGAGTTGACTAGGCATAATACCCAGCTCAAAAATCCGAAAATCTAGAGTTTTCACTCCAAGTGGTAATTTTGCACAAAAGTCACTCTTTTTGTAATATTTACAAATAGGTCCATTAAATATCAGAAAATCCAGAAAATTCACCAATAATATCTAATAATAAATAATAATTTTCCACAAAATAATTTTTGACTTTGAACTTCCCAAGAAAATATTTGGACGTGTAAAAGATAAATTTTCAGAAAAATATTTATTAAATCACCAAAAATTATTTTAATTCATTTATTAATCTTTAAAATATTATTTAAAAATCTGGGATATTACATCACTCCCTCCTTAGAATAGTTCTGTCCTCAGAACTACTACTAATAGGGTGCAAACAAAAATAAGTAAGGAAATTGAAATCTCATAAATGGAAAGAATTCCGTTCGCACACTGTCATGTTGCCTTGCCGCAGATTCAAGAATTCCGTTGCCTTCTTCTCCTGAATATCCAGAGGAAAGAAACGATCCCCGAACTCATCCAGAAAAGCCTCCCAAGTTACTTGCTGATCTCCGAGAGTCCTCTTTACCGACTGCCACCAAACGCCAGCATCCTTCTCTAACTGCATCGCAGCCAATTTCACTTTATTGACTGCTGAAGTTTCCGAGACTTCGAAGATCATCTCCATCTGTCTAATCCAATCATCAGCCATATCTGGATCAGACTGTCCCTCGAACACAGGCGGCTTCATCCGCTTGAAGGACTCAACTTGCTTGATCGGATCAGCGTTAACAAACACTGGTCCAGCCCCTTAATTCTGATTCTGATTCTGCGCCATATTAGCTGTCATGAATGTGTTCAAGATCTGATACACCCTGACAATCTCAGTCTCAAGATCAAGTCCTGCTCCATGGGAACCTTCTGCCCCATCACCATTACCACCATTCCTGGTTCTGGGTCCTGCCATTCTACTGAATACTGCAAAATGAAGGAAAAGTTAGAGCATCACAACACAATTCATATTTACATCAATACCTCATGGCAAAACCTCAGCCATACCCCCAACCAAAATACCATGTTCTAACTCTATGTGATACTCACACTTTAATGTCCATGCCTAGTTACTCACGCTCTAATGTCCACGCTTATGTGTAACATCCCGTAATTTTTGAATTATATATATATATATATATATATATATATATATATATATATATATATATATATATATATATATATATATATATATTGAAAAAATAAAGGTTGGCTATTTAGTATGATGTGCTATGGCATTTGTGTAAATATATTGAAATGTGTAATGTAGGTGGGGGCCCATAGGAATAGTAAAAATAGCAATGTTGAGTGCTGCCTTGGTTTCTTGGTGACGTCATCGTCACTGGGGCCCATCTGTGAAGAAAACCGGAGCTGTTGTTCTCTCTTGGTGACGTGGACAACTAGGGCCCACATGCTCCACTGTGTACACGGGGTTCAAGAGAGAGAGGAGTGTGTGAATTTAATCCCATATCGGGATTGCACAAATAATAAATAATATATAAATACTATTGCCTATGATCAAGAGTCACCAATTCGGTTAACCACATTTTGAGATGCAGCCTGTGATGGGCAATAGTACTATACTATAAATAATTTGTCTTCTAAATTGTATAAATTGTCCGAGCCCGAGGCAGGAGCATTACAAATGGTATCAGAGCCAACTTTCGACACCGATTGTGGGTAAGAGTGGGTGAAATATATGCCTCAGATGGAGCTAGCAGATGTACAAGTAAGTATGCCTGAGAGGGAGCGAGGTTGGGCATAGGTCGCCCAGGTAAGGGAACTATACAACCCGCAGAATCAGGGTATTGTGCAGCTAGCAGAATCATGGTACTCCACTCCACATCGGCTAGAAAGGAGATCCTGCACTAGATTGTGCATGCCCCGTGCTCAGCGAGGACGCTGATTTCTGAAGGGGGTGTGTGTAACATCCCGTAATTTCTGAATAATATATAGTATATATATATATGTTGAAAAAATAAAGGTTGGCTGTTTAGTATGATGTGCTATGGCATTTGTGTAAATATATTGAAATGTGTAATGCAGGTGGGGGCCCACAGAAATAGTAAAAACAACAACGTTGAGTGCTGCCTTGGTTTCTTGGTGACGTCATCGTCACTAGGGCCCACCTGTGAAGAAAATCGAAGCTATTGTTCTCTCTTGGTGACGTGGACAGCTGGGGCCCACATGCTCCACTGTGTACACGGGGTTCAAGAGAGAGAAAGGAGTGTTTGAATTTAATCACATATCAGGATTGCACAAATAATAATATATAAATACTATTGCCTATGATCAAGAGTCACGAATTCGGTTAACCACCTTTTGAGAGGCAGCCTGTGGTGGGCAGTTGTACTATACTATAAATAATTTGTCTTCTAAATTGTATAAATTGTTCGAGCCCGGGGCAGGGGCGTTACAAATGGTATCAGAGCCGACTTTCGACACCGATTGTGGGTAAGAGTGAGTGAGATGTATGCCTGAGATGGAGCTAGCAGATGTACGGGTAAGTATGCCTAAGAGGGAGCGAGGTTGGGGACAGATCGCCCAAGGGGACTGTACAACCTACAGAATCAGGGTACTGTGCAGCTAGCGGAATCATGGTACTCCACTCCACATCGGCTAGAAAGGAGATCCTGCACTAGATTGTGCATGTCCCGTACTCAGCGAGGACGCTAATTTCTGAAGGGGTGTGTGTGTAACATTCCGTAATTTCTGAATAATATATATATATATATATATATATATATATATATATATATATATATTGAAAAAATAAAGGTTGGCTGTTTAGTATGATGTGCTATGGCATTTGTGTAAATATATTGAAATGTGTAATGTAGGTGGGGGCCCACAGGAATAGTAAAAACAGCAACGTTGAGTGCTGCCTTGGTTTCTTGGTGACCTCATCGTCACTGGGGCCCACCTGTGAAGAAAATCGGGGCTGCTGTTCTCTCTTGGTGACGTGGACAGCTGGGGCCCACATGCTCCACTATGTACACAGGGTTCTTGGTGATGTCATCGTGTGTTTCAAGCCTGAATTCTTTCACATTATACAGAACTTGTCATCACAACGAAGTCCAATACTAACAGTTTATAGCCTCTAGCAGCTACATTTTGACTCTCCATAGGTTAAATTTTAAAGAACGAACAAGAGAATAATATTTGAATATACCGTCATACTGCAAATAAACCAAGTGCAAGATAAACAAATTATAAAGTAACAGTTTTAAAAAAATGAAAAACAATGAGAAATAAAATCAAATACTGATGGCATTAAAGAATTAGAAAAACGTACTTCTTCTGTTGGGCTTTCCTTCTCTTCCAACCAACTTTTGATCTTGTTGCGCTCCTTTAGAACCTAAAATTGAAATTTTAAGTTGGACTTATGTTTATAATTAAATTATTTATACTAACAAATTAATGATTGGTTGAATTTAACTCTATATAATTTCAGATGTATAAACATTTATTGATTAGTTGAAGGTAAAAGATCACACCTCATCTATTCGATCTTTGGGAAGCCAAGGTTTGTTCGTCTCCCAGTTATTTACAATCTTTATTTACAATATGCCAGAATACCCAAGGCAAAGGTCTAAAAACCAGCATGCAGGACTAGTAAAATATCTATAAACATAATAGAAATGGATAGGCAGTAAACAAAACATAAACAAATTTCCACAAGAAAATTTAACAAACAGTCCATTCTGAAAAATTCACATATTCATGTAATATATTAAATAAGCTACTTGGAAATGCATATCATATTACTTATACCTCTGTATACATGCCGAGACTGCTATACCCAAACATCTTGAGTTAAAGCACTACCAAATTTAAAATAAGACCACACAGATTAAGAACTCAAATTTGTGGTATAGTGTGTGTCTAAACATCTTAGACACTAAGCTTCAAATCAAATAAACTTCATACGGAAACCACTAATGTTCTCTAACTACTAAATCTTCATAAGCCTTTTTTTCTTTTTCTATTTTGTCACACTAAGACTACAAATTGCATTAAGGTAGTAGCAGAATGCATATCCGCATGGTTCACTAATGTCACCTGAGGACAGAGCTGTAACATCCCGTATTTCTTGGAAGTATAATATAGTATATGTATATATATTTAGAGAGAATGGCAAAGATGGTAATAATGTGGAATTTAATTAATGAGGGGGGAGAGGGGCTCTGTGGGGTGTGTGTGTGCTGACGTGGAGTGGGGCCCAAGGGGGGTCCAGCTGTATCTGCAGCACGCACAAGAGAGAGGGCGGTGTGGGATTGATATGTCCCACATCGGAAGAATGTGAGATTAATTAATATTAAAATAATATTGCCTATGATCAAGAGTCACCAAATTGGTTAACCATATTTTGAGAGGCAGCATGTGGTGGGCTGGGCAGTTGTACTAATAAATAAATAAATTGTCTGAGTTCGGGCCGGGGTGTTACAAGAGCAGACCTAACTTGCAATAGGGCTGTCTGGAAACCATTGCACTTATGGCTGAAGGCTATTTACCTTGTTCGGTCTCAATATACCCAAAAGGGTTGGGTTTGGAGTCTACCTCAACAATTGTTAGCTAATAAACTATAAAGAAAACTGATTAAAGTCTAATCTAAAAAAACTCGGGTTAAAACTCGGGTTACATGTAATGATTCAGATTTGGAGACAAGATAAGAGAGATTGTTACTGAATGAGACCAGTAGGAGATAATAGATAAACAGATACCGAGGAAACTTCTCTTTGCTTTTTGGACTCTTCATTTTCTTCTCTTCTCTACCGAAGAAGAAGTACTCAATGCAACTACTTCACTAATTAGGTAATAAACTAAAAGAAATTTGATTAGCTAATACATAGGATCAACCCCCTCAATCAAATACATAAGCCTAAAAAACTCGGGTTACATGTAATGATTCAGATTTAGAGATGAGAAGAGAGATTGTTACTGAATGAGACTGGGGGGGATAATAGATATACACTAGACGCTTCCCCACCACTCTCCTAGTTCAACCAATATGAGACTAAACAAATAATAACGGTAGTCTATATAATATGAATTTAGATCATTGTGATTCCGAATCTAGTGTAATCCATTCACATACCAAAGTACCGTACAGGGCTAAAATGCAATAAAGTACCCTGAAATTTGAACAAAATAATTAAAAAAACTACCTTTAGCTGATTTTCTAGCAAAAAACTATCCTACAGTTTCCCCGGGCAATTTGAGGATACCCATATTGGATCACAAGATGCACTTACCAATTCTCAATTGCCCGGAGAAACTATTCGGAAAGGTTTTTGGCTAGAAAACAACCTGAGGGTAGTATTTGGAATTTAGCTGAAAGTTCACATTGTATTTTCACATTTTAGTCTAGTTTAAAATATTAATGGAGCTGAAAAGGATATAGAGAAACCAATGTCTTGTCGAAATTTGAACTGTTGAAACACAAGGAGCATGTAAACATAGCAAGAAGACATGGGTAGTACCCAAGGGGAAAATATTTACTCTAAGTAATGCAGATGGGCTTGCAGATATGTCTCTTCTGCTACCCTCTTGCAGTTTGCACAGAGCTAGTTTTTGAACCTCAAAACTGTTGCAATCCAGAATACTGCTAATTAGGTAAGGAGAACATGAATCGGTTGTTATAGTTCTTAAGATCGGGGCTGATTTCAGAGAATGACAAAAAGATATAGACATTGTAGTCTAGGACTACTGAGTCAGATGATTTACAACGGATCTTTCACTTTTAACAATTACAGTAGGAATAAAATCGTAAAATTATAGGTCTCAGCTGTGTAACCTGCGTTTTTTCAGTAATTAAAGTTGCAAGAGTTGAATATCATTGTCAAGGTTCTAGCTAATCTACACACTTCCAAGACTTCTCCATATTTGGCTTCATGCACAAATTTTAACTATACCAATATTTTCTGCCTCAATATTTACCAAGTGTACACTAATCATTCAAAAAACTTCTAAAACCAATCAGTAGGGCTCATATGTTAAGAAAAGGAAGCAGGATCTAGCCATTAACTAATTAATCAATATAAGCAAAAAGAAATAGTGACATATAACTAATGGTTTATATTTCAATTACTACCTTTTGGATCGCTCCCAGGTACATTCGAGCTTGTTCACAAGCAAAAGTATGTGCAGTCAATTCATTGCATCTGGAGAAAAAAATCAGCTGAATTAAACTAAGTTCCAACTTCCAAGCCATTTCAAACATGCCTACGAGTTAAAAGTCAAATGATAACCTGAAAAAAAAAGGTTCTCCAATTGTTTTTACAGAATCAAAGCGATCTTTGAATTTATTTGCTAGTTTAGTTCTGCTGAGCTGTAACCGGGCAATTTTCTCAGCCCTCTCTCACTAGCTGCACTTCTTAAACTTGCAGCCTTGTTCCATTTCCCTACCTCCGAATACAAGTTTGAAACTATTGCATATATGCTCGAGTTTTTGTGCTCTAACTCAAGGAGTTCCCTTCCGATAATTTCCCCAAATTCCGTGTTGCTATGAACTCTACAACCAGCAAGCAAAGCACATAGTGCTTTCGTTTCATCTCGCAATGGTGAGCACCTGATAAAATTGTATGCTTCTTCAATCCGACCTGCTCGAGCTAATAGATCAACCATGCAATTGTAGTGCTCCTCTTGAGGTACACTAATGGAGTTAAAGATCTTCCAACCCTCTTCAACAAGCCCACCATGGCTACATGCAGAGAGAACAGAAGTTAACGTCATCCCGTCGGGAAAAATATTTTCCTTCAGCATTTTCTCAAACAGGTCAAGAGCATCTCTGCAGAACCCGTGAATACCATATGCAGCTATCATTGTATTCCACGTAGTTGACTCTCGTTTCTCCAAACTACTGAAAACAGCCTCAGCAGTGTCCAAGCTTCCGCACCTGGCATAAGTGATTATTAAAGAATTCATAGTGGCTGCATCATTCACTAATTTTGCCCGATATATATACCCGTGAGTTTCCTTTACTTTTTCTAAGCACCCCATTTGAGAGAGCGCTTGAAGTAAGGTGATGATAGTTATTGAGTCAGGTTTCTTGCCATTTCGATTCAATGAATGGAAAAGAGTTAAAGCTTCGTCAGCTTTGCCAGAGTTTACATACCCTATCATCATAGAAGTCCATGAGACGAGATCCTTTTTATCCATTGAATTAAAAAACTTCCTTGATGTCTCGGTGCATCCCCATTTAGCATACATGTGTATGAT
Source organism: Hemerocallis citrina (assembly GCA_017893485.1). Lineage (NCBI taxonomy): Eukaryota > Viridiplantae > Streptophyta > Magnoliopsida > Asparagales > Asphodelaceae > Hemerocallis > Hemerocallis citrina. Next base: position 63,655,011 of record CM030358.1, read on the forward strand.
CAGGTTGGAAACTTCTGTATCAGTTAAGAAACCATATTTTACTGCAATTCCATATATACATTTACCTTCCCTTACATCTCTAAGATCAGCGAAAGCTGAAAGTAGACCCAGCATGGTCACAGAGTTCGGTCTGATGCCAGAATTGATCATCTCTTCAAACATCCTAATGCCTTCATTGACATCATTATTCTGCAAATAGCCTGAGATTAGTACATTATATAAGACTACATCTCTATGTACCAGCTGGTCAAACAGTACCTTGGCCTCCTTTACTTTACCACATCTGGAGTACAAATCGATAATAGTAGTTGTTACCACTAAATCAAGTTGAATCTCTCTCCTGATCAGGTAGCCGTGGATGACCGAAACTTGGTGTGTATAATTTAAATCAGAATAAGCAGTGAGAATGTTCGAAAATGTGATAGGATCAGGCGAAATCATTGATTCTTTTAACATAAGGAAGAACAATTTTAAAGCTTCTAAACTTCGATCACTATGAATTAGACTTGCAATCAAGGCATTCCAAGAAGCCACCGAACTCCCCGCTCCCACCAAGATGAATCGAGCTCCAGATATAGCTCCACACCTACCATACATATCAACAAGACTTGTCTTGAACACTTCATCTGAGCAGCCTATATACCTTTTCAATGCATAACAATGAATCGACTTCCCTTCTCGGAGTGCTTTTAACTGCCCTGAAGCTTGGAGCAAGCACACCAAGGTCACTCTATTTGCATCCAATCCTTCTTTCTGCATACTTCTAGCAATCTCAAATGCTTGGTAAGCTTGAGAGTCAGAAAGTTGTGCATATCCCGTAATCATCGCAGTATACACAACAATATCCTTATCCAATATCTCATCAAATGCTTGTCTAGCCGGAGCAATGCTTCCACATCTGAAGTACAAACCAATAAGCGAAGAACCAACAAACTTGTCACCATTCAAACCGACCTTAATGGCATCCACATGGATTCCTCTTCCCATTTCAACATCTTCAACCTCGGTGCAACTTTTCAAACCAAATGTAATGACTGAACTGTCAATACCAATATCTTCCAACTTCAACATGCAATATAGTCGAAGAACTTCATTGAAATGGCGTGCTCTGAAGTACCCAACAATTGCCGAGTTCCACAGAGAGAGATTTCTATTGACAATTTTGTCAAATATATATCTGGATTCTGATAAGCCACCGAAATTAGCGTAGACATTCAAGAGCTTACACCCGAGGTTGATGTGGTCTTTCAAACCATGAGTAACAATGCGAGCATGCACTTTCTTTAGAGATATAACATCTATGCATCTCTCAATTGAAGAAGAAAAATTGGCCAATAATGGATTCATCTATCTGCAATTCAAAATGAAGAAACAAACTAAGGGTTTCTTAAATATGAATGCAACCCAAGTAAGAGCATCTGTAGTCGTTAAGACTCAAAATTTCCATATTTGGGTTTGAGAAATAAGAAATTTGAGTTGTGCTTGTAGTCGTTGAAACCCAAATTTTGGTCCAACGGTGGATGATCTTTTTAATCTTGAATCTCAGCCATTGAAAAAAATATAAAAAAAAAATTTTTTTGAGTCCAACACATTTGTAAAATAAAAAAAAATTGTACGCATTGGAACACATAACAATTCATATAGGCCCATTCCATCTCATCCCATGATCAAAAAAATCAAACCAATCTCAAATTAACTTTATATGCATAGAAAATCATATAGGCTATATTCCATAGAAAATTTTAAAAAAAACAATTGGGGAAAAAATCACGGACGCAAGACCTTCTTGCATCCGTTCTGACTTTTTTTAATTCGTCGGACGCAAAATGATATTACATCCGATTTTTGTACATAATTTTTTTTGGGTCAGACGCAAAATGATCTTGCGTCCGACACATTTTTTTTAAAAGATTGATCGGATGCTGCGTCCGAGAATTTTTTTTTTTAGAACGGACGCAAGATGATCGTTCAATTCCTATATTTGGAAAATTCCTATATCGTCTCTCAAATAATGGAGGCTATTGTTCCTTTTTTCCGAAATTTTGGAAATATAGGGAATGACTACAGCAGTTCGTTCCCTATATTTTCCAAATTTTGGGAATATAGGGAATGACTACAAATGCTCTAAGAAGGATAGCATCTTTATCTAAAACTATTCAAAATGGAGCAATAATTTCCCCAAATTATACCTAAAACTAGCAAAAAAAAACACTCTTATCACTGATAATTACAATAATTACGCAATTCTGGGGGTGTCATTAGGGCCGGGCTAGCCCGGAACCGGCCCGGCCCGCCCAAATCCAGGCTGAACCGGGGCCAACTAGCCCAACAGACCCGTTTCGGTCTGGTCCGCCCTTTTTCCCAAAAAGCCCGAATCTAGACCGGCCTGCTAGCGGCCCAATCTTTTTTCCTCAAAATTTTTATATAAAAAATTGTGTTTGTGTGCTAAATACAAGGTTTTAAATCTCGGATTTCGGGCTTGTCTCGGCAAGAGATGTTTCGTCTCGAATCGGAGGAGATCTCGGGGAAATGTGAACATCTCGAATTTTCATTTTGGATACTCAATAAACATATTTTTTTGGTTCCTAAACAAGATATTTTGTGTTCTACATGTTATTTATCATATAAAATATTGTATAATATAACTAATGACATGAATTAATCACGGTAAATATTTACAGAATTTAACAACAATATAGAAAAGAATGTAATATAAGTATAAAACTAAGTTGAATTTGCATTAATTAGAAAAAATGTATTAGTTAATATAGACTTACTTGACTTTGCATATACACAAAAAATAGAGAGACAAAATTCTTCCATTATCTTAGTTTAAGGTCCTATATTGAAAGACTTCTATGCAAAAAGTAAAACTAAAAAAAGTTATATATTCACAATAACATTAGCGTATCTATTTCGGCCGATATTTCAGTTTCGAAAATATTTCGGCAATTTCGGTCAAAATCTACACATTTTGGTCCAAAACGATATGGAGTTTAAATATGTGATTTCGTATCAGCAAGCTAGCCGAAACGAAATTTCGGACGAAATTTTGGCTGTATCGGCCGAAATTTAAAACAGTGTAAATATATGTATAGAAGTACATATATAGTGCAAAATATATGTATACATGTATATATATACATATATATACTGTAAAATATTTCAAAATTTATAAAAATGAGTGTAGACATCAAAATTAATTGATCACTACTCAGTACTCAATTTGCCAACCCTCACCATAGCTATTTATAACAAACTCCACCTCCTCACTTCTCTAATCCCACCAATGTGGGACTAAAAGTTTTCTACTTCTAATTATATATATCTTTATTATCAAACTTTTAATGAAATATAGTTTCAGGTTGGATTTCTTGGCTAGTGTGTGCAAATTAGCATGCTGAGTTTGGATTTGTTGCGGGTTCGATCCTGAGAGGGCTCAATTAATTTTATTTTTGAATGAATTAATCACTTTTTTTATCAAATTTATTTTTAGCCGATGTTTCTTTATTTTATTTTTATTTTTATATTGTAATTTAATAAGATTTGTATGTTACTTATCTATTTGATTAATTTGAAATTTTATAATTCATAAAAACAATTTAATTTATGAATATCTTTTTTATTTATATGTTCAACCCAATTGTTCATCATTTTTTTCCATTTATCTTTGCACGCACCCCCTCACCAAAAAAAAAAACCCGCCTAACCCGCGAAACTGCAACGAACCAGCCTGATCCAGGCACCAGGGGCCAGGTCTGGGCCTCTCCTTCCCCTCCCTAGCCCGGCTCAGCCCGCTTGAGCCCGGGGCCTGGTCAAACCCGCAGGGTTTCGACCTGGCCTGGCCCGGTGGAACCGGATGCCACCCCTACGCAATTCCAAGCAAAACCCTAATTTTCTCCAATCACAGAAAAGGAAAAATTAACCAACAAAAAAAAAGAGCGAACTTTCTCAGTCATTCATAATATCCAGTTTGAAGAAAAAAAAACCTAATTTCCCCCTAACTATTACAATTCTTTTCATCTTGCCTTCCAGGAGGAGGTGGGAGCGTTCAAATGGAAGTATCGGGTTTAGGTTCGGATCTGGGTTCGCCATGGACCTTATCCGCATCCGCATACAAATTCGAAGCAGAGTCATCGAAATTGAGAGCGTAACTTTTCGGGCTGTACTGGAAAGATTGCTGCTTTTTGGTAGACGGGCACGTGCACGAGTCGACTGGATTGAAACAACAACTGAGCAGATTGAGTATCGGTTTCTGTTTCGTTTTGGATATCAATTGGATTGGAGATGAGTCAGGTGATTCGGGTTTGGATTCGTTAGAATGAGTACTCATTTTGATTGAGAAAAAAATATCTTTATGTTTTGATTAATTCTGGGTCAAATGAACATTAAATATATATACGGTGAAAAAAGTTCCCCCCTAGATTTTGGCTTTCATCTACAAGATTTTCTGTGTTAATTGACAAGAATATTGGATTTTGACAATTAATGACAATTAACAGGTTTTAATGAATGCTAGTTATTATGGATTAATTAAGATATATTGTTACTATTATAACTAACTAGCGAGAATTTTTTTTATGTGCATTAACTTCGCCTCTTTTGTTATTTGCTAGAAGTCTATACTACAGTACATTAGGAAGGGTGCCTACTCCGTATAACTTAATAATTATATATTTTTCCTTATTGATTTTTAACGAAGAAAATCTTTATTAACAATTATATACTAGTTTCTTTTCGTCTTTTTTGCACGTATACATATGCAATTGATTGAAATGTATGATTAACTTCAATATTTTGCCAGAATTCGGAAAAATAAGACTAAACACGTGTAATGCACATGCAAATAATGTAGTTGATAGTTATTGTCTGTCGGGATTCAGAGATATAATGAAATAATAGAAATGAATAAGTAGAATGCACATGCTGATAACTAAAGAAACAAAAAACCCAAAACTTAGCACAATTGAATTACCATAATTACTCTGATTTAATTACCTTAATTACCTTGAAAAAAAACATATACGAGACATGGTAAAGGTAGCTTCTATCCAAGATAAATTAAGAGAGAATTGCCTCAATTTGTTTGAACATGTCAAACATAGATCTAGTAGTGCCCCCGTTAGAAAGAGTGATTTGATGAATATTGAGGGTAGAGTTAAGGGTAGGGAAAGATCTAAACTTACTTTGGTGGAAACTGTGAAAAAATATATGATAACTTATGGCCTTACAGAAGATATTGCTAAACCGAGCATAATGAAAAATCAGGAGTCATGTAGCCGACCCCAACTAGTTGGGAAAAAAACATTATTGTTTGATATGGCTAAAAATAGAACCAAATCGGGACTGTTCAAATCGGACACGAATCTTAAAGCTCCCAGGGGTAAAATGATAATTTCCACCACAAACGGGTCCGAAATGGGAACTAAGTCTTTTTCAATCCCAATAATTCAATAACGGGTCTGTCCTACTAGATAATGGTAACGGCCTATTACAAACCAACCCAGGATATTTAAAGTGTAATTCAAATTCATGATCATCTCTAAGAGACGGTTTAAACCAAATATTTTATCATGAAACGATTCAAATTGTTTCTTATCCATAAACATCAGAAAGTAGAGATAAATACTTATCTTGAAACTGGTCCCTAAGGCGACTATAGATACCCCTCTCCCCCACCATAAAAAAGGTAATCAATTATTTTTCCACAAAAAGCTCTATCTTATTCTTCCTGAATACTGACTAGAGTGTCGGACGGCCTGTCGCCAGGATCAATCCCGGTGTTTCAGACGTTTTACAGGTCAGGAGGAAGCGATCGCGACAGTCAATGTCAACGAAAGTCAAAAAGTCAAAATTCTCGACTGTTCCACAAAAGAATCCACTTCATCTGGTTACTCTCACACCGAAAAAAGCAGTAACATTGTTGTTATTGTTGTACCTTGAAAAACAAAACCTTACACACTTGAATGTAGTTACTATGGTTTTAAGGCTAAATACAACAACAACAAAACCTTTTTCCCAACTAGTTGGGGTTTTAAGGCTAAATCTGGAAGATTTTTTTAAAAAGAACCCTACAATTATTCGCATTTCAGAAAAAACAACCCTCAACAATTTTTTCCTGAAAAGAACCCGCTGCAACTTTGTTATTTATTAAAAACACCCCTCGACTTTTTTAGCAATTTGATCCGTTCATGTCCAAAATCACTTTGCTTCATTTGACTCAAAAAAGTTGGGTGGTGTGTTTTTTATTAAAAAAACGAAGTTAAGGGATTTTTTTAAAGAAAAAAATTTATTGATGGGTATTTTTTCAAAAATGCATATAGTTGTGGATTTTTTTGCTTGATTTTAATTATTACCACACAAGAAGAATATGGCTTAATCAAATAGTTACAATGATTTAATTACCTTAACTACCATGAAAACCAACATTTGGCTCAAGGAACTACCATAATTAATTAGATTTAGCTACACTCAATCACCATAAAAAATTAAATCTAGCTCAATTGAATTACAATAGTATTAAGATTAATTACCTTAATTACAAGAACTCTCCAATTCTCTTCCTCCTACCTTACCAATGTGTAGGGGTGTTTTTGACATCGTCACTACATTTATAGTTGGCAGTGACTTTGCTAATGGCTAGATAGCTGACAACATGGTGCTCATTGCTACCAGCATTGCTACCCCCACACAACAATTGACCCCAGTATACTCTTAGGATCCGTGTGACATTGCTTTTGGAGAGTGCTTTTGATTCTAAAAGCAATTCTAGACACAAATATGTGTTTGAGAAACCTAATTAAAATGTGTATAGCCGAAGTACTTCACCAAAATTGCTACTTTTAGCATTTTCCTCAAAGCACCTAAAGTGATGCTTTTAGCTTTTCAAAAAGTGCTTTTACTTATTAAGACAAATTGCAATTAATGCAAAATCAAACAATTCACATAATCGTAAATTGATTGGAATCCAATAAAAATAAATAAAGGAAAGGGAGTATTATACTTGCATGGGGAACATTTCCTCGTGTAGAGTAATTGCATTCACATGGTGGGACTCGATATGAAAGATCTGAACAGCTCAGTATATTTTGAATGTTATTAAACAAGTGTTTACCAAAAAAATCAAGTCATTTGAGGGCTTCTTATCCATGCTTGGTGCCAGTTTGTTATAGTATTGAAAACCCGTTTATTTTGCAACCATTTAATGCATGGATAAACAATCTCCAAACAACTTGGTTTTATATGGAATAAAAAACAAAGTGGACAACGCTGATTATCCATTTGAAGTTCCACCAAGTAATTACAAACACTGTATAGAAGGAAATCACCTCCTAGAAGTATGAGGTTCACGTTTCTCAAACAAATAATATCCAAACATCTTTCAGTAGAGTTTTCTTTTTTTTTTGAATGAGGTTGTAGTCACACACGCACCCCGCTTGCACACACTCTCACAATAATTTCATAATACAGGGATGATGCAAGCGGGGATTGAACCCCGACATCTTACTAGCTAAGAGGCATACCACTAAACCACAGTGCATCTTTCAGTTGAGGGAAACAACTTTATTCATTCAAAAGAAAACCAAAAAGTTCACATCTCTTGCAAATTAGCAGTCTTTAGAAAATAATAGAAACTAACACACCAAATACTGCGCTCTCATAACGCAAAACAATAGCTCCAAACAACTAAGATTTTGACAAACAAGTAGTGTGCAACAAGCAAAGGGACCCAATTAGTTACACTTAAAATGGATATAACCCAAATCAAATCCAAATTTTGACACCAACAAAATGAGTAAAAGCTCGAAGATCAATAATTTTTAGCCCAAGTTATAATATTGACAAAATTAACCACCAAAATTAAACCTTAAAACCTCATGATTCTTTCTTTAAAGAACAAATTACACAATAACAGGGGGAACAAACAAAGAAACTAAGAAGATAAAGTGGGTACCTATTCTCAATTGATGCAATCAACGAAACCCTCAAAGTTCAATTCTCTTTTTGGCTTTCAACGGCCAAGTGAGAAGAAGAACAGCGAAGGTTTTTTTTTTTTTTTGGTGGGTGAGGGGGGGAGATATTTATTGAAGAGAATGATGAAGAAAGTGGCCAAAATTTTACATATATCTAGATGGCTAAATGAAATGTTTTTAGTGGGCTAGGTTGGTTGGGTAAGGGTCCAGTCGAGTTTGACCTAACCCAATTAAATTTGACCTAGAGTTGACAACACCGAACTCGTAGAAAAAAAAGGGTCAAATAATGGGGCTGAAAGGAATTCTACAGCTTGACCAACCTATTCTAAATTAGGAGGGAATCCCAATTTTAAAGGGTCCTAGTTTGGCTTTAAATTTTGGTTGGCTTTGAGATATACATGAGTTAGTTTTAAGATAATTATGGAGATTAAAATCTAGGTATTCTTGACTTTCAATAATAGACTCTAACCTTTTGTATTTTTCATATTACAATTTTTATTGCAAATATGATATTTTTAACCTTATTAGTCGTCTTCCTCCTCCCGATCCTTGCTTCCTTCATCTCCCTCTCCGAATCTGCTGTTTTGAGTATTGATCTCGGCTCTGAATGCATAAAAGTCGCCGTCGTCAACCGCCACCCCAACCACCCGTCCATCGCCATCAACGAGATGTCCAAACGAAAATCCTTTGCCCTCATTGCCTTCTCCTCCGATAACCGCCTCCTTGCACAAGAAGATATGTTATGTGTTGGCAGACCTTTTCAAGTATTTGCTCTTCTTAAGGCTAGAGTTTCTTCTCTCGACTCAACCGGACCCAAACCTAACCAACCATAACCCACTAAAAACATTTCATTTAGCCCTCTAGATATAAGTAAATTTCCGTCAATTTCTTCATCACTGTCATTTTCAATAAGAAACCCACCTTTTTCCAAACAAACAAACCCTCATTGTTCTTCTTCTCACTTCGACACCAAGAACCCAAAAGAGAACTGAGATTTGAAGGCTTCGTTGATTGCATCAAATGAGCATAGGTACTCACTTTATCTTCTTAGTTTCTTAGTTTGTTCCCGTTATTATTGTGTAATTTGTTCTTAATAGAAAGATTTTTGAGGTTTTAAGGGTTAATTTTAGTTGTTTGTTTTTGTCAAAATTTTAACTTGGGCAAAAAAATTTGAACTTTGAGCTTTGACTCATTTTGTTGGTGTCAAAATTCGGGTTAAATTTAGGTATCCATTTTAAGTGTAACAAGTTGGGTCCCTTTGTTTGTTGAAATGTTAGTTGCTTCGAAAAGTTGACGGTTATAATTTTTTACAGCTTTTGGAACATGTTTCTGATACTTTATTGCTTATTCCGGGCCAAGCTTTAGGAATTTCCTGGAAGAAAAAATCTAGATAGGCATCTCAATGCATATGAAGCACTATTCCTTGGTGCTTCAGTGCATGCTGCTAATTTAAGCGATAGAATTAGGTTAAACCAAAAGCTAGGAATGATTGATCGGTCTTCTCATGGATTTATGCTTGAACTAAATGGTGACGATCTCGTGAAAGATGAGAGTATAGAAATGTTACTTGTACAACAAATGACGAAGATGCCAATCAAGGTTAATGTCCATCTACAACTTCTGATTTGTGCTCCACCATATTTTCCCTTCTTCTAATATTTTTTTCAGTGTTCTAAATGACGGCCGCCTCGGACGCCTGGACGGCCCCTAGGCACTCAAGTGGAGGAGAACGAACCGCCTTTACCATAGGCGGTGGTCTAGGCAGTCGAAGGTGATTAGGCGATCATCTTGTTGAGTACGCGTCCGTGGCACTGATCAGGCGGACGCCTGATGTCCAACGTCTAGACATTTTCTATTTTTTTAAAATTTTAAATACTGTAAAATAACACAAAAAAAAGAACTACTATTAATCTATTATATACAATGTATGGATCTTTAATAGTAGTGGAATTGTTTTTACTTTTTTTTAGTATTATTGGTGATGGAATGCACATATTACACCTATTGCACATTAAAATAGCACATATTATACATATTACATATATTGGCATATTGCACATATTACAATTGTACAATTGTTTTTTTAAATTGCACATATTGCACATATTTACAGATTAATTGCACGATAAAGTTTTTTTTATGCATACACCCTTTAATTATACATATTACATAAGAACATGATGAATATTTACAATTGCATTGCATAATTGTACTTACGATTGAAGAATATGGGCTGAAATTAACTAAATCGGCAAAAAAAAATCAACTGCCTAGGCACCCTAGGCGCTAGGCACCCCTTGACCGAACCGTCATTGCCTAACGCCATTTACAACCTTCATTTTTTCCTGATTCTGCTTTTTTTCAGTTGTTTAGGTCTATCAAGCATAACAAAAATTTTGACATCTCACTCAGTTATGACTCAGTTACGAGAGCGCAAACGAATTGCCGCCAGGGTTTCCTTCTAATAAGTTTGAGCAATTTGTCGTATCAGGTTTGACAGAAGCCAGTGAAAAGTAAGTTATTTTGGTAATTGAGTTGTTTGTGTTTTTGAAATTTGAGGAACTACATCTATAGTTCTTTTTAATTTGTTATAAACTACTCATTCATTTACTTGTTTCTTTTTAGGTATGCAACTCCCAATCTCTCTGCTCCCATCTAAGCAAATTAGTAATCTGCACATGCGATGCACGTCCTAATAAATTATTTTTTTCTTTTTAAAGTAAATACTAACACATAATCTGGCCTTGAATCTGAGACCTCCCTTTACTCATCGCATACTCTTTACAAATTACCCCTAATGACATCAACTTTTATTTTATATGAGTGACACATTAACACTTGTAAATAATTATGTAGTAATAAATTTGAACTTTGAGGGTATTATGGTAACTAACAACAGTTGAGTAAATGAATGGTTAATATTACTCCCACTTCAAAATAAATGGTTGAAATTAGATGATTGGTTGGTTGTTTACAAATTACCGGTTGTCTACAAATGACAACCTCAACTCTCCCATTATAATATTGGATATTAACAGTTTTCTCTAAGTAGAAGTGGAATCATTTCTTTTGAATCTTTTTCGTTTTGTTTATAAAATGTTGGGATCTTTTGTTATAAAAAGACAGTCATCTTGTTATCGGGAGATTAGGGTTTATGGATTTCTAACAGTCAGAGAACGGTATGGTTTGAGACCGATCAAGCATGGTACATAAAGAACCCGTAAAAGATCATCTTCTACCCCCCAACATACATACACATTAACCCATAAATCCTCATGGCAATGAACCAAAACTACATCTTTTTCATCAAAACATGAACAAACAATGCTTCAAATTCAATTAATAAGAGAGATTAATCACAAGTTAGTTATACCAAATGGGGAAGTGGAGGAGGACGAGGGGTGCGCTGGTGGCGTCGGGCTGGGCTGGCGTCGGCGCAGGGAAGATGAAGGGGCAGCTACGGGTGCTCTCTCTTACTTTTCTGAAAATTTGTCACTTGTTCCAGATATGTTGATTTAATTATTAGTGGCTCCATCAAAAGAGAACCAACAGCCCAAATCTCTTCAAAATTATTGAAATTCACAATCAAATCCCCTGGTTGACTGAAAATTTATTGGCAGATCTTTTTTTGCCTACACTGGCCACTTTTTGAAAATATTTGTGTTTTTAGGCCAGTTTCCTAACTATTACCACTTTTGGACTACTTTGTGCCACGTCAGCAGCGACTGCTATTACTAATAATAACCTCTTCATTTTCGAGGCCGCTAATGAGAATAAAGACCTATGTTTTTATTTTTTTTGATTTTTTTTTGCCGTCGCTATTTTCACTAGCGACCTTAGTATGCATGAGGTCGCTAATGAGATTTGCGACCTTTGATGAGCTGTATTATAACACTTAACAAAATCTTGAGAGCTTTTGCTCTCTAAAAAATGACAATCAATTTATTTTTAAAACTAAGGTCGTTATTCAGAATAGAGGCATTTATTGTACTAAGGTCGCTATTCCGAATAGAGACCTTAGTTGTATGACTATTTTGCAAATTTTACAAAAAACAAGGAATCTCAATACATTCATTCGAGGTCGCTAATCCCATCAACGACCTCATATATACTAAGGTCGCTAGTGGAAATAGCAACAGCAAACAAAAAATTCAAAAACATTTAAAACATAGACCGCTATTTTCATTAGCGACTTTCAAAATAAATAGGTCGCTAATGTGAATAGCTGCCGCTGCTGACGTAGCATAAGTTAGCCCACAAACGCTAATAATTTCGAAACTGATCTATAATTATAAATATTTTCAAAAAGTGGCCTATGCGGCAAAATTCGATCCTTCAATGGGTGGGAGTTTTTTTTTTGTTTTTGTTTTTTTTTTGTTTTTTTTTTTTTTTGGCATAAAACATTGCTGGGAACTCCCAATTGAGTTAAAACTTTTGCCAAATAATTTGTAGTGACTTTTGGGGCAATCTTAAAGCATAAAAGTGTACTCTTGGCTTCCTTCGTCGATGACAAAATCTTCCAAGAGCTTTGAATAAGCTTTCACTTCTATCTGATAAAATTCGAACTGGTTGATATTCCGCAACTTCATCGCATGAAAACGTAAATCACCATTGTTCTGAATAGATCCACATGCCAAACTCACTACCACACCTTATAAGATTTGGTACTCTTGCAGCTAATTTCGATGTGGGAGCAACAGATAATTGTGAATTCTTTCGGAAACAATAAAAACAAACCTATCGATTTATGGCCGACGTTTGACTGTCTCTTGCCGCTGCCACCTGTAAATAGTTCGATATGAACCCTCCGACGCTGAAGTCAGTAATCAGGAAGATTATGAAAGAGCGCTTAGTAGAAAAAAGATTGATTACCTTTTTTATGGTGGGGGAGGGTATTTATAGTCGCCTTTAGGGACAGTTTAGAGAAAATCATTTATCTTTATGTCCGGTGTTTATGGATAAGAAAGAGAGTTTAACTACTTTCATGATAAGAAAGACGGTTTAAAGTGCCTCTTATAGATAACCACGAATTTGAATTACTCTCTAAATATCCTGGGCTGGTTTGTAATGGGCCGCCACCCATACCCAATAGGACAGATCCGTTTTTGGGTATATTGGACTTGAAAAAGGATTCAGTTCCCATTTCAGACTCTTTTGTGGTGGAATTTACCGTTTTACCACCGAGTGCTTCAAGATTTGTATCCGATTTGAACGGTACCAATTTAATCCTATTTTTAGCCATATCACGAGCCCCCTATTACCGAATACTGAGACCAACAGGCTTTGAGGAGTAATTTTCTTGTTTTAGCGGCGTACAGGATTGTATCGAAGTTCTCTGGTATGTTAGAATTTCTCACTGGGTTTAATGATGCCTCTTCTAAGCTTGTATAAAACTCAGATTTGGTTGTAGAACTTTCTGAATTTTTCGATGACTTTTTTGCAAATTTTCATTTATTTTCCGAATTGTTTATTCAATGTACGAAGTAACAATTAATCTTCGAAAAAATATTAATTAATTGTTCTAGTTAACAATTATTTTTCAAAAATTTTTTTAAAAAATTTATGAATTTATAATTAGAACATTTTAATTAATTTTTCAAATTTTTAAATAATTAATTTGATTTAATAAATGGAAAAATGGATTTAATCATATGAATTTCGACGTGGCAAGTTCTGGACCGTTGACTATATCAACACACGCTTTTTGAAGCGATCTGACAGCTGGGGTTGTTTAACCAGTCAGCAGCTTAATGCTTACGTGGAGGTCGGTGACAAGAGCGCTCGGCACCATTGCCGACCCCCATCGACACCTCGGCGAGCTGACACTTAGAAATTTTGACCGTTGACCGTGGCGACCCCCATCGACACCTCGGCGTGCTGACGCATGGCGAGTTTGACCGTCAAAGTTTGACTTAGTCAATTGCTTGTCGCTCAGATGGAGGTCGGTGACAAGAGTGCTCGGTGCCCTTGCTGAACTCCGTCGACGCCTCGGCGAGCTGACATGTGGAGATTTTGACCGTTGACCATTGACCAATCAATGCCATTTCTCCATTCGCGACGAGCCGGCAACGGTGTCAAGAGCACTCGGCGAAAGCTACCGAGGTCCAGGGAGACTTCGAGAAAGCGACACGTGGAGATCTTGACCGTTGACCGTTGACCAGTCAACGCAATTTCTCCATTCACGGCGTCGGTGCCAAGAGTGCTCAGCGAGAGCTACCGAGGTCCAGGGACTCTTCGAGAGAGCGACACATGGAGATCTTGACTGTTGACCATTGACTAGTCAACACCATTTCTCCATTCACGGTGTCGGTGCCAAGAGCACTCGGCGAGAGCTGCCGAGGTCCAGGGAGACTTCGAGAGAGCGACACGTGGAGATCTTGATCGTTGTCCGTTGACCAGTCAATGCCAATTCTTCATTCACGGCGTCGGTGCCGAGAGCGCTCAGCGAGAGCTGCCAAGGTCCAGGGAGATTTTGAGTGAGTGACACATGGAGATCTTGACCGTTGACCGTTGACCAGTCAATGCCATTTCTCCATTCACGGCATCGGTGCCAAGAGCGCTCGACGAGAGCTACCGAGGTCCAGGGAGACTTCGAGAGAGCGACACAGGGAGATCTTGACCGTTGACCGTTGACCAGTCAACGACCTTTGGGTTTTCCACCTTTTTGTCGTCTTGTGCTAAATGGGCGAGGCTTTTGTGTTTTGGGGACCTTTTAACCTTGGGGGGTGTTCCAACTACCTCCCCTCTCTATAAAACTCCCATCTTCCATCTCATTCGCTCATACTCTAAGTTTTTACTCAAGCGACTTTCACCTTCTTGCGAGAGCTTCCGGTGAAGATTTTCTACCTCGGTGATTTTTCTCTCCGTTGAAGTCAAATCAAGGTAACTCATAGATAATTTCATTTTCTTTAGAGAATGTCTAGGGTCACTTTGGGCCAAGAGTCCTCCCCCATCGTCGACGATGAGCCGACCTCCAGTCAAGCTCTTACAGCCAATAAGGGTAAGGCAGTAGTAGTGGCTTCCTCGGTGGTGGTGGATACCATTATCGAGAGAGAACGAAGAATAGGGGAGTGCGGCAGACTGCCTGGACCCCTGACAGGGATTCACCGCGTTCGGGAACTACCAGATGACCTGGCCGAGCGCATCGTATACGGCCAAACACGGGACTTCGAGGAGAACACAGGTCGAGAGACCTCGAAGGTCGACGACACCATTTCCATTTTGAACGAAGAAGATTTAAAGTCAATTTGGGAGTGTTTTATGATCCCGAAAGAGTTTGATCTAATGCTGCCTGGGCCCGGGGTGAGGGCCAACTCGCCGATGCCGGTGGACATGTGCTTTTGGCCTGTTGACGCCTTCTTAGCAGGCGCTTGGCTTCCGCTCCATCCCTTTGTCGCCCAAGTATTGCGGTGGTACCGAATCAGCCCCGTCCAATATATGCTTGAACATGTGGCGACATGTCAATGAGTACGTCCTCCATTGTCAAGCGACGAACATCGAGTCCTGACTAAGTGTGTTGCGAACTTTGTATCGGATCCATCAGCAACATAAGACGGAGTTCAGGTTTTATCTGTCACCGAGGCACGGGGTAAAGCTCATCAAAACTCCGACTCGATAAAAAATTAGAGGGATAAGTTCTTTCTCATCCGAAGCCGAAAGCTGTGGAACATTCCAACCGCTTGGGTCGAGGAGGTTTCGAAGTGGGTGAAGGAAGGTCCCATTTTGAGCCTTGAGGAGACCAAGATGGTCCAAATGCTCCTTGATCGGCCGAAGTTTGACTGGAATGACCTGACAGAGGAGGCGCTTTACAGGGGGGTCTTAGCCTGATCAACCCTAGTATGCTTTTTGTTCTTTTTAGCTTAGTTTCTTATGCTCACGACTTAGCCAAATTTTACTTGTTCTTATCTTCGACGTATTCTCTTTTCTACAGAAACAATGGACTACGAGGCGCTACTCGCGAAGCGCGGAGCTTTGGGCGCTAAGGCCCCTGATGGCAGGAAGAGTAAGAGGACTGTCACGAAGATCTCTTCTCCGAAGCCGAAGGCGGTCGCTGCCGCAGAGGTCTCTCAGCCGATGCCTTCCGATGCGCCGTCTGCTTCCATCGCTGTGGGGAATTTCCCACTATCGGAAGCTTTGACACTAGAGGTCCCCCCTCTCACTGCCGAAGCCGAGGTGTTCCTGACCGAGGAGCACAAGAAGATCTTTGTTCCTGATTGGCAAGTCAGGAAGTTCGACGGATTCCTTGGAGACTCGGTCGCTTGTACGCAAGCGGTTCGCCATCTTGCCACGCCGAAGGACAAGGCTGCTATGGAGGCGGGGACGTTGGTGACGACGCGCTCAAAATCGCTCGAGCCACCATGTCAGTAAGTTCTCTTCTGTTTTTGGGTTAAAAAAAATTGTTTGGCTAAGTGTTGGTGTTTTTTCTAGCTCGAATGCCTGGGTTTCTTCTTCTCCCATAGATCACTTACCACTTCGGCCATTTGATGTAGCAGATGGCCAAACAAGAGAAGGAGCTGAAGTTCATGAGCCAGAAGGCTCGGGCTGATAAGGCTACGATCGTGAAGGACCTCGAGCAATCGAGGATAAAAGTCGAGATGAAGTCCTCAAGGGTTGAACACCTCAAGGCTATTGTTGCCAAACTGGAGGCAGACAATGCCAGGCTGGCGAAGGAGAAGGAGCTCACCGCGAAGGAGAGGGAGGAGGCGATCGCTACTACGAGGATAATCGCGGTGAAGGAGGCTGGAGCCCAATCGATGGAGAAGGCCCAGGGGTTCTTGCTCGTGAATATGGATAAGGCCTACGCCCACGCCCTAACCAAAGTCAAGGCAAAGTTTCCTGACTTCGATTGTACTGGGTTCCAACTGTTCCCAGATCCAATTCCGGGTGTAGCGCCCCGAATTTCCAATATAATATCTCAGAAATACATGGCACAATTCCCAGCATCAACCTCAATGTAATAGTAAATATAGCCAAAACACAAATAATTTTTTTTTTCAACTTTTATTACATTAATTCTTTACAAAGCACAGCAGAAAACAAATACCTTGAATTACAAATTCTTTCTTTACAACACATTTTTTTATAATTTACATAAGCCATAATCATCATTCTACCACATGCATCCAAATCCCAAGCTATATGCACCTACCTGTAAAACATAAGGCTAGAGATAATCCTAACCCCCAAAACTACAGGGGTCAGCGATAACGGTGTGAGTGACATCAAAAGAAAACAACATAAATAAAACATAAGGCGTAGAGTCATAAACAACATGTATCAACAGTAAGAATAAATGAATAGAATATGAAATAACAATGAATAAAATATGAAAACATCGAGTGAAATTAGACTAAGTGTCAAGTGTAGGAAAAACATAGAACAACATGCATAAAACCAAGTCAAGAAAACATCAATGTTATATGTTGACTCTCTAATGCATACTTGTCGGTGTCTATGCATCCCACAATACATAGGTCCGGTGCAGGCCCTCATCATTCTCCACTTTACAGGTTTAAATCCATCGTTATGCAACTAATCCTACAACGGTGATGGGAACAAGATCCAGAATACTCCGCAAATAGGTATCACAACCCTCAACGTGCAACACATCATGTAAGAATAGCTCACCAAAACTGGAGAATCACCTCCCTGTCGTGTACCCCACAAATAGGCTTGCGAGGCCTTCGATGTGCAGATACACCAGGCACATCCCGTGAATAGGCCCGCCGACCCTCAACACGTGAAAACACCCTGCATGCTTCGTGAATAGGCTTGCAGGCCCTCGACACGCGAACATACAAATGTCCTTTCGAGACAGAACAACACACAAGTCCTGGAACGTATCCGTTGGACCAAAACCAAAAACATATACTTACGTTTTCCAAGCTCCATCACATCTCCACTAGTGCCTGTCCTTAAGTTGATTATTTTTAGAAACACAAAATCTCCCCTCTCTAGAGTTAGTGTATCCTGCCAGACTTAATTCCACAAAACAACCCCAATGACCCCAACTGGTCAAAATCCACAAAATCTCATCTGCCGGTTCACAGGACTCCCACTCAACTCCTAGAGATTCACAAAATGAAAAACTTCCCATAAAACTCTTAATATCATCATTAAAATGTTAATCTCAATAAAACTTCTTAAACCAACAAAAATTCAAATTCATTTAATGTACTCATAAAATTCTAGAATTCAAATAAAATACTAAATCTATTAAATGATAGAAAACCATATTTTGAAGTTGTAAAATATAGCAAAAACATCAATTTTTTTTTAAAACGCATATAACTCACTTAATAAGGTCAAGAATACCATTAAAATTCTATTATAAAAAAAATACAACTCTCTATAAATACTGTAATCAAAATACAACTCTCTGTAAATACTATAATCTGTAGCAAAACGTCATTTAAAAACAGTAGATTAATAACCTACAATATCGAAGAACCAATCGTTTAATGAAAACATCAGAAAACTCAATAAATTCATCAGCCAGAGCAATGACAGTCGACTGTCGCAAATGGCCAGTCGACCGTCCTGCGAAAATCCGAAAACTCAATAAAACTCATCGGCCAGGACAGTGACAGTCGACTATTGAACATGGTCAGTCGACTGTCCTGCGAAAATCCAAAACTCAAGAAAACCGACAGTCGACTGTCGACTCAGTTCAAAGACGAAGCAGTCGACTATCATTGCAAACAAAATCCAAAATCAGTAACTGACTATTCGACTGTCGACTCTAGTTAGGTCGACTGTCAACTATAGCAGGTTGCAGTTTGAAAATCTGTGCATGTTTTAAACTGATACGACAATAAAACTTTGTAAAATCAAAATTAAACTTCCTGAAATGATCAAATATAACTTGTATAACATATAGGAGTTTATAAAACAAATCAAAACATATCAAGATCTCAAAAGAGTAAATCTTTCACAAAATCCTTCAAAATTAGCAATATATATATGTGTGTGTGTGTGTGTGTGTGTGTGTGTGTGTGTGTGTGTGTATTCAAATACGTATTTAAACATCAGTTTTGGTATTAGAATTCACCAAATAAGAGCAGTATATAGTTCAAAACCAATTCAGTATCAAGACAACTCAGATCCAATCGAAGGTTTCATGAAAACATCAAAAAAAAATCAATTTAAGCAATTCATCAACAGTGAGACATATTCATGTGTGCATATGAGCATATATATCCGTCTATATATGTGTTTAAGCATCAAGAATTAGTATATAGGAGTGGTGTAAGGTTTAATTTAATCTCAGTACCAAAAACAACTCAAGAATCAATCGAAAACTTCAAAAATCCACAAAATCCACTTTTTGGCCTACACACAAATAGACCCGAACTCAATCCATCTCTTTCACTCAACTTGATTCTTTTAACTCAATAACCCATCTTGCAAATTTTATTAAACTTATGCACGAACACTCACAATAGTTTACTCATGAATATATGCAATCATAACAACCATTCAACAAGTTTTACGCATCAAAATCATCAAAACAGAGGGTATGTATCTATATCATCAGTAAAGAACTCATCTTCGATCAAATTGTGCATTATACAGCATACCATTCAGTATACTCAACCAAATCAGTAATAATCTAAAAGAAAGAAACCTACTCATGATTTCTATTAGGTTCTTAACAATTCTCAAGCCATTAAATTAGGGTTTTAAATCATCAATAGTCTAATTTCATGAAAAGATTTACTTTTTAATTCATCTACTTATCAAAATTCATTATATCTACATACCATCATCTAACATGCTTTCTAATAGATAGATCATCACATACAACATGCTTAGAACAGTAAGAAAACAAACGTATGCCACTCACCTTATTGAAGAATCAGCAGAAGATAATAAAGAAATAAGAAAAATCCCTTATTTCGCAAGAAAACCAAGATCCTCGCTTTAAAACCCCAAGAAAATAATAATAAGAAATTTCTTTGTATTGTGCAGCAAAGAGATGGCTGCACCCCACCGTTTATAGGCCGAAAAAATAGGGTTTTAGAGTTTGTGAATAGATTTGCAAAATACCTCTTTTAAATATATCTTTACCTATATAAATTCTTATACTTGGAAGTTAAATAAAACCATCTTAATTGAGAGTTAAAAACAATAATAACCTCTTTATTATCAGCCGGCATTGTTTTGAAAACCCAAAAAAAATGAAATTGCACTTTTGCCCCCCTAAGTGGTAATTTTGCAAAAAGACCATTTTTTTTATCAAAACATGCAAAATAAACCAAATTTATTAAAACAAAAAGTAAACTCCTTACCTCTGAGTTGATTAGGAATCATGCCCAGCCCAAAAATCTAAAAATTTGGAATTTTCACTCCAAATGGTAATTTTGCACAAAAGTTCCTTTTTTGTAATATTTGCAAATATGTCCAATAATTATCAAAAAAAATCCAGAAATTTTAAAAATAATATTAATAATAAATAATGAGTTTCTTTAAAATAATTTTTAACTTTGAACTTTCCAAGAAAATATTTGCACGTGTTTTGCACGTGTAAAAAGATAAATTTCAGAAAAATATTTATTAAATCACCAAAAATCATTTTAATTCATTTATTAATCTTAAAAGTATTATTTAAAAATCTGGGGTATTACACCGGGGTTCAACAACCTCGATGAGGAGGGCAGAGAAGGGGACATCGAAGAGGGTGAAGAGGAGGACAGAGAGGAAGAGGCTGCGGGTGGCGAGGTAGAGGCACACGCACCCCCAGGGCCTTTGCCCTTGGTGATCGCCATTGAGGCACAAGTGGTCGACAGAAGGGTCGAGGTCGAGCACTCTGCGGCTGTGGATCCTTCAAAAGAGGTCGGCCTTTGACTCCATTGTAAATTTTATCCCTTTTTTAGTCTAAGTCTTTTGTAATGATGCCTAATAGCGGACTCACCACCGCTTTTTGTATCTTTTCTTTAGTAATGAAAAAACACTTTTTGGGCACAGTTATCATGTATGGCAGCGAGACTTAGTGTAACCCCTGTTACTCATTTTTTGTATTTTTATTTGTATTTAATTAAATTTCTGGTTATTTTGTTTTATTTCTGATTGTATTTCTTTTCGTTCCTTTTGATGGTGTATTGTTGTTCTCCTTGTGATTCATTTCTATTTGATTCAGCCTTTATATTCTCATTCGTTTGATCTCCAAATTTATTCTTTATCTTATTTATTGTTTAAACCTATTTCATAGCCTATTTGTCTCTTATTGGACTCTTTTCTTTCTATTGGATACTACCTAGTTAACCCAAACTCATATTGACTCTATATAACCCCCTAATTGTACTCTAACCCTAATTACCAAAACCCTAATTATTCTCTCTCTCTCTCCTCTAGCCGTCATCTACCCTACCCCTACCCCTGACTTCCGATCTCTCTCTTCCCATTCCTTGCTGTCGGTGTCTACCCCCGACGCCGACGATCCCCCTGCACCCATTTCCCCGCCAACAGCCCCGCCCTTGTGTCGTCCACCCTTGCTGTTGTCGATGTTTGTCTGTGCGCGTGTGAGCACGTACACAGCACGTGTTTTTCGGTTGGTGTTGGATCTCGCTCCTTGTTTGTGCGTTCTCTTGTTCGTATGTGTTCGTTGTTCGGGATCCATTCTCATTATTCTGTTCTTCACCGTCATCGTCGTTTTTAGGCAAGTAGCTTGTACGTATTTTTTTGTCATACAAGTTAAATACCGTAAGTTGTCTCGCATGAAATTGTTAGTACTCTCATGATGACCATATTTTTTTAGTTGATTTGTTCCTTCATCTCTTGATCATGAGTAGTTCACAGTAGTTGACACCCGTTGCATGAAAACAATTAGATTAGATGGACATCTTGGTTGTATGCTTGTTGTGACACATCGTATGTTGTAGATGATTGCTTCATGGATGTTTGTATGATGTACTATCTTATTATAGAATGTTTATTCACATGCCATGCTGATTTGAGTTACCTATATACCATGCTTTGTATGCCATATTAGTTTGGATCGTTTGCAATTAAACTATTCGATGAAATATATAAAAGAAGTTTTGTTTCACTGTTGCCCTATTTTTGTACAGTAATTTAGACCCTGTTAACATCAGTAAAATAAATAAAGTTGTGAATATGATTTGTAGGTTTTGTTTTCTAGTTTTCAGAACTTTCAATGGATCTGAATTCCGATTTTCGATGCACAAGTTATTATTATTTTACTGCAGTCATATAGTATATTCCAGATTCTAAACTATATGTATTCTGTATGATATATTATTTAAAAACTGATATTAAAAGTAGAATTTGAACTGTATATTTTGTTGAGTATGTTTAGACATGACTGAGATCAATCCCTAATTTTTGTGGAATTAATTAATGACTTTTGTATCTCATTTCATGCTTAAGAAACCAATCGATATATTTCCAAAGTGAATGCTGTTCAGTAACGAACTATGCTTTCAACCTGATTCTATTCGTTTTTGATGAAAACTTTGTGAATATTATAGAACCCCATATTTTCAAATATTATTTTAAAGATTTAAAAATGAATTAAAATGATTTTTGGAGATTTAATAAATACTTTCTAAAAATTTATCTTTTACACGTGCAAATAGTTTCTTGAGAAGTTCAAAGTCAAATTTTCTTTATGGAAAATCATTATTTAATATTTGGAATTTATTTATTATTTTTCCAGATTTTTCTGAAATTAATTGGATCTATTTGCAATTTTTGAGAAAAGAATGACTTTTTTGCAAATTTGCCATTTTTAGGGGTTAAAATGCAAAATGTATTTTCTGGACGTTTTGAACAGTACCGGTTGAGATTAATGAGTATATTTTACTTTTAAATCCTAATTTAAATGATTTTTATTGAGTTTCCAAGAATAGAGCTATATATATGTAAAGTTATATTTTGGAAGGACTATTTTGCAAATGCGTTTCAAAAACCCTAAATCATTATTTCTGGCCTATATAAGTGGGTGTGCAGCCGTCATTCGCGGCACAACATTATATTTTGTGATTTTTGAGGATCAAGAGGAGGATTTTGGATCTCGCAAAAAGGGAGACTTTCTTGTCGGATCTCTTCATTTCTAAGGTGAGTGATATGAACTTTGTTTTGTGATTTGATTTATGTGAACGATTGTTTTGTTGTTTGTTTGACATGTATGTTTACTTGGTGTATTTCGTATGAGAATGATGCAGTGGTTATTGTTGTATTATGTATGTGAAATCTATGAACGTTTAGTAGATCTTGATTGAAGAATTCTTTATTGCTTGAAAACATGTTCAAGATTTGAGTATGGTTATGATAATAAGGGATTGGATGGATGAACATCTGGATCTTGTGATTACAAATCAGATTTTGGTTTTGAGTTGTGGAAGAAAATTCAGTATTGAGAAATCCTAATGGAAGAATTAGGAGTTAAGAACATGAGAATTAAGTTTTGAGATATTGGTTGATTTGAGGAATTGTATCTATAATGAGGATTATTTGAGATTGTCGTTTTTACCTGAATACAAATTATTTTAGTAAACAATGATCGCTTTTGGAAAACCCTAATTTTGATTATCATGTACAACCAAAACCTTGCAGTCTGTAGGCCGACAGTCAACTGGCAGACCTTTCAGTTGACCGGTATGACCCGGCTGCTAGATCTTTAGTTTCCTTGAAAATCCGCTCTGGACAGTCGACTTAGACCCTTTTCAGTCGAATGTCACACTTAGAATTTATTTTTCAAAGTTATCGTAGATTTTTCTCTGGTAAGTCGACTTATGACTTTTTAAGTCGACTTATAATCTCTTTTAAGTCGACTTATAACACTTAGAATATTTCTTAAAGATTTCTGGAAGTTCTCTCTGATAAGTCGACTTATGTTTTTGTAAGTCAACTTATGATCTGGTAAGTCGACTTATGTTTTTATAAGTCAACTTATGATCTGGTAAGTCGACTTATGTTTTTATAAGTCAACTTATAATCTGGTAAGTCGACTTATGATTTTTATAAGTCAACTTATAATACTTAACTTATTTTCTTAAAATTACTGGATTTCCCTCTGGACAGTCGACTGGTGAGTTTTGCAGTCGACTGTAGACACTTAGATCTTACTTCTTAAAGATGTTAGTTTTCACTCTGGACAGTCGACTGGTGACCTTTTTCAGTCGACTGGTCCTGATACATTTTTCTAAGGTGTTCTGATGTTCCTTAAACGACTACTTCTTTAAATGTTTTGGATCTATAACCTACCCTTATAAATATTATTCTTCTATAGAACATATGTTTTCAATATATAATATGGTTGGATTTGGATTATGAAATTTGTTAAAGACTTGAGTTTTGTTGAGTGGAGAGATTTCTCCTTTGATCGTTTGACGATGGAATAATGAGTTATGGTCATATTGAGGTCTCTAGGAGTTGAGTGGGAGTTCTGCGAACCAGCAGGATACACTAACTCCAGAGATAAGGATTTTTGGTGTATTTGATAATAATCGACGTAAGTATAGACTCATGAGTGTTAGTCCAACTAGAGGGTATTTAGGTGTTTGCGTGTCGAGGGCCTACGGGCCTATTCACGGAGCATGCAGGGTGCATTTGCGTGTCGAGAGTCGGCAGACCTATTCACGGAATGTATCTGGTGTATGTGCACGTCGAGGGTCTTGAAGGCCTATTCGTGGGGTACATAATATTTAGGTGTTCGCGTGTCGATGGTCTACGGGCCTATTCAAGAGCATGCAGGGTGCATTTGCGTGTTGAGGGTCGGCAGACCTATTCACGGAATGTATCGGGTGTATCTGCACGTCGAGGGTCTTGAAGGCCTATTCGTAGGGTACGTAATATTTAGGTGTTCGCGTGTCGAGGGCCTACGGGCCTATTCACGGAGCATGCAGGGTGCATTTGCATGTCGAGGGTCGGCAGACCTATTCACGGAATATATCGGGTGTATGTGCACGTCGAGGGTCTTGAAGGCCTATTCGTGGGGTACATAATATTTAGGTGTTCGCGTGTCGAGGGCCTACGGGCCTATTCACGGAGCATGCAGGGTGCATTTGCATGTCGAGGGTCGGTAGACCTATTCACAGAATGTATCGGGTGTATCTGCACGTCGAGGGTCTTGAAGGCCTATTCGTAGGGTACATAATATTTAGGTGTTCGCGTGTCGAGGGTCTACGTGCCTATTCACGGAGCATGCAGGGTGCATTTGCGTGTCGAAGATCGGCAGATCTATTCACGGAATGTATCGGGTGTATCTGCACGTCGATGGTCTTGAAGACCTATTCGTGGGGTACATAATATTTAGGTGTTCGCGTGTCGAGGGACTACGGGCCTATTCACGGAGCATGCAGGGTGCATTTGCGTGTCGAGGGTCGGCAGACCTATTCACGGAATGTATCGGGTGTATCTGCACATCGAGGGTCTTGAAGGCCTATTCGTGGGATACACAGCAGGGAGATGATTCTCCGGTTATTGTTATTGAGCTATTTTGTTTGATGCTTGCGCGTCGAGGGCGGTGACGCCTATTCGTGGAGTATTCTGAATCTTGTTTCCCATCACCTTAGTGGGATTAGTTGCATATGGAATTGTGTTTTCTTAACTTGGTTTTATGCATGTGTTTTCCAGTTTTCCTACACTTGACACTTAGACTAGATTCACTTGTTGTTTTCATTCCATGGTGTTTTTATGCTTTACATCTTTGTTATTTCTCATTCATTTATCCTTGTTGTTAATACATGTTGTTGATGACTTTATGTTTTATGATTAAATTATGTTGTTTTGTTTTTATATCACTCACACCATTTATGGCTGACCCCTTTAGTTTGGGGGTTAGGGATCATCTCTAGCCTCATGTGTTACAGATTGTTGCTTAGAGTTTGGAGGCTTGGATGCTTGAGATAGATTTGAGTTAAACTGATGTAATAGAGCTTTGTGTAAAAAGTGTAAAGAGGTGTTGTAGAAAGAAGAGTTGTAATTCAAGGTGTTTGTATTTCCGCTGTGTTTGAAAAAGATTGTTGTAATAAAAGTTTGGAATAAAATTATTTGTGTTTTTGGGCTATGTGTACTATTACATTGAAGTTGATGCTGGGATTGTGCCACGTATTTTCTAAGTTATTATATTAGAAATTCGGGGCGCTACAAATATGAACTGTAGCCTGATTTGTCTATTTTACTACTCTTTTGAAGGATCTAGATTACAAATTGTATTTTATGAGTTATCTCTATTTTGGTACTGCTGTGTCTGAACATTCAGAATTGAGATTTTGTTGCTTACTCTGTTTCCCAATTTTATTGACTATACTTTCTGTAATACACATTCATGATGTTTTATATTTTAAGACTAGATATGTTAGGGAATCTTCCAGATTTTTCTCAGATTTAATTATGATGTTTTCAAATCCTTTTCATGCTCATAAACAAGATTTTGTATTTTCTTGCTGAACATAAGTTTTGTATTAAACGCTGTTTTCAACTTTGTTTCTGTGGCTGATGTGTGACTTGTATATATGCATTGGATTCAGCAGAGAGTCTAGTTTATGGATTTTCTAACGGATCTAGATTAACAGTTCTGTAGCAACAGGAATCTCAGATTTGGTACAGTAGTGTCGTGCTGTCCAGAATTGAAAGTTGCGTTGTTCTGACTATATAAGTTATTTTTTTGTTGCCGTTTGTGTTTCACATTCATCTTAGACTTAATAATAATGAAAAATAATCAAGCCGGGGTTTAAGAGAAAGAGCTAGTAGTGGACAATATAGAAATGCATATTCAGAAGGGAACTCGTTTCCCCTACTGTTTCCTGTGGTACCCACTGTTTTTCTATGGATGCATAAGAGCATGATCCATGACACTATTTTTTATTACTGTTATTGTTACTATTTGTCTGAATATACTGTCCTATAGGTTTCACTACGAAATCTTAAAACGAAACTGTTTGATGTAGCAACCATGTGGTATAATTTGGGACACATGAAGTGCTACCTAAATAGTAATGAACATCAGACATAAGAATAACTGTTTTACTATTGCATCTTGTTACTGTTACTGTTGATTTCACTATTACTGTTGACTTCACTGTTACTGTTACTGCTACACTCTTTACTGTTATCCTGCTATCTCTGCTATCCGTAGACTGTCATCCTTTGTTGCTTATCTCCATGTTAGTACTTCTGTTTTGTTTTAGTTTTCCATTTCCTTTTTCTTGCTTGTACTGCTTGCAGCCCGGAACTTACATCTAACGGGCTTTATGTTTTCCTTTCTTCGTATTTTTCTTGTGATTGCTATATGAGCAGGTTTTGCTGATCAATTGCCTACTGGAGTTGGTGAGCAAAAGTTTTGAGTTGCGCATTGGGAAAATTTGCTAAATGTTTTGTTTTGAACTATTTTATTCATGAACTGTATTGAGACTTGTATTTGAGCTATATTCCTAGGATATTATTTTGTTTCAGATCCCGTATTTGTTTGGGATATTCATTATTGCTACGAATAAATACTGTTGAATTATAATTGTTTATGCATGCCCAGTTGAGTATATTGTTATATTTACTATTGTGATGAGTCAAGTAGATCCATACAACTTATAGATGGTGAAAACTATCCCCTGGGCTTAGTCACGATCCATATTCTGTATTCATTTTGGGAAGCAGGGCGTGACACTTAGGGTTATCTTACAACTTCTGATACTTGAACTTAGAACTATCTTGTAGCTCGACTTAGACTTAGAACTATCTTGTAGCTCTACTTGAACTTAGAACAATCTTGTAGCTCTACTTGGACATAGAACTATCTTGCAGCTCCACTTGGACTTAGAGTGATTTACGCTTCTCTCTTTGGTTTGACAGATCTCTGTATACTATGCGCAACCTTCTCAGGGTAGTGAGGCATCGCAACTTCGCACCAAGCTCCGCATTACCGAGTTGGGACTCGCTCAGTCTCCGAAGAGGCTCTATAAAGCAGAGGTGGAGCTTGGCCATCTGAGGAGGGTCTTGACTCACCGAGACGTCGAGACGAGGCGCGATGAAGAGATTCTCCAAGAAGTGTCCCCCGTGGGTGAGGAGGTCTGTCCTTCAATGGCTGTCGGCAAAGCTTCGAGTCTTAAATTCCTTCGTCATTCTCTATTTGCGGTGACATATGAAAGGGAAGGGTTGAAAAATGCATTGCTTAAGAAGAGTTTAGAAGCAGCTCATCTACGGAGGACTATCTTTGAGCTCTTGAAGGGGGGCAGTACGAGTGGGGCACTTCGTTTGAAGTTTAGAGTGACGGATGACACCCTCAAAGAGTGGCTCGTCGAGTTAGAGGCAGAGAACGTTCGTTTGAAGCGGCTCTCCGAAGGAGGCAATGTTAGGAGCACTTTATGCTTTTGTGAAGAGCGTGCTCAAGGTAAATCCTTCCACGAGCTGGCTCTTTGCTTGCCGGAGATACCGAGGAATCTCGATGATGCTCAGAGTGGCGTGGCCGGTTTGTCGAGTGGTTCATCCGTTGGGGGAGCCGCTAGGCTATAGGCCCTAATGGTATGACTCGACTTGCGGGTCTAGAGATTTCTTCAGAGGGACCGAGAGAACGGCACAGTGGTTGTCGGCCGCGTGTATCGCTGAACAGGAGCATCCCTCTCCCTAGAAAGAGTTAGGGAGTCTCTTTGTAGTTTTGTATGGGTTTTGGTCCCAATGGGACTTGTAGTCCCAACTTCTTATTATGAAATATGATATTCTTAGTACTTAAGCGATGCTTGTAGTAGTTGTTCCTTTCTGACCTTGTAATCAGTTTCTGTTTGGAATAAAAAGCCACCAATTATTTAAGTGCTACTTCCACATGCTAAACAACTAGGATGTTGTGAGTTTAGTTTAGAAGTTTTTAACAGTTTTAGGAGCAACTCCGAATGGCGAGCTACTTTACACTTACTCGTTTGTAAGTGCCTAAAGTGGCACCGAACCAAGTGTTGGACTCCGAACTTGTCGTTTTAAAATTTTCAACAATTGTGGGAGCAAATCCGAATGGCGAGCTACTTTATGCTTACTTGTTTGTAAGTGGCTAAAGTAGCATCGAACTAAGTGTTGGACTTCGAACTTGCCATTTTAAGATTTTCAACAGTTGTGGGAGCAATTCCGAATGACGAGCTACTTTACGCTTACTCGTTTGTAAGTGGCTAAAGTAGCATCGAACCAAGTGTTGGACTTCGAATTTGTCGTTTTAAGAATTTCAATAGTTGTGGGACCAATTCTGAATGGTGAGCTACTTAGCACCTGCTCGTTCGCAAGTGGTTGAAGCAGCGTCGAACCAAGTGTTGGACTCTGAACTTGTTATTTTAGGGTTTTCGTACTTAGAGTGTACATTTTAAGGCAAGTTTGTACTGTAGGTCTTGAAGCAAATCAATCAAGTTTGTGACAACAGCTTTTCGAAAAAGTAAACTGCTTTTATAAAAAGTGAACAAAGTGGTTGCTTCTAAGTTACAAGCCATTATTACATAGAGATACAACTAAGTGAAAAAACTTTATCAAATGCTTTAGGCAGAAATTGGTTCGAGCGGTGTTTGAACACCCTTTTTGTACTTCATCGGGTGCTCCGCATTCCAAATTCTTGGTATCTCCCGGCCTCCCGGATCTGCAAGTCGGTAAGTTCCCGGACAAACCACTTTGGAGATCCTATATGGTCCTTCCTAATTTGGGGAGAGCTTGCCTTTGTTACGAGGAGCTAAGATTGCTAGTTTTTGCAGAACTAGATCTCGTTCCTTCAAGTTGGTAGGGTGTCCTTTCTGATTGTAGAACTTTTCGACTCACTGTTTGTACACCTGCCGTCGTATAAATGAGCGTTCACGAATCTCATCTATGAGATCAAGATTGCCTCTGAGACTGTTTGAGTTTTGTTCTTCGTCAAACGCGATCAGGCAAGGAGAGGATATGCCAACTTCAAGAGGAATAACATCTTCGGAGCCATAGGTGAGGTTGAAGGGAGATTCTCCTGTAAGGGTTCTCTTAGTGGTCCTGTAAGATCATAGCACATTTGGGAGCTTCTCGACCCACAAGCCCTTGGATGCTTTATCGAGCTTTCGGTGGATGCCCGCTAAGATTTACTTATTTGTGTTTTCCACCCGACCGTTGGTTTGCGGGTGGGAGACAGAAGAGAATCGCTGCTGAATGCCCATGTCGGCGCAGAAATGTTGAAAGGTTGCCCCTGTGAATTGTGTTCCATTATCAGTAATTATGATTCAGGGGATGCTGAATCGGCAAATGATGTTTCTCCATAGGAACTGCTGGACCCTGTTCTCAGTAATCGTAGCAAGTGGTTCGGCTTCAACCCACTTAGTATAATAGTCGATTGCTACTATGATAAATTTCCTTTGCCCAGTAGCCGGTGGGAAGTGTCCGAGGAGATCCATCCCCACATAGCAAAAGGGATTAGGCTGGATAAGGAACAGAGCTCGGCTTGGGGCACCCATTTGATGGACGCGAACTTCTGATAAGAAGTGCAGTGGCGGCCATGTTGCTGAGCATCTCTGAGGAGTATAGGCCAATAGTAGCCATGATTGAGGATCTTTCGTGGGAGGGATCTCGCTCCAATGTGGATGCCACCAATCCCCTCATGGACTTCCTTAAGGGCGTACTTGGCCTCTTCAGGGGATAAGCATCGAAGATACAGCCGACCATCAACTGGAGTATACGAGCGTTTGTACAAGATCCCTCGATGGTAGTGTAGCACTCTGCCTTTGTTTGAATTTTTCTTGCTTCTTTTTGATCTGTTGGAAGTATACCCCCCTCGAGGAATTCGAAAAATGGTTTCATCCAGTTCTCCCCAGGTGGTGGGGGAGGAATCATCATGAGTTCATAATGTTCTTCCTCGATGTTGGGGCGGAGGAGAACTTCAATAAGGACAGTATGATCGAGTCCTTCAAGAGACGAAGAGGCTAACTTGGACAGGGCATCTGCTTGCCCATTCTCTTCTCGTGGTATGCAGATAACTTCAGACCCTTGGAATGCGCTTAGAAGCCGCTTGACCCGGACATAGATATTTAAACACCCGATCATCTCTAGCCTCGTATTCCATGAGTACCTGATTAACTACTAGCTGGGAGTAGTTGTATACCTTTACGCGGCGAGCCCCTGCTTTTTGAGCTAAGAGCAAGCCGGCTATTAGGGCCTCGTACTCAGCTTCATTGTTGGAGGCTCAAAAATTTATATGGAGAGAGTACCGGAGGATGAAGTCATCTGGTCCCATTAGAATAACACCTGCCCCGCTTCCCTCGAGACATGAGGATTCTTCCACATAGACGCTCTAGAATGGGGGGTCTATGTCTTCCTTAAGAGGGTCTGGAATTATGCTCTCTACTATGAATTCGGCTAGGGCTTAGGCTTTGATGGCTGCTCGTGGCTGGTAGATTATGTCATGCTAGTTTAGTTCGATAGACCATTTCATGAGTCTTTCCGAGTTCTCCAGTTTGTGCAATATCTGCTTCAGTAGTTGATCGGCAAGAACGGTGATGGAGTGGGCTTGGAAGTAAGGTCGGAGTTTGCGAGCGGCCATTATCAGAGCGTAAGCCATATTCTCCACTTTTGAGTAGCGAAGTTCGGCATCATGGATGACTTTACTGACGTAATAGATGGGCTTTTGTGCTTTATTCTCTTCTCTTACAAGAACTGCACTTAGTGTCTGTAGCAAGATAGAGGTATAGTAATTCTCCAGGCCCAGGTTGCTTAATAATGGGGGGTTAACTAGATAGACTTTGAGCTGTTCAAAGGTTTCTTGCTGTGGTTGTCCCTAGTCAAAACTTTTAGCTCCTCGAAGAGCTTTGAGAAAAAAGGAAGACATTTCTCTTCAGACTTAGAAAGGAAGCGTCCGATGGCTGCAAGGCGACCCGTGAGCCTTTGAACCTCTTTAACACTGGAGGGAGGTGGTATATCAAGAATAGCTCTGATCTTCTTGGGGTTGGCCTCTATCCCCCTGTGGCTAACTATAAAGCCCAGGAATTTGCCTGATGATACTCCGAAAGCACATTTGGATAGATTGAGTAGCATCTTGTGCCTTCGCAGAACGCCGAAGGCTTCCTGTAGGTCGTGGGCATGGTTTGCTTAGGTGAGGCTCTTCACCAGCATGTCATCTACGTAAACCTCCATATTTTTGCCGATCTGCTCTTGGAAGACCTTGTTGACAAGATGCTGATAGGTAGCTCCAGCGTTCTTCAGCTCAAAGGGCATGACTCGGTAACAATACAGGCCTTGGTCGATCACGAAAGAGGTCTTCGGGATATCAGGAGGGAACATTCTGATTTGGTTATATCCGGAGTAAGCATCCATGAAACTAAGGAGCTCGTGACCGAATGTGGTATCGATAAGAGCGTCAATGCTAGGGAGAGGGAACAGATCTTTCGGGCAGGCTTTGTTCAAATCTGTGAAGTCAATACACATCCTCCACTTTCCATTAGCTTTCTTTACCATTACTACATTGGCTAGCCACTCGGGATAGTTGACTTCTTGGAAGAAGCGAGCTGCGAGGAATTTATCCACATCCTCTCTGAAGGCTACCTGGCGATCAGGAACAAACTTACGGTGCTTTTGTTGGATGGGTTTAGCTTCGAAATTGACGCTGAGACGATGGGTGATGAGGTCTTCCAAAATACCAGGAATGTCAGCGGTTGTCCATGCAAATAGATCTTTGATGTCTGTGATGCACTCGATGATCTGTTTCTTGACTATTTGCGGGAGGACCTTACTCACTTGGAAGGTCTTAGACGGGTCTTCTTCGGAAAACGAGACCTCCTCTACCTCTTTGACTGGTTTCGAGATAATCTGGCAGGCCATCTGAGGGACCTTTAACGAGTCGAGGGAGAGAACTATCCCTCCTATAGCCGTAGTATAGAACCTTCAGGCCGTTTCCTGATTTCCTTTGACTTCTCCTACCCCAGCAGGGGTTGGGAATTTTATTTTCATGTGGAAGGCGGAGTGGACGGCACGCCGGGCGGCTAGGCCTGGTTTGCCGAGAATGGCGTTGTACGCAGCCTTCACATATACTACCATGAAGTCCATTATTACTGTTCGGCTTGTTGGGGGTCTTCTTGCGGTCACATCCAGGGAGAGCACCCCTTCGATCGAAACCGGGGCCCCTGAGAACCCGATAAGAGTGTATCCTGACGGTTTGAGGCAGTCTCAGGATAGGCCAAGAACTTGGAACGCTTCTAAGAAGAAAATGTTAACGGAGCTCCCGTTATCTACAAGGATCCTTCATACCTCATGATTGGCCATTTGAAGGCTGATTACAAGTGCATCGCAATGGGGCATTCAGACGCCTTCCAAGTCTTTATCGGAGAAGGTAACTGGGACACCAAAACTCTTGGGAGGAGGGTAGTTTTCTATGGAGTTGACCTTCCGGACGAAGGCTTTGCGGGAGGAGTTAGACTCTCCCCCCATCGGCCCTCCATGTATAGAGTGCAGAACTGCCCTTGGCTTGGAGTCTTTGGATTCCGCTGGCCTCTCGGTCCACCTATTGGCCCCTCGGGATGGTGGAGGATCAGCTCTATCCTTCCTCATGAACTTGGCAAGTTGCTTTCTCTAGATGAGGGCCTCGATTTTGTCTTTCAGGGCCCAACAATCATCAGTATCATGGCCATGGTCCCTGTGGAAGCGGCAATACTTGTCTCTGTTCCTTTTCTTACCAGGTGTATTCATCTTCGGGGGAGGTTGGAGCAGACCCTCCTTGCCGACCTCCATGAGGATGGCGGAGACATTGGCATTTAGAGGAGTAAATCTTTCAAAATGGGGAGGAGGGAGGCAGTGGCCGTTGTTGTCCTTCTAGAGTTTCTTAAAACCTTCTTCTTCTGGACCTTTCCGCTTGTTCCCGGAGAGGGGCTCTTTCTGGGTCCTAAGGGTGGAAGGCTTCTTCTGCAAGGATATATTTCTCGCTTCTTATCAAGAGCTTCGAGAACTCCCAGGGTGGATTCTTGGCAAGGGATGCTTTCAGGTCGGTATGATTGATGTTATGTCGGAATGCTGTAGAGGCCACCGACTGATCAAGAGAGGCAATTGATCGAGCCTCGACTGTGAAGCGTCGGACATAGTCCCTCAGGTGCTCTCCCTTCATCCGACTGAGGGCCAATAGGGATGCACTCATCTTCTCTGTTCTGCGGCTACTGACAAAGTGGGTGAGGAAGAGTTCCTCAAATTGATCGAACGAGAAGATGGAGGCGGGGGACAATCGGGAGTACCATTCTCTCGCGGGTCCCTTTAACGTTGCCGGGAAGGTTTTGCAAAGAAGCACATCTGAGGCCTGGTGGATCATCATGAGAGTTTTGAAACTCTCGATGTGGCCAGCTGGGTCTGTCTCCCGATTGTAGGACTCGAAGTGAGGGAGCCTGAAGATCTCAGGGACCAGGGCCTCCATGATGGCCCTAGAGAAGGGAGACCTGCTCGGGCAGAAATTCCTCGCCCGCTGTTCTTCCTGTAGGTCGAGCCTGCTAAGGTGCCTCTCCATCTCTTAGTGTAACACCGTGAATTCCATTTACATGTAATTCGTAGAACAACAAGATCTTTTACTTCAATTCATACAATTTTATAAGGAAATTAAAATTTTTCTTTTATTACACAACAATGTTAATTACAGAGTTACATAGCGGAATAAAATATAACAAGAAATACAACCCTAATATCGACAGCTTAAATATAATCTTTATCATCAATCGTCTTTACGTCCTTGCCAATCCAGTCAAGCCCTGCACTGAAAATCTGTGGGCACGTCAATTGTTTACAACCGACGCAATGTCATAAACAGCAATCCTCTCTATGCTGTATTATAACGATTCTTTAACACTTTAACAACCACAAACTTGAATGCAAACAAGTGTAAAAGAGTGACTATCCTAATCTTGTCAGTGTATGCAATGACTTAATGCCTAATGCAGATGTTTAAGCTAGGATGACCCTAATGCATACTTGTTCGGATTCTATGCATCCCATACTACATAGGTTCGAGGAAAAGCACCTACGTACTCCACATTGTAGGGTTAGATCCCTCGTTATGCAGCCTACTACGATGACTACTATAAGATTTAGACACTTTGCAAGTATTGGCTCTCACCCTTGGAATACTGGAAACTAATCCCACTCCGTGGATCATTCTGTGGCCCTTACGTCCATCGTCCCGGAATACTAGGGATCGTCTCACTCCGCAGGTCATTCTGGAGCCCTCATTGCACAAACATCCCATGAGTATCGCTTTCGTCCCAAAATACTAGAGATCGTTCCCACTCCGTGGATCATTCTGTGGTCCTTACGTCCATCGTCCCGGAATATTGGGGACCGTCGCTCTCCAAGGATCATTCTGGAGTCCATAACTCACGTTTGCACATATTTTTTCATATCTCCAACTAGTGCCTATCATTAAGTTTAAGTTATAGTTATTAAAAACTAGAGTTTAGCTTACCCACCGGTCTTAAACAAAACATTGAGACAGTCAACCCATACTGGTTACTTCTCACAATTTCATAATTTCAACTGTCGGTAATCTGGGCCTCACTCACCCAAGAGTAACAACAGTCTCAACTGAGACGACAAGGATTACATCTAACCTCATCCAGATAATTCATTTCTTTATTCACAATCTCTTCCTCATATTCATTTCTTTATAATCTTAAAACATGAAGAAATTCACTTCAACTTTCATTATCAATTTAATCACTTATAGCCTTGTATGCAACTCAAATATTCTCTTAATCAAATATATTTATAACCATGAAAATTTACTCAAGATGAGTCTATTATATTCCACTTTAATCTTCTTTAACTATACAAAAATCTCTTCTTTAATTTCGAATCAAGTTCTCTAAACAATTGTTTTAATTCGAAATATCACTTCTAATTCTCACAAAATGTATCAAAATATGGTGGAATTATTTTATAAAGTCTAGATAATATTTTAGAGAAATAATAAAATTTTTCCTTAATTTTTATGCTCAAGAAAACTCAAAATATGTATTAAAAAAATCAAAAATATGTTATTAAAGGCGAGGCCAGGGTTCGAACCCACGACAATGGGCTGCTACAGTCAGCACCCTAAGTTGCACCCGAAGACCAGTATGCCCAATAGCGGCTATTGAAGGAAAGGAAACTCGAACCCCTTATGTACAAGCTACCGTGTTTTTGAGAAAAATCAAATTTCGAAATAAAAGAGAGCCTTTTCAAAACTCGAATCCGTGAAGCCAACACGGTTCACAGCACTCTAAATCCCCACCGAAAACCAATACTCCCAAACCCATTCTCTGTTATAATAGCAAGTTTAAATCTCTTTATACTTCCTGTCTGTTCATAACTCTTCTTTACAAATTTCGATTTCTCAATTATTTTGTATCATTAAAATCAAATTCTTTCCAGAATATTTTATTTCCAAATTACTGTATAATAGCATATGTTTAAAACTTATAAAAAACTCTTATTTTCGACAATATAATAAAATTTCTCTCTAAATTGTATTTATGAACTCGTATTACCAAACTTTAAAAATAAAATATCGTCCGTCTTCAAAACACCTTTATAAAATTCTTAATACTAATAAAAATATGCACTAGTGAGACTATTTTCATATTTCTTACTATGATAGAATTTTATGGCTTTTTCATGCATGTTGCATTATTTCAGCTTACTACATGAACATTCTAATTTGCATCAATTAAAAGATTTTCATTCCAACAACCTGCTAGATATTACTCTCTTTTCTCTTTCTAATTAACATGAATTCTAGCCATTCAAATGAAACACAATAATATTTCAACAAGTCATGACATAATTAAAATAACATTGTGCAATCTACAATCATCATAGTAATCAAAATTCTACAACTACCCATATGTCAAACTAGCATACTTCATACTATAAAATTTAGAAAGTATTCAAGAAGCACCCACCTCAATGAAGTGTTGAAGAATCCCTAGCAATAGACTCCTAAAATGAGCCCCAATTCTTCTCCTCGAAATCCGAGCTCCAAGAGAAGAAAGGAAATCAACAGCAGCTTTCAGCAGAGAACCGAATTCCTTTTTTTTTATCGAAAAACTCTTCTCATTCCCACATGTGCACTTTTGTGCACGTGCACACACTCACACAATTTAGAATTTATTTTTATTGAATAAAAAAATGAGTATTCTACATGACAAGTTGTGTGGGCTTCCATTTAAATAATTTTTGTGGGTTTTAAAAGCAATTTTGGGCCCATGGGTTTTAATTAAAAATAATACATAAATGTAATACATAAAGTGAGAAGAAAATTGTACATTACTCCTTAGAAAATTTTAGAAATAAAATGCACATAAAATTTTACTTGCGATGTATAAAAAATATTAAATTAATTAGGAAGAACGAAAATAGTTAAAATACGAAACATGTATGTTTAATAATGTTACAGATATTTCACGTAACGAAAAATATACGTAATCGACACGTGTATTGAAAGCACGTGCAATATACGTAAAACATAAAGCTTAAAATAAATGTTTGAGTTGGCTAAAAATATGATAAAATGAGTTTTGAGAAAATGGAAAACATATAAATAATCAGAATATGACATTTATACAAAATACGTTACGAATATTACTCGTAACGGTACAAAATATACGTGCTTAACACGCGATGACAAAATTGCCATTACTCAATTTTGTGGGGTGTTACACGTGAAGACGGCGATAGACCGAGTCATCCCTCCAATCGGATCAAGTTGACCCTCGGGACTGTCCTTCATGAGCGGCGGTATGGCGAGGGCTAGGTGTACGCTAGTCATGACTCAAGGCATGGCGAGGGCTAGGTGCACACTGTTCTTGACTCAGGGCAATATTGAGAGTTCACAAGATATCTTCTTTGAAGTTATGAAACACGGCTTGAGTGACTAGTGCCCCTCCAACTCGGCGGTCTCTAGGTGCAGCTCGACTTATTGGAGTAAGACTTCTCTGTCGACGACGTGGAAGGGAGTCTCTCTGCCTCCTCGGGGAGGGAATTCTTCTAGGCCTTGTCCTGCAGGGGGACCGAACTCTTGGGTACCTTTGGCTCTTGGGGTGAGGGACTTCTTCCTGGGCTTGCCTTTCATTCAAGCGAGTTCGGAGGTCTACCCCTTGCTGATGGTTAACTATTACTTGATGGAGATCCAGCCCGGGAGGGCTTTGAGAAGCCATAGAGTTAGTTGAATGATTGTGGACTGAGATGTAGTAATGGTGGGAGTGTTGTCCCTGACGGATTCGACAGGAGCCCCCTGGGGTAGCCCCCCTGGGCGGAGGCTATTCAGGCAGTGGTTGCTGAACTTGTTGGTTGGGTTGAAGAGGAAGATCTTGGAGTTGTGGAGGAGGAAGAGGACTGGATCTTCGGCTGGACGTAGTTGCCTTCCCTTTTTCCTTTCGGAGGCATAGCTTAGGAACTACCTTCACCGACGATATGTGACTGGATTGCTTTTTCTTTTTCCCACAGACGATGCTAATCTATTGCTGCTAATTTCAGTGTGGGAGCAAACAAATAATTTGTGAATTCTTCCAGAAACAATAAAAACAAACTTGTCGATATGGCCGACGTTTGACTGTTTCTCGCCGTTGCCGTTGACCTGCAAAAGTTCGATACACCGGGATGGATCCCGACGATGAACCCTTCGACGCTCAAGTTAGTAATCAGAAAGATTATGAAAGAGCGCTTTGTGGAAAAATATTGATTACCTTTTTATGGTGGGAGAGAGGGGTATATGTAGTCACCTTTAGAGACAATTTAAAGATAATCATTTATCTCTTTGTCCCGATGTTTATGGATAAGAAAGAGAGTTTAACTCATTTCATGATAAAAGATGCGGTTTAAATTGCCTCTTATAGATAACCACAAATTTGAATTACTCTCTAAATATCATGAGCTGGTTTGTGACGGGCCGCCACCCATATCCAATAGGACAGATTCGTTTTTGGGTATATTGGGCTTGAAGAAAGACCCAGTTCCCATTTTGAACCCGTACGTGGTAGAAATTACTATTTTACCCCTGAGGGCTTCAAGATTCGTACCCGATTTGAATGGTCACGATTTATTTCTATTTTTAGCCATATCAGGTACAAACATCTTCCTCACTTAATTGTTTCAGAACATGGGGTTACATTGCTTATGTTAAAATTCCAAATCTTAATTAGAATGACTAAAGTAGGAATTAGAACAATTACATGCATTTTTTTGTTAAGCCAGGAAATAAAACTAACTGGATACAAAGTATTGATAAAACGATATCTTTGAACCCCTCTAGCATTCTCCTCGGCAAGAGCTACAAGCTCAGCATCAGTAACCGCAGTCCACAAAAAAGTTCCAAACACTCCTCCGACCTTTCTTTGCCGCACAATCAGCACATACATTACCTTCCCTGTAGATGTGATTTAATCCACCTATAATAATATCACCCATCAAATGCATGATATCATGTGAAATAAGGTTTTGACTTTAGTAATCTCATTAGTGACAACCTTAGAGTCTCCTAACATCATCAATGACAATCTTAGAATCTCCTTCAATCAAGGCTGAATCCTTATGAGAAAGCATGTGTATAGTCATCCAAGCCAGCCACAAACATCTCCTTCCAATGACATTAATCGACTTCGAGGAAACATGCCCACCGCCAACTAATAACAGCTTGCCCCTCGAATCACAAAAAAACAAAACCATAACCTGCTGAGTTACCCTCTAAGGAACCTTCAAAATTTAATTTGATTGACCCCTCCAGCGGTGCATCCCAGCTGATCAAGAACTCCTACACACGACGAGGAGTAGCGATCAATTTGAGACCGAATCATTGAATCACATTATAAGAACCACATGCATCGAAAAAACCACCAAGGATATTCCACTTTTCGATCACCTCAGTGACAACAGTTGCAACAATTGTATGTAGAAGAGGGAATACTTCCTCAAAACATGCTCTACAACGAGCCTTCCATGTATGCCACAAAGTGGTGACAATAAGACACTGAAATACATGTTGTTTGCACCAAAACCTGAGACTATCCCCCTCCAACAAAGACCACATGTCAGCCCAAGTTGAGTCATCAAAGGTGATGTCAGTATTTGTAAACAATGTATCCCACACATGCCATGCTAAGGCACAATTAAATAGAAGGTGGTCGATCGTCTCACCAATATCACAAACATGACAACACAGTGACATATCCAATCCACGAAGACCAAGTTCAAATCATAGCAATCCCTCTATAGGCAACTTTCCAAAGCCTCCTTACCCCCTTCGATGCAATTTTCAACTTATGAATCAATTTGCTTGGAAAACCAAGTGGCCTGATATAAGTCTCGCATGCCTCTAAGTAAAGGGTTTTCAACGACACATATACAAGGGGTTAATCATAACACAAGAGGTGATCTGCAACATTATAAACATATATAGGTAGCTAAATGATAATATTGCACACTGAAGGTGGTAATAGATTCTCAAGCATTGCTGAATTCCATTCTCGGATGGTGTGATGATTTCAGAAGTTGTCATCGAAGAGCTAAGCATATAAGTTGTAGCGAAAAACCAAAGTTTAATTAGAGGTGCGTAGAAAACTCATGGGTCTGAACAAACAACAATGTTCGAGCCACACCCCCACCTCCCAATGAAGACTATTACACAAAAGATGTTTTCCTTTACAAAAGGCGTGCCGCAACCAAGAGCAATTCTTTGGATACTTTATGCCCCACCCAATTCGATCATAAGCACACTGCATGTCTAGTTTCAAGGTCAAAAATCTTGCACATTTTTTTTGCTTTCTTTGTTGAATGAAAAACTTCTTGGGCAAGAAAAACATTTTCTGATATCAAATATTCGGGAACAAATGCACCTTGTTCTTTAGCACAAGCTTCATATGATTGACCAACAACTTGGCGATGATCCTGTATGAAAAATTACTGGGCGATAATTCTTAGTAGTTGATGGTCAAGGAACCTTCAGAATTGAGGTAATAAAGTTTGATTTCCATTGAGTAGGATGCGAGACTGATACCAAAAAATCATTCACATCAGCAACAACATCAGCACCAATAATATTCCAATAATGCTTGTAGAATGTACTTGTAGAATGTACCTGAAAAACCATTAGGCCCAGGCAATTTATTAGATGACATCAAACGGATCACACCTAGACTTTTCATCGCTGTGAAAGGATGAATTAACTACTCATTCATCTCATTGGTAACCTCGTTATTGACACATGGAATTGACGAATCTTGACAATGAGCAAGGGTTGGTGACCACTTATCCTTAAAATACTCAACAAAACAATTCGAGACCTTTACTCTCCAAACATGAAGAGTGACAGGCAGACTCTGAATTATGTCAATGGAATTACATGTGCGATGAACTAAAGTTGCAGGGT
Source organism: Hemerocallis citrina (assembly GCA_017893485.1). NCBI lineage: Eukaryota > Viridiplantae > Streptophyta > Magnoliopsida > Asparagales > Asphodelaceae > Hemerocallis > Hemerocallis citrina. The sequence continues at coordinate 63,696,294 of CM030358.1, forward strand.
GGAAATAATTGGTATAGCGATCGCCAACTTTAGTCCAGTCCACCCTAGAATTATTATGCCAATTTTGTTCTTCCATAGCCAAATTATCCTGTAACACACGTGTCAACAGTCTAAGAGTGTCAGCTTCGGAGGACGGCAGTTGGCTAACACAATGAGTCCACTCTTTCAAGACAAGCTTCACATTATAAGATTTAACAACCACCTTGCGAAGATTACTACCTAGCTCATCTGTATTCCAAGCTGATTGCACAGCAATCTCTGACTGAGGGATGGAAGCCCAAAAATTTTAGGCTTTGGTCAACTAATATCAATAGCCTCTGTATTAATAAGTAAGGGAGAGTGATCAGATGTAATTCTTACAATGTTAGATATCAAGACATGAGGGAAGAGATGGAGTCAATCCACCATAACTAAACAACGATCAAGTCGTTCTCATATGCGAGCTAAGCCCCTCACTTATTGCACCAAATAAAAGACGCTCTAGAACATTGCAAGTCATGCAGACCACATAGACGTACCAGTTCTCTGAACTTATTCATGCTAGTACCACTCGTCACAGATCCACCTCGCGTTCAGATGGATCAAGAATACTGTTAAAATCCCTAAGCACGTTATTGGAAAACCACCAACAACAATTTAGTAAATAACTTCCTATAATTGCCTATGAGTTGCAAGACAAGTACTAGCATAAATGTCAATAAAAGCAAATTCTTTCACGCCGACCTTCATTAACCCCACAATGGCTTTGAAATCACTATAGAGACACTCAAAGGATACAACATTATCTTTCCTTAATAATATTATACCTCCAGAATGACCGACAGTTAGCTGAGCAAACATTTGCATGCTTCTACTTAATTTCATATGAGTCAAAGCACTTTTATTCGAATCTGTAAAGCTCCTGCCTATGCTCGGACAATTTATATAATTTAGAAGACAAATTATTTATAGTATAGTACAACTGACCACCACAAGCTGCCTCTCAAAGGTGGTTAACTGGATTGGTGACTCTTGATCATAGGCTATTATTGTCACGCCCCGCTTCCCAAAATACGAAAATATGAGCACGGGACTGAGGCCCAGCGAATGATGCGAATACACTATTCATAAGTTGTACAGATAACTCAACAACAAGATAACAACAAAACCATGCAGGCATGTAAAATTACAATAGGATAACAAAAAGTACATGACATAGTCCATAACATAACCAACAACTTGGAAATACAAAGTAGGTACGGGTCAAACATGCCCGGAATACAATAAAGAGTAGCATGAATGAAACATGATTTAAAGATAACATGACAATTAGCAAGACTAAAATACTTGATCAGCAACACCTTCGGGTAATTCTCCATCCGGGCCTGCAAGTACATTATTACAAAAAGAAGAAACATAAAGATACTTGTTAATGCAAGTTACGGGCCGCAAGTGGTACAAGCTAAGAGGACAAGTACAAAACGAAACAAAAGCAGGGAAAGAACAAGGACCCAAAAATCATGTAGTAGGAGAAATGCAATATGTAAACAGGATCATGAACAATACATCATGAAACAAGTGGCATGTAAATAAGTAATCAAGTAAACATGTCAACAAGAATATGTAACATATAAGTGGATCATACAAGTGTACGAGTTAATCTTATGTCTTTTATTAATTCTATCTAGGTAGCACTTCATGCATCCATACTATATGGTTGCTACATACAAACAAGTTTTCGTTTAGACTTAGTGGTGGATTCTATAGGTCACGTACTCGGAAAAAACATATCAATTGTATCTTATATCGAGATACATGCAAACTTGTAACGTGAAACATATAAAGTGTAAACTTGTAGCGTGAAACATATAAACTTATAATTTGCAAACTTGCAACTTGCATCGGGAACCACGAGCTCCCGTCCGAATACGCTCTTCTATATTACCCACTACAAGATCTTTACCCTTATACCCCGGCTTGTTACTTTTCTTAATTTTAATCAACAATAAAAAGATATCATATTTAAACTACCATCACGAATAAAACAATCATGCACATAATCATGTATAATCCTAAGAGTACATATGCGTGTATCAATCGTGTTCATGTAATGCATGTGGCAACAAGGTATTCACGATCATATGCAAATACGGGATCGACGAATTATGCATAGCAACAGATTTCAATTCGACCGAAGAATACGAATTAGAGTCAAAAAATATACTTGCGGTATTTTTTAAAGAAAGCTTGTACGAGAACAAACGATTTGTACAAGAGAATACTTTTCTGATAACTGAAGACGATAATGATGATATCGAATACCAGAATAACGGGATCAGAATTCCGAACAGCGAAGCATGTGCAAGATACATGCACGGAGACACGTGCACAAAGAGACAGCAACACAATAAAAGCCAACACAGCAAAATAATCCCTTCTTCACCCGAACAGCAAACAACAATCAAGCACACAACATACCAAACACCGGATCGAATCCCCACATAAACACCAAACACCCATAACACCCAAACAGCAAACAGTGAGCACAACAAAATCCAATAGTGGATCCCTCTACTCACACAACAGCAAACACAATCCCCACACATAAACACCAAACACCAAAGTCCAAATACCAATCCTCTGTTCTTTTCCTTCTTCCTCAATTCGACTGAGAGAGAGAGAGAGCGCGCGGGAGAGACTGGCGGCAACCTTGGGACGACAGCGACGACGACTGGACATTGCGAATTAGGGGCAAACGGCGACTGAGCGATGAGGGGGTCTTCGTCGAGTGGTGGTCGCTCCGGTAATGAGGTCGAGGAGTGACGGGAGGAAGAGGAACGGGCAGTGCTGTGTGACGGGGTTGGGAAGCCATGGCAGCACAAGGCAGAGGAGAAGGTGACGATGGGTTCACCGGTGGTGATGGCAACGGGCAGGCTCGATGGGGTGGACTGCGATGGTGATGGGTTCAACGGAAATGGAGGGAGTCAACGAGGAGGCAAGGGTGATGGGTTGTGGTTGGTCAAGCGGCGAAGGTGTAGGAGGCGCTCGACTGTGGGGTTCGAGCGAAGTGGCAGGCGGAGATGGAGTGAAGGTCGATTGGAAGACGATGGGGCTGGCGGCAATGGCATCGTCGGCGACTCAGGGAGAGCGGAAGGATGAAGACGAGCGGGAGGGGAACTCGAGGAGGATGCAGGTGGGCACCGACGATGGGGGAAATGGGTTCAGGAGGCGGAGACGGGGTGAGGAAGACGATGAAGAGGGAATGGGGTCTGTTTGGTTTTTATAACAGAGGAGGGGGGAGAGAAAGACGGGAAGAGAGAGAACAGTGAGGGGGTATTTATATATAATAAAATAATATAATGAATATATACAATAATGTGTACTTATGAGGGGGGGGGGGTTATGGAGTTACGGGATGTGAAGAGTGGGGGATGTGAGGGGTTGATTAGTGGGGGTGATTAATTAGTTTAATGGGGTAGGTTATCGGAATGAGAAGGGATTGTGCCGACATGCTTCTTTTATATTTATTTGGGTCTTGATTTAGATGAGCTGGTCTAGAAATTGTATTGGAGAAATGGGTTTACAAATTAAATAGTTAATCAAATCATAGAATAGATTGGGCTCAATAAATAATATATATAAAAGGTGATTTAGAATAGGACTTGGTTTGGGCTAAACTTTGGGCTTCAAAACATTTAAATAAATCAATTAGGGTATTGGGCTTATAATAACAATTGGGCTCAGATTAGATATATAAATAAAAAAATGCAGGTTGAATAAAAAAATTGGGCTTTAAGAATATATAGTTAAACAATTGGGCTTATAATAAATAGTTAAACAATTGAATAATTATTTATTGGGTTTCATAAAATAGTTTGAATAATATAATCAATTAAGAAATAATAGTTACGAGATACTAAGGATTAAAAATACGAAAAAATACTTGAAAGAAAATACATATTAATGGAAACAGGGGTTACAATTATATTTATTATTATATTCTAGTATATTTTCTGATTTGGGACTAATCCCATACTCTCTCTCTCCTCTCCCGTGTGTACAGCAAAGTCCCCCATGGTGGGCCCCCTTGCCTTTCCACGTCAGCAAGAGGAGACGCAGTAGCCCTGACTTCAATTCTTACCCGGGTGGGCCCCAGTGACGTTATTGCCACGTCGTCAATTCACAACAGCAGCAAATGCTGCTGTTCTCAAATGCATGGGCCCCCTCTTTTCACATAATTTACCATTATGCCATCAAGCTTTATATATATATATATATATATATATATATATATATATATATATATATATATATATATATATATATATATATATATATATATATATATATATATATATATATATCAATATATATCATACTAGCTCTTTGAAATTACGGGATGTTACAGAATCAACACGAATTTCAAGTAAAAGTAATACCTCTGGTGTGTGTGATATTATAATAGACTTACAAACACGAAGTGCCTGGGGTTTGAGCACACTCCGATAATTCCAACTGTTCACTAACATTGGGAAACAGTTGAGGAGATTGTGGCGTTTGCAGACGCCGACGGGCTACTTGACTCCAAATCTCAAGGTATATTAAGGGCCACATCCACTTGCATATTAACTTGAGTAAGGCTATCATTGAGTGCTCGCTTACACTTCAAACTCTCCACCTTTGATCTGATGACGATCTCACTTGTTGGTGCAAAAGGCACCATCACCCAATCAGGTTGCGGATATGATGTTAAAGACAACTCTGGTAGCAAAGGCATGCCTCTTGCTTCTAAAGCTTTCAACTTCCCTAAATTTTACTCAATTAACGTTTGCTTATTCCTTAAAGCTTCCCCTAATTTGATTACTTGGATACCATAATTAGCTAGCGAAGACAAAATAGATGTCTCTCCATTTGGCCCACCCATTGAAGCATTGTCGAACCTATCTCCAAAATTAGTAGGCCTACTTAGATTACCCACTAAGGGACCAGTAGTGTCGCATTCGACAATAGGCTCTACTCGAACTCTACCTTGAAATTTTGGCATGGGACGCTGCTTTTTAGGTGATTAAGGAGGCCCACAACTGAAAACAATCACTTTCTTCTTTCCAACATCATGACCACTTTCAAGTTCTCACTATGGAAAGGGTTGGAAGAGGGTTCCACCACCACACATACTCCTTTGCAATTGTCTTTCCAAAAATCTTTGGAATAACTACTAACTCGGAATCTATAAATGAGATTTGTGAAATTTTATTCTCCTTATCTGGATTTGACCACAATGATTTCACACCAACAGTTCCCTGAGATTGTAGTACTCATGCCCCATATTTCTGACAATACCTCCGCCCATGGAGGATTTCGGTGAGGATGCCACTTATGTACCTTTATCCATGGCCCAAACAACTTTTCTTTTACTTCAACTACCATATCCTTGACAATAGGGGGCGTAGTACTGACATTCGTAGATGTTATAACTTATGTAGGCTTGTTCGTTCCAACACTCATAGATTGTGCCAACTGCTCTTCGAAAACTTTAGCCACCTTCGCTGTAATGTCACATACTGCTGGACAAGGACTAACAACAACAGAATGGACAATAAGGCCGCATCTATAACAAAATACTTCGACATTCTCATACAGGAATTCCTGCCAAAATTTATCACCACCACGCGGACCAATAAATCTCTCTGGACAAAGCGGCTTGGTTAGGTCAACCTCCACACAAGCTCTTGTAAAAACTCCTCACAACATGGAATTTGTGCACACATAAATTTCCAAAGGTTTACATGTGATATGAACTATATCTAGCACCATATCTCGTTCATAATACTTTGGAGGAAAATTAGGAAGCCACAACAATAGTGCAACCATCTAAATAATGTATGTTGACAGCCAAAAATGTGGCATCTACTCTTGAAGGATCGAAACTGCACCTCCAATCACCCACACACCACTTGTCTGAATAGATCTCATATCTTCTTCACCATTAATTTTGGAAAGAAAGTGCCCTCTAGACATTGGGATGACATCAAACTCGTCCTTAAGCTGCCACTTTTGGCCTAGGACTCGGGCAAAAAAACTAACATAAAATCAACATCCCCAAAACATTCCAGACAAAGCATGTTTCCGATGTGAACGTGAAGCTTTAACTCTCTCCAGATCAAACTGAAGAGTATCAGTAAAAAAAATTTGGAGTTTAGCAAGTTCTTCGATAGAGCCTTGTTGATCCACACGTCCATATTTAGTATTATGCTCAGGAGGGTTTTTAGCACCGAAAAGAATAGACACAGGGTTTTTAGCACCGAAAAGAATAGACACAAATGAACGAGCATCTGCTACAAATCCCTGAGGACCCAGGCTTGGAGGGAAAAGTCCTCCCCACTGCAGCTGTCGTACCATCACCGCCAATCAAAACTGCAGGATCAGTTGCAGAATCACCCCCACCCATTGCACTCTTGAAAGAAATCCTAAACCATAGCAATCTTTGAGAAAAGTCACGAACTAGAGAGAAAACCCCGTCACGGCTGCCTCACGTCGCGATTAGAGGTTGCAATCCTCTAAGCCATGATCAGAAGTTGCCCTCAAAAATCCAATCCTCCTATTAAGATCTTTCTCCTAATATTTGCATGCGTTTATTTAGGCGCAATAGAAGACAACACCACTAGTAGATTTTTAGACCTATTAAATAATTCTTTGATGGAGTTTAGGGATGCCGTTTATTTTCAAAATTATTTTCTTAAGGACAAAAGGATGACCCTATCTTTACCACTGAGCCTGTGTCTGATTCAACTAGAAACTGAAACCAATAATTCTAACTTGAACATAGACCCCTGTTAAACGATAGAAAATCGATGAAAGTAGGAGAACATCCTTAATGTTATGACTAAAGGTCCATTAACTTTGGCCCACATAGTCCAGATGGATAGTTGGTAAATTATTCATTGCTCTATATAATCCCTATTGGAGTTTAGGGTCTAACCTAATTTAACCATCCACCTATCTAATTGATTTTCTAATGTGGAACTATTATTCAAGCCACAACCTCAACAATCTCCACATTGGCTCGAATCCGGGGAAGCAACCACAAAGCCAGAACTTTGGAGAATCTTAGAGATTCACAGTCTCCACCTTAAACTATATTTCATGTGCCTTCTCCAATATTTTTGACTTGACCTTGCCTCCGCCAACGTGACTTAGCACCCATGCATCTCGCTAAGACCTCAATTGACTTGGCAAGTTTCAATGCCTCCTGCCACTTTGTTGATTCGACACCCATGCCTTTTGTCAATCACCTTTATTGACTCGCCAAGACAATTTCGATCCACAAAACCCTTGACCTTTCCTTCCCCACTGTGACTTGGCACCCATACCTCCCGCTAACACCTCAATTAACTTGGCAAGTTTCAATGCCTCCCACCACTTTTGTTGATTCAACACCCAAGACAATGTCTATCCACCAAATCCTTGACATGACATAGCCTCTGCCGCCAATTGACTTGACACAATAACTTTGCATACATGACAAATCTATTAATATTCCACATTAGCCCAATATCTTCACCATGAGCTATAATCCCCACTTGTTATGACTAAAGACCCATTAACTTTGGCCTACATAGTCTAGACAGATAGTTAGTAAATTATTCATTGCCATATGTGATCAAAAGGGATAATCTCTATTAGAATCCAGTGTCTAATCTAATTTAACCATCCATCCATCTAATTGATTTTCCAATGTAGGACTATTATTCAAGCCACAACCTCAACACACAAGACATAGAACACCTAAGGAGTATGTGAATGCATTTGTCACCTATCACTTAGAAAATGATCTAACATTTTATGATGAGGCAATGCAATCCAACAATTCATGTTTGTGGGCGTGAATCAATAGATGAATCCACTGTGGCACAATGGTACTTAGACTTTGGTGGATCTACCAAAGGGTGCAAAGGCCATCATCGGTAAAAGAGTATTTAAAATGAACCAACTCTTGTTGATAGCATTAATAATTTTAAACTCGCTTAGTGGCTATGGGTTTCACTCAGTATATGGTATATATGTTGGATTTCGGAGTCTATCACAGAGTAAATAGGTAGCGGAAATAAAAAAAAAAAAAAAAATTCTGAAACCTAGCCACGGATCCATGCGAAAACCATAAAATGTGTTAGGAGTTTTTACCTCAACGATGGAACGATTGTCTCCACAATCTGCCAATCACGAGCACTGAACATTATGGTGCCTGTACGGTATCCACACGAACGAACAACGAAATCGGGCTCTTCCTCACGCTGCGGTGCTAGCTGCGGGAAGGGGATGTTCCTCGCTCTCTCTCTCTCTCTCACTTTCTTTGACGGTGAGTCTTTCCTTGTTTCTTTTCTGCAGATACATATCATATATATATAGCAGAAAATCCATCCTAAGATAGTAGTGAGACAATTGGGCTCACCATCTAACCTAGGTCAAATTCATGTGTGAGCCTTCTAATTTTTGTTGGCCCATTTAATCTAATAATTGTCCAACCAATCTTGGGAGTCCAAGTTTACTTGGATTCTCAATTAAATTCAACTTATGAATTTAAATTTCAATTTTGATCCATTCTAAATGTCTGACCCTGTAGGTTTCCATTACGTTGACAATAATACTAAAATCTTATTTTAGTGTTACAAACAGTGAGTGACATCTAGCAATACATCACTGCCTAACGAGAATGTCAGTGATTTGACATAACCTATCCGTGATCAATGTTACCATGTAGTCTAGTTCTTTTGTCCATATTTCTTAATTGACCATAAGGCATGAAGCGTGTCATACTTGTATAGTTCAATCTATGGTTTCTTGATGTTCGAGTAAACTTATTAAAACAAATAAGATCAATATCTCATTTTGACTCATTTAAGCACGACTATGTATTTTGCAGTCTCATTCAATCAAGGGGTTCAAAGATATCACTTCTGTTATATAAGATGGAAAAATTCAATCTAAGTCACTCACATCCCTCATCCCTCCACATAATTCATGGTATGTCCAATAGCCGACTTTATAATCATCTTATCATAGGTGGTGTTTGACGATATTTAAACACATAACTTTTTATGTAGGGAACCGTAGCGACTTCAAGTCAATGCACCATGTACACCATGATCACTGTGAGAATTGCTTATGACACTCACATAACGATCTATACAGCGTTCTCATAGTGGGTCATTCCAGTACATTATTACTCTTGTACTCATATGAAGACTTGATATCTCATATCCATGATCCGTGAGATATGGTCATCAATCTATGCATAAACTAGTCTCTATATATTATTGTTGTCCTAATTCACAATAATACTTGACTAGAGACATTTAAAAATAGTATTCTGATATCAACCAATATGATCTCACAATCAAGTCATGCTGTCATGCCCCCCTTCCCAAAAAGGAATACAGAATACGGATACGTAACTAAGTCCAGCGAATGGCTTTCACCATTCATAAGCTGTAAGGATCTTTACAACATATACAAGAATAAACAAGAGATATGCAAGAGAAATAATCAACCACGCATGAATAACTGAATCAATGTAGTCAACAAGATTACTTGAAAGCAAGAATACTGAATTTCAAATAATCAAGTCTGGAACAAAACACAAGTCTGGCACAAAATGTCCAATACAAATATCCATGTAACAAATTACAATTATTTAAGATAAGCAACAAGAAATAAATGCAGCAAGAATCCCGCCAACTAGAATCTTTGATCACCGACTCCGTCAGGCAGCTGGTCACCAAAGTCTGCAAGTGACAAGTTTGCAGAAAAAGGAAAGAGAAAACAAACGCCCGTCAATGCAAGTTACGTTCCGCTTGTAGTGTCGGCAATAAGTACAGAAGGAAACAAATAGACATGTATAGAGTAACAGCGGAAGCTAGTATAGCATGGAAGATGTAACAGCAAAATAGAGTAATTAACTCTAAGTCAAGAACAGAAACAAATAGCATGACAAGATAAACGGGTGTAAGTGACATGTAACAAGTGTCAAGTCGTATGCAACGAGTAACAAGTAACAAGTAGCAAGTGTCAAGTGATCATATTATTCTCAAGTTTTTTATCTAGTCCTATCTAAGTAGCACTTCATGCGTCCCAGATTTTACCACATGGTTGCTACATTCAGGCAAGTTACGTTTTAGATTTCATAGTGGATCATAGAGGGCAGTATACTCAGGAACAAGTATCAAGTATAACGACTCAAGTATCAAGTGTCAAGTGTGCAAGTGTCAAGTAATCACGTGTCATGCATCAAGTATCAAGTATCAGTATCACGTGGGATCTATGGATCCCCTTCCGGGTACACGTTTCTGTATTTTCTACTATTAGATCTTTCTCTTTAACCCCGACTTGGTTTCTTATTATTATTATTAAAGCAAATATGGATGTGCACAAAAAAAGCAAGAAACATGGCAAGACAACAAGGGACAAGTACAAGTGGAATAAAGAACACGAACGGATGACGAAAGACTCAAAATAGACTAAGACAACGAAAATTCTGGTTCTGAATAGCAAGACAGTATTGCACCAAATCTGAGATTCCCGTTGCCACAAACATGCAAATCTAGATCCGTCAGAAAATCTAGAAACTAGACTCTCGGCCGAATTCAGCACATATATACAAGTCACATAATAGTCACAAAACAGGGCTCAAAACAGAATTATATACAGAAAATATGTTCATTTTATATGGAATTTAGCATGGATTACATTCGATACTTGGGGCTGATTGCGCAGTCGGTGCACTTTTGATTTTCTGGATATATATGTTCGGAATTTGCCCAAGTGTTGCACTAGAAATTTGTAGTAGGAAGTCATGGCTTTCTAACTCATCTGAAATTTTGTAATTCCAGTTTATAGGTTAAAGGTTATGATTTTCCAAAAACTAGAGCAGATCCAGTCTAGTCGAAGCCCTGTTTATTGAAGAATCAATTTTTCCCCTGTTTGCGCACATGATGGAATTTGATGTTTTCGAGGACTTTAATGATTGAATATGAGAATGTGTTCATTAGAAAATTGTAGTAGACACTCCCACCTTTTCATAGAATCCGGAATCGAGTAATTCTGATTAGCTAGCAAATTTTTATGATGTTGGAAAGGTGCAACAAGTGCAAGAAGGAACATACCGCTGAGAGTGTATGAGGTGTTTAGAGTGTCAAGATGATTGAATTTGAGGAAATTGTTAACTGGAGAGTTGTATCCTAGGGTTTTAGCTTTCTAGAATGGGTAGCATCAAGAAAATATGAGCTGTGTGTTAGAAGTTATGGTCGTTGCAAGTTAGCAACCTGTTGTTTATATTGACTTCAAGCTTAAGCTAACTCGGGGACTTGAGTTCTTTAAAGAATCTGAAAGAGATGTCAACTGGGGGATTGCGGTAGAGTCTCCTAACCTTTTCGAAAACTTGTTTTTGTTGGATTCCGATGAGTGTAGCTTGGGGCACAGCTACTACTATTCTTCAATTCCTTTATTGGGACAAGTAAGGAGGAATCCTCTGCATATCGCAGTGTGATGATCATGAGCTATTGAGTTTCAAAAGATGTTTTTAGCATTTTATCTGGAACTTAGACAAGTTTCTGTGCTTAGTACTCATGGTGGACATGAGTGAGTTGGGAGATAGCACCGGTTGATTTGTGTTTGGTGTCTCGATGCCTGAGTCTGTCAATGGTCAAGAATTGATGATTATATGTGTGCTTACCTTCTTTGAATTATATTGCATCTCTTGGGGTGCCATTGGACTGCTCACTGAGGGTCACGGGCCGGGGTTATTGGTCGATGACCCATGAAGGTATTGGGAATCAGTGGATGTGATTCCCGTGATGATTGATATTTTGACAGACCAGTCAGGCTCGACATTTATTGTTCAACACCATGTATGATTTTGGGTAACCACATGTTTTTAATAAGCTGCATTGATTAGGTTTTCCTTTAGGGTTTGTTTGGAAACATTTAAGTTGGAGAATGGAAAGGAATGGAATGAAAATGAATGGAGAGGAATGGAAAGAAAGGGAAATGAATGAATTAACTTTATAAGTTGTGTGTGTTTAGCAACTGGTGGAATGGACTTGAATTTTTTTTGTTTACATTCCCTAGTCTTGTTTGACAAACAATGGAATACTATGGATTACAGCTTTTTAAAAACCTATGTTCTCAGGAACCTATGTTTTTAAACTCAAAACTCACCTACGGCCTCTACAGCTTCGCATTCTTGATTGTTTTTTGGGAGCCAACAAAGGTTTCACATGAAGATGAAGGTTAAGAAAGAAAATAACAAGCTACCAACACAAGCAAGAAAGGCACAAAAGAGCATCCTCTGTATTCTATCAACTGCATCCATTATGCTATGAATATCAATTGCAGTTTAATGCTGTGAATATCAACTGCATCCATTCTATCAACGCTATAGCCTATTGCTAATTCAAGTATTATGATGGAAGGCTTTGCTGTAGATTAAGAATATTGACCACAAAAATACCTATATACACACCTTTTGTATGCATGGTGAAGCTGAAATGTTCTGTTCACTCTTCAAATATTTTTTAAAAAAATTATTGGCTCATCTCGTATGATGTTAACTTTGAATGCACATACCCATCTAAAAATAATTAGTTAGGACCAACCTACCTAGATAGGTTCCCTCCACAATAATTGGTCGATAGGGATGGAGCTAGATAGGTTCCCTCCACATTTTTTTTTATCTTACTCATCTCATTGTATGTTAACCTGTTGTACTTTGCCTCTTCTCCGGGAAGCTACTGTCTTCATTTCTGCCTGCAAATACACCCCTCAATCAAAATCTAAATGTAGTCTTCTTTTTTGTTGTTTGGGATGTTTCTCCATTTATTTATTTATAGTTTCATTTTCTTCCCATTTTGAACATGTTTTGTTTGTGAAAGCTGACACGAAGACTGTTTTCTTCTCTTCATTTAGCTTACTAGTAGTAGAGACAGCAGATCGTCCAGGATTGTTGGTTGACCTTGAGAAAAATATAACCGACATAAACATCGGTTGAAATGGATGTAGTTGATAATCGACATAAACATCTCCATTTCTTTATGCTGTTTTTTGAGGAGGGTGGAGCTGGAATAGAAATCAATTGAAATCTTTCTCTAGGAAAAGAAATTTAGTTGTTTCCTTTGTTTTCTTTTTCAAAACAAACAAGCTGTGGAATAGGACAAGATGGGCCCATCCGCAGTATTCCATTCCTTTCCCTAGTTTTTTGGGTTCCCAAACGCGCCCTTATTGTTTCGCTTGAAGACCGAATTGGTGTTAAGGGTGATTCCCTATAATCCGACTCGTTCTGAGAGTTAGCACTAGATGGTGATAACCAGAGATTGTCTCATCCTATCATTAGGAATACGTGAAGCGGTGCGTATCTTGCACTGTTGATTCCTAAAGTACCGTGATAAGAACGAGATGTCGATTTCTTGGCGGATAGGGGGTTTAGACCTTCGAGGCCATCATGTTCTATGTTGGTGGACACGAACGAATCATAATGGATCTTTTGCGCAATGGATATGCTGTGGTATATCTGTAAGTTCGTCACAACTTTTGAGGATGGTCCGATGCAATAATTATTGGTGACAACGGGGTAGCTCCCCGAATTATTTCTTTTTATATACCTCCTCAATCATGTTGTACCATCAAGAACAAGAAGTGGACCGAAGTAGAATGCATTGCACAGCGAAGGTTCGAATATCCCTGAAACTGGAGAAATGGCTTGATCTGGGGCACATGTAGTATGAGATGCATGCGTGTCCAGAGTCTCGTTGCCATTAGATTAAGTGCATATGTTGTGTACTCTGTTTTATGCGTTAAACCTTAGGTCATGGCATATACGAATACTAGGAAATCAGAATACACATTTCTTTCCCATTCAAGATGAATTGTGGGTGTGATAGTTGGAGATCGCTGTTTTCTTATCAGCATTGCATCAGTAGAATTACTGACATGCCCACTTAATTAGGTACCTGATACCTGGTCAAGAAGGCAGGTGATCCCAACCAGCAGGGCATCCAAGTGGGGCGGTAGTATACATGCCTACCATTCGAGCAGGTGCAGAAATATCAGAGTCGCGCAGCAGAAGGCTCAAGCCGAGGGGCAAGTCTCAGGGAGGCAGATAGACCATTCAGAAGAATTTTGTAGTGACCAGCTGATCATCATTCTGGAAGACAGTCGGTAGCTTCGCAAGAGAAGTTGAAATATTTTTGTAATTAGTTGTAATAAGTTTATGCAATTTGTATTCCTTATTCAAAAACAAGATAAGGGTTGTACTCGTTGATGTAATGATTATATTTGGCAATAAAAGTTTTTAAATTTCCGTGTTATTTACTGTGTTGATATGCATTTGAAGGATAAGATTCTGGTGATGTCACGGATGTCCTGTAACGGGGATCCGGGGCGTTACACCAATATATATAGTATAGTCAAATAAAATCAGAAAACGGCAAACTACAGCAATTTTGTAAATTTGAAACTTTAGACACAGCAGTACTAAAATAGCGATAGATTGCAAAGTATAACTCGAAATCTAAATCCGTAAAAAGGGTAGTAAAATATATACAATAGGCTAAATTTTTTATTTACAAAGTTTTTAACAACATCAACTAGACTCAGGTGGAAAACGTGGTTCTTTACTGAACAACATGAAATTTCTGGAAGTATAGTAGTTGTTTACAAGTATAGAATAGTTTATAGATATCGTCAAATATATCCACAAAAATTTGGGGTTAATCTAAGTCAAGTCTAGTTATACCCAGCAGAATATTAGATCCAAATTTTTTTTTTAACATTAGTATAAAAATAAATAACTCTACAAAATTCACATAAAACAGAATCTGGAATTTTTAACACATCTGTAGTAAAACAGCAATAACTCACAACTCACAAATCGAAACTGAGATCTGTCAGAAATTCTGAAAAATAGATAACGAGATCTACGATTTATATTCACAAATAAATTTGATTAACTGACCTTAATAGGGTCTAAAATACTGAACAAAAACGGACAACAGCAAAAACAGAAGTCTTTTCATGTATTTAATCAAATAGTTCATATGCGATAAATCCAAATTAAAACAAAACACAAAGCATGGCATAATAGATGTCCAAAGCTACATGGTATGGGTGTTCTACAAATCTACCACAAGATATACTACAATTAACACATCAAGCATGCAAGATTCATACAGCATATCATGGATCACGAACATCATACATACATATATCAAGAATCTAGATTATTCTAAGTTATTTCATATCGTGTGTGTAACGAATGATGACTACGGATGGATCAACAAATAGAGACAAGATCTAAAAAGGGTTCTTCATGAGGATGAATCTAGAAACCAAAGCCACACTACAGGCGGTATTTAGTACTTGTATATACAACAAAAGAATACAAGTTACTTGCCTTATAATTGTCGATGGAATCGAAGCAAGGAACGAGAATAGAGGGAATAGATTCCCAGGCATGAACACAATACCAACAAACGGATCTCGAACAACCACGAACAAATCGCGAACAAGATCGCGAACACAAAGAATACGAACCCCACACGGATCAACCACGTGATTAAGAAAAGAGAGAGGGACAATAGTCGGGGTGCATTGCGAGAGGACGATGGTGGCAGTGGGCGGCACAATGGTGCTGGCTGGCGTCGCTGCTGGCTGACACTGCTACTGATGTTGTTGCTGACTTCAGAAGGGAGACGCAGCACAACTGCTGCTGGCTGGCGCTGCTACTGATGTTGTTGCTGACTTCAGAAGGGAGACACAGCACAACTGCTGCTGGCTGCTGTCTGATGTGGCGTCGAGAGGAGAAGGGGAGAAGGCAGGGGTTGTCGTCGCGGTGCTGTGGGAGGTCGCTACAGGGAGAGGGGACGCTGGAGGTGGGCGCGAGCAGTCGGAGGGAGGAACAGGGGGATCGGGATGAGCAGAAGGGTAGGAGGTAGGGGATGAGAGTAGTAAAGCGAGTAGGGTTTTGATGATGAATAAGGTAATTATAACAGGATATATATATAGGAGATGGGATATTAGGGTTAACGAGTTGGATATTGGTGGGTAATGGGTTTAACAGTGGGTAGTTATGCATACAAGAGAATTAGGGTTTAGGGGGTGTGTTCGGGTTATGGGCTATTGGGCTTCGGGTATAATAAGATCCAATAGATATTAGGATATAAGATTAAATAATAATAAAAATAAGACAAGAACAAAGATAATTAGAATCAAGCAATTCAATCAGAGACGATAATCTTGACAGAAAAAAAGTAGATTAAATCAAGTAAATTATCCAAGGTCACAAAATAGAATCAAAGGCAAGACAGATGGATTGATTATTGAGAACAAAGAACAAATACGTGGTTCGGAAGGGACAAAATAATAAAATATGAATAAATTATTCAGAAAAAGAAAATACATCCAAAATATAAGAAAATGGGAAACGGGGGTTACACATGCACTTGATATCCCATGTGTTGGTGTATGCCATAGAGGCCAGTTGTGTATTGACATTACTAGTTTACATTGTATCACGACATTCATTTCATATATGAGATATTTCATTTATTATGTTGTTTATTGTGATTAATTAACTATGATAAACTCCTTAGAATAATAGGTTCCATGGGATATCAAGTGCATGACTTGATTGTGAGATCCTATTGGTTGTAATCAGAACACTATTCTTAAAAGTCCTTAGTCTAGCATTATTGTGATTTAGGACAACAAGAATACACAGAGACTAGTATGTGTGTAGACTGATGACCAAATCTCATGGGTTATGGATATGAGATATCAAGTCTTTACATGGGTACATATTAGAGTAATAATGTACTGGACTGACCCACCATGACAACGCCACATGGATCGTTACGTGAGTGTCATAAGCGGTTCTCACAGTGACCATGGTGTACGTAGTCCTTTGACTTGAAGTCACTACGGTTTTCTACATGTGAAGTTATATGTTTTAATATCATGAAACATTGCAAGTAATAAGGTGATTATAAAGTCGACTAATGGATATACTACAAATCATACGGAGGGATGTGAGTGACTTAGATAGGATTTGTCCCTCTTACATAATATGAGTGATATCTATGGGCCCTTGATTGAGTGAGAGTGCAAAATACATGGCTATGCTCAAATGAGTCAATATGAGATATTGATCTCATTTATTTTAGTAAGTCTACTTGAATATCAAGAAACCAAAATTTGAACTATACAAGGGTAACATGCTCTATGCCGTGTGGTCAATTAAGATATCTGGATAAAGGGACTAGACTACATGGTAACATTGGTCATGGATAGTTTATGTCAAATCATTGACATTCACGTTACTTGAGTAGCAGTGATGTATTGCTAGATACCCTTCACTGTTTGTAATACTTGAATATGATTTTAGTATTACTATCAACGTAATGGGAACCTACAGGGTCACTGATGTGATAATTTGCAAGTGTATAAAATCGCAACAAGTAGTATAGTTAAGTGAAAAGAGTGTCGAACCTACAAGGACTAATTATTTTATCGAGTACTGAAATTACTAGATTAACTACTATTTGGAAGATCGAAAAGATGATAAAAAGTAAAAACTAAATTAAATTAATCTAAATGAAAGAAATAAACTAATTAAAAGGAACATAATCCGAAATTTGGTTGTTTGTTAATAGCAAAACAAATTCTAGGGCTTTCAATTTCACCTAGTTAATCCCACATAATTTATAATTCCATGTGAATAAAAATATTATTTTTCCAAGTTGTAGACCAAAATCTGCAAATTATTCAATATTCTCTCTCAAGCAATATCAAAAATATTCTCAACTAATTATTTGTCATAGTTCATGCACAAATTACTAATTAAAAATTCATTAAGATCTATGGATTTCTTAATGGTCACATTAACAGCGGTTCGCTCTTGTAACGGTGTTTAATTTTATTAATTCGAAATCACAAATTACCTGTTCAGTCTTTCCATAATTTAATATATCATACAAAAGTTGGCCAAACAATTGTAAGCATTAAGAACAAAAATCAAACACACAAACATAGAAAAATAGAAAAAATAATATGGAATTAAAATTGTGTTATCAAAATTAGGCTACATCAAAGCCTTAGAAAAATAAAATTAGTTCATAATAAGTTTGCAACTAACAAACATGTTCATGGATTGCAAAATAAAAATTAGATGAGAGGAAAAAAAACTCTGTTTTGTTGAAAAATCAGAAAACACCTCGAAAACCGAGCCTTCTTCTTCTTTATTTCTTTTCTCTCTCCTCTCTCCTCCATCGATTTCTGCGCCACAATAAACCCAAGCACAGTCACCTTTTCTTCCTCTGTCTCTTTCTTCCTTCCCTCGTTTTGCGGACGCCACACCAACAGAATACCGCCGCCTACCTCTTATGCTGCCCTCCTCTGTCTCTCTCTGTCTTTTTATTATTATTATTTTTTTATTGATTTAGGGGTCAGCCGTCGCTCTCCCTCTATCGTTAAGCGTGTCCTTCTTTTGAAGTTAGTTGTTGTATTTATAGGGTTATTTTTTGCATATAACCCCACATCTTCCTTTATTTCTTTCCTTTTTCAGATTTGCTCTTTACTTCTTTCTTCTATTTCTTCTCTTTCTCTTTCTCTTTCTTCTATTTATAGGGACGACCGACCAAGCATTACGGGAATGAATACGATGCAGGTGGTTACTTCAGAGGAAGAGCAAGTTCGAGTTGGCATGAGCTTCGACCTGATCAAAGAGATCGGTCGAGGAAGAAGATGAGAGTGAGAAAGGTTAGGATTGAAGGGGATAGGAAGAGGAGAGTTTCATCGGAGCAAACTAGAGAGGAACACACTCCATCCGAGTGTAACTCCCTGTTCCAGTAGTACGTATTTTACTACGTAAATTTTTGTACTTCAATTTTCAGATCAGTTTTATTTTTCTCTTTGGACTCTTTATCTAAAGCCAGAATATTTTTCTGATCAATTATATAATTTTGTGATTTTTCGATTAGAGTTTAAATACAAATTTTAAACCGTGATTAATCCTAATCCTAATACTAATCCTAATCCTGCCTAACCCTACACCTTATTTTTCACCACCCTACTACTCCTAATCCTCTCCAATCCGTCAACACCCCACCACATTTTTCAACACCCCTCCACATTTTTCAACACCCCACCTAATTTTTCTACACCCCATGCAGCACACTCCACCTCCCTTCCCTTCTATATATACACACACACACCTCACTCTCTACATCCCATTCTTCTTCATTTTTCCTTCTTCTCTTCCTCTGCCTTCTTCACACCCTCTGTTTCTTCACACCCGAGAGCTCAAGAAATACCCGAGCTCTACTTTACTCTCCGCCTTCGAGCCAACGACTCCGCTTCTACGATCCCGTGAACCCCGAAAAACAACCCGACGCCGCGCCACCTTGTTGTTGTTGTCACTCACCGTTGCTACCGTTAGCTACCGTCTTGCCGCCATTCTTACCACCGTTGTGCCGCCGTCCGTTGCCGACGTTGCTTCTTTCCGTGGTTAACACTACCACCGTAATCGTCACGTTATAAGGCAAGTACCTTGTACACTCCTTTTGTTCTCGTACAAGCATTTTCCTTTGACTCGTGGCAAGTAGTCTAGTTATCATCATATTTTATTGTCAAACTCTGTTCTAGTCACTGGTTCCATGGTATATCAACTCAAGAGTGAACCGTTAACATATTTCGAATCGTGTTAGCGAATATCGAATATTCAACCTTACTATCTCTAAAATTTCTTGACCTTGCACTAAGAATTCGACCATGTTCCCAATACTTGATTGAAGATTTTCTACGTGAAAATCGTAGCCCATCGAGTCCCAAATCCAGAACATCTGACGGTTTCTCAATCGGATGTATAGATTGTGAGATATCGCGATTTTAGTACTGTCATATTGTGAATTTCTGAACCTGCACGGGATTACTAACCGGCATCTCGTACTGAGAATTCGACCATGTTCCCGACACTGGATTGAAAAACTTTCTACATGAAAATCGTAGCCCTTCGACTCTAGATATCCGAAACATCCTACAGTTTCTCAATCCGATGTATAGATTGTGAGAGATCGCAGTTTTAGTATTGTGACTCCGAATTTCCAGAATGCACGCGAAACAAAGAAATCAGCCAAGAATGAATTTGTACGCATAGCTACTGTCTTTAGAATGTATCGTGTGAATATGCGTTAGAACCGTAAGAGAGTCTACTTTCTAGAATCTCTGACGGAATTGGATTTGCTTTTCTGTAACAACGGGAAAGTGAATTTGAATGCAGATATGTCAAGTTGTCTAAAAATTCATCTTTACGGTTTTGCATATAAATCCATTACTTTTCATATTTAATGAACTGAGTATGTTATTGTTCTTGTAATAATAACTTGCATATACAATAGGTTGATAGAATGCATTTTATACCACTTGATAATTCTATAATAACTACTACCGATATATGTACTCGTTTTACGTCTCATGTCCATGATTACTGCCATTGATATTTTTCTTGACTAAACTATTTGATTACACTGTTCCACTAGTCATACCAATTGCATGTTTATAACTAATTATAAAAGAATAACAAGCCGGGGTTATAAGGGTACGACTTAATTGTGGACAATATAGGGGAGTATACTCGGAAGGGGGCCCGTGTTTCCCGAAATAGTGATTCTTGATTCTTGATTACACAATTCTTGATTACATAATTCTCGATTACATGATTCATGATTACATGTCTTGATACTATCACTGGAAGACCCGAGTACATAATCCTATAGAATTCACTACTTAAGTCTAAACATCACATGATTGGGACACAGGATTGTGTGCATTAGATAAGTTAATAAAATAGATAAACTCGAGATTTACACTAAGCATGATTCTTGATTACATGACTCTCGATCTTTTATTACATGATTCTTGATCACATGACTCTTCATTACATGACTCTTGATTCTTGATTACATGACTCTTGATTACATGACTCTCGATCCTTGATTACATGAATATCGATTAACTGAGCCTAGGTTATCAATTGCTTATACCTTGAAGTCTAGAATACACTAGTTACAGTTATTACTTACATTATCATATTGTCCCAGTTCCTTGTTTAATTCCATATTGTATTTGTACTTCTACTTCTTGTTTCTCTCATGTTATATCTTGTTATATTACCCCTTTTTCTGCTTGTTGCTACTTGCTGCCCGAAACTTGCTCTAACGGGAACTTTTCTGTTTTTCTTTGAGTTAATAATTATACAGGTACTGATGGACCCGACGAGCAGACTCTCTAGACGATCGTTGCTGCTTCCTTACTACTTCATGTTGTTTCAGTCGCTATTTTATCTAGTTGTTATAGCAAACTGTTTATCATATTATTTTAAATCTGGCACCTTGTATTCCCGGGCATCTTGACCCGATGTTGATGTATTATCCAAATGATGATTATTCTATTTTCAGCTCATGTGATTATTATATTTGCCTGCGTGATTGTGTTATAAAGATCTTGTTGAGCTTATAATTGTACAGCTTATAGATGATGTATATCATTCGCTGGGCCTCAGTTGGGTGCCTGTATTTCCGTATAGTGGGAAGCGGGGCGTGACAGGTTTTTAGTGGTATCAGAGCCTAGGCTCGAACCATGCTAAGCTCAACAATATACACATCACGTGGATCACATGAATGTTAATAACCAACTTGCCATCTGGAGATTTACCCCATTCGAATATGCATTTCAGACTATGGTTCACGGAGGCTCTTCGACTTCTACACCCTGGGATGAACTATCGGAGATCGTCGCCATTCTCCAGGAGATGCAACGAATGATGGAGCTACAACAAGAGCAAAATGAACTGGTGAGAGCTAATCTGGATAGGGTACAGGATGTCGCAAACTCCATTCAATGGGACTTGTTTGTGCACCAGCATA
Source organism: Hemerocallis citrina (assembly GCA_017893485.1). Lineage (NCBI taxonomy): Eukaryota > Viridiplantae > Streptophyta > Magnoliopsida > Asparagales > Asphodelaceae > Hemerocallis > Hemerocallis citrina. The sequence goes on from CM030358.1 coordinate 63,718,241, forward strand.
AGAGTTACACCGCCATGCTCGATACCCAAGAGCAGATCCGTACAGGGCAGACTGCCGTTCAGGGGGCTTTACAACTCCATACTGTCGCACAGTCTACAGGCGGACCGATACGGAGGCCAGTTCAGACCTCGACTACTAGAGCAACACCTTACTCATCGGCAACTCCGAAAAAGGACCAGAAGTGCTATTATTGCCGTCGAGTTGGACACATACGCAAGAACTGCTGGAAAGCCAACAACCTGTGTCTTGCATGCGGAGCGAATGATCACAAGGTTCGAGATTGCCCGAAGAGAAAGAGTGTCACACCAATAGGAGGATCAAATCCTAGTAGAGGACAGACTTCAGGCTCATAACCTGAATACAGAGGAGGCAGAGTTCACTAAAGAAACAATTGCTGGTATATTTCGATCTAGTCATACTTCAGTTCCTGCGTCGTTTGTTACCTTCTGTACATTGCATTCATTCTCATCGATCAATCCATTATTGAGTATCATACTAGTTGTTTTTTTCTATCCCTATTTTTCTTGAATCTTCTGTTCAAAGAGAGTAGGAATTTTGTTGGTCTAAATGGCAAATAAATTGGAAACTGGAATACCAATAAGAAGACTCTTTACTATTTTCTAAAACTGGTATTACTACACCTTACAAATATACACTCTATTCTTTTCTTCTTTTCTGCTTGTTTCTTGTTCTTATCTTGCTTAATTTTTCTCTCTTCCTAAACCTCTCATTTATAGGAATGAGAAATGAGTAACTGACAAATTATTCATTCCCGTTTCTCCCATTTTTTCTTGCGGCACCTATCTTGCCATAATTTTTTAACATTGTTTGGTGGGTGTGGCCCACTTTACCAAATAAGTTTGACAACCAATATCTTCGTGTTACAAATCTCTTAATTCTTCTCAATTTGTCGATCGCTATCACTTGGTATCAGCAGCGAGAAGCAACACCATCAGAGTGAGCAAAAACATAGCAGAGTCCCATATTGATTGATGGAATGAATTTCAAAGCAAACTTCATCGTCATCAACAACTCAAGGTTCGATGTTATATTTGGAATGGATAGGGGCCGAAGTGCAGATACTGATCATAGGCCAGTTATAGGGGGCGGTGCATTAATGAAGAAAAGACAAGAAGAAGAAGAAATAAAAAGAAGAGAAAGAGAGAGAGAGAAGTCAAAGAAATAAGAAAGAAAAAAGAGAAAGAAAGGAAAAGAGAAAGAAAGAGGAAGAAGAAAGAGAGAGAAGCCGGGGAAGAAAGAAAGAGAGAGAGAGAAGCCGGGGAAGAAAGGGAAGAAGAGAAAGAAGAAGACAATTCGGGAGCAAGCTTCGGAGAAGAGAGAAAGTGAGAAGCCGATAGCAGAGGCGGGAGCAAGAAAGAAAGAGAGAGAATAGGAGCTCGGATTTTCTTGGCAAATGGAAAGAAGAGATCAAGAATCGGTAGCGGGGATGAAGAGAAAATCGGTGGAAGAAGAAAGTGAAGCAGGGAAGAAGATGAAGCCTTCTTCATCTTCATTGAGATTTGGTAGGATTTGTGTATTTTGTGGCAGTAGCTCTGGCAAAAGAGCTAGCTGCCAAGAAGCTGCGATCGAGCTCGGCAAGGAGCTTGTAGAAAGGAATATCGATCTCGTCTATGGTGGTAGGAGCATAGGATTAATGGGCCTGGTTTCCGACGCTGTTCGTGCTGGTGGCCGACATGTTTTGGGAGTGATTCCTAAGTCGCTGATGCCGAAAGAGATTACTGGAGGAACTGTGGGAGATGTTAGAGTTGTCTCTAACATGCACGAGAGGAAGGCTGAAATGGCTCGAGCTGCTGATGCTTTCATAGCCTTGCCCGGAGGTTATGGAACACTTGAGGAGTTGTTTGAAGTGATCACTTGGGCTCAACTGGGGATCCACAGCAAACCGGTGGGTCTTTTAAATGTTGATGGATATGATGAACACAATATTATTCACATTTTAGAGCAATAATCTTAATGCAATTAGACATTTAGAAGCTCTATATGTGGTATTTAACTCTTATTTTCTCTTTTCCGTAGGAAACAGCCTAAAACGGAGAAACGAAGCAGATTCAGAATTTTAAGGATGATACACAGAAAACCACAGAATATCGGTTGACTGGTTCCCCACAGCAGTCGACTGGACAGAGAAGTTGATTTTCCACAGCCGCTCGTTGCAGCCGACTTATTCCAAAGCACAGTCGACTTGTATGATCAATTATGAAATCTTCAGAAGTCTCGGCACAGTCGACTGGTTCGCTGACAAGTCGACTGGTAGGCGGCAGAGTTGAAAGATAAGATATTTGAAGATTCGTCCAAATCTAATCCAAATCAGAACAGAAAAGGAAGAATAGAAAAAAAAGAAAAGAGAAAGAAAGAACACGCAGGGCAACAAGGGAGGAAATAAATAAAAGAAAAGGACTTTTCTATAAAAAAAGAAGAGTGCAAACCCTAATTCTCTAGCCGTGTTCTATAAATACCAACCAAGAAGCATTATTCTGGATATATACGCGGAGGCTCCCGAATCACAAAATTACACAACTTTCTGAATCATCAAGTAAAGAGCAGTACGGTATCAGCATTGAAGAAGGAGAGAGGAGATCAAGCATAAGGAAAGGAACGGCCGATCGACTGTGTGACAGCCAGCCGAGTCATCTAGGCTAACTACATCAGTTTATTCCTTCTCTTTCTAATTCTTTTATGTTAACCATGTATTCGAACTTGTTGATCAAGAAAAATATTATTATGTGGAACTAATTTCATAGTTGGGTAGATTGAAGCCGTAGTTATGTAGTGCTATATTCTTCTGAATCCTTCTACTTTACTTATTGATTGAATCTGATTGAATTGGTATAGATTGATGATAATCAAACTTGTTCTCAAGTTCTGAGAGCAGTCGACTGAGGTGACAGCCAGTCGACTGACATACAGAACTTGAGAATATCAAGTTTGCATTACCATCTATCTGAATCTGTTATATGAGCATATTGAGACGACCCGTATCTCGTGTTCATAACTTGTAACAAGAGAATCCTTAGGGGTTCTTGGTTTAATCAACTTAAGGGATCTAGATCTGATACCAATTTCTAGAACCTTGAGTGTTTGTTCGTTTCCACTGTTCTTATGTTTTCTTTAAGTGCAACTTAGTAGATACTATGCTAAATACTTAATGAAAGAAACGAATTAGAGTAGATACCATGCCTAATTCTTGGCTTAGGGAAACATTACTTTAAGGAGTAGATACCATGCCCTTGAAGAGAACAAACATGAGTAATAAGAAGAAGTTCAGAAGGTAACTTAGCATTATTGACTATCGGTGGAGATCTAAACCCAACTACTTAATAAATATTTGTGATTCAGTATATCTTAATCTTTTCATTTCTTTTAGACCTTTAAAACAACTCTTTATCATTCTCACATTTTCTATTGATTAGTAAGTTAATTTCTACAATCTCTGTGGGATCGACCCTTGCTATTGCTACGCTTCTATAAACGATTTGTACACTTGTGAGGTTTTTAATTTGTGTCTAGTTTATCTATTTATTTAGGTAGCTAGATTGCACAACAAGTTTTTGGCGCCGTTGCCGGGGATTGTCTAGTATTTTAACTTACAGATCAGTAGAAAGTTTTTATTTTCTTTCTTTTAATTTTATTTTTCTTTTAGGTTACAGGATTTTGGTGGATGCACGGAAGGAGATCACTTCGTCCAGAACTACTACCTATTGACGCAGAAACAGAACGCACCTTGTACAGACTAGGTAAGCTGGTTGCAGCAAACCAGTCGACTGTCTCTACAAACCAGTCGACTGCTCAGAGACCCAGCTCACATACAGCAATGGGTGAGGAAATGCCAAATCGAGTGCCAATGCAGGACAAGTTCACGCCTAAGAATATCGAGCAACCTTCCTGCATTGCGTATCAGCCTAATGTCACAGGAAACATGCATTTATCTCCTCAATTACTTAGCATGGTTCCCCACTTTAGTGGCAAGCCAGATGAAGAGCCTCATCTCCATCTACAAGATTTCTTCGATCTTTGCAGGACACAAAGCGTCCAAGGGCTTACCCCTGAACAAATCAGGTTAATCTTGTTTTCTTTTTCCTTAAAACTTAACGCTAAACTATGGTATAATTCTTTGGAACCAGGATCAATAAACTCATGGGAGCAATTGGCGACAAAATTTTTGAAAGAATTCTTTCCAGCCCAAAAGACCAAACAGCTGAAAAGGGAGATTCAACTCTTCCAACAAAAAGATGGAGATTTATTCTTCGAAGCATGGAAGGATTTCAAGAACAAATTCCTCAAATGTCCTACACACAACATGCCTAAAGATGATCAGGTACAAGCATTTATGAAGGTTTAAATGATACTAACAAGGCAATTGTGGATTCAGCTTGCAACGGGATCTTAATGAGGAAAAGCGGTGAAGAGGCCATTGAACTATTTGAAGAACTCAGCGAGAATTCACAACAATTCTCAACAAGGAGGGGCCCTTCCAAAAAACAGGGAGTTTACGAAATTTCTAATAGCAATAACATTCAATTAGAAATGGTAAACATGAACAAGAAAATTGATATGCTTGTTAATGCAATGTCGATGATGGGTAGAGTTAAAAATCAAACAAACGAAATTTGTGCAATTTGTTCTCATGTAGATCATACCACTGATACATGTCCCATGTCTTCTTTCACAGATCAGGAGCATGCAAACTATGTAGGTCGAGGAGTGTTTCCACAAAAGAACAATCCCTTCTCGAACACATACAACCCAGGGTGGAGGAACCATCCAAACTTCTCCTGGAGCAATAATCAGAATAATCAAGGGACTCAATTCACACAAGGACATGCACGGAACTTCCAAATGGGAAGTGGGTTTGATAGGCCAGTTCAAGAACAGAAGAAGTTGGATTTTGAATCCACCGTTCTTCAATTGCTCCAACAACAACATCAAACAAGCAACCAACAAGGGCAAGCAATTCAGAAGTTGGAAACGCAAATTGGTCAAATTGCGAAAGAATTAAGCGAACGAAAGGCAGGTGAACTCCCATCACAAACTATACCAAACCCTGGAGGCCAAGAACAGCTCAAGGCAGTGACAACATTAAGAAATGGTAAAATAATTGACAACAAAGTTGGAACACACACAGAAGAAGCAGAAACACAACCATCAAAAGTTTTGGGTTCCAACAAGGTAAGTGAAAAAGAAAGAACAGTTGTGCCACCATTCCCTCAAAAGTTAGTCAAGCAAAAGAAAGAACAACATTTATTTGACATCTTTGAAACTCTCAGAAAGGTAGAAATTAATATCCCCTTACTTGATGCTATTAAACAAATTCCTTCTTATGCCAAATTTTTGAAGGACTATTGTACTCACAAAAGAACATTTCAGGTTAAGGAGGATGTGGCTTTAACAGAGGAAGTGAGCGCTGTATTATTAAGAAGACTACCTCCTAAATTGAAGGACCCAGGTAGTTTTACCATTCCTTGCAGGGTTGGTGAGCACTTCTTTGAAAAGGCACTGCTAGACTTGGGGGCAAGCATCAATATTCTTCCTTACTCTGTTTATGAAAAGCTAGGATTGGGGGAACTTAAACCAACATCCATCACTTTGCAGTTGGCAGATCGCAGCATCAAAAGACCTAGAGGTATTTTGGAAGATGTCCTAGTTCAGGTAAACGATTTTATTTTGCCTGCTGATTTTGTTGTGTTAGATATGGAAGAATCTTCAATGCCATCGTCCCTACCGATTATCCTAGGTAGGCCCTTTATGAGTACAGCTGATATAAAAATTTGTGTTAAAAAAGGGTACTATAAGTATGAAGATAAACGGAGAAAAAGTTGAGTTTAAAATGTTTGATACGCTTAAATTACCACATGATGATCATGAATGCTATAATATTGATGTGGCTCAGGAGATTGTTGATCAAACATTTCAGGTACATAGCGTCGAACCACTACATGCCACGATTACACAATCTCTAACTTTATCTAATGTTGAACAGGAATACGATGACTGGGGGATTGCAGAGACAGTACATCACCTTGAAACTCCAAAGTCATATTCAGGTAACTTTGCACCTGTATTTGAAAAATTGGTGACTGATGACATTTTTGTTTCTGCAGACAAGTCGACTGGTGGACAGAACCAGTCGACTGCACCAAGACTTCCAGACGAAAAGCTTAAGCAGCTGCCCGACCATTTGAAGCATGCATACTTGGGCGAGAACCAAACGCTACCTGTGATAATTGCTGCGAACCTGAGTGCACAGGAAGAAGATAAGTTGCTGAGGGTACTACGAGAACACAAAGGTGCAATAGGATGGACCATTGCAGATATCAAGGGAATAAGTCCATCCAAATGCATGCATAGAATACTTCTTGAAGACAACGCAAAATCAAGTAGGGAAGCACAGAGAAGGCTTAATCCAAACATGAAGGAAGTGGTAAGAGCAGAGATTTTGAAGCTACTAGATGTTGGAATCATTTACCCAATCTCAGATAGCAAGTGGGTGAGTCCTATACATGTAGTGCCTAGAAAAGTGGAGTCACAGTGGTGAAGAATGAAGAAAATGAACTTATCCCTACTAGAGTGACTACAGGATGGAGGGTATGCATAGACTACAGGAAGCTGAATAACGAAACCAGGAAAGATCACTTCCCTCTTCCTTTTATTGATCAAATGTTAGAAAGATTAGCAGGATATAGTCATTATTGCTTTTTAGATGGTTATAGTGGCTATAATCAAATTGCTATTGCTCCAGAAGATCAAGAAAAAACCACTTTTACATGTCCTTTTGGTACTTTTGCATACAGGAGGATGCCCTTTGGATTGTGCAATGCAGAGGTGCATGATGAGTATATTTTCAGACATGGTGGAAAGGTTCATCGAGGTATTTATGGATGATTTTAGCGTTTTTGGATCTTGTTTTGATGAATGCCTTAACCATTTGCAGCTTGTGCTTAAAAGATGTGAAGAATGCAATTTAGTACTGAATTGGGAAAAGTGCCATTTTATGGTACAACAAGGTATTGTCTTAGGACATGTGGTGTCAAAAAGAGGTATAGAGGTAGACAAAGCGAAAATCGATATAATATCAAAACTACCCCCTCCCACTACAGTCAAGGGTGTTAGGAGTTTTCTTGGACATGCAGGGTTCTATAGAAGATTTATAAAAGATTTCTCAAAAATCTCCAAACCCCTTTGTGACTTGTTGACTAAGGATGTTGAGTTTGCATGGACAGAAGAATGCACAAATGCTTTTATTACATTGAAAAATCTTCTCATTTCTGCACCTATTGTCATGGCACCAGATTGGAGCCATCCTTTCGAGCTCATGTGTGATGCAAGTGATTATGCTTTAGGGGCTGTTTTAGGTCAAAGAATCAATAAGACACCCCATGTTATTTACTATGCTTCTCGAACTTTAAACGATGCACAGCTAAATTATTCCACTACTGAAAAAGAAATGTTAGCTGTTATTTTTGCTGTAGAGAAGTTTAGATCATATTTAATTGGTTCTAAAGTTATTGTTTTCACTGACCATGCTGCTTTGAGATATTTGTTTGCCAAAAAGGATGCTAAGCCTAGGTTGATCAGATGGGTGCTGTTGCTTCAAGAATTCGATCTTGAGATTAGAGACAAGAAAGGAAGTGACAATGTTGTGGCAGATCACATGTCCAGACTACTGCATGAGGAAGAAAGAATTCTCCCACTTAATGAAAATTTCCCGGATGAACACCTATTTGAAATAAACATATCACCGGGACAGTCGACTGGTAACAGGATCAGTCGACTGGTATCTCACTGCTCATATTTTCCATGGTTTTCAGATATTGTAAATTATCTCACTGCTCATGTTTTCCCTCCAGGTATGACAAGTCAAGAAAGAAAGCGACTGCTGGCTATGTGCAAGCACTATTATTGGGATGATCCTTATTTGTTCAAATTCTGCTCTGATCAAATTATAAGAAGATGTGTGGCAGAAGAAGAGCAAATAAGTATTCTACAACATTGCCACCAATATGCATGTGGAGGACATTTTGGACCAAAAAGAACAGCACTCAAGGTATTACAATCTGGATTTTATTGGCCTAAAGTATTTAAAGATGCTTTTTCTTTTTGTAGGACTTGTGACAAATGCCAAAGGACAGGCAACATCTCTTCTAGAAATCAGATGCCACTGCAAAACATCCAAGTAATCGAGCTTTTTGACGTTTGGGGAATCGACTTCATGGGTCCCTTTCCTAACTCATTTGGTTATTTATATATTCTTATGGGTGTGGATTATGTGTCTAAATGGGTCGAGGCTGTCCCCTCAAAAACTAATGATCACAAGGTTGTTGTTAAGTTTTTGCAGGAGAACATTTTCACTAGGTTTGGTACACCCCGGGCAATAATTAGTGATGGAGGGAGCCACTTCAATAACTTTCCATTTGCTTCTTTGATGAAGAAATATGGTATCACACATAGAGTGGGCACCCCATATCACCCTCAAGCTAGTGGGCAGGTGGAGATTAGCAACAGAGAAATCAAGAGCATTTTGGAAAAGACAGTCAACACAAGGAGGAAAGATTGGTCGCTGCGCTTGAATGATGCATTATGGGCCTACCGAACTGCTTACAAAACACCCATCGGCATGTCACCATACCGTTTGGTTTTTGGAAAAGCCTGTCATCTACCAGTGGAGTTGGACCACAAAGCTTATTGGGCCATTAAAAGGTTCAATTTTGATATGAAACAAGCAGGTGACAAAAGAAAATTGCAACTAAATGAGCTTGAAGAGTTGAGGCACGACGCATATGAAAATGCAAAATTGTACAAGGAAAGGACCAAGTTGTACCATGACAAACAGCTAGCAAGGAAGGAGTTTTATGAAGGACAGAAGGTACTGATATACAACTCAAGATTAAGACTTTTTCCAGGCAAGCTCATGTCAAGATGGTATGGGCCATACATTGTCACAAGAGTCTTTCCACATGGTGCATTGGAGGTTCACAGCAAAGAGAAGAATCAAACATTTAAGGTGAATGGGCATAGAGCGAAGCCATACATAGAGATGAGCATAGAACCACAAGAGGAAGATGTGAATCTTCAAACCATTCAATACATGGCATGACCTCATCAAGTCTAGCTGAAGACAGAAAACACAGCGCTTATTGGGAGGCAACCCAATTTTCAGGGGAGTATTTACACTTTCCTTTCATTTTCTTTTCGTTATTCATCTTTTTATTTTTAGTCTCTCCTTCTTACTAGATGGTAACACACGCCTATATTTTAAGCTTTGCACGAACATTGAGGACAATGTTCCATCTAAGTTTGGGAGTATTAGTTAGTTATATTTGGAGTCTTTTGAAATTTTTTTTTAGGATAAACAAATTCTTATAAAGTAATAGTAAGGATACTTATTTACTTTAGGATTGTTAAGTTTCATAATGCCTTACAAAATTATATGAGTCATGCGATTATACATAATAAACAAATGTGATACTTTTTCTGGTGATTATTCCCTTTAGATCTAGTCCTAAATTGAGTTTAAGTAAATAGAGTGATAAAATATATATATATATATATTTGAATAAAGTCAATCTACTCCAATGTTTTGGGTGCTTAGTAACTAGGGGTATTCATCACCAATGTTTACCTTTACGTCAAACGGCAACTTGAAATATGAGTATGCAAAGCACTTTAAAGTTTGTGACTTGCTGAGTAACCGGGTGGATTCATCACAAATGTTTTGCATTCGCGTAAAAAGGCAAGTGACAACTTTAGAGAAGAGACTTAAAAAAAAACAAAAACAAAAAAAAAACTCTAGTTTGCTACTCGGTTTGTAGTGGAGAAAAGGGATAATCACAGATGGAGTTGTTACATACTATAATTAAAATTAATTGCAAGACAAATATGATTGGGTTTGGGGATTATGACTAAACAATTGCACTGGAGAAAGTGAGTATACTTGTTTTTACTTTATTTGAAATTGTTTATATCGAAATTTTGATGCTTGCATAATAAGAATTCTTGGTGGTTGAGTCTATTATTATTATTATTCCCTTGTTCATAAATTCACTTTTTGCTTGAGGACAAGCAAAAGCTAAGTTTGGGGGTATTTGATGAACACAATATTATTCACATTTTAGAGCAATAATCTTAATGCAATTAGACATTTAAAAGCTCTATATGTGGTATTTAACTCTTATTTTCTCTTTTCCGTAGGAAACAGCCTAAAACGGAGAAACGAAGCAGATTCAGGATTTTAAGGATGATACACAGAAAACTGCAGATCATCGGTCGACTGGTTCCCCACAGCAGTCGACTGGACAGAGAAGTTGATTTTCCACAGCCGCTCGTTGCAGCCGACTTATTCCAAAGCACAGTCGACTTGTATGATCAATTATGAAATCTTCAGAAGTCTCGGCACAGTCGACTGGTTCGCTGACAAGTCGACTGGTAGGCGGCAGAGTTGAAAGATAAGATATTTGAAGATTCGTCCAAATCTAATCCAAATCAGAACAGAAAAGGAAGAATAGAAAAAAAAGAAAAGAGAAAGAAAGAACACGCAGGGCAACAAGGGAGGAAATAAATAAAAGAAAAGGATTTTTCTATAAAAAAAGAAGAGTGCAAACCCTAATTCTCTAGCCGTGTTCTATAAATACCAACCAAGAAGCATTATTCTGGATATATACGCGGAGGCTCCCGAATCACAAAATTACACAACTTTCTGAATCATCAAGTAAAGAGCAGTACGGTATCAGCATTGAAGAAGGAGAGAGGAGATCAAGCATAAGGAAAGGAACGGCCGATCGACTGTGTGACAGCCAGCCGAGTCATCTAGCCTAACTACATCAGTTTATTCCTTCTCTTTCTAATTCTTTTATGTTAACCATGTATTCGAACTTGTTGATCAAGAAAAATATTATTATGTGGAACTAATTTCATAGTTGGGTAGATTGAAGCCGTAGTTATGTAGTGCTATATTCTTCTGAATCCTTCTACTTTACTTATTGATTGAATCTGATTGAATTGGTATAGATTGATGATAATCAAACTTGTTCTCAAGTTCTGAGAGCAGTCGACTGAGGTGACAGCCAGTCGACTGACATACAGAACTTGAGAATATCAAGTTTGCATTACCATCTATCTGAATCTGTTATATGAGCATATTGAGACGACCCGTATCTCGTGTTCATAACTTGTAACAAGGGAATCCTTAGGGGTTCTTGGTTTAATCAACTTAAGGGATCTAGATCTGATACCAATTTTTAGAACCTTGAGTGTTTGTTCGTTTCCACTGTTCTTATATTTTCTTTAAGTGCAACTTAGTAGATACCATGCTAAATACTTAATGAAAGAAACGAATTAGAGTAGATACCATGCCTAATTCTTGGCTTAGGGAAACATTACTTTAAGGAGTAGATATCATGCCCTTGAAGAGAACAAACATGAGTAATAAGAAGAAGTTCAGAAGGTAACTTAGCATTATTGACTATCGGTGGAGATCTAAACCCAACTACTTAATAAATATTTGTGATTCAGTATATCTTAATCTTTTCATTTCTTTTAGACCTTTAGAACAACTCTTTATCATTCTCACATTTTCTATTGATTAGTAAGTTAATTTCTATAATCTCTGTGGGATCGACCCTTGCTATTGCTACGCTTCTATAAACGATTCGTACACTTGCGAGGTTTTTAATTTGTGTCTAGTTTATCTATTTATTTAGGTAGCTAGATTGCACAACAGGATATTACGACTCACTGCTATCCTTCGTAGATTCAGCTATGGCCGAGGAGTTTATATCCAGTAAGGCCAGACGCATCTTGATTTCAGCTTCATCGCCCCAGGAATTACTCAGAAAATTGGAGGAGTATGTGCCGGAGAGAGATGAGCTTGTGACTCAGCTGAACTGGGATGTTAGCGATGTCGGTGGTTCAGATTTTGAGCCTAGACATTAAATTGTTGAGTCTTCCAGTTGAGGGTGCACAATTTGTCTTTAGTTGTTTTCGTGCCTTTGTACTCTTTGTTTCTTTTATCTTCCGTTGTACTCTCAGTTGAAGAGTATTGCATTCTTAGCTATCCTATATCTCGCCTAAGTAAATTTCGAGGACGAAATTTTTTTGTAAGGTGGGTAGGATTGTAACTCCCTGTTCCAGTAGTACGTATTTTACTACGTAAATTTTTGTACTTCAATTTTCAGATCAGTTTTATTTTTCTCTTTGGACTCTTTATCTAAAGCCAGAATATTTTTCTGATCAATTATATAATTTTGTGATTTTTCGATTAGAGTTTAAATACAAATTTTAAATCGTGATTAATCCTAATCCTAATACTAATCCTAATCCTGCCTAACCCTACACCTTATTTTCCACCACCCTACTACTCCTAATCCTCTCCAATCCGTCAACACCCCACCACATTTTTCAACACCCCACCACATTTTTCTACACCCCTCCACATTTTTCAACACCCCTCCATATTTTTCAACACCCCATGCAGCACACTCCACCTCCCTTCCCTTCTATATATACACACACACACTTCACTCTCTACATCCCATTCTTCTTCATTTTCCCTTCTTCTCTTCCTCTGCCTTCTTCACACCCTCTGTTTCTTCACACCCGAGAGCTCAAGAAACACCCGAGCTCTACTTTACTCTCCGCCTTCGAGCCAACGACTCCGCTTCTACGATCCCGTGAACCCCGAAAAACAACCCGATGCCGCGCCACCTTGTTGTTGTTGTCACTCACCGTTGCTACCGTTAGCTACCGTCTCGCCGCCATTCTTACCACCGTTGTGCCGTCGTCCGTTGCCGATGTCGCTTCTTTCTGTGGTTAACACTACCACCGTAATCGTCACGTTATAAGGCAAGTACCTTGTACACTCTTTTTGTTCTCGTACAAGCATTTTCCTTTGACTCGTGGCAAGTAGTCTAGTTATCATCATATTTTATTGTCAAACTCTGTTCTAGTCACTGGTTCCATGCTATATCAACTCAAGAGTGAACCGTTAACACATTTCGAATCGTGTTATCGAATATTGAATATTCAACCTTACCATCTCTAAAATTTCTTGACCTTGCACTAAGAATTCGACCATGTTCCCAATACTGGATTGAAGATTTTCTACATGAAAATCGTAGCCCATCGAGTCCCAAATCCAGAACATCTGACAGTTTCTCAATCGGATGTATAGATTGTGAGATATCGCGATTTTAGTACTGTCATATTGTGAATTTCTGAACCTGCACGGGATTACTAACCGGCATCTCGTACTGAGAATTCGACCATGTTCCCGACACTGGATTGAAAAACTTTCTACATGAAAATCGTAGCCCTTCGACTCTAGATATCCGAAACATCCTACAGTTTCTCAATCCGATGTATAGATTGTGAGAGATCGCAGTTTTAGTATTGTGACTCCGAATTTCCAGAATGCACGCGAAACAAAGAAATCAGCCAAGAATGAATTTGTACGCATAGCTACTGTCTTTAGAATGTATATTGTGAATATGCGTTAGAACCGAGAGTCTACTTTCTAGAATCTCTGATGGAATCGGATTTACTTTTCTGTAACAACGGGAAAGTGAATTTGAATGCAGATATGTCAAGTTGTCTAAAAATTCATCTTTACGGTTTTGCATATAAACCCATTACTTTTCATATTTAATGAACTGAGTATGTTATTATTCTTGTAATAATAACTTGCATATACAATAGGTTGATAGAATGCATTTTATACCACTTGATAATTCTATAATAACTACTACCGATATATATACTCGTTTCACGTCTCATGTCCATGATTACTACCATTGATATTTTTCTTGACTAAACTATTTGATTATACTGTTCTACTAGTCGTACCAATTGCATGTTCATAACTAATTATAAAAGAATAACAAGCCGGGGTTGTAAGGGTACGACTTAATTGTGGACAATATAGGGGAGTATACTCGGAAGGGGGCCCGTGTTTTCCGAAATAGTGATTCTTGATTCTTGATTACATAATTCTCGATTACATGATTCATGATTACATGTCTTGATACTATCACTGGAAGACCCGAGTACATAATCCTATAGAATTCACTACTTAAGTCTAAACATCACATGATTGGGACACAGGATTGTGTGCATTAGATAAGTTAATAAAATAGATAAACTCGAGATTTACACTAAGCATGATTCTTGATTACATGACTCTCGATCTTTGATTACATGATTCTTGATCACATGACTCTTCATTACATGACTCTTGATTCTTGATTACATGACTCTTGATTACATGACTCTCGATCCTTGATTACATGAATATCGATTAACTGAGCCTAGGTTATCAATTGCTTATACCTTGAAGTCTAGAATACACTAGTTACAGTTATTACTTACATTATCATATTGTCCCAGTTTCTTGTTTAATTCCATATTGTATTTGTACTTCTACTTCTTGTTTCTCTCATGTTATATCTTGTTATATTACCCCTTTTTCTGCTTGTTGCTACTTGCTGCCCGAAACTTGCTCTAACGGAAACTTTTCTGTTTGTCTTTGAGTTAATAATTATACAGGTACTGATGGACCCGACGAGCAAACTCTCTAGATGATCGTTGCTGCTTCCTTACTACTTCATGTTGTTTCAGTCGCTATTTTATCTAGTTGTTATAGCGAACTGCTTATCATATTATTTTAATTCTGGCACCTTGTATTCCCGGACATCTTGACCCGATGTTGATGTATTATCCAAATGATGGTTATTCTATTTTCAGCTCATGTGATTATTATATTTGCCTGCGTGATTGTGTTATAAAGATCTTGTTGAGCTTATAATTGTACAGCTTATGGATGATGTATATCATTCGCTGGGCCTCAGTTGCGTGCCTGTATTTCCGTATAGTGGGAAGTGGGGCGTGACACCGAGGTCAGGAGAAAATCATATGCAGAGGTGATTAGAAGCGGCTATGGCACTGTCAAAAAGCATAAAGCTCGTCACATCATTGATATGCCGAAGAGAGAGGTTACAAAGAAGAAAGAGGATGAGGAAGGTGAGTGGATTATAGTAAGACCCTGTAAACTCAGGATCGTAGAGATGAGCGAAGGGCAACTTCTGCTCAACGGATATGGCCAAACTCGAAAGCAAGCAAAAGTGTCATAAATGCACAAGAACTGGGCATTCAATCCACAACTACAAATTTAAGTGGTTTTGTTATGCCTGTTAGGGTTACAGGCACATCTCCACGGATTGTCCGATGAAGAAATCAATGGGGAAGTTAGCATCCAATGAGCTTTTCAAGGAGACGATTTTGATCACCTTGAAACAGAGCAGAACTGAGGAGAGTATTGCTGGAATGAGGAAAGTGACTAGAGCATCAATCACTACTACTCCAATCATGGCGGAGTTTGAAAAGAGGTTCGACAACTGCGTTATAGTGAAGGCTCGGAGCAGAAATCCTAGAAGAGATGACATTGCGGAGATTCTAATGGAGATCACTATTGCTAAGCCTAATTGGAAATGTGATGCCTAACAAACAAGCAATAACACCTTCTTTGTGCACTGCCTGTGTGAAGAAAGAGTGCAAGAGCTATATTTGTTTTGAAAGGAGTTGAAGGCAGAGACTTCTGTATCACATTCACAAGGTGGAACCGATGTCTTGGAGCTATCAAAGCAGAGTTACTGTCATCGATATGGATTAGAATTTTCAATTTACCCTACCACTGCTGGGTTTGATCGGTTTGCATAACCATGTTAGAGGGTTTGGAATGGTCATAGACATTGACAAGAATACCATGTTACAAGATCGAAGGGAATATGCTCGTATTCGGGTGGGGGTTGAGAGAAAAGAAGAAATTCCATCATTGATTAAGGTAGAGTTCGAGCAAGAAGTCTACAATGTGAAGATTATTGTCGAAATAAAGAAAAATGTGTCGTTTCGAGCTGGTGGCGTAGTAGAATTTTGTGATGTTAAACAAGCGATCATCAAATCAAGAGGAAGACGATGCAGAGCGGTCGTTGGATTTGTCAAGAATTGATCAGGAGCGTTCATCAAGGAGTAATTTCAAAATGGCTCTTCAACGCACTCAACAATCGTCCGATCAGGGAAGCACAAATCCAGGATGTCAAATTCAAACGACGGAGGACGTGGCAGAGACTAGTCAGAGATTACGTGTTAAAGCTATGCCAACCAGTTGTAATCAAGGTGACATGCCAATGATAGTGACAGCAGAAACAACTTCGGTGCCAACTTTGGAGAAGCAAAACCCAGGGATTCTGAAGCGACGTGAGGGAGTGGAGCTCGGGGTAGGGGGGCACAGGCTGTCAACTAGACTCAGACATCTTGTCATTAATAAGGAAGGATTTCGAGGTGGCTATTAAGGAGGCAGCTGTTAATGCTCTGGCACATAAGAAATTAGGCCTTGTGAGTGGGCCCTGAAGCAGGATTGGGCTATGGAAAAATAATATCGGAGGATAATGCTTTTTTTTCAAGCCCTAGGGGTTACACAAACGGCGAAATGTACACCATCCATTGGGGGTGACTCTACACGGTCTGAATCTGATCAAAACAATGAGATTTTAAATGAGGAGGAAGATGAAGAGGAAGAGTTTAATGAAGACATTGGGGGCAATGAACAAGTAGATGAAGAGGAAGAGTTTAAAAAAAACATTGGGGGCAATGAGCAGGTAGATGATGGTATACACTCAGAGGATCAAATTATAGGAGCTCTAGATGGGGTTATAGAGGATACTCAAGTCTCCAAAATGGATGCTGAGATTTTGAGAAAACATGTGACGAGCTAGCAGGAGGAGGAACCAGTGATAGGAACGCTAGATTAAGTACAAAGAGAGCCTTAGAATATAAAAGGAAAAGTACAAGGCAAATGGTCAAATGGGGTTCACATGAACCGAGTGAAGAAGATCTGATAAAGGCATCGTCAAAGGCTAAAGAGCCGACATCTGCATGTGGAGGTATCTCCATAAACAACACTTCAATTCTGAACTTGCTAAATGATGATTCTCTTATTTATTATGCAATTCCAGTAGAGTTGATCAATTAAAACTGATTCATATCATTAGAGGGGAAACCAGCGTGGTAGGTAGTTAAGGCGGGAGTTTCTAGTAAAGGATTAGATATAGGTGCCAACCTTGTTAAATGTTATACATCTTTTAGAATTTTAGAGGGATGAGGCAAAAGCTAAGAAAAAACTTATTAGTAATACCATTTATAAGAAGAAGCCTAGTATCTGCGCCTTTCAGGAAACTAGGTATGTAAACCCTACCAACAATGACTTCTGTTCTCTTAGTTTGTTGGGTCGTTTGACTGGAGATTTAAGACAGCCATTGGTTATTCAATGGGTATTGCCATACAGGTAGATACGATATTCGAACGTCGTAGTCTCGCTCGGATGATTCTAGTGATGGCAAACTAGATGGTGCTTTAGGAACAAATGGGCTTCAAATTACTTGACCAAGGTTTCCTGTTCCTCCAAAGCTGGTAGAGGTTGTGCTGACTCTGCTCAATCCCCCTCTCACCTTTCATATCCTTACAATGACTTTCCTAAACTGATCGAACTCTATCTGGATTTGTGTACCTGTAGTCCGTAGCTTCAAGAGTTCGCATGGATAAAAGGCTCTATTTCATCAAAGGAATATGCATGCCTCCTCTAGTGTGTGTCCCTTTTCGTTTGTCATCTTTGACTCTACTGTTCTCTCACCCCCTATTTCACAAATTTTATCAACCTTCGTTATCAAACAATGACATGATGCAAACTTGTAAGTAGAAACTATTACTTCATAAATTTTATCAATCTTCGTTCTCACACAACAACATGATGCAAACTTGTAAGTAGATACCATCTCCCTCTCGGAGCAAACTTGAGAAGAACTAACAGATCAAAAGAACAACTGGAATCCACATCTAAAGAACTTAAAACAAAAGCACTATTTAAGCTATCACCTAATTCAGCGGCACTGGATTTGGTACCCCTCTGACTCAACTGCTTGAAACAATCTCTCATGTAATACTTAATCCCTGTGCACTGGTGGCCACAGACCTTACCCCTACATACACTTTTCCTTCCATTCGAAGTACAATCCACCTCTAAGTGATTCACATAAGTTGATGCCGATTTCTGACTCTCCTTCCTAAATGCATCCTCCTCTAACCCCTTAATCATACCTGTTATGGAAAACTTATCCTTGGTAGATTTATCGCCTAGCACGGTTATCATGTTAGATGAATTTGGTGGTAAATATATCAAGTTGGAAGCTTTTAGATCATCTGCGTTGAACGCCCTCAGTTCAGATAACTCCATATTGAACTCTATATGATCTAGAAGAGCGGTAATTTCTTTCATTAACCCCATAACTTTCATTTCTGGTACATCCGACCATGTAATGACGATCCCGAGTTGCCAGTTCTGAATCTTGCCCAAAGACTTGTCGCGCTTCTCCTATATCTGACTTCGCTCGTCGATGATATCCGAATTAAACCCAAGGCTTCTGAATAAATCTCCTTCCAATTCTCATGCTTTGTGTCGATTGATCTCCCTTTATCTCCTTCTAGGACTAGATCCAAGTCATGTTGAACCGATGCTTCATGCATGTCCTCCTTCAAGAGATCAAAGTTGATCTTGCCTTCGAACCGCTTGATCTTCATGATCTGATCTGCCATCTTCTCCAAGGAACTCGAATAAATCCTTGAACCCGAAGCTCTGATACCAATGGTTAGGGAAACAAGCGGTACAACAACATCACTTGTTAGGGAATTAGCGAAACTCTTCCCTTTCGAGAATTTTGTTGAGTTATACGGTGCAATCAATACAAACTACCAAACACATATGAGATTATATCAAACACACCACAACACACAAGTTTGTCCCAGTTGGGGCTTTCGCCTTAATCCGAAGGAGAAGAAACCCAAGATGTTATTCACCAAGAGAAGATATAATAATATTACAATTCTCACCACGATTTTCTCTCAAGCCTCACCAGCAAGTACTAGTTGTTTACAATTGGAGAACCTATCAAACTTCACCTTCAATGAAATACTTTCCCTCTTGGCTCTTAATGGAGACCAATAACAATAATTTATAGAGATCTAAAGAAATCCTAGTTTTATATCTTGATACAATAGCTACTGGATATTACAAAAGTGATAACCCTATAATAAGAACCACATGATTTGACTTAAAGACGAAGTTGAACTTCTCACGAATCAGCTAGATCCGAACCCAAACCTCATCAGTGCTGCAAATGGTCGACCGTCCAACAAAACCGGTCTACTGTTCTCCTCACGGGAAGACCCTGTAGAGGGGAGGGTCAACCGCACCCCAAGGTCGGTCGACCGCAACCTACTGCTGTTGCTTGGTGCTTGCTGATTGTTTCATTCTCTATCTTCAACCATCTCGATTCTTCCATCGTCATCGTATTCGTCTTCGTATCCAACATTGTACACAAGACATAAACCCAACACAAACTCTACTCTTTCTTCTGTTACATCTCACTCTGTTTATGCTCTTCTTTCATAATCACATTCTACTTATGAGAAAGTAAAAGTCACTAGAAAATTCAATGAGAACAACACTGCAACTACAAAAAATAGCTTGGTTTTCGCTGGAGAGCTCCCATGGAATTGCTAGTGGAGGTGATTCGCTGGCATCTAGGACACATTGTTAGTGAGGATGCAGCCATAGGCAGGTGAGTTTCTGGAGAGAGGATAGTTGGGGAAGTGACGCGGAGTGCACGAAGCGCTTCCACCTCTTTTTTCAGCTTTATGTTCTCCTCTGTTAATGACCCGAAGTAACTCTTCAGGTACTCGTGATCAATCTCAGTCTTCTTCAGTTTCCTCCTGCCATTCACTGATGTTAATGCATGTAAAACAAAGTTATAGAAAAAAAATTGAGACAGAATGTTGACCTAACATCAACCGTCGATTGTTTAGTACGAAGTTCATAACTTATAACGAAACAATATAGAAAGAAAGGTGTTAGGCATAGTTCTAAATAATCAATTTGATTATGCCTCCAGATTGTTTAAGACACAATAGTTAAATATTAATGAGAAGAAGAAATATGATAAATTTTTTGACATAGGGAATTACATACCTGGCCCTGCGATTCTGAAACCAGACCTCGACCTGCCTTGGCCTCAGCTTCAGTTTCGCTGCCAATTCCTCCTTTTGCTTCTGAAAATAACAAATTAAACCAGTTTCATCAATTAAATGATAACATCCTAAATCTTGTTGTGGTAACACAAAACTATCTTACATTTTCCTGTGGGAAAAAAAATTCTCTTCAACCGAATTCAACTATAATTTTTATAATTTACAAGAAATACAGAGAACCAACAAGTTATATTCATCTTCTGAAGTATAATTATTTTTTATGCAAAGAGAATATATTCTCTCTTTATGTATAAAAAAGCTAATACATTGTGCATGCTGACTAATCTACATGCTAGTACCTAGCATTAGCCGCTTTGTTAGTGCACGTGCCAAAAAATCTCATAGCAAACTCAAAAAAAAAAAATTAAAAGAGGGGGCATTTTCTTATCTTCTTACATGATTGGGGTTGTGATTCTGCACAAAACTCTCTTCTAGCAATCCACATTGCTCCTCGGAAAGGCAGAGCTTCTTCTTTCGCTGGCGGTTGTTGCTACCTTCTTCGACTTCCACCACTTCCCCATCTTCTGCGCTTCCTGTTGGGATCTCTTCTTCTTCATCGTCCAGTGCCAAAGGTAGCTGGTTTATGTCGAAGTCTCTCATTTTGCTCATATCTACATCAACATCTACATCTACACCTAATCAAATATATATATAAAAAACTAGCATAAGAGATAGGATGTGTTAGCTCTCTATAATACAAGTGAATTCAATCATTTCCTCGACATTTTGTCATCTTTTAGTGTTGATTAGAAAATTCTAAAATAATAATAGTAATAATGACAATAATAATAATGATAATCACGATTCTCTGGAAGGGTATAGATTAGAACTAAACTTCAGCAGAGAGAGAGAGAGAGAGAGAGAGAGAGCCATCTGAATATTTAAATTTGAACAACTGATCTTCCCTTCAAATGATGGAGGGGAAATAAATACAAAGGATATATGTGATTGAGACTTAAACTTATCCTTCATGCAATTTTAGGAGGGGACAAATCTTTGTGTTCTAAATTAATCGAATTTTGTTCCTAAAACAGTGAAAATTTGATCCAATTTGGAGGCTTTCACAATCATTATATTTGGTGCCTTTACGATTAGATAGTGACCTAACTTGTTCAACTCTTTCAAGGTCTTTATCAAAATGTTGTTGGTCACCAAGATAGCAAGTGACCAAACTTATGTTTCAATTTTGTCAAAGACATGAACCCTACCTCACAATAAGAAGTTAATCCTTAAAATTTATAAGAATTAAAGAGGCTAACATATGTATAAAAAAGTAAAAACAGGAATTTGATAGAAAAATATAAATAATATCCAAGGCTAACTTTCCTAACTCTAAATATGGTCACAATCTTTGTGCACAAGCTGATGGGTCGACATATTTTCCATTGCACTAAAGGATTCTTAGGATACAAGGGTACTGAATGGAGATGTAATGTTTGTACCCAAAGGTTGCACAGAAATATTCTTTTAGCAATTATGTATTAGAAACTTATCATATACATTAGGAGTTTCTATTGAGAAAACCATATACAACAGGAGTAGATGTAAATGTTTTTAACTTACCATATACTAGGAGGACTAAAGGTCAGTAATGAGTAGCTGTACAAAAAAAAAAAAAATAAACTCTCCAAAGTATATGTCAATAGATTTGTTGTAGTCTTTTTCTAAAATAAAAGTTATATAACAAGTTAACAACCATGCATGAACATGAATGTCATTTTTAAATTTAATTAAGCTCCAAATGAGCTTTAAACAAGTTTCCAACAAGCTTTACCCAGCCCTGACCTAGCTTCAAAGAGTCTTAAACAATTTGAAACCAAGTTTCAGATGAACATGTTCACTAGCACAAAACGAACCGAGCTTGAAACATATACAAACAAACCAAGTTTACTTGAACACAAGCTGAACAAAGCAAGATCAATTATAAATGAACATGGGCCAAGCTTGAACAAAGCATTTCCTTAAGCCCCAATAAGGCTCAATTTGAGTCTGGCTCGTTTGACTCATTCAACATCCCTAATTATGTTTCTTTAATTTCCCGTTAATGAAGCGATGACTGGTCATCTTTTATCAAAAAAAAAAACAACCCTAATTATCTACCGCTATCAAACTAAAATAAAGTTGCAAGTGTCAATATGGTCCACTGACAAGCCTCTTTGCTGGTGATCAAGAGGTTGTGGAGTTCGAATCATGCTTTTACCCAAAAAAAATCACTAATTAATATATATTCGAGGTAACCTCCTTACACCTCCCCCTTCTCCCTTGGTGCTGCCTCTACTGGACCTAGCTCGGCACGACACTGCCGACTTCTCCACCTTTTCTATCCGAAGTTTCCATCTATGGTGAGGAGGAATTATTATTAACCGACAATGCCTATGTGAGAAGAAATTACAATTAACTCGGTTAGGGTAAGAGTTGGGAGATTGAGAGTGGTAGAATATTACGAGGATAATTAAGTCATTTAACCCCCATTCTGTTATCTCTAATCTCTAATATTTCTCTAATATTATAATTGGAGAAGACCTTAGTGTCATTTGTCATTTTGTCATTCTACCAACATGTGCAACGCACGTACACAATTAATATAAAGGAAGTTTCCCGTTCAAATCCTCCCTACGTCAGAGTTTTTTTTCTTTCTTTTTCTGAAATTATTAAAACGTGCATTGCACGTGTAAATTACTAGTATCTAAAAAGAGATTTAACATAACATTCAGACCCAATTAACCCCAGATTACCCAAGTAACGTTTGTCGAGTCGACCTTAAATTTGTGGATGAATTTTATGGTAATAGTGATTTGTGTGGCTTATTTGGAATTAGTATATTTGTGTGTAGGGAAATCCTCCTAGACAAACCAATTATACGAACTAACTTTCTCATTTTCGTCTGTTCATTGCAACGAGACACACATCCTAAAGTAGTAAAGTGACTCTCAATAGTATACAAAATATTTTCTTTAGAAAAAAATAGTACACAAAAGATAAAGAAGAAGGAAGAAAAAAAAACAGAAACAGGTTCAAACTTTTACCATGAGTGGCCATAGTTTTAGTAAGCTCTGAAATGTGAGGAGCTACTCCCTTCCAAGCTTCCTATCAAATCCATAAGAGTTTGAGAGAGAGGAGTTTGTTATGGCACTTGTAAGTAGGAGACCTGGAGTAATTGAGTAAATAAGTTAACGACACCCGAGTTAATTAATTACACAAGTTTAACTAATTAAATGATTAATTAATTAGAAGTGTGAGCATAGAAATATGTGCTGAGTGGAAAGTAATGTGTCACGTCATAGCTTCAGGATGTTGACACGTGCCTCAGTCTGGGCTAACTGGAGCAATTTGAACCCTTGAGCGGCTCTATCTATGATGAATGCATATATGCTTGATTATTTTTTTTAATATATACCATTTTTTAAAACTATTTACCAAAAAAACATTTGCCAAACTAATTGTACTTGAGAGTTGAGAGTTGGGACTCAACAACTAAACTCGTTATTCCCTATGGCGAATTTAGTTATTTCGTCATCACCGTTGAGAATAGCGAGTTTAGTATAAATCACCTCATCGTTGGAAACAACAAGTCTTGTTCGAAAATTTTAAACTACACTCGCCGTTTGAAAATTTTGAACTACAACAGCGAAGTGCTCTACATTAGACTCGTTGTTCCCAACAGCAAGCACAAAATAACTATGCTTGTTAGAAACGACGAGTTTAGTTGTTGAGTTTGCAAATGCAGTTATTTTGGCTAGTTCGGCTAGTGTCCTCTTTTTGTAAATAGTTTCGAAAAATATCATATATTAAAAAAAATTATATACGCTTACCATTGGATCTCTCAATATTTGTGCAGCTATATTATCTATTTGACTATAGTGCAATTTGTCCATCTACCAACCCGTGCAACACACGTGCATAATTATTGTAATGAGGTTTTCGATCAAATCCAGACTACCCGACTACGGCTAAATTTTACGTTTAAAAAAACTATATTTATTAAAACATGCATCGCTATAGAAGGAAATAACAGCATAGTGTACGAAGAAAATAATAAAGACCTAATCCGATTGCTAATGTTATGTCAAATAACCCTGTATAATGCTATGAGAATCAAAGTGAACAGATAACGTACAATGCTATTTAATTTTGCCACTTTGTATTACTTAAATGATTCAGAGGTTACATAATCAACCCCTAAAATATGAGGGGGAACATAATTAACATTTAAATAAAGTCCCTTTCATCTGCAGTTCATATCTGAACCTTTTAACAATCATAAAGGCACAGCTCTCCCTCTATCTAACTAAAACTACAAGCGGCTGACAAAATTGGCTTGCCTGCAAAATTTCTGACCTCACCAATGCCTAATTGGCGTACCAAGCAGTGAACTGAAACCTGAGGCTTTTGACGAGGTTCATTTATATATGTATGTTTCTGGGACGTTGCATCTCTGCTATATCAGAAGAGGATTCTAGATTATCGTGGGGTTTTGGCTACGGGATCAAAGCTCGTCATGGGTGTCAGTTTCTGCGCTCTCTTTAGTTGATTCTTCTTTAGGCTGATCAGTTTTAGTGGATTCATCTGCAGTGTTTGAGTTTTCGTTGCCATCTTCTTTAAGCTGATCAGTTTTAGTGGATTCATCTGCAGTGTTTGAGTTTTCGTCGCCATCGGTGGTGGTGGCGGTGGTGTTTTCTTTGCCCTGTGATTCTTGCGACTTTGGTGGTTTCTCCACTTTAGGTTTAGGTTTCGGAATTCTGTTGATGCTTGAAACCTGGAAACAAGTGTTCACAAATGTCATTGCATGAGAAATTTATCTATTTATTCTTACTACATTTATTCTCACAAATGTTCACAAACCTCCTCTTTTGCTGCAATCCCAGGTAATGAAATTCTGCTTCTAAATCTACTGTTCCCAATCACTCTACTATTTTCAATCCTTTTAGTTTAATTGTTGAGTAGGGTATTGTGTTTTTTGCTTTTTAATTGAAGATTTTGAATTAGGTATTTATTATATTTTTAAGTGAGAACTTCCATAAAATTTAATTGGATGTGATTTGATTCTGAATTTTGGGAATTGGGTATTTGTCAAATCTCATAGTCATCTACTTCTTATAAAACCAGCATGTTTAAGGTTTTTGAATTTGTGAGTTTTTGTGAGTGTTGGGTGATTTTGGACTAAAATGTTGGTGTTTGGAGTGAAATGGTAAGTTGGTATGTATGTTTATATACTGCAGATCAAATGTGCGAAAGGTCCCATTTTTTGTCTATATTGCAATTCTATTAATGTGTGGTGATCATATTTTTTCTTTAATTCATGATATTATTACTGACAAATGTCCATTGACAGGTCTGTTAGTGAAATATTTTGCAAGCTTCTGCCAAGCCCCTTCACTTCTGAGAACTTCTTCACTCGAGATCATTTGTTATACCTTGCCCCTTGCTTCAAGGTACTATATCGCATCTATAATCTTTTACTTGATTTATGGTGGATAAATTGCTTCTGCTATTATAATGCTGCTGATAGGAAGTATCAACCAAAATATCAATTTTTAGACTAAAAAGAATGTCAAATGTATGTCAAGTGTTCTGTTAATTTTAATTCTCCTAAAACTTTATATAACTGCATATCAACATATTGATGTCTTTCTTTGGGTTCCTCAGATAACTGCATATGGGTTCTGCATATCATCAATTTTTATATAACTGCATATGGGTTCCTCAGATAATCAACATATTGATGTCTAGACTTTGATTTTGTAATACCTAATGTATCATTCAAATACAATGCAAATGATTATCTTTTACAATCAAATACAGCAAGAAAGATAGATTTAAATTATGGCAAAGCAAGATTCATGAACCATTTGAATATGTAATTCTTCAAGCATACTATAATATGCCATACTAAATAAAGAACAGATCTAGATGGTCGATATGTTGCTGTTCTTTAGCAAGAAAGATAGATTTTCCTTTTCTTTCTTAAATAAAAAGGTTGGTTGTAAAATATGTACCTAACAAGAAAGCCTGCCTTAGCAAACTTCTCATTAATCAGCTCAATGAAGGCCATTACTATTAAATTATGGCATGCTATGACCTGTGCATCAAATTATACGGCATAGTGTAGTATATATGTTTGTACCTAATAATGAATCGGCCAATCGATTATAAATTATAATATGTAATTTGCAAAACAGGTATATAAAAAATTTCCCATCCTTTCTATCTTCAGCCATTCAAGGACATGATTGAAGGAATGCGAATGGACCTCAAAAAGTAAAGATACAAGAACTTTGATGAGCTCTACCTATACTGTTATTACGTAGCAGGAACTGTCGGTTTAATGAGTGTTCATGTGATGGGTATCGACCCAGGGTCTTTGGCGACTACTGAGAGTGTATATAACGCAGCTTTGGCTTTAGGACTTGCAAACCAGTTGACTAATATACTCAGGGATGTTGGAGAAGAGTAAGCAGAACAACATAAAATTTCTTATTTGATCTATAAGATATAATTTTCGCTGACTAAAACTGGTAGTTGTTTTTGTTTAAAGCGCAAGAAGAGGAAGGATCTATCTACCACAAGATGAGCTAGCTCAATTTGGCCTTTCAGACGAGGATGTGTTCTACGGGAAAGTTTAGTCATTAAGTATGACCATTCCTTACAAAACCTGCATAATATGACCATTCCTTACATAACCTGCATAATATGACCATTCCTATTAGTTGCATATGTTTCACCTTTCTATATATCTGCATAGGCTCATTTCAACCTTTCTATATATCTGTGCTAAACTACAATGCATGAATACTAACTTTGTATATAACAGGATTATTTTCTCGGTCTGCGGTGAACTACAATGCATGATGCAAGACAGTAGTTTCCAATATTGTGATGGCCTCAGCTGTTCTATTCACCGTGCTGTTCTTAATGCCAATGTTCTATTACACACCAAACATGATTTTATCAGAAATCATCATATCAGCAGTGAATAGTGTTCTAATTATATGTTTTGTGTCTGTTGTCTTTATTTAACATTCTGCCTAGAGTTTTGTTATAAATCATGTTTTGTATAAAAGTTTCAAATATTCTACAAATTCATAGAGTATTTTCATTGCATTAAGATCCTTTATGTATTGTTGAAGTTTGATTCTATAATCGTTCACACTTATTCTATTACTGAAGCCTTGGTATTTTGCAAGTTAAATGTTTTACTATTTCTTTTCTTATACGATATACAAATTCATTTAATTTAATGACTAAACTTTTTTTATTAACGTGCATCGCACGTGCATAATAAGTAATTGGTTTTAAAAACTTAAAGAGTACTACCATGCACAGGGCCAACAGAGATATGAGAAGATGGGGATCCCCATCAAGCAGTTTATGGGAAGCAGCTCTAGCATTGGGGGCAAAAGCATATGCGCTGTTTGCATCGCATTCTGTGCTGCTTCCGAGCACACCAACTGGGCTGGGTGAGTACTGGTCACTCTCTGTGCTTAGCCCTGTTTTGTTGCACTTTGAATTGTTATATAGTAATTGGTTGTTTAATTAATTACACTTTTGCTTTATGTATGTGTATAATGTAATATGATTAGAAAAGCAATAAAGATTATGACATTGTCATTAATTTGGTGTTTTTATACCAAAAGGTGTGTGCGATTGGTGGGAGTTTTGGAGCATGAGTACTGCTACCTCAAAACAAACTGCATGAGTTCCTGCAGGTACTCAGACTACTGCTTAGTTTCATCATTATAAAATTATTAATTAGGATCCAATATTAATTAATGTTGTATGTTGTATGTACAGATTGAGCAGCAGAGAGTGACTGCAGCCGGAGTTAGGTATCATACTCTTCTGGAATGATTCCCCTAGCCCCAAGCCAATAATGTGAATCAGTTAATACATGTTTGGATTAGCAACAGTACACAAATGGAAATGTTAAAGATAACAGAAGATGAAGCTTGATTAGTTTTATCCTTGCAAAAAATCCCAAATTTCAGTAATGTGGTCTCCAGTTTCCACATTCAGATTTTGAGTGCTCCTATGCTTTGTGGACATTAAAAAAGTTTGACGAACACCAAAGATCACAATGAGATGGCCAAAAAGCAAAAGAAGGATGATATATAAAAAGCAAATGATAGATCCAAACCCAATAATGGCCCATTTAAAATTCTGATAAAATAAGAAATGATTGACAATTAGGCAAGTGACTGCAAGTGCCACAAATTTTTTATATAGGCGTTTAAATAATAACTGTATCTTTTCAGTTGAGCATTTTATTTAATTTAATAATTATATTTTTTTGTAGTCGTGCATCGCACGTCTATAATTAATTATTAATTTTTTCCAGGAAATTTGCTGCTACATTGGCAAACAAGACTGATCAGATTAGTAATGGGGTACAAATTAAAGAATGGATTAGTTTGATGAATCAAGGTGGATCGGGTATGAACTGATTATTAATTGGTTGTTCTTTTTTGTTACCATATAGGAATCTGAGGTTGTGGCGAATGAGAAGGACAAGAAACCTGCATCCATCATCATGCCTTTGGGGTCTGACAAGTACATTGCCATTGTTGTGGATTACGATCAATCGGTTGTTAGTGACTTGCCGCTGCCAATGGTTGAATCATCTGATGAAATGGTACTTAATATTAGAGCCTCATTTATTAAAGTGCACGAACATACAGATGAAATTAATTGCTTTTGAAGGAATACGAGCCCGTAAAGGAGGTTGTGATGGAGGATCTGGTCATGGAAAGTGCAGTGGATATTGACAGTGGTGACTCCAAGAACCCACTGGCTGTTGTTGATTATGTCGACGATATTTACAGCTACTACAAACGAGTTGAGGTGATTTTTTATCCAAATCCCAATTTTGTGATGGGAGATAATATGTACTCGAGGGCAATTTTTTATGTTGAATTTTCGTTCTGATGCTGTGATACTATTCAGTTCCTTATAAAATATGAAGTTGAACTATTAATTCCACCTCTTGCTTAAATATGTGGGGGAAAAATAATTCAACAGAATGATATCATTTGTAAAGAATGCTTGGGCAATATTGTTGTTAAATTTCAGCATATTCTATGAAAGAGTTCTATAGTTTGTAATTTGACAATATACTAAGTCAAATTTCAGCATATTTTGTTGATTGTTATTTTTCATGCTTCAAGTCATGTTTGGTTTATTGTTGAAGTCTTCAAGTCATGTAAATATGTTTTTTGTCATGTCGCAAAATATGATAGTTATTTTTTATGCTTCAAATTTTCAAGTTATGTGAATATGTTTTTTGTACGCGTGCATCGCACGTGCATTATACTAGTGATTAATTAATTAGAAGTGTGAGCATAGAAATATGTGCTGAGTGGAAAGTAATGTGTCACGTCATAGCTTCAGGATGTTGACACGTGCCTCAGTCTGGGCTAACTGGAGCAATTTGAACCCTTGAGCGGCTCTATCTATGATGAATGCATATATGCTTGATTATTTTTTTTAATATATACCATTTTTTAAAACTATTTACCAAAAAAACATTTGCCAAACTAATTGTACTTGAGAGTTGAGAGTTGGGACTCAACAACTAAACTCGTTATTCCCTATGGCGAATTTAGTTATTTCGTCATCACCGTTGAGAATAGCGAGTTTAGTATAAATCACCTCATCGTTGGAAACAACAAGTCTTGTTCGAAAATTTTAAACTACACTCGCCGTTTGAAAATTTTGAACTACAACAGCGAAGTGCTCTACATTAGACTCGTTGTTCCCAACAGCAAGCACAAAATAACTATGCTTGTTAGAAACGACGAGTTTAGTTGTTGAGTTTGCAAATGCAGTTATTTTGGCTAGTTCGGCTAGTGTCCTCTTTTTGTAAATAGTTTCGAAAAATATCATATATTAAAAAAAATTATATACGCTTACCATTGGATCTCTCAATATTTGTGCAGCTATATTATCTATTTGACTATAGTGCAATTTGTCCATCTACCAACCCGTGCAACACACGTGCATAATTATTGTAATGAGATTTTCGATCAAATCCAGACTACCCGACTACGGCTAAATTTTACGTTTAAAAAAACTATATTTATTAAAACATGCATCGCTATAGAAGGAAATAACAGCATAGTGTACGAAGAAAATAATAAAGACCTAATCCGATTGCTAATGTTATGTCAAATAACCCTGTATAATGCTATGAGAATCAAAGTGAACAGATAACGTACAATGCTATTTAATTTTGCCACTTTGTATTACTTAAATGATTCAGAGGTTACATAATCAACCCCTAAAATATGAGGGGGAACATAATTAACATTTAAATAAAGTCCCTTTCATCTGCAGTTCATATCTGAACCTTTTAACAATCATAAAGGCACAGCTCTCCCTCTATCTAACTAAAACTACAAGCGGCTGACAAAATTGGCTTGCCTGCAAAATTTCTGACCTCACCAATGCCTAATTGGCGTACCAAGCAGTGAACTGAAACCTGAGGCTTTTGACGAGGTTCATTTATATATGTATGTTTCTGGGACGTTGCATCTCTGCTATATCAGAAGAGGATTCTAGATTATCGTGGGGTTTTGGCTACGGGATCAAAGCTCGTCATGGGTGTCAGTTTCTGCGCTCTCTTTAGTTGATTCTTCTTTAGGCTGATCAGTTTTAGTGGATTCATCTGCAGTGTTTGAGTTTTCGTTGCCATCTTTAAGCTGATCAGTTTTAGTGGATTCATCTGCAGTGTTTGAGTTTTCGTCGCCATCGGTGGTGGTGGCGGTGGTGTTTTCTTTGCCCTGTGATTCTTGCGACTTTGGTGGTTTCTCCACTTTAGGTTTAGGTTTCGGAATTCTGTTGATGCTTGAAACCTGGAAACAAGTGTTCACAAATGTCATTGCATGAGAAATTTATCTATTTATTCTTACTACTTTCCTTTGTTGCCGTTTGGTAGTAGTAAGAGGAATGAGATTACCATCTCTTGAAGGCTGTAGAGTTTATCATAAACTTCTTCTGAAGTAAAAATTGGTGTGACGAACTCAGAATTCCTACAAAAGGACAAATGAACAGCCGTTATTATGTTTACATGAATGCAAGGTATACAGTAGGGATGTAAAAAAAGGGTAATCAAATCCAGAAAGAAAGTACAACATGAAAGCATAGTAACCAGGTAAAGAGAATTATAATCAGAGTTCAAGGGTAAAAATTTAGGAAAAAATAAACAATAGAAAACATGTTTTTCCATAATAAAATGATATCATGTGCTTGATTTTTATAAGAAAGAAAACAATCTCCAACATCTAGCATTAAGGTGAAGCAAACCCTCGGATGACAAAGCAGGTCACTTATCTGCTTTTATAAATGATTGTAAGGCTACCAGGGTTAACCATGCCATATTTTGATGAACTTCTCTTCAATAGATTTTGCAAGAATGTAATAGACAACATTTCAATTTTCCATATACGTATCAGATTTGATGGCTTTGTTATTTCCTTATCCGGTGTGGTTGGAAAAAGCGCAGAGTAGTAGATCACATGCTTAACATAAAAGTTCAATGTTACTCTTATGCTATACTCAAATATCAATAGCTGGGGAAATATTGCTTGTTTATAATTTACTATGTTGACTGTTGCAACAAGCTATAGAACTGAATAGTTGGGGATTAATCAGCTATTAACCTTTTCCCCCCTCCTTCATATCCTTCCATTATCTGCATTATACTAACGAAAGCACTGAAAATACAATTTGGTTTAGGTTGGGCTCTGGCTTATATTGTGAATTGCAGATACGCAATCAATTGCAAATAAAAGTATATAACAACAAACACAACTGCGATTTCCAATATAAAATCTTTCTGTTTCCCTCGTTATCTAGATTCTTATCTCAGATCTTCGAGGAACCTCCATGGTGTTATGATATTAAGCTTGACTGAATACAAGTAGCCTTTTCAAATCGCCAGTATATCATGTATTCTTCTAGACTAACAACTTGGAGGGGATGACATGAAGTTGACAAAGTGGGAACAAAGAAGGAAGATGGGGGGAGCTGGCTACAAATTATATCAACAACCAAATTCCTCGATTGTATCCTCTGTGCTCTCACTTCCTCTTCAAACACTAAATGGTAACCCATAGGAATTAGTGTAGGTCCAATATTTGCTGGCCTAGTTTAAGTAAACCATATGAATATCATAGATCGATGAAATATTATCCAAAGATGGTCTAGGTGACAGATATTGCCCAGCATTGTGATTAACCTCTAGTGACAAGATAATTAAGTTGACTCATAATTGAGTATGAAACCCATTAGGTATGAAATATATGGGCTTTCTTTTTCCCATTAAATTGACTAGGATAATATTTATTCTTGCGGTAGGTAGAAATGAGTGACTCACAGCATCCTAATAGGTTGAAGACACTGTTGTAGGGGAAACACAAACTCTAAAGATGGACAGACAAGAATTTTACTAAGCAGAGCCTACATACTGGGAGGTGTAAAAAGAGCTACAAGCTAAAATATTCGAATTGGATGTGGCTGACGAAGATCCAAGGGAAGATGTTGTCTGTTGGGGAAGAAATTGCAACGAATTATACTATACACATTTATATCCAGTTGCACTAGAATTATGTGTCATCAGGCCAAGTGCTGTAAAAAAATACCAGAATACCCTACCGGTACCGAACCGACCATTACCGAAAACTCGGTAATACTGTACCAAAATCTCAGTAATGTACCTTAATGATTTTTATGGTATGGCACTCATACCCAGTATTGATACCGACGATATACCGTACCATACCTGGTATATTTAATATATATTTAATATATACTTAATTTAATATATATTAAATATACCCATTAAAAATGAATACGCTTTCAGCGCATAAATACCCTGACGATACGCGTAGAAATACCTTGAAGATGGGAAAATTACGTTTTTCACCTCAAAATATATAAAACCTCCGTTTTGAAACCAAACGACTTCAAATTGAGATTTTAAGGCAACAGAGTGCCGGGAAACGGAGTTGCCATTTCCACCTGATGTGATTCTTCATCAAGCTCGTTTTGACACCTCACGGCAGTAAAACAGACAACTGAGTCAAAAGTTATGGTCATTTGAAGTTGGAGCTCATCGTAACACTCCGTTTAAATGTCGATGGATGCCCCCAGATGGGTTCGCACCAATTTATGAAAGATGTGTTATCTCGTCCTGGTCGTTCTGACTATTTATAGCGATTACGCGCACTGCCGAGTCAGAAGTTACGGCAATTTGACGCTCACTCGACCTCAACCGTAACTCTATATGTTATGTTTTTCCTCTAGAATGAAGTGTCACTTTTGAATTTTTTTTTTGGCCGCAATTTCTGATTGTTGATTGTATTGCTTGCTGACACATCTGATTAAAGTGAAGTTGTTGATTGTATTGCTTGTTGACACTTCTGATCATACGTAAAATTATGGAGAGTTTTTTTAATTTCTTTTTTCTTTTTAAGGTCCGGTACTACCGTGACACTACCATTACTTTACCGATATTACGATATTACCGAACTCGGTAGTACCGAAACCTTAGCACGGTAATGGTAGAGAAATGTGTATCGGGTACCTCGGTACGGTTACTACGGTAGACGGTAGAGCAATAATGGTACGGTTAGACCCGACTATCTTGACTCGTGACTCGTGGGTACCCGCGAGTATACCCGTACAGGCTGGGTACGGGTAAGAATTTTTTTGAAAAATGAGAGGTTACTTTTTTACCCGGCCCATGAACCCGTGGGTTGGGTCGGTTATACCCACGGGTACCCGTGGGTACCCATGTATTTAAATAAATTAAATTAAATTAAATATTCATCAACTTGAGTTGTAATTTATCTAAGTGTGTTTGGAGTTTGCTGTTTATTTGGTTACAATGTTTTTAATGTAATAATTTCAAGACTTTAGAAATTTGTTTGTCATATGGTTTCATTGTTTTGATTTTGCTATTGTATTTTTGATTATGCTCATATTTTGTTTAAACTCAGTTATGCCAGCATACTTTGAAAAATTATTGCACTTTGTTTGCATGATTGGATAATTTATTGCTCTTTTGTTTTTGTTGATGAAATGATAAATTGAAGTACTAGTTGAATTTTGAATGTTGATATCATATATTTATTTAAACAAGGAGCATAAAAAGACAACAAACAACAAGCTTATTAAATTATCATTATTGATTCCTGATTACATTTGTTGTTATTTCAGTTATTCAATTTTTGATTTTACATTTTTTTAGAAAATGATAGTATGTTGGTTATGTTTTTAATCAATTATTCAATTAAAACAAAATTTTTAATAAAAAAGAAAAAGTCCTAAAACAAACTCAAAAAAAAACTCTAAAATATTAGCAGGTACCAGCGGGCCGGGGCCGGGGCCGGGTTGAGGAAAAACTAAATTTTTTTCGTGGTTACTTTTCGACCCAGCCTGTTGGACCTACGGGTCAAGCGACCCATACCCATGGGTACCCGACCCGGCCCATTCGCCAGGTCTAGGTACAGTACGGTATACCACCCCTAATCAGGCCACAATAGTTACCTAAGTCTTTGAGATAGTCAGAACACTAATAAGTAAATTCTCAAGGCCATCTATTAGTACTAAGCTATTTTATACATGTAGAAAACCTAAGTAAGCTTGTTTGATAACACACACATCAAATGATTAAAGTACACGAAGTATAGACGGTTATGGTAGATTTCCCTTGACACAACCATTCCTAGATATTGAGAGATTTAAGCTCTAAGCAGCTTAACCCCGTGCAGCCTTTTCTTGCACACATGATTATGTACAACTTCTAAGTGTTTCATAATCAAAGCCTGAATTGTTTCACATTATACAGAACTTGTCATCTCAACGAAGTCCAATATTAACAGTTTATAGCCTCTAGCAGCTAAATTTTGACTCTCCATATGTTACACTTAAGAAAAAATACTAGATCCTATCTCTACACAAGAAGAGAAAGCGCAAATTTAAAGAATGAACAGGAAAATAATATTTGAATATACTCAGACTGCAAGTAAACCAAGTACAAGATAAACAAAATGATAAAGTAATCGTTTAAAAAAAATGAAAAACATCAAGAAACAAAATCAAATACTGATGGCATTAAAGCATTAGAAAGCATACTTGTTCTGTTGGGCATCCTTCTCTTCCAACCAACTTTTGATCTTGTTGCTCTCCTTCGTAACCTAAAATTGAAATTTTAAGGTGGACTTATGTTTATGATTAAATTATTTATAATAACAAATTAATGAGTTGGTTGAAATTAACTCTGTATAGTTTCGGATATATAAACATTTATTGATTAGTTTGAAGGTACAAGATCACACCTCATCAATTCGATCTTTGGGAAGCCAAGGTTTGTTCGTCTCCCAGTTATTTACAATCTGCAAGAATACCAAGGCTAAGGTCTCAGAACCAGTATGCAGGACTAGTACAATATGCATAAACATAATACTTAGGGAATGGATAGGCAGTAAACAAAACAAAACAAATTTCCACGAGAGAATTTACCAAATAGTCCATTCTGAAAATTCACATATACATGTAATAAATTAAAAATGCTAGTTTGAAATTCACAGATTCACATATACCTCTCTATACATGCCAAGACTGCTCATAACCGAACAGGCAAACACTCTTGAGATACAGCATTAGCAAACTTAAAATAAAAAGTCACATATTAAGAACATCTCATACAATAACCTTAAAATCAAACTAAACTTCACATTCATGAAAACCACTAATGTCAAACTACTAAATCAAACTCCACGATAAACATTGCCACGTCCGTAGCCCTTCGTGAACCATAATTATCTTCCTTAAAAAAAAATAAAAAATATGAACCCTAATCACGCACTCTAGTCAGAGTCTCGAATACAAATCGGGTGAGAGATCAATGAGTGACACGCTTCCACTAGTGGAAGAGACAGCTTAGGAATAAAATAAATATTTTCATGAAAAGATAGAAGATATATAATGTATACTAGTAATAATGAGACAGTGGAATACATCGATGAGAAATAAAGATTACGGCACAATATTATTTTGCTACATTATCTATAAGACGAGAGAATATACATGTAAGCACATTTAAGTATATAATGCTGTCAATCAATTTCCAAAAATCACTTAGTAAGTACTTTCAGAAAATCCTGATCAGTATTATTCAAGTAAATTGATCACGTTGTGCACATATCCTAGTTTATCACACCAAGACTACAAATTACAATCAAATAGTATCAGAATGAGTATCCACAGTAGACTAATGTCACCTGAGGATGGAGTAGACCTGAATTGTACTAGATTTGCCAAATAGCCACTTCACTCAGGTCCGAAGGCCGCTTAACTTATCAGTATTCTCAAAATACCCAATAGATTTGGGTCAAGACCCAAAAGGGTTGGGTTTGGAGTCTACTTTAACCCATTGTTCACAAACTTGGATCTTTCAGCAATTAAACTTTAGGACAATGACTAAAAAACAATCTTCCTATTTATTTGTTTATTTATAGACTATGCAGTTAAAATCCGATTTAATCGTGGATTAATCGGTAATCGGTCTAGGACCTATTAGTTCCTAAGGAGATTAATCGGAAAAATCGCCGATTAAATCAGATCTACACTGATTAGTTTCGAAAACTGATTTTAACAGCAGAGTTTATAGATTACTGCCGAGTTTATAGATTACTGATCAAACAAAGATCATTTGGCAAATCACACTAACGGTACTGATGAATAATTCAGTAACAAATTAGAGATCTGATCGAATAAAATTTGATATTTTTGGCTAAGAATGAACATATTTTAAAACCAAAGATCCTTATAAACTTTTCTGAAAATTATCGGTTTTGAGGAAACTTCCCTTTGCTGTCCGTTTTCTTCATTTTCTTCTCTTCTGTATCAGACAAGAAGTCTGAATTCAACTACTTACTAATTAGCTAATAAATTATAAAGAAACCTGATTAGTTAATAGATAGATTCAACCCACTCAATCAAACAGATAAACCTAATCTAAAAAAATAGGGTTACTACATTCCAAGATTGTAGATCCACTTTGTTGTAACATGTAATGATTCAGAGTTAAAGACAAGAGAAGAAAGATTGTTATTGAATGAGACTAGGGGACAACAGATATACGGTAGAGGCTACCACACCACTCCTAGTTCAACCAATAAGAGAGACTAAACAAATAGAAAAGATAGTCTATATAATAGTAAGTTTAGATCATTGTGATTTTGAATCTAGTATAAACCATACATACCATAAAGAGCTAAAATGTAAAAAAAGTACCCTGAAATTTGAACAGAATCAGAGAACTACCTTCAACTGATTTTTTCTAGCAGGAAAAAAAGCCTAACGTTTCCATGGGCAATTGAGGTTTGATCACAAGATACACCTATACATCAATGCTCAATTGGCCGGGGAAATTTCTCTGATAGTTTTTTTGGCTAGAAAAGTAGCTGATGCTAGTATTTGGAATTTAGCTGAAAGCTCGCATAGTTTTTTTGCATTTTAATCTAGTTTAAAATATTAATGGATTGGGCAAAGATATTGAGAAACCAATGTCTTGTTGATATTTCAACTGTTAAAACATGAGGAGCATGTAAACATGGCACGAAGACAAGGGTAGTACCTAAAGGAAAAAATATTTAGTGTAAGTAATGCAGATGGGCTCGTGGATATGTGAGTCTTCTGCTAAAACCCTGTTGCAGTTTGCACAGTGCTAGTTTTTGGAACCTCAAATTCTAGAATACTGCTAGTTCAGGTAAGGAGAACATGGATCAGTTATTATTGTTCTTAAGATCGGGGCTGATCTCAGAGAATGACAAAATAATATAGACATGGTAGTCCTAGGTCAGATGATTTACAAAGGATCTTTCAGTTTAACAATTACAGTAGGAATAAAATCTTAAAATTCTAGGTCTCCACTGTGTAACCTGCATTGTTTCACTAGTTATGTTTGCCAGAGTTGAATATCACTGTTAAGGTTCTGGCTAATCTACAAACTTCCAAGAGTTCTCCATATTTGGCGTCATGCATCATTTATGACAATGTCACCATCACCCCCAACTTTAATATTCATTCTGCCAAGTCCACTCAAAATTTATGAAATCTACACTAATCATACAAAAAACTACTAAAAATTAAGCAAAGGCAGCGGGATCAGGCCATTAACTAATTAATCAATATAAGCAAAAAATAATGACAACTGATGGTTTATATTTCAACTAGTACCTTTTGGAGCGCTCCCAGGTACATTCGAGCTTGTTCACATGCAGAAGGGCGTGCTGTCAATTCATTCAATCTGGCGAAAAGAATAAGATGAATTAAACTAAGTTCCAACTTCCAAGCCATTTCAAATATGCCCGCGAGTTAAAAGTCAAATGATAACCTAAAAAAAATTGGGTCTCCAATTGCTTTTAGAGAATCTAGGCGTTCCTTGAATTCACTTGCTGCAGCATCCTCACCATCCGTATACAACCATTCTTGTACCTGTAACCAAAGATAGTGAAATTTACATCTTCACGAAGCCTAATAAAACCAAAATTCTGGATTACTGTTCTTTTTCAAAAATTGAAAAGAGTTTCTTAAAGAGCCTGATAACCTGAAATCAGGCTCTTGAAAAATTGGTTCTGACTAAATATCATCCACTCAGTGCCATGAAGAATGTAATAAAAGCTAACCTCATTAAGTTTGTCTGTAAAGGATTGGCGCTCCTGTTCGGTAGAAACTTTCTTGAGATCTTCGGTATCTTCAAGCTGCCATTAGCATGCCCAAAAACGACAAGTAAATAAATCATACTAAAAAACTCACTGTACCTGAGCTAAAGAAGCATAACAGGATTAAAACTAATAATTTGCATGATTCACTTTTTCTTTTTTTTTCTTTTTTTTTCTTTTTTTGGCAATCGGCCATAGCCACCCACATTGGAGGACAGGGATTTTCCAACATCCTTAATTAATTCCGTCTAAGGCTGGAATCAACCCTATGACTTCTCACTTACGAGTGAGAGGCCTTGCCAACTGCACTACAAGTGCTTGGTCATACACTTTATCTTAATTCAATAGTTTGTGCGATTTAGAATTCTGCAAATTTGCAGGTGAAAAAGTTGCATCAATTCAATTTCTTCCAAATTAATGCAAAGCATATCTGGTTATATATATTCAGCTACTATGGACCTAGAACATATAACACACTTTAGGTCCACTGTTGCAGTATCACCACCTCAGGAAAGATCATAGACAGCGGAATACCTTTTCTTTTGTCGAATATATGTATGCCTCAAGGGTATTCTTGAGTTCAGCAGTTCTTCGCCTTTCAGCATCCTTTTTGTCAAGAGTCTCCAGCCTTGTTTTCGCTTCAGAAAATAATTCTTCTGAAAGAATTGTCCCAGGTCCAGAAGTTTTATCCACTATCTACACCAAAACAAGAAGAATCAAGGAACGCTAGTCGGTTAGGCACATACAACAATAAAGCCTTTAACCCAAAGATTAGGGGCCAGCTAATCACTTAGCACACCACACACTTTTTATTTTGCTTTTAAGATGATTCAATGACACGCTCAAGAATGGGTTTATCAACTCCCTACACGATTTACCCAAAAAAAGATGAAACTTCCTAGTTCCTAGCAAAACCAAAATATTATAGAACACTAATCCATTATACACATCACGTGCAATTGATCAACAAAAATTGATGGTTTAAATGTCGTTGTCACAAAGTTTACCTTCAGGGGAACCCTAAAGGTCCTCTTCTTCAATACTTTTTCCATGCTGACATCTATGCTGGCTTGCCCCTCTGTGCTCGAATTGGAGTTATTTATCTCATTCTCAACATTTAAGCCTTCCCTGTTGTCATCTGATTTGTTTTTGGGGACTGGTTCAGTGGAATTGTTAAGGTTATTAGTAACATTACTCTCCAGAGTAGGGATTTTCTTCGGAACTTCAATCCACTCAGTTATCTCAACTACAGCTTCAGCTCGATCAAAAGAAATGATTCCACTTCTACTAAGAGAAAAATGTAAATTTGCTTTGATGGGGGCAGAGAGATTGCGAGTTGCATACCTAAAAGGAAACAAGTACATGAATGAATGATTACCTTATATGTCATATCTTAGCAGAAATTAACAAATTAACGGTAAATATAGGCAAAGTTCCTCAAATTTTGTAAACCACGTTACTAAGTGACCAACTTTAACTTACTTTTCACTGGCTTCGGTCAGACCTGACACGGAAAATTGAGCAAACTCATTTGAAGGAAACCCTGGTGGCAATTCATTTGCACTCTCATAACTGAGTGAAACGTCAAAATTTTTGTTATGCTTGATAGACCTAAACAACTGCAAAATAAAGAGCAAAATTAGGAAAAGTTTTAGAAAAAGGGAATATAATAGAACAAGCTGAAGCAAAAATGTTTTAAATGACATTAACCTTGATTGGCATCTTCTTCATTCGTGGTACAAGTAACATTTCTGTGGTCTCATCTTTCACAAGACCTTCACCATCTAGTTTGAGCATAAATCCATAAGAAGAACCATCAATCATCCCCAGCTTTCTGTTTAACTTAATTCCATCACTTAAATTAGCAGCATGCAATGAAGCACCAAGAACTATTGCTTCATCTGCATCAAGATGCCTATCAAGATCTTTCCTTCCAAGAAACTCCTGAATCTTAGCCTGCAATAAGCAATGAAGTATGAGAAATATGTTCCTAAAGCTGTAGAGAAATATAAAACCCTCTAAACCTTGCATAGAACTACTGGATGCATGTATGCGTACGTAATCAACAAGCTATAACCTTCCGAGCAGTATAGAATAAACAAATTCTGCTTCGAAAGGAAAATGATCTGTGAAGAGCTAAAAACATGTAAGTAAAAGCGCTTATACAAGTCATTTTTTAGATTTTTTGAATATTAATTTGGAAATAATATTAGCAAACCATTTTGTGTGTAAATTTAAATCATTTTCTCAAAAGAACGGCAAATTTGAGAAAATCAGTTTGAGTGCTAGTTTGCTACACTTCCAACTCGTGATTTGCTATAGAGGCTGACGGCAAAAAATATCCCTACAATGGGATCAAGTAATAGACAGGCAGTATAAAGTACTTTATGCTAAATGAACTAGAAAAATTTATAGTCCAAAAGCAGAATAACCTGTAATTTTGGCACACGGGTTGCTCCACCGATCAACTCAACTGCATAGATATCATCGAGCTTTAATCCAGAGTTCTTGAGCACTTGCTTAAGAGGATCAAGGGCTTTTTCCCATAAATCGCCACAGAGTTCTTCAAATTTCTCACGAGTTATAGTGCTCCTGGCAGAGAGAAAAAGAAGGGAAATGCAGTCAAAAAGCAGTCACTTCAATGCCTGAAATTCAGGCATAGAGAAGACTAGCATGGAAGCCTTAGTTATGGTGGCATATCTTGCAACATAAATTTCTAGTTGAAAACAACCGAGCACGACGAAAGTCGTACGATGGTATAAAAAATCATTAGAAATAATAGGACAACAACCCAGTGCTTCTAACTAATTTATATGCAAATCACCAATAACACATGTCAGACATCCCATGTGAAAGGAAAAGGTCTCAGCAGAGAACAATTTGAAATATGGTAACAGAAAATATACACATTAAATCATAAAAAGAACGAGCAAATTTGAAAGTAACAACAAACAAATTACAACCCCTTAAGAGTAAAATTGAGGTAGTCGAGGTTCTCCCTACCTGAAATCTATTTCTTCATATAATGATTCAACTGAAATTGGTGCTGCTGTGTTTGCACTTAAGATTTCTTTGGTGCGTTTGACCTGTTTCTTCAACTTAGCCATCGACTTTGGAGATTTTCTTATGTCAACACCATTTCTCAGTTGCTTATTAAATTCATCTGCAAAATATTCCACCAAACTTGATTCCATCTTCTGACCTCCAAGATCAGCATTCCATCTAACATCTTTAACCTGTCAAATTCTACTCATTAGCAATACTATATATCTGCAGAAACAAACATAAGGTGGGGGGGATTACATCATTTAAAACCTTCAAAAAACACAATTATAGGGTTCTCTTAGAAAAATAGACTACAGAGCACACGAATTTTGGCCAGCATTCCTGTTTATGATGCAGTTACATAAAAACTACCTAAAAATAATTGAATTAACTGCCTGACAGAATTGGCAATGCAATGAACAAGAAATATACACACATATATGTAATCTATGTACATTTACAGGGAGGTCTTCAAGAGAAGTCAGAGCTCTCCCTAAGGTGTGAGAGCTCATCATGGTGGGGCCATCCCATGAACAATCTCAACCATTCATCTTGTTCTAAATACTTAACATAGTCTAATCATCAGAGATCAAGATCAAGTCATTTGAACTTCATTTGCCCTCTTATCATGTCATTAACGTTTTAGTTGCAAGGCAAACAAGTTTTAAAAAATTACCATTCTTAGACTAGTTTAAGCATTTCTAACAAAATGAACGGTTCGAATCAATCATAGGATGTCTCCATGATTAAGGAGAGCCTTGGGCTCTCCCATCTTATCGGGAGCACCGACCTCTCTTGAAGATTTTTCATGTATACATATCTATGTAGATATATACAAAAATCTTTAAGAGAGCTTTGAGCTCTCGATAAGGTTGGAGAGCCCAAGTTACACCTTGATTGTGGAGACATCCAAAATTCCTATGAGCTTAACCATTCTTTTTGAAATAAATGCCTTTAATAGTCCAAAGATGTGAAACCAAGTCATTTGAAATCCATAGGGAAATCTTCAAGAGCTCTAGATCCCTATAAGGTTGAATCACTTAAGGCTCACCTTCATTGTGGAGACATCCTATGAGCGATCCGAACCGTTCATTTTGTTATACATGCCTAAAATAGTCCAAAAATGTGAAATCAAGTCCATATGAAATCCGTTTGCCTCTATAATTAAAACATTAAGAAACATGAGAGGTTTATGTTTTGTAAGGATATGGAATATCTTTCAACCATCTCCTCCCAATGAACAAAATCCTTGGCTCAATGATTCACGAGAGTTGCTGCAAAGTGGGAAGAAGATGATGAGGTACAAGCTTGATAGAGTGAGCTCTTTTCAATATTTTCTATTTATTGTCGGATTTTTTTAATTCTTTGTTGGATTTCAATATTTTCTATTTTCAATATTTTCTATTTATGGTCGGATCTTTTCAATATTCGGCATTTCTGCTTATTTTCCCCCTTTCATTTTCAGGTATTGCTGGGATTGAATAAGATCTGTCGAGGTTTAACGATATTCTACAAACTCGGATGATGTAAACTGCTGATCCCGATTTTTCAAGGTTATCTTGGATCGCTCATGCTCAATTCCTACCCGGACCGGCATTGGGCCATTTTTGAAACCTTGATTCAAACATCTATTTAGAAATTTCACTAATTAGAAACTATCCATATTCAGTCGGCATTTAAGATGGATGTGTATCAGTATATCGGCATTTAAGATGTAATTAGTATGCCTTATTAGCTGTAATGCGTGTCCTTTGTAATCACAACTTCTTGTACTTCTTTACACCTACAAATTAAGACTAATTCATTCAATTACTAAGAACACCATCCTCTCAAAACTATCTTCCATCTCAAAACTTAATAACCATGAAACTTATACAATAATAAATAGTAAAAAAAAAGACTAAATATCAGTAAAACCCCCTTGAGTTTTCAGCCAAAGTCAATTTCGGTAATCCTCCAAAATGTGCAACGGTAGAGACCTACAAAAGGTGTCCAAAAATCATAATAATTAACCAATCTCCTAATGCCTAAAATCCTAACCCTATCTTCTCAATCACAGCTTCTTCTACTCCACCACAACAACCAAATAAGACTAATCCATATAACTGGTCTACTTTATTTTCCTAACTTTACGAAACTCCAGTTCTCTAAACTTACCCTCATTCCCAAACAGTGCCTAAGAACAACATGAAATTAAACTTGAAAATTTTCACTCACCTGAAACTGATTAACCGAGACGGTCTTCCCAAATTCCTTTGCACTATACGCCGAGAAATGAACCAGCGCAGCATATGTACTGCTCGACCCCATATCGTAAAAAATTACATGCCTCGATTCATTCCCGAAATTCTTATCAATCCCATAC
Source organism: Hemerocallis citrina (assembly GCA_017893485.1). Lineage (NCBI taxonomy): Eukaryota > Viridiplantae > Streptophyta > Magnoliopsida > Asparagales > Asphodelaceae > Hemerocallis > Hemerocallis citrina. The sequence continues at coordinate 63,762,518 of CM030358.1, forward strand.
TGCAACGCCACCCCGGCATGCTCATTAATCAGCGCCAGCACATTGATCCCCGCCAGCTGCGCCGCCTGCACCAGCCCCTTCCTCTCACCCTGCCCGAAAAACGGCGGCACCGTCAACACCACATCCCTCACCGGCACCTTCGCATGAACCTCCGCAAGATTCACCCCATAACTCAGAATCATCGCCACCAACTCCTCGACGGAATAGACAGTCAGCCCATCATCGATCTTGATTCCGACCGATCCGCGGGAATCTTCGACGAGGTCGTAGGGAAGGTACAGAGACTGGAGCTTTTGGAGGGCGTAGGGGTAGGGTTTGGCGAGGAGGTCGCGGAGGGAGGAGTAGACCTTGGTGGGGTAGCGGGCGGTGATTCCGGCGGCCTCCTCGGCGAGGAGGCGGTCACCGGAGGAGAAGGCGACGAGGGCGGGGGACTTGCGTTTGGACATCTCGTTGATGGCGATGGATATCGGAGGGTGGTTGGGGCGGAGGTTGACGACGGCGACTTTCAGCCATTCCGAGCCGAGATCGATGCTCGAAACGGCGGAATTGGCCGGGATCGCAAATATCACGATGAAGACGATGAAGAAGATTGCATATCTCATGATTTGAAACCCTAGACTGGTGGATTTGGGGGGTAATTCAGAGGCGGGATTGCGGCATTGGAGTTAGGGTTAGGGTTTTGGGGTGCTCGAGATTTGGATTCGTTAAGACTCTGGTAGAATTAGAATGAGGAAGAAGGAGGAGCATGTGAGTACGTGGAAAGGAGTAGGGGAGCCAATGGAGGAGTGACACTTGGGGACGGGGACACGTGGTGGGTGATGGTTAGTCGGATTCGTTGCGCTTTGTAGGAGGTTACGCTTCGAGGTCAGAAAATTTTGCCGAAATGCCCCTGTTTTTGAAAATAATTAGCGAACTGCCCTTGTTTCGAAAAGATTTAGCCATTTGCCCTTGTCTGTGACACGTCAGCAACAAACGTGATTGGGAATCACGGCATCAGCTAATTGCATGCCGTGATTCCCAATAACGGCATCTCTATTTGAGAAAATTGCCATGCCGTTATTCCCAATAACGGCATTGGTTAATTTTTCAAATAGAGCTCTACTTTATTAATCTTGACTCGAGATTAATTCCAAATATGAAATAAACTGATGTCGTTATTCTGGAGAACGGCATCGTTTATAACTGATGTCGTTCTTCAGAATAACGGCATCAGTTATTTACTTTTTGCAGTAATATACTCGTAAAACCCTTCCTCTTCCCCCTTTCTCTTCCGCTCGTGCCTTCTTCATTTCCAAACAGAAAACCCTAGACGAAAACCCTAGACGATCTGGAGAAAAAAAATCCACTGGATCTTTTGGTGTGTTGTTGACTTCTATTTCGGAGTGTACTCTTCAATCCTTCATCCAGAGTTCATTCTCATTCCGATTCCGAAATCTTTGTAAGTAACCAAAAACCCTAATTTGTATTTTGTATAGTTGATTTTGACTGTTTTATTATGTAGTATAGTACAAATATTGTAGGTTAGGGTTATTGAAGTAGTAATTTTGGAAGTATGAAGTATTGTAGGTTAGGGTTTACTAAATGTTGAGTTTTTGAGATGCTCAAATTCTTAAATATTCAAGTGATTTACGTTTGAAGTCGGGGTTTTGAAGATCCTAATACACTTAATTTTGGTGCTTGTTGCTCATGCACTCAATTTTCCTAATTCACGGGGATATCCTAATACACTCATCTTTGGTGCTTCTTGCTTATTGAAAATCCTAATTCACTAGCAGATCTCTGCTCATGCACTCAATTTTCCTACTGAAAATGTTGTTGATTAGTCTTCGTTAATGTGTACAGGCCAATGGATCCTGCACAACCATCTTCTTCGCATGGTGTTGGTGCTTCTTCTACGCCTTCATTTGGACCACGGGGACATCCGGGTCCATTAGATCCTACAGTTCTGTTTCTCCAAGAAGACCACAGATCACAGGCCGTTTGGACCGGGGATGTGGAGAAGATGAGTTTTAGGATGCACAAGGTCATGCCTGTCCTCAAGAACTGTATTGCTATGGAACATTATTTAGTTAGCAGTGGGTTTAGCGGTATGTCAAAGCTGACCAACATAAAGTGTGATCACGCCTTGCTTACCGCACTGGTAGAGCGATGGAGGCCGGAGACACACACCTTCCACTTACCGTGCGGTGAGATGACGGTCACCCTACAAGATGTAGCGGTGATTTCGGGTCTTCCAATTGACGGGGTGGCCGTCACAGGCAATCTGATGTTCAACAAGGTTGCACTGGTACGAGATTATTTGGGGTTGGATGTTGATGAAGTTGACCACAGCATATGGGTTGGGGAATCCATTAGACGTTCATTCCTAGAAGATAGTTTCACTCACATTCGAGTCGCACCTGTGCATACGGACATCGAGATCCAGAACTATACCCGGGCATACGTACTGTCGATGATTGGAGGGATCCTATTCCCTAACTCTTCAGGTGACGTAGTCCATCTCATGTATCTTCCATTGATAGCTGACCTACAGACAGCCGGCAGGTATAGTTGGGGAAGTGCAGCTCTAGCCTCCCTTTATCGTGCACTCTGCAACTGTTCGATGGGTTCGATTCAGATGACCGGGCCGATGTCCATCCTACAAATTTGGTGTTGGGAAAGAATACATCTCGGCCGACCCCGTGTGACGGTATTATCAGAGAGTTGGAGGGTAGTCCAGGATAATCCCGTGATGAGAGCTCCTCTCGGTGCATACTGGGCGGGGAAGCGTACGTGGAGGGATAACTCACGTGGTGTCCTAACTTATTATAGGAACGAGCTAGATCAATTGAGGGAAGAGCTCGTCAATTGGACCCCGTACACGGATGAGAGACTGGCTCGTCTACCACCTATTTGCACTGCTCATGCGCAGTTGTGGTTGACCTTAGCTCCACTAGTGAATTTCTCAGTTGTGGAGTTTTATTATCCCGGCCGTGTTCTTCGGCAATTCAATGCACAACAACCCGTCCCCGTGAACACATTATACGATCGTAGACTACACAACATCACGGGCCAAGGTCGTTTACCGAACATGGATTGGGCCGATCACCACCGCGCGTATGTAGGAGCATGGAATGAGCGGAGGTATGAGTTGGTAGTCGAGGGTGTTGAGTATCCGTATGATGGATCAATGCAAACAACCTATATGGCCTGGTACCGTCGCATAACGCGACTTTATATCCAACCCAAAACGGATTTTCCAGCGGGCATCCAAGAACCTATACCCATGATTCATGTTGAATCACCACCGGCATTTTCATCATCACAGCCGATGTACCAACCGAAGGCCTCATCATACCGTATAATGGTAAGTTAGATTGTTTGTTGAATTTCAATTATTTCATTCCGTTCTACTTATGCATCTTCACTTACAATATATATGGTTTACTATTATAGATAGAAAGCACATGGGACATGGCTAGAAAATGTGCGAATGTGTTGAAGAGCAATGCCAATAAGGCATGCAAAGAATTGGCACGAGACCTCCTGTGCAATTGTCGTACCTCTCTTGAAGAGGTTGGAGATGGTCCTCGTTTCAATGAACTTGTGCGTTCAATCGAAGCTCCACGCCAACAAGAACGGCCTACCGCTAGCCAAGCTTCACCTCCACCACAACCAGCTTTGCAATTGGGACCCCCATCAGAGCGTCGAAGACACAAGACCGTTCGTGATCCTCCACCGCAAAGCCAATTGGCAAATCTGGAGATTGAAGAAGGAGGAGGTGGCGAAGAAGAAGGAGCTGGTCCAAGTGGACCCCCAACGCAAGAACAACGGGAACGTAGGCGGAAAGTCCCGGCTCGGATGAGAAAAGCACCCAAACATTACACTCCAGGATAATTGGTAGAAACAAACTAATTGTCTTTTTGTAACACATCATTTTATGCATTTATTAATTGTATATGTTTGTATGCAGGTTGTTATGCGTGGGTGTGCAAATTGTTGAAGTATTTGATTTTGATGAAGATTAACACAGGAAATATTTGAATTTTGTAATGTCTGTGAAGTTGGTATGTGGGAGTGGCAAAGTGAACTTAATCAATTCTGATATGTGGAATAAGTCTTAGTGAACTTGATGTAGTATTTAAATTTGAAGTCGAATGTATGTGGAGTTCAAAGTAGTATGGGGACTTGATCTGTGAATTTGAAGTTATTTGTGTATATATCTATGTGAATTTGAAGCTTAAATCTGTGCATATCTCTGTGAACTTGAAGCTTTATTCTGTGCATATTTTGAAAACTTGTACTTTTGAAGTATTTGATCTGTGTAGTATATGATCTGTGCATATCTGTGAAGTTTACCCTACTGTGCATATCTGTGTATATGATCTGTGCATATGGGGACTTTTGAAGTATTCTGTGGATCTGTGAAGTTTATTCTTCAAATATCATATCTGTGAAGTTTATTCTGTGAAAACTTGTACTTTTGAAGTTTATCTGTGAAGTTTATTCTGTGGATCTGTGAAGTAATTTGAAGTATTTGGAGTATTTGATCTGTGTAGTTGATCTGTGAAGTTGATCTGTGCATGTATATTTGAAGTATTCTCAGATACACATTCTCAGATACAAGTAATAGAATTTGAAGTTGATTTCTCAGGTACAAGTAATTCTCAGATATTTCTGTGCATATTTGAATGATGTGCATGTATATATGTGAATTTGAAGTTGATTTCATTGTGAATTTGAAGTTGATTTCATTGTGAATTTGAAGTATTTGATCAAATTTGATTTCATCTGTGCATATTTGAATGATGCATATTTGAAGAATTTGAAGTTGAAGAATTTGAAGAATTTGAAGTATTTGAATTTGAATTTGAAGAATTTGAAGTATTTGAATTTGAAGTTGATTTCATTTGTGCATATTTGAATGATGCATATTTGAATGATTTCATCTGTGCATATTTCATCTGTGCTAAGTCAAAAAAAGAGAATAAACGATGTCGTTATTCGCAATAACGGCATATTAATCCTGTAACGTTATTGCGAAAAACGGCATCTTCATATAGGGAAAATTAGAAAATTTGTAGTTGCTGCCAAATGTTTCTGTCTCCACAGACGTCGTTCAGAATAACGGCATCTGTAAACGATGCCGTTATTCTGAAGCACGGCATTACTTATGTATGCCGTTATTCAGAATAACGGCATTAGTGAAAGAACAAAATTTCAAATTTTGAGCATTCTGCCAAACATTCTGTCTCCACGGACGTTCTTCAGAATAACGGCATGTAAATAAGATGCCGTTATTCAGGAGCACGGCATCAGTTAAAACATCTATGCATGTTTTCTGTGCATATTTATTTTGCGAATGGTAGTTTGGAACAAATCTAACCATACCCACCACTCATTAACACTTTCATACCAATTTAAACATAGAAATCACACAAAACTTATCATTCCAAAAAATAAAAATTAAAGAGAGGTACGACACAAATAAACATCTAGATTAGCTCATACAAACAATTATAAATATGTCCACCATGAAAATAATTCAAATAATTCAAACATGAAAATAATTACTCAACATTAACAAACAACATGAAAATAATACAAACAATCCAAACGTAAATTACTCAACATTAACAGACAACATGAAAAAAATTCAGATAATTCAAACGTAAATTACTCAACAAACAACAGACAACATGAAAACATTCAACTAACATATAATAACTAAGAAAAATATTCAAGTGCGGGTAGATTGTGAAGTCCCCACACTTTGTACATTCTTACAACTGCGTCTATTGTGTCCGCTCACACCACATTTTGAACATGCTTTTCCACTAGTCCCTCCTTCTCGAGCGTCCATGTCATTGCGGATACGAGTACTCTTAGGCCTCCCCTTGACCCGGCGAAGACTAGGATCAACAATTAGTACCGGTGCGCTTTGGGTAGGCCAATAAGATTCGTCAGGGAAATGATTGAAAGATGGTGCCCGTGTTTTTGCTAACGCGTCTGTAGAGTAGAAAGGATCTATGTACGGTTGATAATCAAGCGCCCGGGAAGCACATGCCGCTAACACATGAGAGCATGGAACGTGGAACAATTGAAATTTCCCACACGTACAAGTTCGGCCTTCTAGGTCCACCGTATGCCAATGCCCACCCTTTTGATATCCACCGTCCATTCTAATGCCCGTTTTCACCCCAAAGACACCATCGCGATTATTGAACATTATGGCCTCATGTAAATTTGATTTTTCACGCCGGGCATCAATAAGATCCTGGATTCGTGGTGCCCATAGTTTACCTTCAGCGATAAGTGTCTGCGCGGCCTCACGGCGGTCGGTGAAATACATGTTCAGACGGAAAAATATCTGTTCCACAATTGCGGTGACAGGTAAGCTACGAACACCTTTTAGAACCGAGTTGAACACTTCGGACAGATTTGTTGTCATAATACCATATCTACGCCCACCATCAGCAGTAAGTGCCCACTTCTCAATTGCTTTCTCCTTAACCCAATTAGCCGCATCAGCATTGCTAGCTTCAAGTTGTGCCATCTTTTCCTTATACTTTCTCCACTGATTTTCACTAGCAATTACCTTTAATTTATTCATCAAAAATTTCGAACCAAATTTTTTATGAAAATTGCTAGCAAAGTGCCGCATACAATACCGATGATATGCAAAAGGTTCCCTCCACGTGCCAAACTCATTTCCCATTGCTGATAAAATACCGGCATGTCGATCCGAGATGACGCAAAGACCTTCACGTTCTGTCACATAGCACCGAATACAGTTCATGAACCATGTCCATGTTTCTATACTTTCGCCGTCAACAAGTGCAAATGCAAACGGAAACAACCTACCGTTTGCGTCTGGTGAAACCGCAATCAACAAACAGCCTTTGTATTTTCCGTACAAATGAGTACCGTCAACACTTATAACTGGTCTACATGATTTGAATCCTTCAATCGAGGGACCGAATGACCAAAAAACACTCTTAAATGTTTCTATACCCGGCCCAGTCGTAGTCTTCGCCCACTGTACAGCCGTACCCGGATTCGAAGCTTGAATTGCATTGAATAGGTATGGTAATTTAGTGTACGCTGTTTCAAAAGAACCATATAGTTTCTCAATTGCTTTATGTTTTGCCTTCCAAGCTTTCCAATATGATATTGTGTATTGGAGCCTACCCTTCACCTGCCCAATTATGGCTCTTGGTGTTACTGTGAGTTGTTCCCTCAGAGTATCTATTATCAGCATCGATACAACCGTCGAGTCAATTTTGCTGTGATCCTGAGTCAATGTAGGATTCACACATGTGTGTACACCTTCAAGTTGTTTCACCACAAAATAATCACGACCTTTGGGAATAATTGCACGCAAGCGCCATGGACAACCGACGACATTTTGAAGTGATGGATTTTCTGCAATCTGCTCGGCTGAATGGTTGATGGGAGCGTATTTACATTTCACATGGTACAGACAACGATCTGATTTTACCGTCACGAATTCCCTGTGGTTCTTCACGGCATACATCTTGACTTGATGTTGTAGAGCATCTTTGGATGGAAATCTTTGACCTATGAAGAGTTCATCCAAGTTGGAAGACCCAATGGAAGACTGGCCATGTTCATGTACGGTGGCACGGGACATCCATTCGCTTGACTGCGATCCACGCATAGCTGGACCTGTGTCCTGACTTGGCAACACGCGGGCATTGTTAACCGGCACATGAACATTGGCATCAACAACCGGCACTTGAACATTGGCATCAACAACTGGAGCTTCAAGGACGATCTCCTCATCATCATCCTCGAGACCGCGTACCTCATCTTCTTCCTCTTCTACCAATTCGTTATTTACAACGGCGTTATCAAAGTCTGTCAAAGCAATGCCAGCTACCAAAAAATTTTGTGGCAATGGGGTCGGATGGAGCGGCTCGTATTCGGAGGAAACAGGTTCTGTTGGAGTTGTGCTAGTATCTCCAACAGTATTAGAAATCCTTGCGTGTGACTCTTCAGATGGTCTCAGAATCCTAGTTGGCCTTGGACCGTCGATAACAACTCTTGTAGTATTTGGAAGCCTCGTTTGATCAATATATAACTCAACTATATTCCAACTACAACTTGGATGAAGTGTCCTAAGCAGGACAGACCTCAGAGAACTGTCACTGTCTATGGGTACCAACATGAAGTACTGCCCATCCCCTTTACCAGCAGAATAACGGGCTCTTAATCTCAGAGTCATTTCACTTCTGTCCCAATTGGTTACTTCATATATCTTATCTGTTAATTCTGAGTAACCAAAATTGGGGGTAGCCCAAATAATTACCGGTTCAACATCACTATAAGAATATCCAATTTTTGGATCCTTAATTACTTCACCCCCAAAATATAACCATATAGGGATATCAAATTCCATACCTATGCATAAAATTTAAAACATATTCAAATCATTCACTACTCAAAATGTGATGAATCTTTGATATAAAAATCAAACATAAGGTTAGTATGATAATACCTTTCAAATGATACCAAAAAAACCACCGGCAAAATTTTCGTTGATGCGGAAGACTGAAAATGAGAGTGGGAGTGAGGAGTTAGGATGTATGCAATTTTATAGGACTCAAATGGTTGAAAATTTTTGATTATGAGATGTAGGGTTTGTGGGTAAAAGGGGTGATGTGAGAGAGATGCGTTTTACAAACCAGAAGGGGAAGAAAAGGGGAGAAGAAAGGGGGTTACGCTTATAGGGATTTGTGCAAAAAGTAAATAACTGATGCCGTTATTCTGAAGAACGGCATCAGTACAAACGATGCCGTTCTCCGGAATAACGGCATCAGTTCATTTATTTTTTGATTTCCAATCTCGAGCCATTGTTGATACAATATAGATCGAAACTCAAATGAACCAATGCCGTTATTGGGAATAACGGCACGTAATTTTTTTCATATACAGATGCCGTTATTGGGAATCACGGCATGCAATTAGCTGATGCCGTGATTCCTAATCACGTTTGTTGCTGACGTGTCACAGACAAGGGCAAATGGCTAAATGTTTTCGAAACAAGGGTAGTTCGCTAATTATTTTCAAAAACAGGGGCATTTCGGCAAAATTTTCTCGAGGTCACTGGGTCGATTTTGACTGACTAGATGAACCCACCCGATTAAATTAGTGTGCATGTGTTTTTTGGCGTTTTTTTTTGGGAGCTTGTTCTTAATTTTCCAAATTTAACTTGTTAGAATATCTACACTCGTTGTAACTATATATGTGGATGTTTCGGCAATTAGTAAATGAGACTTGAAAAAATAGCTTATACCGTTGAAGCCATTTTTTGATTTCTTTTTAAATAAAAAATAAAATTGACGGGCGAAATATGATCTTTCATCTGTCGAATTTTAAAAAAACATTCGACATACGAAATTTTAGCGGAGTGGTCGTCAGTGCAGAGCATGGTGGTTGTAGCAATTAGTCAAATGATAACTTAGAAGGACGGAGAGGGTAAAGATATTGTCACGCCTTATTTCTCAGTATACGGAAACATAGACAGGCAACTAAGGTCCAGTAAATGATACACGTATTCCAACTTATATCATTCATAAGTTATACTGTTATAAGCTCAATAAGATATGAAAACACATCCACACATGTAACAATAATGATCACATGAACAAAAATAGAATAAAATAATCAATATCCGAAATACAAGAACTTCGGGTTAAAATGCCCGAGAATATATGTACTGAAAGAAATACAATACAATAAATAGTTCGTTACGACTAGCTATATAAAGTTGCGACTGTAAAGTAAAGAAATAGCAATAGCAATTCCATCACGATCGTCTAGAAAGATTGCTCATCAAGTTTCTTTGGTATCTCATCGTCTGTACGTGTATAATAATTATCTGAAGTGTGTGTGTGTGTGTGTGTGGGGGGGGGGGGGGGGGGGGGGTTACAGCAAGTTTTCGACAGTAAGTGGCAACAAGTAGTATAGTAGCAAGATAACAAGATATCACATAGAAGGAACTAAAAATAACAGTGCAATTACTGAAATGCTATGATCGTGTACGATGCAAGTAATAGCTGGAAGCAAGTACAATTAAGACATATAATCAATTGGTAACCAAGGATAATGTAATTAAGAATCATATAATCGGAAATTATGTAATCGAGAATCGAGAATCATGTAATCAAGAATCATGTCATCAGTACTAGTGTCAATGTTTAGTATCGTTCTTAAGTCTATCAGTTTATTAACCTATCTAATGCATGCAATCATGTGTCCCACACCACTAGTTCGGTGCATATCAATCAAGTGACGTTTGGACTTAAAATAGTGAAGTCTACAAGATTATGTACTCGGAAATCATGTAATCAAGAATCATATACTCATGTAATCAAGAACTCAGTAATTAAGAATCAATAATCAAGGATCAAGAATCAGGAATCATTATTATGGGAAACACGGGCCCCTTCTGAGTACACTCTCCTGTATGTCCACTACTAAGTCATACCATTATAACACTGGTTTGTTATTCTTTTATCACAGTCAATCATGAACATGCAGTCAATGCATGAACTTGGCACTGAATCAACTTTTGACGAGCCTACATAGCTTGTCAGAGGTCGATTCGTACGAATATATTTGAAAGAGGTCGATTTGTACTAATATATTGTTTTCAGGTCTATTTTTTAAAAATGCCATTTTTTATAAGAACAATTTCAGTAAACCCACTCTAGTTTTCGCGAGTTTGCAGAAAATCCACCCCATATTTTATTTTTGCGGTTTGCTATACTCTCAGGTTAAAGCAGTTGCGGTTTGCATTACTTTGTCCAAAAAGATAGTTTTATCCATTTTTTTTGGGTTTCTTCCTAAACTACCCATATTATTTTTTATTGTATCTAATATATATGATAATCTAATAATTTAATGGGAGAGTTGAGGTTGTGTTGTAGACAAACAATTCAATTTGTAAATGTAGACAAACCAACTTACGTGCATCGCCTGTGCATAATTAATAAGGGTTTGGGTTGGGTAAGGGTGGTCGCCGATTCGAGGCTAGACTACGTTGTAGTCTTTACTTTAAAAAAAACAAAATATATATTAAGACATGCGTGCAAATTGCTAGTAATACTATAATGAGAGAATCAGTGTTGTATAATTTGTAGGCAAACAAACTTACGTGCATCGCGCATGTAAATTAAATTCTTCAATTATGGTAAATCCCTAGGTTTTACTTTTCTCTATTGCTTTCCATCTATCTTTTGTGACCCACCCACTGCCCCATTTTGCCACACCGCCGCACTAGAGTTACGTAGCCACCACCGACCACCTTCCTCCTCTCCACTTCCCCACTGCCCACATTCTCTCTATTCCTCTCCATCTCTCTCTTAAACCCACCGGTTGCCCCATCCTGCAACACTTCCGTTATGCAACCACCGCCTGCCACCTCCCTCCTCTTCACTTCTCCATTGCTCCACCCACCGCCACCCCACTTCTCTCCATTCATCTCCATCTCTCTTTTGTGACCCACCGACTGCCCCATCCCTCTGCACTGCCGCACTAGCGTTACACAGACACCGCCGACCACCTCCCTCCTCTGCACTTTTTCACTCTCGCCATCGCCTGCCATCTCCTCCACCATCAACGTATTACCATCTTCTCTGCCACTTCCCCATTCCCGCCACACAACGATTGCAGCCCTTGCGTTCCGGGCTTACTCCATCAACCAAAGTTCTGATTCCCTCATTAGACGCAACCTAATCGAACACATCATCCTTTCTCTACTAAAACTTCATTCATTTTAGTTAGTTAATTAATTTTTTGATCTAGAATATGAGTTTTTTTTTCTTTTTGTTTTTGAGTTCTTAGTTCATAATTTGATTTGTTGATGGTTGTCTACTAAACTTTGTTGTCAACTTTGATTTTTATAATGTTGGTGTAAGAGTTGTAGGCCATGTTTGGGAATCAGCCTATTGTTGGGTTTATTGGAGATTGAAGGTCTATCTTCGAAGGATTTTTAGTTACTTGAAATTGGTTAGGGTTTACTTCGAAATTTAGGGGTTTGGGTTACATTTTGTAGGTGGAGAATGATGATGATGAAGGGATTGTTGGATCCAAACTAGTAGAGTTCCAAATTCAGCATCTTTTCTCATAATCTAAAGTTTGTAAATTTCTCTGCTTTTGTTAATCCTATATTTTAATGGTGCTTTCAAGCCTCGGTTGACTGAGTTTATAAATAGTTTAACCATTTTTATTGCACTTCAGTTACCGACGGAAAGTGACTAAATAAGGGATATGAGAGGATTACAGACAATCCAACTGTTATTAGAGTCATATTATTCGTTGAAGTTAATTTATGTCTGCCTACCCCTTTTTTTTAATAATAGAGCTAACTTTTAAGTTCACTCCAGAATCAAAAACGAGTTTGCACTCCAGATGGCGAGAGTCCAGTAGCCGACAGAGTTTGACATTCAGCTCAAGTGGCGTATGAGTAGGTCCTTATTCTCTACCATAGCCTTTGTTTCTATCAAGGGAAGTGGTTAGATTATACCCAACAAATAATCAATAGGGTAATGACATTGAAATAGTAGACGATAAAGAATTACAGTATCCGTAAGAAATTGAAGCACCAATTGAAATATCCCAACTATCAGAAACTCAACAAGGAGAGGTGTAGACAGTATGACATAAATAGAAGAGCTAATATGACTACAATATAATTGGAAGAGCTTAGATAGAGACAATGCTAATATGCGATAAATCAATAATTGTTGATGTCTGAAGATCAACTAGCTGAACAAAGAGAGAGACGTAGGCAGTATCAAAGAAATTGATGCTCTAATATGAATGCACAACAATTGGCTGATAAAATGGCAAGAATCAATAAAGCATACAGAATCGAATGTCAAGAATGTCTGAAGATAAACTAGATGAACGTTGAGGAAGATTTAGACAATATCAAAAAGGTCAACGAGATAATGTTACTAGAAATTCGAGAGTTAATGTTACTGAAAATTCTATATTAAATGAAGGCATGAATTATCGAAACATTTTAGATATTTCTCTTAATCCTCTTAGAACGTGTCTTCATTGATAACATTTATGCTTTTAATTATGAAAAAAACAAATGATCATAATTGAGTAGTAGGAGTAGTATGAATGTTGTCAATAATGATCCAGATAGTGCCATGTTGCAAGTAACTAATACAAACAATAATGAAGAAAATTATGTTATGATTGAATGTATGATTTTACGATGCGCTTTATTATCCTTACCACAGCTTTTTTTTTCTTCTTAATTCTGTAAGCAATATAAAATAGGTCGAGGAGCTAATTCTATTGTAAATTCTAGAGCAAATGTTACTGAAAATTCTATATTAAATGAAGTTATGAATTATTGAAACGTTTTAATATTTCACTTAATCTTCTTAGAACATGTATTTACTTTAAAAAAAATGAGTTGGATTATCAACAGACATTATATGTTATCTCTCTTTGTTAACTACACTTTATATTTATACTTATTTATTCTATGCAAGAAAGCCTATTTTTAAGGAAAAAGACAAAAATCATATTGGTACTATAGTTGTTAATTTGAAAAAAAGAGACAATGGGTTTATTTATTGCATTTTGCTCCGCTGAAATCACATTTTGGCAATGCAGTTCTGTGTATTACACAATGTCAGGCATAGGAATTCTAAGATTAATGACGAAAGTTTCCTGGGATCCTATGATGGCTAATTTCGTCATATAAGTGACCACCTTGAAATTATCTCCATTTTCTTTTCTTATGCTTTCCTATATATTTTATTATGGATAATTCATTTAATTTAATGACTATACTTTTTACATGTGTGCATCGCACGTGCATTCTCAAGTATCATATTGTCAAAATGCCAAGGTCACTTTGAGAATCTAAAGTTCCATAAGGGTTTTCTTACGGATATCTCTTCGTTTATTATTTAATCATGTTTTTTAATTACTCCATTATAAGATTCATCACAAATTGAAGGAAATTTGGGAGTGTGTGGTAGATAAGAATACTGTTGAGAACATAGGAGAAAATGAGTGGAATAGGTAAGAGCATCATTAACAAACAATAGTGAGAAACTTCAAATTAGAGTAATAGACTAAGGGAATTCCATTTATCAATTCAAAGTGATTGAAAAGATTTATAAGGAGGAATGAGAATAGGAGGTAAAGCAAAAATATGTTCTTTCATGATTTTAAGCAAAGTAGAATGAATAGTTGTTTGATGCCTTGATTATATAGACTTTGGAGAGTCCATAATAGCTTATTTGTGTTGCAGATTAACTTTTAAAGGATTATATATGTAATATCCCGGACGGAAATTATATTGTATAAATTATTAGTTTTTTAAATAAAAATATTTTTATTGAAATTTCTTGGTTTTCTCATTTTTAAAGTTACCTAGACATATATACTAGTAAATATATACATGTATTGTATCAGTTTTGTGCACTTGTATAAAATCCTGAAAAATGCATTTTTGAGAAAATGTCTGGAAAATCCTGGGCAGGTATTTAAAATTATTATTTTATTATTATTTTACTTTTATTTTCAGAATTGAAAAATTTGTTGTGGATATCACCCAGTTTTGTTAATAAACATTATTCGTATATATATACCAGTCTGTATACATCTGTATTGTATCAAATTGGTACTGGAATCTTTCAGGCTGATAATAAAATTTATTTTATTATTATTTTCAGAATTAAATTATTTTTGTACGGATTAAGCAGTTTTACAAACGGAAATTGTCGGTATATAGATATATACATATGTAAGCGTATTGTACCGATTTCGTACGTTTGTACAAATCATGTAGTATGTGTTTTGGACAAAAATATCTTATTTTTGTCATGATTAATCAAAATTGGATAGCTAGGATTTGTTTGGAGGTTTAAACCTAGGGTTAAGATTAATTTAAGATATATAAGAGTTTAATATGTGTCTTCTACTAGAACCCTCTCCTCCACCTCACCCCCTCCACCTCATCCATCCTTGGCCGGCCAAAATGAACCCCAAGGGGTTTTGTGCAATTGTGTTGGTGTATTTTGCACTCTCCACCCTCATTTCATCTTATAAATACCTCTCCCCTTCACTTTTTGCCTCATTTACAAGAAAAAAAAGGAGAGAGAGAGGAAAAGAAAGAGAAGGAAACCCTAAGTGTTCTTCATTTGGGGGTTTTCCATAGGAGTGTTCTTCATTGGAAGTTTTTGTAGTAGAAGCTAAGGAGGAAGGAGAAGGTTTAGCTTGGCTAGTCCTTCCTACAAGAGATCTAAGGTAGGGGTTCTCTACTTCTATTGTTTGTTCTCTTTTATTTTTTTATGTAGAAAAGAACTCATCTTTAAGGTTATTATTGGTTCTATGTGGGTAAAAAACCCATCTTTAGGATTATTATTGGTTTTATGTGGGTAAAGAACCCATCTTTGATGGTTGTTTGTTGTAGGATAAAAAGAACCCATCTTTATGATGGTAGATGTTGTATGTGTATGTTCTATAACAACTTGGACTATTTTATAAGCATATAAATGGTTGTAGGTTAAAAAGAACTCACCTTTATGATGTGTTGTTGTGTATGTGTGTTCCTAAATAACTTGGACTAAATTCCTAAGCATAAGCATGATTGTAGGGATCAAAATGATCCCATGAGAAGAATGGAATGAAAGGACTCAACAAAATCACATAAGGATAAAATCTTGAACTTTGCTATGATTATTGTTGCCCTTATAATTATTTTGAACTACTTGGACTAAGATTTGTGCATAAGAATGGTTGAAAATCAAGGGGAAATTCTCTATTTTTATTTTGTGTTGATTCTTGTCCTCTTTTGTTGTGTGTATGTTTCTAAATGACTTGGACTAATTATTAAGCATAAAGTGGTTGTAAGGATCAAAATGATCCTATGAAAAAGATGGATAGTGGAACTTAAATAAAACACATAAAGGTTGAGTCTTTAACATTGTATGTTTATTATTGTTATTGTGGTTGTTTTGTTGAACTCAAAACTATGACTTGGACTATAACTGTGTGCATATAAAGACTAGTATAGTGAGAATGTTTACACACCCATTCTAGGGTTGTAGGACTCATCTAGCTATTTTTAAAGATATGTTTTTGTTGTATGTTGTTCTCTACTTTATTAAGAAATCAATCTTTGCTAACTCTAGTTCATAAAAAGTTGCTCTTATTGTATGTAGGAACTTGTAGGATTGAAGAAAAGTGGGTTGTAGTATGTGAAAATTTGTAGACTAAATAAATGTAGTCTTTGTATTATATAGGACTTGTAATTTCCTAAAGAAGTAGTCGTGTTATAATTTAGATACGTCATTGTAGCATGTTCTAAACTTTTATAGGTTGCTAGAGACCCATGCTTGAGTTTGTTGTTCTATGTCAAAAAGAGAACCACCATGATTGAGTTGTAGTAAAAGAACCCATCCATGATTATGTGAATCCATGAACCTACCATGCTTGAGTTTTGTGTTCTATGTCAAAAAGAGAACCTATTCATACTTGTGAACCCATGAACCATGCTTAAGTAGTTGTAGGAATCCATGCTTAAGTTGCTAATCATTGTAGTAGTGGAACCCATGCTTAAGTTGTATACCATGCTTGAGTTGTTGTAGGTTGATTATAGTGAGAAACTCATGCTTGAATTGATTATAGTAAGTATACCATGCTTGAGTTGCTATAGGTTGATGTAGTAGTGGAACTCATGTTTAAGTTGTATACCATGCTTGAGTTGTTGTAGGTTGATTATAGTAAGAAACTCATGCTTGAGTTGATTAGTAAGTATACCATGCTTGAGTTGATTATCGGTTGTATACCATACTTGAGTTGTTATAGGTTGATGTAGTAGTGGAACCCATATTTAAGTTGTATACCATACTTCAGTTGTTGTAGCTTGATTATAGTAAGAAACCCATACTTGAGTTGATTATAGTAAGTATACCATGCTTGAGTTATTGTAGGTTGATGTAGTAGTGAAATCCATGTTTAAGTTGTATACCATGCTTGAGTTGTTGTATGTTGATTATAGTAAGAAACCCATGCTTGAGTTGATTATAGTAAGCATACTATGCTTGAGTTGTTGTAGGTTGATTATAGTAAGAAACCCATGCTTGAGTTGATTATAGTAAGTATACCATGCTTGAGTTGTTATAGGTTGATTATAGTAAGAAAGCATGCTTGAGTTGATTATAGTAAGTATACCATGCTTAAGTTGTATACCATGCTTGAGTTGTTGTAGTAAGAAACCCATGCTTGGGTATTGTGTAGTACCTTAGTTTCAAAAAAAACTCATGCTTAAATTGTATTCATGCTTGAGTTGTACCCCATGCTTGAGTTATTATAGTAGTTCTAGTAAAAAACCCATGTTTGAGTTATTGTAGTTGTTCTAAGTAAAGAACGCATGCTTGTGTTATTATAGTAGTTCTAGTAAAGAACCCATGCTTGAGTTATTGTAGTTGTTCTAAGTAAAGAATGCATGCATGTGTTATTATAGTAGTTTTAGTAAAGAACCCATGCTTGAGTTATTGTAGTTGTTCTAAGTAAAGAACGCATGCTTGTGTTATTGTAGTAGTTCTAGTAAAGAACTCATGTTTGAGATGTGTAGTTGTTTTAGATTCAAGAGAATCCATGCATGTTTAAGATATATGGTTGTAGTGGTTTTGGTTAAGTTCTAAAAGAAACCCATGAGTTTAGCTTGCATGCTAATCCAATTGAATTATTGAAATAAACCCATGTTCCATAGTTGTTCTAGTTCGATTTTAAGAAGTAACCCATGAAACTAGCTCCATGATAGTCCTAGCTTGAATTGGCAAGGAAACCGTGCATTTAGGTTCTAGGTGGTTCTAGCTCAACCTTGAGAAAGAACCCATGGACCTAGTCGCACGTTGTCCTAGTTCAAATTGGGAAAAGAACCCAGGAGTTCTAGTTGTATGCGGTTCTAATTGAAATTGGACTATATGATGTGCACATGCTTCATCTTCAATATATGGGTAATAATGGTTGGAAAAGTCACTAGTATTGTTAGCTAAATAAAAGCTAGCATAGGGGTCATCGAACATTAAGACTCACATCTTACCACCTTGAAAACTGTGGATAAATCACACCTCGAGCACCGACGGATCTCAACTGATGTGGGTTGATTGCGGGCCGAGAGTGTTGACAAGATCCGAGTTAGGGGTAGTGATAGGGTCTCATAGTTACCGTAAGGGCCATCGACCATTAAGAATCGCATCTTACCACCTTGGAAACTGTGGATAAATCACACCTCGAGCACCGACGGATCTTAACTGATGTGGGTTGATCGTGGACCGAGAATGTTGACGAGATCCGAGTTAGGGGTAATGATAAGTGAGAGAGATTTTCGTCACCGGTGTCTTGGATCGATAGGCCATGAGTTGGATCGGGATAATCATAAGAAAGTTATTGAAAACCTAGCAAGATTGTTTGGGTTTAGTGACATCGTTAGTGTAGTAACTTATAGCTATTACTACTTAACATGTACTTATTATCATTTTTCGCCGAAGGGAAATAGTTGGTGTTAAGGGTGATACCTTATAATCTGACCTGTCCTATAGGCCGACACTAGGCGGTGTTATTGGGTTGTACTCTTCTTGTGAAAGGGATACGGTCTGTGCCTTCTCACGAGTTGGGAACACGGGATCCATATCTCGTCTGTTAATTTCTGAAGGGCCTTGATAAGCGAGAGCAATTCCTGTCGGAGCTAGGGGATGGACCTCCGGAACTCCGTCTAGTCTTGTATCTAAAGGCGAGAAGCCATAGACCATGGTCTGGCTAGGGGGCAGCAGAGGAGGCTTTGGCTAACCTGGTAACCAGCATAAACCCCAGGAGGCGGCAGAGGCAGCTTCGGCTAACCTGGTAACCAGCATAAACTCCAAGGACTCGTCAGATATTTGACTGAGGCAATAGTGGCAAACATGGACACCGCTATATGACTGCAGTAACGGATAGACCATACCTGCAACCTCATCAGTCACGTTGTATCTTCAGAAACAAGTCGAGTACAAGAGTAGAATTCATGGCGCGGGTTCAAATCCCTATATATGAAGAAACGGCTTGAGATGGGGTATATGTAGTATGGGCTGCATACTGTTTCGGAGACTTGCTTGCATTAGAATAAGTGCATCATTGCATTAGTTAATCGGGTATTAAAGTCTAAGGCATAGCATACACTGACACATCAATTATATATGTACACGCTTCTCTTTTCATCAATCTGTTTGCTTAAGTGGAGAATCACTGCTAGTCATCAGCCTTAAAACGTCAGTATATGTACTGACGTCCCCATTTCAATAGGTACTGGATTGCAGAAGTACAGGTACAGGATTCAGGAGGACTCAAGGCAAGAGAAGCAAGAGTCATTTTCATTTCCGCTGGATTATATGTTGTTTCCTATTGTTCCATTGTAACAATTTTGTAATCTATTTATTTGTTGGAAAGCATCCAAGTGAAATACCAAGTGTTATTCTTTATTCATTGTACTCTGATGTAATATTTCGAAAGTTGTAACACTTGGGATTGTAAAGGTATTATTGTAACACTGTTGTAATGTATTGCAATTTTGTAACATTCATATTTGTAATACATTTGTGCTGAATAAAAAATTTTAAATTTTCCTATTTTTCTGTGTATTGTGGCTAATTGAAGAAAAGGTCCTGACTTATGTCACGGTTTCCCAGTTACCGGAAATCGGAACATTACAATACATTCTACAATGTTCTTGCTAAAATATATTAAGTAATATAATTCCTTCAATTCTCATTATAGTTCTTGAACTTTTTCTATTAATAGTCTCGATAAAAAATATAATATTTTCATCATAGACAAGTTTTATTATTTGAATTTGACGTATGTGATCTTACTTACTATTCCAGATTTGTTTACAAAACTGTGCTTGATTGTGAATCATGCTGGCCATTAGATTTCCAATTGAAGGGTTCTATATGGCGGGTGACTACACGAAGCAGAAATATTTAGCTTGGATGGAGGGTGTTGTTTTATCTGGAAAGTTTTGTGCATAGTCTAGTTAGTATAATTATCTATTGATTATTTAGCTCTCCCTTAAGGATCAAACACTCGTTTTTATATTTAATGCATCATAGTTCTCTTGATTGCAGGTTTCCTTAGCAGGACTATCAACAACCAATAGTTGATTTAAATCTTCTTCTTATTGGATGCTAAACAAATCTCAATCTCCCTCAATGCACATGTAAACCTTAGTCTTACATATATGGCCAAGTATAAATTTTTCATCACAATGAAAACACAAATTCTTCTTTCTCCTCTCCTAAATTTCATTTGGAGATAGCTTCTTCAGAATATGGCCAGCTAATGAAGGGAGCATAGGTATAAGTTGTTCATTGGAAGGTTGATTGAAAGAATTCTTGAAATAAGGTTTAATTGCACTCATGTTTACAGTCCTCAATGCCTCATTCTTATTCTCATACTTAAAAGCTGTCACGCCCCGCTTCCCAAAAACATGGAATACGAGCGCGTGACGAAGCCCAGCGAATAATTTTTACATCATCCATAAGCTGTAGGATCGACTCAGCATCACAACAAGAATATAACAAGAGAGATATATATGTAACCAAGCATGCATGAATAATTTATTAGCAACAGAAACAACTGAAATGAAATAAAACATCCAAATAGTTTCAAGTCTGGATTAAGTTAAAATTCGGGAACATCAGCCCGTTACAAGTTCTTAAAGAGCAAGAAATAATAATTCAAGAAAACAAATAATTTAAGAGAACAAGTAGTCTAATCGAGTCCATTCTCCACTTGGGAGCTAGAACCTTTGCTCACAAATTCCAGCGGGTAGCTCGTCTCCAAAGTCTGCTTAATAAATATAAAAAGGGAAAAACAGGGAAAAACAAAAGAGAATGCCCTTAGTGCAAGCTAGGGCCACAAATAGTAAAAACGAGTACAAGTAATGGGAAACAAGAATTGGAATCAAGAATATAATAGGGTTTACAACAAGTAATAGGGATTTAAGAACTAACTAGTAGGAAGGACAACTCAAGAGACTAGATTGGGTAAACAAACACTAATGGTGAAGCAAGTGACAAGTGTACATGTAGGGGTGTCTAACCTCAAGTGACAAGTATCTAGTAAGTGTCGGGTGTCAAGTTATCAAGTCTAGTATCAAAATTTTATTTCAAGTGTCAAGTCTCAAGTAACAAGTTGTCAAGTATCAGGCAACAAGTTTTCAAGTTCAAGTTTCATGTTTCAATTCTCATGTATCATGTTTCATGTATCATATCATCAAGTATCAAGTAACAGGTGTCATGTTCAAGTTTCATGTTCAAGTCTTGTAATTATTACTATCTAGGTAGCACTTCATGCATCCATACTTTTACTATATGGTTGCTACAGTCAAAACAATTTCGTTTAGGCCTAGTAATGGAGTCTATAGGGCGGTGTACTCAGGTATCAAGTATCAAGCAAGTCATGCTCATGAATCGGATAATCATATAACTAGTTCATGTGTCGAGTCATAGCAAGACAAGTCATGAATCATACATATACTAGTTCATGGATCAATAATATACTAGTCCATGAATCGATTTATAATATACTAGTTCATGAATCAAATAATATACTAGTTCATGAATCGAATAATAATATACTAGTTCATGAGACATGTATCAAGTGGGAAACACGGGCCCCCTTCCGATTACACTTACCTATATTGTCCACTACTATGGTCTTTCCCTTAACCCCGGCTTATTACATTTATTAATTCTTATCAAGCAAGCATACAAGTGTGTGAAATGTTGCAAATTAATTCTAAGAAAATTTGGGGATGTCCTATAGGGTGTCCAGTAGCTACATATAAAATTTCGTGTCAAACGCTCGCTGTTTACACAGCTAAATTAATTTGCAAAGTAAATGTATACAGCAGTTTTGCAAAACTGCGTCTACTGACACAGCTGCAGTATAACTGCCATAACTCCTAGACCGTAACTCCGAATTCAAAACTTTCGGAAGCTATCGATGTCTACACTTCCAGATCTACAATTCCTATTTAGGGCTCGGGCCCAGATTCAAATGATAAATGGGTCGAAACAGCAAAAGAAGATTCAGGACAGCAACATGAGGGGATAACTTACTAGTTTAGATTTCAGGGAAATTTGTTATTAGGCGTCTAAATTATTGTGTGGTATAAATACATGATATTGGTGGTCCAACCAGCAAATAATAAATGTTTTTCAAGTTATAGGGTTGCAAGTTCGTCATATATTAAATGTAACATGTGTCTACGAATTTAGGGCTCCTAAATTCATAAGTCTATGTGTTCATGTGCTCAAGGGGTAAAAGAGTCCAATAAATATAAATTAATTACAAGGAAATTTTGTGACTCTTAGAATTGTCAATTTGGAGGTTCAATATAGATCTGCAATGATATTCAAGGAGGAGTCACAATCTAACTATTTGTAGTATTTTCAAGGGTGCTTGTACTAGAACAATAAAATTGTACAATGATACTTGCCTTAGTTTGACGATGACTAGATCCACTTGTTGTAGAAGTTTGGGTAGAAAAATCCTTGAAGAAGTCCTCCAAAAGCACGTGCGAAAATCAACCGTAGATCGAGTTTTCCCCCACACCGGATCAACTCAGAACAGCAAACAGCGAGCCGGATTTGGTGCGGCAAAACAGGGAACAGCGGTGGCAGCCAATCAGATCGTTTCCAACACGGCGGATCTGGCCGAACACGGGACAGCGGTCTGGGATTCGCTGTGGACGAACACCGAACAGCGATCACAGGCACGGATCTTAGCGCCATCCAATGGTCCAAATCAGACCCCGCCCTTTTTCCCTTTTCTTCTTCTTCGTTCGCTGCTTCGAAATAGGGAGAGAGATCGATGGGGATGGCGACGTATGGCGGTGCTTCGACGGTGACACTACGTCGGGGAGCGACGCGGCGACTGTGGCACGGCGGAGGCACGAGGGTGACGGGAGGCGACGACTGACGGCGCGATGCGCTCTGATTGGGTTCAAAGAACAGGGGAGGAGTTAGGGGAGTGGGTGTTGGGGTTCGGCGGCGTGTGGCGACACAGCGGAGATGTAGAGGTGGTCGAGGGGATGGTGTTGGAGGCGGCGAGGTGATGGGGATATGGTAATGGCGAGAGTGGGTTGGTCGGGGATGGGTTCGGAGTTTTGGGATCGAAGGATGGAGAGGTGGCGGAGGCGACGGAGGTGTAGAGGCTGTGGTGGTCGTGGATATGAGGATGGAGGAGACAACGGTGGAGGCGAAGGTGACGGGGTGTAGAGGTATTGAGTTCGACGGTTTGGGTGAGCGGGAGGAAGGGGAGTTGTTCTGGGTTTGTTTGGTTTGGTTGGTTTCGTTTTGTTAAACAGGAGAGGGAGAGATGGAGTAACGGGAGGGAGATAGTAACAGGGTTTGTTTTAAAGAATAATAAAAATAGTTATTATAATGGGGGGTGGTTAGAGATAATGGGGATGTGGTTACGGAGATATGGGGAGAGTGGGAAGAAGTTGAGAAAATTGTATACGGTGAGTAAATGGGTTTGTGGGTTTGGGTTTAGGGTAGAGTCCAATAGAAGATGGGCTTGATTATTGGGCTCCAAAATCAATTAATTAAATAAATAAATAAGCTAAATTTCAACAAGAGATGGGCTACTCTTTGGGCTTCAGATTCAAGAAGATTTAAATGCATCCAAGGAATTTGATAAAAGGACCCAAAAATTCGAGTCGAGACGAAAGTAATGATTTTATTCAATCTGAACAAATTACAGGATTTCAAATAGACGAGAGATTACAATGAGGCACAATACATTATAAAATATAAATATGGGGAAATAGGAGTTACAAAAGCAACCTTAAAAGCTTCACTTAAAAATTGTGGCTCCGACATTGAAACATCATGTTGAATTTCAGCCTTAAGTACACAGATAAACTGCTGGACTAAGTAGGACTCACTTACACCATCTACCAAGCAATTAAGTTTCTCAAACTTCATTTGATAATCTAACACCGAAGTTGATTGTTCAAGTCTACACAATGTTCTTGCGGAATTTTCATACATTCGTAACCCAAACCTATTGCAAATTCCTTCTCGAAATTGCTTCCATGTCACTAAACCATCATTATTTTTAAAGAAACCACCTAACACCACTGGATCGCTTCATCTTTCAAAAAAAAAAGTAATCCTAACCTTTTCATCACCATCTACATAGTAAACTTCAAAATCGTGCTCTATCTGAAATAGCTAATTAAGGACATCCCCCAACTCTGAGAACGGAATAACATCCAATTTTTGGGGTTTTGGAAATAAATTTTTCACCGCAAATTGATCAATATTCTTACCCGCAAATTAGATAATTTAATATGGGAACAAGCATATCGATATGTGCTAGATCACCATGCATCAGTGGAGCCATTTCGAGAGTAAGTCGGATTTGAATTGAAACCGAATATAATGAAAAACACATAGTACGATATTAACTTACATTTGTTATTCCTTAATAATTTTCCTATTTTCTGGCGAATTTTCCAGGGACATTAAAAGAAGGTCTAGACCAAGAAGACTGCAACCACGTGAACAAAACAAGATGATGAATGAAAAATTCCATAAGTGGTTTGAATCTCATGTAGGTGACTTCTGAAAATGCAGCTCATTCTTGATTATATCTATATTATTCGTGAAGTTGATACAATTTGTACAAAATTTATAGGTACATTCTTTGGGTTATGAAGGTGTGTCATCTGAAATAAAAATTCTTGCCAAAGGTCCCCATAATATGGTTAAAAAATATGAAGGATATATATATAATGACTTTAAATTTCATACTAAGGATCGTGAACATAATTTGAAGTCTCAAAATAATGGAATGGTAGTGACTTCCAAGACTAGAAGTTATGCTTCCAAGACCGACACGAGGCCTGTAGATGGAGATCTCAACTACTATGAGGTGCTCATGGATATCATTGAGTTGAATTATTTCGGTCATTTTCGGGTTGTCTTATTTCGTAGGGATTGGGATGGGTTCGATAAGAATTCTGCTAATAACAAAGATAAGTTAGGATTCACAATTGTAAACTTCTCAAATTTGATTCATACCGGTACACACATTTGTCACGAACCATTTGTGTTCCCATCCCAAGTGCTACAAGTGTTCTACATTGAAGATCCAACCCTGCCAAAATCATACGTGGCTCTTATTATGCAACCAAGAGATGTATTCCAACTAGGCGACACTTCAGAAGATGAAGACGATGATGTCATAAGCAATTACACTGCTTCTGAGTTTCCTATGTTTGATGTAAACACAACCGATGGCAGTATTTGCCTTACTTGGCTCCGCACGGATGGAGAAGAGGGTGATGTATTGGAAGATGTTTTATTTTAGTTCTGACGACTTGTTTAACTAAATCTGTACGATTTTCATGGTATCTGATACCCCTTAGTGTTTATGCTTGGTTGTAATTTTTTATATTGAGTTTCCTATTTATATCACAAATTTTATATATGCATCAATTTATAGTGATTTGCTTCATTTTTCATATTTAATATTATATGTCTTGTATTTTCATGTCTTAAATTTTGTTAATTTGTTTTAAAAGTAAATGTATATATGCATCAATTGTTCATTAATTGTGGCATTTATCTATTCCAAACATGTTTGTCAATTTTATTATTTGTCTTAATTATATGTTAAATTTTCCCCTATAATGATTTTTTTTGTGTGACAGGTACAAGATGCCAAGGCGATAAAAAAGGATCAACACAGTTGAAGGCAGCGAAGGGCAAGGGGAGGAGAAGCCTTTAGAAAATAGTCGCAGACAAATGGAGGAGGAGGAGGGGGGTGTTAGGAATATGTCTTGAGTAGTCGTTGTTCAGATTAGAAGAAGGTAAGATGAAGCACGGAGTTCGAAGCGTCGAAGAGAATAGAAGAAAATAGAGCAGCAATAATGCAGGCATAGTTGCGATCAACTGTCCGAAGTTGTGGTCGACCGCATCTCCCGACCGCACACCCGACCGCAGTTGTACTGGGTTTGGCCGAGAGGTGGATGGTGGACCGGTCTTGTTGGACGGTTGACCGACCGCGGCTCTGTATTCGTTTTGGGCCTCGAGTTGTTAGGTCGTTTCAGCCAAATCTTCAACTCCAAGTTAGATCGTACGACTCCTATTCAGTTACTTTTTTTCCAGGTTATATCGGACGACTGAGAATCAATATTAGACCTAGGTTTCTCTCTATTCTTCTATATATTGTAAACTCCTCCTTTATGAGAGTAGAGTACTTCATAGATTATTTTTTCCATTGCAAAGAGAGGCTCGAGAAAGAGATAGTTCTTGGTGAGTGAGTTTAATTCCTTGTATTAAGTGAATTAATAATTCCTTGTAATCTCTTCTAGTTTAATGTCAGATCTCCCTATATTTCCCCTCGAATTACGCAAAAGCTAACCGGGATAAGTCATCGGTGTGTTTGTGTTAGATTGGTGTATCTACTTGCTTGCTCAATTGATTCGTCTCATCTACTTCGACTTTCTCATTGTTCTATTAGTTCCGCTGAGACAACGGGCATTGGTTGACGCCCCTATCCCAACAACTGGTATCACAGCTTCAGGTTGTCGAGTCCCTTGGTTAAGATGACATGCCACAGTATTTTGAAGATCAAGCAGTTCGATGGAAAAATCAATTTTAATATTTGGAAGCCTGATAAGTATGATGTCCGTGTTCAAGAACGTTTGCAGTTAGCCGTTAAGAAGATAGAAAAGCTAACTGATATGAAGGATGACAGTTGGGAAGATATTCGTGAAAGATTCATAAATCTGATCCGACTATCCTTGGCGGACGAGGTCAAGTGCAGATTTCTTGAAGAAACTGATGCGGCAAGTTTGTAGGAAAAACTCATAGCTGACTACTCTGGTTCGTCGTTATTAGATCGGATGCATTGGAAGAGGAAGTTATTTCGTTTATCTATGAAGGAAGGTACCGATCTCCAAGACCACATTATAGAGTTCAATAAGGTATTATCTGAACTTAAAGCGATCAACGCAGATGTGTGTGAAGAAGATAAAGCTTTCAACCTGATATATTGTAACCCCTGTTTTTCGGTTTTCGTATTTTTGGTGTATTTTTCTTCTTTCTTGAGTATTTGTACTCCCTTGTATTTTTTTTGGACCGTATATTGGAGTCGTTTTCATTATATATTTATTTTTGGCTCAATCTTGATCTTTTGTGATTTAAATTCTGTTCCTTGATTTGTTCTTGATCATTGTTGTTATTTTCGCTCTTCATTTGGGTTTTGTTCTCTTTATTTTTTTTCTTGGGTGCTCATGGTGATTGGTTGTTCATCCTATTTTCAATCCTATTATTTTGATCCCTAATTGATTACCAAGGCCAAATTAAACCTACAATCCTATTTGAAATCCTATACAATTTGATCCTAATCAAAACCTATTAGTCTAATCCTATTACCACTCCTAAACTATCCACAACCCAATACCCAACTCATATTTCTAAACCTAAAACAATCCTCTATATATATGTATATATATAATTCTCTCCCACACCAAACCCTAACCCTAATACTACATCCCTCCCGGCCTCCCTCCTTTCTCCCTTGCGCCGCACAACCACCCCGACACCCTACCAGCCAAATCCCAACCTGCCTCACCCCTGACGCCACCTAGCCGACTTCCCCTTCGGCTGCACTCGACCGACCAAGCACCCAAGCCACCTCCTGATCACCCCGAGCACTCAACTCCTCTTCATCTCTCTTGCCTTCATCCGCCGTCAACACTCGCTGGAGCGCCGACCAGCCGCAAGCCAGTCGATGCCCGACCCCCCCTGTTGGTCTCTCTCTCTCTCTCTCTCTCTCTCTCTCTCTCTCTCTCGCTTTGTTGAGCTTGCACGTGTTGGAGTTTTTGCACATGTATTAGATTTTCGTTCGTAGGTTTTGTTCGTTGTCGGGATTCGCTCCCGATATTCTTGGATTTCATCGTTTTCGGCTTCGGTTAAGGCAAGTAACTTGTACTCCAATTCCTTTTGTATGATACAAGTCAAAAATACTGCTTATAGTGTAGTTGGGTTCTAGAGACAACTCGTGTGTATGTTATTTTTGATGGATTTTATCTCTATAGTGCTATTTGACCACATTTGCCTCACGACACAAAATTTACATGAAAACAACTAGGGTTGACCATTCTTGATCTATTCATATATGTGAGAAAATTAAGGGAATTCTGTGGTTGATGAGATCTATGTGATATGATGGTTGTGAATATGTTATATACCCTATTTCATTATGTTTGGAAACTTGGTAGGCTCTATACCATGTTTAATTGTGATTGGAACAAGTTTCATATGATTTGTGTTGATTTTGTTTTCAAGGGAAATCTGTATTTTGTCGATGGTCAGTTTTGATTTATATTTTAGACCCTATTAAGGTCAGAATTCTTAATTTTTGTATTGGACATGAATTGTAGAGAAATCTGTCTTCTTTCCAATCCCTCTGACCTTGATCGATTTCGTTTTCGTATGAGTGAGTTATGGCTATTTTACTACAGAGGTGTATTCTATTTTCAGATTTTGTTTCTTGATAATTTTGATGATTAAACTATTTTGATACTAGTCCTAACTATATTATTTTGATCTGAAACTTTGCACAGTATTTCTAAACCGATTTAGGGATTACCCAGAATTTTGGAGGATTTTATTAATGAGTTTTATATGCCATTTCGTGCTTGTTTATGAAAGCTATACTTGTTGTATTTTGCTCGCTGTTCTATAAAGAGTCGTATTTTCACCCTATTACCTTTTAATGTATGGAAAATATTTATGTGTCTATTTTCATCTCCCTTTGACGGATTTGGATTTCGTTTCACGGTTTGCGAGATATTACAGTTTTCGTACAGCAGTGTTGGGAATTCCATATTTGTCAAACTATCGTTTCTTGATGTTTTCTGATTTTTGTTGGCTAAACTAATTTTACTGGAATATTATGAAACTCTATATTTTGATACTATACGTATAGGGGATTACCCCAGATTTTTTCTGGATTTATTTGAGAAGTTTTAATGCTGTTTTTCTGACTTTGAATTCGATTTACTGATTTCTGGCTGAACGTATTTTCTGAATTCAAATCAGTTTTGAGTCATGACTTTGTGAATTACTGTATGGCTTATATATAATCGCTGGATTCGTGTGAAAGTCTATTTTCCAGATTCTCCGATGGATTCAGATTTGGATTGCTGTAGTAACGGGAATTACTGTTTTAGTACTGTACTGTTATGCTGTCCTGAATATGAACATACACTATTATGCTCGTTTACGTGACTGTATATCTTCTATGCATGTTTATTTGTTTCCCTTAACCTAATACTGTTTATACCATGTTAGTTTGACACTATTTCATGTACCTTCTTGCTTGTTTGATAAGTATAATAAAAGTGATCAAGCCGGAGTTTCTTAAGGGAAGATCTAGTAGTGGAAAATATGGAAACGTGTACTTGGAAGGAAACTAGTGTTCCATACTGTTATTGTTACTGCTACTGTTACTTTTATTGCTACTGTTATTGTTACTTTTACTGTTACTGCTACTGTTACTATACATGAGTACACTGCCACATTATGGTCCACTATGAAATTTAAAAGCGAAACTGTTTGTTGTAGCAACCATGTAGTAAAACCCGAGATGCATGAAGTGCTACCTAGCTAGTAATTCACTCAAGACTGTAAGAACATAAGAACTAATACTGTTAGACTGATACTGTTGGACTATTACACTGATATACTGAGCTTACTGTTACTGGACACTGTTAGTTGCCATATGACACTATACTGGACACATTCATTTGTACTGTTAGTATACTATGCTAGTTGACATTGTTTTACTGATTCATGCTAGTTATTACTGTTGATGCATTATTCCATGTTATTTGTTAGTTTTCCCATGTGCTTGTATCCTACATTATAAGTGGTCCGTAACTTGCATTGACAGGTACTTATTTTCTTTTTCCTTCTCCTGCAATTTTTTGATTGCAGATCAGGATGATCGTTTGCCCGATGGTATTCGAGAAATGAGATATTAGGACTGGAAATCTTTTTGCCATTATTATTATTGTTGATTTGAATAATGTATTTTGAGTACTTGGATATTTAATTTGTATTTGGGTGATGTGACCCAGGATATTTGTCTTGTCCAGATTCTGATTTATTTGAGACTATTTTAATTTGTTTCAAGTAAATTTTGTTGGTTTATTAAATTCAATTATGCATGTGTGGTTGATTCTCTTGCTTCCGACTCTGATTATTTTGTGAGATGTTGTAAGGATTCCTGAACAGCTTATGGATGATGAAAATCATTCGCTAAGCTTTTGTCGCGTATTCGTATTTCGTATTCTCTTTTGGAAAGCGGGGCGTGACATATATTCACTGTCGGATTTGTACGAGACTTTGATCACTACCATGCTACACGGTAGATCTGTCCAGGAGAGTATTTCAGTAGATGGTGTAATCAAAGCATTGAAGAAAAATCAACTTAGGGAGGAGACTCAGAAATTACTGTCTATTCCTACAAGTTGTCTAACAATGGATGGTCCTTCAGGGAGAAAACAAAGTGCTTTACAAAAGGATTCGATCTGTTACCGATATTACAAGAGGCCAGAGCATATCAAGAAAGACTGCTGAAAATTGCAGAATTAGGAGAGCGCAAAGAATGGGAATTCAGCCGCTAATGTGGTTAGTGCCTTTGATTCAGGTGATTCGTGTTTTCTTGTTTCAAATTCTTTAGAAGTGGATTCTAGTTGGTTTCTTGACTCAGGGAGTTCTTCTCATATTTACTTCGAGAGGGAGTTATTTTGTACTTATAAGTCTATTACGGGGCGTTGTGTGACAACGGGAACTGAGGAGATTTGTGAAGTAGTAGGTGAGGGGACAGTTGTGTTGAAGATGCCAGGTCTAAATATGTTCACTTTAAGGGATGTTTTGTATATTCCTCTGCCGAAACAAAATATGATTTCCTTGGGAATTCTTGATGCATGGGGTTATAGGTACATAGCTCGAGGTGGAGTTCTGTCTGTTTTTCAGGGTCGTCGTAAGGTGATTAGAGGTATGAGAGTGGTTGGGCCAAGCCAAAACAATCTCTACATGCTTTGGGGAATCCGAAATACTTGCGTAAGTATTACTTTTTTTTCCGTTATTCCTGCAAGCTCGGCTAGTTTGCCACAACTAGATTCATCGAGACGAGACCACGACGTTCGAATATCGTCGAGAGGTGGAGAAAGCCTAAGGGTAGGTGGAGTTCATGCGGAGTTTGGCAACTTCGTAAGTACATCTACGAAGGTGTACCCTTGAAGGGGTATATTGGATTCGGTGAGATTGGGTAGAGATCATTTCAACTAGAAGAAGAAGCTATTGTTCTAAGTCCTTTTTTATAAGTGGAGTTCATTAGAGTTTGGAGATGAATAACACATCATGTGATAGCACTCGTATGCAATCCACGGTGGAGTTTATTAGAAATGTGTCTTGAATACACATTGTTCAGATTAGAAAAAGGTAAGATGAAGCACGGAGGTCTAAACGTTGAAGAGAGTAGAAGAAAATAGAGCAGCAATAGTGCAGGCATAGTTACGGTCGATTGTCCCAAGTTGCGGTCGACCGCACCTCCATACCGCACACCCGATCGCACACCCGACCGCAGTTGCACTGGGTTTGACCGAGAGGTGGACGGTCGACCGGTCTTGTTGGACGGTCGACCGACCGCGGCGCTGTGTTCATTTTGGGCCTCGATTTGTTATGTCGTTTCAGCCCATTCTTCAACTCCAAGTTAGATCGTACGACTCCTATTCAGTTACTTCTTTTCCAGGTTATATCAAACAACTGAGAATCAAGATTAGACCTAGGTTTCTCTCTATTCTTCTATATATATTGTAAACTCCTCCTTTATGAGAGTTGAGTACTTCATAGATTATTTTCTCTATTACAAAGAGAGGCTCGAGAGAGAGATAGTTCTTGGTGAGTGAGTTTAATTCCTTGTATTGAGTGAATCAATAACTTCTTGTAATCTCATCTAGTTGAATATCAGATCCCCTATATTTTCCCCTAGTTCTAAACCCAACTCACGTACCACTTTCATTAAGCAAAAGCTAACCGGGATAAGTCATCGGTGTATTTGTGTTAGATTGGTGGATCTACTTGCTTGCTCGATTGATTCGTCTCATCTACTTCCACTTCCTCATTGCTCTATTTAGTTCTGCTGCGACAATGGGCATTGGTTGACGCCCCAATCCCAACGGGGGGAAGCATGCCCACTGCCAAAAAATATAGAGGAAGGACAAAGATGGCAGAGATATGGAAATTGAAAAATGACAAGAGGATTGTTATGGAGGAAAACACCGCCGGACAGCGTGTGGGTGCTAATGCAGGTAAATATGCGTCTTTTATTGGTATAATTGCAAGGAACTCTCGCATAATTATTTTGTCATATGAAAGTTGGACGAAGGTGCCCGCCACGACAAAGACGAGTGCCATTTCAACAATCAATGTATTAACCTTAGAAAAACTAAATGAATGTTATTTGGTTTATGCAATTTAGTTATAAATTTGCTAAACTTCTCAAATCTTGCATCAATACTTCTCTTTTCCGGACTCACTCGAATCTTAGGTGGAAAAATCATTGTTAAAGAAGTGGA
Organism: Hemerocallis citrina; assembly: GCA_017893485.1. Taxonomy (NCBI): domain Eukaryota; kingdom Viridiplantae; phylum Streptophyta; class Magnoliopsida; order Asparagales; family Asphodelaceae; genus Hemerocallis; species Hemerocallis citrina. Next base: position 63,795,216 of record CM030358.1, read on the forward strand.
GAGATCACAAGAGTGATTTAAAGGGGAAGTTCTATGACAAAACCAGGTCCGAGGCGGATAATGCAAGGGATGTGCCACCCGATGTCGAGCCTTCGGATTGGCAATTCCTCGTTCACTACTGGAGTTCGGCTGTTGGACAAGTATTTTACATTACTAATCAACATTTAATGTCAACATAGTTGTATACCTACTCTAAGTTATATCGTTCAGAAAAAGGCGGAGGTTGGTGTTGCTAGTCATTCATAGCAGCTTGTGTTGCACACCGCTGGTACACATAGCTTTGCTCTAGTTCGGGAGGAAATAGTAAGCGCAATCAATTTTATCAGTTTCGGCATATAGTTTTATGTTTATAATGAAGTCATATTACTAATATATAGGAAGAAGAAATGGGTTCTACGACCTTTGGCGACATAGATTTTTTTGATGCCAAAGGTCGAAAGTCTAATAACACTTTGTGCTTTAACAACAGAGTCACATGTATTTGACCAAGAACTTCAATTGCCAATTTTAAGGTTATCATCTTGGATTCACTCTACAGTGGATATATAGTTCTGCGGACAATTGCCCGTTGGCTCATGCATCAGTGTAGACAGGACCCTTAAGCAAAATTAAATTGCATGTGTTTTCTATAATATAACAACTTAATTGTATCTACTTTTATATCCAAGAGTTTCAGAGTTTTGGAAATTGCCTAGTTTTTTGGCATAGATATTCTGCATGCATGGTTGATTCTTGTTTTCAGAGTACGTACGTACATAGCTAAAATTCTTACTTCTTGTTGTTTCTGCGTACGTGTTCATGCTGTAAATTTGGTTTTTCCAGACGACCTAGTATGCAGATATGATTGCAATGACTGATCTAGCTATTACTCCTAAGCTGCATTAATTTTTGTTTGCATCTTTTGGATGAAACCTTTTTCTCGATTTACTTTTGTAGATGACTACTATATATATATCTAACTCTAATACTATAAAAGCAAAAGCAAACAGAAATATATGTGTATTGCATGTACTAATGATCGACCTAGTTAGAAGAAATGTGGATGACAGAATAATGAATTGAGCAACTGGTAGCTAGGGCTTGATATATCAAATGTTAGAAAATGGGTATTTTATACACCATTTACGAACCAATTTTTGAGCAATTTTTTTAGTAATATCCTCAATAAATTATTGAGAGATCTTGATTGATTTGTGTTCTCCTTCGTAAGTAGATCAAAATCGTATATTTATTTGCTAAAAATGGTTAAGGGATGAATGAGAAATTGTCTCTAAAAGTAAGACGTTTTCATTTCTGAAAATGGGTTGAGGGAACATAGTCCCACATCGGAAAAATCAAAGGAATTAGAAGAGAATATATAAGAACCTCTTTCTAAGAATTGTATGATAGCTAAACAAGAGGCTCTCTCTCTCGCGCGCAGGGGGGGTGTAGATCTCGGACCGGAATACATGTCGTGTGCGTCTGCACATCCTGCGGACACGAATGCCGGATCGACATAACCCCCAGAGCCACCTTTTAATACAGTTTTGATTTTTTTTCCTTTATAAACGCCTGAAATAAATGCAGAAACACCGATTGCCTGCAGTTACACTGAAGGCATTCAAAGACATTGACTGTTGTCTGCCGTTACAGTGTATACATTTAATAGATTGTCTGTCATTACACTGAAGGCATTCATAGCTTTGTCTGCCATTATAGTCTCTAACCCTGGCCCAATAAATAGAAGACCCCCCTCACTTTCTCCCCCGCACAAAATCTCCTTTCTTCCTCTCTGTTCTGTTCCGTTCTTGTAAGTTCTTCGGTAGGTTGGTGATAGAGTTATGACGCTACAAGTTCGAGGGCGTTACATTGTGTCTGCATGAACACTCTTCGTCGTTGCATCCTGGGAGACAGCCACCTTAACTAGCTTCAGCCCCCGGACGAGGCGAAAACTGTTTTAAGGAGATTGTGTGCTACAAAGCCTCGACATCAATTCGGTTTGATTTCATTGTTTTCTTTTCATTTTATTTTATTGGTTTATTACTCTCCTCCTTCTCTGGTTTTTGTGCCTCTCAATCATTTGGATTTATGCCAAGTTTTATTGTAAACAAATTTTGTAACAAACTTAAAACAGTTTTCTGATTTTCTTGATTTCTGATTAAGAGACACTTCTTTTCTTTTTCTTTAATCTGGAATACTTACACTCGTGTTGTGTATTTTTCAGAATCAAAATGACTAATGCATCGGAGAATGTTGTTGTGTCTGAAACGGTCCAAGTGCCAGTTGCTGATACGACACAAGTACTGACTGCTGCTGTGGCATGAGTGCTAATGCCAACCGTTGTACCTGTCTCAGTCTCCCATGGGGAGAAACCTGAGAAGTTCAACAGGCAGAATTTCAAAAGGTGGCAACAGAAACCACGTCGAATCTTGCAAGATTCTTGAACGAAGAAGCTCCAAATCTTAAGAAAGATGAGCAAAATAACCAAGTCATCGCCGCTGTGAATGCTTGGGAAAATGTTGATTACTTATGTAGGAATTACATAATGAACGGATTAACCGATTCTTTGTATAATGTATACATTGACAAAAGAACTGCTAAAGAACTTTGAGAATCACTAGACCATAAGTATAAAACTGAGGATGCCGGCATGAAAAAATTCATTGTAGGTCGTTTCCTAGACTATAAAATGGTACATTCTAAAATAATGATCAATCAAATTCAAGAAATACAACTGATCTTGCATGAGATTCATGCTGAAGGTATGAACTTAAGTGAAAATTTTCAAGTTGCATGTATAATTAAAAAATTACCACCAGGTTGGAGAGACTTTAAGAATTACCTAAAGCATAATCGAAAAGAAATGGGCATTGAAGATCGCATTGTCAGGATTCGTATTGAAGAAGACAATAGCAGATCTGAAAAGGTCGGAGTCATCATGCGGCCAAGGCAAATGTAGTGAAACATAAACAACGTTCCAACAAGCACAACAAGATGGGGTCCCAAGTTGGGGCCTAAGGGAGGAATCTCCAAGAAGCCGAAGTTTCAAGGCAAGTGCTTCAATTGTGACAAGATGGGTCACAAGTATACTGAATGCAGACTACCCAAGAAGAACAGGAACAGAGAAGTAAACATGGTTGAAGGCATTGTTCAAGATGTTTCCGATATCAATCTCTCAGCTGTGATCTTATAGGTTAACATGATAGGTTCAAACCCTAAGGAATGGTGGATTGACAGTGGAGCTACTCGACATGTGTGCTCCAACAGAAGTATATTCTTTACTTTCAAACCATTAGAGAATGGGGAGAAGATGTTTTGGGGGAACTCGGCCACTTCAGAAATCAAGGGCCAATGCAAGGTGATCTTGAAGATGACTTCTGAGACGAAACTAACTCTGGACAATGTTGCATATGTTACTAAAATCTGCAAGAACCTTGTATCTGGTTCGTTGCTTAATAATCACGGATTTCGTCTAGTGTTTGAGTAAAAAAAAAATATTTTGTCAAAGAGTGGAATGTATGTTGGTAAAGGATACATGAGTGGTAGAATGTTTAAACTCAAGGTAATGACCATGGTCAAGAATATTAATAAAACTAGCTCTTCTAATTATATGCTTGAGTCTTCTAGTTTATGGCATGGTAGACTAGGACATGTTAATTATGATACTTTACGTAGATTAATTAACTTGAACCATATACCAACATTCCAAATTAATTCCAAATACAAGTGTGAAACTTGTGTTGAGGCAAAATTGACAAGATCATCTTTTAAAAGTGTTGAAAGAAACACCGAACCTCTTGATCTAATTCACACTGATTTTGTGATTTGAAAACGATACAAACAATATGTGGTAATAAATAATTTATTACCTTCATTGATAATAGCACAAAATACTGTTTTGTATATTTACTTAAAAGCAAGGATGAAGCTATAGAGAAATTTGTTCTCTATAAAAATGAAGTTGAGAACCAACTCAACAAGAAAATTAAGGCGCTAAGAAGCGATCGAGGTGGAGAGTATGAATCACCATTTACTGACACTTGTGCTAAGCATGAGATTATACACGAAACTACAGCGCCTTATTCTCCTCAGTCCAATGATGTTGCTGAGAGGAAGAATCGTACATTAAAAGAAATGATGAATGCAATGTTAATAAGTTCTGGTTTGCCACCAAACTTGTGGGGAGAAGCTATACTTTCGACAAACTACCTTTTAAATAAGGTACCAAAAAAGAAAAAAGAGAAAACTTCATATTAATTATGGAAAGGAAGAAAGCCATCCTACAATTACTTGCGAATGTGGAGATGTCTTGCCAAGGTGGTAGTACATCCACCCAAGAAAGTGAAAATAGGATCAAAAACGGTTGATTGCATTTTTATCGGCTATGCACATAATAGTAGTGGTTATCGGTTCTTGATGTGCAAATATGATATCTCTGAGATACCAAAGAACACGATATTGGAGTCTAGAAATGCATCGTTCTTTGAAGATGTATTTCCATGTAAGTCTAAGAAAGAACAAAGTTCTTCCAAACGAACACATGAAACTATTAGTGAAGATAGTGAAGACCAAGATGAAGAAGTTGAGGAGGAACCTTTACGCAGTAAAAGAACAAGAACGAAAAAAATATTTTGGCCCGAATTTATTGACTTTTATGCTTGAAAGTAAACCACAAACCTTCAAGGAAGCGGTGAACTCTAGTGATGGTCCTCTATGGAAAGAAGCCATCAAGAACGAAATTGATTCTATCTTGCAAAATCATACTTGGGAACTAGTGGATCTTCCACCAGGTAGTAAACATTTAGGTTCCAAGTGGATCTTCAAGAGAAAAATGAAACCTGATGGATTAATTGATAAATACAAGGCAAGACTTGTAATAGGAGGTTATAGACAAAAAGAAGGTCTGGACTACTTCGATACATATTCTCCTGTGACGAGAATAAACTTCATTAGGATGATACTTGCAATAGCAGCCTTGCGCAATCTTGAAGTACATTAAATGGATGTGAAAATAGCCTTTCTTAATGGAGATATAGATAAAGAAATCTATATGGAGCAACCTGAAGATTTTTCAACTCCTTGACAAGAAAAGAAAGTTTCTAAACTGGTGAAGTCATTATATGACTTAAAACATTCAAACAGCCAATCTGCAATTTATAGAGCACAGAGTAATATGTATAATGGTAAATCTAGATACATTCGTCGAAGACAAAATACCATTAGATAACTATTCTCTACTGGGGTTATCTCTATGGACTATGTAAAGTCAAAGGATAACATTACGGATCCGCTAACCAAAGGGTTAAACAAAGAGCTGGTTGATAAATCATCGAGGGGAATGAGACTAAAGCCCATGAAAGAATAAGTTGATACAATGGACACCCAACCTAGTTGACTGGAGATCATAAGATCTAGGTTTAAAGGAACAACTAAATTGTAAAGACCAAGTTGGATCGCTGTGGGGATTTTTCCATGTCCATTCCCATGATGAAACAGTAATGCCCGTAAGGTATTAGGTTAAGCTAGGATTTTAATGATTCTCATGCGTCGGATATCTGAGCAGAGTAATGCGGATTACTCTTAACTAAGAAATCACCTATGTAAGAGGAAAGAAGGACCGCTTCCAAGGGAATAATGTAGGGCAATATTTCTGTTAAACTCTTGCAAAACCAGGCGTATATTCATGGCCAAAACGAACATAACAGTGAGAACTGAAATGCGTTAGGAAGATTCCAGTGTGAGATATGTCATCGTTTACACAAATGAAAGAACAGTTCAAGGACATCGTGTCTACTGTTTAGTTAGTAAAGTAAATATATTTTCATAAGGGAAGCTTTAAAGGTAACACCTACCTATCCTATGCAGGTCTCAACCGCTGAATTCTATTACCAAGTCTGTCGTGTAGGTCAGTCGTGTCAGTCCGTCATGTCTGTGGTCGTCAATTTTATTCATGTGGGGAACGTTAGAAAATGAATATTTTATTCACCATTTACGAACAAGTTTTTGAGAAATTTTTTGAGTAAGATCCTCAATGAATTATTGAGAGATCTTGATTGATTTGTGTTCTCCTTCATAAGTAGTTCAAAGTCATATATTTATTTGCTAAAAACGGTTATGGATGAATGAGAATTTGTCTCTCAAAGTGAGACGTTTTCTTTTCTGAAAATGGATTGAGGGAACATAGTCCCACATCGGATAAATCAAAGGAATTAGAAGAGGATATATAAGAACCTCTTTCTAAGTATTGTAAGATAGCTAGACAAGAGGCTCTCTCTCACGCGCGCAAGGGGGTGTGCAGATCTCGGACCGGATTACAGTTTTGATTTTTTCCTTTGTAAACAACTGAAATAAATGTAGAAACAGTTTTGTCTGTCGTTTCAGTGCAGTATTAAATATTTTGCATGTCGTTGCAATGTACGCATTCAATTGATTGTCTGCAGTTACATTGAAGGCATTCAAAGGCATTGACTGTTGTCTGTCGTTACAGCGTACTCATTCAATAGATTGTCTTCCGTTACACTGAAGGCATTCATAGCCTAGTCTGCCGTTACAGTCTCTGACCCTGACCCTATAAATAGAGGACCCCCCTCACTTTCTTCCCCGCACAGAATGTCCTCTCTTCCTCTCTGTTCTGTTCAGTTCTTGTAAGTTTTTCGGTAAGTCAGTGATAGAGGTCTGACGCTGCAAGTTCGAGGGCGTTACGTGGTGTCTGCGTGAACACTCTTCGTCGTTACATCCTGGGAGACAGCCGCCTTAACTGGCTCCAGCACCCGGACAAGGCGAAAACTGTTTTAAGGAGATTGTGTGCTCCACAAGGCTCGACATCAAATCGGTTTGATTTCATTGTTTTCTTTTCATTTTATTTTATTGGTTTATTACTCTCCTTCTTTTCTGATTTTTGTGCCTCTCAATCATTTAAATTTATGCCAAATTTTATTGTAAACAAATTTTGTAACATCAAGTGACCTCAGATTATGCAATTCATTTTTACTGGAATTGGCTTTTTGGCTTCCTTCCTTTCACCTCTACTGATTTGTCATTGTTCATATCTGACTCATAAACTTTATACAAAACTAGATAATGGATTTCTCTTTCCTTTTAATGAGAGTAGTTTGTTAGAGCATCCACAGTCGTTTGCTATAATTCTCATATTCTCATATTTTGAGAATAATATGAGAATTGAGCTCTGCAGTCGTTTGCTATTTTCTCAAAAAATAGCAAACGAACTACAGTGCATTCTCATATTTGAGAAATCGCGTAGCGAAGATAGAAATATAGAGGACGATACATGATGTATCGTTCCAGAGAGAAAATAATTTTTTATTAAAGTCGGACGAGACTAGTTGTCTCGTCGCGTATTTTTTTTTTTTTTTTTTAAATGACTCGGACGATACATGATGTATCTTCCTTGCCAAATTTTCAAAAAAAAAATTGTAAACTCCTCCAACGGGACATCATGTCCCGTTTGATCATTGATCGGCCGGGACATGATGTCCCGTCCGAGGTGTTTTCATTTTTTTTTGGGTTTGTTTTTGGATTTATTTTTAGGGACGATACAAGATGTATCGTCCCACCAAAAAAATAAGAAAATTTTGTCAAATACGACTGCAGACGATACAATCAATTCCATTTCTATTCTTTTCATTTTGCCAAAAAATAAGAAACCCCATTGTGGATGCTCTTAACAATCAATTGCATTCTTTTCAGTACACCACCCGATCATATTTTTTCAAAAAAATAGTAAAAAAGTAGATGAATGCAATACCACTTACAGAGTTATCAGAATTTTTTGCCGTCATAGGCCACTTTTTGAAAATATTTGCGATTATGGATCAGTTTCGAAACTATTAGTGCATTCTTTTCAGTACACCACCCGATCATATTTTTTCAAAAAAATAGTAAAAAAGTAAATGAATGCAATACCACTTACAGAGTTATCAGAATTTTTTGCCGTCATAGGCCACTTTTTGAAAATATTTGCGATTATGGATCAGTTTCGAAACTATTAGTGCTCGTACGCTAACTTGTGCCACGTCAGCAGCGGCCGCTATTCTCATTAGCGACCTATTCATTTTGAATGTCGCTAATGGGAATAGCGGCCTATGTTTTAAATATTTTTGAATTTTTTATTTGCTGTCGCTATTCTCACCAGCAACCTTAGTATATATGAGGTTGCTGATAGGATTAACGACATCGAATGAATGTATTGAGACACTTAATGATTTCTAAAGAGCTTTCCCCAAGAATTTAAAACTGAGGTCGCTATTGAAAATAGCGACCTTAGTATAAGGTCATTATTCCTAATAGTGATCTCAGTAGGAAACACAATCTCCTTATTCTTTATAAAATTTGCAAAATAGTCATAATACTAAAGCCTCTATTCGGAATAGCGACCTTAGTACAATAAATGCCTCTATTCCGAATAACGATCTTAGTTTTAAAAATAAATTGATTGTCATTTTTCGGAGAGCAAAAGCTCTTTAGGTTTTTCTAAGTGTTAGAATATAGCTCATTAAAGGTCGCTAATCCCATTAGCGACCTCATACATACTAAGGTCGCTAATGGGAATAGCGACGACAAACAAAAAATTTAAAAAAAAATTAAAACATAGGTCGCTATTCCTATTAGCGACCTCAAAAATGAAGATGTTGCTATTCGGAATAGCGGCCGCTGCTGACGTGGCACAAAGTAACCCAAAATCGCTAATAGTTGGGAAACCAGTCCAAAACGCAAATATTTTTAAAAAGTGGCCTATGTAGGCAAAAAACTCGAGTTATCATGGGTTTCAAAAGCCAATTTTTACCAAATAACCCACTTTTGAAAGTATTTACCAAACTATCCCACTTTCGAAACTATTTACCAAATTGACCTACTTGTTATATTAGATAGCCCGTCTATTTCAAATGAACTCACTATCTTAGATAGCGAGTATAGTTTTATGATTTTTTCCAACACTTGGATAAATTTCTACTTGAAATGTATACAACGACACTCGCTATTTGAGATAACGAGTTCATTTGAGATAGCGAGTCTAGTTGTACTCATTTTTCAAAAAAAATTTGAAAATGAAATGTGCACAACTACACTCGCTATCCGAGATAGTGAGTAGTTCAAATGAACTCGCTATCTCAGATAGCGAGTATAGTTGTACTCATTTTTTCAGAGAAAAATTGAACATGAAATGTATACAGATAGCGAGATTAGTTCAAATGAACTCGCTATATCAGATAGCGAGTGTAAGTCTATACATTTCAGTTAGAAATTACATGTTTAAAATTTCTCTAAAAAATGAGTACAACTACACTCGCTATTTGAGGTCAGTTGAACTAGACTCGTTATCTGTGGTAGCGAATGTAGTTATATACATTTTAGGTAGAAATTGCATGTTCAAAATTTCTCTAAAAATTGAGTACAACTACACTCGCTTTCTGAGATAGCGAGTGTAGTTATATACATTTTAGTTAAAAATTGCATGTTCAAAATTTTTATAAAAAAATAAGTACAACTGCACTCGCTATCTGGGATAGCAAGTTCATTTGAATTAGACTTGCTATCTCATATAGCAAGTAAGTCAATTTGGTAAATAGTTTCAAAAGTGGTTCAGTTTGGTAAATTCTTTCAAAAGGTGGGTCGTTTGGGGAAAAAAATTCAGCACAAGAAAGGGTGAATTTGATCATGACATGTACCACAGTTCGTACCATCATGTACAGTATTAAACAATGTTAGTAGTAGCATTGGTATCGGGTCGGGTCGGGTCCTTCGCTACCCGGACTCGGACTCGGTCCCCTACGGCTTCAAAAATTGGACTCGGACTCGGACCCGGACCTGTGAGGACCGGATCCGATTTCGGGTTTGGGTACTATTAAAATATTCCTACCCGTTCAGGTAGGAACGGGAGTGTCAGCGGCGAGCGAAAACGACGAGTTAAGGATTTAGAATAGAGGAGAGAAGAAAAGACATGAGTTTTGAGTTTGGACGAGGAAGATTTAGAATTGAGGAGGAAGGAGGGGAGGGATGAGGATAGAATATTTATTTTTATTTTAATTTTTTGAATTTTTTTTAACAGGTCCGAGTCCGGGTCCTGGTCGGGTCTCATTTGAGTGGACCCAAACCCGGACTCGAAAGTATAATGAGTCCAATTTTAGGACCCGGACCCGGACCTGGATAGACCAGGTCGGTTCCAGTCCAATGCCGGATCTGGGTCGGGTCCGGATCGGATCCGGATTTTGGGTATTTATACCAATGCTAGTTAGTAGTGAGCAGAAAGCTACTTGCACCAAAAGTGCTTAAGAGAATTAGATGCTATCCTCTTGTCACACTTACAAAATTAGGGAACTAAATCATGTATTCGAAGCCATTCTCCTTTTGAGATTAATTTAGTAAAATTGTTGACATTAACATCTTGGCCTCAAACATGGTGCACACTTGACTATCTCCAATCTTGATTCAAATGTAATAGTGGTTCTTCTTAAAACTTTCTTAATTTCCTTAACCAAATACTAACTTTGTAATTATGCTTATGCTTATGCTTGTTGCAGATAAAAGGATTATATCTTTAGCTTGATTTTAAAATGCATTGCACCTATAGACAATCTCATTACTAATTAATAGAATCGACTTTGCTCATTATTTGCCACTTTCTGAGGGTGAAGCAGGGTCGGCCCAACACTTATTGAGGTTTAAAGCAAACTCCGAAATGAGGCTTTTTAAAAGCTTATAACAATATTTTGTTAAAATTATATATTTTATTTAAATATTATCTTTCGGGTTTTTTGAGATGCAAAATCATTTATTATATTATTGTAATCAATTTTGGACTTTTTGGTATGTGAGAAAGTCTTTATTATTATATTATTGTAATCAATTTCGGATTTTTTGATATGTGAGGAAGCCTATTTCGGACTTTTTGGTATGTGAGGAGGCCTTTATTTTTTAAATATTTTTTTTGGAGGCTTAAAACCCTAGCTTAGGTTGCTTTACCCTTGGGCCGACCCTGGGGTGATTTTTGTTTTAAATCATTATTTTATTTTGTTTTAATAAAAACTATTAGACATATATGCTTATTATAATAAGTATGTAAATATCACATATGCTTACATACTTATTATATAATAAGTGATGCTATTTTGTGCATACATTCTTTTAAATTGCGAGTTGCATATGTAACTTGTCAGGCCAAGTTTAGGTGGGTTGCAATCACACTCACTGATAGTAAACATAAATAAACCTAGCTAATTGATGTCAAATAAAGTTTATAATTACTCTAATACTTTTATTGATATGTATTAATTTTTTTATTTTTTGCACAGGTTGGCTCTATAAATCCATCAAATTTAAGCCGTGCAAATTAAGGAAATTCAACCGATAAGAATAGAAGCAACTCGAGGGATATATAGTAGCGGTCTATTGTGGATTATTATATAGTTTGTTATGATAATTACTGTTATATTTGTTTTGAAACTGTTTATTTGAAGATTATGTAATTTCTGAAATATGTTGAATACTTGGACAATTAATGTAATGTAAATTACTTTATTATGCTTAATTTTGGTATTTGGTTGTGAATTGTATTATTATGCTAGATTGGCCTGAAATTTGTTGAATTGATTGTGTATTATTATGCTAGATTGGCCTGAAATTTGTGGAATTGCTTGTGAATTGTACCCTGGTGGTTGAAATGATATTGTAAATTGAATTATACTACTGCTTTTTTGATAATTCAAATGAAAAAAATATTTTTTTTTAAACGCTACCTGGACGTTTGGGAAATGCCGGGTTATATAATTTAAATTTAATAGCCTCCGACGAAACCCCTACTTCGATGTTTTCGAAATGCCAGGTATCCGAATAACTATATATTAAAAACACTACGGCGGCGTTTTAGAAACGCCGGTGTAGGTATTATAGGAAAACAAGAAATAAATTAAAATGCATCTATACTGGCATTTTCTAAGCGCCGGAGTAGAGAATGTAAACAAATCAATATCAAATAAAATACCCTTCGGCCGCGTTTTCCAAATAAGATTGAGAGGATCATGCAGGCCCGGCCCAGGCCTGATGCAAGATAAACACTTGCATCAGGCCCCAAAAAAAAAAAAATGTATATGAGGGGGCCCCCATTTTCAGAAAAAAAAAAAAAAAATTTAGAAATGTGTATATACGGAGTATATGTGAAAAAAAATCTAATACATAAGGGGCCCCCGTTTTCGAAAAAAAAAATGAAAATGTGTATATGTGAGGTATATGTGAAAAAAAATTCTAATACATGGATCGTTGTTTTTTTTTTTTTTTTTTTTTTTTTTGTATATGTGGGGCCCCTTTTTGAAAGTTTGCTTCAGGCCCCCAAAATCCTAGGGCCGGCACTGGGATCATGGTTCTTCAGCTCTGAACAAGTTACACATGGACATACCAAATAGCCTATAATCCTATATATAACCTAGAATATTAAGAGACCAAACTCAAATCTTAAATTGAGCTATTAAATTACTAACATAAGATTTTTTATGTATCGTAATGGATGACCCAATCTTTGAAGAGGGAAGAATCAAAGAAAGAAAAAAGAGAAATATCATTGTCCTGTAAATGTATATGCCGATTTCCCAAGCATGGAAGATGCTAGATTCACCAAATTCCTAGTTTCATAATTTTTTTTAGGGGAGATCCGGGATCAAAGCCCAAAACAGGGTTTAACCAAAAGAGTGCAGAATTAGTCACTTCATATCATTTTTTATATCGATTCATTAAAAAACTTTTAAATGCATACAAATCTGTATAAATTTTTTAAAAAACAAAAAAACAAAACAAAGGAAATTGTTTTCTTTGTTTCTTCTTTTTTCCATTACCACTAAACCTTTCAACTTGCACACTGCAGTGTCAATATAATCTCACGGGAATGCCTTTAGATTGTGCTTCCATCCTTTTCATACATAGTTCCTATAAGTAATTTCCCAAAACAAAATTTACTAGAGGAAATTCCTCAAGGAGTTCTACCAGAGTTCGTTTTGAGAGTTTAAGTGATGTAAACTTAATTCTAAGTAAGGTTAAAATCGTAAAAAGCCAAAAAATGGAGAGAGAGAGAGAGAGAGAGGCGAGGAGAGAAGCAGCCGTCTTCCCTCGGGACCTGAGCAAATCCTATGCTCAGGTGCTTCGTCTCCCCCCACGTAGCCCCCCCCCCCATCATTACTTTCCCCAACTGCCTCTTCGATCCCCGTACCATCCCCCACTACCGTCCAAAATCTCCCCTCAAAATGTCACTTCTCATCCCACCGCCAAAACCACTCCCTCTCTCCCCATACCAAAACCCTATTTTCAACCAAAGCCCACCACCATTTTTTCCCCAAAACCCTCTTTTTGGAGACGCCCTGATCGCCGATCATCACGGAAGATGGAAATGAGATGTTTCAAATGTGGAGACGGCGACCATCAAGCAGCGGAGTGCAAAAAGCTGGGCTTCCATTGCTTTAACTGCAAAAAGTTCGGCCATAAAGCGCGGGATTGCCCTCTCCACAACAGGCGAGAGACGCTGGTTGTCGAGCTCCCACACAACATTGCCATATCCCAAGCTCTCTCTGCACTGCATGCAAGTGCTTTTCTTCATCTCATCAACCCACGGCGGATTCCCCTTACGAAGGACCTTGAACACGCGTTCAGGCCGCTGAAACGAGTTAGTGATGGAGTTTATCATGTTCAGTTCCCGACCACGACAGAGGCAGAAGCGGCGATTGCCGAGGGGGTCTTTAGTTTCTCTGGTTTCAGTGCGACTTTTTCACCGTGGTCTGTTGATTTCGGGGCGAGGTTGAGGCCGAAGCCTTGCTACATTTGGATCAACTTGCCCCTACTCCCCTTTCACTTGTGGAATAGAGAGTCCATTGAGAACTTGGTTCAACACTTTGGCAAACTTATCACTCTCAGTCGAGAAATGTTGAATGCAGATAGCAGGGACCAAGCACTGGTTCTTATCGAGGTTGAAGACCTTACCATGGTGCCAAAGTCCTTGACCATTAAGTATGCAACACCTTGGGATCAGAAGATCCATATTCATGATGTTCCGGTCCTCTTACTTGGTAACCCCATCCCGGTGGAAGATGTGCAGTCAGGCAGGGTCCAATTGTTTACTACTGGGACCTCGGCGGAGCCGGGGAGCACGAGCTTTTGGCGACCCATTGGTCATACTGTGAACAGAGATGAGGGTACGGCGGAGCGCCGGGAGCTAGCCACAGCCATGGATGGTAGGCTTTTTTCAAACCCCCGTGATTTGGGGGATGGAAATCAAACGGCCGCGAGATCCTCGCATGCAAATACTGATATGGTAAATATTTCAAATGCTCCCAATCAAATCGAAGTAGCGCCATCTGTGGAGATTGCACCAATTCTTCCCCTGTTACCAAAATCAACGGAGGATCCTTCACCTCAGCCAAATCCCACAATTCTAGCACCAATCTCGACCAACTTCTCGGAACCAGCTGGCAGTCTTCAGGAGGGGGCCCCACAGGATGGCAAGATAGCTATGCACACCTCTGATGAATCCTCTGGAGATAGTTCTCAAGCTGAAGTTCGTGAGATGATGTGGGAAGAGAAGCTTATCACACTGCCTCTTTCCCTTTTTGACAAGATTCAGCCGGTTGTAGAAGTTGCACTCCGGGAATCAGGGTTGAGAGAAGATAGTAAAGTTGGTAAAGAAGATTTGGGGGCTTCCGATGAAGGTAACAGTAAGACTGAAAGTTTCCGCACACGCTCCCTGCTGAAGAAGACTGCCAATCGAACTGCTAGCTCATCCGCTGCCGTCCCTCCAGGTTTTCAGGAGGGTCCTTCCAAGAAGGGGAAGCACTCACGATCCATTAGCAAGCTCAAGAGTACCAGACCTTTTATGAAGCACCTGTCAACCACTATCAAGAAGAAGGCCTCAGGTACATCCTCTTCGACTGCCTCTGTTTCCAACACACATCTAAATCCTTTCGCATTACTGTCCAATGATGATATTGTTGAGGTAGCGACATCCATTGGAGTGGAGGCTCTGGGGCCACACTCGGTTGCAAAGCTCAGGGAATGCCAGAAAGCTGTAGTTGATCTCCCTGATCAACAACAGCTTTTTGCCTAGCAATTTAGTTCTTCTGCTTTTGCTGTTTTTGTGTGAGTGTTTTGCTGTGATTTTTTTTCTTCCAAATGCGGATTGCAAGCTGGAATGTTCGAGGGCTGGGCAACCCTGATAAATGCTCAATTATCAAAGATGGCGTTAAGAGTTGTGCACCTTCTATTATCTGTCTGCAAGAGACCAAGCTCAAGAATTCGAGGCCTCAAAAGCTTTCGTCAGTTGGGGGAGTGACTATCACAAAATGGATCCAGTTAGATTCTATTGGTAGCTGTGGAGGTATTCTTTTGGGTTGGAACGATCAGATTCTTGATTGCACGTACTCAGCGATAGATATTTTTTCAGTATCTGCGTCTTTCAAATGTAGGATTTCAGCCAGAGAATGGTCAGTCACTACTGTTTATGCACCATTTGAGCTCGATGATCGGGAACTTTGTTTTTTTGAGATCAAACAACGTAGGAGATTCCTAAATGATGCTTGGGTTCTGTGTGGTGATTTTAATGTGACTATGTCTGATGGAGAAAGGTCCAAGGGCAGAGGCTCGAACAGAGACATGAGAGCTTTTCGAAGCTTCATTCAGGACTTGGAGTTGATTGATCTACCTCTTTCAGGGAGGAAATTTACCTGGACAAACCAAAGAAGTATCCTGACAATGGCCCGTTTAGACAGAGCCCTCATTTCAGTGGAGTGGGACGTTCTATTTCCAAACTGCATCCAATATTCGCTCCCGAGAATAGCCTCTGATCACTGCCCCATTGTCCTTGATGACCAAGTTATCACTAAAAGGGTGAACTATTTCAAATTTGAAAAAGCTTGGTTACACAATCCATCTTTCATCCCGGCTGTTAAAGAATGGTGGCAATCATTCAGGTGTGGAGGGAATCAGGTTGATGTATTTGCAACTAAGCTTACACTCCTTAAAAGAAGGATCAGGAAATGGAGAAATGACAACTTCGGCAATATTTCGCAAGCTAAGAAGAAATTGCAAGATAAACTTCTGAAGCTGGAAACTGATGCTGAACTTTCAACTAGTGCTATTGAGCCAATGAAGACTGTACAAGCTGAGCTCCAAGAGCTTATCAAGGCAGAGGCGGTCTATTGGAGACAGCGCTCAAGAGTGCAATGGATTAAGGAAGGAGATGCAAACATGCGTTTCTTCCACTGCATTGCAAATGGCCGTCGACGTAGAAATTTTATCCACAGTCTGAATATTGATGGTACACTAGAAACAGCCCCACTCCAAATTAGAGCAGCTTTTGAAAAGCACTTCAAATCTATCTGTGGCACAACAACTGCCTCTGACTTTCAAATTGATTGGAACACACTCTACCCCCATAGGGTACATGATCTTGCTCATTTGGAGGCACCTTTCACTATGGATGAGATCAAGACAGCGGTTTTTGGCATGAGCAGTGACAAAGCTCCGGGACCTGATGGCTTTTCAATGAGCTTCTACCACAACTTCTGGGACATTATCAAAGAGGATCTCCTTAATATGCTCCTTGCAATTCAGAGAGGTGAAGGCGACGTATCTAGGCTGAACTACTGTAACATCATCCTCATTCCCAAGTGTGAGGGGGCCAACTCTGTTTCTGAGTTCAGACCAATC
This sequence comes from Hemerocallis citrina, assembly GCA_017893485.1. Classification (NCBI taxonomy): domain Eukaryota; kingdom Viridiplantae; phylum Streptophyta; class Magnoliopsida; order Asparagales; family Asphodelaceae; genus Hemerocallis; species Hemerocallis citrina. The sequence continues at coordinate 63,811,893 of CM030358.1, forward strand.
AGTTTACTCAACTGCTCCTTTAAGATTTTCACCAAATTGCTGGCAAATCGACTATCTCCGATACTACACTCTCTAGTTTCCTCTTCCCAGAGTGCTTTCTTGAAAGGTAAGTCCACGATAGATTGTTTTGTTGTCGCACATGAAGCAATCAATTTATGCAGCAGGCGGCACTCCGACACCCTACTCTTTAAAATTGACTTTGCTAAGGCATTCGACACAGTCAACTGGGATTTCCTAGACCAGCTCCTAGTTGCTAGAGGTTTTGGCCAGTCCTGGTGCAGATGGATCCATATGATATTGAGGTCAGCAAAATCCTCTATCCTTATAAATGGTGAAGGAGGTCGTTATATTAACTCGAAGAGAGGTTTGAAACAGGGCGATCCACTCTCGCCAATGCTCTTCATCCTGGTTGTGGATGTCCTAGCTCAGATGCTCCAAAGTGGTCGCAGTAATGAAATCTTCTCTCCACTGCCAGTCAGAGGCTCAATCGCAAACCTGTCAGTGCTGCAATTTGCGGATGATACATTGCTTTTTTGCAAGGGCGATGAAGATGAGGTCATTAACCTTAAATTAGCACTGCAACTATTTGCTAATATCTCTGGTCTTGCTATCAACTTCGATAAATCATCCTTAGTATATTTTGGAAAGTCTAAAATGAAACTCCAAGCTTTCTCAACTATTCTTGGATGCAAAGAGGAGAGGTTGCCCCTTAAATATCTTGGTATGCCTCTTGCTTCTAATAAGCTCAGGAAACAATACTGGCAACCGTTGCTCCTTAAGATTCAACGGAGGCTCTCAATGTGGAAGGGAAAAATGTTATCTAGAGGCGGCAGACTGGTTCTTATAAATTCTGTGCTTAGTGCCCTGTCGGTTTACTGTGCCTCTTTCTTTAAGCTACCCCTTTGGGTTATCAGGAAAATTGATCAGCTACGCAGTAGATTCTTTTGGTGTGGCACAGATACTGATATCAGAGGCATTGCTAGCGTGAAGTGGGCACGGATCTGTCAACCGAAAGAACAAGGAGGCCTGGGGATTCTTGATTTAAAGGTGTTCAATGAAGCTCTCCTGATTAAGTGGTGGTGGAATTTGCTTGCATCAGATTCCCTGCCAAGCCAAACTCTCCGAAGCATGTATCAACGCAGTGATTCAAACCAACTGATATGTCCTTCAACTGCCTCTTGCTTCTGGAAGGGTTTATATCTGCTGAAAGACCAATTCCTTATTAACATCAAATGGAGCCTTGGTAAGGGTACGCTCATCAATTTTTGGACGTCCAAATGGATCCATGGAGCAAGCATTTCTTCTTTAGTTCCAACTCTGGCTGCTGTAGCTTGGAATCCTGAAGCTGACATCCTATCGCAGGGATCTTGGTCAGATGGCTCTTGGACCTGGCAGCCGAGACTTAATTGTGTCCTATCTGAACCAATGAGAGAGGAGAAACTGTGCCTGCTTGAGTTGCTTGCAGACTTCCAACCCACAGCTTCTGAAGATCAACCATCCTGGCGACTAACTGCATCCTCTATTTATACTGTCAAGTCGGCTTATAACTTCTTCATCATGGCTGGCCTCCGTTCCCCTTACTACACTACTACTTGGTCCTCGCCTGCCCCGCTCAAATGCAAGGTGTTCATCTGGCTGCTAAGTTGGAACAAGCACAACTCGAAGGAATTTCTTCACTCTAAAGGTTGGTCGGGCGACACTACATGCACAGCTTGTGCATGTCCTGTTGAATCGACCTTTCATATCTTCTTTGAATGCCCAGTTGCTGTTGCAACTTGGAAACACTTCACCGATATGCTCAATATACATAACATGCCCCATCATATACACGAGTGCTTCACGACCTGGTGTTTTGGAACTCACAATCACAGATTCACTTGGCATCTTTTAACTGTCTCAATTTGCTGGAGTTTGTGGCTTGCTAGAAATCAACGTACTTTTACTTCTAAGGCCGTGCCAGCAAAGGACATTATTACTAATGCAATTTTTATTTTCGATCTTGGATAGATGGGATGGACAACGGGAAAAAGAAGGCAAAGCTGATGAACGAGATGGAAATAGCAGGAGTGCAAGATGCTGTTTTAAAGCAAGCACTCATTCGGGCTGATCAGTTGGATAGCGACGAGGGGAGTTGTTCGGCCTAGTCCTGCAGTTCAGAGCTGGTTTTTATGTGGATGGTTGTTATTTTTGATCTTTTTGGACTCATAGTTTTTTGATGACTCTGCTGATGTAACTTGAAATTAGTTTTTGGATGTCTGTTTAGAGGTCTTTTTATACGAGTTGCTTGCTGTTGATGGAGAAGGGGGATGAGATCATGTTTTTGCGTCTAGTAGAGGAGTACGACAAAAGTCCACTGCCCTCTCTACGACACAGATGCATGCTATCTCAAACCTGGACCCATCAAGTGACTCGCTTATCTTTAGAATCCTCTATTCAGATTGTTTTTTGTAATAGTGCTTAAACTCTCTTTAATATATATATATATTTTCTGTGAGGTAGGAAAATCCTACCTTTTATTCGTAAAAAAAAAACTTAATTCTAAGTAGAAAATTTTTAAAAATATTAAAAATTAAGTTTACCAACATTTAGTGCAAATTAAGTTAGAGAATAAAACTAGTGATTGATATGATAGATTTTCAAGACATTGAACAAATGAACACTTCCAATTAAAGATTCAAGCCTAACAATCAACAATTATACTTATACGTTCGAAGCAAGTAATATATTCAATAAAGATTCATACTCTAATTGGCAAGTAGAAATACACACACTCTATATTTGTCGACGATAGATAATTCAGATAATAATCTAGAGACGATAGGAAGTAACACAAATAATGGAGAAGTTGAAAGAATTTACCGGGGGTTCAAAGAACGAGTTGCTGTGATGACGACTGGAGTCGAGGGCTGATGGATTGGTTCAGGGGGAATTCAGATGCTCGACAGTGGGGAGATGCAATCGGTGGTGGGGAGCGGCTTGGGAGGTGGTCACCCATGGTCGGCGGGGAGCTGACATCAGCGACGGCGCTGGCGGGGCGGCTGAAGGTGGTGCTGACAATGGAGGAACAGGTGGGGGTTTGAAGGCAGGGGCAGTCGGTGGTTGGGTGTGGAGGCGTGAAGAGAATGGAGATTGGGGGAGCTCGGGTGAGAGAGAGGGTGGAGTTGGTGATGGGTTCGGTGGAGGGAAAAATAAGGAAGAAGAAGAAGGGAGGGGATGGAGATGACGACTGTGAAAAGGTGGGTTAGGTTTTTTATTTATTTATTTATTTTATTTATTTATTTTATTTTTTGTTTGGGGTGTAGTTTAATGGTGGCTGTAAAGATGAAGATGAGATCTAGGATTTCTCACAAATCCTAAATTTTTTAGGATTTATCACAAACCCTAATAATTTCTTATGGTATCACACAAAAAAGAAGAAGAATGTAGAGCAATAACTCAACACCGTATTTTTTAAAATCAATAATAGCATACATTCTCATTATTCTCAAGGCCTAAATATAGGCCCAAAACAAATCTAAAACAAATCTCAAACAAATCTCTCAAACAAATTTCTCAAACAAACTACATATGGCTAAATCTCAAAACAAAATAGAACAGAACCAATGTCCTCATCATTCTCTTCGGGTGGGAGAGAGCACGACCCAGTCGAGTCAAAACCAGTGATCATGTCATGGAGCTCCAAAAGGTCTGGATCCAAGTGTTGGAGCTCTTCACGATCAATCCAAGTATTCTCTAATTTCGTCTTGTTCTTCTATCTCACTAAATACCTATGAATACCACAATCTCTAGTAGAGTTTTTCTGATCATTTAAAATATTATCCAATTTGTTTGTCGGTGGGTAAGTAGTGGCAGGTAATGGGGGAAATATAGGAATCTCACAAGCAGGCTGCATGGTAGGCTCATCTATAAGAAAATTTCTAGGGTTAGATTATGGGCCTTCATAGGGTACTAGATCATCAATATTGAAAGTTTTACTTATGCCAAAACCTTCAGGAAGGTCAATGACATAGGCATTTTTATTGATTTTATGCAAAATTTTAAATGAGCTTGCAACACGTGTATTCAAATTCTTAACGGATCCAGCTGGAAATCGTTTCGGACGAATCTGAACCATCACTTCGTCACTAGCATCAAGAGTTTTGAATTTTCTTCTAGAATCTGCTCCTAACTTGTAGTTAAAATTATTCTTATTAATTTTCTTGGAAATTTCTCTATGCAAGTTATGAATGCGAGATGCAAATGTGGATGCAGATTCTGAGACTCTATGTTGTACAAACATGGGGACAAGACCTATGGGCTGCCTAGGACGATAACCATACACAATTTTCATAAAGGTGTGAAATATAGCAGTGCGCTTTCAATCATCTTCTTCGTTTGGTTGAGACATAACACATATGACTACATTCAATGGGGGTGATTGGATCGACCGAATACAATTAAGACACTGGTCATCCTCTTCTTCACCGAAGTCATCACTTACATTAGCTTCATTGGAAAACTCATTGTCGGACTCATCAACAATGACAGCGGTACCTTCTACAATGTTGATCCTATTGGGGCTGGGACAGTGGCCACCAACGTGGTCATATTCCTTGCATTTATAGCACTTAGTGAGAGGATCAATCTTAGAGTAGTCTTTTAGTGTTCTTACCTGTGTTTTCATTTCTAAGTGGATAGGAATTTGAAGTAGGCTTGCTTGGGTAAGACTTGTTGGGGTATAGAGAAGAAGGGGCTCAGGTTTAGAGGGGTCAGTGGAGGTCGTTCTAGAGAAATGATCTCTCGAATCGCTGGACTTGTAGGAGGAATTTATTTTAAGGGAATCCATATCGAGGACAAAGGCATAAGCTACTGTCAAAGAGTCTACATTTCTATGAATTAACTCATTCCTAAGATCGGCTTGTAGTTCAGCTCTGAACCTAGAGAGGGTTTGTTCTTCACTTTCTTTACCTATGACATTGCACCTAATGAGGAAGTCGTCGAACTTATCCACATATTCTTGGGTGGATTTGCTTCCTTGATAGAGTTGGTTTCATGAATCTAGCAATCGGGTGTAGAACGACAATGGCACATATCTCTCGGTGAGCTTCTCTTTTATGGTCTCCCAAGTGGTTATGGGTGTCAGGTCTCGACCTTTGCATTTCAAGATTGGTCCAGTGTTGATGAGCTTTGTTAGTCAATTTTATCGTGACAAATTTACCTTCAGTGTTTCAGACATGTCCAATCGAGATAAGCTTGGGGTTCCATACAGTCTTCAAGGTAGGGAACAAGCCTTAACATTCTTCTTGTATTTTTTGTCAGGGTCACGGTCTTGAGGTCGGTTGTAACGATCATTCTCTTGCGGGATCTGACAATGAAGTGCATGGGCGACATTTTGATTCAATTTCACTTTCTCAAGCCTCTGATTGATATTGGCAAGAGTTACTTGAATGTCTGCGAGAGTAGTCGAAATGTCAGAGTTTTCCATTTCAGTTCGAAGAGGGGCTCGCTGACTTCTAGGGTTCCTAATTAGGTGATTTGGGAGGGACAAGAAAAGCTTTTCAGGATTTGTGATGGTGCTGCGAAGACGCATTCACAAAGGCGGTAAACTAGGGGTCGTGTGGACGCGTGCTTGCTGAAATTTGGGAAAACGTGACCTAAATGCACCTAAAATGATTTTTTTTTTCTAATAATCACAAATGAACTAAAAAATGACTCTTAAATGAATGCATATTTTTTTCTAAATCTGAAATGTTCTACGATAGTAACCCTAAAATTATTCTAAATGAATGCAAAAATTTACAACTAAATGATGTAAGAACTACTGTTTTAAAACCTTCGCTCTGATACCAAAATAATGTAAACTTAACCCTAAGTAGAGAATTTTCAAGACTATTAAAAGATTAAGTTTACCAACATGTAGTGCAAATTAAGTTAGAGAATAAAACTAGTGATTGATATGATGGATTTTCAAGATATTGAATAAATGGTCAGTCCCAATTAAAGATTCAAGCTTAACAATCAACAATTATACTTGCGCGTTCTAAGCAAGTAACATATTCAATAAAGATTCGTACTCTAATTGGCAAGTAGAAACACACACACACTTAATATTTGTTGATGACAAATAATTCAGATAATAATCTAGAGATGATAGGCAGTAATACAAAATATAGAAAAGTGGAAAGAATTTACCGGGAGTTCGAAGAAAGAGTTACTATGATGGTGGAAGTCTGGGTGTGAAGCGCTGTGGTGGAGGTGATGACGGCTGGTGTCGAGGGCTGATGGATTGGTTCAGGGGGAATTCAGATGCTTGGCAGTGGGGAGATGCAATCGGTGGTGGGAGTGGCTTGGGAGGTGGTTGCCGGTGGTCTGCTGGGAGCTGATGAAAGCGACAGCGTTGTCGGGGCGACTGAAGGTGGTGGTGACAATGCAGGAACCCGGTGGGGGTTTGGAGGCAGGGGCAGTCGGTGGTTGGGTGTGGAGGCGTGGAGAGAGTGAAGATTGAGGGGGCTTGGTGTTGGGTTTATGTCTTGCATACTATGTTGGATAAGAAGACGATGAGACGATGGAGGAATCGAGACGATCGAAGTGGAAGCAAGGAAAATAGTTAGTAGCTACAGCAAGTGGAGTTACGGTCGACCGTACATGGGGTGCGGTCGACCGCCCTACTCAACAGAAGTTCCTGAGAGGGGGACAGTCGACCGAACTTGGGGTGCGGTCGACCGCACGCGACGCTGATGGATAAATTGGGCCAGGTCTTGGTGATTCGTGAGAAGCCCAACTTGCTCTTCAAGTCAGATATGATGGCTCTTATCGTAGGGTTATCTCTTCAGGTATATCCAAAGGCTATTGTATCAAGATATCAAACTAGGTTTTCTCTAGATCTCTATATATTTTTGTTATTGGCCTTCATTGAGAGCCAAGAGAGTGAGTACTTCATTGAACGAGAGATTGAGTGATTCTCTAATTGTAAACAACTAGTACTTGTTGGTGAGACTTGAGAGAAGGTCGTAGTGAGAATTGTAATGTTCTTGTATCTTCTCTAGTTGAATAACATCTTGAGTTTCTTCTCCTCCGGATTAAAGTAAAAGCCCCAACCAGGACAAATTTGTGTGTACTTTGGTGTGTTTGGTATGATCTCATATGTGCTTGGTAGTTTGTGTTGATTGCATCGAATAACTCAACAAGATCCTAAGAGGGGTTTTTGGTTGAAATCCCTAACAATCGGAGCTTTGGGTTCAAAGGGTTTGTTCGAGTTCCTTGGAGATGATGGCAGATCAGATCACGAAGATCAAGCGGTTCAAAGGCAAGATCAACTTTGATATCTTGAAGGGGGACATGCATGAAGTATCGGTTCAACAGGACTTGGATCTATTCCTAGAAGGAGATAAAGGGAGACCAATCGACACAAAGCAGGAGAAGTGGAAGAAGATATGTTCAGAAGCATTGGGTTTAATCCGGTTGTCATCGACTCGCGAAGTCAGGTATAGAAGAAGCATGGCGAGTCTTTGGGCAAGATTCAGAACTGACTACTCGGGATCGTCATTACAGGGTCGGACGTACCGGCGAAGAAAGTTGTGGGGTTTCTCAATGAAGAAAAGTACCGCTCTTCTAGATCATGAAGTGGAGTTCAATATGGAGTTATTTGAACTGAGGGCGTTCAATGTAGATGATCTAAGGGTTTCCAACTCGATATATTCCCCACCAAATCCATCCAACATGATAACCGTACTAGATAAGGAATCTATCAAGGAGAAGTTTTTCATAGCAGGTATGATAAAGGAGTTGGAGGAGGATGCACTTAGGAAGGAGAGTCAGAAATCGACGTCAACTTCTGTGAGTTGCTTGGAGGTGGATTGTACTTTGGTTGGAAGGGAAAGTGTATGTAGGGGTAAGGTCCGTGGCCACCTGTGCAAACGGATTGAGCATTACATGAGAAACTGTTGCAAGTGGTTGAGTCAGAGGGGTGTCAAATTCAGTGCCGCTGAATCAGGTGATGGCTTAAACAGTGCTTTTGTTTTAAGTTCTTTTGATGTGAATTCCGGTTGTTCTTTTGATTCAGTTAGTTCTTCTTAAGTTTTCTCCGAGAGAAAGATGGTTTCTACTTGCAAATTTGCATCATATTATTGTGTGGGAACGAATGTTGATAAGATTTGTGAAGTAATAATTTCTACTTACAAGTTTGCCTCATGTCGTTGTGTGGGAACGAAGATTGACAAGACTTGTGAAGTAAGGGGTGAGAAAACTAATGAGTCAAAGATGATAAATAGAAGGGGACACACACTAGAGGAGGACATGCATATTCATTTGATGAAGCGGAGCCTTATTTCCATGAGAACTCTAGAAGCTCGGGACTGCAGGTACACAGATCTAGGTGGAATTCGTTCAGTTTGGGAAAGTTATCGCAAGATGATGAAGGGTGAGAGGGGGATTGAGCAGGGTCAGCACAACCTCTATCAGCTTTGGAGGAACATGAAACCTTGGCCAAGTGGTTTGAAGCCCATTGTTCCTAAAGCACCATCTAGTATGTCGTCAATAGAATCATCCGAGCGAGACTGCGACGTTCGAATATCGTCGGAAGGTGGAGAGAGCCTTGAGGTAGGTTGAGTTCGTGTGGAGGGTGGCACCTCCATAATTACATCTACTGGGGTGTGCCCTTGAGGGGGGCATACAACGGGAGAAAAACAGGTGGAAATAGATTCAACTAGCAGAGGAAGTCATTGAAACGAGTTGTTTGCAAGAAGAGAAGGAAAAGAGTTTAGAAGGTTTTAAATCACACAGGTGTGGATTCATGAGTATGTAATCCAAGATGGAGATTGTTGGGTTTATGTCTTGCATACTATGTTGTATAAGAAGACGATGAGACGATGGAGGAATCGAGACGATCGGAGTGGAAGCAAGGAAAACAGTTAGCAGCTACAACAAGTGGAGTTGCGGTCGACCGTACATGGGGTGCGTTCGACCGCCCTACTCAGCAGAAGTTCCCGAGAGGGGGACGGTCGACCAAATTTGGGGTGCGATCGACCGTGCGCGGCGCTGATGGATAAATTGGGTTGGGTCCTGGTGATTCGTGAGAAGCCAAACTTGCTCTTCAAGTCAGATCTGACGGCTCTTATTGTAGGATTATCTCTTCAGGTATATCCAAAGGCTATTGTATCAAGATATCAAACTAGGTTTTCTCTAGATCTCTATATATTATTGTTATTGGCCTCCATTGAGAGCCAAGAAAGAGAGTACTTCATTGAACGAGAGATTGAGTGATTCTCTAATTGTAAACAACTAGTACTTTTGGTGAGGCTTGGGAGAGGGTCGTGGTGAGAATTGTAATGTTCTTGTAACTTCTCTAATTGAATAAAATCTTGGGTTTTTTCTCCCTCGGATTAAGGCGAAAGCCCCAACCGGGATAAATTTGTGTGTGCTTAGGTGTGTTTGGTATGATCTCATATGTGCTTGGTGCCTTGTGTTGATTGCATCGAATAACTCAACAAGATCCTAAGAGGGGTTTTCGGTTGAAATCCCTAACACTCGGGTGAGAGAGAGGGTGGAGTTGGCGATGGGTTCAGTGGAGGGAAAAATAAGGAAGAATAAGAAGATAAGAAGAAGAAGATAGGGGATGGGGATGGCGGCTGTGAAAGGTGGGTGAGGGTTTGGTTTTTTTTGTTTTTTGTTTTGTGGGGTGTAGTTTAATGGCGGTTGTAAAGATGAAGATGAGAACTAGGATTTCTCACAAACCCTAAATTTCTTAGGATTTCTCACAAACCCTAACAATTTCCTATGGTATCACACACAAAAGAAAAAAAAATGCAGAGCAGTAACTCAACACCGTAAGTTTTTAATCAATAATAGCATACTTTCTCAATATTCTCAAGGCCTATATATAGTCTCAAAACAAATCCAAAACAATTCTCAAACAAATCTAAAACAAATCTCTGAAACAAATCTCAAACAAATCTCTCAAACAAACTACATATGGCTAAATCTCAAAATAAAACAAAACAGAACTGATGTCCTTATCCCTAAGAGAGTCTGTGTTGGAGAATGCAATATGTCACAGCCTGCACGTATCAGGTTTCTGTCTAGATGCTTGCAATCTGTTTGATGAAATGCATACAATAGTTTTCGTTAAAATATATTTTTCTTTATATCTTTACAGTGAGGTGTTTGATTTAATGTCTCATTTAAAATGTCTTATGGTGATTCATGTGTTCTTTTGCTGGCCTATTGCAAATTTGAGCAAGTGATGATGAAATAATACACATCCAATGTATTGGCTTTGAAATGTACTCATTACTCTTACAAAACAAAGTAGGTGTTTGGTTAAACTTATATAGTTCTCTTTAATTTCATTGTGATGTACTGTGATCTAGTATTTAAATCGATGCATGGTTATTGTTTCTTTATTTGGCTCTAGTTGTGATAAACTAATTTTCCTAGGAAAATAAGGTGAAAACCGTCCCATTTCATTATAGGGAAAAAAAACCCACAAAAAGTAAATTCCATCACAATTCTTAACTTTCATAAAGAAATAGATCTTTGAACAGTATTATTTTCCATCTCCATTAAAATGACATCATCACTTTCCCATTAGTCTCTATGAGAATGTTACAATCCAAATTACAACTGCCAAATAATTAGAGGACATGAAAAGAGGACATGGAAAAGAAAAAACAGCAAGGGGAAGAAGGTAAGTGCTTTTTGGACAGGATCTGATCTGGTTGATCCAACCTTATATTTCCTTAGAGGATCTAGAAAAGAAAATTGACATGATTCCATCAAAGCTGGAAAAAAAAACTGCGAGGTCATTGTCTACCACTTAATTAACAACATTAGAATGTAGAAAGATATCAGCAAACACACCTCATTTTAGCATATGAAGCTACATAAAATTATGGTGAGTGAACTAAATTAATATTTGATGAGGTACATCAATAAAAAAAATTGTTGTAGGCAACACCAAGGTATAGAGTTATGGATCTAAGTTCTGGCTAATGTGACAGATACTCCGATCTTATTTTCTGCAGTCTTGTGGCAAGATCAGTCATTGGAATTCGTTCCTTAGGCCGAGTACCTTAGCACAACAAACCCAACTCAAATAAATAGTAGAAATGCTAAAAGAGAGGGAGGGAAGCAGATCCCTTGAGAATATGGGGAGGGGTTGTAGTATTGGTTGCATGTTACGTACTGTTAGAGGTTTATTAGTAGGGAGGAGTTTGGCATGAATGAAAAAGACACAGATGACTTTGAAGATTTGGCGCAGCAATGAGTTTGGCATCAATGACGATTTTGTGGTCAATTGGTATCCATTCGGTCTTAGTTGATGTCAAAGTTTCAATGATTGATATCGGGCTACTCGGTGAAGAGCCTGGACAAAAGTTTATATGAAGACAATGAGACAGCTACTTAGATGAGTCCTCACAATCGACTTAGAAGAATACGAGACTAATGAGGGGAGACCCTGAGGACTAAGAACCATTGAGAGTTGAAATTTGCATGGTGGGAGTTCAATGTGATCCATGGCTGTCTTTTTTGATTCTGCTAGTTGAATGAATTTTGGACTGGAGATTCTTATGAGGATAGAAATTGAGGATTACGAACAGTAGAGAGTCAGTCGACTAGGTTTTCGTTTGAAAATTTGCATGATCGAACTGTCATGTGAGCCATGATTGTCTTGTCTTCTTTGAAAGTTACCCTTTGTAATAGAGATCCATATTTGCCAGCCTTCACATATTGGTACTTCAATTGCTGACTTTCGGTGGGCCTGTCATAGGGCTCGGAGTTGGGCTGATCATGGCACGATTTGGGGCAGGCTTGGGCCGAATTTCTTTTTTTGAGCCAGGCATTTGGGCCTAACCTTTGAGTCTGTTTATTAACTGGCTGGGTTTGGGTTCTTAATAAGTGTTTCGCTTGTCCTAACAGGCGCAATGGCATGAATAGATTACTAGTACTTCTAAATCAAATAAATAGTGTTAACCCCACATCTAGTAAAAACAATGAAAACAGCTGGAGACAGGAAAAGAGCGTCCCCTTCATCTCTCCCCACCCATCACCACAAATCCTCCCATCTTAAGACCACAGAGCAGGAAAGTAACCAAGCTCACAGGGACCCAGCGATGCCAAAGCGTGCCAGAGACTTGGAGAGGGAGTCGCGGGGTAGGAAAAGAGGTCCCTACCACAGGAGTCCTTCACCCCAAGGTCATAGAGACCGGGAGGGATACAGGTACTCTGCGAGGAGGGATGGAGCCGAGAAGCATGAGGACCCCAGATCCAGAGTGCACTACGGAGACAGGAGCCAGAGGTCATCAGCGACCCATCTTGCGGCGAGAGATAGGCCTGTCGAAGGTCCGAAGACCCATCTTGAAAGTCCGTCCCACGTTTTTTTTTAATTCCCGAAATAAAAAAATTCCACAAATATTTGCCTATCTCCTTGGACGGACCATGAAGATCCATCTGTGGAGGAGCCCACAATTTTTTAAATATTTTTTTCACTAAAAAAATGTTTTAAATTATTAAAAAATCGAAAAAATTATTTAAAATTCGTGGGACGGGTCTCAAAGATCCGTCCGATCATTTTTTTTGTTGCTACATTATGGAATTTTACCACTGCAGCAAACTCGCTTTGCTATATGTATAACATGCATTTATGCATATTTTAGCAAAGCACGACTGTGGATGCTCTAACACTAATCTAAGGTACATAGTTATGGATCCCCATGTATTGTAAATGAACTTTGGATTAGAAATCTAAGACTGATAGGTAAATGGTTCAGATTGGAACTCAAGAAAAGGTAAGTGGATCCAGACTAAAAATCTATATAATAAATTGCAAGGCAATTTGAAAAAAGAAACTATCAAGTGGATCTCATTCAATCGAAACAAAATTAATGGCTCATATTCACTATCTCAAAAGATATTTTTTCCAAAACTTTTCCCCCCAAAACGTAAATCATCCTCCCTATTATTTCTCTCTCCTCTCTTCACTTTTTTAGATCTCTCTCCCGCCCTCTTTCTTTCTCTCGTATCTCTTCACTTTTTTAGAAAATGATGAGCTCTAAAATCAGACATTTTTTGACGGATGGTTAGTAATAACACTAGCATGCTGGATTTTCTTTAATTTCTATATGTGCTTTGCTTTACCTGCATATTTTTATGTGTTTATAGGATTTTTCGTATGCTGTGTCGTTCACAAAAACGTGTTGTATGTACGTGTCCACGGGCAAATTAACCTAATACGTAAATAAATCCGGAAAACTGCTGGGAAATCTAGGAGAAACAAAAAAGAAAATGTAGGAGAGACAAGGAAGTGACAATCTTATAATTTACAAAAAAATATAAATGAGCAATCTTTTACGCTTGTTCTACAAAGGCATATTCATTTAAACCGCAATGCGATTTGGACCCAACCCTTCTATTTTGCTTGATGATTTTATTGCCAATTAGTTGTAGCTAGGCCTAAACAGCCCTAGTTGAGAGGCATGAGTTGAAACCGTACCATGCGCATTATTTAGTGCCATGTTCGAGCATGAAGAATGAGGCAATTAGGGGTCACTTCACCACTGTCCTGCATCAGAGAAAGTGATTCAATTACTAAATGAACCTCATCACTTCCAAACTTTTGTATGGATTATTGGTCCTTTTTTTTTGTTTTTGTTTTTTCGACATAGATACATTGACTTATCTCACCCGTTTCATTAATAAAATTTTAACAAAATAAAAATATAATATACTACATCACAAGTTTTTCAAAACAAAGCTTAATACAACTACAACTGCTACTACTGGGGACTATCTGGGGAATAACATTAGAAAGACTGACATAGAAGCTTGTGATCTTGTGGTAACTGTGGCTAGACCGAAATAACTACTATTTTCATAATTACACTCATACCTTTCACAGCATTATGTATAAATTTTTTAGTTTCATCTATACATGGGCAGGTCAGACAGGGACAATAAAGAGGCTAAGGATAGAGGAACACTGAGCTGAGGGAGAGCACAAGGGAGGTCTCTTAGGATAGCATTGAGATGTATCTGTAACTTATTTGCTTTTGCTACTTTTGTCGCATCGGGATGTTAAGATGCTGAATTTAGTTGTTATTTTGTATGAAACTTGGTAACTGGACGTTTTATGTTTCGTTAGCTCTCATTAATAAAACGATGACGATGTCATCTTTACTCTAAAAAAAAAACTATTACTACTAAATAAAGCTTAAACATCTATTACAAAAGCCACTATCTTTCTGAGACGGCCCCCGGCAAGGCTGTCCCACAACCCACAGAACACAATCGAGACTACTCGTTGTCATCTATGCGAACCCTCATCATGGCACCTGCTTGATCATCCCACACATCAATTAAGTGAAGAAAAAATAATGAATCAATAAAGGAAATCTAGAGTTAAAGTTGCGAAAACAGGAATCATTTCGGTCTAGGCATAGATTCCGCACGACATCAGCCACAACAATTGTTGGAATTAATTTTTGCAATTTTCCGGACCGGAATCCGGAAGGCTCCGACCACCGGCGGCGCCGGAAAATGAGTGGATTGCGATCCTCTCGTCAAGTACTATTCCGTGGTGTACTCATTTGCCAAAAACGAATTCCGTATGAATGAGAAATATTGGTCCAAAGTTGGGTACTTGAAATGTACTAACTTGAAAACTTGGAGGAAATGGATAGTCCCATATCGGAAATTGGGAAAGATTTTTTCTAGTATATATACTAGAAAATTAGACTAAAGGGTGTGGCCCGGGGGTTACCACTAACGTGTAGTGGAGAGAGGACTTAGCCAAAATGACAAACACACACGCACGCGTGCGCGCCCGTCCCGGTCCCGGGCTCGGCTTGGCTTTGGCTTAATTTTTTTTCCCCAGACAAAAATTTTCCCCCCAGTGAACTGATGAGTTTTCACATTCGGTAACTGATACCATTACTCTGTAATAGCAGAGTAATGGCTCACCAGTTATGAATCTGAACCACCACTCTGCTGTTGTAGAGTAGTGGACCATTACTCTGCTGTTACAAAGTAATGGGTCTCTGAAGAGTCTCTTTTTCTCCTATAAGGCTACTGAATCCTGTCTGCCAGTGCAGAGTCTTATTTTTTGATAATCCGAACTTTACACTTCTTCTTCTTCTTCTCCTGTGTGTCAACTGAGAGTACATCACAGCAACAGTTCGCTGGAATCTCTGAAGCAAGGGTGCTACTCTTCAGAGAAGATATACATTTGTATCCTGGGAAGCAAGTTGCCAGCCATTGTCACACTACGGGGCGAATTTTGCTTTAAGGAGAGAGATTTTGATCTTGACTCTGTATAAAGCTTTTGGTTTGCTGTTTTTCCTTCCTGTCTTTCTGTTATTCACAAATGATGTTGGTAAATTTTCAGATTTATAAAAATGAGTTCTAACAATCTTAAAGCAAAATTTTTCCTTACTGATTCTAACAGTTTTTGTGAAGTTTGTTTACAGGTACTGTTATCAATTCGGGAAAAAAACAACAACTAACAGTTCTCTTTCAACTTTTTCAGAGAATAACATGGAGAACACACAAAATGATATTGCCAATGGGCTTATCAGTACCGAAACACCGGTGACCCAAAATTTGACTGCATAATCGGTTGCGGCACATTCGGTCGTTCTGCCCACACACATAATCGTGGGAGAAAAACTGGAGAAGTTCAATGGAATTAGATTCAAGAAGTTGTAAGGGAAGATGCAATTTTACCTGACCACCTTGAAGCTGGACAGGTTTTTCACTGAATCTGCCCCGATGCTGTCACCGATGGATGCACACTACGTTGTTGCGGTTGATGCGTGGACTCAGGACGACTATCTCTACAGGAACTACATCCTGAATGGCTTGGTAGACCCCTTGTACAACGTCTACTGTGTCTTCAAGACGTCCAAACTCCTGTGGGGGTCTTTGGAAAAGAAGTACAAAATAGAAGATGCTGGGTCCAAGAAGTTTGTAGTCGGCAAATTTCTGGACTACAAGATGATTGACTCCAAAACTGTTGTGAGTCAAGTCCAAGAACTGCAAATCATAATGCATGACATCGTTGCAGAAAACATAACGCTGTGCGAACCATTCCAGATTGCAGCGTTCATCGAAAAACTTCCACCTGGATGGAAAGACTTCAAGAACTACCTCAAACACAAGCGAAAGGAGATGTCACTTGAAGACCTAATTGTCAGGTTGCGGATCGAAGAGGAGAATCGCAAGGCTGACAAGTCCTATGGAAATCAGTCCATAGAAAAGGCCAACGTAGTGGAGTACGAACAGAAGGACAAGAAGAGAAAGTTTTTGCCACAGGCCTCAAACAAAAACCTCTTGCAAAGAGGTTTGCTAGGAAATGCTATAAGTGTGGTAAGCTGGGGCACAAAATTTCTGAGTACCGCAGCAAGGACAACAATCGTGCAGAAACTGGACATGCAAAAGGGAATGAAAAATCCTACGCACACATAGCTGAGAACTTGTCCACTGGTCTCTCTGACCTGGACCTCTGTGCTGTAGTATCAGAGGTAAATCTTGTGGGAAGCAATCCTCGTGAATGGTGGTACGATACTGGGGCCACCAAGCATATCTACTCGGACAAGGAGATGTTCACTTCATACCAGAAGTGCAACAAAGATGAACAGCTGTTCATGGAGAACTCTTCCACCTCCAAAATTGCAGGAACATGGAAGATAGTGCTGAAGATGACTTCAGGCAAAGAACTAACACTCACAAATGTGTTGCATGTTCCAGATATTAGAAAGAACTTGATATCAGGTTCTTTGCTAAGCAAGAACGAGTTTAAGGTTGTTCTTGTTTCTGATAATTTTGTATTGTCTAAGAATGGGGTATACTTGGGTAAAGGATATGTAAAGGATGGATTGTTGAAGTTTAATGTAATGATAGTCATCCCTAAAACTATTGTTCCTGCTGTTCCCAATGTTAATGAAATAACTCCTATTACCTATGTTGTTGAGTCTTCTTCTGTTTGGCATGAAAGACTAGGCCATGTTAATATCAATTCTATGCGTAGATTAATTAACATAAATTTGCTACCAAAATTTAAGGTAGATAACTCCGAAAAATGTGAAGTTTGCATGGAGGCCAAACTCACTAAAACTCCATCACGTTTTGTAGAAAGAAACACAGAAACTCTAGATCTAATTCACACGAATTTGTGTGATTTAAAATACGTGCAGACCAGAGGTGGCAAAAAGTAATTTGTGACATTCATAGACGATTGCACAAAATTCTGTTATGTATACTTGCTACATAGCAAAAATGAGGCTTTGGATAAATTCAAAGAATATAAACTTGAGGTTGAGAATCAACTTGGCTAAACGATTAAAATCGTTAGGAGTGATAGAGGTGGAAAATATGATGCCATTTAATATGTTCTGCTCTGAACATGGAATAGTTCATCAGACAACTGCTCCTTACTCACCCAAATCAAACGGTAGTGTCGAGTACAAGAAACAAACTCTAAAGGATATGATGAATGCCTTGTTGTTAAATTCTGGTTTATCCCAAAACATGTGGGGGAATGCGTTGCTGACTGCCAACTACATTCTCAATAAAATACCTCACAAGAAAACCGGCAAGACACCATACGAACTATGGAAAGGTAACGTACCTTCGTATAAATACCTCAAAGTGTGGGGGTATCTAGCAAAAGTAGCAGTACCTAACCCGAAATAGGTCACCATCGAACCTAAGACGATTGATTGCATATTCATAAGTTATGTACACAACAGTAGTGCATATCGGTTCTTGGTATACAAATCAGATATACCGGATATTCATGTGAATACAATAATGGAATCAAGGAATGCTTCCTTCTTTGAACACGTATTTCCATGCAAAGATACTACGTACCCCAAATGTACACGTGAATAAGGGAATGCAAGTACTTCGGTTGATGAACCAGAACATGATACTGATGAGCCTAGACGAAGTAAACGGACTAGAACATCAAAATTATTTGGTCCTGACTTTGTAACGGCCTTTCTGTTAGAGAATGAGCCCAGAACTTTCAAGGAAGCCATGTCTATGCCTGATGCTCCTATGTGGAAGGAAGCAATCAAAAGTGAAATAGACTCCATTATGCAAAATTATACATGGGAGTTAGTCGACTTACCTTCTGGATGTAAAGCTCTAGGATGCAAATGGATTTTCAAACAAAAATTGAAACCAGATGGTTCAATAGAGAAGCATAAGGCAAGACTTGTGGTACAAGGATTTAGACAAAAGGAAGGCCTAGATTTTTTTGATACATATTCTCCAGTTACAAGAATAACTTCCATAAGAATGTTGATAGCTATTGCAGCTCTACGTAACCTGAAAATACATAAAATGAATGTTAAAACTGTATTTCTAAATGGGGACTTAGAAGAAGAAATATACATGAAACAACCTGAGTGTTACGTAGTTCCTAGATAGAAAAACAAGATGTGCAGGCTTGTAAAATTCATGTACGGACTGAAACAAGCTTCAAAGCAGTGACATGCAAAATTTGATAATATTATGATGTCAAATAATTTTAAAATAAATGAATGTAATAAGTGTATCTACATCAAAGATACTCTAAATGGATACATTCTGGTCTGTCTGTATATAGACAACATGCTCATTGGAAGCAATAGCGACATTATCAAACAAACTAAGAGCATGCTTAGTGGCAAGTTTGATATGAAAGATTTGGGAGTTGCAGATGTCATACTACGAATTAAAGTTTTCAGAACATCTGAGGGAATTACTTTGTCTCAAGCTCATTATGCTGAGAAAGTACTTGAAAGATTCAAGAATTACTCCAATGGGACAGCAAAAAGTCCTGTCGATCCCAGACTTCACCTGATCAAAAATATAGGCGAAAGCATATCACAACTGGAATATGCACGTGTAATCGATAGTCTGATGTACTTAAAAAATTGTACAAGACCAGACCTAGCACATTCGGTAAATGTATTGAGCCCTACACGAGTAATCCAGGATGAAGTCACTGGAAAGGAATAACTAGAGTATTGAACTACTTGCGACATACTCAGAGTTATGCGCTGCATTACACCAGATATCCAGCAGTACTAGAAGGCTACATTGATGCCAACTAGATATCGGACTCCAAGAACTCAAAATCCACAAGTGAATATGTCTTCACACTTGATAGTGCAGCTGTGTCATAGAAATCCTCTAAACAAACGCTATTGGCCAGATCCACCATGAAATCCGAGTTTATTGCTTTAGATAAAGCGGTAGAGGAAGCAGAATGAGTTCGAAACTTTTTAGAGGATATTCCTATGTGGAAAAAACCAGTGTCTGCTTTATGTGTACACTGTGATAGCCAATCGGCTATAGCACGGACACTGATTTGTATGTATAATGGTAAGTCTCGTCATATCAGAAGGCGACACAAAATTATTAGACAACTGCTCTCAAATGGAGTAATCTCTATAGAATATATAAAATCGGCCGACAACCTAGTAGATCCATTTACTAAAGGTCTGTCGCGAGAGCAGGTTGTGAGATCATCAAGAGGAATGGGTTTAAAGCATATGACGAAAGAGGATACTTGATGGAAACCCTATCTAAAAATTGGAGATCCCAAGATCTAGGTTCAAAGGGACAACTAAATCTTGTTGAATCGACGGGAGCACTAAGAGATTAAAATCTCATACCCACTCGTAGGATGATAAAACAGTGCTGCTTGCAAAGAGTTAGGATAAGTTTGGCTTTTAATGATTCCCATAGCTTTGAAATAAAAGTGGGGTATAGCAGGATGCTCTTTATGGGCAATCACCTTGTAGTGTGAAATGAGACCGTTTCTAGGAGAATAAAGAGAGGCTACATTCTCCAAGTTCACTCACGATTAAACAGGGCAGTTCAAGACCAAAATGAACACAACAAGAGAACTTAGTTCTGTGAGGAGATGAAACTGTGTGATAGTTATTATCTAGGTTCACATCAAAGCCCGGGTAATTCAAGACATCATGATCACTACCTGGTCAAGTGAATCCGATAGCTACTTACTAAGGGTAGTTCAAAGTTGAAAAATTACTACCATTCCTGATGCAGTGATTTTCCGATTGTACTCTCAGAGTTTTTCTGTCATATTTAATATTTTTATGTCGTGTCTGGATTACATAGTCTGGTAATTTTCATTCATGAGGAGGATTGTTGGAATTAATTTTTGCAGTTTTCCGGGCTGAAATCCGGAAGGCTCCGGCCACCGGCGGCACCGAAAAATGAGTGGATTGCGATCCTCTCGTCGAGTACTATTCGTGGTGTACTCATTTGCCAAAAACAAATTCCGTATGAATGAGAAATGTTGGTCCAAAGTTGGGTACTTGAAATGTACTAACTTGAAAACTTGGAGAAAATGGATAGTCCCATATCGGAAATTGGAAAAGATTTTTTCTAGTATATATAATAGAAAATTAGACTAAAGGATATGGCCCGGGGGTTATCACTGACGTGTAGTGGAGAGAGGACTTAGCCAAAATGACAAACACGCGCTCGGCCCGGCCCCGGCCCCGGCTTCGGCTTCGGCTTCGGCTCGGCTCGGCTCGGCTTGGTTTGGCTCTGGCTTAAATTTTTTTTTGCCCCAGACAAAAGTTTTTTTTCCAGTGAACTGATGATGCTTTTCACATTCGGTAACTGATACCATTACTCTGTAACAGCAGAGTAATGGCCCACTACTCTGCAACAGCAGAGTGATGGTTCAGATTCATACCAGTTATGAATCTGAACCACCACTCTGCAACAGCAGAGTAGTGGACCATTACTTTGCTGTTACAGAGTAATGGGCCTCTGAAGAGTCTTCATTTCTCCTATAAGGCTACTGAATCCTGTCTGCCAGTGCAGAGTCTTATTTTTTGATAATCCGAACTTTACACTTCTTCTTCTTCTTCTCCTGTGTGTCAACTGAGAGTACATCACAGCAACAGTTCGCTGGAATCTCTGAAACAAGGGTGCTGCTCTTAAGAGAAGGTATACAGTTGTATCCTGGGAAGCAATTCGCCAGCCACCGTCACACTACGGGGCGAATTTTGCTTTAAGGAGAGAGATTTTGATCTCAACTCTGTATAAAGTTTTTGGTTTGCTATTTTTCCTTCCTGTATTTCTGTTAATCACAAATGCTGTTCGTAAATTTTCAGATTTATAAAAACGAGTTCTAACAACAATGTCCCACACTACTCTATTTTTTTCTTCTAATCATTCTCTCCCTATAGGTTCCCCATAGATCATGTGTCCTAGCCAGACAGTCACCTAACTCAACACTCAGACAACCAACCTACCATGCTAACCTAGCCTTAGGGCAATAAAAGAAAATATGATTTGTATCTTCCTCCCTTAGATTGCACCTCGAACATCCAACGTCCACCGAGATATTACGCATGCAAATATTAACTTTAGACAATATTGCGTTATTCGCCACCAGCCATAAAAATAACATAACATTTAGATGGTACATGCATCTTCCATACTATGCTGGCCTCCACACTTCTTATTCCAAGAAGATATCGTAAGATTCTAAGCACCAATTCCTTTCATCTTCGACACTATTCGTACAACATCCCCTATTCGAAAAGAAGCTCTTCAGAACCTGGAGTTGACCTTGTCCCGCCTGAGATAGTTGATCCTTAAACTCTAGTTTTAACCTTCCGTTTCTCCATGTCTCTGCTACTAACACATCAATATTCAACGTTTCACTAGCGAGTTTAGGAAATAGTGACAGTAAGGTATTATCACTGCACCACTTGTCCTTTCAGAACCTAGTGTCCTTTCCATTGCCTAACTCACATCGTGTGTTAGGATGTAACAATTCTCCCACCTTCCCCACTCATTTCCATAGGTAGGTCTTCTGGGGTTCTCCCCCCATACCTAAATCTTTTCCACCTACGATATACGGCAAATGATTTTCACCACTAGGTGTTCCATCGTTTACACATCTTCATCCACCATTTAGTGAGGAGTGCATTACTTATGTCTCTTAGATTATTGGTCTTACAATCAAGTCAGAGTACTTAAAGTATATACTGATGTACTATAAACCCAATCCCTTGCAATCAGCTATTGGCTTGAATTGGTTGCACGCCCTCATGATTTTTGGCATTTAGGCTTTATTCTCAGTCTTCCATTATGCCCACTTCTTGGAAGCTTTTATTGTTGTAAAATAGCAACCTCTGTATATTTGGAGTTAATTATTGGTTGAAATAGTTGACCTTGAATTTGTGGAGAGGTATTGGCTCATGTTTGGTAGGTTAGGCTAGCTTGATAAAGATATGATACTAGTTCTTTTTGGTTATCATGCTAGTCAATTTACTTAAAAAGTTAAAAGTTGATGTGGATTTAATGTTCAAAAGATTATTTCCCTGACAAACGGGCTGATATTATCACTTCTTTCATAAGAAAGAGACAATAATGAATATATTTTGAAATAGGGATATAGTTCTAGATAGAGTTCAGTAGCAAAGATAATATAGGAATAGGGCAGGTGGTAAATCACCTTTGTATTCTATACACCGGAAATACACTATTTCGTAGAAAGAAGGAAAAAAAAATATTACTGTTGTCGGATTTGGACATGGATTCTGTTGCAACCCCTTCTTAGTGCGAGAAGAATTTGTGTAGTGTGTCCTTCTCCTATTAATTAGAGTGTTCTTAGCAAGAAATTTGTTAAGTTTTCTCTTTAATTTCATTTTGTTGGTCTTGGTCTGCTGCCATTCACTATACTCTTACCTTTATACTTCTGCAGTTGTTTATGTGTCAGCAAAAGTTTCCCTATATATATGGGTTGTGGGTCTTCTTATCTCGATCTCCTTAGTAAAGTTATAAGGAATAATACCACCTTCTTATAATACTCACATGCTTTAATAATAATCTATATCTTCTCTATATTGGGATTATATTTGCTGCCTTACAAATTTTCTAGCCATTAATCATAGGTCAGAGTCACACAAAGCTAGATTCTTCTGATCGATACTTGTTGTTTTTTGATTTGCTTATATCTCTATCTCATGGTTGCATTGATTCGGTCTGTATGAGGGAATCAAGTTCTCAATAATATGATTTGCAGTTTAGAGGATAATGTCTTTTTCATATAAAAGAAGTGGGGATTGGATTTTATATCCATATCCGCAAGACTATGAAGAAGTAACAAAAACATTGCTTTTATTTAATACTGTCCGGTTGGATGTAAAAGGATGGAAAAGTATAGTGAGAGCTGAAGCATCTGACTATAGACTATATATATAGTTGCCGAAAAAGTTCAAGAAATTTTTTGCTAGCTGATGACATGCTCGTTATTGTCGTATTCCACCTAGACTGACAAACACCTACACAAACACCAAAACAATTATATATGATCCTTCCTTGCTCTCTTATTCTTTACTTTTTTTTATCGTTAACGGTGGATTGAATACCCCATGTTTCATTAAAATAAATAAATAAAACATATAACAAAAAAAAAGCTTACAAAATTTAAATTCCAATATCTTAGATTTTGGAACTCATACACCCCAACAAATAAACAAAAAATACAACGAAATCTAATCTACTGATCGGCCGGCCTTACCAAAGCGAATTATTCTTTTCTCTGTGTACTTTTCTGTTAAACTTTGTTAGACAATAATACAGTAAGGAAGGGAGGTCATCTTGATCCTAGCTGATATTTTTGTTTAGTCTATTGTTGTCTAAACTAATTTAATTAGTATTTTGGGTTCCATGTCTCTAGGCTCATCTGCTTTCCCTTTCTTACATTTATTATGTAGTTTTTGCCCCGGGTTCTTGAGGTGTGTCTCAGTCCGGTGTCTTGTCCCTACTCGCATAGATGTGGTAACTTTCAGAGTTATTTATTTGCTCATTATTTTTAGGCAAACCAGACGTCATGGAACCTATTTATGCAGAAAATTTTAACATTATATGAGTGGTTGAACATGCTATCAAATGTTCCAACTGAGCAACTATGTAATGACTCATAAGATCCATTTAGAGGTTCTTCTCATTATAATTGGTTCTATATATTATGAAAATCTTGTCGGATATGAAACCAATTTTTAAATTTACACTTTTACAGGTGTTAAGATTCTCAGTGTTTTA
The DNA here is from genome assembly GCA_017893485.1 of Hemerocallis citrina. Lineage (NCBI taxonomy): Eukaryota > Viridiplantae > Streptophyta > Magnoliopsida > Asparagales > Asphodelaceae > Hemerocallis > Hemerocallis citrina. The sequence goes on from CM030358.1 coordinate 63,835,953, forward strand.
TTATGCCTCAACTAATTCTATTCACGTACTTTTATGTTGGAAGTTGAATAGTCATCTTATGATAAGGATTAAGAATAAGGATAAGGAAGACAATTAGAAACCACACATTTTCATTTCTAAATGCATTGAATTAGAGATTAATGCTACACATACATTGTTTCTTATCTCAAACCTACATTGAGTTTGTCTTTTAGTAATTATTGGGTCCATCCCTCACTATAAGACAAATATGTAAGTCCCGATAATTACTAAAAGACAAACTCAATGTATGTTTGGGGTAGGAAACAATGTAGAAGAGAACTACACATACCTCAAATTTACCTCAAACATACCCCAACCACTAAAAGACAAGGTTTGGATAATATTGTAATCATTTTTTGTTTGTCTTTTAGTAGTTGGGGTTTGTCTTTTAGTGGTTGGGATAAGTTTGGGGTAAATTTTGAGGTATGTGCAGCATTTGTGAATAATGTATGTGTAGCATTTCTCATTGAATTAAGGTGTTCCAGATGCAACCTAGGAACAGAAGATACTAATCATATTTTCTTTGAATGACCTAAGGCAAAAATAGTTTGGAAGGTAGTGTGTCTAGGGTTTGGTCTCTTTGAGTGTCCTAGTACTTGCTCAGACCTGTGGGGACCTTGGAGGGCAAGTGTGATTAATAATGCGATTCGAGTTAGGTGGGACAGTTTGAATGCTGCTGTTGAATAATCTACCCCACAACTCGTAGTGCTAATAGCGAAAACACACCGCAAGCAATAAAAACTCTCAAGACTTAGATGAACCAAGAACAAGCCACCACAATATATATGCAAGATCTTACAAGAACACAATCAATATGCAGAGATAACCAATACTTCTTATTCTCCAAAAAATATAAAGATTACAAAAGAGATTACAACTCTCAATCTCTCTCTCACCTTTGAAACACTCGCCGCAATCCCCTCTTTAAGTTGAACAATGATAACGGCTCATCAAATCTCTCTATTTGGATGATCAAAGAGGTCTAAACCCTAGAGTCTACAGCCATATATATAGCCTCTAAGTAAATCTTAAAATATAAACACAAATACAGCAATTGGGCTTTAAACTTGTAAGCCCAAAAACAATCAGCCGCCGAAGTCGGTCGACTGCACCCTCAAGGTCGGTTGACCGCAACGTGTAGAGCCAAACCCGAGACACGACCGGTCGACCGCACGGTCGACCGTCCCCTCCTCTGTTGGACCTGTACACTCGAAGAACTCTCAGTAGAATGGGTCGGTCGACCGCAACTCTCCAGACTACACTTCTTCTACTTGCTATTGTCTTTTCTTGTTGGCTTTGTCTCCTCCTCTTCTTCCCCAACTTCAAGTACTCCGTGCCTACGTGTATTTGAGGCCAAAACCCTAACAATCTCCCACTAGGACCAAATACACAATGCTTCAAAGTTATTGCAATCTTTACCTCGCATTATCTTTGCCAATCTCCCATTTAACGAAAGACCCAAGTACTCCCCACTCTCATGAAGAGCACCTCCGCCACTCCACCACGTGGAGTGCACCAACCACCCCTCATCACCTCATGAAGGATGTGCTCCACCAATCGCATAGAGCACGAATACCGGAGAAACAACCTCCCGTGTCGGATTCCGTGTTATAAGACTTCCCATCTCGCAGAATTTTCATCAACACCGAACATGGTTCAAAGCCTTCCAATGCACCCTCTGCACTAGAAACCTCTGTGGACGACACCTTTATAAAATTCGCAGACTATTTAACCCCTATAGTCCCAATTCAGTTACCCTCATCGACATCACCCCGCATATCGATACCAGTGCTCTCTACCTCACAAGAGCGACTTGAAGCTTCAATTGCCAATTCGCAAAGTACCCTCACCGCAGCAACATCTTGTCCTCTAGGATCACTTCCATGGCCAGCATCTTCCTCTAAATTAGTAACCTCTCATCCACAGCTGAAATAACTCAGTTGCACCCCACACAACCTACTACTCGATTCCGGCTGAGAGTCAACTACATGAAAAATGCCCATCACGTCTCTAAGCAAATACAACGTTCCCTCACGCTTTCCTTTTGCAATCACCCTTGAACCTGCAGCTATACATCACTCCCCACTACCAACTGTAGTAGACAACCCCTCTTTGTCTAGCCTTCCAATCGAGATAATATTTTCCTTCAAGTCTGGAACATGCATTGTCTCCCGCAAGACACCACTTTGATCATTATTGGTGTTCACGCGAACAGTATCAAACCCACATACAGGACACCAGTGACCATTTCCTATGATCACATCTTCAAAAGAACCCTCCTTGTAGTCATCAAACACCTCTCTCCTCGGAGTGCAATGAAAAGAAGCTCCCGAATCAATACACCAATCTTGAGTACCCAACTCCTCCCGAGCTTATAAGCATAGATCCTCAACAAGCCCCATTTGAGCTTTCTTTGGAGTATCTCTCTTCGATTTCTCCTGCTTCTTCTTCATATAAGCCTAGCAACTGCGCATCATGTGACCATTCTTGTGACAATACCAGTACTCAGGCCCATGTCCTCCATCGCTGTCATCAGACCCACTCTCAGATAAACTACTCTGATCCTTTCTTCTTCAACTGCTCTTAGATCTCCCACATCTTTTCTCAACGTACATTGTGGAATCTCTAGAAGATGATGATGGATATCCCCCGTTTCTCACCCTTCTCACCTCCTTATTTAGAATGCTACTCACCACATCCTGTAGAGTCGTCGAATCTGTCATAGTGCCTGTAATAGTCTGTTCCACCGTACTGTAACTATCAAGTAAAGTAGATACAAGCAATAATAACTGCCCCCTTTCTGAAAACTTCAAACCTGCAACTTCCATTTGGTTGTAAACCATACAGTAATTGTTCACATGCTCTACTACTGAACCCCCTTCTCTCAACTTCATATTAACCAATTTCTTCAGATGAAGAATTTGATTGGATGCCGACGGTTTCTCATACATATTCGTGAGAATCTCCATAGCCTCCTTTGTGGTCTTTACCTTCGAGATATGAAATAACACCTTCCTACTCAGCCCCAACTGAATCTGCCCCAGCGCCTTCTGATCCAAACGATTCCAATCCACCAAGACCTTCGCATCCTTGACTGCACCTACCGGCTTCTCATCAAACAACGGACCATCAAGATCTTTCTGACGAAGATACGCTATCATCTGAATCTTCCACATCGCATAGTCACTCCCATCGAATCTCTCAATCTTCATCTTGTTATCGGCCATCTTGAACCTAGTTGCTCTGATACCACTTGTTGAAGAATCTACCCCACAACTCGTAGTGCTCATAGCGAAAACACACCGCAAGCAATAGAAACTCCCAAGACTTAGATAAACCAGGAATAAGCCACTACAATATATGCAAGATCTCACAAGAACACAATCAATATGCAGAGATAACCAATACTTCTTATTCCCCAAGAAATACAAAGATTACAAAAGAGATTACAACTCTCAATCTCTCTCCCTCTCACCTTTGAAACACTCGACACAATTTCCTCTTGAAGTTGAACAATGATAACGGCTAACCAAATCTCTATATTTGGATGATCAAAGATATCTAAACCCTAGAGTCTACAGCCATATATATAGCTCCCAAGTAAATCCTAAAAGATAACACAAATCCAGCAATTGGGCCTTAAACTCATAAGCCCAAAAACAATCAGCTGCCGAAGTTGGTCGATCGCACCCCCAAGGTCGGTCGACCGCAACGTGTAGAGCCAAACCCGAGACACGATCAGTCGATCGCACGGTCGACTATCCCCTTCTCTATTGGACATGTACACTCGAAGAACTCTCAGCAGAATGGGTCGGTCGACTGCACCCCCAGGTCGGTCGACCGCAACTCTCTAGACTACACTTCTTCTACTTGCTGTTGTCTTCTCTTACTGTCTTTGTCTCATCCTCCTCTTCTCCAACTTCAAGTACTCCGTGCCTACGTGTATTTGAGGCCAAAACCCTAACAACTGCCACTATGTGGTCCCTATGGCTAAACCAGAAAGCAGGGTCGACCTAGTGGTAAGCCCAACAAGCTAGGAGGGTTGGGCATGCCCCCTTTCATAGGGCAACAAAATTTTTTAAGACCTTATGTATGTATAACATATAAGGGCAACATGATTGGGCTTTAACAACCCACTAGGTCAGTCCTGTCCAATCTAAAAGGGTGCAGACATCTCAAGTGACAAGCAACTGTCTTTCACCTCACTCCTTTTCTCCTCACGCAGACAGCAGACTGCGCAGACATCAGTCCTTCATCTCATCGCCTCTCTCTAACGGCACACGGCTGACTCTGCAAGACGACAAGACCCAGGGTTGGCCAAGAAGATGCTGAGACCGTGAGACCGTGAGGTGTGAGACGCCACAGTCCGCACTCTGCAGTCACGCCCTCATTTTCCACTTTCCAGGTCTTATTTTATCTTCCACTCTCTATCTCTCTCTCTCCCTCTCTCTCTCTCTCTCAATTGTTAAATATTAACATGCTTTATGAATTTGTAATGAAACAATCACAGGGTATCACATAAAAAATGTATTACCCTTGACCTTTGTAGTTTCTTTTTTTTTAGAATATGCTATTATAGTTACTCTAGTCTCTAGCTGTTGTCTTTTTCTACCATTCTTTCATGCTTTGTGTTAACTGCATTACAATTTTACAACTTTCCAACATAAATCTATCAAACACAATCACAATTCAACAATTGATTAGCGGAGAGGAGTTTTTCTAAGTTAAAGTTGATAAAGATTTACCTTCGGACTACCATGTCACAAGAAAGATTGAGTGGATTGGCTATAATCTCAATCGAGAATGAGTTTTTGGAGAAGCTTAAGTATGATGACTTAATTGAAGAATTTACTTCAAGAAGTGCAAGGAGAAGCATATTTCCTTGAACCAAATTGTAATCCGAATGTAATTTTTATTTTACAAATGTAATCATTATTGGATATTCTCACTATATGAATAATATTATAGGTAATATTATTCTATGGGTAACACATGTGTTATGCGTACTAATTGTATGAATATCGGAACGCGGGTTGAGTGGGTTGAGAACCCAATACACAAACCAGTATTTATACTGGCTTGTGATAGTAGTCTAGGTATTCCAATTTTGATACCTAGGGTAAATATCTCAAGTACCTTAGTCTAGGATATTAACCCTAATTTCTATTGTTATTATCTCTTATAATCTCTAACAATTTTGAGATATTTATAATTAATTTTGAGATTAAGAGAGAGAGAGTAGTACTTGACTGATCATCGAATTGAAATTGCCAAAGGCTTCGGTCGTCAGAATTCGCAGCCACCGTAGCTGGGAGCCGCCGTCCCTGGCCACCGCTGCTGCCCCTAACGCTAACATCACCATCGCATACAGCAAATCACCGTCTGTCGGGATTTTGCCGCCGTTGCCGCTAGCCACCGTCGTCGCTGCTGCACCGCCGCCATCGCTGCTGCACCATCGCCGTCGCTACCACTCTTCTCCCGATCTCTGTGTGAGATCGAATCAGAAGAATCTAGATCCAAAAATATCTAATTTTTCTATGGGATGGATACTGGTGTTTCGTGTTCAGTCAAGGAGGGGATCCTTGTGGCTGCCATGTGACTCAGATCAGACCAAATCAAAGAGCTTATTGGCTGTTTTTTTTGGTGTTCGGTGTGCGGGCCAAAGAAATGATCTTTGCTGTGTGTGTTGTTGCTTTTCAGATCTTGCGAGATCTAATTGGGTGAAGGAGGTGTTTGGTGTTTTGGGGCAGAGCATAGGTTCTACCTACTTGCTTCCTATTCAGATCCAATCCTCAACTACTACTTGATCTTATCAAGATACGGTCCACTCTAAAATTTAAGATTTGTGCTACTGTATTTAATTTAATTTTCTATATTATTGTTTATTATGCAGTTTTACAGAAAAACCCTTCATTTTACTGTAATTACACTAGTAGTAATTGTTCAGAAAAAATCCTCTAGATTTTGGAATTTACTGTATTTTCATTAAGATGGAAAAAATGAATCGAGCGTGCAAGATTCCAAAACTAGATACATTTGATTGTTCTGAATCTAACAGTTGAAAGAGGAAAGCACAATATGAGACGTGGATGAAATTTTTGGAGATAGTGTAGACGTTGAGAATATTGTTTGGATTGAATACGAACTTGATTGAAATTGATTAGATCCGAAATTAAAGATAAGTTCTTCACCAAATTTAAATTGTTATTTAATTATTTGTTTGAATTTTGTTGCTAAGTGCTAAAGTTCAAAACCATATTAAGCATTATTTAATTAAATACACATTTGAATAACTGCTTTGGCTATGTGCTAAGGATCAAATGTTTATTTTGATAAATTATAGGCTTTGACTATAAAATTGAATCTTCAATTAAATTGTTGTGAAATAGATAGTGCTAAAAATTTGTTTAATTGACTAATCTTTAACAGTTTGATGAATGTAAGAACTTCAAAGTTACTTAGAAATTGTGTGTATTGGAGACGATGAATTTGTGTCACAGCAGAATAAGTCTGTGCTACGCAGGCTTCTTCATCGAATTTGGAAAAACACTTCTAATTTGAAGTGTCGGTATGATCTACTCTAATCATTTTCAGTATTTTCATGTGATGAATGTGTTAACGTTTTGTGCATTTGATCACATGATTGAGAGTTTTTAGATCATAATTATTCTCATTTTGAAACTAGCATATTTGAATTGTTTAGTGTGCCTTATCATTTTCTGTGTATAGATATATTAGGTGACACATTGTTTGCAGATTGTGTGAGATGTGTTTTTGCTTTTCTAATAAAGATTCATGTATAAGATGTATAACAAATGTCTATAACTTAGGTGAGATCATCTCGTAATACAGGATATGACTTCATTAGTTACGTTTTGTTCTTTCTCGTTCACTGTACTGTGTGTGTAAAGTTAAGTTATAAAATATTGACTTGATCTCATTTAGCGTTATGAAGATGATGAAGAACGAATAAAGAAAAGAACTCTTCGCTCTATGTGGTTGAGCATATGGACATTGTTGAAACCATGAGAGAAAGCAAACTATTCTGTAAAATGTAGAAGAGTAATTTTGTATTAACTCATATTATTAATAATTTTTAATGTGCAGATCATAGTAAGTCGAGTTTAACAAACAAAGCAATTGACTATAGTAGTTCTAATTTGTGTAGTCCTTGAACACGGCGACATGTGAATTATATAAATTATGTATTCTTGTTAAAACTCATAACTCTGCTATATGAAACCTCATTAAATATGACAATTGTGAAATTTGTGCTCAGATTATGATCACTAGAAAATCATTTAGTATGATCTCGAGGAGCACACAACTTCTTAAGTCAATATATTTTGATATTTGTGATCTCAGTAGCTTTGTGACTAGATGAAACGATAATTGGTCAGAAGTATTTAATCACCTATGTAGATGACTATTGAATGTTTGTCATATATATATGGAGAATGAAGCACTCGTTATTTTAATGAATAGAAATCTAGTTGAATGCTAAGATCAAAAGTTTCAGATTTGATGGAGGTAGTAAATATGTTTTTAATAATTTTAGAGAAGTTTGCATCTGGCATAATCTCTACTGCACTCTATTTCTCATTATCAAACGATATTGATAAAGTTAGAATCAAATACTTAGTGAATTGTCGAATTCTATATTATTGATTGTTGTTTGATTTTGTGTAACTATGGGTGATGTTATATTGTTAATCATATTCCTAATATGTTACTATACTCTAAATTATTTATACTTTGTAGACTATGGGATAGAAACACAAATAATTTTGTTAAAGTAAAAACATGTGGTGCGGTACATTCATTACAGTACATGGCCATAGAAGACCTAAAGTACGACCTATAATAAATATTTGTGTGTGCCTAGAAAGTGCATAATGTAGTTCTATGGATAGATGTTGGATCTATCTAATTTGTGTTAGAAGAATCTAGACATGTAAAGTTCTTTGAGGATGTGTTCATTAAAGATAAATGTATAAAATTATCTAGTCCTATAGACATGGTCAATAATTCACAGTTAGAATTAAGAACCAGCCTTACTGACACTTAAAATTTTCAATGGCAATGAGCCAAGAAGAGTCTTTAGTGTATACTAAATTGAATTCGTTGTTATACAATAATACTTTAATATAGTTGATTTGCCGAAATGAGCTAAAACTATTGTAAGTAAGTGGGGTTTTGTAGAAGAAACTTAATTTTGAAATATTCAGTAGCAATTTTAATGCAATTTTAGTGGCTAAAGGACTGACTGTAATAGGTGGGGTAGATTGGTTTGCTGTCTACTCACATGTTTGCCATATTCCTACAATAAGTATTCTTTTTAACCTTCCATCTATTGAAATTTTGTTATTCATCAGAGATGTTTAAATTGTTTTGTACTAAAGGTTTTGTACTTGATGTTTTGTATTGAAAAGTTTTGTGCTAAAGAGTTTTGTACTGGAAAGTTTGCACTAATATGTTTAGTGAACTAGATTTACAAATTGGTAAAATCATTGTATGTTTTAAAAACATGTGTTAAATTTTAAGGCACAAATAATTTGACACGACTTTTAAAGAGCTTAGATTTGAATCAAGTAATTCAGATAAATGTCTTTAATTCTGTGGTGAGTCAAATATAATTGTCCTCATTTATTTGCATATTGTTGACATGTTTGTTGATTGGGAGTGACCTCTCTATTACAAATGAAGTTAAAACTGTGTTATCCAAAGATTTCAGCATGAAACACCTAGGTGTTGTGGACGCCATATTAGGTATAAGAGTGAGTTTGGGTTGGCAAGGGATAACCATTGGTCAAACTCATTAAATCAATAATGTGTTCCAAAACTGGGGATAAAGTGACTGAAAATGTATTTTGAAACACCTTATGATTATAATAAAGGTTAACACCTAATGTTGGTGCAACTATGAGACGTTAGATCATTCTAAACTTATAGGAAGTCTCATATATATAAAGATCTATACTAACAGACATAGCCTCTGAGGAACGTATGATCTGCAAAATCAGTACTAGTCCTATTAATACACATTGGAGAGCCCTAAGAGGCTAATGAGATACTTGAGAGGTACTCAAGAGTTTGCGTCTCTAGAGTGAATTGATGACCTGGTGCATTATAATGCTCAGATTTTAGTGAAAGTCGATAACTAGTAGATATGTGTTTACACTAGGAGAAACAGAAATGTTATGAAAATTAAAAGGCAAACAGGCACTGTGCTATCATCCATGAAATTAGACCTCTATGCGTTATCCTCTGCAGGAGAAAAGGCTGAGTGAATTGAAGAACTTGTTGTTAGTCATCCATTAAGAAGTTTAAGTAACTCTCTAATTCTATTCGTCGCCTATCAAATTACAACGTATTGTAACTCATAACTCACTTTATAATAGTCAGAGGAGTATATTAAGGCTGAAAAAGCCTAGTTGAACTTTCTCATGAATAAAGTGCAATTAAGACAAAATATGGCTAATGCTCTTGCTAAGAGACTTGAAAGTGATCTAATTATCAAAACTGTGGGGAAAATGGAGTTAAAAGCTATTGAGTCAAAAGTTTTAACATCCTAGTTGTTTTGAAAATTAGAATCTAATTGGAGCCATAGAGAAGTTCAAACTTAAAGCATCAATTTTAGGTAGTTGGCATGCTTTAGATAATTTGAAAAGTTCAATATAAATTTTGTCAATATATAATTTCATTTCAATTTTGATGATGCTATATATTTTCATAATTTACTTGGAATCATCTTATTATTCCAAAAGAAAGTGTGAAAACTTGTCGATGTGTTTCCAATGTTTAGAATGTCGTTATATCATTCCACTTTTGATGATATATCTCTTTTATGGATTCTTGTTTCATTCCAATTTTGATGATTCAGAATTAACCATAGTTGATTTAATTGTTCTATCATTCCAATATGAAACATAGTACAGTTCTTGTGTATAAACTATAATAGTTCTTATTCTTTATATTGTTAAAGAAACTTGATTGTGATGCTCGCTATATTTTTGCTAAGCTAATTATGAATTGTACTAAGTTCTTTTATGGAACCAGATACTCTATTAAATACACTAGAACTCTTAGAGATGTGTCTCATGATATTCTTGTTTGTAACATGCTAGCAAAGATAGAGGAGTTGAATCTATCAACATAGATTTCAAAATAATAATTTGCTCAAAATAGAGGAGTAAACAAAAAGCAGTGTGCAAGGATAGAGTTTCAGTTTATTTCTTTCGAGAATAAATTAATCACTTGCTTGGTAAAAAATTTCTTTTGAGTTTAAGACTCTTGTGTTCATTGAGCTTAAAACTCTTATTTTGTTTTTGAAGTTTATTTGCTTTGTTTGATTTTGAAACTATGACAGATTTCTCCAGTTGATTTAGTTATTGTGAACTATTTTGTTGTGATATGGTTTGAGAACTATTTAATTATTTGGGTTTCGTCTTTTTTGAACCATTCAGATTTATAATTGATTTAGTCCTTATGAACTGTACATTGAATGATGCATTTCTTCTATTTAAAGACTGCTATCAGCCAGTTAGCTTCATGTTGAACTGATGAGAAAATTCAGTACGTTTATATATTGAGAATATAGGAGGAAATTGTTGGATATATAAGTATATTCTCACTATATGAATAATATTAAGTGTAATATAATTCTAAGGGTAACACGTGTGTTACACGTACTAATTGTTTGGATATCGGAACACGGTTTGAGTGGGTTGAGAACCCAGTACCCAAACCAGTATTTATCCTATAAATACTGGCTTGTGATAGTAGTTTAGGTATTCTAATTTTGATACATAGGGTAAATATCTCAAGCACCTTAGTCTAGGATATTAACCCTAATTTCTATTGTTATTATCTCTCATAATCTCTAACAATCATATCAGTGAGAAATTCTTAGAAATATTTATGATGTAGTTTAAGAAAAAAAAGACAATGTCATCTTGCCTTTATCAAAAAAAAATTATTTGCCTTTACTTTTACATTTTGTTGTTATTATTTGTTAGATGTTGTATTATATATTTAGTCCCATATCGGATTATGTATCAGTTTAGTATTAGGTTCCCTCCTATACATAGGAGTCGTTGTGCTCAGTTATAATCAATCCAATAATCCAATAAAGTATTTTTTTCTATCTCTGAATCTAACATGGTATCAGAGCCTTAATCCTATGTTTCTTTCTTCCTCACTAATCCCTAACCCTAACCACACAAATTTCCTATTTCTCAACAACAACAACTCCGGCGACAACAACTCCGTCGTCATCATCATCATTATCATCATTATCATCATCATCATCATCATCATTAATCGTCATCAACATCATTATCGTCATCAGCAACATCATCGTCGTCATCAACTCATCATCATCAATCGTCATCATCATCGTCATCAACCATCAACCTGAAACCCATCATCATCGTCATCAACCATATTCATCCCCAACTCATCCCTTATCCAATCACCCAACCCGAAACCCTAGCCGCCTCCTAGTTGACCTTCCCCAAACCCTAGCTGCCTCCATCGACCCCCAATCCTAACCTTAATTTCTTTAAAATCCATTCTACACCCGACGAGCGCCGCTCCCTCCCTGTCGCCTGCTACATCTCGCCTTTGTGCTTTTGTCGTTAACTTGCTCCCGAAACCCTAACCCTCCATCCCTGTATTCCAAACACTTTTCCTATACCCGAAACCCTCCTACCTGAACCCGACCCTAATACCAGAAACCGAACCCGTTTATAAAAAAAAACCCAAACCCCACCCACTACCCGATATCCCAATCCGCATCCAATAACCCGAACCCAAATCCCATTACAACCCTAACCGATCTCTACCAGTTTGCTGCTGCTGCCGCCACAGTCGTCGTTGCCAATCGTCACTTCCTAAAAAAAAGAAAAAAAAAGAAAAAAATTGCAGGTACTTTCTTCTCCAATGGAACCTTAATCTCACCGGTCTCTTTCATTCTCCATCGACTCTCCGCTGCTACATCTACCTCTTCACTCCCCCCTACATCTCGATCTCCCTTCAGATTTAAACAGATGCAGTGCCGTCATCATCCTGATTCTGGCATCCTCCCTCCCCCTCCTAGCATCATTCCTACCCCGGCCCCACCCCTTCTTCTGAAACCAGTAGCACCATCCAACTCCCTATCTCAATCCCGATACCAGTAGCATTTCCGATCTTACTTCGATCCCTACCACAGCGACACCAGTCTCATTCTCCTCGCAACACTTCTTTCCCTACATCTTCGGCCATGACTGTTACTCCAGCGTTGCCGACTCTTGCTGATTGGGCTAATCTTAAGCATCGCCTCGCTCAGCTGGAACTTCAGCTCTTGGGTCAGTCTGTCACTGCAGAACCCTTTGTCCTTGCATTCTCTGTTACTCTCAGTATGAATTCTTCCTAAATTTTAGATCCCGGTGTATTACATCATCTTACTAGTAATTATACATTTCTCATCACCAGCACTGCACTTCCCACTCACTTTCCATTCTTACACACTGCCTATGGCTCACAACTTATCACTATACACTCAGGGTCTATTAGCTCTCCCACTCTCACATTGCCTTATGTTCTTTATGCTCCCCATTTATCCATGAACATTATTTTCATTAGTGCAGTATGTGATAGTGGTCTTGTCATTATATTTGATTCTTTAGGTTATTCTATTACCGTTTCACACATTGGTCAGGAGTTTGGGCATGCTAGTCGACAGGGTCATCTATACCATCTAGATTTTCTTCATGCCCATAAATCTCATTCTCACTTTGCTGGTGATGTGTTCTCTGATGTTGATTTGTGGCACAGACGTTTATGACATATTAGTAGTCTCGATTCAAGACTTTAGCCCGTAGTGGTGCCCTTGGTCCTCTTACTTTTACTCATTTGTCTGATTGTCAGGGTTGTCATTTGGCCAAATACATAGCACTCCCTTTTAATCACAAAAGCACTTCTCAAACCACTCATCATTTTCAACTTATGCACTTTGACATATGGGGACCATCTCCTACACCTTCTCACAAAGGTTATTTCCATTATGTTCGTTTCATCGATGACTTTACTAGATACACTTGGGTGTTTCTTATGTGCCAACACTCTGAGATACTTGACATTTACTAGTTCTTTATGACCATGGTTCACAGTCAGTTTGGTGTGCGTATCCAAACCTTTCGCTCTGACGGTGCTCGTGAGTACACTTCCACTGTTATGAGATTGATCATTCAATCTCATGGTACACTCTTTTAGCAATCATGCCCTTACACATGAACAGAATGGTGTAGCTGAACACAAGCATCGTCACATCCTTGAGACGGCTCATGCACTTCTACTCTTCTCTTCTGTTCCTCGTTCTTTCTGGGCTAAAGCTGTCATGATGTCTGTCTGTCTTATTAACATCACTTCCTTGTCTGCCATATCTGGCATATCACCTCATGAGCCTCTGCGTCACTCACCGCCGGATTACAGTATACTCCGTACTTTTGGGTGCACCTGTTATGTCCTTCTCCCTCCTACTAAGCGCACGAAGCTCACCGCTCGAGCTACTAAGTGTGTTCATCTAGGTCTCAGTCCTGAACATAAATGATATCGTTGTTTTGATTCCGTGACGGGTTGTGTTTGTATTTCCCGACATGTCTCCTTTATGGAAGAGTCTCCCTACTACTTGACTTCTCCTGAGTATGCTAGTTTTCTCGATTCCCCTGTTGTTGGACCTATCTCCCCCGCCTTACCTTCACTTATTCCATGTGATCCCACTCCTTTGGCTCCTTTCTCATCTCATACTGACGTTCCACCTATTATTTCTCTTACGGAGACACATCCTGCATCCCCATAGCATCTTGCACCCTCACCACCTGCCTCTGCATAGCTGCATGCACCCACTCCACCTATTTCACCCCCATACACTGCTCATCCATTACTGGTCCGTCAGTTTACACGTTCTACCTCAGGCATCCCACCGGTCCGTTACACACCTGATGCTACTGGTCCCTCTGACCAGTTTGGTTTTGCCACCCTTGCCTCCTACTCACCACAGTTTTATACAAAACTCACTGCTATACACTCCACGCGTGAGCTCGGAACCTATCAAGAAGCTATTCAATTTTCCAAGTGGCAAGAAGCTATTGTAGAGGAGTTTCGTGTATTTGATCAAATTGGCACTTGAGATGTTGTTCCACTGCATGTGGGCGTTCAGCTTGCTAGCTGCAAGTAGATCTTCAAGGTCAAATATCGACCTGATAGCTCCATTGAGCGGCACAAGGCTCATATAGTTGCATGAGGATTTACTCAGGAGCATGACATTGATTATGATGAGACTTTTGCCGTAGTTGCACAGATGACTACAGTTCGCATTCTCCTTGTCGTTGCCTCCGATCGTCAGTAGCCATTATACCAGATGGATGTGAAGAATGCATTTCTTCATAGTATATTATCTGAGGCTGTTTACATGCATCATCTTTCTGGCCTTACCGCTCCTCCTCATCATGTTTGTCGTCTCGTCGTGCTATATATGGCCCAAAACAGGCCCCTCGAGCCTGGTTTGAGTGTTTTCGCTGTGTCATCACCCAGACTAGTTTTAGTCAGAGTTCACAGGACCACTCTATGTTTATATGGTCATCACCACAGGGGAGAGTAATTCTATTATTATAAGTTGATATGATTATTACTGGGGATAACTTCGCATGCATTGCATTTACCCAAAACTACCTTCACCGGCAGTTCCATATGAAAGGTCTTGGTAGAGTAGGCCACTTTCTAGGTCTAGAGATTGCCCATGGATCTCGGGGTATACTCATTTCTCAACAGAAATATACATCAGTTCACAACAGTACTCTTCTTCGGATCCTCAGATATCTTCGAGGCACTATCACTCACTCATTATTCATGTCTTCTACATCCAAACTGGAGCTCTGAACATATTCTGATTCAGACTGTATGGGTGATCCTACTACCAGACGATCTACCATAGGTTTTTATCTATTTCTTGGTGATTCGCTGATCTCATGGCGAAGCAAGAAACATGCAGTTGTTGCATGTTCTTCTACCGAAGCTGAGTACAGAGCAATGACAGCTACTACTAGAAAAAGTTTTCATGTTCGTTTACTGTTATATATCAGATATGGGTGTCACTCTCACAGGAGTTGTGAGAGTTTCTCATCTTCATTGTGATAACTGGAGTGCGTTGCACATTACAAGCAACCTGGTCTTTCATGAGCGAACGAAGCACATAGAGAAAAATTGCCACTGTGTTCGTGAGCACCTTGAACAGGGACCCTTTCCCTTCATTCTGTTACATCTTCACAACAAACAGTAGACTTCATCAAATTTCACACTGTTTAGATATTTCGTTACTTAGTAGGCAAACTCACACTGTTCGACCCACCATGAGTTTGAGAGGGGGTGTTAGATATTGTATTATATATTTAGTCTCATATCAGATTATATATCAGTTTAGTATTAGGTTCTCTCCTATATATAAGAGTCGTTGTATTCAGTTATAATCAATCCAATAATCCAATAAAGTATTCTTTTCTATATATGAATCTAGCATTATTAAAAAAAATACTAAGGGGCAATAAAACATGGGCTTGGCTTGGACAACCCGGATCTCCGGGCCGGCGATACTTGTTTTCGTAATCATAATAGTAGATTTTCTATCATGATGCATGAAATTATAGCACTTATTGATGCATGAGTAGGAATTGCGGGTGCTAGGAAGAGGCTTCGCTTGGAGGGATCCGAGTAGCTCACATCAGGGACAGGGATCTTCGGTGCTACTACAAGATCCATTCATTTTTAGTGGGGAGGAGGATCGTGGAGGGTCTTGGAGGACGGCCCTTGAGTAGCTCACACAGATGTTATCTTTGATTATGATCATGTTATAGCTTTTGATGTAGTAGGCTTTTGAAATATTTTGTGTTGTAGCATTATGTAATATTGCTATTTTATTTTGTTAATTTTTTATTAATGAAACCGGAGACCAATTGTCACTTATCTCTCTCTCTCTCTCTATTTTTTTTTTTTTTTTTGAAAATAAGTATTGAGGGGCTTACCAACAGAGATTCAATTAATAGATGCACATAGATTATGTAATTAAGAAATTCTTTCGTTAATTTCTTCCTTGAATAATGTTTTTCTTTATCATTCAGTTGAAATTTAGAAATTCTGTTCTACTGAGTTTCTTTGGGGTTTGAAGATGTTCCCCGAAGATCTCCCTTCTTACTTCGATATGAATCGATCGAGAAAAAATATCATAATTTGCTATAAGTGAAACTCAACAAGAGAACTATAAGTGACCCAAATACTTGAAGTTATTTATAGCAGTGGTTTAGTCAAATTACGAGATTATGTGATGTAACTTAAAGTTTTGTGAAGATTATATCGAGATCAATTATTGGGGTTATGTCACGTAAGAAAGACTTTTAGGAGATACATTTAGAAAACCCTACTTATTTTTCCTAATCTTATTGTTCTATCTCTTTCTCAACTATTTTCTTGTATGTTAATTATGTGTTCAGTACTGCACACTTCTGCTGTACGTGCAGGTTACATGCCTGGCTAACTCTTCTCGAGTTTTTGAACTTCTGTTTATCATTCATTTCTGATCATTGCATAATTCATCACTTTTCTTCCTCTCTATTTATAGAGAGTTCTTCAAATAAAATCAGGTTGTAGGGGGAAGTGGATATATATATATATATCAAAGCCTGACTTAGCACATGGCTATTTATATCCATCCGATATTGACAAGTTACCAACCGGAGGTTGAGGGGGAGCAATTTTTTTGGGAGCATCCGGTTTTTTTGGTGTATTTATCTGTATCTACATTATTTTTGGATTGAGAGCTATCTTGTATGGAATGAGTTCTCTTTTTTAAACGGGAAATGAGTGTCATGGCCCTCTTGTTGGGATACATGAACATATCTCCCATATTTTGGTTGCTTGTTTTGTTAATTTTTTTTTAATAAAACGCAGGGAGTTTTCGATACACCGTTTATGATTAAAAAAAAAGATATCGACAAGTATGAAGATTGATGCTCTCTGTACAAATATTCTGATGGACCCATTAGATGCTAACTTTGCTTATATCACATCACATGCATACGCTCTTCTCAAGTCATAAATCAAGGGGAAAATATCATATATATCCTACATGTCGGGCAAAGAATATCATATGGAAAATATGGGGGAATCTGTGTTGATCTCCTCTTTATGATCAGGAGTACGTCATGCAGCAGGCACGCAGAGATGCACACCCGGAGCGCAATCCAATTCCCCCCTATTACTTTTTGTAGGTCTAGTTGATGCACGTGAGAGCGATGGTTGAGATGTAAGATGAAGGTTGATATATCCCCTAGCTAGAGTTGAATGTTTTGGCTGCAGGATGGTTAATTTTAAGTGGATTATTGATATAGATTAGAGTCTTAAATGTCATGGTGAAATTTATAAGTCAATTGTTGTCCACTAGACACAACCTCAATTCTACTTACAGTACTAGTAGATCTGGTTACCAATATTCCAAATATATATGTAATGGATTGATATGGAATATTGGCATAGAAACAAATATTATTATAAACAGCTTAAACAACACTTCCAGATCAAACATCTTATGTATTTCACTATCAAAACAGCAGAATCTAAAAACTATTGATAAACTCAAAAGGTGTTGTTCTATTGTTCCATCAATAATGCTTTTTTGGGTATTTCTTTATGTTTATGTTATTCTGGTTTTGAAACATAGATGTTCGATCGATATTTGGTTTAGGTGCTCGATTTGGTGGTGATCGATCCTGTGATTGTTGGTGTCACTTCGCTGAATATTGTGGTGATTGATCGATCGATCGGAATTTAATGGGCTTTCCTGCTTTGGTTTACGTACCCTGTGGAACTCGATCGATTATTGAGCTTGTCCAGTACTGCATTTGGAATTATTAATTGGTTTTTCGGTAATTTTTTGTTGCATATATTGTCCCGGCCTGTTCGGGATTACTGTTCCAGATTAATTTTCTTCTTTTGCTCTGGGTTGTGTGATTCTGCGCATTGTTCAAACTGCCTTCTGTTTCTTCTTATTTTCTCTTCATTTCTAGCTCTTCGTTTTTCTTTATTTGCTGTTTGTATCTGTTGTATCTTAATTTCTTCTTTTGCTGTCATGCTGTTTTAGCTAGTCATTTTCGCAGCCGACCTCTTTAGTACTACTGCTTTTGTCGACATTGTACTCTTTCTAGGCTTGCGCTATATTGTATTTTTGTTGATTTTTGTACTATTTGTAAACTCGCGATTCTTTTTCTTTCCTACGATCCTGTCATTGCATTGCACTATGGTCAATTGGCCAGCGCTTACAACTACAGGATTAGAGAGTACGGATGCATCTCAAATTACATGTAAGCATTATATTTCCGAAATTCACAGAGATCATATATATAACATGCAAACTTGAAACAAAGTTGAACATAGAACACAATTCCATTGCTTAATTTTATGCTAGCTATATATACTACATACACACAAGCATGCATGCAACTCGATGGCATATTACAACACAAGCTTAGTAATTAGCAACCAAACCACAATAATAATTAAGCACAAGCAAACTCAAGGCTCACGCAGATTTTGAGATATTAAAATGAACACGTACACAACTAAAATGTGTACATATTGTAGCTAGCTAGTCCACTGATTTTCCTAGCTCGTGCAACGTCGACGATTGGCGGGCTCCTTCTGGGCATGGAAGTAGACGGTCGCGACTGGGAGCCCAAGATCAAAGTGCGCTGCAAACGAGCGGGTGTTGAAGTAGGCCCGTGACTCGGGCTGGCTGATCCTCGGAAGTTGGGCCTTCTGTCTGAACAACACGATAACGTATCGATGAATTCCCACCGGCGGTTTGGGGCCCATGTAAGGGACCACCTCTTGTCCTACCATATATAAGAAGAAACAATTTTTTTTTAAAAAAAGACATTAATTATTAGGTTATCTAAGTCAAGGTTCGAAGTTTTGGGCACGTGCAATGCATGTAGTATTTGAAGTTGTAATTAAAATGAATGATAAATTACTTTTGTAAGGAGATATAAAGTAAGGGGTGAAAGTGCTAAACACCAAATTATGGTTGCATGGGGACCTAGTGCTAGCCTGGTACACGTGGCGTTATGATGCAAAAGAATTATCTGGCAACTGAGATGGCATGGACAAGTGTTGCTTGACGAGGTGAAGGCTTTATAGCTCGACACGTGGCAATTATTGACTCTCTCTCTATCTCGTAAGTCTACAAATATAAATCGGAAATTATTAACCCTTATTTATTTATTGATTATCTTCTAATAAAATAATTAAAAGAAAACACATTTTCATGGTATGTTGTATGCGGGATCCTTAAAGAGGTACAATGAACTTACAAAGCTAATAATTCCATAAAATAAAAATGTTATATACTATATTAAACCATAATTTTGTTTATTTATTTTTTTTTATAAAAAATTATTAAAAATTAAGAATCTTACCCTGAGAAGGATCTGATCCACCTGGAATATTAACCACCACCCTGCAATCACATTAACAGTATTTTTCATTTTGATAATAAAATTTCAATAAAAAAATATATAAGAAGAAAAATATTTAAATTAAATGCATAAGATAATAATTTGAGTAAGTATGTGCCCTACCAGTGGACCCACTCCCTCATTGTGGGGTTACTTGGACTGGGTGCATCAGGATCAGTCATCACCTACACCAACAATCAACCACAAAAATTACTAAAATTATCTTGTAAAAAAAAAAAAAAAAACTAAATCTGTGATAGTCATAACAACATATCTCATGACTATTAGCATTAACATAAATGATATTATGTTTATCATGCAAATAAATCGCTAGGAAGGAGATGTGATATACTATTATCTTTACTATTATAATCATAACCGTAGAGGATATAGTGTGCATATGAATATTGTACGTGCGTATTACACATGCTAATAGATTTAGAGGGTGAGTTAAGCAACACTGACCATTGTGTAGAGTTCTGAGGGGCGGCCGGCTATGTTGACGGTTGGTGTGTTCACGGTGATGGAGGGCTTGACTTCACAGCCATTGCTTATGTGTTTGGAGCCGTACCGAACAGTCATGCTCACAGTGGGTACAAAGAGGTCCACAACTTCACCTATCACCCTTCCAACTACTAAAGGATCCACATAAGTAGACATGGCTAGTTAGTGTGTGTGCGTGTGTCTGTGTGTGTGAGAGAGAGAGGGAGAGAGAGAGGTGGGGATATGAAACAAGGTTGGTGAAGGAAGAGTAATTATAAGCGCAGAAAAGTGAATGAATGGATATCAGGATATGTTTTTGTTAAATTAATATGAAGGGTTCTAGCATTTTAGTCCTTACAAATTCAGATTTTGTATATCTTTGTTTCTTTAAAAAAATGGTATATGTTAAAGAAACTAGAGGGCCAAATTATCGTAAATCGTGGTTCATAAAATTTGTATAAATCCTAGAGAGCAATCATGTTTTTAGATGAAATAGGACCATATCTGAAAGCATTTCCTTACTTGATCTCTTTCAAATTTGATGAGATCATGTATGAAACTTTGTAATGCATTTCCGCAACCGTTATAAGATATCTTTAAATCATGGCTATTAGATATTGGAGTTAATATTTTTAGATAGAATGATGCCACGTTTGAAAATAATTCTCTGCATGATCACTCTAAAATTTATTGAAACAGTGCATAAACCATCCAAAAAAATGCTAGTTTATTATGATGTTTTCAATAACTTGTTATAATATGCAAGCCATAATTCATACGGTCTTTATAAAATCTAGACGCATAAAGATTATTAATGTGCATGTCACCTTTCTTTTTTTGTGTGGATAATGAGGTAATCCGGTCAACGTTTTATTATTGATGATTAACGAAATCAAGTAGTATAAAATAACATCCAAAACGGAAACTTAGCACTCCCTAAATACAACCACTGCGACAGTACTAGATAGTCGACATAAAGTAACAACATTAATACATCAAGTAAATCAAAAGCAGTGTCACTTTGCAAGGGATTGATATGAGAATACTATTTTCACTCTGATAAACTAGCACTAGAAAAAAGAAAATTATGATGAACAAATATGTAAACATAAAATTTAATATGGACTAATATGTAAAAACCCATGAATTAAAGGGGGGTTGTGGTTTGTACCACGTGGAAGGAAGTGGAGTAGGGAATCTTGAGCTGATGGCCGCTACGTGTAAGGTACTGATTTGATGGTTGTGGATGGAGACGTTGGGATATGTGGTCACCTCTGGTGAAGAAAAAGATGAACAGGATTACATAAACACTGATTCGTAAGATGGGGGTGACTGGATCTGAACTCTGAAGCATCGTAAAGTAACATATATTTTGTCTTACGAAACTACAAGCTAAAAGCTACCCAATATTGTAAAAATTTACATCTAAAAGCTAGCTGTTAGAGAAAGAGAAATCAAGTTTATAACTACCCAATATAACCGATGTGTGGGATCAAATGGAACCCTAACATTGTATTAGCCATCTTATACTATATGTAGCCCCGCTAATGTACACCAAGATTCCATGGCGACAATATAAGATTTCTTATAGTTTGAATTAAAATGTTAGAGATAGAATCCCCTTTGATGAAATGAATGAAGTACCAAGGATCAGATGCGAGTTTCCAATCATATGCTAATTGATTAGACAAACAATTGAATATAGGAAAGGGCCATGCCAACTCCAAAACCCACCTCAAAGCAGCTCTACCATTCGACCCGGCTCATCCGATTCCGACCAAGCAAGGTCAAAACAGACTGAAATAAAAGATACACCGAGGCAAAACTTGGACCCAGCTTGATAACCTAAATGGTAAATAAGAGCCAAAGACAAGAACAAAAGAACTCTCTAGTTACAACTGTAAAGGTAGAGACAATTTCTGAATCTCACTTTAAGCACAACCTATTTTTAGATATCTAGGAATGGCAATAATGCACATAATTATATAAACATCAGCATTCATTAGAGATCAAAATACATGATTTTAAACATGGCTCCCATGCTAGGCAATACATATTTACAACAGTGAGGAAAGTCGTCATAAGACTGATATCATATTACAACATTGAGGTTGAGGTTATGAACTTCCTCGCAAATCTTCAGGCCTAACACTGGCTTTTAACATCATATATTCATTAAGAGGATTTAAGAAAGAGATTGGAAGGACAAAAACATTAGTCTCCCAATAGGCAGAGAGGTTGTCGCATGCTGAGCTCTGCTTTAAGCCTCGGAAACATCTCTAGATCATTTGAAGTGGCCAATACTTTCTGCATAAGAAAAAAGAACGACAAATTAGTTAGCTGAATAAATACATACGTTTAACTATCTTCCTACACTTTCAGCAAAAACACATGCATCTAACTATACATGATACCAATGCATGTTCCAAAGAGCATCTACTGTTATAGCTAGGAGTAATGCTACACCCACATTTACTTTCACACACTCCAATAGGTAGGTGGGGGCCGGGAGGAGAGAGGTGAAGGTAGTGAAGAGAATGGTAGTGAGATTGGTAGTGAGTTACTCTATAGCTAGAACACCTCGTCCTCTTATCCCTGAGCGCATAATTACGAAATTTCAGCACATGCAATGCACATGTTTTCTCTCTATTTATGACCTGCCAATTTCAGTTTTCAATATTGTGCTCCAGTCCAACTCCTAATATTGCACAAAAGTAAACCACATGCACTGCATGTAGTAGAGGTCGTATCTCCACATGTCAACGCAATGCATGTAGTAGAGGTCGTATCTCCACATCCACATGTCAACACAACCGTACCAACACTCCAATCCATAAGTCTTGTTACATTATTAGAGATGTGGGTCTGCGTCACTAAAAAAAAGGGTATCGGGAATTGCACAGAGCCATTGAAAGAACCTCACTCTTCTTGGATGCATAATTATGTCCACCAATTTTTAATGTGGCATTAAACTGTCAAAACTAAAGAGTAATAAAATTAAAAGGGGAAAAAAAAACTCCATTGTAACCACTAGAACTATTACTATATATTACTAGTTGCTTCTAAGAATAACATAGTGAATGGCACTTGCGTTTACTTTCTTAGGACAAACAGGGACAGTTTGCATACTACTAGTACCTCAATTAGCATGAATCAGGAAAATACATGTAAGCATGTGCAGATAAACTTACCAATGCAGCTAAATGGGCTTCTTGTAGGATATTCCCATCAATCTCCAACCTAGCAATCGGAAACTCTGGAAGATGCCCTGACTGTTTCTTACCAAGCAAGTTACCAGGTCCGCGAAGAAGAAGATCTGCATTTGCCAAGTAAAATGCATCTGTCGATTTCTCAAGCACCTTCAGTCGGTCAAGAGTACCAGAAGTCGAAGACAAGAAAACACACTTGGACTTCCTTGCTCCTCGTCCAACTCGCCCCCTCAATTGATGCAACTGAGCGATTCCAAATCTCTCAGCATTCATCACAACCATCATCGATGCATCTGGGACATCGACACCAATCTCAATGACCTGGGTTGCAAGAAGAATTCGGGTTTCGCCAGATCTGAACTTCTTCAATGCATCATCTTTCTCTTCACTTTTCATTCGACCATGGAGAAGGCCACAAGGGTAGGATTCAAACTCCTCAGATATGGAGTCAAAATCTACAGTGGCTGCACGGAGTTGCGGTAACTGCTCTGATTCATCAATGATTGGATAAACAAGATAGATCCTTCCTCCTCCTACAAGCTCATCTCGCATCATCTGCATGGACGTCATATTACTAATTTACACAAAAGTTACTACAACTGTCAGGGGTCTAGCTAGAAATCAATGGTTTCAATGAATTCAAATAAGGTTCTTGACAGAATTAGTACGGACGAGTCCACTGATTTCAGCATTTTCATTGCCAGTGATTTGAAAAGGGCTTAAATATTTTCAGATCAATGACTCAAATAGTTCACAAACGAGAACTTCAATCAACAACTTAAACATCAAGGTACTAAAGCATGAGCAGGAACTGGCTAGATACAAAAGGATTACTGTGGATAACATAAGTCGGAAGATATAACTAAATACCTGGAAGACATTCTCGAAACCAGCCTCATTTCCTTCAAGAACAAATGTTTTGACAGGTTCTCTTCCTGGAGGCAGGTCAGTAATCTAGAAGACAAGAAATAAAAAGGACAAAAAGATAGAAAGTGAAGTCAATAGTCTAAAAGAAATATCTATGACAACAAACAATAGTAACTATCAGATCAGTGTTTCATAAAATGATAGAATGTGTGGAGGATAACATAGATTAACAATCACATGGCTAGCAGCATGTAGGCAGAAGTATTTCATTAGAAGAATCAGTTCTTGTATTTACAGTATACATTAAATACAATTACAAAAACCAATCACCCAATCAGGAGAACAAGTCTAGATAGATAGGAGGTTTAAGATCGACCTTATTAAAAGGACTGAAGTTTAAGGTAGCCAACCAAACAGGGTGTGTAGATATGGGCTTTGAGAGCAAACTTCTAGGAGTAAGTAAGTTGAATGGAAGTCAACCAACACTAATACACAACAGGTACAATCAATTAACAATTTTTTTCTTTTTAATTTTGGAACACTCGAGAGATAACATTAAAGAAATAAATTGTTTCGGAACTTTTCCAAGGAAAATTTGTCACATTTGTGGCATACAAACACCAAAACTTAACAAAGTTCCACTATGGAAGATGTTAAGCAGAATTGTCAATAAAAAGAGTAAAAGACTTTACACCGGCTCGTGACAGCCATCTTGCTAATCACTGAAGATGACAGGGCAGACTGAATAGTTAAGACCAAGAGATTTAGTTCTCCATCAGTGTGATCACTAGCTTACCATATATACTTAATTTTCTTTTCTTAAAAAAAAAGAAAAAGCGCGTGACTCACATTTACATCACAGCCCTTTCACATCAAACAGGGGTTGGCCGAGGACAACTTTCAACAAAAAATTGACTGAACTTTCTGATTGGCTGTGGACATAACACTGTAAGACACTGACATGGCTAATCTCATCGAAAACAATAGATTACATATGAGTGCATATTAACTCTGGATCCACTGCGGTGGGTCGGATGCTACACCAACATCCTCCCCCTCAGTTCACCACAGCGATAGCTTCGTTGAAGCAGACATGATATGCATACATTGTCCGATGACAAGTGGGTGAAATCAAACTCGTAAAGGTGAAGTTCTCTAATGACCAGTGGGTGGCAAAATAATTATTGAGATCCTTTTTTGGATATTATTAATGAAGCTACAAGAGGTTCTCTACAGTGTTCTCCCCGGTACCTCTTGGTCCCACTAATCATTTATATTCGTACATCCCTGTGATTCATCTAATGAATACCTTCAAAGATGAGTTCAGGTCTTATAAAACTTCAGACAGTAGTCTACAGTACCATGTCATTGCGAATACTCACCAGTAATATTTAGTAGAATTTTAGGTGCACCACTAAATGATTGGTCTGCATATAGAGCCCTAGGCACACTTAACCATTCTAGGTGCTTCATAAGTTCTTGCAGTACTTCTCCACATAATTGAAAATACTCATTTGAAGTGAAACAGTAAAAAGGAAAAAGTTTATAATTCAGAGAGCATAACTGCATCTGAAAATGTGAAAATGACATAATACTTTTGCCTACCTGTGTTAAAGACATGTCTCCAAACAGAGCCAAAGCTAACGACCTTGGAATAGGTGTAGCTGACATAGTAAGAACATGCGGGGCCATATAAACTTTATCTTCAACAGCTTCATCCATGTTTTCCAAGCTTGCTTTTAAAGCAGTCGAAGCAGAATATAGCTGCAGTGCACAAAATTGATTTTAACTCATAGAATAGTTCAATTCTCTAGATATGATCTTCAATAGTAATTTAATAGAAGGATATAGTAAACTAAAGGCAACAAGTAAAAGTATTTCAAAATAAAATCTTAAGGGTTCAGCATTCAAGTAAACAACAGAAAAATAATGTAATTTCAGGTTTCACACCATAGGTTCATAACTATGAAAAAGGATCTAAGTATAGAACACGGCCATTCTCTGGACAGAATTCTTGTGTACATACAAAAAAGTAAATAAGTGGACAAACACAAGATTATCAAGATTGAAGAATTTGGATCAATTTAGCACATGGAAAAACATAGATCATGAAAATAGTACATACAACATAGGACACTCATAGTTGAGTCTAGTATCTTGGGATGGATATGATATAGTTGGATTTTTACTTGTGGCCAATAGTTATAAGAGCTGCTTTTCTAAGAGTCACATTCGAGTCTTTGTATAAGGGGGAGAGTATAAATGTTGTTCTTTATATATGTGTCATGCTTGGCTTCATATAATGCATCATTATATATTTACTTTAGTTGGAAGAGAAGAAGTGATACTGGTATAGCATGGTGGATAAAATTAAATTATAATAATAAAAGAATCCTTCAATCAAGCTAGGAGTGACTTGTTCAATCAGTGTAAAATTGTATTTCTTTCTGTTGTTGGTGCGAATTCTTCAACAAGCCAGGTGCAATGTCAATATCCTTGTCAAACTGAAAGCCTGAAGGACCTGCATATAACAATTTGTGTGCGACATTGCGGAAGCTTCATGTAGGAGCATATTTGAATTGGATACCTTGTCTATGGTATCTATATTTTCCTCTATGTCTATCTACACACCATTATTTTGATGTCAGAGCAAGTTCATTCTAGGGTTCTCTAAAGCTCTTTCCACCTTATCTGAGAGGAGGTTGCATTTCAATTGGGGAGAGTTGATGTAGTACATTTAAGACAATGTGAGTGTAGTTTCTTTTGATGCATCAATTCAGTTCAAATGTAGTTTCTGAGAGTTGAGAGTTAGAGTTTACATGTTGTTCTTTATCAAAGAGAAACTAGTTTTCTAGGAAGTCAAATGCATATGTATTTTCTCTGCATAGTGCTAGTCATTAGGAGACTCATCTATTACCCCAAAGCATAATGATCATTCATTTCCAATGTTGCTTATAATTAGTATGAGAAATAGAGCTAAAATGTACTTGACCAGGCCTAGCAAAAGTGCTTTCTGATGTAGAGTCCCAAGGGTCTACACTGATCATGTATGTGCATCTCCGTTAAAGCTTCAAGCAGAAATGTGACTCCCCTTGGCCATCTACCTATACTATTTCTCTTTTACTGCTTTATCTATACTTCTCAGTAGGCTTCTTTGGAACATACATATTCTCCGGGGGCAAAAATATTTAAATAAATTTCACGGAAGTAACGGCATATTATGGATGATTATATATGCATAGTCTATTATGTCTTTAATTTGATACAGGAAACCATATTGAGCGTTTAATTATGTATCAGTATCACAAGTCACAATAAATACAACACAAGTCACACACAAGACACATGGGTATATTTTCACACAGTTGTTAAATATTACAGAATATTGATGGGATCATTCCATACTGTTAACATACAAAGATATGGACAGATGTCCCGTAGTACTTAAGGGGCCTACAATTTCACTTAAGCACATAAACATCTATGTACTAATATACTATTATAACTAGAGATTTGGGGTTGTACATATTGTACCAAACTTAAACAAATCTCAACCTCACATTTTTAAGTTCAAGTCATATCAACAATTCATACCATCTAATTAGATCTCAACCACATATTTAAAAGTCTTATCTATAACAACTTACACTAAAAGATTAAAAATAACTCATGTGCATCACATGTGCTCTATAACTAGTATGAATAAATATATATGTCCAAATACCATCAGGAAATTGCCTTTTAATGCACTGAGACCGAGACGACTTTCACAAAAAAGGGAAAAAAGAAAGAAAAAGAAAACGAAAAAACAACAACAAAAAGGAGAACCATTATCAATAGATTCATAGATGCTACACCCACAATTATTGCTAGTTAGCTAAGAGTTTAGATTGGTTTTTATATTAACTAAGAAGCATATATACAAACATATACCAATACAAGAAAAGGGAGCCTCATATTTATGGGAGGTGATTCTCTCATATTGATTCTAGTTACTTGGTGGGTTACCCAATAGATGATCCATACTGTTTATCTTGGTTCTCATGTCATAATATGTATACATACAAAAAATCAAGTTCTATAAAGGTCTTGATCATGCGTCAAATAGTTGAAAATGAATGGTTTTTCAATAATAGTACAAAGTGGACCTCATGTTGCATATGAAAGAGGCCTCCAAATCACTTGATTTTTTGCACACACATCTCCAATGACATAAAAACAATGATGAACAGTGCCATTTATGGGCGTCCATCGAATGACTACAAGCAAATAAGCACTTAACATGAAGGAATCTCTCTCTCTCTCTCTCTCTCTCTCTCTCTCTCTCTCTCTCTCTCTCTCTCTCTCTCTCTATATATATATATATATATATATATATATATAGAGAGAGAGAGAGAGAGAGAGAGCGAGAGAGAAATCTTCGGTTGCACACTACTTTGGTGAGCACTCCGTGAGCACTCACGAAATAGAGCACCTATGACAAATCTAAACCGCTCATATTGTTCTATATATCTAAGATAGCCTAACAATAAAAAATCAATTAATTTGAAATTCATTTGTCCATGATTTACATCATCACAAAATTGTATGGCTGAAAATTCTAACAACATGATGGACGGGCAAATGAACTTTAAATTACTTGATTTTTTATTGTTAGGCTATCTTAGGCATATAGAACAATATGAGCGGTTCGGATTTTTCATTGGGTCTTTATTTCATGAGTGCTTACGGAGTGCTCACCAAAAGTAGCGCATGATGCTATTATTCCCATTAGCAGCAACACTATTGCGGTTACTGTGAATAGCGGCAACAGTCGTTCGCACGCCAATTCGCACCAGATCCGTTCACAACTGAAGGGCTTCCTATATATATATAAAAACCCATATGTGACCCTGCCTTGTCTTATTTTGAAGTCTCATATGTTAATAACTACTAATTTTATCTTGACCAGTAAAATTATGATAAGTACATTTACAAATCAAATTTAGTTTTGAACTCCCATTACATGCATTAACAATAAACTTCTGTCACTCACACTTCTCTGATACAATGTCATACATTCTAAGATAAGCTAAAATGTGTATGAATGCTATAAACAAGTATATAATGCATATTAGATAAAGGTTGCAAAGTTTGTTGAGCATATAACATGGTTACACTTGGTAAGGTCATCCAACGGCTTTAATGAGTACTAGTAACTTACACGTGCGATGCACGTCTTAATAAATATAAGTTTTTTAAACGTAAAAACTCTGACGTAGTGTAACGCCCCTGGTCCCGCTCAAACAAATTCTAACAACTGCCCACCACAAGCTCTCTCAAAAGGTGTCATGACTAGTTGGTGCCTCTTGATCATAGGCAATCAATCCTATATACACACACACAATCCTAACTCACCTTCCATGTGGGACTAAGTCACCACCACCTACCATGAACACTATGGCCCCATAGTAATTAATTCATTTTTTCTATAGGCTCTATACACACACTACAAATCAGTAGGCCCATCTAACCATGTATTAATTACTAAGCTCACCATGAAGGCTCATCTCATACGGGTATTACATACACCCCACCTTGAGAACTCAGCATCCTCATTGAGCCCGGAACTTGCAACCTGATCCAGGATCCCTTTCTAGCTGATGTGGAGTGGAGTGGAGTAGAGTACCCTGATTCTGCTAGCGTACTACCCCTAGACATACTACCAACGTACTGACCTCAGCTCCCTCTCAGGCATACATCTCACCCACTCCTACCCACAATTGGTGTCGAAAGTCGACTCTGATACCATTTTGTAATGCCTCGGGCCCCGCTCAAACAAATTCTAACAACTGTCCACCACAGGTTGTCTCTCAAACGGTGTCATAACTAGTTGGTGCCTCTTGATCATAGGAAATCCTATACACACACACACACAATCCTAACTCACCTTCCACGTAGGACTAAGTCACCACCATCTACCATGAACACCATGGCCCCATAGTAATTAATTCATTTTTTCTATAGGCTCTATACACACACTACCAAACCTATAGGCCCATCTAACTATGAATTAATTACTAAGCCCACCATGAAGGCCCATCTCATACGGGGTATTACACGTAGTCTGGCCTAGAACCTGATACACATACATGCTATTCTAATTTAATTATAGTTGCTATAATTGTTAGGTATTTCAATTGTAAACTGAAGCCCTGTTGTGTATTCTAAATTTCGGATTAAGATTTCCTCTCAGCTCGCAGTAAATGCTATTCAATCCCATTGCTCTTGAAGACAACATTAATACAGTAAGCAATATTAAAAGCATTTATTCCATTGAGAAAAGAAAAGAAAAAAAATAACAGTTAAAATTTTCTTTTCAGATTCTCATCTTAAATGAGAAACTGACAATACCTTACTATTAAACCTTCCTCTCTGGATGACACCAAAGCGATGCTGTTCATCTACAACAGCGATACGTAAAGCAGAAAACTCAACCTTGTCAGCTATTAAACTGTGTGTTCCAATAACTAGTGATATATCCCCCTCTTGAAGACCCTGTTGATCAACAAGTCAACATGGACTAAATTTTTGATACAGAAAATGAGATGATTAAAATTTCAAAGAGTATACCTTACGAATCAGTCGTGATTGTTTGGAAGGGGTAGAACCTGTTAGTAAGGCTACAGAAGGCTTGCAATTAACCTCATCAAAATTCTCCAAAAAAGAAAGTAACAATTCATAGTGCTGGATTGCTAGCAATTCAGTCGGAACCATGAAAGCAGCCTAGGCATTAATAAATGTAAATGTCTATCAGCAAGATTATCATGTGTCATATCTAAAACTATAAGCAAATACAAAATTTTGAATAAAGAATGTATATGGATATCATAGCTATAAGACTGAACATAGCCACCTGATATCCGGAACCAATGACCTCCATACAAGCCAGAAAAGCAACAATAGTTTTTCCACAGCCAACATCACCCTGAAAGACATATTTGTGTTAGAAAAAAGGGGAAATTTTTCTAAACTAACTTTTTTCTACAATCAGAAAACCAGCCATAAACTTTTTTTTCTCCTTCAACGGTCCCTCCTAAACTATCACTGCACTGACCTCCTATACACTGTTAGCTACACAGAAAAATGGTAAGATTAGAGCATCTGTAGTCATTGGCTATATACCCATTTTTTGAGTTTGGGATGAACGGTGGACTTCTATATTTGGAAGCTGGTATAGGATTTTGCAAAATATAGCCGGACGGAAGATGATCTTTCGTCCGTTCATTTTATTAAAAAAAATGAATCGGACGAAAAACCATCTTCCGTCGCTGAATTTTTTTTATATAAAATATATCGGACTGAAAATGATTTCCCGTCTGATAATTTTTTTTAAAAAAAATGGTCGGATGGGGAATCATTTCCCGTCCGTCGTTTTATTTCAAAGTGGTCGGACGGGAGATGATCTCCCGTCCAAACAAATTTGAATTTTTTTTAAAGAATTATGCCTATATATATTATTATAGGTCTTAATTAGGTTTTAATTTAAATTTGATTAAGATTTTTGATTTATAAGTTATAATTAGGATTAACTTAACATTTAGTTAGGATTAAGTTAGAGTTAATATAGAAAAAATTTCTTGGACGCGAAATGATTTCCCGTCCGTGGTAAAAAAAATTTAAAAAAAAATCATCCGACGGAAAATGATTCTTCGTCCGTCAATTTTTTAAACGAAAACCCAAATTTTGGGTTTAAACGACTACAGCTGAAACCCAAATTTCCTATTCCTATATGCCAAATACCCAAATTTTGGGTTTGAAGGACTACAGATGCTCTTATAGGCTAATAGGTAAACGGTTAATTAATGGGTTCACTTATGCTGACTAGATAAAATGTAAAGTTGATTAGCCAAGAAAAACTAATCAAATATACATGAATATCTATAAATAAAATATGAAGTATTATAAATTAGAAATTATAATATAAAATAACAGCAGTATGCAAGCATTAATACAAATAAACTAAAATATCGAATTGAATTTTAAAACAAAACCCAAGACCGTTCAATACCAAAATATAAGCTTGTTCCTTCAGTGATTTTGTTAAATTTCTGTTTTGGGAGAAACACCAAGAACTGAACCAGTCTAATCCTAATCTATAACAGATTTTTTGCTAAAGGTTCCTAGAAGCAGACATGTAATTAGACTACCTACATTACTTTTTTTAACTGTAGTACCTGCAAGAGCCTATTCATAGGGACCGGCCTCTTGAGATCATAAATTATTTCTGAAACTGCATTTAGTTGACCAGGAGTAAGTGAATAAGGAAGACCCTTCAATAACTTCTTTGTGAGAGAGGACCATTCCTCAACATGGACAGCATACAACTCATGGTTTTGGTACTTATCCAACAACTCCTCCTTTTCGATCCTTGTACGAACAGCTTCAAGCATCTGAAATAGTTTGCCCAACTAGAACAAGAAAACAACATGCAAAATTAAAATTATATGAATGTAAATACCATGCAAAACTAGCACGAAATTCACTTCAAAACAGAAGGATTATTGTCTCTCCCAAACCACATTTTAACTTTCCCAAAAAGCCTGAGAAGAATTTGCATCATTTTATTGCAGCCATATTTTATACTAGGGAATGTGCTGCTTTCACATAATATTAAAGTGCAATCTACTTGATGCATATTTTAAACCAATATATTTCAGTTGAAAGCATATTGCTCGCAAGTGTTCCACTATCATAACAAAAAAAAAACTTTAATTAAACGCTTCAATGTGGAGAGGAAGGATGTGTAGCTATTTGTATGTAAGCGTATTTCTTATATCTTACATGCATCATAAGTAGACTGCACAAATATTTGTCACTTAAGGATTAAGTGTTAAATGTGTCAGTGAAAAATAGAAATAAATCTGGCACTGAAAGGATTCTCCAACTAAGAAGCATAGATTTGTGAACTATCTTCTGTCCTGAAAAGGTAATGCTGGAATAAAATTGATGAATTAAAGAGGTTTTTTTCTTTTTTCTTTTTTTAAACTTTTGTGTGTGTGTGTGTGTGTGTGTGTGTGGGGGGGGGGGGGGGGGGGGGGGGGGGGGGGGGGGGGGGGGGGCGGCAGATCATATAGGGATTCTGAGGAGAGCAGTTTAAATCTTTTAGGTTTATTGAATGGTTGTGGTTATAAATAAGTGATGGGTGAATTTCTCTTAAGCCCCAGCCAAAGATTCTCTTCATTTTAACCCCTTTTGGCTAGTCAAACTACACTGTTAGCCCCTAGGTAATTAAAATCGTACAATTTTGGATACATTATATTAGATGTATAATTATATTTGTAGATTTCCTAAAGTACCTCTACCTATTCATCATCCAAATCACAATTCCTATTTCTCCATTTTTCTTCTCATCGATTCTAATCCCGTATCAATAACCCATTGGAGCGGCGACTTGTTGCCTGCGTTCCCCAACCTCTCCCACTCTGTTCTTCGTCGCTGTCACCTACCAATTTTTGTCAAGAAATTTGTGTCACCCACTCTCTTGTACGCCGTCGAACGCTTGATTTATTGCAGGATTTCTCTAGACGACCTCTACCACTCTCTCTCCTACACCAATGTCCCCTCAGATTGGTTGACATCTCTCGCCGCAACTCTCATCCACACCAAGAGGTAAACTCTAAACCTAACCCTAACCTCCAACAAAACGCTAGACTGGGATAGATTGATGTATACCTGTTAATGTCAATGGGATCTATTTCATAGAAAGGGGTATCGTGTTTAATATTTGGTTGTTATTATTCTATGCACGTGAGGAGTCCCCCTTGGGTCTGACATCGGGTTTTGGAGACCCACGTTCTACCGAACTGAACAAAGAACGCTTTCTTACGGGTCCAAATACTCGATCAAAATCAATCGTGACGGTGCGCATTGGAAATTCGTCGCGACCTATGGTTACCTTCCAGAGGAAGCGAACGAGAAAGGAGGGAAATTCTTCTATCATGAAGAGAAAAGCAAGGGGGGAAATTCGTCTGGTGATAGATGACAATTTAAAATCTCCAATTTAATATTATTATATGTCTATGCTGAAAAGGAGATCATAAACTGTTTGTGAAATATTTAAGTACATGTATTCGAAGTAAACTGATTCTCAAATGAAATTGGCCCCATGCTTTAGTAAAGAAGAAGATTGAGCATTTGGCATAATTGTTGTTCATGCAAGTAAACTTTTTTTTATCGATATAATCTGAAACTTTTTAAGGACTGTGTAGGCTTTAGGGATGAAACACCGCGTAATCAAAAATTTGCTCCACATATGATTGCATACACGAGGAAGAGGAGGGTGGATAATTCTTCTAGTGATAAAAGGTAACATAAATCCCATTATATAATTTGTACTGTTTTTGTTTAAATTGAACTAGTTCTGAACAATACATATTGTTTCTGTTTAATTTGTGTAATACTACGTAATTTCTAACTTTAAAAAAAAACGTTTTTTAATAAGGTGTTAACTGTTCTATTTGTTTTGTGCACTTTTTCTTATATAATTCTTGATGTATGTATTAATGCAGGAATGTTAACAAAAAACAAACTATCAGTCTAACCTGAAGGTTGTTTGGTCAGCATTATGCCACACATACATTGGGTTTATAGCTAAGTTGATTCCTCTCATGCACAAAAATCACCTCAAGATGATAAAGAATACTCCATTCCATTATGGACATTCATAATGTTCGTAGTCAAAGACATGTGCTATGTGCCTTGCTTGAGGCATATGATATGGAGACCGGCAACTTCTTACGGGAAAACCATGCAGCTTCACATCTGATTGGATCGAAGATAATACTTAGTTACCCCATAAGGGCATATGCCCAGACATCAACTAGGAGAAGCCCTCCTACTTATGGGATATGTATGTGGAAAAAATGGAAGTGCATGCTCAGAAAGTTCGCAAGCATATTGTGTGGATACTACTTAGCTTGGTGAGGCAGCGGAATAAGAAGAAGACGATTTCGTGAAGATGTTGTCGTGGTATATCCTGTCATGTGTGATCGCACCACTCAGATCAACAAATTCAGCATTAATTTCTTCACCCCGACTTCACCGCATGATCTACTCCATTAATGATCTCTCTATGCACCATTTCAGCCCAATCATAATCCCCAATACTTGCCAAGTTGTCGCAGTAATATGCAGCCCACCACGTCATTTGTTGATATGAGTGTGCCACGATCACAAACTACAAGATATACCACAACAACTTCATGGAATCTTCTTCCTTCCTATTCCGCTGTCTCACCAAATTAAGTAGTATCCCCTCCATATGTTTGCAAACTTTCTGATGATGCACTTCCAGGCTTCTCCTTGTTGATGTCTGGGCATCTGTCTTTATAGGATAACCAAGTATTATCCTTGATCCAATCAGATGTAATGCTGCATGGTTTTCCCCCAAGTATGAAGTTGCCAGTCTTCGTATCATTTCCCCCAAGTATGAAGAATTATCCACCTTCCTCTTCCTCTTACTCTTGTATGCAATTACATGTGGAGCAGATTTTTTATCACATGGCAATTCATCCCTAAAGCCAACACAATCCTCAAAAAATTTCAGATTATATGAATGCACAAAAACTAAAAAAACTAAATTAAAAAAATCACATGAACAGTAATTATTCCAAATGCTCAATCTTCTTCTTTACATAATCATGGGGCCAATTTCATATGAGAATTAGTTTACATCTAATAAAGTACTTAAATATTTAACACGCAACTCATGATCTCCCTTTTAGCATAGACATAATAAAATTAAATTGGTGATTTAAATTACCTTCTATCATTAGACAAATTTCCCTTCTTGCTTTTTTCCCTTCATGATAGAAGAATTTTCCCTTTCACTTACACTTCTTATTGAGGGTAATCATAGCGACAAATTTCCATTACGCACCATCACAACCGATTTTGATCGAGTATTTGGACCCATCTACTAACAACCAAACATCAATTGATCAAACATCAAACATGAAACCCCTTTCTATCAAACATTTCCATTGAAATTAACAAGTAAACATCAATCTATCCCGGTCCAGGGTTTTGTTGGAGGTAAGTGTTAGGTTTAGAGTTTACCTCTTTGACATGGTGGAGACTTGCAGCGAGAAATATTGACCAATAGGAGGTGGGAGGTGACAATGGCGTAGGAGAGAGTAATAGAGGATCCTGTTGAGATATTCGGCAACAAATCAAATGTTCAACGGCGTAGGAGACAGAGGGTGAGAGGAATTTCTTGAGAAGAAATTGGGAGGTGACATTGGCATTTGGCAAAGAACATAAGAGGTGGTTGGGGAACGCCGGCGACAGTCGCCGCTCCGATGGGTGCGGGTATTGATATGGGATTGGAAGCGATGAGAAGAAAAATGGTGAAATAAGAACTGTGCTTTTGGGTGATGAATAAGTATGAGAATAGGTACGAGACTAGGTAGGGGTATTTTAGGAAATCTACAAATGTAATTATACGTCTAATATATTGTATCCAAAATTATACAATTTTTATACGTTAAATGGTATATAAGGGGCCTAACAAGAAAATTTTAAATACCTAGGGGCTAAAAGTGTAGTTCGGCTAGTCAAAGGGGTTAAAAGGAAGAGAATCTTTTGGGTAGGGGCTTAATAGGAATTTACCCTCTTATTATTTATATGTTCAACCCAGTTAATGAATGTCATAAGCAAATGTCATTATAATAACTTGTTAATAGGAATTTACCCTCTTAATAGGAATTTCAAATATCATTAAAGTAAATGTCGTAAGCAAATGAATAAACCAAAGAATTATAATAACTGGTGAAAGGTATATAAAGGAAAAAACAGTAGAAAGGTTAAGAAACAAGAGGAACATAATTGGGTCTTGAGCATATTGTGTATGCAAATCCTTTACGGTGTGTTTGGTACGCAGATTAGAGGGGGGGGGGGGATATTTCAATTTCCCCCTCCTTTCCCTTGTTTGGCAAAGCGTAAACATATTTTGGAAAGGAATACTCTATTTCCGAGGGAATAAAATTCCTCAATTTCAATCCCTCCAAAACATATGGGATTTCTTTATTTCCAATGGACTAAAATTATAAAAGATTATTTTGTCCCAACCCCTTATGTGTACCTTTACCTCTACGACCATCGCCAACACCGTCACCAATGTCGCAGCCGCCGCCACCACCAACCACCATCGTTGCCGTCACTACCACCGACCCGCCGCGGGCACCACCGCAACCAACATTGTCACCACCACAGCCATTGCCGCCTCCGCCTCTACCTCTGCCTCCACCGCCACCACCACATTGCAGCCGCCGCCGCCGCCGCCGCCACCACCACCTCCACAACTCCCTCGCTCCCCTTCTCATTTTCTCTCACTTTATTTGCTCACTATTAGTAAGGTATTTTCATAGAATTATTATAATGAGATTGAAGAATTCCCGAGAATATAATATACCACACCAAACACAATAATACAGAACTCATTACCCCCATTGTATTGTAAGATTTAGTGGGCAATGTAAGATTTTATGGCCCACGTGCCATATAATTGAGATATTTATATTTTTATATAAATATCTATTTTCTGGTTTAAATAAATAAACATTATCTGATTACTTGGTCAATTATTGAAAAGTCGGTTTTCTGATATTTAATACACAATGATAGAACGTGTAGTTGAGGAAAGTTTTTCCTAAACATGAGCTAAGCAGTTAAAATTGGTTTTCAGTCCAATTACCGATTAATCGGCAATTTTTTCGATTAATCGCCTTAGGAACTAATTGGACCTAGACCGATTACCAATTAATTCCGAATTTAACTGCTTAGAATGTGTTTGATGCTTTTCCCGAACGTGTTTTAAAGGGAAAATACAATTATCAAAATACAGGTCCTCTCTTTGCCTATAAAAGGAACACAATGGACTATTTTTCGATCAATAAGGTATACACTCTGTAGAAGTTAAAGGAGGCTAAGAGAGAGAAATCAATTTCTCTTCATTACAGGCTTCCCTCTCCAAAGAGGAAAAACCATGGCTCCTCAAGGTTAGCATTTATTTTTTATTTTTCTCAATTATTCTGAATGTCAATGTGAACAGGGCTGGCCCCCTACATGAGGCAGGAAAGGAGGCCGCCTCGGGGCCCCAAATTTTTCTCAATTTTAGGGACCCCCAAATTTATTTTTCCTTGTATTTATATATACATATTTTGCACGTAATGTTTTAGGGGCCCCCAAATTTAATTTGTTAGGCTTTTGTTTTTTAAATTAGTACTTAGGCCGGCATATTTTAGTTGAGCATTGGTTTGTATGGGGATTTTTTTCTCAAATCACTAAATCTCCATCTGTTTCTTCATATATATATCGGTTTTTAAGAATTGTAACAAAAAAAAATCCAAAAAAGTTTTTTAATCAATTTTTTTAAAAAACAAATTTTGTATGGGGCCCATTTCAGGAGTTTGCCTCAGGCCCCCGTAAACTCAGGGCCAGCCCTGAATGTGAATGCCATGAAGTTTTAAGATCAGTGGTTTATAATTAGAATTTGACGTATGAATGTAATTCTTTAAAATTACTTATACGTATTCCTAGGAATACTTCATTCCCAGGAATCCTTCAATCTGACTACCAAACAAACCCTTAAAAACTTCGAGATAAAGCATAAGGGTAACAATGCTACAGTTAAATAAAGAAGAAACCATTCTACTTGTTATATCTATTAATTAATTTTATCCAAAATTACTAGTTACCAAGGTCCTCTACATAAACTTCTCTTATAGATCATCAACTTAAGTCAAAATCATAATACAAACTTGACTCAAACAGAAAAAACAGTGAACATTCTTCAGTATAGATTCAACTTCTACATAGTGAAAAAAAATATAAACATCTATAATCTCAAATAGTCAATGAAAACATAACTTCAAGTAGATCAATTGACCAGTCACCCACAACAATTAGGGTGTGTTAAAGGGGAAAGGTATCTGCTATTCCAAGTTAAGTTACAACCATTAACTCCAAAACATTCCATAGAAAACGTTTAAGATATAGAAATGAAGCAATGTACTAACGAAAGAATAACCCAGGTAGGATCGACATTTACCATATTATAATAAGACTACCGTAGGATAGGCCAACAATTAAGTTATTCATACTTAAAAATTAGTACTCTTGTATTAACCATAAAGGAACAATTTGGATAATTACTCTATTTGAAGGTTCTCGCTTGCAGTTTCCTTTAAAATCCATCTTTTCTCCTTTTGGCCTTTTGAACTCATTCCTCTAGAGAAATTTAGAAGGTCCTTAGTTGCATGGCAGCAAACTTCATGAAAAATAAGAAGTTTTCCGTAGTGCCAACTGGACTTCTAAGGTTATGGAAAACCACTCTAATTTCAATATTCATTGGCTAAAATTTTGGTCTCAATTTGGAGAGGTTGATATTACATTGACTACCAGACTATACCAGTCATTCTCTTTCATCAATTACATCCATGGGAACCCTCTTGAGCTCAAGTATCAATTTGTCTGGCAAATGTAAAGATGTACATCTATTGTGAACAATAAGTAGTACTTCCTCCAACATAAGATGGAAGTATAGCCCAGCATAATTTAATAGTGTGATTGAGTAGATATATAACAAGTAACAGGCCAAAACGAAAATAAATAAATTTGATCATTGAAATCCTTTGCAATGAATTTCTCAGTCAAAACTTTACCTGAACGTAAAAGAATTCATCAAAAACGAGTCTTCTGCGAGCTAAATCAGCTTCACCTAAATCCTTCGGATGATGAATGCCAAAGTAAGCCTGTAATTAAAGAAAAACACTCGAGACTTTCCATAATTAACTTCAGAAAAATGTGAGATAATTTTCAACAAGATCAAACTGAGACAGTTGAATGGTTGGGTTTTAGATCAAACATTCTTAAATGAAAAACTGATTACTTGTAGGAAATCCCCAACCGACATAATGTTGCTGTGAACTGTGAAGAAATCTTAACACTTCTAAGGATGGTATTGGTAGCAACACTGAGAGGATCGTTTTCTGTATTTAAATTGTCATTCTGTTTGGGATGTTGATTATAACAAGACAAATCTGAGTTCTGGCAATCCCATTCTTGGATCATGATATTGCTATATTGTAGATATTGGTGGTAACATATTGCTATAACATATTGCTATAACTTCAAAGTGAAATTAGCAGCTAAAATTTCGGATCTTATACTGCAGTTGGAATTTTAATAACATGAAGGATGAGAGACCTACATCCTCTCTTTACTCCCTTGACTACAACTATTTGCCCAGGAACTTGCAACTCTGTTACTATTTCCTATCCAATGAACAATACAATGTGAGACACATTATACTTCTAAAGTTAATGTTTTCTACGAAGTATCCAACACATGATTGACATATATCCAAGATGTACTTGATTCACATCGTAGACGAAGAAAATTAAATAAGTTAAGTGATAGGTTCCACAGCTAAATTTAACTGGAAGTTTTTTCTGAGAAGAAATTGACAGGCATAATAAAAGAAGGGTTTAGCTAACAAGTGCCCTAAATTATGAATTAATTAGTGCACTTTTTTCTGCACTTTATAATTTTAAAAACTTTAAAAAAATTTAATGCAAGGTACACTAATTGATTCATAATTTTACACTTTTTATTGACAAGTGCATAAAAATTTCATTAATTACTCAGTATTACATGTCAAATGAGTTCCTCTATGACAAAAACCATAAAAGAAAGGACACATGGAGACAAGGATTCCTCAAAAACAACATAAACAGAAAAAAATGATTTAGTCAACCTAAACATGCAGCACAGAATGGGGCACAATCAAGAATTTTTACAAGAAGGATACCAGAAATTACTATAACTATTACTCTTTTCACCACCTAAGTACCCTGGAATAACCAAAGTACCAAACTCCTATCCAAAAAGTCTAAAATAACATTTCCATGTTAGAAAAGTTAGATTGTGTCAAAAGGTGAAGAGGTTGAGATTAATGTATATATATTATTCTATTGGCTTAGAGTATTGCTCAACTTGCATACAACCACAATTATTCAGTAATGAACACTTAAGAGTTAAGGCTTCTAATCACACACATCAATCATTTAAAGATTTAGAACATCTAAAATGTGAATGTGGTCCAAGAGATTAATATTCAATCTAAAACATATGTTACTGAAATCATCAAAACATATATATTTTTCCTTCAAATTCTTGCTCAATAAAAATTAAAACTTAAATAAATGAACTCAGATTATTGCATTACCAAATCAAGGCAAACCTCTGAAGTAAACAAGTAAAATATTTAAAGTACTTACATCATAAAGGTGAATCAAGCTGAACTCCTCGAGGATCTCTTTAGGTATTGGATCAATGTTTTGAGGAAGTATCTTCAACGTCCTACACATGTTCACAAGTAGAAACACATCAAGTCACCACAAGATCATTGCTCTCAGTCATTTACTATACCAGAGCTCAAATATACATCTACTGTAAGGGAAATTCAGTACAAGACGTAGATGCATTTAATTGCAAGTTTAGTGTTGATATGGCTAGAAATAAAACCAAACAGAAACCGTTCAAATTGGGCACGAATCTCAAAGCTCTCTGGGGCAAAACGGTAATTTCCCATACAAACGGATTTAAAAATGGGAAATTGGTCTTTTCCAAGGACCAATAACCCAAAACAGAACTGCAT
Organism: Hemerocallis citrina; assembly: GCA_017893485.1. NCBI lineage: Eukaryota > Viridiplantae > Streptophyta > Magnoliopsida > Asparagales > Asphodelaceae > Hemerocallis > Hemerocallis citrina. The sequence continues at coordinate 63,877,778 of CM030358.1, forward strand.
TACTGTGTTATGATGGCAGCCCATTATAAATAAACCCAGTTCGTTTAAAAAGTTATTTAAATTCATGATTATCCCTAAGAGACGGTTTAAACCAAATATCTTATCATGAATGAATTTAAACTTTATTTCTTATCCAAAAACACCGGAAAGTGGAGATAAATGATTATCTCAAAACTGGTTCCAAAGGCGACTATAAATACCACTCTACCCCCACCAAAAAAAAAGTAATCAGTACTTTTCTCCAAAAAAGCTCTTTCATAATCCTTCAGATTACTAACTTGAGTATCGGAGGGTTCGTCGTCGGGATCAATTCCGGTGTTTCGAACTTTTTTGCACGTCAGCAGCAGCATTGAGAACGGCCAACATCGGCAAGTAGTAAAAATGTTAGCTTTTATTGGTTTCAAAAGAATTCACAAATCATCCGTCTGCTCCCACACCAAAATTAGATTGGCACCGTCTGTGAAAATCAGAAAAAGCAATCTGACCATACTCGCCGGTGAAAGTTGTAACCTCCTGCTCCAGTTGTACGTATTTTATTACGTGAATTTTTGTATTTCAATTTTCATATCAATTTTTTTCTTCTCTTTGGACTCTTTATCGGACATTATTTCATTCTTATTAGAACTCAAATATTTTTCCGATCCATTCAGAATTTTTGTGAATTTTTCCATTGGAGTTTAAATTTAAACCCTGATTAATCCTAATCATAATTTCAATCCAAATCTAATTCCCTAATCCAACATCCAACCTCTCAACCCCCGACTTCTTTTTACGGCATTAAATTGCCACCTCCTACTCTACTGCCTCCACCTCCCCCTACTACCCCTTCTATATACTGCAACCTAACTACCCACACTCTCATTTTCCTCACTATATTAAATATACATACATTCAATCCATTCATCGGCCTAACCCTATCCCTTCATATAAATATTTATATACATCAATACATCGTCACCCTTACAACTCCCCTTCCCCATATATATATATATATATATATATATATATATATATATATATATATATATATACACATGCATGCAGTCTCCACCTCATTCCCTTCCTCTCCTACTTTCACTTCAACCCGTAACCCATCTCCTCTCCAAACCCGCCCTCCACTTGCTATCTAAGTAGTTAAAATCCCCGATTATGCCCGATTAATCGTTAATCGGAGGCTAAGCGATTATTTTTTTAACGATTTATAATATTTCAATAGTTAGCGATTTAATCGGGAATAATAGGCCGATTAGTGGTTAATTGGCCGATTTTAAGTGGCTGATTAACCAATTAAATCTCCTCTAATTTTCATGCTCGTTTGCATTATTTGGGCTCAATTCGTCCCAAATTCAAAATCCAAATACAAAATTTAAACCCTTTCTGGTCCTCGCGCAAACCCTAATCTGACATATCGCCGCTCTCTTCTTTCTCGAGCAAACCCAAATTCAAACTGATTATCTTCAAAACCAAACCCAAACTGATTCTCTTCTTCTTCCTCAAGCAAATCTAAACCCGACATGCCGTCGCTCCCCCTGTACCATCGCATACTTGACCCGGCCAGCATGTGCACCTCTTTTTGTTGCTCGCACTGCTTTTCCTCCTCAATTGTTTTTATTTGATGGAACCGACCAGCAAACCCGACTCAACTCACATCCAGAATCCAAACTCAGCTCAAACCAAGTACTCTCTGTTTTTTTTCTATAACTACATGTTCCTATTTGATATCTCATAATAGTTTTATGTTAGGATTTAGGTTTGCTACATAATGAGGATATATCTTTTTTTAATTATATATATAATGATTTTTTTGATTTAATCTCCGATTATTTTCCGATTAACCGATTAATCACTAATTGCTCATAGACCGATTAGTTCCAAAAACCGATTTTAACTGCCTAGCTTGCTATACTCACCGTCGCAAAAGCTCCACCTTCGTCCTCTTCAAATCACCGAGCTCACCACCCCCGCACATTATCGCTGCTGTCTCCTACCATCGCCAGCTCCCTACACCACCACTGCCATCTTCACCTTCGCCACCCCGGAGCCGCCACCTTCTCCTCACCTTCCCTCCTCACTTCGTCACCAGCTCGACCTCCGAACTCCGACGACAGCCTCTCACTCTCGCCGTCATCGTCGTTGTTCGTGTTGTTGTCGCCACCGAGTTGCTGTGTGTTTTCGTTCTCTGGCTGTTGTGCCGCTGTCCGCTGCCGACGTCACTCTTACTTCTTGTTGTCACCGTGTTGCTGTTGTTACTGTCGTCACTCACCACCGAAGTCATCGTTGCTCTTACTACCGTTGAGGTGCAGCCTTGCGCTTGAAGCCAAACACCATCGCTGCGGCTGTAAGTTCAAGATACTGGCCTTCCATTTCACGTCATCGAGCTCGTGTAATCTCCATCTTCACCCCGTGATTCTCGTCGCATTCATAATCATCACGTATAAGGCAAGCGTTTTCTTGAACTCTCAGCAAGTAGCCTAGTTATCGTCATATTTTCTTGTCTAGTTACTTATTCCATGCTATTGATTCAAATCTCGAACCGTTAACACACTTCGAATCGTGTTATCGAATATCGAATCTCTATCCTGTTATTTGCCCAACTTTATACTAAAAATTTGACCCAGTTCCCGAAATTGAAATTCCGAACTTTATACATGAAAATCATAGTGCTTCGAATGTAGAATCCAGAATATTTTACGGTTTCACAATCTAATTTATAGATTGTAAGATATCATGATTTTAGTACTGTCATGTTGTAAATTCCAGAACAAAAACTGTGAACGAAACTTACTGCCTTGTCTTTGGTACTAAGCATTAGACCATGTTCCCGACACTGGATCCAAGAACTTTATACATGAAAATCGTAGCCCATCGAGTCTAGAATCCAGAACACCTTACGGTTTCTCAATTCGATTTATAGATTGCGAGATATCACGATTTTAGTACTGTCATATTGAAATTTCCAGAACACTGAAACTGTATACGAACCCGTAAAGAACAGAGAGATTGACCTAGTTTCCTATACTGAATCCAAGAACTTTATACATGAAAATCCTAGTCCATTGAGGCTAGAATCCAAAACATCTTACGATTCCTCAATCCAATTTATAGTTTCTCGTTGTTTTAGTACTGACTCCTGGATTTCCAAAATAGAGCCTGTGCACGAAACATCGAAATCAGCAAATAATGAATTTTACGCACAACTACTGTCCCTAGAATGTATTGTGTGATTATTCGTTGGAACCGGAAGGGAGTCTACTTTCTAGAATCTCTGACAGAATCGGATTGGCTTTCCTATAGCAACAGTAAAGTGAATTTGAACGCAGATAGGTGCTGCTGGCTAGAAATTTATCTCTTATGTTTTTTAAATCCGTTATTTCCATATTTAATGAATTGAACTATATACATACCATGCATTGCATAGCCCTTGATATCTTCTAGATATTGTATTGATACTATCGTTCCACTAGTCGTACTGACTGCATGTTCCTGATTAATTATTGTAAAAGAATAACAAGCCGGGGTTATAAGGGTACGACTTAGTAGTGGACAATATAGAGGAGTATACTCGGAAGGGGAGCCGTGTTTTCTGGAATAGTGATTCTTGATTACATGATTCTTGATTACATGTCTTGATACTATCACTAGAAGACCCGACTACATAATCCTATAGAATTCACTACCTAAGTCTAAACGTCACATGATTGATATGCACCCGAACTTGTGGTATGGAACACAGGATTGCGTGCATTAGATAAGTTAATAAAACCGATAAACTCAAGATTGACACTAAGCATGATTCTTGATTCTTGATTACATGATTCTTAATTCTTGATTACGTGATTCTTGATTACATGATTCCTGATTCGTGATTACATGATTATTGATTAACTGATCCTGGGTTACCAATTGATTACACTTTGAAGTCTTGAATACACTAGTTACAGTTGTTGCTTACATAACCATATTGTTCCAGTTTCTTGCTTCCTTCCATCTTGTATTGTACTGTTTTTCAGTAATTGAACTGCTACTTCTTGTTCCTTCCATGTTATATCTTGTTATCTTACCATTTTACTGCTTGTTGCTACCTGCTGCCCGAAGCTTGCTCTAACGGGTACTTTCCCATTTTCTTTGAGTTAATGTTTATACAAGACAGACGATGATCTACAGAAGGAACTTGATGATCATACTCTTTAGACAGAATTGCTCTACCACCTTATTATAATAAACTGTTTAGTACATTGTTTATTCTCGGGTATTTTGATCCGAATTTCTTGTATCTCAGATATTGGTTATTGTATTCTAGCATTGTTCATGTGATTATTATTGTTACCCGTGTTGCTGAGCTTACTGGTATTATACAGCTTATGGATGATATGAGTTGGTATCATTCACTGGACCTCAGTTGTGTGCCCGTACTTCTGTATAGTGGGAAGCGGGCATGACAAAAGTAGTTTCCAACCATGCCTCCAAAGGAAAAAGGGAAGGCGGCGGCGTCAAGCCGAAGAGCCGCCCCTTTTCCTCCACCTCCACTTCAGGATGTTTTCCTTCAACAAGATCAACAAGTTCAGCAGCCTCAATCTGAACAGCCGCCTCCCCACGTCCAGAGGGGCTGCGCCGGGGGGCTCCCATCGAAGTCGTCAAGAACATCATCCCCATGACCATGTCTCGGCCCACAATCCTTCCACCGACTCGATGGCCTCGCAAGGTCCTCAGGGGTCAAGAGACCTCCGTCAAATCATCGTCAACCGTCAAGGGATCGACCTCTGAACCCGCTTGAATGAAAGACGATCTCGTGATGAGGTCACTCATCCAGAACACCAAAAAAGTCAGAGGAGTCGTTCTCCATGAAGGCTCGCCTCCCCAAGAGGGCGAAGGGCGTCTCTTCCCCGTCGACAGCGAAGAAGCCACACCGCTACGAACCGGTCAACACCAAGGGTTCACTAGGATGGAAGGGCACCGGTCACCCAGGCAGAATTCCAAAATTTCATAGATGACATCTTGCGAGCCCTTAATGTCGCTCCAAATCACGACTGACAAGCACATAGCCCTCGCCATGCCACCACTCATGAAGGAGAGTCTCGAGAGTCGATTAGATCCAACCAGGGGGACGACTCAGTTCATCGCCGCCTTCGAGAGATGGTGAGGCGCTTCAGCAAGATCAACCCCGAAGAAAGTCAACAGACCAAGAACTTCCGCCCGAGCATACCCCCCTTCTCCAGGACCATCATGGAAGCTCGTGTCCCCGATACCTTCAAGCCGCCTCATTTTGAATCCTACAACGGGGAGTCTAACCCGGCTGATCATATTGAGAGTTTTAAAATTCCCATGATGATCCATCAAGCCTCGGACGCGCTCCTCTGTAAGGCCTTCCAGCAACGTTGATGAGACCAGCAAGAGAATGGTACTCCCGTTTATCCTCTGCCTCCATATTCTCATTTGACCAGTTTGAGGAGCTCTTCCTTACCCACTTCGTTAGCAACCGCCGAGCCGAGAAAACAAGTGATTCCTTGCTAGCCCTCAGTCAAAAAAAAGGTGAACGCCTGAGAGATAATGTTTGGCGCTTTACCGTCGAAGCTCGGTCTATTGCCTTTCTCGACTAATCAGTAGTCTCTGCAGCATTCAGACACAACTCAATAACACCGACCTCAAGGCGTCCCTTGCCAAGAAGCCTCCTCGGGACTTCTCGAAACTCTTGCTTATGAGTGAGAAGTATATCCAAGCTGAAGAAGCTCCCAACCCCCCCCCCCCCCAGTCGAGAAGAGCCCTCTTTCGGGAACAAATAGAAGAGTGCAAACAAAGAAGGATCCCAGAAATTCCAAAAAGACGACAATGGTCAGCGCCATCCTGCTCCTCATTTTGAGAAGTTCACTTTCCTCAATGCCAGTATATCAGTAGTTCTCATGGACGTGGACAAGGAAGGGCTACTCCGTGCTCCCCCTAGAATGAATACCCCAGCGAAGAGGAGAAACATAGACAAGTGCTGTTTCCACAGGGATCACGGTCACGACACGGATGATTGTCGAGCTCTCAAAAAGGTGATCGAATAGCTTATACAGTAGGGGCACCTAGCCAAGTTCGTCAGAAGGATAGAGCTGATCTTCCTCCACCCCGGGGAGCTAACAAGCAGGCCAAGAAGCCCTCTGAGTCCCCAGACTCGGAGCCAAGAGAAGTCCTCTATTCGATCCAGGAGGGCCTATGTGGGGAGAATCAAACTCCTTCTGAAAGGCCTTCATTCGAGAAATTAATTACGTACAGAACTTCCCACCGCCCAAAAGCCTCGGAATTCTGGTGACGTTCTCAGATAGGGATCTAGAAGGCATCCAAATGCCCCACTGTGATGCCCTCGTCATCAGTCACAGCATGATCAACCACGAAGTGCACCGGATCCTGGTCGATAATGGAAGTTCCGTCAACATCCTATTCCTGGAAGCCTTCCAAGGCCTCAAGCTTTCTCGAGATCATCTCAAGCCTGCCAGATACACACTCCCTAGGTTCTCTGGGGTTCCAAACTTCCAGTCTCAATCAAAGGAATAGTCACTCTTGATGTGACCTGTAACGCCCCGAGATCCACATACGGGAAACTCGTGACACAACCCAAGATCATCGCTTCAAATGAGTACACAACACATGAAAGAAATCACAGGATATTTAAAACTTACATTGTATATGAAAAATTATACTCTCCACTTGGAATGTTCCACAGCCCAAAACTTCTTTTGCTCCAACGATCGGTCCTACAACCCAACTGTGGACACGTCAGTTGAATGCAACTGACGTAAAACGGATGAAAAACTGCAATTTCCCAAATCCTCAACAAACGGTATTAATGCAGAAAGAAAATGTGAAAATCATACAATAAGAGTGTCGGTGTATGTTATGACCTAGAATCTAATGCACAACTCAAATGCACAAGATTCTCTTATTCTAATGCACATTTGATTTGGAACATATGCATCTCATACTACATGTGTCCTAGTAAAGCTTGAGCATACTTCAGATTATAGGGTTCACTCCCTCGCAATGCAGACCTACTCATGTACTCTTCCCTGTTCTTGACATTTATTTAGTGACTGGTAGAGCTGCAGTATATACGATCTATTCCGCCTACTGCATCAGATCGGTGGTTGCTCGGCTGCAGTCTTGCCGGAATCGGTGGTCTTTCTCCACACCCGGACTCTACCATAAGTTATCCGAACATAAGGCGAATCGGCAGGCCTTTCCCTACTCTGCCAGAGACAAGAGTTACACTCTAGCTTATTGTTCGTATGGATAACTTAGAACATAAACGTACTCATAAGGGTCAATTCTCCTAGATTTTGATATTTCTATCACTAAATCTCATAAATCAACAGTCGAGACTGCACTGCACGTGTCCCAGATGAGACGACGTCGCACGTGTCCCCTTGACAGGTGAGTACACTCCCAACTAGTGTCTGTCCTTATTTTATTGGTCATGCGATTCTATTAACATTTATCGTCCTCTATTTCCTACTTAGTTTCTTATTCAATGATGGTTAGATACTAGGTAATTTAAATCTAGACTCAAAGGTTAATCTTGTCTTACAACAAGTCATATATCTTAACAAGTAATCTAACTCAAATATGGGTTCAATCCCAATTTTATCGGGTTCAGCTAAGAGTCGGCTTAACATGCATACTTGACATTGTCACATATTAAAATTAGTGCACTTAATATGCACTCAACATTATCATATGCATAACAACACTAGTGCACTTGATATGCACTAAACATCACCATATGCATTCTTATCCACATAATTGTTTAATGCCTACAATCTTTTCTATATTAGCAATAGTTTCTACAAGACAAATGACTATTATTTCTACTACTTTAAGTGACTACTAATTTTACTATGAATTACTAACTAACAAGTAGTTTCTACTTTCATGAGCACGTAGTCTTCTACTACCGTGAATTACTATGGATTCTACAAGCTAACCCAACAATTATATTAACTAGGCAGACACTCCCATAATTCTTCTCTTCAATTTTCCTTGCTATATTTGCTTATATGAACTAAGTATACAAGTGTGTAGTCCTAATGCAACTACATTTAATCTTTTCTACTAGCATACAACATCATCCATGTTATTCCATATAATTACCATCTTTATTCATGACGATGACGTATCAATTCTACATAACAATTTCTTACAATTAATAATACATGTAATTTCTTCATACAATTTACACTACTATTACCTATATAGTCTTTCTACAAGTGCCTCATATCTAATTAAACTACAACTTTTTCTTCATATAATTACTTCAACTATTTATACGTAAATAAATAAATTAGTTAAATTTTTTTTTAAAGAATAAACATCAGTTGTGAGTAAGCTTACATCATCTACCATTCTTCTAATTAGATTATCTTCTTGCTATGCTCGCTCCATATGAACAAACTGTAGCGCCCCGAGTTCCACACACTGGGAGCTCGTGACACTTACCCAGAATCTTTACTTCAATGAGTACACAACACAGAAAAATTACAGGAAATTAGAAACTTACATTGCACATGGACACTTTATCCTACACCTGGATGTTTTCCGCAGCACGAGTCCTCCGCTCCACGATCAGCAATCCTGCAGTTAGCAACTGTGGGCACGTCAGTTGAATACAACTGACGCAACGCGGATGAAAGCCACAATTTTCAAAATCCTCAACAATCAATATTTGATGCAGAAGAAAAATGTGAAAGTCAAATCACGAGTGTCGGTGTATGTCATGATATAGATTCTAATGCACAATTCATATGCACACCATGCTCTTAATCTAATGCAAACTTGATTTGGAAACGTATGCATCCCATACTACATACTCCCCAAATCGAGTTCGTATTCTTCAGATGGTAGGGTTCAATCCCTCGCCATGCATCCTACTCTTGTACTCCTTCCTGTTCCTGACATTTATTTAGTGACTGGTAGAGCTGCAGCAAATGCGGTCTATTCCGTCTACTGCATCAGATCGGTGGTCTTTCTCCACTCCCGAAAGTCGGTGATCACTCCGATCTATCGGAATCGGTGGTCTCTCTCCACTCTGCCCGGCCGGTGGTCTCCCTCCACTCCCGACAGGCTGGTGATCATCCAGCTCCGCTGCAATCCTGTCGGAATCGGTGGTCCTTCTTCACATCCGGACTCTACCATAAGTTATCCGAACCTTGGGCGAATCGGCAGGGCCTTTCCCTACTCCGCCAGAGACTAAGAGTTACACTCTAGCTCATTGTTCATATGGATAACTTAGAACATAACGTAGTCATAGGGGTCCATTCCCCTAGATTTCGATATCTCTATCACTAAATCTCAGGAATTAACAGTCGAGATCACGCCGCACGTGTCCCAGACGAGACGACGCCGCACGTATCCCCTTGACAGGTGAGTACACCCCCAACTAGTGCCTGTCCTTATTTTATTGGTCACGAGATTTCATCATCATTATTGTCCTTTCCCTCCTATTTCATTTATCCTTAATCTTAATAAATACTACTTAGTTTCTTATTCAATGATAGTGGGTTACTAGGTGATTTAAACCTAGATCCAAGAGTTAATTATCTAACTCGAGTATGGATTAAACTAAGAGTAGTTGGTTTAGTTACTTGTTATAAAACTAATGCACTTAAATGCATTTACTTATACGTAGGACAAAGGGCACTTGGTGCACTAAATATCACCATATGCGTATCAATAATGGTGCACTTACGGCAACAAATACCACCAGATGCATACACTCATGCATACTACCACCATTTGTATTACTAAAGGCTTCAATGCCTACAATCTTCTCCTTTACTACAATCTACTTTACTTATCATGAGTTTCTAATTAGCTAAGCATGCAACTACAACCACTAAGCATATTGCTACAAGTGTGTAGTTTCATACAATCACATCAATTTAATCATTCGAGGAGTAATCTTTTATACTACATTGCAACTATGCTTACTAACACAAAACTAGTAGTTTACTACCAATGTATGTTTACTAACCATAAACAATTGGTTAGCAATTGGGTTACTACGGGGCCAAGTCTACATTTCTAACTTTCTAACTTCTCACTATCATGGCATTCTAGCATGCTATTCTACTAATTCACTACCTTACTAACATATTAACTTACTAACTTATACTAATCATTTCAACTAAGCTTACTAATATTATTAGTACAATGCTAGTAGCTTACTATCAATGTAAAGTTACTAATCAAGATACTAACTTACTAATCATTTCAACTATAAGCATCAAAACATGAAAATTTAGTTAGACAATTTACACTACAACATCACAAAATCGCATCTTTACACTTCTACTATCATTCTTAACACAAAGAACAAATCTTTATATATTCACTAATATATTTAGGCATATAAAATTCACACAAGTAAACACTTCACTACAATTTCTAGCAAGCATCAATCATTAAATTCATAAATTGAACACAAAAGGAATGGAGAATACCCACTTTCTTTTGTTTGTAAGCTTCAAGTTGCTATCTTCTCCTCCTTGCTCCTTGATTCTTCCTTGTCTTCTTGTTTCAATAGTAGTATAGTAGTAGTAGTAGCTAAGTAGTAGAAATGATAGTAGTAGAAGTGGTGGTTGTTGAAGAAGTAGTGAAGTAGTAGTAGTAGTAATTGTAGTAGTAATAGTAGTAAGTAGTAGTAGTTGAAGTAATAGAAAGTAGGAATAAATATATATAGTAAAAGGGAGAAGAAAAGAAGGTTGCCACTGTCGGCAGTGAAGAAAGAAGAGAGAAGAGGAAAAAGATAGGAGTAGTTGTAGTATTAGTAGTAGCACTAAGTAGTAATAGTTGTAGTATATTAGTAGTAATAGTAATAGTAGTAGTAGTTGTTGAAGTAGTAAATATATGGAAAAAGAGAGAGGAAAAATAATGTTGCTGCTGTCGGCAGTAATGAGAAAAAGAGAGAGGTATAGTAGTGGTAAGTAAGGTAGTAGTGAGTGGTAGTAGTAGTAATTGGAGTTTACATGTATATATATAAAAAAAAAGGGGACAAAAAGCTGATGTTGCTGCTGTTGTCTGCTGGGTTTCTGCAGAAAGAAGGAAAAAGAGAGAAGGAGAGGTGTGTGGAAGGGTATAGAAAGCTTAGGTGTCCCTACTTTTTGCACATAACCCCTCATACTTTATGAAATTGCACTTTAAGCCCTAAATAACCTTATTGGATTGGGTTTTTGTGGGCCTTTTAAAAGAAAACAAACTAGGCTCTTTAAAAAATTAACCATACTAACATAAAATAAATAATAGTGTAGTGTATGAAAAAAAAAATAATGTTAATGCACATATATATATATATACAATCATATATATATATACAATATACATATATACATACACACACACACATATATATATATATAACAAAGTATATAGATATATATATTGTAAGAATTTAGGGGTATTACATCACTCCCCCCTTAGAATAGTTCCGTCCTCGGAACTATACTAGTGAAGAGGATCAGACACCCAGAAAACATCATAACATACCTATCTCAAACAAAACATCATATTTAATTTAACACTTATCATCCAAGTACATATGTATATATAGAAACCTTCATACTTCTAGTCACAACCAAAACAAATTACATTACACCCGTCAGTGCCCGTCACGACCCACATCTTCCTTCTCAGCATCCACTTCAGTCAGTGTGAAAGTACGTTCCTGACGGAAGGGCTTCTTCCCTTGATCATTATTCTTCTGTTCTGGACCACTGTTGTTCCTTTGTAGTTGTGGGCATTTTGGCCTGACGTGCCCAACCTTTCCACAATTGAAATATGTTCGTTCACTATCCTGAATCTTATTCCTTGGGCATTGGGATTTAACATGTCCCCGCTCTTTACAAAGGAAACACTTTATTGGCTTGACGGCTTCTGTACTGGTGTTAGGCTTTTGGAACTTCTGGTTTGGGCCTTGCTTCATGAAATCTGTGGCTGGAATAGATCGTTTCCCTTTGTTCTGATTCCCGTTCTTTTCTTGCGGCTGCTTGTTTTGGTTTACATCCATCTCTGTTACTGCGGCTCGTCGAACTTGCTTATCAAACTTCCGAATGCATAAAGGCACCATTCTCGATCTCAATCCAGGCCTCAATCTTTGCTCAAACCTCTTTGCCTTCTTTACCTCGTCCTGCACCATCTCTTGTGTAAACTTGATTTCATATTCTCGAATTGTCATACTGCCCTGCCTCGAATTGATGAATTCCATAACCTTTTCTTCTTGGACGTCCAGAGGGAAGTAATGTTGCCTGAATTCCTCTAAGAAGTCTTCCCATGCAATTGGTCCATCACCCATGCCCCGCTTGACTGATTGCCACCACACTCCTGCATCTTTTTCTAAAAGGATAGTAGCCAATGTAACTTTGCTCTCTTCTGGCATCTTAAGTACGTTAAACACAGTCTCCACTTGACGAATCCAATCGTCGGCTGCTGTCGGATCTGCTTGGCCTTCAAATACCGGTGGTTTCATTCTCTTAAAAGACTCCACCATCTTGACGTGGTTAGCAATGGCATCGCCTGCATTCCTTTCTTGGGCTCCTGGTGGTGGTGCGAAACTTCGACTGGCCCCCATAAAAGTTCCCATTATTTGATATACCTGAGCAATTTCTGCTTCGGTATTGAGATTGGCGGGATTCACTCCACTGCCTTCACCTTCAGTTCTCATGTTGTTGCTACCTCTGTTTTGTTGATAGACTCTACCTCCACCCTCGGTTCGTCTGTTACTGCCACCTTCGTTTCTTTCCGACATGCTTCAAAAATAAGAAAACATGCACAGGAGTTAGTTCCGGACATAGGGAGATCGTAAACATAGGTTGGACATACAACAATATGAATCACGACCATCCTATTATCCAAACTAAATTTGACTCTAACTGGGGCATCCAAGTGTAATTTCCTGTTGTGTTGGTACTACAACTTGAAGTTTAGCTCTGATACCACTTTGTAGCGCCCCGAGTTCCACACACTGGGAGCTCGTGACACTTACCCAGAATCTTTACTTCAATGAGTACACAACACAGAAAAATTACAGGAAATTAGAAACTTACATTGCACATGGACACTTTATCCTACACCTGGATGTTTTCCGCAGCACGAGTCCTCCGCTCCACGATCAGCAATCCTGCAGTTAGCAACTGTGGGCACGTCAGTTGAATACAACTGACACAACGCGGATGAAAGCCACAATCTCCAAAATCCTCAACAATCAATATTTGATGCAGAAGAAAAATGTGAAAGTCAAATCACGAGTGTCGGTGTATGTCATGATATAGATTCTAATGCACAATTCATATGCACACCATGCTCTTAATCTAATGCAAACTTGATTTGGAAACGTATGCATCTCATACTACATACTCCCCAAATCGAGTTCGCATTCTTCAGATGGTAGGGTTCAATCCCTCGCCATGCATCCTACTCTTGTACTCCTTCCTGTTCCTGACATTTATTTAGTGACTGGTAGAGCTGCAGCAAATGCGGTCTATTCCGTCTACTGCATCAGATCGGTGGTCTTTCTCCACTCCCGAAAGTCGGTGATCACTCCGATCTATCGGAATCGGTGGTCTCTCTCCACTCTGCCCGGCCGGTGGTCTCTCTCCACTCCCGACAGGCTGGTGATCATCCAGCTCCGCTGCAATCCTGTCGGAATCGGTGGTCCTTCTCCACACCCGGACTCTACCATAAGTTATCCGAACCTTGGGCGAATCGGCAGGGCCTTTCCCTACTCCGCCAGAGACTAAGAGTTACACTCTAGCTCATTGTTCATATGGATAACTTAGAGTAGTAGTAGTTGTTGAAGTAGTAAATATATGGAAAAAGAGAGAGGAAAAATAATGTTGCTGCTGTCGGCAGTAATGAGAAAAAGAGAGAGGTATAGTAGTGGTAAGTAAGGTAGTAGTGAGTGGTAGTAGTAGTAATTGGAGTTTACATGTATATATATAAAAAAAAAAGGGACAAAAAGGTGATGTTGCTGCTGTTGTCTGCTGGGTTTCTGCAGAAAGAAAGAAAAAGAGAGAAGGAGAGGTGTGTGGAAGGGTATAGAAAGCTTAGGTGTCCCTACTTTTTGCACATAACCCCTCATACTTTATGAAATTGCACTTTAAGCCCTAAATAACCTTATTGGATTGGGTTTTTGTGGGCCTTTTAAAAGAAAACAAACTAGGCTCTTTAAAAAATTAACCATACTAACATAAAATAAATAATAGTGTAGTGTATGAAAAAAAAAATAATGTTAATGCACATATATATATATATACAATCATATATATATATACAATATACATATATACATACACACACACACATATATATATATATAACAAAGTATATAGATATATATATTGTAAGAATTTAGGGGTATTACACAAACATTCCAAACTTTCAATCACCATCACAACAAGCATAAACTTCTAACTTTATAAGCCATGGAACTAACACGAGGTTGAGGAAAATACCCACTTCTTTAATAATTATGCTTCCAATTGCTTTCTTCTCCTCCTTGCTTCTTTTGGTTCTTCCTTAGCTTATTATGAACACAATTGCTACTAGGAATTATATATATATATATATATATAGGGATGCTTAGTATATGGAAGATATAAAGGATAGAAGGAAATATGCTAGGATTTTTTATAAAAAAGAACTAGGGCTTTGGAAAAATAGTAAGAAGAGAACTAGGGCTTCTTACTACTTCACTCATATATATAGAGAGAAGAGGGAGGGGGTTTGGCTGGCCTTCAAAGAGAGAGAGAGAGAGGTAGTGGAGTGTAGAAGTTGGTGGAAGTGTGTAGAAATGCTTAGGTGTCATCATTTTTTGCACTTAACCCCCTTAGAGTTTAACTAATTACTATTAACCTCTTGGTTGGCTTATTTGTGAAATTGGGAGTTGTTTGTTGGGTTGGGCTTGCTTCTCTTTTTTTTCATTTTAACATGTTGGGTTTTAAAAAAGAAATGTGTTGGGCTAAGGCTAACCATATATATATATGCAATAATAATAATGTATGATAACATAAAAATAAAATAACAATAACAATGTATATATATATTTATTGTAAAGAAAATTTTTACATACTAGGGGTATTACATGACCGCAGGAAAAAAGCCCTGACAACCCGCACAGAGGCAATGGACATCATGGTCGTCGATGTAAATATCGCTTACAATGTCATCCTGGGCCGACCAGACTTAGTAGTACTTCATGCTGTACCCTCAACCTTTCACATGAAAATAAAGTTCCTGACCTCAGCAGGAGTAGGGGAAGTCAAAGAAAAACCAAGACACAGCTCGGAGGTGTTACACAACTACAATGGGAGGCTCGGTCCTCCCACTTGAAGCATTAGAGCTCCCCCAACGAAACCATCAAGTCCTTCCCGAACTAGTAGATGAACTCAAGGAGATCCCCCTCTTCTGGGAAAGCGGACTTGAAATACAGAGCATCAAATGAAGTACCACGAGGGTGCCTAACACCCTTTCATAGAAGTAGAATTTCAGTTTTCAATAAGGCCGCTACTTGCAATACGGCCAAACCCCCTCAAGGTATCCACTTAATTTGTTTCAATAAAACTTAGCTTTTTTTCTTATAAAGATCATTGGATTGGCCTCATGTCTATCTCTCTGAGTCACATCTACGACTCGTTAAACGGTAAGTTCTCCAAGCTTGTCCCCCAGGGCTGCTCCCATAACTTGCTAGGCTCAAAGGACGAGTTTGGAATCCAACACTTGGTTCGACTCCGCATTAGCCGCTTGCAAGCCGCTTGCAAACAAGCAAATGCAGAGCAGCTCACCATTCGGAATTGCTCCTACAACTGTTGAAACTCTTAAACAACAAGTTCATAGTCCAACACTTGGTTTGGCACCACTTTAACTGCTTGCAAACAAGTGCGAAGCAGCTCACCATTCAGAATTGCTCCTATAACTGTTGAAACACTTAAACGACAAGTTCGGAGTCCAACACTTAGTTCAATGCCGCTTTAGCCGCTTGCGAAAAAGCAAGTACGGAGCAACTCACTATTCGGAATTGCTCCCACAACTGTTGAAACTATTAAGCAACAAGTTCGGAATCCAACACTTGGTTCGACGTCGCTTTAGCCACTTGCGAACAAGCAAGTGCGGAGCAGCTCACCATTCAGAATTGCTCCTACAACTGTTGAAGCTCTCAAAAATACTCAATACAAAGGGGATACAAATCCAAAACAGTGTTACAACACTTAAAGAATTTTTTCATTCAAATCCAAAACCATGATACAAGTTCAAGAAACAAGAACTAAATTACAACCCTCTACAACCTTAGACATCCCCCTCAGAACCACCTTTACACCGTCGTGGCAAGGGGATGTTCCTTCTAAGAGACACTCGGGGTCTACAGCTCTCTTCGACGCCCGAAGCGCTTCCCCGCTCCCTCAAACCACCAGAAGAGGATTCCAGCCCAACGGATCGAGTCTGAGCCATATGATCTACGCTACGTGTTACCTCTCCATCCGAAGAGGTGCTCAAAGCACCGGCCACACCGCTTTGGCTTCTCCCAGATTCTTTGAAGCTCCGTGCGAACGAAGAGCCAATTCGTGGAACGACCGCCCATGCTTGTACTATTCATAGGAACAAGAGGCACTCTTAGTCTTGGCTCCCTCGAGAGGCCACTTCAGTCAGTTAACCTCTACCTCTCGCACGACAAGGATCTCCTTAAGAATACCGTCCTTCACCCTAAACTTTAAACGACAAAACCGAGCACACATCAAACTGGCCTGACATGTTTCCCCTGAATTCTTGAAGATGGCCTTCCTCAAAAGAGTTATCTCAAGCACCATGTTCTTCAGCTCATCTCTTTCGGTGGTGGTCGCGAGTAAAGACCGCTGAAGAGATTCAACTATTGTATTCTTTCCCGCTACAGCCTCGACAGGGGGATCTTCGCCTTCACTACAATAATCCTCCACTTCAGCCAGGAACTGATCCCAAAGAACTTCGTCGCGATGCTCGCTTCGGTCTCCCTGTGAACCAACACCCTTCTTAAGCGACCAAGCTCCGTCTCTGCCTTAAAAAGCCCATCTCGTGAGCGACCAAGCCCCAACTCCACAACTTGGAGTTTAGTTCGAAGGCGAGCGATCTCGCTTGAGTAACAACTTCCTCCATCATACACGACAATCTGCAAAGGCAAAAGAGAAAAGAGTCACTTCAACAAGAACGATCGTGGTCACAGAAAAGGCGAAGGCTTAAATACTCAACTTCGAAACTTTCAACACAAGTTAGGCGAACGAAAATGGGATTTTCATTGATTCAAAATAAAGATATACCAAGCAGTGGTCAGTCCACTATTAGGCATCCATACAAAAGTCCTAAGCTAAGCAAAAGCAAGAAACATCCCTCCACTGCCGTTCTCCTCGTAGCCACCGCAATCACCCAAAAGCTCCATCAGTTTTGATGTCGTCGACCACCCGAGACCTTGTCTTCATCTTCGACACTTTCCTCGAACACCGGTAAAATCTTTCCACTCCTCCATTATTTGTGATACTATTTATCATCTCCAGAGTATTATCTAAAATTATTGCCGTCCACAATTATTGAATGTATGTGTTTTTTCTTGCCAATTAGTGTACGATTCATTATTGAATATTTTACTTGCTAAAAACGTTTAGGTATGATTATTGATTGATAGCATTGAATCTTTAATTGGGCTTGTTAAACTTATTTCGTTTCTTGAAAATCCATCGAACCAATTACTAGTTTAAATTTCTAACTTAATCAGTACTACTTGTTGGTAAACTTAATCTTTTTTGGAAATTCTCTGTCTAGGGTTAAGTTTACATCAAGATATCCCTAACTTAACCATGATTTAACCCTTATTAGACGAAAACAAATTTAGAAAATTGAACTAGAAAATCAAATGTGAAAGAAATAAGAATTTTAGAGAGTATTGAAGGAAATAAATGGGAAAGCTTGAGATTGATCATTAGAAACACAAGATTGATGGAAAATTTCGAGAAGAAACCTGAAGAAGAAGTATATGTAGTTTTTCAAATACACACTATAAGTTTGTAAATTTCTTTTAAAAAGTAAAAAAAAGTTGATGAGTTTCGGTAGGATTAACAATCACCTGAGGTTACAAGGAGAAAGAAAATGAAGTTTGAATGGTAGAGAAGATATTTCAGACATTTTTCATCAAGTTCATTAAAAAAATCTCAACTGTTTTGAGTTTTTTTTAACTAGAGGGGTAACTAACAGACGTAACTGTTAGGAGCAAATATGAAGATACATAGTAGTATATGTAATATTCACGTATTTGTTAGGGGTATACATGTTAAAAACCCTATAATTAATTTTTTTAGGTAACGAAATTACTGGTTTCAACTTGGTAAGTTAATATACAATCACTAGAAGAGGAAAAAACTATCATGCAGACTATACGTAAAGACTTACACTCCAATGAAAAAACAAACAAAAAAACAAAACAAACAATAGGAGAAAGATAATAGGAAATGAAATTACCTTGATATTATGTCCCTAAGAAAGTCTGGGCTGAGACCCGCCTTAGAAGGATAAAGAGGATACGGCCTGCTTTCTAGATCAGGATGTTGTTGTTCTGCCTCCACAAGCTTGTCAATGCTGTATTCCCTCATTTCAAAATGATCTACCTTACGCATTTCCTTGACCTGCATCACCAAATAATTCTACTATTATTTCAATTAATACACTACTGCAATACACACAGCTAACGTGAGTATGCAAAAGAAGATTAATAGCTCAAATCATTTAACAAGTGAACTTCAATTTCTGAGTAATATATTTCTATATCAAAACCAAGTTCATTGGTACTACTATACACAGCCTCACATGATCTCTACTGTGAAAAACCCTGCCACCACTAAAACTTCAAAGTTGTAGGAAGGGTTGAGGGAATCAAACTAGTAACTAACATCTACAAATACATCAAAACCATTGGCGATAGGAGGAAAGTCTCAGTTCTATTTATGATCCCAAATCAATCATCCAAACCCGTTAAGCCAACCCAGACAAGGAACAGCTAGAAGAAGAAAAGAACTGAAAAGTTGAACCTCCAGCAAACTTTGCAAGATCCTACGCTCTCTCAACTTCATATTGTTCATCATTCTCTCCATGTTAGCAAACTACAACTACAAGCACTGAGATTAGTAATTCTGCAGTGTCTAGGCTTTGGCTGCAGCAAAATTGCTAGCCTCAGTCTTGCTGCTGCGGCAGGTTCACAGGATAAGAAAAGAGTTCAAACGATCAAATATGTATGAGTAATCCAAACACAGGATTGGAATCTCTGACAAGTCTACAATTTCCAAAAGTGATCCCTACTGTTGAAAACCGCAATTCCGAAGTGGATATAAAGGCCAAAGAATAACCTGTGCCCCATGGACCAAAGTATACACCTTGGTGACGTCAACAATCTGCTAGAACACACATGACCACTCAACCGTGATTCCCTCCTTCATTGTGAAGCTGAACTTGAATGTGGAGGTGAGAGGTAACTTCCTATTCGACCGAAACTCATTGAGCAACCCAAGAACTACTGTTAGCGATCTCTGTGGTCTCGTCGCCACTCAACTTTTGAAGATGAATGAGGAGGTGAGTAGGTCTTTTCCAACAATCCTACTCCACCGAGATTCACAGTGCAACCCAACACCTTGCAATCTCCATATTAATCTGTTTATTATTAACATTTTGAAATTTGAAATACATAAAAGTCTGACATGTTGACAGCATAGAACTTTACTACTTAATACTAATTATTCTAAAATATAATACAAAACCAATTCAGCCACCACCTAAATGAATAGAACAACCAACTAACCTAAGCATTCAAAGAACCCTTCCTCCCATGACTGCCTAACTGCACCAAACAGTGTCAAGCATAAAGCTTATGTAAAGGTACTAGAAGAAATTCTTTATATCTCTTGCAATAAAAATTAAAAAAAAACGATGCAAGAATGATTCTGTCAAGCAAAAAATGTTCCAAGTGTTGCTTACCTTACCACTAACACACACATGATCTCTTTCTTGATACTTTGACTGGAGACTTCTGAGAAAAGGTCGACTTGTAAAACGGGTGCCACGGAAGAACTTCTTCAAATGCAAAAAGATTGTCTTCCGTTTACTATAAACGGAGACGTCACCATCACTTTCGGGAATTGGTTCTTTGCTTGAAAGCTCACAACCAACAACAACCTCTAGGAATGCAAATGAAAGGCCAGCCCTAACTCCCCTAAAGAAAGTAAAAAAGAAATATCAACGTTTTAAATTCTACAAAATAACATAGAATAGCTCCTACGAAGACTTGCAAAAAAAATTGGGGGAAAAAAGGAAATGCAAGTAGTATCACATTATACTTTTAATATTAATTATGTTCTTAGAAATTCCAGGATTACTTTCAGCGTATTGAATAATCAAGCTTAGTCAGGCCAGGATTTTTAGATGATGACACTTGGAGGAAAAACAGACTGCACATAGATAATCTTTATTACTTACAATAATCAGTAATTTCATATAAGAACAAAATGTGCAAAATAATAATCTATACAGATGAAATCAAAATATGCAGCAGAATTGATATTTCTGTAGTTTACTATGGGAGTCTATGAGTACATATGAAAAAAGGACTGATCAGATGGTTGAAATTTTGGTCCACTATCTAAGAATTCATTTCCAAAACTAATAGTGTGATTTTAGGATGGCCGAGAGGCTCCTATGTTAAAAGAAAAAACTGGCCATTCATCTTAGGTTAAGAGTAAAACCAAGATGGGCTAGATTAAATTCATTGGTTGAACAAAACTCTAGAACATTGTTATGATTCAAATATCTCTTTCTTTTTAAAGGATAAACTAATGCAAAGAGTTGGAGAGAAATTATTAGCTTTCTTGTATTTATGGATTTAATTACCTGGAAGAAAGAACAGTTCCAACAAAAATCAGATAGTTGCCATCCTTTATTGCATCTTGAGCATTATGCAAATCAACATAAGTTCGAGGAAAATAGTGTAGCAACTTCCTAATCTGTAACAAAAATAGAAAGATTACATTCCCGAGTATTCAAGCATTTAAAAGATTTCTCATATTCCACCTATATCCTTACCGTGTGGAAGCCACTGTCTTCAAGCTGGCGAAACTGCCTACTGGTTGCATTTGGCAAACATCGGACAGTTTTGTCTAAGATTGACTCAGCTGACAAATCAGAATCTATGGGATCAGCTGTTGAAGATTTCTTAATGTTGACTAAGGCATCTGATTCGGTTTTTTTATCTGACCTTACTATTTGAGACTCATACAACAAAAGGGTATCTTTATCAGTGGATGAAGAACTTATACTTGAAATGGGAGATCCAATTAAGTGTAAGGCTTCACCAACAGTGTTGTTGACAGTATAAGGGAAGTAACTATTGAAACTTTCAGGTAGTAATGGATTCACTAAATCCTGCTTATGGATAACCTCCTCATATAGTTCAATAAGTGATGAATCGCCCAAAATAATCGATGGAAATCTGTCACACGCTAATGCGAGATCAAGGTCCCCCACCATTTCATCTGCATCTTGAGGTGATCCTTTGCTGAATTTTCCTTTCTTAAAAAGATCATGTCTCCCATAACACTTTACAACTGAAACCTAAAACAAAATAATATGAATTTCAAATGGATGTGATACTTGTGTACAATCAATTTTATTACTCAGAAAATAATACAATTAGTGATTGCTGACTCATAAGGAGGTATAAATACAAAACTTCATCATACAATATTGAAATCTGTATAATACATATGCCCTTTTCAGATTTTCATATTTTGGTTAAATGAACAAAGAATTTTCAGAAAAATAAATTAATGGAAGCTCAAAAATGACAAGAAAAATGAAGGGGATTATTGTCAAGGACTCAAGCTAAGTTCATGCAGTTCTTACGTGTACAGTATTTTTTTAACCTAGTAATATCATCTAGAAAAGTAGGAATATTCTTTTGTATAATACAAAGGAGTTGCACTTTCTAACTTGATAACGTTTTAACTTTGCTGTAAAAATTACTGTATAGTAAACCATGGTTACTGGGAACGTGGACCACTTTAGTACGTGGAACGGAAAACGGGTACTTGGATCGCTTTATGTCCTAAAACATGGTAGACAAGGGGTAGGCTTCTTCAGGTCACTTGACCATTATAGAAAATAGAATATAGAATGTTTTTTATTGGGTTGTGAAGGAATTGTATGTGTATCGATCGCTATAGCTTGATTACATGAAATGAGATCAATATGCCTCTGATTCATTATTAGTAACTTTGATTATGGGTAGCGATTTCCATCTTTGTGATTTACTATATTAAACAATCAACATAAATGCAATACAAGTCACAAAATTACATATGAATTGCTCTCAAATAATTATTAAAGATTTGGAACATTCATTTTAACAATTTAAATCGCTAATGTACCATGTTTTGTAACGTGTATTTCGATATGCAGATCCCATGAGGTTTGGTGTTTTTAGTAACGCTGTAGTAAATTGTACATGGTTAGATCATGTGGAGATTATCTACGTAATCAAGCTCTTCAATGGTATGCTTCATGTTCTCCTTTAGTCATATTGAAAGAGAACTAAGGTTCTATAAATTTTTCGGCTTCTGTATTTACTTAGTTTGGTCCCATGGAACCTCTCGAAAAGGTTGTAAGCTTTAAGTTTAATCATCTCCTCTTTATTAATAAATCAGTCATGTTGATCTCTAACAAAATGTGTTTGCATTATGTAAACTATTCAGATTCTACCATCTTATAAAAGTTCTTTGATCTACTAGCACAAAAAGGGGAAACAACATAAATGCATTAACAAAGTTCACACACAGCAAATACAAGGAGATTTTCTCATGTACCAAATATGTGACAAGTGCCCTCAACACATGCATAGTCTACAATTAAACCTTTTCCATACTAATAATTATATACACTATCTTAAAATGCACATGCAATACTCGTAATACAAATTTAATTTGATAATATAATTAAATCTACATAACACGTTATTGCTATTAGCGGAAAGAATTGGTACTTACAATTTGCAGATGTAAGAGAAGAAACAATGAGTAGGAGAATATAAGTATACAATGAATGATGTACATCAGTAGATGTGCTTTAGTTTTGAAGGGAAATCAAATAGATTTTCAAAGCATGAATTCCAATGAGTTAGGCAGGCACTGATTGGGGTTTAGGTTTCTCACTCAATGAAGGGCCTATTTTTGGAAATATCTATAAATAATATTTTTGTTAAATAGGGATGGTCCTACTCGTTGGAAGAAGGGAGGAGGCCAACCAAAGACAACAGTCTTCCCAAGTCCCAATATAGTATAGATGACCAGCACACATATTTCAATTCCTAAAGCACACATCAGGATTAGTAACATCATTAAAGCCCATAGTTTAAGAATGGCAACCAATAACTAAGTTGCTTGAAATAAATTTTAAAAGCACATGCAATGCATGTGCAAAAATAAATCTAGCAACTTTAAACTATAATGCTATGGGTATGTGAAGAGACAAGCCTAGTATGGGATTAAGTCCCAGCACATGACCATCATGACGAACCCTTGAGGCAATAGTCATTTGAATTAGCTGAGCAAGTATGGCACCAGCCATTACTGCACCATAAACAACAACAACCACAACCTATGAAGCATGGATACAGCAATGGGACACGCCAAATTTGGAAAAGGTAGGACACAGGGACATGACTATAAATCTCTAATATTATAATGGGAGAAGGCCTAAGTGTCATTTGTAAATGTTTTGTCATTCTACCAACCAGTGCAATACACGTGCATAATTATTATAAAGGAGGTTCTAAGTTCAAATCCATACTATGTCTAAATTTTTATTTTAAAAAACTATATTTATTAAAACGTGCATCGCACGTGTAAATTACTAGTATAACATAACTTAATATTATCTTAATTATGTATAATTTTAATTTAAATGGTGTTGAACAATACAATTCTATTTCTCATAATTTTTTTTTAAAAAAAATGCATATAGTCTACAAAAAGTGATAAAATCCGATTTGTATGTATATGCGAGTTACTAGAGCGCATTTGTCAATATGAATGTGTTTGAAAAAATTTCATTATGTGTTCTAAGAAATGTTTTAGAGACGTCTTCAAAAGGTGTCAAACATAAAGATGTATAATAAAATTTGGGAAATGCATGAGGACTGCCCGACAAGTGTCCATGAAGTTTCAGTGATCCGGCACCGGTACGGCTCCTTGCTAGAAGTACCCATGCTACATATGCCACAACTGTAATAACAGGGACACTCCTAAGTTCACAGAAAGGTGCAAGAAAGGTGACTACTTGAAAGCACATCTACATTAAGTGTCAACAACAAGATAGACAATGCAAAGGTCAAGGCAAGACAAACAATGATCTTTACCTATTGGTTATTGGAGACAGACCTTTTCCCATTGTTGTTTGTAGTCTGAGTTGACAAAAAATGAGAGTTTTATTATTTGTAATTTGATTGGAAAGAGCCTATTTTGTTCATTAAGCTTTGATATTTAAACAGACCATTACAATTATTTCCTTATTAAAAGACTAGAAAAAGTGGAAGAATCGGTTGATGTGGTTTGGACACATACAACAAAGACTGAAAACAACCCCACTTATGAAAATTGACAGAATGGTAGTTAGAGGAGCTAACAGAACTAGGGGTAGACCCAAACAAACTTAGGACGAAGTTATTAATATGGATTTATAAAGTGTTAATTTGACGAAGGAGACGGCCCTCAATAGAGTTGAATGGGGGAGAAGGATTCATGTTGCTGACATCAGCATTTTGGGATAAAGGCTTTGTTGTTGTTGCTGTTGTTGTCATTGTTGCAAATTTTAATGAATGTGAGTCCCCAAATATATACCATTCCAATAGCTGCGACAGATTTGAGATATTCTTCTACTCTGCATCACTATATCCACCAACAGGCCGATTACCCATGAGGAGCTAACAATTAAAAAAAAAAACCCGACTAATAGTTCATCGGTGATGTTACAACATGTAGAAGAAAGAAGGTAATAAATAAATTAAAAGAAGGACAAACACCTCATTTAACAACTTTGACCTCTCAGGAATATTTGATGTGTTGAAGCCGCTCGCTTCTTTTAACAGCTTCTGACTAGACAACCGATTACATTTAGAATACCATCTTAAAAGCTTTGGGTGTAGAAAATTACGGAACCTGCAGTATGTAAGAAAGGTTAAATGGCTAAACATGCCTTCACTTCAAAAGCTCAATGTCAATAATATGTATCATGGCACATCACCTCATCCTCCTGTAGTGCAGATTATAATATCCATTTTGGAATTCGAAAGATATTGCACTTGTTAAATGACTTCCATTTAAACCCTGGAAAGAAGCATCAATGCATCAAGATGCACATACTTGTGTGAAAGATGTTGTGTATAAAGTACATGACAATATAAATATACAAGAAAATTATTTCAAGACCCAAAGTTAGAGGTTGATTTATTTTTAAACCCAATGAGTTTCATATATAATAAAAGCCCCAATATCCTAAAATATATTATTTATAAACCCAAACCTCATTTTTAATTGATTTATTACTGTTTCTTTTCTTGCATTCCCTATATTACCCTTCTAAAAAGGAAAGAAGTTTTTTCTTCACCGAATAAGTCAATAAAAAGAAACAAATGAAAATAGAAAAACTTCATGTATTGTAGAAGAATTTTCATTCAATTAAGCTGAAGAATCAATATATTCTATAACATTTCTAAGGAAATCAATAATGATTCCAAAAATCCACAAAATAAAGAGATCCAAATTCCTGAATAAAACAAAGAGTTACGCTTTCCTATGGGAATCAAGTCTTAGTAGAAGATTAAGGCAAGACGCGGCGGGGGGGGGGGGGGGGGGGGGGGGGGGGGGGGGGGGCGGGGGTTGGATATATATAACTAGGCTTTCATGTACTCCACCATAAACCATGATTTATCCTTCCAAAAGAAAAAAGCAAGGAGAAAGAGAATTAGATTGTTTTGAAGAAGGATCATTGGGTTTAAAGTACCTCCATTACCACAATTCACTTTTCCCTTGCCTCAATCTTCCATCTAAAATTTTGATTTTCATATGAAACTTCAACTAAATACATCTCCATTTACCTGAGGATTTTGCATCTTTTTATTTTGTGAGAAAGAGAATGGAAGAAGGAAAAAAATACTCATTTTTTATAGAAAGGGTAATACAAGGAAACAATATTTAAATTCAATAAATAATTTAATTAAAAATGATAACTGGGTCATAAAATAATTGATTTAGAGAACTTGGGTATTTTAGCTTTTATGAAACTCACTGAATTTAAAACAAATCAAGATCCAGCTTTGGGTCTTCAAATAATATTCCCCTATAAAGTACGAGCGATAAGAATTAGAAGGGCTTGAGGGAACATACATGGATATGTGTATTGTGTATCTTGTGTTGATAGTGCATTCATTTACAATTACAATAATATTAAGGAAAAATGACGGCACGAAAAAGAAATGGCAATATGTATGAGCAAGGAAAGGTGGTTTAATTCATTTTTAATATTGAAGATAGTTGAAATTCTTTAAAAATATTTAAAATGCACAAATTCTAGGGTTTGGATTTGAGCAATAGATCCATATTTTGTAGTAGTTTTAAATACCCAAATAATTCCTACAAATTTATGATGTATCTACAAACAGATCCTGTGAATTTGAAGAGCATCAAACCCATTGTAACCTTGTAATTAGGTCTTCATGGAACTAACTAATTGTGATTTACCAAAAAAGGTCCCCAGCAAGAGTGCATACAAGTTGCTTTTCTGGGTGCATGCTTTCATGCACACATGGAACTGCATGCACCTGCATACACGCCAAATAAAAGCGAAGAAAGAGGTGGCTTATAGAAATTACAGGAGTAGCAAATTGGGACACTTCAAATGAAGATGGCTCATCAAGTTGGCATGTATAAATGAAGCAGAAATTCAACTAATTTGTAATGTTCAACTACACACAAAGCAAACTATCAGCATATGGAATATATAAATGAAGCAGACATCACCACAATTATGTATCAGAAACTAAATTTGTTCTCATCCATGCTTTAGTATCTATTTTCTGTCATCTCCGATATAATTTGACTTCAGAACAAGAAAAGAATGATGGACGCAATAATTTCAATAGTTTTCCCTAGCATAGCTCTAAGAGCTTGAGCTTCATATATATATATCTATATATATCTATATATATATATATATATAATTTTCTAATATTGAAAAGTTTCACATGTATTTAATTTGTCAATCCTATTGTTCAAAGTGGAAGAGATAATGGATAGAATGTAGGGAAAATTGTTTATGTTATCACAAATTCACATGAAATCTTTAAGTAGTGAGATCTTACATTTACATCTTTCTTGTACTAGTGGCAACAGTTCAGTTGGAGCCATAGAAGAGTGAAAAATCAAAGTATGCCATAAGATCTTAGCCTCTTATCCTCCTCAAAATCCACGACCCCCCTTCCGAAAACCCCTCGTGATCTAGAAACTCCTTCAAGGAGGCACGGATTGTGAGGAGGATGAGAGGCCAAGATCTTATGGCATACTTTTCTTTTGCTGCCCAATGGGGCAGATGATTTTTTTCCAAGGAACAGTAACACATGGTTTACCAATTATGAAGATAGTGTTGGACATATGGATAGCACAATCTTTTAGACTACAATCTTAAGAAATTAAAGGTAGCTCCATTTAGAATAAATAACGGGTCAACAGATTGAGATGATTTGGACCAATTGCTACCAATAACAATGTCATTGAAAAAAGTGATATGACTGTAGTAAATTGTGCAAAAAGGACTAGGAGTAACATAAGTAACTTTACTGAGACAGCCAATTTGATATGTTAATTTGACGTACCCTTAAATGAGCAAATGGAAAAATGTATTTCATGAGACTACCCTAAAGTTTTGGAATAAAGCTTTTTGGCAGTTGTTCCTGTTCTCGTTGTTGAGTATAATGAAATAAATTACTTTGATGCTACAAATCATCGCTTTGAGACTGCAACATGATCCGTTACCGTGCCATCATCTAATGAAGCAATTGGTACTGCAATGATGATGTAATGCTTCTCAAACTTTTCCTGGTCTTTGAAACTCATGCATTCTACTTGACTTCTTCAACTCAACATTAGTTCTTTCATACGCATGTGGCATCATTAATGTACGATGCACAAGCTTTTATTTACGATCTTCCTTTTTCTTCCTCTTTCTTTTCTTCATCTTTTTTCACTCTGCTTTCCTTTTATCTCATTATTTGAACATTATTTAATCAATTTTACATTCATTCATTCTTCATCATTGTATACTTTCCTACCAGCCAGTTCTGGTGACGGCAAACCTCACCACCAGTTCTCATTTCCCTTGGATATTGGAGGATTGATGTCAGGTTCACAACTGATCATGATAATCTTGTCCAATCTTAACTAAAGTATTCCCTTGGCTATTCGAGGATTGATGTCAGGTTCACAACTGATTATAAGAATCGTGTCCATTATTTATTAAGGTATTCCCTTGACTATAAGAGGATTGATATCAGGTTCACAACTGATCATGAGAATCTTGTCCAATCTTAACTAAAAAGTTCCACAGTCAACCCATAGTGAGTGAAAAATGGTTTTGATGATGATGTTGCATTATCTGATCCAGCGATATTTTCCGAACACCAATCTTGTGACTATAATGGAGACACACAGGGAAATAAAATGAAACACTTCAAACTCATCAAGATCAACCCGGTGATCATCAGTTGTGCAGCCATGCCATTAACTTCACTTTCCAAGGCTGGTGAAGTTCTCCAACGGACCTCTCTCTCTTGCTTAGTCTTGTTAAATATATGCTGGTGTGCATTAGCTAGTACCTGTGGAAGCACCTATTGATGTCTGCATGTAAGCTAGCTTCGTTGTTATGTTCTCCATTGTGATTTGATCAATACCCGTTTAAAACTGAAACATCACCAAGAATTATGACTCTTGGGGCACTGAACAGAGAGTTCCGCTCTTGAGTTTTCATGTACAGACAACTTAAGATTTACAGAATCTCTTTTGCATGAAGCTGAGTACATAATGAATTTAATATTTATACTCCTTCAAATATAGCACAATTAGATGTTACATGAAAATTAAATTATATTTACTAGTTCATCGATGTTAAGGAGTTGATCAAGGTTTTAAGCTTTAATACCAACCATTAATGGAGCAGCACCAGTGATCAACAGAAGCATGCATCACAAAGTGTGAAATTGGAACTAACGAAATATCAATTACGCACATTAAGATATTCACTGTAACAAACAGTCACAAAACAAGCACAGAAGATTTTCCTATCTCATTGCATATAATAATCAGAGGTTCACAGAGAACATAAATCTTCCTATTTTCGTTTCACAAGGAAAGCAAGAAAATTTGAATTATAGAACAAAGAAGAAGTATACACATAAAGATGCAGTTCTACCTTGAAACATGCATGTAGAAAGGCAACCATCAGCACCAAATGAGAATATAGTCGGGTAACAAGATAAAGTGGAGTGGACAAGCTATACCTGGACTAGCTTTTATCATACCCTACAAATATACGATTAACATCAGTTATTGGAAGACCAGGATTTTGAAAACAACCAAAATGACACATATTATTGCAATCATGATAGTAGTTAAAATATTGATTCAGTTACATATTTCTATTAAACAACTCTATTTGCATAACAAAGCTAAACGCCTCAAACAACAAATTGCAGAAAACTATGAAACACACAAGCACTTCCACTTGGAAACCATGTTGGAGACATGCTGGAGTCAACAGTTGTAAGAGAAGCATATATCTAATACTACACAGCTCAGTATAATATTCTAAAATGAATTGTACTATTTGTACTACACGCCGTAGTCTGCTTTCGTACTACAGGAAAGGAAATGCGAAGCCCACAAGATTTCGATAAAAGGGTTATTATAGTTGTAATACTCCTGTCATACTACTTTGGTACTACAAGAACAAGAATTAGAGATGTAGACCAGAAAGTAATTAACAAGTGTGGACTCGACATAGTCCCACATCCTTGTTTCTTGTAATACCAAAGTAGTGCAACTAGCATTACCCTTAATGAAAATGCACTATGCATGGGCTCCACACCCTTTTATCTCGTAGCCCAAAAACAGTACAAACACTGTAATACACTAGGCATTACACATTTAAAATCTCCCATGTGTAGCATTATGTTCGTACCGACATAACTGTGTCAGTGCTTTTAAGGAGAGAATGATTTTTACGTTCTAACAATGGAACAATTGCAAATTTGCAATACTCTCAAACAAAAATAACTATACAAATTGAATTAGGACCTTCAAATCTCTCAAATTTCTACACTTACCGCCAATTTTCAGCCATCATCGTAAGTTTGGTTATGAAAAAAAAAAAGGACTGGCATGATCTGAGTGTTGTTAGCTACCTAAATTATACAATAATAATTTAAAGACGAAAAAAATTAAACATTAATATCGAATTAGGGAAGAAATTACCGAAAATGAAGCAAAAAGGAGGGACTTTTGATATCGCCGGAAAACCCTAGAACCTCTCTCTTCGAAACTCACTGAAGACTAAGAGCAGATATTCATGAACGTTTCGGGTCATATTCAGTTAGATTGTCAAAACTCGCTGAAGACTAAGAGACGATATTTCTTTAACGTTATCATATAACTGAATCTAACCCGAACCCGATAACGTTCAAGAAACGTCGTCTCTTAGTCTTCAGCGAGTTCCGAAGAGAGGTTCTAGGGATTTCCAGCAATCTCAAAAGCCCCTCCTTTTTAGCTTTCATTCTCAGTGATTTCTTCTCTCATTCAATATTAATGTTTGATTTTTTTTTTTAGTCTTTAAATTATTATTGTATAATTTAGGTAGCTAACAACACTTAGTTCATGCTAGTCCAGTTTTCTCTTTCAACCAAAATGAAGATGATAGCTGAAAAATTGGTAGATTTTAATCCCTTTTTTTAATACGAAGTCAAAATTTTTAATTGTGTTGCTAATTTATCTGAAAACCATTTTGTATCTCATCACATATGTTGGACGTGAAATTCAAGGAGATCATATAGGAGACTCGAAGTTGTAGTTTTTGAAGTGAAAAGTTGGGGAATTGGGGGCAATAGTAATGTATATAGAAGACTCGAACTAATAGTTTTTGAAGTGAAATGTTGGGGAATTGGGAGGAACACTAATGTGTTTTACATATGAGATTCTTCCACTTCTT
The DNA here is from genome assembly GCA_017893485.1 of Hemerocallis citrina. NCBI lineage: Eukaryota > Viridiplantae > Streptophyta > Magnoliopsida > Asparagales > Asphodelaceae > Hemerocallis > Hemerocallis citrina. The sequence continues at coordinate 63,909,107 of CM030358.1, forward strand.
TTTGCTTCAAAATCTGCTTGCCAACATTGCTTACTTCATCCAAATGTTCTCCCCCAACCTTCCAATGTTTTGAACCAATGAAATTGAGACTGCTTGTGGGAAAGAAAATAAAAATTTATCTGATATGATCGAATATGTTGTAGTCTAGGGAATGAGGGATTTGACCCAATGAAATTGAGATTGTTTCTTTATGATATGATCGACTATTGCACAATGCTTAGCAAGTTAGAGCAATAATCACAGTAATACACATACGATTAGAAGGTACCCGACTTGTGTTCTATTTGGTTTGTTGTAGTCGCAACAATAATCGTAACTAGTCCAACTACTGCATTACCAAATCAACTAACAATCTGCACATGCGATGCACGCTGTAACAAAAAATTTTGAAGTAGAGACTACTACTGTTAAAAAAAAAAGAGTGACAAAGTACATACACACATTGAACAATAGAGAGAAAAAAAACTTAGGATGATTAGAAATAATTATTAAGCATTTAATTAAACAAAGAAAACCTCAAATCAGATATAAAATTTAGCAATCAAAACATGGAGTACAAATATCAGAATGAATAGTAAAAGAAGAACCAACATGAACTCTTCTAGCGAGATAAGATGCATCCAGCCCAAAAAAGAGACAAAATCAAATGAAATACTCACTTCGAACCGCAAATCCGATCATCGAATTACAGCTCAATAAAGAGATCAAATCCAATAAACACCCATCTCAATTCCCAAATCCAAGCACTGTCAGGTCCAGGAAGTCGAGCTTGACTGCTCTTACCCATGGCGGTGAACTTGAGGTTGAAGATGGAGAATTTAGAGAGGAATTACCGTCAAAGATTACTTGATTTATTACCATGGATCACCTGTGCCTTTTATAGGTAGTTGAATTAGTTACAATTGGCGGGAGAAGTCGTCGAGTTTGTTACAGCTGAATAGCACGTGCTATGCACGTTCCTACTACTCTCCACTCACTCCCGCTCCCTCCCTTATTTAAAAACACGTGCATAAGGCAAAAAATACAGATACAGGAATTAAAATGAAATACAAGCACTGATACATCATCTTCCTTGATCATGCACACTCCGAACACATTCAACGGCATCCCTAACAACAGCATCCGAACACTTTTTTTTGGTAAATTAATACACACATCATATATACAATAGCTTATTAACAAACGATTGTGATATATATATATACATACGAAATAAAATAAGTGAGAAAACCTCAAAAACGACTCCAAAAAATACGAAACTCTGCGATTGGATCTGGCTTGCCGCACACAAGGTAACGGAACTTGTAGAAGCGAGTTCCGATTCACGGTTTGCAAGATACGGCCGTGTCTCACTCGCTTTCACTCTTGGAAATGAGGGGAATGCGATACACGGACGCATAGAGCAAACCGTGGGTGACAACTCGCAACTACAAATTGCTATGACTTGTGAGTGGCGAGGCCGACCTACTCGCAAAATTACGGATTTTTCAAGTGGATTCTATATTACAAACTCGCTCAAAACATAACAAAATTCATGAGAAAACCGCACAATCGACGGTAAAAAAAAACTAAACTTTGTGATTGGGTTGGGCTCCCCGCACACAAGACAACGCAACTTGTACAAGCGAGTTCCGACCCACAGTTTGCAAGATACGGCCGTGTATCGTATTCATTCATGAAAAATGCCAACAATGTGATACATTGACGTAGGTCCCAAACCGTGGATCCGAACTCGCAACTACAAGTAGCATTTGGCAGCGAGCGGTAAGCCCAACATGCTCGCAAAATTTCTTATTTTTGGATGTCGTTTCCTAGTGAAAAGTCCCTCGATAGAAATCAAACATTAATTGTTGTTGTTGTTTGATATACGGTAGAAATCCGCACAAACGAGATCAAAAAATTCGGAAACTTTGGGAGTAGGAAGGATGCAAAACACATGAGCCAACCAAATTTGTAGAGGTGAGTTTCGACTCACGGTTTGCAATATACGCCGATGTATCACCTTCATTCACAAAAAATACTCGAAAGCGATACACGGCCGTAAACTTCAAACCGTGAATCCAAACACACTTCTACATATTGCGTTGGCTTGTGCGTGGCGAGACCGACGTACTCGCAAAATTGCATAATTTTTTGATCTCTTTATGCGCTATTACTAACAACGAACAACAACTAATACTACATCTACATCGACAATAAAACTATAATTACCTAATCTATAATTACCTACGCATAATATACAAATTGTACACTCAAACATTAAATAGAAAATTTCAATCAATTAACCTAGTTAGATCTACTAAAATAGGAAAAATTTAATACCTTTCACAATGAGGGTTTTCGGAAAGGAGATAGAGGAGGTCCTTGCGCGTTGCTGTAGAGAAAGGAAGGGGAGTAGGGTTTGGCTAATTTCTTTAGGATTAGGGTTTTAGGATTGGGGAGATTTCGTATGGGTTAGGGTTTTTTTGTAATCGGGATCTTCAAAGGAAGAGGGTAAAAGTGTGAGAAGAGGGAGAGATTGAGTGAGAAGCAACGAGCAAGAGACAGCTAGGGTTTTCAGATCGAGAGAGAGAATGCTAGGGTTTGGGAAATGGGTTTCTCGAGCTCCAGTAGCGAGAAAGAGTTGTGAGGGAGATAGCAATCTGAGTATGTACAAGTGTTTTTCCAAACACTTGTACATACTTAGGCCGTTGTTAGGAACAATGGCCTAGGTTGATTTTTTTTTAAAAAACAACGCAAAGTCTAAGTATAAGTTTTTTAAAAAACAATGCAAAGTTCCCAACAACGGCCTAAGTATAATTTTCTTCAAAAAAAACTTCAAACAACCTAGGCCGTTGTTCCCAACAACGGCCTAAGTATAAGTTTTTCTGCAAAAAAACTTTATGCCAAAAAAACGCAAAGTCTTCGGCTTTCCCGTCTTCGTATTGACGATCCGAACCGTTCACATTGATCTACATATCTAAATTAGTCTAAATATGTAAAATCAAATCATTTGAAATTCATTTAACCATCCATTGAAATGTTACAAAATTGTATGGCTGAAAATCGTTGTTTTTTATAGTCATATGATGGATGGGCAAATGAATTTCAAATGATTTGATTTTACATATTTAAACTAATTTAGATGTGTAGATCAATGTGAACGGTTCGGATCGTCAATACGAATACGGGAAGGCTGAGTGCATACGAGTGCACACGAGTGCACATATATACATAAATATATATATATATATATATATATATATATATATATATATATTGAGTGTCCAAAATGAAAAACCAAAATGATCACTTTTCCCTGAGATCTCCTCCGATATCTCCGATCCGAGACGAAACACCCCTTGCCAAGACGAGTCCGAAATCCGAGATTTAAAACATTGATTAGGTCACGATTGCTCACTATACTACGTGGCATCCCATGTGTACGACTGATCTGCTCAACAAAAACCTGAGCAATCACCTGAGCAGTAAAAGGATGAGAAAGACTGATGAAATGGGTGTACTTCAATCCACCACCACCATAATCACCGACTTGCCACAACTTTTAGGCAAGCATTCGATGAAATCCATCGAAATGTCTTCCCAAACTTGGTTATGAATAGGTAGAGGTTGTAACAAACCCACAGGAGCCACAGTTTCACTTTTGTTTTTCTGACAAGTGAGACACTCGCGCACCATTTGCTTAATTTGCTTACTCATACCCTACCAAATAAAGGACCTTCGAATGCGGTGCAAGGTTTTGTGAAAAGCAGAATGACCTCCAAGAGCAGATGAGTGGATGTCTAAGAAGATGAGCTTCTTAATATGAGCAATAGGGCTAAGCAAGATCTTCCTCGATAATACCAAACACCTCCTTGGAAATTGTAAAGGTCAGAAGAAATTTCATGCTTATCTAACTTATCCTGCAATTGAGCAAAGTATTCATTCTGAAGAACCATGGCTTTGACATCATCTAACAACTAAGGTACCACAAATGTGATCTCATGTAATTCCCCTTCCTGGGTAACCCTGTGTGACAACGCATCTACGCCTATGTTATCCTTCCCTTTTTTATACTCCACCGTAAAATTGAATCCCAAAAACATCCACAACCAACGCTCCTGCATCTCAGTGTTAGTATTATGTTCTAAAATGAACTTTATACTCTTCTGATCCGTCTTAATCACAAACGCTCTATTCAGTAGATATTGCCTCCACTGTTTAACAGCTTCGAGAATAGCCCACACCTCCTTCTCATAGGTAGATAACCTGAAAGCCTTGTCCTTAAGTCCCTTACTCATATAGGCAATGGGATGAAAATCCTGCATCAACACAGCCCCAACACCATACTGCGAGGCATCAGTTTCAAGGACAAAGTCCTTTGAGAAATCAGGTAATTGTAAAACAGGGGTTGTAAGCAATGCACTTTTGAGGTGCTTAAACGCCCCACCAGCTGTAGCATTCCATTTAAAAGAATTTTTCTTCAAGAGTTGGGTTAACGGAACTGCTACAACTCCATAGATTCGCACAAACTTGCGATAATAGCCGGTGAGCCCTTAAAACCCCTGCAATTCCTTTACTGTCGAAGGTTCTGGCCACTCAACTATTGCAATCTTGACTGGATCAACAACAATACCTTTGTCACTAATAATGTGACCTAAGTACCCAATCGAAGTCTGCCCAAAGCTACACTTACTAACTTTGGCGATCAACTGATTTTTACTCAGAACTTGTAATGTGAGAGCCAAATGATGCAAATGCTCTTGATAGCTACTAACTCTCTTCATATCCTCTTGCTAACCCCACCGCTTCATTTACACTCAAAGGACATTGAGATTTCACATCCCATCTAATCTCATCACGTAAATCACTTATGAAAGTACTTAAGAAGTGCTTCTCGGTCCAATCTTCAACAAAATTGGACAAGCGATCGAATTCTTGAACGTAAACTTCAAGATCCACCTTTTGTTGTAATTTGGATAGTGTTCCCTCATAATCTTGGAAAATTGTGGGACCAAACCTCATGATTAGCTCTTCAACAAATTATGGTCAAGTAAGGGATCGATTCTTGGATCGAACATGCCTTCTAAACCATTGAGTTGCTTTGCCCCTGAGGTTTAGTGAAGTCAATTTCAACTTCGGAGATTCCTCAACCTCGTAAAAATCAAGAAACTGCTCAACTCCATAGATCCACTCAGTTGGATCTCCATCATGAAAGAGTGGAAATTCATCCTTGAACGGAGTTCAAAGAATCCCAATTTGGTCCTAACGAACCCTATAATTGAAAGAGTTTGAGTTTGGATTCATTACCTCTCGATTTGGCCTTGAAAGAACAGGCGAGGGAATTCCTTGAGTTTGATTCATGGCTATCTCCTTCAACTGCTTGACTACAATCTCCAATTGAGCTTGCCCCGAGGTGAATTGACTTTGAGCGTCTCCATTCTCGATTCCACCGCCACCGGGCTCCCTACGTCGTGCTCATCGTCGGCGGCGTTTGGCTCTAATACCACGTTGTCAGGTCCAGAAAGTCGAGCTTGTCTGCTCTTACCCATGGCAGTGAACTTGAGGTTGAAGATAGAGAATTTAGACAGGAATTACTATCAAAGATTACTTGATTTATTATCATGGATCACCTACCTTTTTATAGGCAGTTGAATTAGTTACAATTGGCAGAAGAAATTGTTGAGATTGTTACAACTGAATAGCACGTGCTACACACGTGCCTACCACTCTCCACTCACTTCCGCTCCCTCCCTTGTTTAAAAAACACGTGCATAAGGCGTAAAATACAGATACATGAATTAAAATGAAATGCAAGCACTGATACATCCTCTTCCTTGATCATGTGCACTCCGAACACATTCCACCGCCACCGGGTTCCCTACATCGTGCTCATCGTCGGCAGCGTTTGGCTCTGATGCCACGTTGTCCAGAAAGTTGAGCTTGTCTGCTCTTACCCATGGCGGTGAATTTGAGGTTGAAGATGGAGAATTTAGAGAGGAATTACTATCAAAGATTACTTGATTTATTACCATGGATCACCTACCTTTTTATAGGCAGTTGAATTAGTTACAATTGCTAGGAGAAATCGTTGAGTTTGTTACAGGTAAATAGCACGTGCTATGCACGTGCCTACTACTCTCCACTCACCCCCGCTCCCTCCCTTATTTAAAAAACACGTGCATAAGGCGCAAAATACACATACATGAATTAAAATGAAATACAAGCACTAATACATCCTCTTCCTTGATCATGCGCACTCGGAACACATTCAACAGCATCCCTAACAGCACCCAAACACTAACCCTAAACCTAAAAGATAAAAGGAGAGAAAAACCATAAACCTAACCCTAACCCCATACCTAAAAGATAACAGGCCGTAAATGAGATCAAATCCAATGAAACACCCACCTCAATCCCCAAATCCGAGCATCCAAACCCTAACCCTAAACCTGAATGAGACAAAATGAGATAAATTAAAGATGGGGGAGAAAAAGAGAAAGTGGAAAAGAAGAGACGTGGAGCAATGAGAACCACAAACTGGATGGAAAAAATTACTCTTAGTGGCACTGGCACCAACTTTAATGTTATATAAATGGCAATTTCGTAAATAATTATGTCGTAAATAAATTTGAAAGTTTAAGGACATTATGGTAACTGACTAATTAATTAGAAATTGATGGTTAATATCACTTTTACTTTGAAAGGTGTGGTTAAAATTAGATCAATCAAGTTAGTTATTGTAGAAAAGTTAATAAGTTCAATTTCATCAAAACATAAAAAGTTGTTTGGGATTAGTTAGTTCATATATGATAAAAACTGGATCAATACAAACATTGTGGGCTTCAATTTTTATAATTGTATCGAATCAAACAACTTGATGTGTAGCACTAGTATCGGGCTGGGTCGGGTCGGGTCCTGCACTACCCGAATCCAGTCCTCTACGGGTCCAAATATTGGACCCAGACCCGACCCATGAGAACTGGGTCCTGCTCCTCTCCAAAATTTGCCACCCGTTCGGAACCGGGACATGTTGGTTAAGATCAGAGTCTTACGCAGTCAAAATATAAAATGTGAATAAATCAACAACAAAATTAATTAAAGTAAAGGCTAGGCTTAGCCCATATCGCTTATTAATAATACATACACAATACATAATACATACATGTACACACAAATACATACATACATACTTATATGTATTGCTAGGTAAATTCTAAAGAACAAGCCCAACCTATAAGACCATCCCCAACCATGCTAGCCATCTTTCCATTTTAGCCAAAATAGCTAATATAAAGACAAAAATATGCTCCAACGGAACTAGCCAAAATAGATTTCTAATATTCACTCGCCACATCTGGCGAGTATGTACCGCTCGCTAAACTTCTTCCCAAAACCACAAACTTGCGAAATCGCGGAAATCAATCGCGAAAATTGCGGAATCGCGGAAAATTGCGGAATCGCGACATTTATATTTCTGTTGTTGGAGCAGAATCGCAAAAATTGCGAAATTTAATTTTTGGGCTTGGAAATTTATTTTGTATTGGGCTTTTATTTTTATATTTTTATTTTATTTAATTTTGGACTTTAAATTATTAATGGTTATTCAAAATAGATAACATGGTTGGAGTGGAGACTTTTCGCTAGCCAAATTATCCATTTTGGCTATTTTAGTTAGCCAAAATAGCTTGAGTGGTTGGAGAAGCTCTAAGTAAACCAATCAAAACCAACCAATTACACTATAAAATCAAAAAATGCAACCACAAACAAACCCAAGAAATTATTTTTTTTCCTTCACAAACCATCCTAGCAGTAAACCAATCAAAATCCAGAAAGCAAAAAACGCAATTTTACAAAAATATAAAGACAACACATGATTACAATGGACCAAAATCATCATCCCAAGTGGCACATTTGCTAAAATCAAAAGGGGTTGAAGAGAATGACTAGTACCTTGAGTTAGCAATAAATCAGAGACAAATTCCGATTGTCTCGAGTGAGAGAGAGGACGAAGGAGCGGCGGTGGAGAGGGCGGCGGCGGCGGGGGGGTTTGGGGATGGGAGGTTGAGATTTGAGAGGGAGGAGGAGGAGGAGGATGAGGAGGTCCAGGAGGGGGTGGGAGTGGGATTGAGGAGAAGGGGCGGAGAAGGAGACAGCGGTTATCGATTTTGGAGATTGGAGATTGGAGATTGGAGAGGGAACTAAATCGGGTCGGGGCTTGTTGAGTCGGGTTAAGCAGAGTATTTTCAGTCCAGATCGGGTTTATTTTGACTGTACCCACCCGACCCGTAAATGCCACAAGTCCTATTTGAGGACCCCCGACCCGACCCGTAATAGATGTCCAATACGGAGACCGGGTCCAGTCGGTTTTGGGTAACGGGTTTTGTGACACTGCTACAGCCTTGCTTTGAAATCTATACAATATATTATGCTAAATCACTTTTGATCCGCAGATCTTACAAAAATTTTTTTTTTAAAACAGAAAAATGAAAGCTGTAGGAGGTAACTTCTCAATATTTCTCCATCCAAATTTTGAAGTGCAATTATAGGCTTTAATCAAACCTTACAAAGCGTGCAATTATATATATATATATATATATGTTATTAGAGAATTTTTTTTAAAAATAATTTTATTATTTCCTTGCTTTTTAAAAATTGTGTGGAATGTATTGCAAATAGTTAAATTTAAAAAAATTATACAATATATTGTACAAGGTTATACTAGTTGAAGTGATGTGATTACAACAATTACAACCACAAGAATAGTAATGTATGCATCAATTTAGATAGTAATGTATGCATCAATTTCAAGAAATGCAACTGAGCATTTTTTATTTTCATCTTTTGGTTGCATGCAGAGTTTTATGTCAAAATCTGAGTTCAATCTGGAAATTGGCCCTAAGATGCAGCCAAAGACGTTTACATCAAACTTCATTATTCAACGAGATCAACTGATCAATCAACGCCGCACCCTCCTCATGTTTGAAGCTTCCAAGTGATATCGATGGTTTCCAAAGTTTAATCCGATAATGTTATTTGTCATCTCGTTGGAGGTTAATTGCAATCAAATATACTATTCTAAGCCCTAATGTCCACCACATAAATGTGTTCTTACTTTCAATCAGCCAACATCAAATGCGGTAAGATAGCCTGAAAATTGAGACAATATGGTGAGTTGAAAGATAACAAACTAGTACAAGGCCTACATCGATAACAAGAGATAAAAACAAGGAAGAATGTGTATCTTGAGTTGAGGTTAGACCAGCAATCTTAATCCCTCCACTCTTCGTGGGCTCATGCTTTGAAATCATTGTAGTTCTTTAAAGAATTGGAAGTAGAAGAGCAGCACACAAACAAGGAGTGCTCGTGAAAAGATAACATGAGTGAATGTAGACATTTTCATTGTCATATTTAACCGATTGTAGTACTGATACAAACGTCTTCTCTTAAAATTGGTTCAGACTTGAATTGAATAAGGATATTCACCAGATATGTTATTAGCAGCACGATTCGTCTTGGATAGACAACAGACATCGACAAATAATTACTCTCATTTAATTCAACATGGATTGACGAATGACTAGTTCATGATATCAGTTCAAGATGGATGGTCCAGTACTCGCTTTTCAGCAGTTAAGGAGGTACTGATATGGATTCTGATCACACATTTTAGTATAATTGTCTACCTTTTTTTATCGTCTCTTTTTTAACCAAGGGTTAAAAGTTCAACGTGTTTCATTAATTGCCAAAACGAAACAAAGCCCTCAAAAAAGAAATTGGGTTTCCCTTCTGTATCTTAATTGCCAAAAATGAAACAAAGCAACTAAAAAACAGCCATCGAAAACTGGCAAACATGTGTCTTTGCACCCGAAAATACAAGAAACTTTGGGAGAGAAATATCGAGCCCAACCTTCAATACATTCACACTCCAATCTTTATATATACATACATACATATGCTACCTCGGTTCAATATGAGTGAGTGTAACCTCATTAACAGAATCGATCTTAGCTGAACTTGTTGTGCTCGCGGATGATCCATCCACTTTGAATGCCCTCCCACACCCGTAAGATGGAGGAGTCATTGGCTGCGAGAGAGGTGTCTGCTCGCTTCTTAGCATGAGAGAGACTGACGACATTGTTGGCCTTTCCTCTGGATTGTCTTGAACACAAAGCAACCCGACGTGGAAACATTTCCAAGCTTCTTCAATTGAATATGAATTCTCTAACACTGAATCCATGAATTCCATTGCTCTATTTTCAGTCCATAGCTTCCATGCCTATAACATTGAGGCATTGAGCAAAGCATTTAAAATTAGTACTTGTGAAAATTTTAGAATTTTTTTTTGCTAAAGGGATGAGTTCTTCTTACATGTAGTAGGAGAGTTTGACCGTGGTCACGAAGATATGATGCACCATTCCTTTCACCACTTAGAATCTCTAGTAGGAGAACTCCGAAGCTAAATACATCGGACTTTACAGAGAAAACTCCTTCGGATGCATATTCTGGGGCCATGTATCCACTGCGACAAACAATGTACATGACAACATCAGAAAGTTAATTAGGATATGTGTCTCAGTGCTTTTCTCAAATGAAACTTTTGTTGATTAACATCCACTTACAAAGTTCCAACGACTCTGCCCGTTTCAACTTTGTTTTCTCCGTCTTCAAAGATCTTCGCCATGCCAAAGTCTGATATCTTCGGATTCATATCATTGTCCAACAACACATTGCTTGCTTTGAGGTCCCTATGAATGATTTTGAGCAGAGAATCCTCGTGAAGGTAGAGAAGCCCCCGAGCAATCCCTACAATGATGTGATGTCGTGTCCTCCAATCCAATTCACATTTCTTGCTTGGATCTACCAAATCATAATCATTATAACATTCATACACTAGGTTTCATTACCATGCACAAATTTGAAACAATGAGAAATAACAAACCGAATAGAAAGGCATCCAAGCTTGTGTTGGGGAGGTACTCATAGATGAGGAGCTTCTCATGTTTACCGATGCAACATCCTATCATTCTCACAAGGTTCCTATGTTGAAGTTTCGCGATCAACTCCACCTCATTCTTGAATTCGACTGTTCCTTGCTTGGACTTTGTCGATAATCTCTTTACCGCAATCTCTTTCCCAGTATCAAGCATCCCCTGGATGCAAAATTATCGACATATATATTAGTTGTCGGTGAAAGAACTACCTCATACAAATATTGGACAAGTTGTTGGAGGATTCTCACTTTATAGACAGGACCAAATCCACCTTCTCCAAGTTTATTTTCCACGGCAAAATTGTTAGTAGCTAGTAAAATGATAGGAAGATCGATGAACGGCAAATCTGAGTTTGATAGAGCCCTGGAATTAGCTAGGGCTTTCTGAGCTCTTCTTATAGCTGAACAAAATGAGACAATATATATAATCATCATTCTCCTAACAATATATTCATATAAGAAAATTACTATATAACTGGTGCAATTAATACACGAAATATACCATTATTCCTCTTCCTCCATCTCCAACAATATACGCAGTAGATAGAACAACCAACTACAACAACTACTAGAATCGAAGCCATGATGGGCATTGCCGAAGAACTTGACTTCTTTCCATCCTCTCCTACTCGATCGAAAAATGTTAACCCAAGTTAACAACCATATGTTTCGTACCATATCGAAAATTTATATATATATATATATATATATATATATATATATATATATATGAACCAGCGCGCTTACCTCCATTCGTAGGAAGAGGTTCCGGTGACATTAACAATCGACGATAAGAACCCATTTCGCAAAGTCCGGGATCAATTTCAAATGATTTCGACGAGTTTAAGAGGGGAGTGAAAGAGAAGAGGAACACAAGAGAGATGAGGCTTATTTTGTCATTGAATGCTTTTGTATACATACATGGGATGAATAATAGTATGGATTATAGTGTGAATCAGGCTTATTTTGTCATTGAATGCTTTTGTATGCATACATGAGATGACTAGTATGGTTTATAGTGTGAATTAGGAGGACTTGGTTGACTATAGGGATCTAAGACTGTTCCGTCACCCACTTTTTGAAAATAATTATCAAACTGGCCCTCTTTCGAACATATTTACCAAACTGACCCACTTTTGGACACGTCAGTATAAAACGGTATTGACAGTAACGACATGTGTTGTTTTAATATCGTTGTTGTCAATAGCGGCACATGTAAAAAAAATCAGATGTCGCTATTGAAAGTAACGATATTGGTACATTTCACATTCAATTAGGAAGTTCTGACTTGAAAAAAAAATATAAGTGTGAAAAAATTTCCAACAACTTATGCCGCTATCCCCAATAACTGCAACCTTAAGCGGATGCCTCTATTGAAAATAGCGGTACCAGTGAAACTCTTGTATTCTAAACGTGACCCAATTCGAGGTTTCAGAGTAGAGTATAGCAATGACACCTACAGACCACTAGAGTAAAGTCATGCCAGAGTCTCGTGATTGAAAGAAGAAAATAGTACTGCATGACAAACTAACTCATCATCATCATCATCATCATCATCATCATCAGTGACAGGTTAATCAATCTTTTTCCACATAAAGCTCTTTCATAATCAGTCGCCGGGATCCATCCCGGTGTATCGAACTTTTTTGCAGGTCAACGACAGCGGCAAGAAACCAGTCAAACGCCGGTGAAAGTCAACAGTTTGCTTTATTGTTTTCAAAAAAAATCCACAAATTCATCTGTTTGCTCTCACACCAAAATTAGCAGCAACAGATTGGCGCCGTCTGTGGAAAGCGAAAAAGCAATCCATCGTTCATCAGCGAAAGTAGTTTCAAACTATGCATCAGAAAGAGAAAGAGAAGGCAGCGGTCTCCAGCCGAAGAGTCGTTCCTCTTCCTTCTCCTCCTCCATTCCAAGGTGTCCTTCCTCAACTCAATCAACAAGTTCAGCAACCGCAGCCTGAACAGTATCTCCCTCAACAGCCTCCTCCTTAACAAGGCCCTTCCAGGGTCTCGGGGGGCTCTCGTCGAAGACGTCCAAAGAAACACCCTCATCATGACCATGTTTCGGTCCACAATCCCTCAACTGACTCTATGAATTCTCAAAGTCCTCCAGGGATGGATCTCCGTCAGGTAATTCTTAACCGTCGACTGGGGGTCAACCTCCGAACTCGCTTGAATAAATAGTGAGCCCCTGAGGAAGTCTCTCAACCTGAGCACCCAGGGGCCTCGAGAGTCCGGATCCCCCATAGACCGAAGACCAGAAGATCCCCTCCCCCGAGGAGACGAAGAGAGTCCCCTCCACGTTATCGGCAGAGAAGTCATACTCCAGTAAGTCGAGCCACACCTAGGGATCGCCGAACTGGAGGGGCACCAATCATTCAGGTCGAGCTCCAGAACTTCAAACAAGATATCATGCGAGCTCTTAATATTGCCACAAGTCAGGATCAGCATGCCCCTAACCCTCGCCATACTGCCACTCATGAAGGAGAGTCCCGAGGGTCGACCAGATCCAACCGAAGGGATGACTCGGTCCGCCGCCGTCTCTACAAGATGGAGAGGCGCCTCAATAAAATAAATTCCGAAGAAGAACAATGGGCCAATAAGTTCCGGCCAAGTAGATCCCCCTTCTCTAGGGCCATCATGGAAGCTACGGTCCCCGAAGCCTTTAGGCCGCCCCGCTTTGAATCCTACAATGGAGAGTCGGACCCGGCCGATCATATCGAGAGTTTTAGAACTCTCATGATGATTCATCAAGCCTCGGATGTGCTTCTCTGTAAGGTCTTCCCTGCAACGTTGAGGGGACCAGCGCGAGAGTGGTACTCCCGTCTATCCACATCCTTCATCTTCTAATTCGAACAGTTTGAGGAACTCTTCCTCACCCACTTCTTGGGCAGTTGGCAAATTGAGAAAACGAGTGCGTTATTGCTTGCCCTCGGCCAAAGAAAGGGTGAATGCCTAAGAGATTACGTCTGGCGCTTCACTGCCGAAGCCCGGTCTATTGCCCCCCCCCCAACCAATCAATAGCCTCTGTGACATTCAAGCACAGCGTCACTAACGCCGACCTCAAGGCGTCCCTTGCCAAGAAGCCTCCTCGAGACTTCTCGGAACTCTTGCTTACGAGTGAGGAGCACATCCGAGCTGAAGAAGCTCTCAACCCCCCCCCCCCCCTCCCAGTCAAGAGAAGTCATCTTCCGATAACAAACTGAAGAATACAAGCGAAGAAGGCTCCCAAAAATTCCAGAAGGATGACAATGGCCAGCGTCGCCCAGCTTCTTGTTTTGAGAAGTTCACCTCTCTCAATGCTAGTATATCAGCAGTCCTTATGGAGATGGACAAGGAAGGGCTACTCCGCGGTCCCCCTAGAATGAATACCCCTGGCAAGAAAAGAAACATGGAAGTGGTGTCGCTTTTATAGGGACCACGGCCACGACACGTATGATTGTCGGGTTCTCAAGGAGGAGATCGAAGAACTCGTACAGCGAGAACACCTGGCTGAGTTCGTCCGAAAAGACAGGACCGATCTTCCACCCCGAGGAGCCTACAAGCGAACAAAAAGGTCCGTCGAGTTCCAAGATTCCGAACTTGGGGCCGGCCTCCACCTTATCCATGGAGGTTCAATGGGGGAGAACCAAACTCCGCCCAAGAGGCCTTCACCCTATCGTAGAAGTAGGATTTTAGTTTTCAATAAGGTCGATGCCTGTAACACGGCCAAAAGCATATAATAATGGATCGCCCCATTGAAGCAGCCACTTAGTTTGTTTCAATAAAACTTAGCTTTTTTCTATTGAAAATTATTGCATTTGCCTTATTTCTATTTCTCTAGGTCACATCTACGACTCGTTAAACGACAAGTTCGGAGTCCAGCTTGTCCACAGGGCTGTTCCTACATCTTGCTAAGTTCAAAGGACGAGTTTGGAGTCCAACACTTGGTTCGACGCCGCTTGTAAACAAATAAGTGCGAAGTAGCTCACCATTCAGAATTGCTCCTACAACTCGTTAAATCCTCAAACAACAAGTTTGGAGTCAAACACTTGATTCGACGCTGCTATATCCGCTTGTAAACAAATAAGTACGAAGTAGCTCACCATTCGGAATTGTTCCTACAACTCGTTGAGCCCCCTCAAACAATAAGTTTGGAGTCCAACACTTGGTTTGACGCCGCTTTAGCCGCTTGTAAACAAATAAGTGCGAAGTAGCTCACCATTCGGAATTGCTCATACAACTCATTGATAACCCCGTAACAACTAGTTCGGAGTTTACAATCATAGTTCGAAATTGCCCTCACAGCTTGCAAGTATGCGGTTCAGGGCTCAAAACGAACATTCATACTACTCCCACTACTGGTTAAATTTTGCCACAAGCAAGTTCGGAGCTCAACTCTCCTCTATGGTTGCTCCTCGAACTTGTCTCCCAAACGGCTCTCTCCTAGAGCCTGGCGATGCTTTTCGCTCTGCTCGCCTCCCGAGCAATCTTCTTTTAAACGAGTTCGAAGCTCAACTCTCCCCTAGAGTTGCTCCTCAAACTTGTCTCCCAAACGGTTCTCTCCTAGAGCCTAGTGATGCTTTTCGTCCCGCTCACCTCCTGAGCAACCTTCTTCTAAGAGGGTTCGGAGCCTAACTCGTTGACACGTCCCGTTTTCCAAAAGTGAATACGGAATACGATACGTGACTAAATCCACCGAATGATTTTCATCATCCATAAGCTGTCAGGATCTTTACAACATTTTACAGGAATAATCAAGAGATAACAAGGAGAAACCAACCACGCATGCATTAATGAATCAATATACCAACAGGAATTTACTTGAAATAAAAACTAATAATCTCAAATAAATCAAATCTGGACAAGTCAATAATTTTTGGTCATACTGCCCAATACAAAATAATCCAAGTAGCAAATACACTTATTCAAGAATAATAGAAAAATAATATAGCAAGAACTTCAGTAACTAAAATCTTTGATCACCTACTCCAGTGGCAGCTGATCACCATAATCTGCAATTTAATAAATTGCAGGAAAAAGAAGAAAAAAAAAATGTCTGTCAATGCAAGTTACGGGGCGCTTGTAGTACAGGAACAAGTACATGGGAGATAAACAAATATATAGTAATAACGGAAACAACATAGCATGGAATAGGCATGTCAACAAAGTAGGATAACTAACATGAATCAGAAAATAAAATCAAGTAACATGATATGCTAACAGGGTACAGGTAACATGTATCAGGTATCAACTATCACGCAAGTAGGTAAACAGATAAACAGGTAGCATGTACAAGTAAGCATGTACAAGTAAGCATGTAACATGTGTCATGTTATGTAATATCATGTCAAGTCTTGTATTTATTTCTATCTAGATAGCACTTCATGCGTCCCATCCATTTACCGCATGGTTGCTACATTCAAACAAGTTTGCGTTTAGATTTCGTAGTGGATCCTATAGGGTCGTGTACTCAGGTAAACAGGTACAGGTACATGTATCATGTAACAGGTAATCATGCATCAGGTAGGACCTACAGTCTCCTCTAAGTACACCCTCTCATAAGGAAGTATGTAGTTGGGTAACAAGTGGGAAACACGAGCCCCCTTCTAAGTACACCTTCTCATAAGGAAGTATGTAGTCAGGAATCAGGTAAACAGATAATCAGGATCATGCATAATCATACAACAGGTAACAGATAACAAATAATCAGGTGGGAAACACAGGCCCCCTTCCAAGTACACATTTCTATATTTTTCATTACTAGATCTTTCCCTTAACCTCAGCTTGGTTATTTGTTATTATTATTAAACAGACATGTACGTGTCACAAAACAGAGAAAGAATAACATGGCATGAACAAGTAACAAGTTCAGCTTGGAAGATAAACATGTACAGGTGAAAGACAACTCATAAAAGATTAGGACAACGAAAATTCTAGTTCAGGACAGCAAGACAGTACTGCACCAAATATGGGATTCCCGTTGCCACAAATATGCAAACTGGATCCGTCAGAAAATCTAGAAAATAGACTCTCGGCCGAATTCAGCAAATATATATAAGTCATATGGTATTTCACAAAAACAGGACTCAAAACAGAATTGCATCCAGAAAACATGTTCATCCAGAAATCAGAAGTTTATATTCATAAACAGGAAAATGGCATAAAAACTTACTAATTAAATCCAACAAAAATCTGGGGGATTCCCTAGTATGTTTAGCATCAGAAAATATAATTTCATAATTTTGCAACATAGATAGTATAGTAAAATAAAATCAGAAAGCAGCAAGATACAGAAAATTTATAAATCTAAAATCATAAACACAGCAGTTCTAAAATAGCAATAGATTACAAAATATAAATTCAAATTCAAATCCGTCAAAAGGGTGATAAAGTAGATACAGCAGGGTACAATTCATATTCACAAAGTTTTTATAAACAGCAAGTAGAATCAGGATGAAATTTAGGTTCTTTACTGAACAACATGAAAATTCTGCAAGTATAGTAGTTGTTTACAAGCATAGAATAGTTTATAAAAGTCATCAATTAAATCCACAAAAAATTAGGGGTTAATCTCAATCAAGTCTAGTTGTACTCAGCAAAATATTGGATCAAAATATTATCTTTAACATCAGTATAAAAATAAATAACCATATAGAATTCATATAGAATAGAATCTGGAATTTTCTACACATCTGTAGTAAAACAGCAATAACTTGCAACTCATAAATCGAAACTGAGCTCTATAATTCATATTCACAAATAATTTTTATATAGTGACTTTAATAGAGTCTAAAATACTGGGAAAAACGGGGTAATTAACAACAAAAATTGAAATCTTCTTCAAGCATAAAATCAACTAGTTTATATGAAACACATCCAAATCATAACAAAATGTGAAATATGGTATACTAGATGTCCAAGCAACATGGTACAGGGTATTTAACAAGCCTACAACAAGTTATACTACGACTAACACAATCAAGCATACGATAGCATACGAACAACATGCATGTATACATCAAGAAGTAATTATCTCTAAGTTATTTCATGTCGTATATGTAATGAGACAACTACGGGCGGATCAACACATAAAGACAAGATATAACAGGGTTTTCATGAGAATAGATCTTGAAACAACTGCACTACAGGCGGTATTTAGTACTTGTATATGCAACAGAAAGTACAAGTTACTTGCCTTATAGTCGATGACAGAAATGAAGCAAGAACGAGAATAACGGGAATGGATTCCCGGCACGAACTTAATATCACGAACGGATCATGAACCAATAATCACGAACTCGCACGCGGGACAACACGTGCAAACAAATAGAACGAGAGGGAGAGAGACGGGTGTGCATGGGGAACGGACTGAACGACACAACGGCGAGGGCGGCGGCAGTGTTTGCTGTTGAGGCTGCTACTGTCATTGTTTGACGGAAGGAGAGTGGAAGAGGGTGGCCTGCTGAGGCGTCAGAGCAGGCGGCGACAGTGGTTATCGTCGCTGCTGTTGTCGGAAGGGGGATGCAGCACGGGCTGCTGCCGGCTTTGCTGCAGTTGCGCGATGCTTGGGAGGAGGGCGACAAAGGGATGCATCGGGATGAGGTGCAGGGGACCGGGAGGAGAGGACGGGAGTGCACACCAGAGGTAAGAGGGTCGGAAGTGGGTTGAAGATGAGAGACGAGCTGAAGCAGGAGGTAAGGGTGATCGAAAGGTAGGGAATAGTTGGCGGCTGGAAAAAAAGTGATTAGGGTTTGGGTAGTAACCCTACTACCCAAACCCTAATCACTTTTTTTCCAGCTACCAACTATTCCCTATCTTCGTTACATAGGAGGCAGATTTTAGGGTTAGGTGTAAAACGGGATGTGGGTATCATTGTGTAACGCCCCGAATCCCAAATATACTGAATTCGAGATGTTCTACAGGATCTTTTCACATTCTTTAGTACAATTTTACAGGGAAATTAAAACTTTTCATCATACATTAGAGATTACATTAATATTACACTTTTCTTTTGCACAGCGGAAGTAAAAATACAACAATTGAATAAAAGTACAACAGCATGGTATAATCTTTAAGCATCCATCCGTCTTTAATCTTTAACATGTCATTTACCTGCATATAAGACTGTGGGTACGTCAGTTTATTCAACCGACGAACATTATACACGGCCATTCTCTCTATGCCAGAAATAGTATAACTTAACCTTCCATATTTAACAAACACAAACTTGTCACATTCAAACTAAAGGGACTACCCTATAGATGTCGTGTTGTGATTGTGCACTTAATCCTTAATGCATTTATTTATGTTACATGATACAAATGCGCACTTGTTCGGATTCTATGCATCCCATACTACATAGATCCGAGGGCAAGCCCTTAATCGTTCTTCATCTTTGTAGGGTTCAATCCCTCGCCATGACTTAATCTACTACTGTAACAACGGTAGTGTCTTAGATGATCTATGAGTGCAAGCACGTGTACAGAAACTGGAGGGGAATCCCACGTCATGTCACGACGCATCGTGAAGAACCTATGGACAACTCAGCCTCCTTCATGGCACACGATCCTCATGCAGTCACCAAACATCCCACAAGTGTCACCACAGGGACGGTACCCTGGAGCAGTATCCACGTCATGTCACGACGCATCGTGAAGAACCTGTGAAATACTCTCCGCCGCCACGGTACTCTGGAGCCGTATCCACGTCATGTCACGACTCATCGTGAAGAACCTGTGAAATACTCTCCGCCGCAAATCCGATGGCCCTCACTCGTGTTTTTCTTCTACTTTCATCACGTCTCCACTATGTACTAGTCCTTAGTTTTATTAAAAATCATGAACAAAATTAATCTCTAGAGTTAGCCTCTCCATCAACCAGACTTATTCATTCATTTCATCATGACCAACCTTGGTCTAATTTCATTTCATTTCATTTCCTTTCTCAATGCCGGGGAGACTTAGCTACTCTATTTCAAATTTCATTTCACAATCTTCAACTTATAAATTTTCATGTTGAGTTCTCATACTCACATGTATATTCACTTTTCAATTCATGATTTCAATTTTGTTCACAAGTCCATTATTGCACATAAATTTGCATATACTTATCAATTATCACATCATAATAATTCTTCATTACTAAACAATGTACACACTTCATTTTGTTCCACAAGTGAGAAAATAATTGCATCATGTCACATAACTATATTTCTTTTTGCCAAATCAACTCTTAGTGTTTCAATTCACTTATTCTTTCAAATTATAATTTCATATCCATAATCCATATAGAACCATATGTCTATTTATGCATTTTAACTACAAACCATAGTTATATTCATTCAAATAATTCCCAAACCATTTTTAGAAAGTCCCTTACATTTTTAGGAGAATTTACATATTTTTTTCATAATTTTTCGACACATAAAACTCCCAAAAAAAATATTTTTCCATCTTGCCGATAGCAAGATTCGAACCCAACACACCACCGACACAACCCAAAGCATTGGCCACTAGGCCGGTTGCCGCTAGCAATATAGGAGGGAATTAAAGAGTATTTATTACTCTCTGTTCGATAGGTTATAGACTTACAAAAAAAATGTGAAAATGTTTGCGGCCACAGGGATTCGATCCGATCAACCCAGAGAAGCCAACCGCACTCGCTAACCACCTGAGCTACTAGCTCGGGTTGCCATAGTACATATTAAAATCTTTTTGAATCAATTTGCCACTGTTATCAAAATACTCGATGTTCAACTAAACTTTGTTTCTTATTGCTTTTGTAAAAATTACTGAAAATCTCCAGATCAATTTTCATTCATATGAATTTCATACCAGTAAGATAAAAATAATTTTTGTACTAATAAATTATATTTTTCACACAAATCAATGAATCATTCATTAAAAATAAATATATTTTTCATTTTCGACATTGCTAAACAATTGATCTCCCAATCATTTTATTCCAATTTTTCTTATGATAATTCACTGTTATTAATTCTTTATTCAACAAACACATATATTTTAAATTTATCCATACCCATATCAACATAAAGGTCTATTTAGCACATGAATAGGTAAAACTCAACTACTAACTTTATGAGTAGTTTTTTTTTTTTGATAATAACAAAGTAGTTCCATTAATCAATCTATATCACAATGGGTTTAATCACTTATTAATTTGCATAATCACAACTCAATCATTCAAGAAAGTCACTATTTTCAAATTAGAGTGTACTCTTCCTTAATCAATTATATGTTTCAATTTTACAATTAACAAGCGTTCTTATTCATGCATCATGTCTCAAATCATACTAACAACATTCTTAAGGAAATTTAATCACCATCATTGCTTCATACTAATAATCATGGAGAATTCTACACACAATTAAATTTAATACTAGAACCACATACAAATTAATCACCACAATTCAATCAATTCATAAACTAACTTCTCAATTATAGTGTGTTCTTCTTAGTATTTTTCATGCATCTTTTGATAGTTAAATCTAGCATGGATCTCTACTTTAGAAATATGAAAGGTTTACCCACCTTGAATGGAGAGAAAATAAACACACAAAGCAACAAGGTCCTTGCGAATGAAAGCACCACCTCCTAGACGACGCGCGCACAAGCTCCACACACACCAAGCAAACCGAATGCTCCCTCTAGCAATGGTCGGCCTCCCTCCTTGGAACAAGCAAGCAATCCCACACAATCTCTCTATCTTTATAACTCACACTATTACTACAATAAGACTATAATTTGGAAGAATATAATTTGCATATGAAAATAGCCATGAGAGGGGGGGTATTTATACTAGAAAATAAGTGAAATGGAGGGCCAAGATTGATTAGTTGGTTGTAGGATGGAGGACCAAGATTAGAGTAGGAGTTATAAAAACTACCCACATCCACAAAATCACCTCCATGAACACCATGATCAATTTCAAAACTCCCTCCAAAAAGAATGCATGCCGGCCTCCATAAAGAGTGTGCATTGCACGTGTACGTGTAGTGCACGTGCATGCAACTAGGCCAAAATTGTACATTTTAATTTGTACAAAAATAAAATAATGATAAATTAGTCTTCTACATGACAAGTTTAATTAAAAAAATAGATTCATTCATGGGCTTTATTTTTGGGCCAAAATAGTTATTAAGATAAATAAAATAAAAATACATTTGGGCTTTAAGAAAAAGGGGCTTTTTAATTAAATTAAAGTAAGGCTTTCTATTTGTTTAAAGAAAGGCTTTTTGTACAAAATAATTTTAGAACACATATTTAAATATTCATGCACATCTAAATAAAAATAATTCAATCAAAATATTGCACGTGCACACAACGTGCAAAATAAATAATTTTTCATTAATTGAAAAATCAGGGTATTACAGCACTCCCTCCTTAGAATAGTTCCGTCCCCGGAACTACAGTCAAGAGCGAGAAAAACAGAAAATACAACACACACAAGAACAAAAGATACAAAAATACAATCAAGCAAAAAGCTCAGGATAGTCCTTCAACATCCTCTCCTCAGACTCCCAAGTAGCCTCTTCAACCAAGTGGTTTCTCCAGACTACCTTGACCATCGGTATCGTCTTATTCCTCAAGACTTTCTCTCGACGATCAACAATCTCAACAGGAGACTCGATGTAATTCAGGTCTAACTGCAAACCTTCCGGCACTTCAGGCAAATGATGACTCGGGTCTGGAATATAACCTCTCAGCATAGACACATGAAAGACATTGTGCACCTGAGACAACTCTTCCGGTAATTCAAGCCGGTAAGCAGCTTTCCCGATCCTTTTCAATATCTTATACGGGCCTATAAACCTCGAGGCTAACTTCCCGCCTTTGCCAAAACGAACCACACCTTTACTGGGCGATACCTTCAGAAAGACGAAGTCACCAACCTCAAACTCAAGGTCCCTTCTCCGGTTGTCTGCATAGCTTTTCTGCCTGCTCTGAGCTTCCACCAACCTTTTCCTGATCAGATCAATCTTCTCAGAAGTTTGTTGTACAAGCTCAGGACCAAACAACTGACGCTCCCCAACTTCATACCAACAAACAGGAGTCCTGCACTTCCTGCCATACAGAGCTTCGTACGGCGCCATCCCGATGCTAGCCTGAAAACTGTTGTTGTAGGCAAACTCCACCAAAGGTAAATGCCTTTCCCAACTGCCTCCGAAGTCTAGTATACAACACCGCAGCATATCCTCAAGAATACGGTTGACTCTCTCGGTCTGCCCATCGGTTTGCGGATGAAAAGCAGTGCTGAAATCTGTCTTGGTACCCAAAGCTGTCTGAAGACTCCTCCAGAAATGCGAAGTAAACCGCGCATCTCGATCAGACACAATAGTTGACAGAACGCCATGAAGTCTGACAATCTTACCAACATACATCTCAGCTAACTTGTCCATCGAAGCAGTGAGTTTCATCGCCAAAAAGTGAGCGGACTTGGTCAGTCGATAGACTATGACCCAAATCGCATCATTGCCTTTAGAACTCTTAGGCAATCCCGTGATGAAATCCATACTGATGTTATCCCACTTCCATTCTGGAATAGGCAACGGCTGTAATAGACCTCCGGGTCTCTGATTTTCGGCCTTGACTTGCTGACAAACCTCACACTTCGCAACAAATTCAGCCACATCCCGCTTCAAACCTGACCACCAGAAATGCTGTTTGATGTCTTTGTACATCTTAGTACTCCCAGGATGTACCGATAAAAGAGTAGCGTGCGCCTCTTGAAGAATACTCTTTTTCAGGTCTGCCTGATTTGGAACACATAGTCTATCTCCGAACCACAGCACTCCACCCCTGATTTGAAATCCGGGCAACCTGCCAGCACCAACCTGCTCCTTCATCTCCAGAATATCAGTATCAACCTCTTGACTTGCAATGATCCTTGCATTCAAAGTAGGCTGAAGCCTCAACTGAGCCAAAGATGCTCCCAATCCTTGCAAGACAACCTCAATACCTGCTCGATCCAACTCCTCAATCAGATGCCTCTGAGTTGTAATCAAACTGGCCAAACTGCTCTTGCGACTAAGTGCATCAGCAACAACATTAGCTTTTCCAGGATGATACTTGATCTCAGGTCGCATATCCTCAAGCACTTCTAACCATCTCCGCTGCCTCAGATTGAGATCCCTCTGCTGATATATATACTTCAAGCTCTTGTGGTCCGTGTACATGTTCAACTTCTCACCATACACGCAGTGCCTCCATTGCTTCAAAGCAAAGATAATCGCAGCCAACTCTAGATCATGAGTCGGGTAATTTTTCTCATGCGGTCGTAGTTGCCTAGACCCATAAGCGATTACTCTACCTTCTTGCATTAAGACACAACCAAGCCCCCGATGTGAAGCATCGCTATAAACATCATACTCAACACCTGCTCTAGGCAAAGCCAAAATAGGTGCAGTAGTCAGTCTATCTTTCAACTCCTGAAAGCTCGCCTCACATTGCTCAGTCCACTTGAAGCTCACATTCTTCTTGGTCAGTCCAGTAAGCGGTACAGCTATCTGAGCATAACCTTGAATGAACCTCCTGTAGTATCCAGTCATCCCAAGAAAACTTCTGACTTCCTTCACTGTAGTAGGCCTAGCCCAATCTCTCACTGCCTCTATCTTCTGAGGGTCAGTCGCCACTCCCTCCTTAGAAAGGATGTGACCTAGGAATGCCACTTCAGATTTCTAGAAATCACACTTGGATAACTTGGCATACAACTTCTGCTCTTCCAACTTCTACAAAACTGCTGCCAGATGCTCGGTGTGCTCCGCCTCTGACTTGGAGTACACGAGAATATCGTCGATAAACACCATGACGAAAGAATCAATAAACGGCCTCAGAACTCTGTTCATCAAGTCCATGAAGATTGCGGGTGCATTCGTCACTCCGAATGGCATAACTAAGAATTCGTAATGCCTATGTCGAGTTCTAAATGCAGTTTTGTGCACATCTTCGGCTTTCACTCGAACTTGGTGATATCCTGATCAAAGATCTATTTTGGAGAAAATAGCTGCTCCTTGTAGACGATCGAACAAATCATCAATTCGAGGAATCGGATACTTATTCTGAATAGTGACCTTATTCAGCTCCCGATAATCGATACACATTCTCATCGATCCATCCTTCTTCTTTACCAGAAGCACTGGTGCTCCCCAAGGTGACGCACTAGGTTGAATAAAGCCTTTCTCCAACAGTTCCTCAATCTGCCATTTCACCTCATCCTGTTCCACTAGAGCCATCCTATACGGTGCCTTAGAAATGGGTGCACTCCCTGGTTGAACAGTGATGCTGAACTCTACATCACGATGCGGGGGTAACCCAGAAAAATCATCCAAGAACACAGTCGGATAGTCCCGAACCACAGGAATCCCTTGCACTTCCACAGGAGTCTCTTCCTTGCGGATAGATGCCACCAGCTTAGAACACTTCTGCTTTCATTGGAAAGTGACTTCAGGTCCTCCTGGAGCCTTCACTGTCACCGTCTTGGCCTTACACTCGATGCTTGCATTGTACACCGACATCCAATCAATGCCAATGATAACATCGACTCCCAAGATAGTCAGCTCGATCAGATCAATGCCAAAGATTCTATCCCCAATCACGATCTCGCAATCAGCATAATACCGATCAGTGGTTAAAGTTTCCCCTGATGGAGTAGCTACTGCTAAGATCTTGCCTGGAAAAATCTTCGGTTCAACTCCCAACAATTTAGTAAACTTTGGAGACACAAATGTATGAGAGGATCCAGTATCGAACAATACAACAGCTTTCATTCCATATTCTGATGTGAAAGGTCCATCAAATTCGAAGTATGAAACATGAATTTAAACCAACTTGCATTTCATTGAATTTCGAAGTTTATACATTCGAATTAAAAACATTTTTTGACATCAGAACAGAAAATAAAAGAAGCTGAGACAGTCTAACTCCTACGGGTCCTCTTCGCTGCTCGAAGTTCTTCCTGCAGTTCTTCAACCTCATCCTTCAGCACATCAGTCAGGTTCTTCCTCTTCTCGAGTTCCCAAACCCGATGATTGAGAACAGAATAGTCGTCTTTTCGCTTCGCCAGCTGAGCCTCCAATAATCCGACTCTCTCTCGCAGTATTTCTACCTGCCTCTGAAGAGATACTACAAGCCAATCGTCGCCTCCAGCAGGGTCGCAGTGATCAGCCATCTTAGAAATAGAGAGGAAGAAGCATGAGTCATAGAGCAACACAAATGTAAGTCACTTATATTTAAATCTCTAGACTCAAACAGACACTCTAATGTCCACTTTTAGGGTGTCGTTCCCTATAAATTTGTACAAGTGTGGAAAGTGTAGAAAGCGTGGCTCTGATACCACTCTGTAATGCCCCGAATCCCAAATATACTGAATTCGAGATGTTCTACAGGATCTTTTCACATTCTTTAGTACAATTTTACAGGGAAATTAAAACTTTTCATCATACATTAGAGATTACATTAATATTACACTTTTCTTTTGCACTACGGAAGTAAAAATACAACAATTGAATAAAAGTACAACAGCATGGTATAATCTTTAAGCATCCATCCGTCTTTAATCTTTAACATGTCATTTACCTGCATATAAGACTGTGGGTACGTCAGTTTATTCAACCGACGAACATTATACACGGCCATCCTCTCTATGCCGGAAATAGTATAACTTAACCTTCCATATTTAACAAATACAAACTTGTCACATTCAAACTAAAGGGACTACCCTTTAGATGTCGTGTTGTGATTGTGCACTTAATCCTTAATGCATTTATTTATGTTACATGATACAAATGCGCACTTGTTCGGATTCTATGCATCCCATACTACATAGGTCCGAGGGCAAGCCCTTAATCGTTCTTCATCTTTGTAGGATTCAATCCCTCGCCATGACTTAATCTACTACTGTAACTACGGTAGTGTCTTAGATGATCTATGAGTGCAAGCACGTGTACAGAAACTGGAGGGGAATCCCACGTCATGTCACGACGCATCGTGAAGAACCTATGGACAATTCAGCCTCCTTCATGGCACACGATCCTCATGCAGTCACCAAACATCCCACAAGTGTCACCACAGGGACGGTACCCTGGAGCAGTATCCACGTCATGTCACGACGCATCGTGAAGAACCTGTGAAATACTCTCCGCCGCCACGGTACCCTGGAGCCGTATCCACGTCATGTCACGACTCATCGTGAAGAACCTGTGAAATACTCTCTGCCGCAAATCCGATGGCCCTCACTCGTGTTTTTCTTCTACTTTCATCACGTCTCCACTATGTACTAGTCCTTAGTTTTATTAAAAATCATGAACAAAATTAATCTCTAGAGTTAGCCTCTCCATCAACCGGACTTATTCATTCATTTCATCATGACCAACCTTGGTCTAATTTCATTTCATTTCATTTCCTTTCTCAATGCCGGGGAGACTTAGCTACTCTATTTCAAATTTCATTTCACAATCTTCAACTTATAAATTTCCATGTTGAGTTCTCATACTCACATGTATATTCTCTTTTCAATTCATGATTTCAATTTTGTTCACAAGTCCATCATTGCACATAAATTTGCATATACTTATCAATTATCACATCATAATAATTCTTCATTACTAAACAATGTACACACTTCATTTTGTTCCACAAGTGAGAAAATAATTGCATCATGTCACATAACTACATTTCTTTTTGCCAAATCAACTCTTAGTGTTTCAATTCACTTATTCTTTCAAATTATAATTTCATATCCATAATCCATATAGAACCATATGACTATTTATGCATTTTAACTACAAACCATAGTTATATTCATTCAAATAATTCCCAAACCATTTTTAGAAAGTCCCTTACATTTTTAGGAGAATTTACATATTTTTTTCATAATTTTTCGACACATAAAACTCCCAAAAAAAATATTTTTCCATCTTGCCGATAGCAAGATTCGAACCCAGCACACCACCGACACAGCCCAAAGCACTGGCCACTAGGCCGGTTGCCGCTAGCGATATAGGAGGGAATTAAAGAGTATTTATTACTTTCTGTTCGATAGGTTATAGACTTACCAAAAAAAATGTGAAAATGTTTGTGGCCACAGGGATTCGATCCGATCAACCCAGAGAAGCCAACTGCACTCGGTAACCACCTGAGCTACTAGCTCGGGTTGCCAGAGTACATATTAAAAACTTTTTGAATCAATTTGCCACTGTTATCAAAATACTCGATGTTCAACTAAACTTTGTTTCTTATTGCTTTTGTAAAAATTACTGAAAATCTCCAGATCAATTTTCATTCATATGAATTTCATACCAGTAAGATAAAAATAATTTTTGTACTAATAAATTATATTTTTCACACTAATCAATGAATCATTCATTAAAAATAAATATATTTTTCATTTTCGACATTGCTAAACAATTGATC
The DNA here is from genome assembly GCA_017893485.1 of Hemerocallis citrina. Lineage (NCBI taxonomy): Eukaryota > Viridiplantae > Streptophyta > Magnoliopsida > Asparagales > Asphodelaceae > Hemerocallis > Hemerocallis citrina. The sequence goes on from CM030358.1 coordinate 63,937,492, forward strand.
TCCCAATTATTTTATTCCAATTTTTCTTATGATAATTCACTGTTATTAATTCTTTATTCAACAAACACATATATTTTGAATTTATCCATACCCATATCAACATAAAGGTCTATTTAGCACATGAATAGGTAAAACTCAACTACTAACTTTATGAGTAGTTTTTACTTTATGAGTAGTTTTTTTTTTGATAATAACAAAGTAGTTCCATTAATCAATCTATATCACAATGGGTTTAATCACTTATTAATTTGCATAATCACAACTCAATCATTCAAGAAAGTCACTATTTTCAAATTAGAGTGTACTCTTCCTTAATCAATTATATGTTTCAATTTTACAATTAACAAGCGTTCTTATTCATGCATCATGTCTCAAATCATACTAACAACATTCTTAAGGAAATTTAATCACCATCATTGCTTCATACTAATAATCATGGAGAATTCTACACACAATTAAATTTAATACTAGAACCACATACAAATTAATCACCACAATTCAATCAATTCATAAACTAACTTCTCAATTATAGTGTGTTCTTCTTAGTATTTTTCATGCATCTTTTGATAGTTAAATCTAGCATGGATCTCTACTTTAGAAATATGAAAGGTTTACCCACCTTGAATGGAGAGAAAATAAACACACAAAGCAACAAGGTCCTTGCGAATGAAAGCACCACCTCCTAGACGACGCGCGCACAAGCTCCACACACACCAAGCAAACCGAATGCTCCCTCTAGCAATGGTCGGCCTCCCTCCTTGGAACAAGCAAGCAATCCCACACAATCTCTCTATCTTTATAACTCACACTATTACTACAATAAGACTATAATTTGGAAGAATATAATTTGCATATGAAAATAGCCATGAGAGGGGGGGTATTTATACTAGAAAACAAGTGAAATGGAGGGCCAAGATTGATTAGTTGGTTGTAGGATGGAGGACCAAGATTAGAGTAGGAGTTATAAAAACTACCCACATCCACAAAACCACCTCCATGAACACCATGATCAATTTCAAAACTCCCTCCAAAAAGAATGCATGCCGGCCTCCATAAAGAGTGTGCATTGCACATGTACGTGTAGTGCACGTGCATGCAACTAGGCCAAAATTGTACATTTTAATTTGTACAAAAATAAAATAATGATAAATTAGTCTTCTACATGACAAGTTTAATTAAAAAAATAGATTCATTCATGGGCTTTATTTTTGGGCCAAAATAGTTATTAAGATAAATAAAATAAAAATACATTTGGGCTTTAAGAAAAAGGGGCTTGTGACAGTGTAAAAATGGCCTGAGGCCCATCCAGGGCCCAATACAATTCCTACTCAGAAAAGCAAGAATAACAACCTGGTTCGGCTCCGGACCCCTTCAGGGTCGGCGCCGAACCTCGTGTTTGCCCTCACAGTGCCGGCTTCCTCGTACTGACGAGCCTCAGTATCCCCCGGAGTCCGATCCGGAGCAGTCCCTCAGGCCGTCCCCCCTCTCTGGCGGGGCGGAAGGATGACCTGGCGCAGCCTAGGCCCTCCGATTCCCCCAGAGGCACAGAGGACTCACGATGGGCCACGTCAGCTCCAAATACCGCCAAGGGTTTCGCCACGTCAGCCCTATACCACTCCTGGTATCACCACAACCGCCCTAAACCCCCTGGGCCTTCTGCCACGTCAGGCCCATGGGCTTTCGGATCCAAACCCGGCCCCCAAGCGGAACCAAACCCGGTTGGGATTCTCTATAAATACTAGACCCTCACCCACCTTTTGGAGGTAATCAATCTTTTGCCACTGAAATATACCTAGTTATTGCTACTCTCTCACAGAGACTGACTAGAGCGTCGGAGGGTCCGCCACCGGGACAAACCCCGGTGTTTCAGGACCGTCTGCAGGTACACAAGACCTCGGATCCGACCCTTCCGATCCGAGCCCAACCTTCAAAGTCTTTCCGAGCTCATCGTAGGCCCCAGAAGGTCAACCGAAGGTCGGCAGACGAGCGGCAATCTCCTTCAATACAAATTGAGTTCGAACTCACACCTGGTGCTTCCACACGTGTCTCAGAAATAAGCCGCATCAGGTTGGCGCCGTCTGTGGGAAACAGCTGCTCCAGAAGCCGATCCGACCCAGACCCTCAAAGGCCATCGACAGCCGAATCCTCATGGCCTCCAAAGGCAAGGGGGCTGCTTCCTCCGTCAACCAACGGGACTCGCCCCCACCCACCAATAAAGCCAGGCCACGCCCGTCGAAACACAAGGCTCCCTCTCGGGAGTCCCAAGGGAGCGTCGGCCGGCCAGCCCAGCCCGACCTCCGGGGAATAATCCTCAACCGCAAGATTACCCGCAGCAGGAGAAGGGCCGCTTCCAACCCGGCCCCGAACCGCCCGAGGCCACCGTCCGAGGTACGCAGACCCGCGCTTAGCCGAGTCAGAAGACAACCCTCGGACCAACCAAACCGGGCCGAAAGAGCCCCCGTCACTCATAAGGAATTCCAAGACTTCCGAAAAGAAATGCTGGGAGCCCTCCGACGGGCCCCCAGGGAAGAAACCCTCCATTCACAAACGGGGTCGGACGCCGAAGCCAGCGCGTCCCGCCCTTCAACGATCCAGCTGGAAGACGATGACGTACTCCTAAGACGCCTACAAGAAATGGAGGACCGCCTCGATCACATAAGGGACGGCGGCCAAAGAATGGCTCAGGGGTACAGACCTGTCCGTCCACCCTTCTCCGCCCCCATCCTCCAAGCGGAAATACCCCGGAATTTCCGACCCCCTCAATTCGAGACCTACGACGGCGAGGGAGATCCTGCTGATCACATGGAGGGTTTCAAAACCCTCATGATGATTCACAGCGCCTCGGATCCCCTGCTCTGCCGAGCCTTCCCCGCCACCCTTCGGGGTCCTGCTCGCGAGTGGTTCTCGAAACTCGCCCCCGGCTCCATTTACTCCTTCGACCAACTCGAGGGCAATTTTCTTGCCCATTTTGTCACTAGCCGGAAGGCCGAAAGGACCAGCGCCTCATTACTTGGGCTCAAACAGATAGAGGGGGAATCACTCAGAGTGTTCGTCCGGAGATTTACCGCTGAGGCAAGGTCGGTCTCCTCCCTCGACCCAGGCGTCGCTTCAGCGGCATTCCGACACAACGTCCGCCCCGGACAGCTGAAGGCCTCTCTGGCCAAGAGACCCCCCGTCGACTTCCCCGACCTCCTTAATAGGGTCGAGAAATACATTAGGGCAGAAGAGGCCCTTAACCCCGAAGATGCCAGGGATGCCACCGGGAAAGGAAAGCGGAAGACCGAGGAAGGCGAACCACCGAAGAAAGCTCCAAGGGACCCGGGGGCCATAAAGAAGGTCCCGCCAGTCCCCCGCTTCGAGAGGTACACTCCCCTGACGCATAACATCCCCGCCATCCTCTTGGAAATCGAAGACAAGGGCATTGTCCGACTACCCCCCCGATCTAATAACAACAAGAATCGAGACCAGCGCTTTTACTGTCGCTTCCACAGAGATCACGGGCACGAAACCGACCAATGCCGAGCCCTGAAAGACGAAATTGAAGAACTCATTTCCAGAGGATACCTCCGAGAGTTTACCCGAGAAGGCCCACGGGATCGGCGAGACGCTAGGAACCGGAGGCAATCGCCTCCGAACCCTGCTCCAAACCAGTCCCAGAATCGGGACCCCGACTCCGAGGGAGCTGCGGATATCCCTTTCATCTTGCACTGTGTCCACGGAGGGCCGATGGGAGGCGAATCAAACACTTCCAAAAAAGCCTTCCTTCGAGAGGTGAACGCTGTCAAAGACAACCCCTCGCCCAAACTACAATCAAGGCCGGTCTCCTTCTCAGGGGAAGACCTTGAAGGTGTTCGCTTGCCCCACTGCGATGCTCTCGTCATCAACCTCCACATGGCTAATTGTGAGGTCCGCAGGATCCTCGTCGACAACGGTAGCTCGGTGAATATTCTTTTCCTCGAAGCCTTCGAAAATCTCAGGTTACCCCGAGGAAAACTCAAGCCAGCTGGGTACACCCTGCACGGGTTCTCAGGCGTCCCTGTCGTAATAGAAGGGATTGTTACCCTCGACGTTACCGCCGGGTCGACTCCTGTCAAGAGGACCGAATCCATGGACTTCATGGTGGTCAACGTCAAGGCGGCCTACAACGCCATACTTGGCCGGCCTGGACTATGCTCCCTACAAGCGGTGCCTTCGGCTTACCATCTGAAGCTCAAGTTCCCCACCCCTCAAGGAGTCGGCATCGTCCGAGGCAGCCAAGAAGCAGCGCGATCATGCTACATGACCACCGTCGGTGGAGGTGTGTTCCCCCTCGACGCCGGACGAGCATAGACTATGGCCCGGCTATATGTAAATCTTTTTTTTTGGTGTAAACCCTCGTTTGTAAAGGGCTGCCTTAGCGGCCCTCCCTACCTTATACTAAAAATATGCCTTTTTATCCGAACCCCAAATGTCTCGATAATCTCAATACGAGTCCGGACCGAAGGTCCTTCCTAAGGCCCCACTTCGATCCCTCGCGGAACGATGGAGCCAGACCTTGCCTCCGACATTTCGTACCGCATCGCTGGCCGGAGCGAGGAGGGAAAAGGATTCTTCTTTCATACCCCTTTATTTTTCGTTCCAAAGAGAAAAAATAAAACGAAAGAAAAACAAAGACCGTTACAAGACCGCTCCACTCTTCTCAAATCAGGTAGATCAGGGCCCCCCGGGCCCAACGAGGGACAAAGAGTACTTCGACCAAGCAACTAGGGGCCCCTCCCCTCGTTGGGATATTCCTTAGCCTCAGCCACAATCGACGGTCCAGCCACCGAACTCTGGGCGTCATCCGGTCGCGCCCACTGCAACAGCAGCAACGCAGAGGGAACCCCCTCCGCCTGTCGACCCAAGGAGGAAGAGAACGAGGCTCCCAACATCGCCTTGTAACGAGGCATCTCCATCTCCTTCTCCACAAAGACGTCGCGAGGTAACCCCCCAGGAGAGGACCTCGGCTCCAAGGTACTTAGCCCGGCTCGTCTAATGTCCGTCCCGCCGAGCTCCCGATCCCACATCACTCTTCTCAATCGGCACGCCTCCGCACTCAAGACGGCGAACTTATTCCGATAAAAGTTACAAGCTTCATCAGTGTCCCGAGCCCCCCTTCGGTGACGAGCCAGCGCGGCTTCCAGGACCTTAACCTTACTCCGGAGTCGCGCCACATAGAAACTACGGGAGTCCCCTTCAGGGAGAAGAGCCGCGACCTACAAGATAACCAACCAACTCAACACACATTCTCAAGAAGATTCAGAAATGTCCGAGGTCAAACCAACCGGCCGGTCAAAAAACTTTTCTTGCCACTATAAATCCAAGTGTTTCTTACAAAAAATGCGGTGGCCAGTCCGCGGGAGGCAAACACAATCGAGGGAGAGAAAAAGAAAGACAAAAATTACACAACTCATTGACCCACCTCCGCGCCGACGGACGGATCCACGGGAGCGTCGGCCGAGGGGTCGACGGCGGGCCCTTCTTCTCCCAGAGTCTTCGACGTCCCCTCGATCTCCATATCATACTCAAAATTGGACAGATCGAGGGCCGGGAAGAAGTGCCTCACGTGGCTGAGGGCCCTCTCATAGCTCTTGTCCTGGGCCGCGATCACCATCTGCTGGCCCGTGTGCAACACCTCCTTCGCCTCCTTGGTGAACTTCGTCTTCAGGGAGGCCATCTTCTTCTCCCACTCCACATCCTTGGCCTTGAGCTGGAGCTCCAGCTGCTGCTCTCTCTTATGCGAACCCTCGAGTTCGATTCGCATCTCCTTCATCTCCAGCTCGCTCTTTTCCGCTCGAGCTCGCTCTTGAGCCAGGGACGCCTCGTACAGGTTCTTGATGTTGGCCCCCTGTATACAAGCCTACAACCAACGGCAGACAAAGATGAGGCCTCGGCACGTAAATCAACAAAGAGGGACAGAGTCGACGGGCTTACCTGCACAGTGGCCTGTGCCAGGCGAGCGAACGCCGCCTCTACGGGCTCGCCCTCCATCGCCTTGCGATCGCGAGGGGTCGCCAGCTTTTCCACCACTTCGACGGCTTGGGCCTCTGTCAGGCGGTCCCCCATCAGAACCGACCAGTCAGGAGCCCACCGCTGCCGCAACAGCTCCACCACCGGATCCTCTTCCTCGGCCTCGACCCAGGGACCTTTCCCCTTGTCGAGAACAGGAGCCCCTGCTCGGCCCTGACCCTTCGAAGAAGCCACGCCCTTGCTCGTCTCGGAGCGACCCCTCTTGGTCCTCGGCTCGAGTTGAACTTCCGAGATAACAAGGGGCAGCTCCCTCGACCTCTTCGCCGCCTCCGCCTTCTTCTTCTCGGCGTTTTCCTTCTTCATGGCCAGCCGCCTTGCCTGGATCGATGCCTCATCCATACCTGCAGAAAAAACCATTAAGAGCAATGAGCAAGAAAGCAAGAAAGGACCCAGAGGAAAGGAACAACTACATACGCATAACAGCTGGGCTCAGTCCAGCGCTCGCCAGAGTGGTCTCCGTCACCTCCGTCCAATCAATACTAGGTGACTGGCGGAGGCGCTCGACAAACCCCCATTCATCTGCCGACAGATCCCCCTGCCTCGGCGGTGGGTGGCTCGGCTTGGAATGGTTCCATCGAGTAGGAATGTCCCATGGCTCTTCACTCCGGATCACCAAATACTTCTCCTTCCATCCCTTGATGGAATCGGGGTGGTGGCGAACGACCTTCCCCCCACTCCGGGGAGAGATATAGTATACACCCTCGGCCGACGGATTGACCATCAACATTGCACGGAACACGTTCAGCCGCAGGGGTACTTGCTGCTCCTCGCACATCAGCATAAAGCAGATGATCTGCTTCCAAGAGTTCGGCCCGTACTGCATGGGCGCCAAGGAGGCCCAGTTCAACACGTCCCTAATGAACGGGTGGATTGGCAACCTCAGGCCAGAGATAAAAGCGTCCACTGGGAAGACACAGTACCAAGCTGATAAGGGATCGGTGGGACGCAGAGTAGGGCTCGGCATCAGCAGTTCGTGACCAGGCCCTATATGATACGCCAGCTGCAGAACCTCCAAATCCCCGCCCTCCAAAACGGTCGAGATCGCGTCCATCATCACCCTCCCCCGGCTCGGCGAAGAGGGTTGCACTCCGAAGAGCTCCTGGTCAGAAAGATCGTCGGGATACTGACAGAAATGCTTCGGCTGAACAGGCGAACCAGTCATCAAATTACGGAAAACAGGCGCCTTGTTCGAACCGTCAGTCCTCGACCCCGGTTTTCCTGGGGCCCTCTTCTCCTTCTTAACTCGCTCCGACGGTCCTCGACCCTGAGCGGTGGATCTCCTCACTATATTACCCTCGCCCCTCTCCTCATCGGAAGACAGCTCCAGCACGCGAATGCCGTCTGAACCCTCGCCGGTTCCCTCCGACCCACTACTCTCCACCACAAAGGGACGTCGAGTACGCGACGCCCTCGACTTGTGTACCGCTTCCCCCTCACCTACTGAGTCCTCCAAAGAAACCGAGCCAGTATGGCCCACAACGGGCACCAACCCCTCCTCGAGCATGGGCTCTTCCCACGACGTCGACGGAGAGTCAGGCTTTACTTCCCCCCTGGACGACGACGCCGACGAACCGGACTGAGCCCTATCCATCTGTGCCTAAAGATAAAACAAACTTACCAAACTAACCTGGGACCGCTTCGGAAGGGCGAACCGAGTACGGCAAACTGCAAGAACAATCGCTGAAGGGGTGGGAGATTTTTTGAAGAAAGAAGCAGCAAGATTGAAGTGGGCGAAAGGGAAAAAGGGGGAATACTTATATAAGGAAAGAACGGCTCCTCGACTTCCGCGATTACTGTTCACTGATTGACGCACAACTGCCGCCTGGAAAATCGCGCCGCATTCTCGAAACCTGTGCGGGGGACGTCATCAGACGCCAGACTGACGGCCTAACTCTGGGGTCGGGTCGGGTGGGATACACGACGGAGAAAACATTTTTTTTTAAGTTTAAGGCGCCGTCATATGACAGACGCCCTGGGCTCCAGCGTCCGACCAGTTCCCCTCTCACCCTCGAGCAGCCCGGGACTTACAGCCTCGGCAGCCGAAACCCCGAACTGTTCGAGGGTGGAACAGAAACCGCCATCGCCTACAGCCCTATCAAGACGGACTGACCGACCCCCGACGGGAGGTGGCCCCCCCATTCGAGGCCCTTCAGCCCCAAGGCCGGTATACGGTGGGTGCGTCTTTTCGTCTGGATCTCTCCCGGGCCAAACCTCCATGACAGGGCAGTCTGACCCGAAAAGGAATCCAGACGGCAAAACCACCACTAAACCGAAGCTCCTCTTCCCACAGCACGGATCTCGGCCGTCACCCCTCTCGCCCTGATCTCCCGTAGATCTGGCCACCATATCAAGGTCCATCAGATCCAAGAGAAGATCAGGGCAGCAGAGTAACCACCTCTCCGACGCTGCTAGGGTCGAAAATATTAGCCAAAGACAGGCGTCCGCCGAAGCAGACACCTCTGAGAGCCAATGGGCCACCCCTGTTTTGAGCATACCTACAATGGAGGGGAGAGGTATTTATAACCTCCCCCAGGGACTAACCGTTGAGGCGCAGGGAAGGTCAATCAACGGAAAACCATGCACCATCTACATTTATTAGGCGGCGCCATTAAATGCCCCTAGGAAATTGGACCATCACACCATTCTCGGAGAGCCTTCAATACTCCACACGAATGGTGGGATATCCCCGCTCAGTCACTCTGGGGCGCCAACCGGTCGCCATCCCCCTTGTTAGCCCGAAATCCCTCGGCCAACTCGGGGTCAGGTCTAGCACCAGGGTAGTCTTCTCAGGAAGGCTTCACGGCTCGCTATCGCCCTTGCCTTCCAGTAATCCCTCGCCAAGCTCGAGGTCAGGTCTGGCACCAGGGAGGTCTTCTCAGGAAGGCCAACGGCTCGCCACCCCCCTTGTTGGCCCATAATCCCTCGATCAGCTCGAGGTCGGGTCCAGCACCAGGGGAGTCTTCTCAGGAAGGCTTCACGGCTCGCCATCGCCCTTGCCTTCCAGTAATCCCTCGCCAAGCTCGAGGTCAGGTCTGGCACCAGGGAGGTCTTCTCAGGAAGGCCAATGGCTCGCCACCCCCCTTGTTGGCCCATAATCCCTCGATCAGCTCGAGGTCGGGTCCGGCACCAGGGGAGTCTTCTCAGGAAGGCTTCACGGCTCGCCATCGCCCTTGCCTTCCAGTAATCCCTCGCCAAGCTCGAGGTCAGGTCTGGCACCAGGGAGGTCTTCTCAGGAAGGCCAACGGCTCGCCACCCCCCTTGTTGGCCCATAAATCCCTCGATCAGCTCGAGGTCGGGTCCGGCACCAGGGGAGTCTTCTCAGGAAGGCTTCACGGCTCGCCATCGCCCTTGCCTTCCAGTAATCCCTCGCCAAGCTCGAGGTCAGGTCTGGCACCAGGGAGGTCTTCTCAGGAAGGCCAACGGCTCGCCACCCCCCTTGTTGGCCCATAATCCCTCGATCAGCTCGAGGTCGGGTCCGGCACCAGGGGAGTCTTCTCAGGAAGGCTTCACGGCTCGCCATCGCCCTTGCCTTCCAGTAATCCCTCGCCAAGCTCGAGGTCAGGTCTGGCACCAGGGTGGTCTTCTCAGGAAGGCCAACGGCTCGCCACCCCCCTTGTTGGCCCATAATCCCTCGACCGGCTCGGGGTCGGGTCTGGCACCAGGGAACTCTTCTCACGAAGATCCAATGACTCACCATCCCATTTTCTACAACCATGAGCACTCCTCCACGGCTAGCTCCCGCACCCCCTGCAGGAGTGGGGGGCTTGTGTGACAGTGTAAAAATGGCCTGAGGCCCATCCAGGGCCCAATACAATTCCTACTCAGAAAAGCAAGAATAACAACCTGGTTCGGCTCCGGACCCCTTCAGGGTCGGCACCGAACCTCGTGTTTGCCCTCACAGTGCCGGCTTCCTCGTACTGACGAGCCTCAGTATCCCCCGGAGTCCGATCCGGAGCAGTCCCTCAGGCCGTCCCCCCTCTCTGGCGGGGCGGAAGGATGACCTGGCGCAGCCTAGGCCCTCCGATTCCCCCAGAGGCACAGAGGACTCATGATGGGCCACGTCAGCTCCAAATACCGCCAAGGGTTTCGCCACGTCAGCCCTATACCACTCCTGGTATCACCACAACCGCCCTAAACCCCCTGGGCCTTCTGCCACGTCAGGCCCATGGGCTTTCGGATCCAAACCCGGCCCCCAAGCGGAACCAAACCCGGTTGGGATTCTCTATAAATACTAGACCCTCACCCACCTTTTGGAGGTAATCAATCTTTTGCCACTGAAATATACCTAGTTATTGCTACTCTCTCACAGAGACTGACTAGAGCGTCGGAGGGTCCGCCACCGGGACAAACCCCGGTGTTTCAGGACCGTCTGCAGGTACACAAGACCTCGGATCCGACCCTTCCGATCCGAGCCCAACCTTCAAAGTCTTTCCGAGCTCATCGTAGGCCCCAGAAGGTCAACCGAAGGTCGGCAGACGAGCGGCAATCTCCTTCAATACAAATTGAGTTCGAACTCACACCTGGTGCTTCCACACGTGTCTCAGAAATAAGCCGCATCAGGGCTTTTTAATTAAATTAAAGTAAGGCTTTCTATTTGTTTAAAGAAAGGCTTTTTGTACAAAATAATTTTAGAACGCATATTTAAATATTCATGCACATCTAAATAAAAATAATTCAATCAAAATATTGCACGTGCACACAACGTGCAAAATAAATAATTTTTCATTAATTGAAAAATCAGGGTATTACACATCGGGTATAGGGTATATTAGCTAATGGGTTTAATATTGGGTACTCAATGGGTTTAATTAGGAATAATTAAATAGAATATAGGGTGATTCAAAATGATATGAGAATAAAATGAATAAATAAAATAGGACATGAACAATCTATAATGAGGATCCCGATTAATCAGAGACGAAACAACAGACTAACATTCGAATCATGGAGATCACATAAAAGACGACAAACCAAATAGATGAATATATATTGAAAAAGAAGATCCAATATACGGTTCAAAAAGAGTCGAAGAAATATAAGATGAATAAATACACAACGAAATAAAAAAATACATCCCAAAATACAGAAAAAGAAAACAGGGGTTACACTCGTCTAGTGACGCACCTTAGACCTGCCTCCTAGAATGGACCTTCTCAACAGTTATACAAAGCTCTTTTTAACTTCATGAAGGTAAAGATGTTGCAGGACTATTTTGACCATGAAGAAGGGTGATTCTTCAACTAACTTCTAAAGAGAAATTGTAGATCTTCAAGTCAGATTCGAAACAAGGGATCAGACGCCCCGATCCGACCTCCGTAGCACCGGAAAACTGGGTTACAACACAGCTGCGCTGAACGTGAAAATGGGGAAAAACTTTGCCTCAAGATGTGCGTCTGATCTAGACCAACGGCTCTGATCTTGATGCATCCCTCGAAACAAAAATCCGAGCAAACGTGTCTCCGAATGTGAAAATGGAGAAAAACTTTGCCTCAAAATGCACGTCTGATCCAGATCAACGGCTCTGATCTTGCTGCGTCCCTCGGATCCAAAACGTGAAAATGTGGAAAAACTGTGCCTCAAAATGCGTGTCTGATCCAGATCAACGGCTCTGATGTTACCGCGTCCCTCCGATCCAAAATCCGAGCAAACATATCCCCGAACGTGAAAATGGGGAAAAACTTCGCCCCAAAATGCACGTCTGATCTTGATCAACAGCTCAGATCTTGTCGCGTCCCCCGGATCCAAAATCCGAGCAAATGTGTCCTCGAACGTGAAAATGGGGAAAAACTTTGCCTCAAGATGCGAGCTCGATCTTGATCAGAGGCTCAAATCTGGCCACGTCGCTCGGATCCGAAATCCGAGCAAACGTGCCACCGAACTATAAAGTGGAGAAAAACTCCTCCTCACAATCTGCACTCAGATCAAGATCTACGGCTCAGATTCGTCAAACAAACAGAGAAACAAACAAGACAAAAAAAAGGTGAGATATGAAAGGTTTAATGGGTCGACTTCGGACCTGTTAGAGACCCAAACCCAAAACTCCTCTCCTTCTTCACTGAGCGTCAAACGCCATTACAGAGCTCTTCGCCCAACTCCGAATCCACTGCCTCCGAGCTCCAACTCCTTCACACCGAGCTCCTCCACCATCGCAAACCCTCTCCGTCATCCTCCTCGCCGCCGTACACCGAAGAGCTCCATCAAGCTCCAGAGCTCCCCTCTGTCATCCTCCTCGCCGCCATACACCGAAGAGCTCCATTGAGCTCCAGTGCCCCCCTCTGTCATCCTCCTCACCGCCATATACCGAAAAGCTCCATTGTGCTCCAGTGCCCCCCTCCATCATCCTCCTTGCCGCCGTATACCGAAGAGCTCCATCGAGCTCCAGAGCTCCCCTCCGTCATCCTCCTCGCCACCATACACCGAAGAGCTCCGCCAAGCTCCAGTGACCCCTTCCGTCAACTCCCTCGCGAGCGCTAATCCCGAGCTCCAAGCTCCGAACCCATTGCCGAAGCTCCTCCTCCGTTCTCATCGAGATCCCTCTACAGCTTCGCCGAAGTTCCTCATCCGTACTCGCTGAGCTCCTCTTGCAGTTGAGGAGAGGTCGAAGATGACGGAAGGCAGAAGGAGGAAGAAGTCGAAGTCGAAGGTAGAGGATGGCAGGAAAGATAGAAGAAAGAAAAGAAAAAAAAAGCGAGGGGGGGGGGGGGGCACTTGGCGATCAACGGTCAACATTGACCGACCACATGGCGACGTCTGGTGGGTCGGCGACGGGATCCGAGCAAACTATACCCCGAGCGTGAAAACGCAGCAAAACACGCCCGCTTTGAGATGTGCGCCCCTGATCGTGATCAACGCACAGGATTGCACCACGTGTACAGGTAAAATTTAATTTATTTATTTACTTAATTGAATTAATTATTTAAAGAATCCGAAAAATTAAATAAAAATCGAAAAAAATAATTAAAAAATTCTTAAAATAATTATTAATTCAGAAAATAATTTTAAAATTCTGAAAACAATAATTATTAAATTAGAATAATTAATTAAAATTATCGATAATTAATTATTTAAATTCGAAAATTGAATAAAAAAATTCAAAATATGATTAAAAATTGGATAAAATCTGGAAAAATCACCAAAAAATTCAGAAAATTCTGAGAATAATTTTGGATACTTTACAAGCTCAGATTGACACCGTTACACCTCGAGCAAGATCCAAGCCCCCTTAAGAACTCCGATAAAATTCCGTACGCCATTATAACAATAAAACTACTCCTCAAAGGCTGTTAAACTCAGTCTTCGGGAGCTCGTGATATGGCTAAAAATAGGATTAAATCGGGATCGTTCAAATCAGGCACGAATCGTAAAGCTCTAAGGGGTAAAACGGTAATTTCACTTATAAACGGGTCTGAAATGGGGACTGAATCTTTCTTCAAAGCTCAATAACCCATAAACGGATCTGTCCTACTGGATCAGGGTACAGCCCATTACAAACCATCTCATGTCATTTAAAGAGTAATTCAAATTCATGATTATCTCTAAGAGACGGTTTAAACCAAATCTCTTATCATGAAACAATTTAAACTCTACATCTTATCCAAAAACACCAGCACATAGGGATAAATAATTATCTCTAAACTGTCTCTAAGGAGACTATAAATACCCCTCTCCCCAACCATAACAAGGTAATCAATTTTTTTCCACATAAAACTCTTTCATAATCTTCCTGATTACTGACAATAGCGTCGGATGGTTCGTCGCCAGGATCCATCCTGGTGTATTGAACTTTTTTGCAAATCAACGGCAGCTGCAAGAAACCAGTCAAATGCCGGTGAAAGTCAACATGTTTTTTTTATTTTTTCTAAAAAGAATCCACAAATTCATCTGTTTGGTTCGACACAAAAATTAGCAGCAACAGATACTATACTCATCAGTTTTGATATGATTGGTAGAAGTTGAAGTTGAAGTTTGATTATCCCCCATACTGGTGCCGCTATTGCCAATATCGATATCTGCTCAAAGTTTTCGTTATTTGGGACAGCGACATCAGTTATTGGGAATTTTTTCATACTTGAAAAAAATCAAGCCAGAAAGCTCATAATTGGATGTAAAATTACATATGTCATTACTTCTAACAGCGGCATCTGGAAAAGAAAATTTACAGGTATCACTATTGGAACAACGATATTAAAATAACATATATCGATATTGTCAATATCATTTTAGGTTTACGTGTTCAAAAGTTGGCCAGTTTGGTATCTATTTTCGAAAGTGAGCCAGTTTGGTAATTATTTTCAAAAAAATTCGCCTAATTATGGAGAGATGCTTTTTTCTAATAAGGGATTAGTCATTAGTTGCTTTGGTAAATATTTTCGAACGTGAGCCAGTTTGGTAATTATTTTCAAAAGTGGGTCATAATGGAAAAAAATTCGCCTAATTATGGAGAGATGCTTTTTTGTAGTCAAACCCCTAGTGACTAATTAATTAGCCTAAAAGGATATTTGTGTTTTCTAATAAGGGATTAGTCATTAGTTGCTTTCAAGAGTTAGTTTCTGTTTTTGATGAAGGGGTGATTAGAAAATGTAAAATTGGAGTTCAATGGTGGGACCCATGTGAAGAAATTTTGAAGAAGAGCAATAGTGGTGTGGTGGCAAGCATCCCACCAAACAAGTTTGTTCTTTTCCTAATACAAAACAATTTTGTTAAGCCATGTCTATCACAACATTAATTGAAAAAATATATAAAAACATATACTAACAAAGTTGATAATAATTTTTTTGTGTTGCGAAGAAACTTATGATCAGGGCGGTCCCTACTTTGAGACCGGTGAGACGGCCATCTCAAATTTCTGTTTTTTTTGTAATTTTAAATGCCTCAAATTTGCATTCCTCTTACAAATATAAACACGCATTTTGCATCAAAAAAAATTATATTGTAATTGGGGGCCCTAAAAATAATTATTTGACCATTTCGTCTTGAACCCCGGAAAACTCAGGGCCGACCATGTACGAAGAAAGTTATGATGCATCATAGTTGAGGAAACTTGTAATGTCAAGTAATTTCACAAGATGGTCCTTAATTAATATAGAGTATTTTTCACACACACAAAATGAAATATTCTCATATCTATATCTATATAATAAATTACAAAGAAAGCTATCAAGTGGCTCACATTCAATCTCTCCCAAAATCAATGGTTTAGATTGATTCTCACAAAACATATTTTTCCGTCCAAAATTTCAAACTCCAAAACCAAAATCTCCCCCCCCCACCCTAAAAAAATAAATAAATAAATAAATAAATTTAAAATTCATTACTTTATTACTATCTCTCTCTTCTCTCCACTTTTTCTCTTTTTCTCTCTCCCCCTATCTCTCTCACATTTTTTGTTTATTTGCTTAGAAATTTAGATTTTAAAATTTCAGGTTTGTAAATTTTCAGAAATTTTATGTTTTTTTATTGGACATGTTATATTGAAAATAGCAAATATCTATTTCAACAGTTAAATTTCATCATTTTTCACACTTAAAGTTCTAAGAAGTTAGATTTTACACTCCATTTATAATTATTTTTCAACATATACTAATGAAAACATGAACTTTTATTTACAACTAATTATTGTCATACTAATCAAATTTGAGCTACGTAATTATTGTTTTACTGTTTACAGGACTTTTCGTATTTTGTATTGTTTCGAAAACGGCACGTGCCTACGGGCAAATCTAGTGTCTATCTAAAAACTAAAATGTAGTATAATTTGTGTCAAATGTTTCAGTAGAACAGGGCACAACCCTCTGCTGTGCAACTACACTTTTTGATTTTATTAAATTAAAAAAAATACAGCTACATCGAATAGAAAATTGTGCTCCATCTAACTAGAGGTGCAGATGAATAAATAAATTGTTAGGGGGCAATACGTTAAAAAGCATTAGCATTTTGTACCAGTTTAACAGCTCACCTCTGCATACCTTTTTTTGTGGGCACTCTGATGGAAACACACAACATTATTGACAAAGGACAGGGAAAAGTCAAAGCAAAACGGATTCGTTGTCTAGAAGATTCGGTGGTCTAATTATGCAAGGTAAAAAGAAAAAAAAAAAAAAAAAAACCATGTGTCATTAACATATTTTCACTTTGGACAAATAAGTAAAAAGTTATACATACAATATATTATCTATACTATTATTAAGCAAAATCTTATTTTGACGGCTTTTTACTATCATGCCCTCATAAACCTTATAAACATAAAAGGCTAAAAAAATATAGGGTTAATATCGAAGATCAGAAATGTAATTTGCATGTATTGAAAAAATAATTAACATGCATAGATTTACATGCCTGTCTGCATAGATTTGAGAAAATAATTAATAGTATAGATTTGCATGTTTGCATGTATTGAAAAAATAATTAACATGCATAGATTTGCATGCCTGTCTGCATAGATTTGAGAAAATAATTAATAGTATAGATTTGCATGTACTTGCATGCACAATTTATTCATAAAAAAGTTTTCTCCTGTTACCGCTGGTTTCGGTGTGGGGGTAAACAGATGAGATTTGTGAGTTCGAGAAAAACCTGAACAGCGGATCCAAGCCTTCTGATTCTTGCCGCACCCTGCAAGGAAGTGCGATACACCGGGGTTGATTCCGGTGACGCACCCTCCGACGCTCTTGTCAGTAACCAGTGGTGATTATGAAAGAGCTTAAGGTGGAAAAAGAGTGATAAACTGGTCACAGTGGTAGGGGGAGGTATTTATAGTCGCCATAGGAATGATTAGGGGCCTGATTTCCTGCGTAACTGTCAGGAGAAAACAAATCAGGCCCGTTGATTCAGTCAAATCAGTGGCCCTGATTCTCCTCTTGGTGATCTGGGTTTGTCTTGGGTCGGGACCCGTACCCAGTTGGAGCGGATCCGTTTGCGGGTTATTGGATTTGTGAGAAAGAGATCCAGTACCGCTTTGGACCCATTCGTATGCGAAATTACCTTTTTACCCCCGAACTTCAAGATTCATGCCCGATCTGGACGGTTCTAATTTAACCCCATTTTCAGCCATATCACGAGCCCCCCACTCCTAAAGACTGAGTGTGATCAGCCTTTGAGGAGTAGTTTAACTGTTTTAGTGGCTAGTGGAGTTGTATCGGAGTCCGAATGGAGAGTTGTGAATCTCGAAGGGGGTAGTGAGATGATTTTTGAAGCAGTAAGTTGTTCTGAAGTCTCGTTGAACATTGGACGGTTTTTATCTATTTTTTCGGATTATTTATTTAATTTTGCAATGTGTTAACTAATCGTTCGGGGTGCTTAACAATACATCCGTGGCAATAATTGTTCGTCCAGGGGCTCAAAGATATCCCCCCGAACTTCTAATTATTTTCTAGAATTTTTAGTTAATTTTCCCAAATTTTTAGTAATTTTTCGCAATTTTTAAATAAATAAGACGATTTAAATAAATAAAAATTGATTTTTAAATACCGATTATTTGCGTGGCGCAATCTGGACCTTTGATCAGCGTCGAGCGCGATTTTCTGAGAGATCTGGCAGTCGTTATCGCTCGGTGGCTTTTTTCTCCGTTTGCGAGCTCGGAATGGCGCTTGCTCGGCCGCCGACCGGAGGCAAGGGGGTTCGGCGGTCCGAGCGACGTAGCGCAATCTGGGCCGTCGGATGGTGGCACGTCTCCCAAGAAAATGCTATCTTGTATTTTAGCGCACGCGGCGCGATCTGGACCGTCCATCATTAGAAGCACGAATTTCTGAGAGATCCAACGGTCGTAGTTGCTCGGTGGCTTTTTTCTCCGTTTGCAGGCTCAGAAAGGCACTTGCTCGGCAGCCGATCGAAGGCATGGGGTTTCGGCAGTCCGAGCGACGTGGCGCAATCTGAGCCGTCGGATGACATGGAGCAAGTGCAGGCTCGGAAAGGCACTTGTTCGGCAGCCGACCGAAGGCATGGGGTTTCGGCAGTCCGAGCGACGTGGCGCAATCTGAGCCGTCAGATGACGACACGCATCTCGAGACGGGCACATTTCTCAAGAAAACACTATCTTGTCGTTTAGTGTCCTCGGCAAGATCTGGGCCGTCTGATCGAAATCTTACACGAAAGTTGAGGAGAAAGTGAGTTTTCTCCGTTTGCAAGCTCGGAAAGGCACTTGCTCGGCAGCCGACCGAAGGCATGGGGTTTCGGCAGTCCGAGCAACGTGGCGCAATCTGAGCCGTCGGATGACGACACGCATCTCGAGACGGGCATATTTCTCAAGAAAACACTATCTTGTCGTTTAGTGTCCTAGGCAAGATCTGGGCCGTCTGATCGAGATCTTACACGAAAGTTAAGGAGAAAGTGAGTTTTCTCCATTTGCCGGCTCGGAAAGGCACTTGCTCGGCAGCCGACCGAAGGATTGGGGTTTCGGCAGTCCGAGCACGGAAGCGCGTTCCGGGCCGTAAAAGGGGGGAACGGATCTCGATACGATTCAGTTTTCGAGGGCATTAATGGCGTCCC
Source organism: Hemerocallis citrina (assembly GCA_017893485.1). Lineage (NCBI taxonomy): Eukaryota > Viridiplantae > Streptophyta > Magnoliopsida > Asparagales > Asphodelaceae > Hemerocallis > Hemerocallis citrina. Next base: position 63,956,023 of record CM030358.1, read on the forward strand.
AGGATTCGTGCGGCGTTCCAACTTCCCGAGGTCATTAAGCAGTGGCGCCTTCCAATTAATGCGTAGCGTTTCAACTTCCAAGGGTCATAATGGCTGGTTCTTGGAGGGTGGTTATAAATACTTCACTCCTTTTGGAGTTTCAGTCACAAAAAATGTTTGAGTTTTAGTCCTCGGAGGTGTCTGCCTTGGGTGGTTGCTCTTCGGCTATGGTCTTCTCCTGGTTGTGACGGCCCCGATGCGGATGTCAGGGCCAGGGGAGATCATAGTAGAAGAGGTGACGACCGGGGTAAGGCGAACGCCTGTCTTGTGAAATTTTAACCTCGAGAGGTTCGGAGGGGTGGCCACTCTTCTGCCTTGTTCTTCTCCCGATCCTGACGGCCCCAATGAGGGTGTCAGGGTCGAGGGAGAACAAGGCAGAAGTGGTGACGACCGTAGTCCGGACCCGAGGGACGAGCTGCTTCAGAAGGATGGGTGGTCGTTCTTCCACCATGATCTTCTCCTGACTCTGACGGCCCCGATGCGGGTGTCAGGGTCAGGGGAGATCATGGTAGAAGAGGTGAAGACCCAAGTCCGGATTCAGGGAATAATGCGCTTCGGAGGGATGGGTCTCCTCCGATCTTTGTCTTCCTTCCGGGCTGAAGGCTTCTGATGGATGTCAGCCCGAAGGAGCTAGAGATGGGAGGTGTGCCGATCCGCTTTCTCGTCGGGCTCCGCGAGTGGGTCGGGTTCCGCTTTCCGGTGGACCGACCGCGACCCGGGGCCCGGGGGCTCGCCGAGGGCGATGCCTTAAAACTTTCAATCAAAACTTTTTCTGGCTTTTTCAGATAGAGGCAGAGCGCCTGAATCCGAAGTGTCTCGTCTGGGCAATGTGGCGCGATCCGAGTCGTCAGAAGGAGGAGAAAATGAATTTTCTCCGTTTGCACGCTCAGAATGGCGCTTGCTTGGCTGGTTGACCAGGGATCTGACTGTCGGACGGTCGGGGGACGCTCAGGGCTGCCGGAGGGACCCTTGCTCGGCGAACCGACCGGTCCCTTTGCTGATGGGTTCGGATCGCACATTGTTCGGATTTAGATCCTGTTGCGCCGAGCTACTTGTCTTAGTGAAAAGACAAAGTGGTTCTGGGCCTTCGCGACGCTTCGAGAGCGGCCCAAGAGTTGCACCCTTACGCTTGGAAGTCCAAAGGACTTTTCTTTTTTACTATAAATCTTCACTCCCCTATCCCAAACCTCATTCTTTACTTTACTTTTTCCTCCCAAGTTTTTACCTCACCATCGAAGTTTTTAGCTCCTGGGTGGCGCTGCTAGCTGTCGCGGCAAGGCATTCTTTGTCTCCGGTGAACTTTTCCGACCATTGCTGTCACTTCAAGGTCAATCTCTCTCCTTTATCTTTAGAAAATGGTTAAGATTACTTCCTCGGATGAGACCCCCGCCTCAGAGCAAGCCGTTGGCCGAGCGGGCAAAGGAAAGGAGGTTGTAGAGCCGACCGATCAGAGCGTTGTTCGGCCGGAGAAGGAGGGCGAAGTAGCCGAGCCGCCTAAGGAGGTCGCGACGATGTCTCAGAAGGGTAAAGGAGTGGTCACGATCATCGAGAAGCCGAAGACGGCGGTGGCGTTCGGTCGGCAGCCTATTGCTCTGTCGAGCGTGGGAGGCATTCGGGACTACGCCGAGGAAATCTTAGAGAAGGTGACCCAAGGCACGGCCAAGTCGGTGGAGGAGAATGAACTGAGAGAGTTGTCCGAGGTGGACCATACCATCTCGTCTCTTACGGAGGCCGATCTACATCTGATCCGAAAGGGATTCCAGATTCCCACCGAATACGGGCTACTCCTCCCCGGACCAGGCTTCCGAGCCAACACAAAGTCTTCAACGGACGTGTGCGTCTTTCCTCTCGACTCCCTCTCCGCCGGCCGGGCTCCGCTTTCCCCTTCATCCGTTCATAGTCGAAGTCTTGAATTGGTACGGTTTGAGCCCCGCCCAGCTGATACCGAACACCTGGAGGCACGTCCTGGTGTTTGTTCTCCGGTGCCAAGAGGTTGGTGCCGTACCGAGCATGTTTCTCTTTCGGAGCCTCTACCGCTCTTGCCAGCCAAACCGAAACGAACAGAGGTTCTATCTTTCGCCGCGGACGGGCGTAAAGTTGATCAAGAACCCAGACTCGATCAAACATTGGAAGGAGAAGTATTTCATCATCCGAGCTCCCGCGCCGTGGGTGATCCCGATAGTTTGGGCGAAGGATAGTCTGCCCAAGCAAGCTAAGAAGGAGCCGGTGCTGAGTGACGAGGAAGCAGAGGTCCTCAAGAAGCTCCTCGCCTTGCCAGCACTAAGTTGGAAGGACATTATTGAGGAAGCTTTGTTCCGAGGGGGTCTTAGTCCGATCGACCCTAGTACGCTTCTGGTATTTATACTCTTTGCTTAAAGTTCATGAAAATTTTTCTAAGTTTTTTCATTCGGCTTGTGCAGAGACGATGAAGATGGACTATAGGACTTTGATGGCGAAGGCCAGGGCGAAGGAACATGAGACGAGGAAGAAGAGGCCTTCGGCCGGGCCTCAGGGCGGCCGAGCCTCGAAGATACCGTCGGTCGAGAAGACAAGCAACCTGCAGAAGGCCGTTGTCCCGGGGGCCGGCCCCGAGCAGGAGAAGTCCGCGGCTACGGATCCTCCAGTTTCCGGTGTGCCGGCACCAACGGTGGAGGGGGACGCAGCCGGCTCGTCAAGCGGTGCATTCGGCGTGAATGAGGTGCTGTCCCTCCAAGTTTTGCCCCTCACTGCCAATGTGGAGAACATCTTGACCAAGAGGCACAGGCAGATCTTCGTCCCTGACTGGAAGGTGATGAATGTCGACGACTTCTTGGGTGACGGCAACATCTGTATGGAAGCGGTGAGGCACCTGCCGACCCTAAAGGACCGAGCGGCCCTAAAGGCCGGGCTGGCAGGGGACGCCACGATGCAGATCGCTCAGAACACAATGTCGGTAAGTGGACCGAACTCTTTCTCATTGAAACTTTTTCTGAGATTTTCTAAGTTCACGCGTTCGGACTTTAACGGTTTGTTCTCTTTTCAGACCCTCTGCCACTTCAACTTCTTGCTTGAGCAGTTTGCGAGCAAGGAACAGGAGTATGACCGGGAGAGAGCGGAGCGCGTCAAAGCCACGAAGCTGCTTGATGCTGAGCAACTCCTCTCGGCAAAAAGGGGTGCCGAAGTGGCGGGGTTGGAGAAGCAATTGGCCGACGCCATTCAGCTGTCGAAGGACACGACAGCCAAGCTCGAGGCCTCGGAAAAGGAGAACGCCGAGCTGAAGGAGGAGCTGGCCAATGCTCGATCGGAGGCAGAGAGGGCTCGGAAGAGGGCCGAAAAGATCATGGCCAAGCACCGGTCTAAGGTGGCTAAGGCGAAGAAGGCTGTCCAGGAGGAGGCCGAGCACCACATGTTCAAGAACATGGAGGACGCCTACGGCCGAGCTCTTCTGCATATCGCCACTCGGAACCCAGGGTTCGACACGTCCTCCTACCATTTCTACGACCCCGTGGAGGGGGAGGGGGAGGTTCCCCAGGGGATGCTCGGCCCTGAGGGACAGATGGACGGTGTCGAAGGCTCGGGTGAGACCGAGGCCGAGGATGAAGAGGAGGACGACTCTGAGGAGGTGGGAGCGAGGACGAGGACGAGGACGAGGGCGAGGACAAGGCCGAGGGGTCGACGGACCCGAACGACAAAAAGGTCGACCCCTAACTCGGTTGCCTCTTTTAGTCTTTTGTTGTTTTGTTTCTTTTTGTAAGCCTAACTGCGGACTGGCCACCGCTCTTGTAAAACTTTCTTCTCGATTTTGAATGAAAACAGTTTGTTTGGCCAAAATTTATCCAAGTGTTGAGTCTCGGATTTTGTGTTTGATTAGGCGTAGAATTCTCCAAGTGTTGGGTCTCGGATTTATCTCTGCTTTTCAGGTGAAGTTCGGTCCGATCACGGAGGTTGCACACCTTCGTAAGGAGCTGGCCAAAACGAAGGGTGAGCTCTCGAATAGCCGACAGAGGCGGTTTCTCATGTTCTTGAAGCTGGAGGAGACAAAGGCAGCTGTGAGGGGGTATTGTCGCGAGTTGAAGCAACTGCGGAAGCAACCCCAAGCCCCTTGTCCCGAAGGTGAGGTCGAGCGGCTTCGTAGAGAGCTTGCCGTCGCCGAGCGGAAGAACGACGAGCTCTCGGCCAAGATCTAACACATGGAGATAGCGGAGCAAGGTCGCTTGGCGGAAGAAGATAAGCTTGCTTCCGAGCTGAAGAAGGCGTCGTCCGAGCGCAAGAAGTTGTTGGCTGAGGTCGACAGGCTTAGGAGGATCACGATAGATAGGGAGATCGAGGTCACCCACTTCCGACGGCTCACAACCGATAGCGCCAACGCCTCGGGCTCGTCAAGGCCTCCTCGTTTGAAGAAGTTGGCGAAGGACGATGCTTTGAGAGATAGAATCATTGAACTGGAGGAAGAGGTCGCGTCACTTAAGCCTCTGCTGGAGAGGGCCAACGTCCACAGTACATCGTGCACTCGCGAAGAGAGCGAGAGAGGGATCACCTTCTACGAACTTGCGACACGTTTTCCTGTGGCTCGGCGGAGCCCTGCTGACGCTCAGAGTAGTGTAGCCATCTCGTCTAGTGGTGCCTCGGTCGGCACCACAGTTAGGGTCAGTGGCGAAGGGGGGTCACGGTTCGTTGGTGTGGAATCGAGCTCGGAGGTCAGGCCTCGTCGTCCTCGCGTTTCCTTGAACCGGAGCGTGCCCCTTCCGAAGAAGCCCTGAACATGTCGTTTTATGTTTCTTCTAGCTGTTGTAAAACTCTATTGTAGGGTCGGTCTTGTAGTATGTAGAGCTACTATATCTGAATACGAATTTGAGTTTGTGTGGAAGAATTCTTCAAGTGTTGGACTTCGGCAATGTCTTGAAATTTTGTTATTCGTTTTTTCTTCTTTTCAGCTCGAGGTGGCAGCCCAATACACTGATTCGAACGACCCAGATGATGATGCTGAAACCGAGGCAACCACAGGGGCGACGAAGTCGCGCTCGACGAAGTGCCGAGAGCGGCTTTATGGCGTCGAGCTGGAGTTACGCCGAGCTGAGAGCGAGCGGGCCCACCTTCAGTCCGTCCTCGGCCAACGAGACGCCGAGATCCAACGTCTGGAGAGTAGGATTGCCGAGGCGACCCCCGTAGGAGAGGACGAAGATTCGCAGATTGCTTTTAGCAACGCTCTTCGGGTCCAGTGTATTCGGCACAACCAGTCGAAAATATTAGCCAAGCGGGATGATTTGCTCTCTGAGATCCATCACTTGCAGACCGTGGAGGCGAAGCTTCGAAAGGAGGCGGAGGAGCTATCAGCCGAAGTGGATGGATTAGCGACCGAACGGGTCAGTGAAGACATTTCCGTTTGAAGGCCAAGTGTAGTGGGTCGGCACTGTATTTTTTGTTTTCTAATACTTTGTAACCATGGAAAGATTGCTTTGTATTATGTCCCGATCATTAATAAAATTTCTTTTAAGAACTAGCATATCTCTTGTTGCTCTGCGTATTTATCTCGCTTGTAAGTGTGTTGGTCGTGCCGAGATTTACGAGCCGAGCGTATAGTGCCGTCGGCAAGAATCTCGAGGCGAACCAGTTCCTATGGGAACACTATCTTGTCGTTAGCGGCGCTGACAAGATCTGGGCCGTTGGATTTTGGCACGAATCTCGAGACGACTTTGTTCCTAAGAAAATGCTATCTTGTTGTCTAGCGTTGCTGGCAAGATCTGGGCCGTCTGATCGAGATCCTACGCGAAAGTTGAGGAGAAAGTGAGTTTTCTCCGTTTGCAGGCTCGGAATGGCACTTGCTTGGCATCCAACCGGAGGCAGCATGGTCTGACCCTTCTTCTTGGGGCTTCCGTCTCCGTGACAAGATGGCTCGGGTTGTGGTACCGAGCGGTGCTTCGGTCTCCCTCTTCTTGCGAAGTCGAGGGGTGAGCCGAGCTCTTTTCCATGGTGAGGCTCGCCGGTCTTAGCGAGTGTTCGACGGTTGTGGGAGCAATTCCGAATGGTGATCCACTCCTAACTTGCCGAGAAGCAAGCTTGGGGAGTGGAATCGAACCAAGTGTTGGACTCCGGAACCATCGGTGTAGTTCAACGGTTGTGGGAGCAGTTCCGAACGGCGATCTACCTCTGGCTCGTCCGGGGGCGAGCCGAGAAGGTAAAGTCGAGCCGAGTGTTGGACTCCGAACCATCGGTGTAGTTCAACGGTTGTGGGAGCAGTTCCGAACGGTGATCTACCTCTGGCTCGTCCGGAGGCGAGCCGAGGAGGTAAAGTCGAGCCGAGTGTTGGACTCCGAACCATCGATATAGTTCAACGGTTGTGGGAGCAGTTCCAAACGGCGATCTACCTCTGGCTCGTCCGGGGGCGAGCCGAGGAGGTAAAGTCGAGCCGAGTGTTGGACTCCGAACCATCGGTGTAGCTAAACAGTTGTGGAAGCAGTTCCGAACGGCAATCTACCTCTGGCTCGTCCGGGGGCGAGCCGAGGAGGTAAAGTCGAGCCGGACATTGGACTCCGAACCATTGGTTGAAATCAAATTAAAAAACAAAAGACAAAGGCGAAGAGACGCAAGCAAATTTATAAATATGAAAGAGCATTCTTCATTGATAATTGATGGCGAACCGTTTTTACATATCACAACTTATGAAATAGATTACAAGTTAGAGGAGAGGAATGGCTCGATATCCTGCAATACTTAGAGAGGCGCCGGGGCGCTTTCTTGGTATTTCAGGAGGTGGTCGGCATTCCAGGTCCTCGGAATCTCTCTGCCCTCTAGATCTTCCAGACGATATGCTCCGGGCCGAACTACCCTTGTGATCTTGTAAGGCCCTTCCCAGTTCGGACCCAGATTGCTCTTCTGATTGGGGAAGGATATGGCCAGTTTTCTCAGGACCAAGTCCCCTTGCTTGAGATTGGTGGGTCGGACTTTCTTGTTATATGCCAATTCGACCCTCCTTCGGTAGCTCTGCTGCCGAATCGATGCTCTCTCCCTCAGTTCGTCTACCAGATCTAAGTTCGCCCTGAGGTCTCTGGCATTCCGTTCCTCATTGTAGGCTGCGAGGCGAGGGTAAGGTATACCGACCTCGAGGGGTATCACCGCCTCGGACCCATAGGTGAGGTTGAAAGGGGACTCTCCGGTGGGGGTCCGCTAGTTGGTGTGATAATTCCACAGTACATTGGAGAGTTGGTTGACCCATAGGCCTTTGGAACATTTGTACAATCTCTTCTGGATGCCAGAGAGGATTTGCCGATTGGCGTTTTCTGCTTGGCCGTTCGACTGCGGGTGGGAGACGGAAGAGAAGCATTGTTGGATGGCAAGATCCTCGCACAGAGCTCGGAATGCAGCCCCGGTAAACTGAGTTCCGTTATCGGTTACGATGACACGGGGGACGCCGAACCGACAGATGATGTTTTTCCAGAAGAATTGAAGCACCTTGTTCTCGGTGATAGTGGCGAGGGGCTCGGCCTCAATCCACTTCGAGAAGTAGTCGATGGCTACAACCAAGAACTTGAACTGGCCGAGAGCCGGAGGGAACGGGCCTAGTAAGTCCATTCCCCACATTGCAAAGGGGATAGGACTTGATAGGGAGGCAAGGTTGGCTTGAGGGAGGCGACGAACATTGGAATGTCTCTGACAGGAGCCACATTGCCGAACATGTCGCTCGGCATCTTGGAGGAGAGTCGGCCAAAAGTATCCATAGTTCAAAGCTTTCCGGGCCAAGGACCTAGATCCTGAATGCGCTCCGCCGATGCCTTCGTGGAGCTCTTGTAGGGCATAGTCGGCCTGCTCCGGGGAGAGGCACCTTAGGTATGGTCGGCCATCGATCTGCGAGAAGGAGCGCTTGTACAAGATCCCCTCGATCAAGACGTACCGCTCGGCCCTGGTTCTGACTCGGCGTGCTTCTTTGGGATCCTCGGGCAGGAGTCCGTCCCTTAAGAACTCCACCAACGGCTTCATCCAATTATCTTGCAGCAAGACCAGCAACGACTCTACCGAGTCGGAGGTCTCGTCTTCTATGCTCGGCCTTGAAAGGACCTTGATCAAAACGGTCTGCTCGAGACCTTGGAGGGAGGATGAGGCCAGCTTGGAGAGGGCGTCGGCCTGTGAATTCTCCTCACGAGGGACTCGTTGGATGAGTGCCTCTTCGAACCGGCTCATGAGGGCTCAGACCTTGGCGAGGTACTTCGCCATCCGCTCGTCTCGCGCCTCGTACTCGCCCAAGACTTGGTTTACAACTAGCTGAGAGTCACTGTAGACTCGGAGGCGCTGCGCCTCGGCCCTTCGGGCAAGTCCGAGGCCCATGATTAATGCCTCATACTCCGCCTCGTTGTTTGAGGCTTTGAAGTTCATCCGGAGGGCATACTGGAGGAGAAGTCATCAGGACCGTTCAGGATGACACCAGCACTGCTGCCCTCGTTGCAGGAGGATCCGTCCACGAAAACTGTCCAAATGGGAGGTCCATTCGGGGCGTGGCTGACTTCGGGAACGGTGGACTCGACGATGAAGTCGGCAAGGGCCTGAGCCTTGATTGCAGTCCGAGGTTGGTAGGAGATGTCATGTTGGCTCAGCTCTATGGACCACTTCATTAGCCGGCCCGAGGTTTCAGGCTTGTGGAGGATCTGCTTCAGCGGTTGGTCGGTGAGGACCACAACCGAGTGGGACTGAAAATATGGACGGAGCTTCCTTGCCGCCATGACCAGGGCGTAAGCCATCTTCTCTATCTTCGGGTAGCGGAGCTCGGCATCCCGAAGCACTTTGCTAACATAGTAAATGGGTCTCTGAGCCCGGTCTTCTTTCCTCACCAACACAGCACTTATGGTCTGCTCGGAAGCAGCTAAGTAGACGAAGAGGGTTTCCCCCGGAACGGGCTTGCTGAGTAGAGGGGGGGTTCACCAAGTAGGCCTTCAGTTGGTCGAACGACTCCTGTTGTGGTTGGCCCCATTCGAAACCCTTAGCCCCCCTGAGAGCCTTGAAGAAGGGGAGGCACTTTTTCCCAGACTTCGAGAGGAAGTAGCCAATAGCAGCGAGCCGTCCCGTGAGCTTCTGCACCTCCTTGACGTTCCGGGGCGGGGCCATGTCTAGTATGGCCTTGATCTTCTTGGGATTTGCTTCGATCCCTCGCTGGCTCACCATGAAGCCGAGGAACTTTCCCGATGAGACCCCGAATGCACATTTGTTCGGGTTAAGCCGCATGTTGTGCCTCCTCAATACGCTGAATGCCTCCTGGAGGTCGGCCACATGGTCGGTACCTCAGATGCTCTTGACGAGCATGTCGTCGACGTATACTTCCATGTTTCGGCCTATCTGACTTTGGAAGACCTTGTTGACGAGGCGCTGGTAGGTGGCTCTAGCGTTCTTCAACCCGAACGGCATGACTCTATTGCAGTAGAGGCCCTGGTCGGTAATGAAGGAGGTTTTCGGAATGTCCGGGGGGAACATTCGGATCTGATTATAGCCGGAGAAGGCGTCCATGAAGCTGAGGAGCTCATGGCCCGAGGTGGCATCAATGAGGGTGTCGATATTTGGGAGAGGGAATGGATCCTTCGGGCACGCCCTATTCAGGTCAGTGAAGTCGATGCATATCCTCCAAGAACCGTTGGACTTCTTGACCATTACAACATTGGAGAGCCACTCGGGGTAGTTCACCTCCTGTATGAACCGAGCCTTTAAGAGTTTATCCACCTCCTCCTTGATGGCCTGCTGTCGCTCGGGAGTGAATTTTCGCCTCTTCTGCTGAACCGGTTTGCACCCCGGCTCGACACTTAGGCGGTGGACTAGCAGCTCCTCGGATATCCCGGGCATATCCGCGGCGGACCAAGCAAACAGGTCGCGGTTATCCCGGATGCATTGAACCAGGTCGGAACACAGTGCAGTCGGCAAGGACTTGCTGATGAGGAACTTTCGACTTGGGTCCTCGTCCGCGAAGTGCACCTCTTCCAACTCGTCCGCTGGCTCGGACATGGGTCGGGCATTTGGCTCGGGGATTTCTAGAGTCTCGAGGGAGAGCACCGGTCCCCCAGTGGAAGTCATATAGCACTTTCGAGCCGTCTCTTGGCTGCCCCTGACCTCTCCCACTCCCGACCGAGTGGGGAACTTCATTTTAAGGTGGTACGCTGAAGGGACAGCTTCCAGGGCAGCTAGGCCGGGTCGGCCTAGGATGACATTGTATGCGGCCGGGACGTCGACGACCATGAAGTCCATCGGCTCGGTCTGGGTAGTAGGGGTCTTCCCAGTAGTTACGTCTAGGGTTAACACCCCCTCGACAGTTACTGGTATCCCCGTGAACCCGTGGAGCGTGTAACCGGCCGGCTTGAGACGGTCCCGAGACAGCTGCAGCCCTCGGAAGGCCGAGAGGAAGAGGATGTTCACCGAGCTCCCGTTGTCTACCAGGACCCTCTGCACCTTGAAGTTTGCCATGCGAAGGTCGATGACGAGAGCGTCGCAGTGGGGTGTTCGGACCCCCTCGAGGTCTTCATCGGAGAAAGTCACTGGGACGCCAAGACCTTTGGGAGGAGGGGCGCTGTGAACCGAGTTTACCTCTCAGACGAAGGCCTTCCGAGAGGAGTTGGAGGAGCCCCCCATGGGACCTCTGTGGATGAGGTGGAGAACTCGTTCTTCCTCGAACTCGGGGGTCTCATCGCGACGCTCGGACCGCTTGTTAGCCCACCGAGGCGGAGGAGTGTCGCGATCCGCCCGATCGTTTGCCTTAACAAATTTGGCCAACTGCCCCCTCTGGATGAGGGCCTCTATCTCATTTTTCAACGCCCGGCAGTCGTTGGTGTCATGGCTGTGGTCCCGGTGGTAGCGGCACCATTTCTCTTTGTTCCTTCTCTTGGCCGGGGTGTTCATTCTCGGAGCTGGAGGTATGACTCCTTCTTTCTCCATTTCCATCAGGATGGTGGAGACATTGGTGGTGAGGGGTGTGAACTTCTCGAACCTAGGGGAGGACGGCGCTGACCGCCGTTGTCCTTCTGCATCTTCTTGGACCCCTCCTCCTCTGTCGCCTTCCTCTTCGATCCGGAGGCCGATCCCCCGAAGCTCGGGAGGCACTCGGCCTCTTCCGACCGAATGTACTTCTCGCACCTCAGGAGAAGATCGGCGAAGTTGTGCGGGGGCTTCTTGGCGAGGGACGACCGGAGGTTAGAGTTGAGGACGTTCGACTGGAACGCAACGGTCGCCACTGACTGGTCTAAGGAGGCGATAGACCTGACCTCTGCGGTGAATCTCCTTACATAGTCCCTTAGCTTTTCTCCCCTCTCCTGCCGTAGGTTGAGTAGGGAGAGGCTCGTCTTCTCAGCTCGCCTGCTACTCACAAAGTGAGTTATGAAGAGCGTTTCGAACTGCTCGAACGAGAAGATGGAAGAGGGAGCGATCCTGGAGTACCATTCCCGAGCCGACCCCCTGAGGGTGGCGGGGAAGGTCTTGCAGAGCATGGCGTCGGAAGCTTGATGGATCAGCATTAAGGTCTTGAAGCTTTCGATGTGATCAACTGGGTCGGACTCCCCTGAGTACGTTTCAAACTGCGGAGGTTTGAAACCTCTCGGTATGGGGGCCTCCATGATTGTCTGAGAGAAGGGGGGTCTGCTCGGACGGACGGTCCCTGCTCTCGACTCCTCCTCTTTATCCATGCGACCGATGTGCCTCTCCACCTCATGGAGACGACGGTAGAGGGCATCGTCCCTCCGCTGGTAATCAAACGATCCCCGGGACTCTTCTTCATAGGAAGGGGAGCGGGGACTGCGGCGTCGGTAGTCCTGGGATCGACGAGGACTGTAGGGGTGCTGCTGCTGACTGGGAGCCGGGAGAGGACTTCTGGATCGGTGGCGAGGACTGGGAACCCGCAGAGGTGTTAGAACCCTCTGGGCATTATGGTTGTTGGGGCGAAGGTTGAGGGCCTGCAGCACAGTCTCCTGAAATTGTAGGAACTCGGCACAAGTGATAGGTGCCTCATTGTTCCTCGGATGATGCCGATCCGCCGGGGAATGTGGCCTCTTCCTACGGCGCTCGGGAGATTCCGCCCGGCCCCTTCTGTCCGGAGACCTCCTACCATCTCGGCGATGAGGAGACCGCTCACCATGATGCTGGCGGGAGGCTCCCTCTCGGGCCCGCCTCTCATCTAGGTGGTTGCGGAGGTCCTCTTCCTTTTGGCGATTCAGGACGGTGTTACGGAGGTCGGAGGCTCGGGGATGATGGGAAGCCATGGAGTCCGAGGAGGCATTATGAATTGAGACGTGGTCTGGATGGAGTGGTTTCTTCTGCCTCCTCTGGTTCTGACCAGCAGGACCATTTGGGGGTTGTTGGTTCGGAAGAGGAGGCTGGCCCTGTTGGGCCGGGGGAGGGAGATGTTCGGTCTGCGGGGCAGGATGGACAGGGATCTCCTCTTGCTGGTCGGCGGGGTTGGGTCCGCGGTTGGACCCTCTAGACCTGACCTTCTTGGGAGGCATAGTTGGAGAGGGGTTGGAGAAGGGCTAGCTGACGAGGAAGAGGCGGAGGCTGTTCGTGTGGCGATTCCCACAGACGGCGCCAATCTGTTACCGCTGATTTCGGTGTGGGGGTAAACAGATGAGATTTGTGAGTTCGAGAAAAACCTGAACAACGGATCCAAGCCTTCTGATTCCTGCCGCAACCTGCAAGAAAGTGCGATACACCGGGGTTGATTCCGGCGACGCACCCTCCGACGCTCTTGTCAGTAACCAGTGGTGATTATGAAAGAGCTTAAAGTGGAAAAAGAATGATTACCTGGTCACAGTGGTACGGGGGAGGTATTTATAGTCGCCATAGGAATAATTAGGGGCCTGATTTCCTGCGTAACTGTCAGGAGAAAAATCCTCCCATTCTGTTTTGGGAAATTGACCCCTGATTCCCGGTGGGAGCAAATCAGGCCCGTTGATTCAGTCAAATCAGTGGCCCTGATTCTCTTCTTGGTGATCTGGGTTTGTCTTGGGTCGGGAGCCGTACCCAGTTGGAGCGGATCCGTTTGCGGGTTATTGGATCTGTGAGAAAGAGATCCAGTACCCGCTTTGGACCCATTCGTATGCGAAATTACCTTTTTACCCCCGAGCTTCAAGATTAGTGCCCGATTTGGACGGTTCTGATTTAACCCCATTTTCAGCCATATCACCTCCTATCAAAACCAGTAGGTCTAACACATACATGCAAATATTAAAATGAATAAATCGTACATGTCTGTCTGCACGCATGCATGCAACCTCTTCGGTAACTTGTCCCTTCTTCAAAATCCTACACACCTTTATAGACGTGCATCGCACGTGCATTATACTAGTATATTTTAAACCACTTTTGGTCCAATGATTTTTTCTTTTTTTTTCCTTTTTAAATTTTTTTTAAAAAAATCAAATGTATGAGGCAACTTCTCACTTTTTTCCCATCCAAATTTTGAAGTACAATTTTATCCCTTAGTGAAACCTTAAAAAGCGTACAATATTCAATATATGTTATTAGAGATTTTTTAAAAAATAGTTTTGTTATTCTCTCAGAAATTATGTGCAATATATCGCACGGGTTATATTGAAAAATTATATGCAATATAATGCACAGTGTAATACTAGTGTTATTTAAAGGAGGGGAACAATTAAGAAACTGCTAAACATTTCATTTTTAAATCAAGAGACCCCATTGTTATTTTTTATCCACTAAACCTCATCTGCCATTAAAATTCAAAAACTCTGTTAAATCATCTTTGTGAAATGACTTTTTTACCATTACAATTTTAATGTTGGATTTTTTCAACATGGGTCACTAACAAATGTTTCAATTTCAACGTCTAAAATCTGGATAAAAAATAACTAATTTATTTTCGCAGTTTGAAAAGTGATGGAGAAAAATTATTTCCCTAGACCTAGTGCTTCTTCACTTCAATCTCCTAAATCTATGGTCTAGAAGTTTGAATAGAAAGTGAGAAGAATGAGGAAAGCATCCTAAGTTTTAAATATTGGGTCTGTTTGGTTCGAGGGTTTTGGAGGGAAGGGGAGGGGAGGGAAGGGGTTTTTTATTATTTTTCTTGTTTGGTTCAATTTTTAGGAGGGGAGGGGGAGGGAAATGGGGGGGTGCAACACCCCTCCTGAGCCAATTTTGGCTCCCCTCCAAAAGTGGGGGGATTTGGAGGGGAGAGAAAATAGGGCTAATTTTTTAAAGTTGTATGACCAAATTGTCCTTTTTAAAAAATCTAAATCCTAAAAAAACCATTCTTTCTCCATACCACTGATTTGCCATTTTGAAAAATGTAAACTGTTATTTTATTGACATTGTTTTACAAGCCTATTAATCTTTATCTTAAATGTTTGTAACTGCATCAGCACTAATAATGGTTCTGATTTCTTAAGATGTGCATGGAGGAACATTATTCCAAATCAACATTAATATCTGAGATGTTCTCCAACCCCAACTGCTCGCACTCTTTCTGTGCAGACTGCTTAAGGCGGTATGTAGGATCAAAGATTAGTGAGAACATAACGGCAGTTAGTGATGTTAATGCTGTAGAGTTGTATTTCGAGGTTTGTTTGCTTGTTTGTTTGTTTAGTCGTTTGTTATATTAAGTTGTTATCATTTTGAATCAGTACTGGGCTTTACATTAATTTACTGCAGCTTCTTATTTCTTTTAGCTGTGTAGCAGCATAACATACAAAACAACCCTATCTGATTTCATAACTGAATTGTTATCGAGCTTGACAAGCTAATTGTCAATTTACGCTCATAAAACTGCACTGCACACTGGTAAATGATAACTACAGTTGATTTTGAAAGCAGTATAGATTGGAACAAGATTGAGTTCCAGGTTACTTTTATTATCATCTAACTCTTATATGCAAAAGGGTATAAAAGTAATTTTACTATAAAATCCATTCCCTTCCCTTGTGAACCAAACAAGAAAATTATTATTTTTCCTCCCCTCCCCTCCTTTGAACCAAACAGAGTTTTCATTAAATCTCTCCCCTCCCTTTCCCTCCCCTCCCCTCCCCTCCATTAAAATCCCTCCCCTCCCCTCCCCTCCTTTGAACCAAACAGGCCCTAAGAAATTGACAGACTAGATATTTCATAATTGGGTTTAACGGAATATTCAAAATTTAACGATGGATGGGAGTTTAGTGAACGAAAAATAATGTTATCGAGTTTATTGATCTAAATGGGATATGTTATGGGTTTTTATGAATTTTCCCCTCTAAAGAATAAATAACAATGTGAAATCCATGTTTATCTACCTAGGTATTGTATCACATACGGGTAGTAATTTTATTCCGGACATTGTAGTGAGTCCGTTTAGTACTGTAGTTGCGTTAATTGCACATTGTTTTCATAGATTTGTATGGAGACTTTTTTTTCCCTCAAATTTTTAAATCTCCATCTATTTATTCATATACATATCATTTTTTTAAGAATTGTTGCAAAAAAAAAAAAAAAAAATTCCAAAAAATTCTTCGACATTTTTTTTTGAAAAAATAAATTTTGTCTGGGAACCCCATTTCAAAAGTTCGCATCGAACCCCCGTAAATACAGAGCCGGTCCTGACCATAAGAGCATCTGTAGTCGTTCATGCCAAATTTTGGCTAAATAGCAAATAGCAAACAGGAAAAAGGGAATGTTGCTGCAGTCGTGGGAAGCTAAAAAATAGCCGAACGAGCGATTATTACTCGTCCATTTAGATTGACGAAGTATAATCGTCCGTCCCTTTTTTTTTTTAATTTGTTTTTTACACTAAAAGACAAAAAAAAAAAGTAGTGAACAGTAAACGGACGAGGCATTATACCCCGTCTACTCAAATTGACATTCTATAATGAACCGTCCCCTTCTTTTTTTTTTTAATTTTAATTTTTTTTTTCTAGCACTAAAAGACAAAAAAAAAAATTTAAAATAAAAAAATTGGGAAAAAGATACGGACGGGAGATTATACCCCGTCCAATGAAATTGACGGGGTATAATCAACCGTCCCATTTTAATTTTTTAATATTTTTTTTTTAAAGCACTAAACGACAAAAAAAAAATTGGAAAAATACCTGGGACGAGTGATTATTGTTCGTCCGTTGAGATTGACGATGTATAATCGTCCGTACCTTCTTTTTTTTTTTAATCCTTCGTCTCACCTACGAGACGAAGGATTATCATTCGTCAATTCTGACGGACGAAAGAAAATGATTCGTTCGCTATGTTTTGCATTTGGCCAAATCGTCTGCTATATTTGGCCACGCACTGTTCCTCGTACACCCAAAATTTGGATATTTGGACGACGACTACAACTCGTTTTTTTGAAAATTTTCTAAATTTTGGATTTTTAGCCCACGACTACAGATGCTCTAATCCTGATAATACCTTCACCAACTTCAGTGGCTATATCCCTTGAATGCACGGGATCTAGAAACTCATCATAAAAGACCCACCACTCCTACAAGTACAATCTAAAATAAGCGTTGAAAAAAGGATACAAAAATTAAGTAAAAGAAATAAGGGAAAGATTGTTGCATTATTTTCCTTTTTCAAAATATAACGCTTTAGAGCATCTGTAGTCGTTAGGGGATAAAATATGCATATCTCTACTATAATGGGAGAACACCTTAGGGGGCGTTTGGTACGTGGTAATGTATAAAGAAATCTAGGATTACCCTCTTGATTACCTGGTTTGGTAAGACATATGTATAGTTTTGTAAATAATTTTAAATTTTCAGGGTTATCAAAATAATTAGTTTGGAAGGATAAACATTCCCCTTGAAAAGGGTGGGATTTGTGGATTCCTCCACACAAAAAATAAGTGAGATTATTGCATACCCAAAACACCCTCCAGATTTCTGGCTTATCATATAACCTGCTCTTGTTCCCTCCAACCAATTTCTGGCTCTTCTTCCCCACCTTCCTCCGTTCGTTTCCGGCGACCTCCCTGTTCGTCGATCTCCCGTCGTCAACCTGCCTTCGTCGACACCCCAGTCGACGCTGGCGCCACCCAGAACTCCGCGGGCGCCACCCAGAACTCCCCCCCGACCTCCATAACCCCGAGGCAGCAATGCGCGCACGAAAACATGAACTCATCCTCCTCTTCCAACAAATTAATCCCACGCGCCATAATCCTGAGCGCCTCAATCGTAGGTACAAACAAGGAACCAAGACAAGCGGAGCCCAAATTGGAACTTGAGATTTTCTGAACAAATTACCTGGGGAGGGGTCTGGAAAGGGGGGGTGGAGTGCGGGGCGACTTGGATGGGAGCAACAGGGTGTTGAGCTTGGAGTCTGGTGACATGAGCGACCGATGGCGGAGTAGTGTTTGTCTCTTTGAATCTGTGGTGTTGTCATCGACGACGACAACAACTTCTTCTCCTCCATTCTTCTTCTTCTTCTTCTTCTTCTTCAATTAAATAAATAATAAAAAAAGTAACTGAATTGGTGGTAGGAAGAGAGGGAAAGGACGTCTTCTTCTTCTTCAATTAAATTAATAATAAAGAAAGTAACTGAATTGGTGGTGGGAAGAGAGGGAAAGGACGTCTTCTTCTTCTTCAATTAAATTAATAATAAAGAAAGTAACTGAATTGGTGGTAGGAAGAGAGGGAAAGGACATACTGGTGTTGGGTTTGGAGGATCTAAAACGCCAGTTGGGTTTGGAGGATCTAAAACGCCCATTGGTGTAGTAGTGTTGGTAGCTGAGAGAGAGAACACAAAGCATAAATGAATCTATATTATTTATTTTTTTGGTACGGGATGCAAATGTCCAACTGCCAATTATATTCTGAGTTCAATTCTTTTATGTTATTTGTTATTTAAAACTTGTTGAAATATGCGCACTTGAAATTTGCTTCTATGAACTTTATTGTTTCATTTGTATATATTTAAGTACCTATATCTCTTGTTAATAAATACATTTCATTTTTCCTTTTTGTTATATTTATTTATTTCGAAATAAAGTCAAAAGGGTATTTTCGGTAATGTCTACTATAGAGATGGATTGATGAGAAAAAATTGTTTTATACCAAACATGGTAATAAAGTATTCCCAGGCATGTAATGTTGTATACCAAACATAGTATTGCAACATTCCCGGGAATCTTCATACCCACCCTCATATTCTTGGGAATACACTAATTCCTGGGAATTCTCCAATCCGCGTACCAAACGCTCCCTTAGTGTAATTTGTCCTCAACCCAAATATTTTCGAAAGTGAACCAGTTATGGACTAACTTTGATAAGTATTTTCAAAAGTGGACCAGTTTGGTAAATATTTTCCACAGTGGATCAGTTTGAAAATTATTTTCTTTTTCCCATTTTCATTATCCCTTCAATTTTTTCCCCGTGCACGTGTGCACGTGTATTATCCCTTCAATTTTTTCCACGTGCACGTGTGCACGTGTATGATACTAGTATGCATAAATGGAAATAACAATCGAAGTTTTGCTGCAGTCGTCAAAACCTAATTTTTAGCTTTTTATAATAAAATAATAAGCGACGGCACTTCATGTGCCGTCGGAGAAAAAAAAATAAAAAAAATTTAATTGGAGCGATGGCACTCGAAGTGCCGTCGGAGAAATAAAAATTCGTCCTCAAAGAGCAAATAAAAAATTACAAAAAAATTATAAAAAATTACAAAAAACATTTCAGAAATTACGAGAAAATTACAAAAAAATACAAAAACATTTCAGAAATTGAAAAAAATACAAAAATTACAAAAACATTTCAAAAATTACAAAAAAAAAATATAAAATTGCAAAAATCTCCGAACGGCACATGAAGTGCCGTCCGAGGGATTAATTCTTTTTTGGGGTTTTTTAATTGAAAATTTGAAAGCGACGGCACTTGAAGTCCACGAAAAAAAAATTATTTTTTTTTGTGGGACGGCACTTGAAGTGCCGTATCTCATATATGAATAAATCTCAAATATTCTCTCATTTATAGCAATCGATTGTAGCGAAATATGTATAATATGCATATTTGACCAACGAGTATAGCACCGTTTTGAGCTAAATATGCATATTATACATATTTAGCAAATCGAGACTACAAATGCTCTTATTGATTACAGTTTCTAAAAAAATTTCCACGCTTTATTGATTTCCGTTATTGATAAGGATCCCTTTCCAACTTTAAGGGCATTTTGATCTTTTATCTCGACTTTCGGTGTGAGCGTACGCGGTTTCACTTTGTGTCACTCCACTGAATTGTACTGCATTGACGATAATACCCCTCAAACTGAAAAACTTGTGAACATGGCCATAACCCTCTGGTTCTAGTATCATTTCTCCAAATTACTAAACTGGAAAGTGTATATAAAAAATTCCTCCTATAAATATTCATGGATACAAATATACAATTTGCCAGCGGCAAAAATAAACAATACATTGGTGACATCTTCAGAAATTTCTGTCACCGCCCGGCAAACTAGCGCTACTCCGGCCGGCATCTCCGACCCCTCATAAGTTCAAATGCTTGTCGAACTTTGACGACCAATCGGGCCTACGAGACCACATTCCTCTTCTGCATGTCTACTGTGGGCCTAATATTGGGTTCATGGGCGAAGCCAGAAATTTTTTACCGGGAGAGTCAAGGTAAAATTCTATGATTACACGTAAAATATAGAGATTTTTTTATAACTTTGAGGAGGGCTAAATAATAAAACTTAGTTTTCATAGGAGTTAAATCATAATTTTTTTGAAGGGTTTATAAAATTTTCAATAGTGTGAAGGGGGTTTTTGAAAATTCGGAGGGGCCCGGACACCCCTGGGCCCTCACTAAGCTCCGCCACTGATTGAGCCGGCCCGTGATTCGGGGCCCGTTGTGCGTTCGGCCTTAAGACGAGCCTTAGTCCACTATTACCCTTTATCGGGATGATGTACGGACATAGAGAAGGGGAAGCTGGTCTATGTAGCACGGACACGGGTACGGGATACGGGTACGACACGACTCGGGTACGCGGATACGTGATTTCTCAAAAATTTAGGATACAGGTACGTTAAGGGTACGTTGAATATAAAAATAATAAATTTATTATACATTATGTTAAAAATATATATAATTTATAACTAATTACAATTTTATACATAACTAAAAATAATAAATTTATTATACATAACTAATTATTATACTCTATAATGAAAATAAATAAGCATTACAATTTATAACTAACAATTAGAATGAAGTCATAAACATCTAATTTATGTTATATCTAACATAGCTACCATCTATGTAGCATGGACACGGGTACGGGATACGGGTACGACACGACTCGGGTACGCGGATACGTGATTTTTCAAAAATTTAGGATACGGGTACGTTAAGGGTACGTTGAATATAAAAATAATAAATTTATTATACATTATGTTAAAAATATATATAATTTATAACTAATTACAATTTTATACATAACTAAAAATAATAAATTTATTATACATAACTAAATATAAATTTATTATACTCTATAATGAAAATAAACAAGTATTACAATTTATAACAAACAATTAGAATGAAGTCATAAACATCTAATTTATGTTATATCTAACATAGCTACCATACAATTTATAACTAACATAGCTAACATCTAATTTATTTTCATACTTCTCAATAGTCAATACTTCTCAATATTTCTCATTAACATCTAATTTATTTTCATATTTGTCAATCTAATTTCATATTTCTCAATCTCATTTATTTTCATCTAATTTGTAGAGAAAGGAGAAGTGAAGAACAACATCGAACCTTGGAGGAGGCAAGCAAATGTCAGATCTGACGGTAGGTCAAGTTCGTCGAGGTCGAAGTGCGCGACTGTCAAGGTCGTCGAGGTCGTCGAGGCGCGCGACTGTGAAGATCGTCGAGGTCGAGGCACGCGACTGTCAAGGTCATCGAGGTCGTCGATGTGGAGAGAGAGACAGGAGGACGATGACGTCGACGATGTAGAGCGTGCGCGACGTCGGAGTGACAGGAGGACGACGACGTCAGAGAGAGAGGGCGTGCGCGACGTCGGGGTGGAGGCGCGATTAGGGAGAGGGGAGATTTGAGAAAAGGGATTTAGGGTTTGTCGACAGTGAGAAATGGGAGATTTGAGAAAAGGGGATTTTGGAGAGAGAGAGAGGGTTAGCGTGAATGAGAAAGGGGAGGGGGAGAGTTACTAATGTAATTTTTTAAATTTTTTTTCTCCCTTAATGGGCGCACCCGGGCGTACCCAAACAAGTGTCGAAGTTTTTTTCTCAGTTTTTTTATAAAAACTGATTCGGATACGTACCGGGTGCGTATCCGTACCCGATACGCACCCGGTACTGGTACGGGGGCATTTTGGGGTACCCGTGCTTCACAGAAGCTGGTAGTAGAATGCAACGGAGAAGGCGTTGTGTATCGGGAAGGAGATGTTGATTGTTATTGTCAGTCGGCTGAGAGTAGTGAATGGCAGTAGCATCCGGCCGTCGTTCCGGCATTTGGATAAGTTGCTGGTGGATGATGTGTGGGCATGTGAAATGCTAATCACTAGCTCTCCATTACTGAAGAGTTCAGGTACATTAGCGTACATTACATATTTCATAGTAGGGTAAAATTTTACTAAACCCTCCCTTTTTTTGTTGGTAATTCGGTATATTATACATGTACGTAAACTTGTTAAGGTTCATTGTTTTAGTGTTAACAGCGCCAAAATTTGATCAATTTGACTATTATATTTCTACTTTGACCGAATTAAGCATCATCTCTCTCTCTTACAACTTAACCTTTTTTTTCCCTTCATTTTCTTAAAATAATTAAAATATATTTACTCAAAACAACTATTGACCTTCTTTCTGTCTTATTTTAATTGTTTTAATAGAAAATGTGGGAATATACACATTTAATTATAAAAGTTAATCTAATGAAATAATTCTAGTGTTACCCTATGCAAATTATACAGATTAAAACAATTTTGAGTGACTCATTAAATTATATGGAACTCCAAAAAAGCGTAAGAGAATTTGGAGAAATTACATCTTCAATGGTATAGTTTACTGAAATTTACCCTAAAAAATACACGCACAACATGAACTATGTGTACATCCTGACCGGCTAGGCTCTGGCCCACCTCATCTAGACACTCCCCTACCAAATCCACACCCTCTCTGACACCGCCCTCCATTCCTCCTTTCTCTCCCGCGTCTCCACTGTAATATCCCGGACAGATATTACATTGTATAACTTTATTTTATTATTATTTTCGAAATTAAATTATTTTTATACGGATTATGCGAAAATTTTCGGTATATATATATACATACACATGTGTATTGTACCAAATTAGTACATTGTGCAAATTGTGTGGTATGTATTTTTGGATAAAATAGTTCTCTTTTGTCATGACAAACCTAATTAGATAGTTAGGTTTTGATGAAGGGATTAAACCTAAGATTAAGTGTGCATAAGAGTTTAAGAGAGTTCTCTTTTAGAAGATCTCTCTCCTCCACCTCACCATGTTTCACCATACCTCCACTTCACCTAGGTATGGCCTTCCCTTTTTTTAGGGAAGGAGGTTTTGGCAAAATTGCCTTGGTGATTTAGCATTCTCCACCTTCTCAAAACACTTCACCTCATCTATATAAAACCCCATCTCCTACCAATGGCCGGAAATTTACCCTAGGGGATTTTGTGCAAATGTGTTGGTGCATTTTGCACTTTCCCCCTTCTCCTTCACACTATAAATACCCCTCCTCTATTCTCTTGTCTCACTTTTACAAAGACAAAAAGAAAGAAAGGAAAAGAAAGAGAGAAAGACTAATAGGAGAGTTTTTATTTGTAGATTTTTCTTAGAGATCGTAAGAGCTTAGGGGAATGAGAATGTGTGCTAGCTAGTTCTTCCTACAAAGTTTAAGGTGGGGGTTTCTCCATTCTTTGTTCTCTGGTTTGATTTTTGTGCTTTCTTTATATGTTGTTTGCTCTCTTTTGTGGGTTATTTTGTTGAGTTGTTGTTTTCTTTTGTGGGTGTGTTGTGTTGCTCTCTTTTATGGGTTATTTTGTTGGGATGTTGTTTTTGGGCATGTGGTTTGTGTTAAACAAAAGTCATGACCACATAAATGAGAAGGAATGGTAGAACTAAATAAAGAAGAGCATAAAGATTGAACTTTTGATGGTTGTAATTGTTGTTCTTGTTGTTATTATTTTGGACTAATGAACCTAAGCACATGGAGGATTGTGTATACACCCATTTTGGGTAGTAGAACTTGACTTGAACATAAGCATATGGACTTGTGTACATATCCATTTTTGGGTTATAGAACATACAACTTGGACTTTTGGACAAAGGTATATGAAGATTGTGAACTAGAATAATTATATAACCATTTTGGGTTATGGAACTTGACAACTTTAATGAATAAGTTTTTTATTTGCTTGTTTCTCTCTACTTTATTAAATAACAAATTGTGTTAACTCCTAGTTATAAAAAGATAGACTTGTAGTATGAAGAAAAAGAAGTAGATCTTTGTTATGGGTAAGGCTTATAGGCTATAAAAGGTAGGTTTTTAAATTGTAATTCATATGGTTAGATTTTTATAGCATTTCAACTTGTATCTTGTAAAAGTAGTAGTCTTGTAAAAGTAGTAACATCCATGCTTAAGTGTTGATAAAGACCCATGCTTATGTTATTTTCATGCATGAATTATTGTAGGGGTTGTGGTAAAGGATCCATGCTTAAGTTGTCTAATTTGTTGTAGGAACTCATGCTGTGCTGTAGACCATGCTTATTTGTTGTAGGATAAGGTAGAAAAGAACTCATACCTATATTGTATACCATACTTAAAGTAGTAGAAGATATTCATGCTTAAGCATAGTAATCATTCATGCTAAGTTGTAGTGAGTTCATGCTTATGTTGTATGCATGTTGTAGGGATTGTAGTAGAGAACTCATGTTTATCTATGCTTAAAATGTATACCATGCTTAGGGTTGATACTTAAGTAGTATACCATGTTTAGAATGTTGTAGGTTCATGCTTAAAATATATATCATGCTTTAGGTTGATGCTTAAGTAGTCTACCATACTTAGGAATGTTGTAGATTTATGCTAAGTCATATACCAAGCTTAGGAATGTATATGATTGATATTTACATTACCTACCATGCCTAAGATTGTTATAGGAATGCTTAAGTGGAATATCATGCTAAAGATCGTTGTAGGTTCCTACCATGCTTGAGATTGTTGTAGATTAATGTTGAAGTTGAATACCATGCTTAGGAATGTTTAAGATTCATGCTAAGTATATATTCATACTAAGATTGTTGTATGATTAATGTTTAAATTACTTACCATGCTTAGATTGTTGTAGATTAATGTTGAAGTTGAATATCATGCTTAGGAATATTGTTGATTCATGCTAAGTATATATCCATGCTAAGATTGTTGTATGATTAATGTTTAAATTACCTACCATGCTTAGATTGTTGTAGATTAATGTTGAAGTTGAATACCATGCTTAGGAATGTGTAGGATTGATGTTTAAATTACCTACCATGCCTAAGATTGTTGTAGGAATGCTTAAGTGGAATGTCATGCTTAAGATTGTTATAAGTTCCTACCATGCTTGAGATTGTTGTAGAATGATGTTTAAGGTTGTATACCATGCTAAATTGTTAATACTCATGGGTAAGTTGTAGCAATTAACCATGCTTAAAGTAGTAGGAGATATCCATGTTTAAATCTAGTATCTATTCATGCTTTAAACTTATAGTAGCTTTCTACTTAAGTTGTATCCATGCTCGTGTTGTAGTGACTATCCATGCCTAAGTAGTGAAGATCCATGCTTAAAGTGGGTAGTAGATACACATGCTTAAAGTAGTAGACATTCATGCTTAAGTGTAGTACGAATCCATGTTTAAGAAATAGTATACATTCATGCTTAAGTGTGAGTAAAGTCCATGCTTAATATAGTAATAAACATTCATGTATAAAGTGATGGTAGATATTCATGTTGTAGTTGTAATGCTTGTGTTGTGAGGCCGTTCTAGTTAATCCCCTAGAAGGAACCCATGATTGAGATTGCATAATTATTCTAGATTCAAAGAACCATGCATGCTTGAATGGTATATTGTAGCTTTCTAGCTAAATGAAACCAT
The DNA here is from genome assembly GCA_017893485.1 of Hemerocallis citrina. NCBI lineage: Eukaryota > Viridiplantae > Streptophyta > Magnoliopsida > Asparagales > Asphodelaceae > Hemerocallis > Hemerocallis citrina. Next base: position 63,981,103 of record CM030358.1, read on the forward strand.
GCTTAAATTGTATATGGTAGTATTATAGTGAAGGTTTAGGAAGGACCCATGAACCCATACACCTAGGTTCTAGGTGCTTCTAGCTCAAACTTGAGAGAGAACCCAAAAACCTAGTTGCATGTGGTTCTAGTTCAATTTGGGAAAAGAAACCATGGATTTTTGTTGTATGAGGTTCTACTTAAGATTGGACCGTATCATGTGAACACTCTCCGCCTTCATGGAAAATAAGGGTTGGGAAAGGTCACTAATAATTTTTAGCTTGATAAAGATTGTTATGTCGCTTTTGGGCTTCTCATTGGTAGAACGCCTAATTTAGAATGTTAGTAGATTCTTCGGTTGCTTCTAATTATAGAAGAACAAACTTTTCTAGCAAGCGCGTGTTGTTGCTTCTAGGTTGATTCTAGTGTGGTCGTTGTATGTAGTTGTCTCATACGTGGCTCACCTGGGCCATATGTAACGGTTGGTCTTATACGTAGCTTATTTGGCTCGTATGTAGGTATTGTAGGCTATGAGTAGATCCGATGAAATCTTGTGAAGTCTAGGTTAAGACAGGTTAATTGTTGCACTCTCTAGAAGAGGGACACATACGGTGCTTTTTCATGTCGAGTTGGAAGCACAGTGCCGTGTCTCGCTTATTTGGTTAGAAGAGGGACACGTACAGTATTTTTTGATGCCGAGTTGGAAGCACAATGCCGTGTCTCGCTTGTTTGGTTAGAAGAGGGACACATACGGTGCTTTTTTATGTCTAGTTGGAAGCACAGTGGCATGTCTTACTTGTTTGGTTAGGGTTAGTGACATCGTTAGGGTAGTAACAGTTACTTAACCATTTGTATCTATGAATTGCCAAAAGGTGAGAGTTGGTGTTAGGGGTGATACATCTCCTATAGGTTGACACTAGGTGGTGTTATTGGGATGTTTTACCCTATCAAGGGGATATAGGTGATGCTTTTTCATGACAAGTTGGGAGCACGGGTTTCGTATCTTGATTGTTAATTCCTGAATGTGCCATGATAAGAACGAGAGGGTTTCCTAGGAAAATAGACCCTAAGATTCTGTCAGGTTCTATGCCTTCTCATGACCAGTTGAGGGCACAGAAAAAGGTTGAAAAGTATCCTGTAGTTCGCGTAGGCTTTTGAGTGGGGTCCGGTGCGACTGGGCAATAGTGGCAAACAAGGACACCACTATTGACTGCAGTAACAGAACTAGACCGTACTTGCAACTTCGCCAGTTGTTGCCGCTAAATCTGGTGTGGGGGCAAACAGAGTATTTGTGGATTCTTGGGAAACTTTTGAATAACAAACATGTTACCTGTTCCGCCGGAGTTTGACGCTGACTCCTGCCGTACACCTGCAAAAAGTGCGAGACACTGGGGTTGTTCCCGGCGACACACCCTCCGACGCTCAAGTCAGTCATCAGAAGTGATTATGAAAGAGCACAAAGACTGGAAAAAATTTGATTACCTCTTAATGGAGATGGATGGGGGGTATTTACAGGTGCCACTGGGATCAGATTAGGAATGTAATCCCTGTGGTTAGATAAGGAATGTAATCCCTAATCCCCAGTGAAAGAATAGTTATGAATCAGGGCCGTTGATTAGGATTTAATCAGAAACCCTAATTCTATCATTTCTGGATCGGGTTTGCTGTGAGTTGAAACCCGCACCCAGTTGAGATGGATCTGTTCGCGGGTTAGTGGGTTTCCAGGAAGGGGAACCAGTACCCGCTTCAGACCCATTGGTGGGTAAAATTACCGTTTTACCCCTGGGTTTCAAGATTCGTGCCCGATTTGGATGGTTCGGATTTAACACCATTTTTAGCCATATCACGAGCCCCCCACTCCCGAAGACTGAGTTTGATCAGCCTTTGAGGAGTAATTTTACTGTTTTAATGGCTAGTGGAGTTGTATCGGAGTCCAAATGGAAGGTTTTGAACCTTTGAAGGAGGTAGTGTGGTGATCTTTCAAGTCGGCGGAACTCTAAGTTGTTCCCGAACTCCTCTGGATATTTGGCAATTTTTATCTATTTTTTTCGGATTATTTATTTAATTTCGCGATGTGTTAACTAGTCGTTCGGGGGTCTTAATAGCACATTCTAGGTAATAATTATTCGTTCAGAGGCTCGAAAATACTCCCCCGAATTTGTAATTATTTTCTAGAATTTCTAGTTAATTTTCCCGAATTTTTAGCAATTTTTTTGCAATTTTTAAATAAATAAAATGATTAAAATAAATAAAAACTAATTTTTAATACCTATTTATGGCGTGGCGCAATCTGGGCCCTCTATCAGCGCCGAGCGCGATTTTTTGGGTGATCGGACGATCCAAGTTCCTCGGCAGATTGATTCTCCGTGTACGAGGGTCGGTTCCTCGGCCGCTCGGCACGTAGCTCGGAATCAGCCGAACCTCGTGGCGCGATCCTGAACGTCCATCTCAGCGCGAATCCCTAAAAATGATATCTTGTCGTTTAGTGAACATGGCAAGATCTGAGCCGTCCATCATGACGAGCGCATTTTTTGACAAGATCCAACGGTTGAGGAGGGTCGGCAGAATTTTTCTCCATATACGAGGGTCGGTTCCTCGTCCCCTCAGCTCGGCAGCTCGGCACGTAGCTCGAAATCAGCCGAACTACGTGGCGCGATCCTAAACGTCCATCTCAGTGCGAATCCCCAAAAAATGCTATCTTGTCGTTTTAGTGAACGTGGCAAGATCTGAGCCGCCCATCATGACGAGCGCGTTTTTTGACAAGATCCAACAGTTGAGGAGGGTCGGCGGATTTTTTCTTCATATACGAGGGTCGGTTCCTCGTCCCCTCGGTTCGGAAGCTCGGCGTTGTTGGCCGAGGTATGGAGTTGGATGTTTTGAAGCTTTCTGTTTTCGAGGCATCGTCTCCCTCCGGCTCAGCAGCTCGGAAGGTACACGTGGTCAGATCTGGAGTGCCCATCATTGCGTGAATCACGAGGACTGGGTTCAGATCATGAGAAAACGTTATTTTATCGTTTTGTGAGCGTGGTGCAATCTGAACCGTCCATCGTGTCTTGACACGAATTTTGGAGAGATCCGACGGTGATTCCGCCTCGGAAGGATTTTTCTCCATCTATGAGGGTCGGTTCCTCGTCCCCTCGGCTCGGAAGCTCGCTGCTGATAGCCGAGGCATGGAGTTGGACATTTTGAAGCATTCTGTCTCCAAGGCATCGTCTCCCTGCGACTCAGTAGCTCGGCAGCTTTGCCAGGCTGTTCGGTAGCTCGGCTAGGCGGACCGGTGGCCAGCAGCTCGGAAGGTACACGTGGTCAGATCCTGAGCGTCCATCATTGCGTGAATCACGAGGGCTGAGTTCAGATCACGAGAAAATGTTATTTTGTCGTTTTGTGAGCGTGGCAGAATCTGAACCGTCCATCATGTCTTGACACGAATTTTGGAGAGATCTGACGGTGATTCAGCCTCAGAAGGATTTTTCTCCATATATGAGGGTCGGTTCCTCATCCCCTCAGCTCTGAAGTGCAGTATCGTCAGCCGAGGTATGGAGTTAGATGTTTTGAAGCTTTATGGATTTGAGGCTTCGTCTCCCTCCGGTCCAGTAGCTCGGTTGCTTAGCCAGGCTGTTCAGTAGCTTGGCTAGGCAGACCGGTGGCCACAAGCTCGGAAGGTACACGTGGTCGGATCTGGAACGTCCATCATTGCGTGAATCACGAGGAGTGGGTTTAGATCACGAGAAAACGTTATTTTGTCGTTTTGTGAGCGTGGCGCAATCTAAACCGTCCATCGTGTCTTGGCACGAATTTTGGAGAGATCCGACGGTGATTTAGCCTCGGTAGGATTTTTCTCCATATATGAGGTTCGGTTCCTCGTCCCCTCGGTTCGGAAGTGCGGTATCGTCAGCCGAGGTATGGAGTTAGATGTTTTGAAGCTTTCTGGATTTGAGGCTTTGTCTCCCTTCGGTCCAGTAGCTCGGTTGCTTAGCCAGGCTGTTCGGTAGCTTGGCTAGGCAGACCGGTGGCCACAAGCTCGGAAGGTACACGTGGTCGGATCTAGAACGTCCATCATTGCATGAATCACGAGGAGTGGGTTCAGATCACGAGAAAATGTTATTTTGTCATTTTGTGAGCGTGGCGCAATCTGAACCGTCCATCGTGTCTTGACACGAATTTTGGAGAGATCCGACAGTGATTCAGCCTCGGAAGGATTTTTCTCCATATATGAGGGTCGGTTCCTCGTCCCCTCAGCTCAGAAGCTCACTGCTGATAGCCGAGGTATGGAGTTGGACATTTTGAAGCGGACTCAGTAGCTCGGTCGCTCGCCCAAGTGGTTCGGCAGCTTGGCCAGGCACACCGGTGGCCGAGTCGTGGACTTAAGCAATTTGAGGAGTCTTTGTTTTGAAACGTCGCCACTTTCTGCTTTGACGCTTAGGCTTCTTAGTGGGCTTTTAAATTCCCAAGGAAGCCCAAACGTCGCACTGGGGTTATAAGTTCTTACTCCCCCACCCCCCAAGCTCATTTTTCACTTTTTACTCCAAGCTCACTTTTGCTCTGCGTTCTCTGCTAGTGGCGATATTCACTCTAAGGCGGTTGCATTAGCTGTCGTGTGGGCCAGGCGATTTCCGGCGAACTTATTTCGACCGTGAACGTCACTTCAAGGGCACGTCACTTCAAGGTCAGTTTACTTGCCTTAGCCTTTTTTCTAGAGATGTCAAGAGTGAACTCAGGGAGTGAGGCCTCTTCCTCGAGCGATAGTGGTGCCGAGGAGAGGAGGCAGATGGAGATCCGGAGGAAGGGGAAGCAAGTAGCCGAGCCGTCGGTGGCCGAGGCGAGGAAGGAGAAGAAGAAGAGGGTTGTGAGCCAGTCCCCTGTAGTCAAGGTGGTTGTGGAGAATCCGAGGCAAGCCCCTGAGATGGGCCGGTACCCTTGTGTACTGTCCGGGCATGCTGGGGTTAGGCAGTACGAGGGCAACCTCATGAAGAAGGCGATCATCGGTCAGTCGGAAGTTTACGAAGAGAACAACCCGGTTCTGACCACCGAGGCGGACGAGATTGGATCGGTGCTATCCGAGAGGGACCTGCTCCGGATCAGAAAAGGGTTTGCCATCCCTCCGGAGTACAAGCTAATTCTCCCCGGCCCTGGGATGTGAGCGAACTCCAAACTATCATCGTCGGATATGTGCATGTTCGACTACGACTCTCTGAACGCCGGACTACGCTTCCCCCTGCACCCTTTCATTCGTCAGGTCCTCGGGTGGTACTGCCTTGTGCCGACCCAGTTCATGCCGAACACGTGGCGCCATGTGAATGCCTACCTGCTACAGTGCCGCAACACCGAGGTCGACCCGGACCTGACGATCTTCCGAAGCATGTATCGGATAAACCGGATGCACAAGACCGAGCATCGATACTACCTGGCACCGAGGAAAGGCGTTCGGATTATAGAAAACCCAGACTCGATCAAAGGCTGGAAGGAGAAGTTCTTCATACTGAGGGAGCCATCGATGCTGCAAGTTCCGAGCCGGTGGAAATTAGAGGTGCCAAAGTTCGCGAGGGCCGACCCGAAACTGACTGCGGCCGAGGAGGAAGTGGCGAGGAAGATCGTGAACCTCCCGATGTTGAGCTGGAGGGAGATGACCGAGGAGGTGCTATACGGGTCAGGCCTTAGTCCGATCGACCCGAGTACGCTCCTGACATCTCGCAATATTTTGTTTTTTTCTTTCTAAGTCTTTAGCTCGTTTCACTAACTCTCAATTTGCTTGTTGTTTGGTACAGAAGCGCCGAAGATGGACTTTACGGCCATGATGAACGAGAGGGGCAAGATGGCCGATGGAAGGAAGAGGAAGAGGCCGAGCACGACCGTCTCGTCAGGTCGGCCTCCCAAGGTAGCTTCGGCCGTTATTCTGCCTCCCCCCGTCGCGGAGTTCCCCTCGCCAACGGTGGTTGTTATCGCTGAGTCCTCGGCTCATGCTGCTTCTTTCGTGGCCGGTGAGGCGTTCGACGTCTCGGCGGCTTTGTCGCTTCAGGCTCCGCCACTGACTGCCGAGACCGAGGTGATCTTGACCGAACAGCATAAGCAACTGTTCGTTCCGGATTGGCGGGTCAAGAAGCACGACGGCTTCCTCAGAAATTTGCAGATGTCAATGCAGGCCTTCAAGCATTTGGCAACCCCGAAGGACCGAGCCGCGCTGAAGGCAGGGACGGTTGGCGATGATACCTATGAGGTAGCTCAGTCGCTCGTATCGGTAAGTGTTGCATGCTTTCTCCTGAGAATTTCTGCAAGTCTGCCGTTCGGCTGTTACCTTGTTCTCACTATCTTTTTGTTTTGGCAGGCCACTTGCCACTCTAACCATCTCCTCGAAGCGTTCGCCGAACAGGAGAAGGAGCTGAAGGCTGCCAGTGATAAGGACAGGGCGGACAGGGTGAGGACAGTTCGACAGCTCGAAGCTGAGCAGAGACGAGCCAAGGGCTTGGAGGTCCAGGTTGCCGACCTTGTGGCCGACCTGGAGCGAGTAAAGGGGCGGCTTACCGAAGAGGATGCCAAAGATGCCAAGGCTGCAGAGGATCAGGCGGCGTCAACGAAGGCCCTGGCGGAGGCAAAGGCGGAGAAGGACGCCTTGGCGACGAAGATCAGGGCCGAGGTGGAGGCCGAGGCGAAGGCGCATATGGCCACGAACTTGGAGAGGTCCTACCAGAGGGCACTCGACCATGTCCAGGACCGCGTCCCCGGCTTTCAGCGGGTCGGCTACAGGTTGTGGCCCGGACCCGCATCAGATGGCGAGGAGGAGGGAGGCGAAGGAGATGAGGGAGAGGGCGACGACGATGAGGAGGTGGATGCCGAGGTGGATGTGACCAACCCTCAGGTCGGGGCAAGAGATGAGGGGCCGTATGGAGAAGCACCAGTGGTTGAGCCGACGATGCAGGTGGACCCCTGATCTCCTCGTCTTTTTGTAATCTTCTTCTTTTTAAAAAAATGTAATGCCTTTTTGCAGACTGGCCACCGCTTCTTCCTTTATGAATGAAAGTTTTTGTTTCAAATTTGTGCAAGTGTTTGGGTCGGTCTGTAGTTTCCTAGTTGTGACGTTCTTGTATTTCAGATCCTCGAACATGCCTCCAACACTGTAGAAGCTCGGCGTCGTGCCGAGCTGTTTAAGCAATCTCGCGAGGCTCGATTCGAGGGTGAGATCGAGCTGATCCGAAGAGTGTCGCTCAACGTAGAAAAGAAGTACAGTGAGCTGCTGGCCGAGGTTCATCACCTACGGATAGTCGAAGAGGAGTTTTCGACGAAGGAGGAGGAGCTAGCCTCGGTGCGGGCTGAGCGAGATGAGCTCGCGAAGAAGGTCGAACAGCTGCAGAGGGTTACGGTCGACAAGAGCATCGAGGTGACTAACTTACGTCGTATTATATCCGATAGCGCTGAGTGCCCCGGTTCGGCAAAACTCCCTCGATTCAAGATAATGGTTAAGGACAACACTCTGAAGGATAGGATCGTTGAGCTCGAGGAGGAGGTGGCTCGACTGAAGCCTCAGCCCGTGAGGGCTAATGTCCGCAGCACCTCCTGCACTCGCGAGGAGATAGAGCGAGAGATCACCTTTTATGAGCTCACGACTCGTCGTCAAGTTATGGGTCGGACAGCAGCCGACGCACAAAGCGGTCGCTGTCAGCTCGAGTAGAGCCTCGGTCGGAGCCACCGTTAGGATTAGTGGCAAGGCGGCGTCGCAGTTCGTCGGCTTGGAGATAAGCTCGGAGATGAAAAAATGGAAACCCCGATTGTCTCTTAATCAGAACGTCCCTGTCCCGAGGAGGCACTGATCGAGCTGCATCGAGCCTTAGACGTTGTTTCGTTGTTGTAACGACATACCTTGTAAATTTGTCTAATTGCTTTCCCGCTGTAACTGTCTGCCTTGTAAATTTACCAAGTGTTTTAATAAAATCGAAGTTGCTTTGCTCATCGTTGTGCTGTGGTTGCGTTATTCTTAACACCTAATCGTGAGGGCTGATAGTTGTCTTCTTTGAATGTTTTAGCTGCGGCACTTTAGTTTTTTGGCTCAGAGTATACCGAGGCAATTTTGCAATTTCGTGGATGTGATAGCTCGGATTTCAGACGCGATCCACGTGGCTCAATCTAGATGGTCGATCATGATCATGGAATGCATCACGAGGTGGGAGGCACGAATTCCCAAAAAATGCTATCTTGTCGTTTTGTGAAAACGTGGCACGATCTGATCCGTCCATCACATTCTAGCACGTATTTTGAGATGATCTAACGGCGAAATTGGTTCGGCAGAATTTTTCTCCATATACGAGGGTCGGTTCCTCGTCCGCTCGGCTCGGGGTATTGAGTGAGCGCAGTCGAGCCGACTGCTGGACTCCGAACCACCGTTAGAGTTGCTCGACGGTTGTGAGAGCAGTTCCGAATGGCGACCTACTTCTAGCTCGCTTACGAGCGAGCTTGCGAAGTAGGATCGAGCCAAGTGTTGGACTCCGAACCATCGGTAGAGTTGTTCGATGGTTGTGGGAGCAATTCCGAATGGCGACTTACTTCTAGCTCGCTTACGAGCGAGCATGCGAAGAAGAATCGAGCCAAGTATTGGACTCCAAACCATCGGTAGAGTTGTTCAACGGTTGTGGGAGCAGTTTCGAATGGTGACCTACTTCTAGCTCGCTTACGAGCGAGCTTGCGAAGAAGGATCGAGCCAAGTGTTGGACTCCGAACCATCGGTAGAGTTGTTCAACGGTTGTGGGAGCAATTCCGAATGGCGACCTACTTCTAGCTCGCTTACGAGTGAGCTTGCGAAGAAGGATCGAGCCAAGTGTTGGACTCCGAACCATCGGTAGAGTTGTTCAACGGTTGTGGGAGCAGTTCCGAATGGCGATCTACTTTTAGCTCGCTTACGATCGAGCTTGCGAAGAAGAATCGAGCCAAGTGTTGGACTCCGAACCATCGGTAGAGTGAAGAGCAAAGGTAGAGAGTTGTAAACAATTTTTACAAGTAAAATATGAAAAAGCTTTCTTTATTGACTAATGGTCGACTGCTTCTAAAGTTGCGAGCCGTTATTACAAGAGAGAAAAGAAAAACATTACAAGTAGTAGGAGTGGAACGGTTTGACATCCCAAAATACTTAGAGAGGCGTCGGTGCTCTCTCTTGGTATTTTAAGAGATGGTCAGCATTCCAAGTCCTGGGGATTTCCCTGCCTTCGAGATCTTCTAGCTTGTATGCGCCAGGCCGAACCACTTTTGCCACCTTATAGGGTCCCTCCCAATTTGGAGCCAGTTTGCTCTTCTGTCCGGGAAAAGAGATGGCTAGCTTCCTGAGGACCAAGTCCCCTTCTTTGAGGTCGGTAGGATGGACTCTTTTGTTGGACGCCGACTCGATCCTTCTTCGATAACTTTGTTGACGAATGGCAGCTCTTTCTCGGATCTCATCTATCAGGTCTAGATTTGCTCAGAGCTCTCTGGCATTTTGTTCTTCTTCATAAGCTATTAGACGATGAGAGGGTATTCCGACTTCTAGGGGAATCATAGCCTCGGACCCATAGGTGAGATTAAATGGGCTCTCTCCTGTGGGGGTCCGTTTCGTGGTACGGTAGTTCCACAGCACGTTGGGAAGCTGGTCGACCCACAAGCCCTTAGAGCATTTATCCAACCTCTTCTTAATGCCAGAGAGGATCTGTCGGTTAGCATTTTCGGCTTGGCCATTCGACTGGGGATGAGAAACGGAGGAGAACCGGTGTTGGATGGCAAGGTCTTCGCATAGAGCTCGGAAGGCAGCCCCGGTGAACTGGGTTCCGTTGTCTGTTATCAAGACCCGGGGGACGCCGAATCGGCAGATCACGCTCTTCCAAAAGAACTGAACAACCTTGTTCTCGGTGATCGTGGCCAAGGGCTCAGCCTCTATCCATTTTGAGAAATAGTCGATCGCTACGACCAAGAATTTAAACTGTCCGGGAGCTTGTGGAAATGGCCCTAGTAAATCCATCCCCCACATTGCAAAGGGGATTGGACTTGATAGGGAAGCGAGTGGAGCTTGAGGGAGGCATCGGATGTCGGAGTACTTCTGACAAGAGCTGCATTGCCGAACGTGCCGTTCGGCGTCTCGTAGGAGAGTGGGCCAGAAATATCCGTAGTTCAACACTTTGCGGGCCAGAACTCTGGACCCTGAGTGTGCCCCGCCGATACCCTCATGAAGTTCTTGCAGGGCGTAGTCAGCTTGCCCGGGGAGAGACATCTCAGGTACGGCCTGCCGTCTACCTGTGTGAAAGAGCATTTATATAGGACACCTCCGATTAGTGTGTAACGCTCAGCTCGGGTTCTCACTCTTCGAGCCTCCTTGGGATCCTCGGGGAGGAGTCCGTCCCTTAAGAATTTGACGAGGGGCTTCATCCAGTTATCGTCAAGCAGGACAGGCAGTGACTCTATAGAGTCGGAAGTTTCATTCTCTATACTTAGCTTCAGAAGAACCTCTATCAAGACGGTCTGTTCGAGACCTTGAAGGGAGGAAGAGGCTAGTTTGGAGAGGGCGTCGGCCTGAGCATTTTCTTCTTGGGGTATTCGTTGGATGAGGGCTTCTTCAAACAGTGCCATGAGGCTCCTGACCTTGGTTAAGTATTTAACCATCCTGTCGTCATGTGCTTCATACTCGCCGAGGACCTGATTTATGACTAGCTGAGAGTCGCTAAAGATCCGGAGCCATTGTGCCCCTACATTGCGAGCCATTCCAAGGCCGGCTATGAGTGCCTCGTATTCTGCTTTGTTGTTTGAGGCCTTGAAGTTGATACGGAGGTAGTATTGGAGGACGAAGTCATCTGGGCCTGCCAGAATGACCCCGGCTTTGCTTCCCTCATTACAGGAGGATCCGTCCACATAAACCGACCAGATAGGTGGTCCCTTCACTGCTTGACTAAACTCGGGGATGGTAGTTTCAACTATAAATTCTGCTAGGGCCTGAGCCTTGATCGCGGTCCGAGGCTGATATGTTATATCATGCTGACTCAGCTCGATAGACCACTTCATGAGGCGACCCGAGGTCTCAGGCTTGTGGAGGAACTGCTTCAGCAGTTGGTCGGTAAGGATGACCACCGAATGGGACTGAAAGTACGGGCAAAGCTTTCTTGCGGCCATCACTAGGGCATAAGCCATCTTTTCTATTCTCGGATAGCGGAGCTCGGCATCCCGAGGTACCTTGCTCACATAGTAGATGGGCTTTTGAGCCCGATCTTCTTCCCTTACCAAAACGGCACTGAGGGTCTGCTCAGAAGCTGCCAGGTAGAGGTAGATGAGTTCACCAGGAATTGGTTTGCTGAGGAGAGGAGGATTGACGAGGTAAGCCTTGAGCTGGTCGAAGGACTCCTGTTGCTGTTGACCCCATTCAAAACCTTTAGCCCCCCTGAGGGCTTTGAAGAAAGGGAGGCATTTCTTCCCGGACTTCGGGAGAAAGTGCCCTATGGCGGCTAGGCGGCCTGTTAACCTCTGAACTTCCTTAACATTCTTGGGAGGGGCCATGTCTAATATGGCCTTGATTTTCTCAGGGTTAGCTTCAATTCCTCGTTGGTTGACCATGAAGTCGAGGAACTTCCCTGACGAGACTCCGAATGCACACTTGTTCTGATTGAGTCTCATGTTGTGCTTTCTCAGAACATCAAACGCCTCCTGGAGGTCGGTTACATGATCGGAACCTCGGATGCTTTTTACAAGCATGTCGTCAACGTTTACCTCCATATTACGGCCGATTTGAGCTTGGAAAACTTTGTTGACGAGGCGTTGGTATGTGGTGCCTGCATTTTTCAAACCGAAGGGCATAACCCTGTAGCAATAGAGGCCATGATCGGTCACAAATGATGTCTTCGGGATATCCGGGGGGAACATCCAGATCTGCTTGTAGCCTGAGAAGGCATCCATGAAGCTGAGGAGTTCGTGCCCTGAGGTGGCATCAATCAAAGTGTCAATACTCGAAAGAGGGAAGGGATCTTTGGGACAAGCCTTATTGAGATCGGTAAAATCGATGCAGATCCTCCAAGTCCCATTGGGCTTCTTCACCATTACTACATTCGACAACCACTCGGGATAGTTCACCTCTCGTATGAACCGGGCCTTCAAGAGCTTGTCCACCTCCTCTTTTATAGCTAATTGGCGCTCGGGGGCGAACTTGCGTCTCTTCTGTTGAACCGGTTTGGACCCCGGAACAACGCTGAGGTGGTGGACCAAGAGCTCTTCGAAAATTTCGGGCATGTCTGCAGCTGACCAAGCAAAGAGGTCTCGATTCCTTCGGATGCACTGGACTATGTCTGAGCATAGGGCGGATGGGAGGGTCTTGCTAACAAAGAACTTTCGGCTTGGGTCTTGCTTGGAGAAGTGCACTTCCTCCAATTCATCCACCGGCTCGGACGTTGGCCAGGCAGCGTCTTGAGGTATTTCCAGAGTTTCTAGGGAGAGAACTGGTCCGACGGTAGAGGTCATGTAGCACTTACGGACCATTTTCTGATTGCCCCTTACTTCCCCTACTCCGGCCCGGGTGGGGAATTTCATCTTGAGATGGTATGCCGAAGGAACGGCTTCTAGAGCCGCTAGGTCGGGTCGGCCTAGGATGACATTGTAAGCTGCAGGGACATCCATAACCATAAAATCCATCGACTCCGTTCGGGTAGTAGGAGTTTTGCCATCGGTTACGTCAAGGGTGATCACCCCTTCAATAGTCACTAGCACTCCCGTGAACCCATGGAGCGTATAGCCGGCGAGCTTGAGTCTATCTCGGGAGAGTTTGAGGCCCTTGAAAGCGGCGAGGAAGAGGATGTTAACGGAGCTGCCATTGTCCACTAGTATCCTCTCCACTTTGAAATTTGCCATGTGGAGGTTGATGACGAGTGCGTCACAGTGAGGGGTTCGGACGCCCTCGAGGTCTTCATCCGAAAATGTGACGGGCACTCCGAGGCCTTTGGGAGGAGGGGTGGCGCGGATCGAATTAACTTCTCTTATAAATGCCTTTCGAGAGGAGTTCGAGGAGCCCCCCATTGGGCCCCCATGAATGAGGTGTAGGACACAGTCCTCTTCGAAGTCGGGCGTTTCATCGCGTTTCGGACGCTTATTAGCCCCCCAAGGTGGGGGAGGAAGGTCGGCTCGGTCCTTTTGTAACACCCCGCAAAATTGAAATTACAATTTTGCCCCTGGGTGTTACGCACGTATATTTTGTAATGTATTTCACTACATATTTTGGATTCGTACTATTTATACATTTTCCGTATTGATTTCAGTCAACTAAAATATAATATTTCAATCCCTGGAATTTACGTGCTTTTTACGTGTTTTGATGCACGTGTTTTCACCACTACGTATAATATTTCCTATAGGTTTAAATTATTTATTTTTATGTATTTAAATCTATTTTATAAAACGAAAATTTATTTTCCCCTTGTTTTGATTAAAATGCATTTTTCAATTTTCTGCACGTATGGTGCACGTGCAAATTTTATTCTCATTTTGCTACTCTCATTTTACTATTTTTAGTATGCATTAGTTTTATTTAGCCTTTATTTTGATCCATGGACCTATAAACTAAAATGTAGCCCATTAGGAGAGGAGCCCACTAGATAATTAAATAAATTAATTAGTAATGAGCCCATGTAGCAAGCCCACTATTAAAATCACATTTTTAGTTAAACATGTACTAATACATGACAAGTTACACATATTAGTACACATTTAGAGTTATAGAAATGTGTTCATATTTGTTTATGCATGTGTGCATGCATACACAAATGTATTTGGACCATTTTTTGGGCAAGGGGAGGAGAAGAGTTGGTAGGTTGAGTTAGTGGAGAGTGGGGAGATGAAGAGATGGAGGTTTTAGGAGTTAAAAATATGAAGAGGTGAGAATTAAAAAGAGAATTAAAATGAGAAGTTATTAGGTGGGAGATTTTGCAATATAGTCCCTAGCATTGTCCTATAAATAGCAACTCATTTCTCATTCTTTTTCACACCAAAAAAATAAAATAAATAAGAGAAAGAGAAGAATAAAAGAAAGAGAGTTATTGTGCTTGGAGGATCTCTTGCTTGGAGCATTTGCTAGGAGGAGAAGATGACTAGGAGTTGCTAGGAGCAAGAAGGAGCCATTCATTTGTAGTTTTCAACCTTCAAACAAAAGGTGGGTTCTCATGCATTCTAATTTGGAACTATGCATGCTAGTGACAAAATATGAGCATTTTGTTTTGATATGTAGTTAAGATTTCAGGTTAGTGTTACATGCTATGAATGAAAACAATATTGTTATGATTAAACAAATAATAGGAGATTTTGACTAAAGAGCTAATACCATAGATCATGTTAGAATGCTTGTAAAATGTTATGCATGTTAAAAATGTATTCTTTTGTATGGGAAATTTGTTGAAAAATGTTGTTTTATGTTCTAGGGTCATGTTGATTAATGAATAAGAAAGAAAGATTAATATTGTGTTAGTGGTTGATTTTTGTATTGTAGTACAAACATGCTAATTTTGATAAATAAAGTAAAATGTGATGGGATAAATATATTGTGTTTATGAATGGTAGAAATATTATTATGACTAAGAGAACAATTTTCCATCACGATAGTTAAAAATAATAAAATGAATTACTGTCACAAACCATACTAGTACGCATGATTGTAAATGTCGAAATGTATAATTTGTAGGAAGATTGTTGAGACTTCTTAATGAGTTTAAATGCAAATTAAATTTGGGAAAAATTCTAATACTCTTATAAAATGAAATAGAATATAGTAAAAATAATTTCGAAAGTGGGTCAGTTTGGTAAAAACTTTCAAAAGTTCCGTTTCACTGCAATTTTGATAATGAGTAGGTCAATTTGGTAAATAGTTTCGAAAGTGGGTCAGCTCGACTTTCAAAAGTGTTTCATTTGGGTAAATTTTAGTATTCATAAAACATAAATGAAGAATTTATTCTTAAAGATTGTTTTTGTGTAATTGATAAGTTTTAACGAGGATTTGAGATAGGAAGAAAAATAAATGACTACAAAAGTATTAGTAAAGAGCATGACTTTTAATTTACAAAATAATGATTTAGGGTGAATTGAAATCTCTTTATTTCTAGAAATGCAATATGGTTGCGTTATGTGACTTTTGAGATCATGAAAGATTTTGTTGTGAATGAGTAAATCATGTTTAGTGCTAAAGATGAGACATTGAATCGTGTTAAAATGAGACATCGTATGAATTTGAAATTGTGAATGAATTATTATTTATTATGAATAACTAGATCATGAATAGTGGCAAGACTATGAAATGATTACCTTGTGGATAAGTGTTAAGACAAGATTTGATTATTTTTGTGAAGTGAATTGAAAGATGAAATTATATAAGTTTAAGACATGATTACAAAAGGGTATGTGTACCCATGTTTCTTGTACATGAAAGATTATGATTAAGAATTAGTAAGACTTCGGTTACCGGTAATTTTGAAAGAAAGAATTGATATGATTTTGAGATAATGCCGTCGGGCGATCTCGTATTTTGTGAATAAATCCGGTATGAGGTAAAACTGATTCTAGGGTGATAACATATTCATGTCTTGAACTAAAAATAATTAGGCACTTAAGTGAAGATGTGATAAACTTGTACAAACGTAAATGGGTGCTTCTATATAGTCGGCGGTGGATCTCCGTGGCTATAGACCCAGTTGGTGGACTGTGGTTGCCCCATAGGAGATGGACTGTATTTTATCCGGGACTTAGGGTAGTCGACGGATGTTTACCATACTCCAAAGAATATGTATATACTGGGGCTAGAAGGGCATTTACGGGATTATCATCACGATATAATAGCCAGGGAGGCTGGGATCTGTTAATATAAGCCAGGGAGGCTAGCCAGGGAGGCTGAGATCCGTATCTGTGAAATAACTCTAAAACTTGTTTTATTACTGGGTAGTCTCATGGCGAGGGATCGAACCCTTTAATGTGGAGTACGTAGGCACTTGCCCTCAGACCTATGTAGTATGGGATGCATAGAATCTGAACAAGTGTGCATTAGTGTCATCCTAGTTAAGACTTGTGTGCATTAGGCATTAAGGCATGACATACACTTATATCTAGAATAATCACCCTTGACACTTTACTTGTTCATTCAATCTTTTTTTGTGATTTGTTAAAGTATGAGATCGTTATACTATTCCCGGCATAGAGAGGATAGCCGAGTATGATATTTCGTCAGTTGTAAGTAACTGACGAGCCCACAGATTAACATGCAGGTAAAGGACCATTTATGAAGCTATAAAGTGGATATGCTAATGCTGTTTTATTTCAAAGATGTTGTAAATGTTTTATTGTAAATTTCATTCTTCCGCTGTGTAAAACCAAGTTGTAATTGAACTCTGATGTACTATTGAAAAAGTTTTAAATTTTCCTTGTAAAATTGTACGAAGTGAAGTAAAGATCCTGTGAAATCTCGAATTTATCCTTATTTAAAATTCGGGGCGTTACACCTTTCTCACGAATCTGGTCTGCTGCCCCCTCTGGATAAGGACTTCTATCTCATTCTTCAAGGCCCGACAATCATTGGTGTCGTGGCCATGGTCCCGGTGATAACGACACCACTTCTCTTTATCCCTTTTCTTGGCGGGGGTGTTCATCCTCGGAGCAGGGTGTATGACCCCTTCCTTCTCAACTTCCATCAGAATGGTAGAGATATTGGTGGTGAGAGGAGTAAATTTCTCGAATCTGGGGGGAGGTCGGCGTTGGCCGGCATTATCCTTTTGGAGCTTCTTGGCTCCTTCCTCTTCTGTTCCCTTTCTCTTAAACCCGGAGGAAGGCCCCTCCAAGTTGGGGAGGTGCTCGGCTTCTTCAGCCCGAATATACTTTTCACTTCGGAGGAGGAGGTCAGAGAAGTTCTGTGGGGGCTTCTTGGCGAGGGAGGAGCGGAGGTTGGAATTGAGAACATTGGATTGAAATACTGCTGCAGCGACCGACTGGTCGAGGGATGCTATGGACCTGGCTTCAGCTGTGAACCTCTTCACATAGTCTCTCAACTTCTCACCCTTCTTCTGGTGGAGGTACAGTAGCGAGATGTTGGTCTTCTCAGTTCTACGGCTACTTACGAAATGGGTGACGAAGAGGGTCTAGAATTGCTCGAAGGAAAATATTGAGGAAGGAGCAAGGCGAGAGTACGATTCTCGAGCTGGACCCTTAAGAGTTGCGGGGAAGGTTTTGCAGAGCAGAGCATCGGAAGCTTGATGGATGAGTATTAGGGTTTTGAAGCTTTCGATGTGGTCCTCGGGGTCAGTCTCCCCGGAATAGGTCTCAAATTGAGGAGGCTTGAAGCCGATTGGTACGGGTGCATCCATTATGGTTCGGGAGAAAGGAGGTCTGCTAGGACGAAGAGTCCTTCCTCTAAGCTCTTCTTCTCGGTTTAACTGACCCAAGCACCTCTCCATCTCTTGGAGACGACGGTATACAGTGTCATCCTTTTGATGGTAATCAGGAGAGCCTCTAGACTCGTCTTCATATGAGGGAGAGCGGGGGCTACGACGACGGTAGCTCCTGGAGCGGTGAGGACTTGGCACGTGCCAAGGATTGCTAGGAGCTCGGGGAGGAGTAAGGGACCGCTGGCGAGGACTTCGAACTCGAGGGGGAGTGGGGATCCTCGGAGCATTGGTGTTATTGGGACGGAGGTTGAGAGCTTGTAGGACGGTTGCTTGGAACTGCTGGAACTCGTCACGGGTGATGGGTGCCTCATCGTTCCTAGGGTGTTGCCGACCGACGGGGGAATGTTGTAATACCCTGATTTTTCAATTAATGAAAAATTATTCATTTTGCACGTGTTGTGCACGTGCAATATTTTGTTTGAATTATTTTATCATAATGTGTATAATTATTTAATATATTTTTCTCAAATTATTTTAGTACAAAAGCCTTTCTTTAAAAGCCTTCTTTGATTTAATTAAAAAGCCTTTCTTAAAAAGCCCAAAAGCATTTTTATTTTAATTGTTTTTATAAAATTATTTTGGCCAAAAAAGAAAGCCCATGAATTAAGTTATTTTAATTAAACTTGTCATGTAGAAGATTTTTTTTAACAAATGTATTTTTATACAATTTTTGAATGTACAAATTTGGCCTAGTTGCATGCACGTGCACTACACGTACACGTGCATTGCACACTTCTTTTGTGAGGCCGGTAGCATTCTTTTTGGAGGGAAATTGAATTTTTGGTGTGGAGAACATGGGGGTAGTTTCAAGGAGGTGGGTAGTTTTCCTAACTCCTACTTTGATCTAAGCCTTTCATTTTGCAACCACCAAGATGATCTTAGCCCTCCATTCCCCTCATTTTTTAGTATAAATACCCCCCTTCTCATGACTAATTTTTCATATGCAAAGTATAATTTCTAAAGCTATCGTATTATAATTGTGTGAGTTATAAAAGATAAGAGAGTTGTGTGGGTGTTGTTACTTGGAGTGGCCGGCATCACCAAGGAGGGTATCGGTTTGGAGCTTGGGAAGCATTCGGCTAGGCTTGGAAGCTTGGAGTGGTGCACTCTTTTGGCTAGGAGGAGGTGTTCTCATCTACTAGGACTTGTTGCTTTTGTGTTTCTCTCCATTAAGGTGGGTAAAATACTTCATATTTCTAATATAGGATTCATGCTAGTTATATTGTCAACACTATACATGGAAAATACTAATAAGAGTCCACTCTAATTAAAAAGTTAGTATATGAATGGATTGGAATGATGTGATTAATTGTGTATGTGAAATTCTAGCATGAAATTAAACTATATGAAGCACTTTCTATGATTGTTAGTTTAATTGAATAATGATGCAATATGGTTAGTATGATGTGTGAAAATCTTCATTAATTGCTTGTAAATTATATGTTTGAAACATGACAATTGATTAAGATATTGACACTATGAAATTTGAATAGAAAAGTATATTGAAAGCTTGAGTTATGAGTATGTTAAATTCATGTGTAGAAGTGGCATAAATGAACCAATGAATTGCTTGTTGTCATCAAAATAGCAATACCCAAAAATTAGTAATTGTGGAGTTTCACCTATTCATGTATTACATGAATTCTTGTGCTAATATGAGTATGGGAAAATCCCAAGTTGTATGTGGTGTGAACATAGATTAATAAACAGTAAATTATCACGGAAAATTTGGGAATAAAAGAGAGATTAGAAGATCAATTGATTTCTTTTCAAATGTCGAAAATAAAAGATATTATAGTCTTAATGGACAATTATTAGTTTGGGTGGAAAAATTATGTTTTTAGTACAAAAATTTATTTTTATACTTGCTGGTATGAAGATTAAATAAAGATGATTAAATCTGGAAATTTTCTGTAGTTTGTATAAAGGCAATATGAACCTAATTGATTCGAACATCGAGTTGTTTTCTAAAACAGTGCGAATATGAAACTAATAGACTTTAACTCAGTATTGTGACAACCTGAGCCAGTGGCTCCGGCGGTCTGTGACTGCGCTCGGTTTCCCTGAGCGGTGCGGTTCGAAACCCGGCCTCACCATCTTTTTTTACTTAACTGTGTCTATAAGTATATATGACTGCGAACCGAAAGCACATATACCTATTTCACCCTCTTCTAAGCGCTAGCACACGGTTGGCCTGTTGGCGGGTGCTCTGGCCTTCTTCTCTACCGTGCTGGGTTCGAATCCTTCCCTTAGCACTTTATAAAAAATATTTTTTTGTGAGTTTGTGATGTCCAAAAAATGTGAGAAAAATATGGTAATTTTCATAGAAATACAAGGAATTTTATGGGATTGAGTTGGGTATTATTTGAAGACAATATAATGTAGTTTGCGAACAAATGGTATAATTAAAGCTATGGTTCTAAGACACATGCTTATGGAAATTTTTCAGTTTATAAAGATATAATGAAATGGGTTTATTAAGAAGTAATTGACACAAAGAATTTAGTGGTGTGACATGATATTATTAATTTTCACTTGAGGTTATTGTGTAAAATGTGAAGTATGAGTGTTTAATTATAAAGTGCATGAGTCCATTGTATGATTATGGAATTTAGAAATCATGTTGATGAAATTGTTGGCCATGAATATGAATTTTTATGAGTTATAAGTATTCGCTATGGACTTGTGAACAAAGAGTAATCATGAATAAGAAAGAATATGAAATTGTGACATGGAAGTGGTTATGACTTAAAGATTGTGAAATGAAATTTGAAATAGAGTAGCTAAGTCTCCCCGGCATTGAGAAACAAGAATTGAATTGAAATTAGACCAAGGTTGGTCATGTTGAAATGAATGAATAAGTCCGGATGATGGAGAGGCTAACTCTAGTGATTATTTTGTTCATGATTTTTAAATAAAACTAAGGACTAGTACATAGTGGAGATGTGATGAAAGTAGAAGAAAAACATGAGTATGAGGGCCAACGGATAGCGGTGTGAGAGCGATTCACAGGTTGCCTGCTTGATGCGTCAAGACAGTGCGTGGGCGCTACTCCGGAATTATCGTCCCGGTGGCGACGCTCGTGGGATGTTCGAGTGGCTATGGGTGGTGCCATTGTTCCATGGCGGAGGCTGAATTGTCCATAGGTTGCCTGCTCGATGCGTCGTGACAGTGCGTGGGATTCCCCTCCAGGCTGCCTGGACATGGGCTCATAGATCATAGGACATCTAAGACACTACCGTAGTTACAGTAGTAGTTTAAGACATAACGGGGGATTGAACCCTATCAAGATGAAGAACGAATAAGGGCTTGCCCTCGGACCTATGTAGTATGGGATGCATAGAATCCGAACAAGTGTGCATTAGTGTCATGTAACATAATTAACTGCATTAAGGACTAAGTGCACAATCACAACACGACATCAATAGGGTAGTCCCTTTAGTTTGAAATGTGACAAGTTTGTGTTTGCTAAATATGAAATGTTAAGTTATACTATTTCCGGCAAAGCGAGGACGGCCGTGTATAATGATCGTCGGTTGAATAAACTGACGTACCCACAGTCTAACATGCAGGTAAATGTTATGCTAAAGATTAAAGAGGATTTGGATGCTTAAAGATTTTATCAAGCTGTTGTACTTGTATTCAATTGTTGTATTTTACTTCCGCTGTGCAAAAGAAAGATGTAATTATGATGTAATCTCTGATGTATGATGAAAAGTTTTAATTTCCCTGTAAAAGTGTACTAAGAAAGTGAAAAGATCCTGTAGAACATCTCGAATTCAGTGTATTTGGGATTCGAGGCGTTACAGAGTGGTATCAGAGCCACGCTTTCTACACTTTCACACTTGTACAAATTTATAGGGAACGACACCCTAGAAGTGGACATTAGAGTGTGTGTTTGAATCTAGAGATTTAAATGTAAGTGACTTACATTTGTGTTGCTCTAAGATTTATGCTTTCTCCTCTCTATTTCTAAGATGGCTGATCACTTCGACCCTGCTGGAGGCGACGACTGGCACATCATTGAGGAAGAGTACCATCCTGGACAGGCAGATTCCGAGGACGAGTACTACCCTGGGCAAGCTGATTCTGATGACGAGGAGTACCCTGAATCCCGAGAGATCACCCCACCTCCGGATTCATCTGATGATTCTTCTTCCGACGAAGAGGAAGTACCAGTTCCCAGTGGTCTTGTGACTTCTCTTCAGAGGCAAGTGGAAACCCTGAAGGAGAGAGTTGGATTGTTGGAGGCTCAGCTGGAGAAGCGGAAGGCTGACTATTCTGTTCTTAGCCATCGGATTTGGGAACTTGAGAAGAAAAAGAACCTAACTGATGTGCTGAAGGATGAGGCCAAGAAAGCTCGCAAATTCGAGCATGGTCTGAGGCCTAGTTTGAGATCTCGTATGATACCCCTTGGTATCAGGAGATTCGATAAGCTGGTCAAGAGGGCGGCAGCGACGGAGGCAGATATGGAGCAGTTCCATGTTGTTCAGAACAGGAGGAACAACTGGCAGTCTGGTAAAAGGCCTGCACATTCGGGGAGTTTCAGGGGGCAACCATCTGCACAGAGGTTCAAACCGACAGGGGCGAACGCTGTTAGTGTAGCTGGAGGACCTGGAAACAGTGTGGCGAGACCTTCTGTGGTGACTTGCTTTAACTGTGGGGAAGCGGGACACTACCGATCTCATTGTCCCAAACTTCAGCGCAGTAATAGCGGCGCACCAACGCAGCAGGCTGGGAAGAGGCCGTACCAATCAGGGCGAGTATTTGCCTTGACAGAAGCTGATGCTGAGGAGGCGGATCAGGTCATCTCTGGTACGAGGGCTGGTGTTTAGAGTCTTTGTCATTTCTTTTCCCTTTGTTTAGTGAGGCTGTTATGTAATGATGTATATTATGGAACAGGCGAACTCTATCTTAATGGAATGAAAGCTGTCGTATTGTTTGATACTGGATCCTCTCATACTTTTGTGTCTCCAAAGTTTGCTAAAGTGTTGGGAGTGGAACCGAAGATTTTCCCAGGCAAGATCTTATCAGTAGCTACTCCGTCAGGGGAAACTTTAACCACTGATCGGTATTATGCTGATTGCGAGATTGTGATTGGGGATAGAATCTTTGGCATTGATCTGATCGAACTGACTATCTTGGGAGTCGATGTTATCATTGGCATTGATTGGATGTCGGTGTACAGTGCAAGCATCGAGTGTAAGGCCAAGACGGTGACAGTGAAGGCTCCAGGTGGACCTGAAGTCGTGTTCCAAGGGAAGCGGAAATGTTCTAAGCTGGTGGCTACTATCCGCAAGGAAGAGACTCCTGTGGAAGTGCAAGGGATTCCTGTGATTCGGGACTATCCGACCGTGTTCTTGGAAGATTTTCCTGGGTTACCCCCGCATCGTGATGTAGAGTTCAGCATCACTGTTCAACCGGGAAGTGCACCCATTTCTAAGGCACCTTATAGGATGGCTCCAGTGGAACAGGATGAGGTGAAACGGCAGATTGAGGAACTGTTGGGAAAAGGCTTTATTCAACCTAGTGCGTCACCTTGGGG
Source organism: Hemerocallis citrina (assembly GCA_017893485.1). NCBI lineage: Eukaryota > Viridiplantae > Streptophyta > Magnoliopsida > Asparagales > Asphodelaceae > Hemerocallis > Hemerocallis citrina. The sequence continues at coordinate 64,004,022 of CM030358.1, forward strand.
AGCACCAGTGCTTTTGGTAAAGAAGAAGGATGGATCGATGAGGATGTGCATCGATTACCGAGAGCTGAATAAGGTCACTGTTCAGAATAAGTATCCGATTCCTCGAATTGATGACTTGTTCGATCGTCTACAAGGAGCAGCTGTATTCTCCAAAATAGATCTTCGATCAGGTTACCACCAAGTTCGAGTGAAAGCTGAAGATGTGCATAAGACTGCATTTAGAACTCGGCATGGGCATTACGAATTCTTAGTTATGCCATTCGGAGTGACGAATGCACCTGCAATCTTCATGGACTTGATGAACAGAGTTCTGAGGCCGTTTATTGATTCTTTCGTCGTGGTGTTTATCGACGATATTCTCGTGTACTCCAAGTCAGAGGAGGAGCACACTGAGCATCTGGCAGCAGTGTTGCAGAAGTTGGAAGAGCAGCAGTTGTATGCCAAGTTATCCAAGTGTGATTTCTGGAAATCTGAAGTGGCATTCCTAGGTCACATCCTTTCTAAGGAGGGAGTGGCAACTGATCCTCAGAAGATAGAGGCAGTGAGAGATTGGGCGAGGCCTACTATAGTGAAGGAAGTCAGAAGTTTCCTTGGGATGACTGGGTATTATCGGAGATTCATTCAAGGTTATGCTCAGATAGCTGTACCGCTTACAGGGATGACCAAGAAGAATGTGAGCTTCAAGTGGACCGAGCAATGTGAGGCGAGTTTTCAGGAGTTGAAAGATAGGCTGACTACTGCACCTATCCTGGCTTTGCCTAGAGCTGGTGTTGAGTATGACGTTTATAGCGATGCTTCACATCGGGGGCTTGGTTGTGTCTTAATGCAAGAAGGAAGAGTAATCGCTTATGGGTCCAGGCAACTACGACCACATGAGAAGAATTACCCGACTCATGATCTGGAGTTGGCTGTGATTATTTTTGCTTTGAAGCAATGGAGGCACTACGTGTACGGTGAGAAGTTGAATATGTACACGGATCATAAGAGCTTGAAGTATATATATCAGCAGAGGGATCTCAATCTGAGACAGCGGAGATGGTTGGAAGTGCTCGAGGATATGCGACCTGAGATCAAGTATCATCCCGGAAAGGCTAATGTTGTTGCTGACGCACTTAGTCGCAAGAGCAGTTTGGCCTGTTTGATTACAACTCAGAGGCATCTGATTGAGGAGTTGGACCGAGCAGGTATTGAGGTTGTCTTGCAAGGATTGGGTGCATCTTTGGCTTAGTTGAGGCTTCAGCTTACTTTGAATGCCAGGATCATTGCAAGTCAGGAGGTTGATGCTGATATTCTGGAGGTGAAGGAGCAGGTCAGTGCTGGCAGGTTGCCCGGTTTTCAGATCAGGGATGGAGTGCTGTGGTTCGGAGACAGGCTGTGCGTTCCAAATCAGGCGGACCTGAAAGAAAGTATTCTTCAGGAGGCGCATGCTACTCTTTTGTCGGTACATCCTGGGAGTACTAAGATGTACAAAGACATCAAGCAGCATTTCTGGTGGTCAGGTCTGAAGCGGGATGTGGCTGAATTTGTCGCGAAGTGTGAGGTTTGTCAGCAAGTCAAAGCCGAAAATCAGAGACCCGGAGGTCTATTATAGCCGTTACCTATTTCGGAATGGAAGTGGGATAACATCAGTATGGATTTCATTACGGGATTGCCTAAGAGTTCTAAAGGCAATGATGCAATTTGGGTTATAGTCGATCGACTTACCAAGTCCGCTCACTTTTTGGCGATGAAACTCACTGCTTCGATGGACAAGTTGGCTGAGATGTATGTTGGTGAGATTGTCCGAATTCATGGCGTTCCTTCGACCATTGTGTCTGATCGAGATGCGCGGTTTACTTCGCATTTCTGGAGGAGTCTTCAGACAGCTTTGGGTACCAAGATAGATTTCAGCACTGCTTTTCATCCGCAAACCGATGGGCAGACCGAGAGAGTCAACCGTATTCTTGAGGATATGCTTCGGTGTTGTATACTAGACTTTGGAGGCAGTTGGGAAAGGCATTTACCTTTGGTGGAGTTTGCCTACAACAACAGTTTTCAGGCCAGTATTGGGATGGCGCCGTACGAAGCTTTGTATGGCAGGAAGTGCAGGACTCCTGTTTGTTGGTATGAAGTGGGGGAGCGTCAGTTGTTTGGTCCTGAGCTTGTACAGCTGACTTCTGAGAAGATTGATCTGATCAGGAAAAGGTTGGTGGAAGCTCAGAGCAGGCAGAAAAGCTATGCAGACAACCGGAGAAGGGACCTTGAGTTTGAGGTTGGTGACTTCGTCTTCCTGAAGGTATCACCCAGTAAAGGTGTGGTTCGTTTTGGCAAAGGCGGGAAGTTAGCTCCGAGGTTTATAGGCCCGTATAAGATATTGAAAAGGATCGGGAAAACTGCTTACCGGCTGGAGTTACCGGAAGAGTTGTCTCAGGTGCACAATGTCTTTCATGTGTCTATGCTGAGAGGTTATATTCCGGACCCGAGTCATCATTTGCCTGAAGTGCCGGAAGGTTTGCAGTTAGACCTGAATTACATCGAGTCTCCTGTTGAGATTGTTGACCGTAGGGAGAAAGTCTTGAGGAATAAGACGATACCGATGGTCAAGGTAGTCTGGAGAAACCACTTGGTTGAAGAGGCTACTTGGGAATCTGAGGAGAGGATGTTGAAGGACTATCCTGAGCTTTTTGCTTGATTGTATTTTTGTATCTTTGTTTCTTGTTGAGTGTGTTGTATTTTGTTTGTTCTCTCGCTCTTGATTGTAGTTCCGGGGACGGAACTATTCTAAGGAGGGAGTGCTGTAATACCCTGATTTTTCAATTAATGAAAAATTATTCATTTTGCACGTGTTGTGCACGTGCAATATTTTGTTTGAATTATTTTATCATAATGTGTATAATTATTTAATATATTTTTCTCAAATTATTTTAGTACAAAAGCCTTTCTTTAAAAGCCTTCTTTGATTTAATTAAAAAGCCTTTCTTAAAAAGCCCAAAAGCATTTTTATTTTAATTGTTTTTATAAAATTATTTTGGCCCAAAAAGAAAGCCCATGAATTAAGTTATTTTAATTAAACTTGTCATGTAGAAGATTTTTTTTAACAAATGTATTTTTATACAATTTTTGAATGTACAAATTTGGCCTAGTTGCATGCACGTGCACTACACGTACACGTGCATTGCACACTTCTTTTGTGAGGCCGGTAGCATTCTTTTTGGAGGGAAATTGAATTTTTGGTGTGGAGAACATGGGGGTAGTTTCAAGGAGGTGGGTAGTTTTCCTAACTCCTACTTTGATCTAAGCCTTTCATTTTGCAACCACAAAGATGATCTTAGCCCTCCATTCCCCTCATTTTTTAGTATAAATACCCCCCTTCTCATGACTAATTTTTCATATGCAAAGTATAATTTCTAAAGCTATAGTATTATAATTGTGTGAGTTATAAAAGATAAGAGAGTTGTGTGGGTGTTGTTACTTGGAGTGGCCGGCATCACCAAGGAGGGTATCGGTTTGGAGCTTGGGAAGCATTCGGCTAGGCTTGGAAGCTTGGAGTGGTGCACTCTTTTGGCTAGGAGGAGGTGTTCTCATCTACTAGGACTTGTTGCTTTTGTGTTTCTCTCCATTAAGGTGGGTAAAATACTTCATATTTCTAATATAGGATTCATGCTAGTTATATTGTCAACACTATACATGGAAAATACTAATAAGAGTCCACTCTAATTAAAAAGTTAGTATATGAATGGATTGGAATGATGTGATTAATTGTGTATGTGAAATTCTAGCATGAAATTAAACTATATGAAGCACTTTCTATGATTGTTAGTTTAATTGAATAATGATGCAATATGGTTAGTATGATGTGTGAAAATCTTCATTAATTGCTTGTAAATTATATGTTTGAAACATGACAATTGATTAAGATATTGACACTATGAAATTTGAATAGAAAAGTATATTGAAAGCTTGAGTTATGAGTATGTTAAATTCATGTGTAGAAGTGGCATAAATGAACCAATGAATTGCTTGTTGTCATCAAAATAGCAATACCCAAAAATTAGTAATTGTGGAGTTTCACCTATTCATGTATTACATGAATTCTTGTGCTAATATGAGTATGGGAAAATCCCAAGTTGTATGTGGTGTGAACATAGATTAATAAACAGTAAATTATCACGGAAAATTTGGGAATAAAAGAGAGATTAGAAGATCAATTGATTTCTTTTCAAATGTCGAAAATAAAAGATATTATAGTCTTAATGGACAATTATTAGTTTGGGTGGAAAAATTATGTTTTTAGTACAAAAATTTATTTTTATACTTGCTGGTATGAAGATTAAATAAAGATGATTAAATCTGGAAATTTTCTGTAGTTTGTATAAAGGCAATATGAACCTAATTGATTCGAACATCGAGTTGTTTTCTAAAACAGTGCGAATATGAAACTAATAGACTTTAACTCAGTATTGTGACAACCTGAGCCAGTGGCTCCGGCGGTCTGTGACTGCGCTCGGTTTCCCTGAGCGGTGCGGTTCGAAACCCGGCCTCACCATCTTTTTTTACTTAACTGTGTCTATAAGTATATATGACTGCGAACCGAAAGCACATATACCTATTTCACCCTCTTCTAAGCGCTAGCACACGGTTGGCCTGTTGGCGGGTGCTCTGGCCTTCTTCTCTACCGTGCTGGGTTCGAATCCTTCCCTTAGCACTTTATAAAAAATATTTTTTTGTGAGTTTGTGATGTCCAAAAAATGTGAGAAAAATATGGTAATTTTCATAGAAATACAAGGAATTTTATGGGATTGAGTTGGGTATTATTTGAAGACAATATAATGTAGTTTGCGAACAAATGGTATAATTAAAGCTATGGTTCTAAGACACATGCTTATGGAAATTTTTCAGTTTATAAAGATATAATGAAATGGGTTTATTAAGAAGTAATTGACACAAAGAATTTAGTGGTGTGACATGATATTATTAATTTTCACTTGAGGTTATTGTGTAAAATGTGAAGTATGAGTGTTTAATTATAAAGTGCATGAGTCCATTGTATGATTATGGAATTTAGAAATCATGTTGATGAAATTGTTGGCCATGAATATGAATTTTTATGAGTTATAAGTATTCGCTATGGACTTGTGAACAAAGAGTAATCATGAATAAGAAAGAATATGAAATTGTGACATGGAAGTGGTTATGACTTAAAGATTGTGAAATGAAATTTGAAATAGAGTAGCTAAGTCTCCCCGGCATTGAGAAACAAGAATTGAATTGAAATTAGACCAAGGTTGGTCATGTTGAAATGAATGAATAAGTCCGGATGATGGAGAGGCTAACTCTAGTGATTATTTTGTTCATGATTTTTAAATAAAACTAAGGACTAGTACATAGTGGAGATGTGATGAAAGTAGAAGAAAAACATGAGTATGAGGGCCAACGGATAGCGGTGTGAGAGCGATTCACAGGTTGCCTGCTTGATGCGTCAAGACAGTGCGTGGGCGCTACTCCGGAATTATCGTCCCGGTGGCGACGCTCGTGGGATGTTCGAGTGGCTATGGGTGGTGCCATTGTTCCATGGCGGAGGCTGAATTGTCCATAGGTTGCCTGCTCGATGCGTCGTGACAGTGCGTGGGATTCCCCTCCAGGCTGCCTGGACATGGGCTCATAGATCACAGGACATCTAAGACACTACCGTAGTTACAGTAGTAGTTTAAGACATAACGGGGGATTGAACCCTATCAAGATGAAGAACGAATAAGGGCTTGCCCTCGGACCTATGTAGTATGGGATGCATAGAATCCGAACAAGTGTGCATTAGTGTCATGTAACATAATTAACTGCATTAAGGACTAAGTGCACAATCACAACACGACATCAATAGGGTAGTCCCTTTAGTTTGAAATGTGACAAGTTTGTGTTTGCTAAATATGAAATGTTAAGTTATACTATTTCCGGCAAAGCGAGGACGGCCGTGTATAATGATCGTCGGTTGAATAAACTGACGTACCCACAGTCTAACATGCAGGTAAATGTTATGCTAAAGATTAAAGAGGATTTGGATGCTTAAAGATTTTATCAAGCTGTTGTACTTGTATTCAATTGTTGTATTTTACTTCCGCTGTGCAAAAGAAAGATGTAATTATGATGTAATCTCTGATGTATGATGAAAAGTTTTAATTTCCCTGTAAAAGTGTACTAAGAAAGTGAAAAGATCCTGTAGAACATCTCGAATTCAGTGTATTTGGGATTCGGGGCGTTACAAATGTGGTCTTCTTCTGTGATGTTCGGAGGACTCTCTCCGCTCCCTTCGGATCCCGGAACTTCTGTAGTCTCGACGGTGAGGAGATCGCTCATCCAGACGTTGTTGGCGGGAGGCTCCCTCTCGGGCCCGCTTTTCATCCAGACGATGGCGAAGATCCACATCTTTCGGCCGATTGGGGACTTTTTGTTGGAAGTCGAAAGCTCGGGGATTATAGGAGGCCATAGAATTCGAAGAGGCATTGTGGATGGAGACATGGTCCGGAAGGAGAGGTTGTTTTTGCGGGTTGGGACCTCTAGGAGGTTGTTGGTTCTGAGGAGGAGGAGGAAGGTCCTGTTGGAGTGGGTCTTCCGCTGGAGGAGGAAGTTGTCCCTGCTGTTGAGCAGGTTGGATGGGAATGTCTTGTTGCGGATCGGGGTTGGGTCCTCGGTTGGACCCTCTTGATCTGACTTTCCTTGGAGACATGGCTGAAGGAGATCTATCCAACGAGAAGAGGGGAGGTTGCTATTCGTTAGTTTCCCACAGACGGTGCCAATCTGTTGCCGCTAAATCTGGTGTGGGGGCAAACAGAGTATTTGTGGATTCTTGGAAAACTTTTGAATAGCAAACCTGTTACCTGTTCCGCGGGAGTTTGACGCTGACTCCTGCCGTACACCTGCAAAAAGTGCGAAACACCGGGGTTGTTCCCGGCGACGCACCCTCTGACACTCAAGTCAGTAATCAGAAGTGATTATGAAAGAGCACAAAGACTGGAAAAAGTTTGATTACCTCTTAATGGAGATAGATGGGGGGTATTTATAGGCGCCGCTGGGATCAGATTAGGAATGTAATCCCTGTGGTTAGATAAGAAATGTAATCCCTAATTTCCAGTGAAAGGATAGTTATGAATCAGGGCCGTTGATTAGGATTTAATCAGAAACCCTAATTCTATCCTTTCTGGATCGGGTTTGCTGCGAGTTGAAACCCGCACCCAGTTGAGGTGGATCCGTTCGCGGGTTAGTGGATTTCCAGGAAGGAGAACCAGTACCCGCTTCAGACCCATTGGTGGGTAAAATTACCGTTTTACCCCTGGGTTTCAAGATTCCGATTTGGACGGTTCTGATTTAACCCCATTTTTAGCCATATCACCAGTCATATAGTATTATGTCAGGAACAGGATGGGTACCAAAGTAGAATATATGGCGCGGGTTCAAATCCCTATATTTGAAGAAACGGCATGAGATGGGGCATATGTAGTATGGGTTACATACTGTTCCGGAGACTTGCTTACAATAGAATATGAGCATCCTAGTCTTAGTTGATATTGCATTAGATTCTATTCATAGCACTCACGAACACTTAAACTACATTGACATATTTGCCATGGTTGTATGTTTGTTTTGGGAGATTCCCTGCTAGTTATCAGCCTTAAAGCGTCAGTGAATACTGACATCCCCACTTCAATAGGTACTGGATCGCAGAAGTACATGTGCGAGATTCAAGAGGACTCAAGGCAAGGAAAGCGAGGAGTCGATGTCATTTTAAGTTCAGCTGTAATATTTATGTTGATTATCTATTTGTTGAAAAGTACCCAAGTGGGAATTACTAAGTGTCGTTCTTCATTCATTGTACTCTAATGTAAATTGCTAAAAATTGTAACACTTGGGATAATAAAGGTATTATTGTAACATTGTGTAATGTATTGCAATTTTGTAACATTCATTTGTGCTGAATAAAAAGTTTTAAATTTTCCTGTTTTTCTGTGTATTGTGGCTAATTGAAGGAAAGATTCTGGCTCGTGTCACGGTTTTCCAGTTACACGGAAATCGGGGCGTTACATCCACCGTCCTCGACCGCCGCGATGTCTCCCTCGCTAACACCTCCCTCCACCTCTCTATCTGCCTCACCTTGCCTTCCGCCACCTCCCTTTGACCAAATCGTAATCTTGGATTCGACACCGTAACCATCCCCATATTCAATTCGTACTCTTTCTCAAATCCAAATTTCGAGATTAAACACAAATTAGTAATTGAAAAATCAGGTAGTAAATTAGGATTTCAAAAATTAATACATACATACAATTGATTTACTTAAGCAAAATTTCTCCAAAGCATTTTCACAATTACCTTGCGTGCTATATAGGTAATTCATTGAACAATTGATGAGTAAGGTACAATTCTAGAAATTAGGTACCAGATTTTTAGGTTTTCAAGTATTTCCTATTCAAATATGCACGAGGTAATAGCAAACAAGGAAAAGTAGAAGAAACTTTACCAAATATCATTCTTGAATCTAACACTGCAATCATCTCCGTCTTCAACTCATACTCTTCCCCAATTCCACCAGAAATACTACTTTGAAGAACGCTTTAGGGTTCAAAAATGGCGAAGGAGGCGATGCAGTGCATGGGAGACAGTAGCGCCAGAGGCTAGGTTGAGGTTTGGGGAGGGTTGTGCAGGAGGGGGCTGCGTGGCAGGCGAGGTGAAGGATTGAGTATGCCGAGGTGGATGTGGAAGGGAAATGTTCGAGGGCTGGGGAGGTCGGCGACGTAGGTGGAGGGATTGTCGTTGAAGGCGACAACAGGGTGCATCGGCAAGGTGGATGGCTGCCTGGAAGGGGGCAGCATCAAAGGCAAGGTGAGGGTTGGGAAGAGTTTTGCAAGTGGGAGAGGTTGAGGCCGTGGCAGTGAAGGGTTTGATGTGGTTTCTTTTTCTTCTCTTTATTTTATGAAATTGTGCAGGTCACACGTGTTAGTTTAAATTAAATCATCCTACTTTTATTCCCCATTCTCAGTTTTAAAATAGAAAAAAGGGGGATGGGTAGACACATTAGCTTAATATATAGTTATAATTAGCAGTCAGGAGTATGATAAAAAAAATCACTAAAAAAGCCAAAAATCATCACGTGACATCGCAGTTGACGGAGTATGCCATTCTGCACTAAAAATATGGTCGTAGTACACCAAATCGTAAAAAAAAGATAGGAGCATATCATCAAATTGGTGAAACATGGGTATAGTTTAGTGAAATGTACCTTTCATAGTACTCTCTCACTCTTTGGGCTTATATTGGAAATTACTGTCCTCTATATGCATTGGGCCAGGCCTACCTTAAAACACAAGTCCAATCTATTATCATATCTATCTCTAATCTCTAATTTCTAATCTCTAATATTATAATGGGTGAAGACCTTAGTGCCATTTGTCAATCTACCAACCCGTGCATTGCACGTGCATAACTAATATGAAGGAGGTCTCAGGTTCGAGTCCTTACTACATCATATTTTTTACTTTAACTTTTTAAATATATTAAATGTGCATCACACGTGTAAATTTCTATCTATTTATCTTTATATCTGTTACTGCTAAATCTGGTGTGTGGGCAAACAGAGAGAATTTGTGGATTCTTAGGAAAACTGAATAATCAAACCTTAACTTCTCCCGTCGGAGATTGACCGTTGACTCCCGCTGTTCACCTGCAAAAAGTGCGAGACACCGGGGTTGATCCCGGCGATGCACCCTCCGACGCTCAAGTCAGTAATAAGGAAGATTATGAAAGAGCGTAAATTGGAAAAAGATTGATTGCCTCTTAATGGTGGTGGATGGAGGGTATTTATAGCCGCCTTTGGGATCAAATTAGGAATGTAATCCCTAATTCCCAGTGAAAGGATAGATTCAAATTGGGACCGTTGATTAGTATTAATTAGAAATCCTAATTATATCCTGCTTGAGCGGGTTCGTTTCGGGTTTGAACCCGTACCCAGTTGAGGTGGATTTGTTTACGGGTTACTGGACCTTTGGGCAAAAGACCCAGTACCCACTTCAGACTCATTTGTATGTGAAATTACCATTTACCCCTAGGCTTTAAGATTCGCACCTGATTCGGACGGTTCCGATTTAACCCTATTTTTATCCATATCACGAACCCCCCACTCCCGAAGACCGAGCTTGATCAGCCTTTGAGGAGTAGTTTTACTATTTTAATGGCTTACGGAGTTGTATCGAAGTCCGAATGTAAGGCGTTGGATCTCAATATGGGGTATCACGGTGATTGCTGAGTTAGTTGGGTGCTCTAGGTTGCTCTTGAGCTTCTCTGGGTTTCTGGCAATTTTTCTTAATTTTCATCTTTTTTTGGACCATTTATATAATTTTGCCAAGTGTTGATTCGCCGTTCGGGGGTCTTAATCGACTTTTCTAAGCAATAATTATTTACCCAGGGGTTCAAAAATATTTCCCCGAATTTATAATTATTTTTTAGAATTTTTAATTAAATTTTCCAAATTTTTAATTTTTTTGCAATTTTTTAAATAAATAAATCCATTTTAATAAATAAAAATTAATTTTATTTGCGAATTATGGCGTGGCGAGATCTGGACCGCCCATTGCACGTGGACGCGAATTTCTGGAAGATCGGATGGTCGGAGTCGCTCGACGACGTTTTCTCCGCGTGAGTAGCTCGGATGGCCAGTTGCTCGGCATCCGAGCGTGGTAGCTCAGCTTTATTTCCTTCGCATGAGCAACTCGGATCGCCAGTCACTCGGATCGAAATTCCGAGCTACGTGGAGCGATCTAAGCCGTTGGATCTCGGCGCGGATCTCGAGGTAGGCTCGGTTCTCGAGAAAATGCTATCTTGTCGTTTAGTGGACGTGGCGTGATCTGGGCCGTCCATCATCTTTGGCACGATTTTCGTAACGATCCAACGGCTGGAGTTGCTCGGTAGCATTTTTCTTCAAATGTGCAGCTCGGATTGCCCTTTGCTCGGATCCCGAGCGACATAACTCCGTTCTTCTCCTGTACCGCGCACCACTTCATGTGCCGGTCGGCATCCCGAGGCACTCCATTATGGAGGTATCTCGAATCGCTCGTCGCTCGGATTTTGGTTCCGAGCGACGTGGAGCGATCTGAACCGTTGGATCTCGGCGTGGATCTCGAGGTAGGCACAATTCTCGAGAAAACACTATTTTGTCGTTTAGTGGAGGTGGCACAATCTGAGCCGTCTGATCGAGATCTTGCACGAATTTTGGGAGGGGGGAAGTCGTTTTTCTCCAATTTGCAGCTCGGATTGGCAGTTGCTCGGTTTCCGAGTTACTCTCTTAGCGTGAGAGGCTCGGATCGTTTGTCGCTCGGATTTTGGTTTCGAGGGATGTGCAACGATCAGAGCGCTTTCCAATTTGCTAAGCAGAGTGCCTCGGTAACTTCAGTCTTGAGGTATGGTCGAGCGGTGGGGTTCTTTTCCGAACCGTCGTTACTTACGAACGGTCGCAACTCTCCGTTACTTAGTCGTTTGGGCTTTCTAACATTTTGAGGAGAGGCCCAACAGTTGCGACTTTACGTTAGAAAGCCCAAGAGACGTCTCTTTTACTATAAATCTTTACCCCCTCCATACTTTACCTCATTCTTCACTTTTCACTTCTTACTTTCACTTTTACTTTCTCTAGAGAAGTTTTCGCTCTCGGGTGGCACTGCTAGCTGTCGCGGCAAGGAGATTTTGCATTTCGGCGATCTTTTCTGGCCGTTCTAGTCACTTCAAGGTTAGTCCCCTTATCCTAGAGAAAAAAACTGTTAAGATTTCTTCCACGGATGAGACCCCCTCCTTGGTTCAAGATGTTGGCCGAGCGGTGACGGTTAGGCCGAGCAAGGGCAAGGAGGTTGTCGAGCCTGTTGGGGAAACGACGGTTAGGCCGAGCAAGGGGAAGGAGGTTGCCGAGCCGGTTGGGGAAACGACCGTTAGGCCGAGCAAGGGGAAGGAGATTGCCGAGCCGATCGGGGTGACGACGATAGTCGAACACCCGAAGACCGCAGGGGATTTAGGTCAGCACCATCTGTTTTGTCTAGTGTTGGCGGGGTGCGGTGTTACCCGAAGATTTGTTGGATAAGGTGACACAGGGTACGGCTCGGTCGTATGAGGAGAATAATCCGAGGGAGCGCTCTGAGGTGGACGAGATTTCCTTAATCCTGACCGAGGAGGACTTGCACCGGATCAGGAGTGGGTTCCGGATCCCCAAAGAGTATGTTCTTCTACTCCCCGGCCCTGGAGTCTGAGCGTGCACTCCGACCTCGACCGATACCTGTGTTTGTCCGTACGACGCACTGTGCGCCGGACTTCGGCTGCCACTGCACCCTTTTGTAACCGAGGTGCTACGGTGGTTCGGCTTGAGTCCCGCTCAGTTTATGCCGAATATGTGGCGGAATGTGAATGCCTTCGTCCTCCAGTGCCAAGAGATCGGTGTTCAGCCGGACATGATCCTACTTCGGAGCCTCTATCGCATCTGTCAAATGAATAAGATGGACGAGAGGTACTATCTGTCGCCGAGGAAGGGCATGAAGCTGATCGAGAATCCAAACTCGATTAAGCACTGGAAAGAGAAGTAGTTCCTCATCCGTGCTCCCGAGTCGTGGGCCTTTTCGACACAGTGGCAGATTGGGGTGACGAAACGGGCGAAGAAGGAGCCCGTGCTCACAAGGGAAGAGGAAGGGATAGTGGAGAAGCTCCTCGGTCTTCCAACCCTTGGTTGGAAGGACATCACCGAGGAGGTCTTGTTTCGAAGGGGTCTCAGTCCGATCGACCCCAGTATGCTTTCTCTTCTTTTCTTGCTTTAGTTTTTCCTTTTGGTTAAATTTTTTTTTTTCTAACTCTTTTCGCTCGGTTTTTCCAGAGAGCCTCGACATGGACTACAAAGGACTAATGGCGAAGGCCCGTGCGGCGAAGGAGCAAGAGTCGAGGAAGAGGAAGAGGAAGAGGACTGTGGACAGGCCTCGGGAGGTCGAGCAGCGAAGGTCCCCTCGGCTCCTCCGGCCGTCGTGGAGCCGGAGTCCGAGGCGCCTTCGGATGCACCTGACCTTACCCCCTCGGAGACGCCCACCCAAGTTCCGCCGAAGGCGTCAGCTCAAGTTGCCCAGGTTGACGCGCCCGGGTCGTCGAGCGGGGCATTCAACGTGAGCGTGGCCTTGGCTCTTGAGGTCCCCCCTCTCACCGTCGAGGCCGAGAAGATCCTCACCGAGGAGCACAAGCGCCTCTTCGTCCCCGACTGGCAGGTGATGAAGGTGGACGGGTTCCTTGGAGACGGGAACATCTGCATGTAGGCGGTGAAGTACCTGCCGACTCCCAAAGACCGAGCCGCGCTGAAGGCAGGTAGCGTCGGCGACGAAACGATGCAAATCACTCAGAACACCATGTCGGTGAGTATCGAAAACTTCTCCAAAATGTTTCTAAGTTTTTTCGCTCGGGCCTAATAGTTCCTTATGTTGCTTTCAGACCCTCTGTCACTTTAATCACTTGCTAGAGGAGTTCGCAAAGAAGGAGAAAGAGATGACCGTGCTGAACGATCGGGAGAGGTCAGAGTGCGCAAAGGCGGTAAAACTGTTTGAGGCTGAGCAGTTGCTATCCGCTTCGCATGCTGCCGAGGGGGCCGGTCTGGAGGCGAAGCTGGCCGAGGCTCTGAAGCATTCGGCTGCTGAGGCTGCCAAGGTTGGAGCCTTGGATAAGGAGAAGGCCCAGCTCAAGGAGGAGCTGGCCAAGGAACGGGGGGAGACGGAGAAGGCTCGGAAGGCGATCAAGGAGGCGTTGGCCAATCAGGCGTTGGAGGTGGTCAAGGCGACTAAGGCCATCCAAGAGGAAGCCGAAGCCCATATGTTCAAGAATATGGAGGACGCCTACGGCCGAGCGTTGCAACACGTGTCGGCTCGGATCCCCAGGTTCGACAGCTCCTCCTACTACTTTTACGACCCCGTGGAGGGGGAGGAAGAAATTCCTCTGGCAATGCTCGCACCCGAGCAGGGGGGTAAAGGCACCGAGGAGACGAGCGAGACCGAGGATCGTTCTGAGGACGAGGCGAATGTTGAGGGGGCAATAGTCACCGTGCCGAGCGACGATGGTTCGGAGCAACACCAAGAGGTCGACCCCTGACTTAGTCGCCTCCTCTCATTTGTTTTTGCTTTTTTCGTTTTGTTTTTGTAACGCCTAACTGCGGACTGGCCATCACTTTTGTATATTTTGGGGTTTAATGAAACGATTCACTTTTTGTTGGCCGAACATTTGAAAGTTTTGACTCTGATTTATATTTGCTCGTTCTTGAAATTTTGTCGTATTGAGATTTTGCTAAATGTCGAACACTTTTTGCTTGTGCTGAGGAGCTAAGTGTTGAACACACTCTTGTTCGTGTTGAGAAATCAAGAGTTGTAAACATGCTGAAATTTACTAAGTGTTGAACACTCCCTTGGTCGTGTTGAGAACTCAAGAGTTGTAAACACCCTGAACTTTTCTAAGTGTTGATCACACTCTTGTTCGTGCTGAGAACTCAAGAGTTGTAAACATCCTGAAATTTGCTAAGTGTTGAACACTCTCTTCCTCGTGTTGATGCTCTTCCACCTTTCAGGTTGAGCTGAGTTCGGCGACTGAGGTCTCTCGCCTTCGCAGCGAGTTGAAAGAAGCGAATCGGGCTTTCTCTCGCAGTCGAGAGAACTTGCATCGAAGTTTTTTGAAACTGGAGGATATTAAGGCAACTGCGAGGGGGTATTTCTCCGAGCTGAGACAACTGCAGAAGCGATCTCGGGAGACTCGTCTTGAAGGCGAAGTGGAGTTGCTTCGTAGGGTGCTGTTCGACGTTGAGAAGGAGAAAGGTGAATTACTGGTGGAGGTTAGCCACTTGGAGATTGTTGAAAAGGAACTTTTGGCAGAGGAAGAAGTGTTGGCCTCGACGGTGGGGAAGTTGATGACAGAGCGCGACGAGTTGTCGACCAAGGTCGACAAGTTGAGGAGGGTCATAATCGACAGGAGCATCGAAGTTACCCATCTTCGTCGAATTATAGCCAACAGCGTTGACGTCGCAGGGCCCGCTAATCCCCTTTATTCCAAGACATCGGCTAGGGATGACCTTTTAAAGGATAAGATCGTCGAGTTAGAGGAGGAAGTCGCTCGGCTCAAACCTCAACCCAAAAGAATCAACATCCGAAGCACGTCCTGTACCCGCGAAGAGAGCGAGAGAGGGATCTCGTTTTACGAACTCGCCACTCGCCAGCCTGCTGTTAGGCGGAGCCCGACTGATGCTTAGAGTGGGGTGGCCGTTTCGTCTAGTGGTGCCTCAGTTGGGGCCACGACTAGAGGTAGCACTGAAGAGGCATCTCAATTAGTTGGTTTAGAGACAAGCTCCGAGATTAGACGACGCCGCCCTCGTGTGTCTCTGAACCGAAACGTCCCCCTCCCGAAGAGGCATTGAGAGTTGAATTCGAGTTTTGTAATTTGTCGCGATGGAGTAGCTTGGTCTTGTAATATGAGCCTCTTTGTATGTTGAACTCTTTGATTAAAAAAAAATTCGTTTGCTTAATGGTGCTCGTGTGTCTCAAATGTATTATGGTTATTCCAATTTTGAAACGAACCATAAGAGCCAAGGGTTAGCTAGCTCCACCAGGTAGTCTAGCTGTAGAGATTTCGTTCTCCTCGCATGTCTAGTCTGGTTGTAGGAACTTCGTATGTGGCAAAGGAGCGAGGGTGTATTCCAACGGTTGTGGGAGCAATTTCGAATGACGAACCACTTCTAGCTCGCTTAAGAGCGAGCTTGCGGAGCAGAGTCGAGCCAAGTGTTAGACTCTGAACTCGGCGTTAGAGTGTATTTCAACGGTTGTGGGAACAATTCTGAATGGCGAACCACTTCTAGCTCAATTAAAAGCGAGCTTGCGAAGCGGAGTCAAGCCAAGTGTTGGACTCCGAACTCGTCGTTTAAGTTTGTTTCAACGGTTGTGGGAGCAATTCCGAATAGCAAACCACTTCTAGTTCACTTAAGAGCGAACTTGCGAAGCAGAGTCGAGCCACGGTTGGACTCCGAACTCGTCGTTAGAGTGTATTTCAACAATTGTGGGAGCAATTCCGAATGGCGAACCACTTCTAGCTCGCTTAAGAGCGAACTTGCGAAGCGGAGTCTAGCCAAGTGTTGGACTCCGAACTCGTCGTTAGAGTGTATTTCAACGGTTGTGGGAGCAATTCCGAATGGCGAACCACTTCTAGCTCGCTTAAGAGCGAACTTGCGAAGCGGAGTCGAGCCAAGTGTTGGACTACGAACTCGTTGTTAGAGTGTATTTCAACGGCTGTGGGAGCAATTCCGAATGGCGAACCACTTCTAGCTCGCTTAAGAGCGAACTTGCGAAGCGGAGTCGAGCCAAGTGTTGGACTCCGAACTCGTCGTTAGAGTGTATTTCAACGGTTGTGGGAGCAATTCCGAATGGCGAACCACTTCTAGCTCACTTAAGAGCGAACTTGCGAAGCGGAGTCGAGCCAAGTGTTAGACTCCGAACTCGTCGTTAGAGTGTATTTCAACGGTTGTGGGAGCAATTCCGAATGTCGAACCACTTCTAGCTCGCTTAAGAGCGAACTTGCAAAGCGGAGTCGAGCCACGTGTTGGACTCCGAACTCGTCGTTTGAGTTAAGAGAAGGTAAAAACAGAGAGATACAAGCAATTCAAAAGTAAAATATGAAAAAATGTTCTTTATTGAAAACTAATAGTCGGCTGCTTCTAAGTTGCGAGCCGTTATTACATTGAAGAGATAAAGAGAAAAAACACAAGTAAAAGGAGAGGAACGGTTCGACATCCGAAGGTACTCAGAGAGGCGTTTATGCACTCTCTTGGTACTTCAAGAGATGGTCGGCATTCCAAGTCCTGGGGATCTCTCTGCCCTCAAGGTCTTCTAAACGATATATCCCGGGCCGAACCACCTTGGTGATCTTGTAGGGTCCTTCCCAATTTGGAGCTAGCTTACTCTTCTGGCTGGGGGATGAGATTGCCAACTTTTTGAGGACTAAGTCCCCTTCTTTGAGGTCGGTGGGACGGACCCTCTTGTTGTAGGCCAATTTGATCCTCCTCCGATAACTTTGTTGGCGAATTGAAGCTCTTTCACGGAGCTCGTGAATCAAATCCAAATTTGCTAAAAGCTCTCTGGCATTCTGTTCTTCTTCATAGGCGATAAGGCGAGGAGAAGGTACACCGACTTCCAAGGGATCACAGCTTCGGACCCATAGGTGAGATTGAAGAGCAACTCTCCTGTGGGGGTCCGCTTCATAGTGCAGTAATTCCACAGTACGTTAGGGAGCAAGTCGACCCATAAGCCTTTGGTGGACTTATCCAGCCTCTTCTTGATACCGGAAAGGATCTGCCGATTGGCATTTTTCACTTGGCCGTTTGACTGAGGATGGGAGAGAGAGGAGAAGCGTTGCTGGACGGCGAGGTCTTCACACAGGGCTCGAAAAGCGGCCCCTGTAAATTGTGTTCCATTGTCGGTTATGAGGACTCGAGGGACACCGAACCTGCAGATGACGTTCTTCCAAAAGAACTGAAGTACTTTGTTCTCGGTGATTGCAGCCAGGGGCTCGGCCTCTATCCACTTCGAGAAGTAGTCGATTGCCACGACTAAGAATTTGAGTTGGCCGGGAGCTGGTGGAAATGGCCCTAGTAAATCCATCTCCCACATTGCGAAAGGGATCGGACTTGATAGGGAGGTGAGCTGAGCTTGGGGCAGGCGACGAATGTTGGAATACTTTTGACAAGAGCTGTATTGCCGAACGTGTCGTTCGACATCTTGTAGGAGGGTAGGCCAGAAATATCCATAATTCAATACCTTCCAGGCGAGGGATCTTGACCCCGAATGTGCTCCGCATATGCCTTGTGAAGCTCCTGCAAGGCATATGTGGCTTGTTCCGGGGAGAGACACCTTAAATAAGGCCTGCCATCTACTTTCGTGAAGGAGCGTTTGTATAGAACCCCCTTAATAAGGGTGTATCGCACTGCTCGGGTTCTGACTCGACGAGCTTCCTTGGGGTCTTCGGGGAGGAGCCCATCCCTTAGGAATTCTATCAGGAATTTTATCCAATTATCTTGAAGTTGGATAGGCAGCGACTCCATTGAGTCGGGAGTTTCATCCTCTATGCTCGGCTTCAAGAGCACTTCAATCAGGATGGTCTGCTCGAGACCTTGAAGGAAGGAGGAGGCTAGCTTGGAGAGGGCATCTGCTTGGGAATTTTCCTCTCTGGGGATTCGCTGGATAAGTGCTTCTTCAAATAGGGCCATGAGATTTCGGACCTTGGCTAGGTACTTAGCCATTCGGTCATCTCGCGCCTCGTACTCACCTAGGACCTGATTCACAACCAGCTGGGAGTCGCTAAAGATCCGGAGGCACTGTGCCCCTACTTTATGAGCCATTCCGAGGCCGGCTATAAGTGCTTCATATTCCGCTTCATTATTGGAGGCCTTGAAGTTGATGCAGAGGGAGTATTGGAGGACGAAGTCATCCGGGCCTGCCAAAATGACCCCGGCTCCACTTCCCTCATTGCAAGAGGATCCATCTACATATACCGACCAAATAGGAGGCACGTTCATTGCTGGGCTGACCTCGGGGATGGTACTCTCGACAATGAATTCAGCTAAGGCCTGAGCCTTGATTGCGGTCCGAGGCTAGATGATATGTCATGGTGGCTCAGCTCGATAGACCACTTCATGAGGCGACCGGAGGTCTCCGGCTTGTGAAGGACTTACTTCAACGGTTGGTCGGTAAGAACAACCATCGAGTGGGACTGGAAATATGGGCAAAGCTTTCTTGCCGCCATGACCAAGGCGTATGCCATTTTTGCTAACCTCGGGTAGTGGAGCTTGGCATCCTGAAGTACCTTGCTCACATAGTAAATGGGCTTCTGAGCCCTGTCTTCTTCCCTTATGAGGACAACGCTGAGGGTCTGCTCAGAGGCTGCTAAGTAAAGGTAGAGGGTTTCCCCGGGGATAGGTTTGCTGAGGAGAGGGGGGTTGACTAGGTAAGAGTTTAGCTGGTCGAATGATTCTTGTTGCTGCTGACCCCACTCGAAGCCTTTAGCCCCCCTGAGAGCCTTGAAGAAGGGAAGACACTTCTCCCCTGACTTAGAGAGGAAACTCCCTATGGCTGCGAGGCGGCCCGTTAGCTTCTGAACCTCTTTCACATTCTTGGGAGGAGCCATGTCCAATATGGCCTTGATCTTCTCGGGGTTGGCTTCGATTCCTCTTTGGCTGACCATGAAGCCTACGAATTTCCCCGACGAGACTCCTAACGCACACTTGTTCAGATTGAGCCTCATACCATGCTTTCTTAATACATCGAACGGCTCTTGCAGATCGGTCACGTGATCGGCCCCATGGATGCTCTTCACAAGCATATCATCAACATATACTTCCATATTTCGGTTTATCTGTTCTTGAAAGACTTTGTTGATGAGGCATTGATAGGTGGCACCTGCATTCTTCAACCCGAACGGCATAATCCTGTAGCAGTAGAGGTCCTGATCGGTAACAAAGGAGGTCTTCAGGATATCCGGGGGAAACATGCGGATTTGATTGTACCCAGAAAAAGCATCCATGAAGCTGAGAAGTTTATGGCCCGAAGTGACGTCAATCAGGGTGTCGATGCTTGGGAGAGGGAATGGATCTTTAGGACAGGCTTTATTTAGGTCGGTGAAGTCGATGCATATTCTCCAACTTCCGTTGGACCTCTTTACCATGACCACATTGGAGAGCCATTCAGGGTAATTGACCTCTTGTATGAACCTAGCCTTAAGGAGCTTGTACACCTCTTCTTTTATAGCTTGTTCACGCTCGGGAGCAAACTTGCGCCTCTTCTGTTGGACCGGTTTGGACCCCGGAGCAAAGCTGAGGTGGTGGACTAGGAGCTCTTCAAAGATTCCTGGCATGTCGGCTGCCGACCATGCAAAAAGGTTGTGGTTCTTTCTAATGCACTGGACTATGTCGGAGCATAGGGCAGATGGGAGGGTCTTGCTGATGAAGAACTTACGGGTTGGATCCTGCTCAGAGAAGAGCACTTCCTCCAATTCATCCACCGGCTCTAACGCTGGTTGAATACTCTCTTGGGGGATTTCTAGAGTTTTAAGAGAGATGACTGGACCCCCAGTAGAAGTCATGTAGTATTTGCGAGCTATTTCTTGACTACCCTTAACTTCCCCTACCCCTGCCCGGGTAGGGAACTTCATCTTGAGGTGATAAGTCGAAGGGACGGCTTCTAGAGCAGCTAGGCCGGGCCGGCCCAGGATCACATTATACGCAGCTGGGATATCGACTACCATGAAGTCCATCGGCTCCGTCCAGGTAGTAGGAGTTTTGCCAGCGGTTACGTCGAGGGTGATCACCCCTTCAATAGTCACTGGCACTCCCGTGAACCTGTGGAGCGTGTGGCCGGCGGGCTTGAGCCTGTCTCGGGATAGCTTGAGCCCTCAGAAAGCCACGAGGAAGTGGATGTTAACGGAGCTCCCGTTTTCCACCAAGATTCTCTCCACTTTAAAGTTCGCCATGTGGAGGTTGATCACAAGGGCGTCACAATGGGGGGTTCGGACCCCTTCGAGATCTTCATCAGAAAAAGTGACTGGTACCCCGAGGCCTTTGGGAGGAGGCGTGCCGTGCACGGAGTTAACCTCCCGGATGAAAGCTTTTCGAGAGGAGTTGGAGGAGCCTCCCATGGGGCCTCCATGAATAAGATGCAGGATACGCTCCTCTTCAAATTCGGGAGTCTCATCGCTTCGTTCAGGATGCTTGTTAGCCCCCCGAGGCGGAGGAGGAGGGAGATCAGTTCGGTTTTTTCCTCTCACAAATTTGGCAAGCTACCCCCTCTGGATGAGAGCCTCAATCACGTTCTTCAAGGCCCGACAATCATTGGTGTCGTGGCCATGGTCCCGGTGATAGGGACACCACTTTTCTTTATCCCTCTTCTTAGGAGGGGTGTTCATCTTCGGGGCAGGAGGTATGACCCCATCATTCTCAACCTCCATTAGAATGGTGGAAATATTGGCGTTAAGAGGAGTGAATTTCTCGAACCTGGGGGGAGGGCGGCGCTGACCGCCATTGTCCTTCTGGAGCTTCTTGGCTCCCTCTTCTTTAGCTGCCTTTCTTTTTGTTCCGGAGGCAGATCCCTCAAAGTTGGGGAGATATTCAACTTCTTCGGCCCGAATGTATTTCTCACTTCTAGGAAGGAGGTCGGCAAAATTCTGCGAGGGCTTCTTGGCGAGGGAGGAGAGAAGGCTAGAGTTGAGGACATTTGATTGAAAGGCGGCCGCTGCAACTGACTGGTCGAGGGAAGCGATGGACCTAACTTCCGCGGTGAACCTCTTCACATAATCTCTTAGCTTCTCACCCTTCTTCTGCCTGAGGTAGAGTAACGAGATACTAGTTTTCTCTGTGCGCCGGCTACTCACAAAATGGGTGACGAAGAGGGTTTCAAACTGTTCAAAGGAGAATATGGAGGATGGGGCGATGCGAGAGTACCATTCCCGAGCCGAACCCTTAAGAGCAGCGGGGAAGGTTTTGCACAGCAGAGCCTCGGAAGCTTGGTGGATTAGCATAAGGGTCTTGAAGCTTTCGATGTGGTCCACGGGGTCTGACTCCCCCGAGTAAGTCTCGAATTGCGGGGGCTTGAAACCTGCTGGAACAGGTGCCTCCATGATGGTTCGGGAGAAGGGAGGTCTGCTCAGGCGGAGGGCCCTTCCTCTTAGCTCTTCTTCCTTGTCCATTTAGCCGAGGCACCTCTCCATCTCGTGGAGATGGCGATAGAGTGCATCGTCCCTTGACGGTAGTTAAATGAGCCTCTGGACTCGTCTTCATAAGAAGGGGAGTGGGGACTATGACGATGGTAGCTCCGGGAGCGGCGAGGACTACGAATGTGCTGTTGGTTGCTAGGAGTCGGGGGAGGAGTGAGGGACCGATGGCGAGGGCTCCTGACCGGAGGAGGAGTGGGAACCCTCTGAGCATTGTCATTATTGGGCCAGAGGTTGAGGGCTTGCAGAACAGTTGCTTGGAATTGCTGGAACTCGGCACGGGTGATGGGTGCCTTATCGTTCCTCAGAGGCTGCCGACCAGCGGGAGAATGGGTTCTTATCCTATGGCGCTCAGGGGACTCTCTTCGCCCTCTTCGAGTAGGGGACCTTCTGTAATCTCGGCGATGAGCGGATCGCTCATTTGGACGTTATTGGCGGGAGGCTCCCTCTCGGGCCCGCCTTTCATCTAAACGGCGGCGAAGATCCTCTTCATTCTGCCGATTGAGGATGGTATTGCGAAGATCGGAAGCTCGGGAATTATGGGATGCCATAGAATCGGAAGAGGGATTGTGTATGGAGACGCGGTCCTGATGGAGAGGTTGCTTCTGGGGATTGGGACGCGAGGCCCCCGCAGTGGCATTCTGAGGTCCGGGGGGACCCCGAGGAGGTTGGTCCTGCTGGAGAGGGTCCTCAGCTTGAGGAGAAAGTTGCCCCTGCTGCTGAATGGGTTGGAGGGGGACTTCCTGTTGCTGATCAACGGGATTGGGTCCACGGTTAGACCCTCTGGATCTTACTTTCCTTGGAGGCATGACTGGGGAAGGTCTGACCTACGGGAAGGTCTGACCTACGGGAAGAGGAAGGGTTGCTACTCGTTGTTTCCCACAGACGGCGCCAATCTGTTACCGCTAAATCAGGTGTGGGGGCAAACAGATAGTATTTGTGGATTCTTAGGAAAACTGAATAATCAAACCTTAACTTCTCCCGTCGGAGATTGACCGTTGACTCCCGCCGTTCACCTGCAAAAAGTGCGAGACACCGAGGTTGATCCCGACGACGCATCCTCCGACGCTCAAGTCAGTAATCAGGAAGATTATGAAAGAGCGTAAATTGGCAAAAGATTGATTACCTCTTAATGGTGGTGGATGGGGGGTATTTATAGCCGCCTTTGGGATCAGATTAGGAATGTAATTCCTAATTCCCAGTGAAAGGATAGATTCAAATCGGGGCCGTTGATTAGTATTAATCAGAAACCTTAATTATATCCTGCTAGAGCGGGTTCGTTTCGGGTTTGAACCCGTACCTAGTTGAGGTGGATCTGTTTGTGGGTTACTGGGCCTTTGGGCAGAAGACCCAGTACCCACTTCAGACTCATATGTATGCAAAATTACCATTTTACCCCTAGTCTTTAAGATTTGCGCCTGATTCGGATGTGTCCGATTTAACCCTATTTTTAGCCATATCAATATCTGTAATATAATATATAATTACTATTATAATGGAAGAGTTGGAGTAGTAAATTTACTTGTAACCCACGTGCAACTCCAACTCTCCCATTATAGTCTTTACATTTATTTTTAAAAATATATAATCATATTTATTAAGATATGTATCGCACATGTAAATCAAAGTTTCACTTTAATTTACAAAAAAAATTAATACGTGCATTGCACGTTTATATTACTAGTAATCTATTATGCAAACTAGCCAACAGTCAGGGGAGTAAGCATAGAGGACATTGTACAGGCATTATTACAGGTTATAATAAGGAGGCTAGTTGATAGGTTTAATGTCTTGCATACTTATTTAGTATGAAGAGAAGATCGTAATACGAGTAGAGATTTCAAAGTGAATGATCAAAGAAGAAGGAAAACAGTCAGCAACAGCTACAGGAACAGAGAAGGAGACGGGCGACTGTGTGGTCGACTGTCACCGCCTTAAGTGCCATTTTGTTGAACTGCAATCGACCGCAACTATGTGAGTCGACCGTCCAGTGTGGCTATGGGTTTTGGGCCCTATCTGGTTGATTCGTTTGAAGCCCACTTCGTCTTCTGGTTAGATCGTAAGGTTTGTAATTGTTTGTTTATCTCTTCACTATATCTCGGATGGTTATCGTATCAAGATATCTAAACTAGGGTTTATGATATATACATATATATATATATATACATATATATATATATATATATATATATATATATATATTGTAACGACTCCAAGAACGATATACTTATATTTAGTGCCGAATAAGAGTAGAGAGTACTTCATCTGAGATGTGAGAGATTTCTTCTTTGTAGACAGCAAGTAGTTCCAGTTAGGCTTGAGAGAGAGTCATCGTAAAAATTGTAATATTCTTATATCTTCACTAGTTGAAATAACATATCAGTTTTTTCTCCCTGGACTAAGGCAAAAAGCCTCAACCGGAACAATTCTTGCGTGCTTTGTGTGATTAGTGTGATCTAATATTTGCTTAGTGGTTTGTGTTGATCGAGATGAAGACTCAACAAGATCCTGTAGAGAGAAAAATTTTCTAACAATTTGTATCAGAGCACCAGTTGTTCCTAACACTAGTGTGTCACCCTAATCAGATATCGTGAATGATCAAATTCATATCTAATAAATGGCTTGTATATAAATATCAAATAGAATCGAATCAAACCAAACCACCTATTTGTATCCATCTATATAATAAAACACAAAGAAAGCTATCAAGTGGCTCTCATTCAATATAAACATAATTAATGGTCCAGATTGATTCTCACAAAACACATTTTCCCGCCCAAAATTTCAAACTCCAAAATTTCAAACCACCAAACCAATTACTTTCTCTCTCTCAACTCAAAAAACCCCCTCTGTGTCTCTCTTTGTCTCTCTCTCAGTCTTCTCCCGCTCTTTCTCTCTATCTCTTCCCCCGCTCTCTCCCTTCCCCAACTCAGAACCCCCCCTCTGTGTGTGTGTCTCTCTCTCTCTCATCCGCTCTGCTTCGAAACCTCCACTCCCGACCTCCTTCGAATTAGAATCCGACCTCCTTCGAAACCTCCCCCCAACTTTTACTCCTGACCTCCTTCGAAACCTCCACCTTCTTCGAATCAAAATCTGATAGCTTTGTCAGCCCTACCTCATCGAAACCTCCACCTCCTTCGAATCTCGAACCTCCACCTCCTTTGAAGCTCCGTCAACCCAACCTCCACCTCAGTGAAACCCGCATTCGAAGCTCCTTCAACCCAACCCCCATTGTAAGTTCACCTTAGGAAAATTTTGGGGTTTCATGGTCATGTCACGCCCCGCTTTCCAAAAATACGGAATACGAGTGCGTGACGAAGTCCAACGAATGATTTTCACCATCCATAAGCTGTAGGATCGACTCAGCATCATAACAAGAAATATAACAAGATATACACAACCACGCATGCATGAATAATTTATTAATCAACAGAAACAATTGAAACAAAATAATAATATCCCAAATAGTTTTTAAATCTGAATCAAAAGATAAAACTCAGGACTATAAGCCCGTTACAAGATTCAAGTAGCAAAAGAAATAAATAATTCAAGAAAACAAAATATTTAAAGCAAGTCTTTTCTCTAAGCGAAGCCTAGAACGTCTGCTCACCAATTCCAGTAGTCAATTCGTCTCCAAAGTGTGTATATATAAATATAAAAAAGAAAAAAATTGAGAAAACAAGACAAACGCCCTTAGTGCAAGTTAGGACCGCAAGTAGTACAAGCAAGGGTATGAAACAAGTGCAAGAAATATGGAACAAGATTTAGAATTAAGAATGTATAACATAATATAATAGGAATGAAACAAGTAGGGATATTCAAGAAACTAGCTAGCAAGAAAGACAACTCAAGTGACAAGATTGGGTAACAAGTACTACTAGTAAAACAAGTGGCAAGTAAACATGTAATGGTATCAAGTATCGAGTAACAGGTATCACGTACAAGTGTCAAGTAACAACAAGTCTCAAGTAATAAGTTCAAGTAGGGTATCAAGTGTGTACAAGTGACAAGTTAATCTTAAGTCTAATGTTTAATTCTATCTAGATAGCACTTCATGCATCCATACTTTTACTACATGGTTGCTATATACAATCAGTTATGTTTACGCCTAGTGGTGGATTTTATAGGGCGGCATACTCTGGTATCAAGTATCAAGCAAGTCATGCTCATGAATCGAGTAATCATATAACTAGTTCATGTGTCAAGTCATAACAAGACAAGTCATGAGTCAAATATATACTAATTCATGAATAAAATAATATACTAGTTCATGAATCGAATAATAATATACTAGTTCATGAATCAAATAATATACGAGTTCATGAATCGAATAATAATATAACTAGTTCATGAAGCATGTATCAAGTGGGAAACACGGGCCCCCTTCCGAGTACACTTAACCTATATTGTCCACTACTATGGTCTTTCCCTTAAACCCTGACTTCTTATTTATTATTATCATCAAAAAAGCATGAAAGTGTGCGAAACAGGTCAAGTAAACTTGATCAAGAACATGGAACAAATTTAAGATAATTATAAAGCATATTCGAGGGTCAACACAATTTAAGATTATCAAAAACTACGAGAATTGCAGTTCTGGACAGCATGACGTTGCTGCACCAAAACTGTGATTCCTGTTGCTACAAGATAGGAAAAGTGGATCCATTAAAAGGCCTGGAAACTAGACTCCTGCCCGGTTCCAGTGCATATAATTAAGATACATAAAAGTTATAGCAATTGGTGTCAAAACAATAAACTATACAGCATTTGTGTTCAACCAGAATTTGTGAAACTGAGTTTATACATATGAAATAGGGTTGAAACTTCATTAATTAATTCTGATAAAATTAGGGAATGTTTTCTAGGGTGTCCAGTATCAGCATGCAAAATATCTAGTTATTTACTTACTGGTAGCATAGTTAAAATAATTGTAAACTAAAGTGGTGCAACAGTTTTTTATGAATCTGCGATTGCAGACACAACAATAGCAAAACTGTGATATCTCCTAAACTGTAACTCGGAATTCAATTCCGTCAAAAGGATGGTAAACTAGACATCTAGGGATAAGTTTCATATTCAGGACTCAAGTTCGAATTCTGATTTAATCGGGGTCGAAACAGCAAGTCAAGACAGGATAGAAACCAAATAAGACACTTTTTGCATGAAATGTATCATAATTATACTGGTTGTGAACAAGTGTATCAACAAAGGATTGTTACTCTTAGATCATGTAATAGATAAGGTGAAACATGATATCATCAACGATAAACAAAGAGGAGCCACATTTACAATCTACTTGCAGTATTTTCAAGGAAAAGCTTGTACTAGAAAACGAAATGTACAAGAAGGTACTTGCCTTGGGGTGTAGACGATGAATCCGACGAAAGAATAACGGGAACATATCCCAACATGGACACAATGAATGGATCGAACGAACACACAAACCAATCACGAACACAAACCAACGAACGGATCACGATGACGATCAAAATCAAGATGATCAAACAACGATCGGGTGGATCGGCACGGATGAGATCAAGATCAAGATCAAGATGATCAAACAATGATCGTGCGGATCGGCACGGATGAGATCAAGTCAAGATCAAGATCAAGATGATCAAACAACGATCAGGAGGATCGACACGGATGAGATCAAGATTAAGATCAAGATCAACAAGATCGGATGGTCCAGATCAAGGTGATGATGATCGCGATCGAACGGCCAAGATCACCCCGACGGTGACGATCAAGATGATGATCAAAGTATATCTGATTGCCCACAATCAAAGTTGATCAAAACCTAATCAACCAGCAATGGAGCTACACTGGCTTCGGCAACGACGAGCGGCAGCGCAGCGGGACTGGCGACAAGGCGGAGTATGGCAGCCGGCATGGCTGCTCATGCACTGTGGAGTCGCAACCGGAGGAAAGGCGGGGGCTGGCTGACGCGATAGGAGCACAGGGCAGGGGACAGGTTCACGGCACAGGGTCGGTCGCCGAGTCGTGCTGGCTGCACTGTCGACATTGTCGTCGATGATAGGAGGCAGGGGGCGGTGCTGAGTCGAGGCTTCGCTGCTGTGGTGGCTGGCGGTGCGGTCGAGATGTCGGGGTCTGGTGCTGTAGTCGTGGCGAGGGTGGGCGTCACGACAGGGAGAGGCACACAAGGTGGTGCCGAGGTCACGCAACGCTGGAGACAACGAGGGAAGGAGAGAGGGGGCTGGCACCGGTGTAGGGCAGAGTAGGGGCGTGACAGGAGGAGGAGAGGAAACGAGGGAGAGGGATGGGTTCACTGCAGTCGGGAGAAGGAAAGGTAGGGGAGAGAGGGTAGATGAACATGCGGCTGGTGTATAAACAGTAGGGGGTAGGGTTAGGTTAGGTTTAGGGTAGGTTTATATATATATGGTAACAAGTTTTAGGTTATAGGGTTAATGGATGCAGGTTGAATAGGATCCAAGAGAAGATAGGCTTATAGGATTTAATAATAAATAAATCAATTAATATAATATAGTATTGATTAAACTTTATACTTGTTCGATACAAAATTTACAATAATAATAACAATAACAAATTCAAACAATTTATGTAGAATAGGTTGAAATCTGAAATTCGATTTTGGATTTCACAAAATAAATCAACTAATCAATTAGTAATAATAAAAATAATAGTAATAATAGTAATAATAATAATATATGTATATCAAAAAGCAAATTTGAGTTTAACGGATTTATTAAAATAATCCAAACAATATATAATATAAATAGTCGATCAATAAATTAAAATACACCGTTATTCGAGATAAGTATAATTTTCGAATAATAAAATGAAATAGAAAATTTCTTAAAAACTATAATAATATTTTGTTAAAATTCGATCAATCGAAAATGTAATTGTTGGAAAAAGAATTTAAAAGCGAGAAGAAAGATAAAAAAAATTAATTCCAAAAATACACGGAAAATACGTATTTGCGAAAACAGGGGTTACAAGTCAACTCCATTTTGATACTGTTTTGCATCAAATTTTGCATCTAATCCTGAAATTGATATTGTTTAGAAATTGATTGATACCACTAACATTTATATCCAAACGGGGAGATGACCCAATAAATGTCTAAGGATTTTTTTACATTTGAAGTTTTTAGAATTTCCCATAATATGAATGGTTTTTCCTTTATGTAAGTAAGATCAATAAATGACTCAAATCATAGTTTAATTCATTAATTTGTTTTATGAAGGTTGTATATTTGTCCCAAGTTTCATGTTGCTGTGAGTGCGGATCTTGAAAAGGATCCGCCAAAGGTTGTGGATGTGAGAGTGCCGGTGACAAAAAAAAATGAAGGGGATTCAGGCAGCATTGCTGGAGGCAATGGGAGCGTGTTTGAGGGAGTTGAGGAAGACGAATAAGGTTGACGTGGAAGATCTGACTGTGGAGAATGGGATGTTTAAGTCGTTTGATGATATTGAGAGGAGGCAGCTGGATCCAATATGGCATACTGTGGGAAAGAAGACGAAGCAGTTGGTGAGCGATTTGAGGACGCTTCGGAAGTTGCTGGAGTATCTTGTGAGGTAATGTTTGTGTGTTCGTTTAATTTGTTGATTGGGTTCTGAAATGTTTGTTTTGGTGGGGGTTAGGTATGATGCTGTGACTTATTTGAGGTGTTTGGATACATTGAGGGTTTCGGAATGAGTTAGGTCGGTGTGGATGTTTGCAACGTCGAGCCACAAGATATTTGAGCTCGCGAAGATGCGCATTTATCGTGTGGTACGAGAGGATGGCATGAGAGTTACTTCGACAGTTAGTAAAAACAATAAAAGGAGAAAGATGAACGTTGGGAGTAAGAAAGAGAGAACAAATGGTGGGTTTGGATTGTTTGTTTGACTTTATTCGTTGTGCTTAGTAATTTGATGAATATTGTTTGCATTGGTTGCTGAAGTGTGGTTGTGCTATAGTTATTTTTATCTGTGAGAATTGTTTTAATGTGCTCTTCTTTGCAGAAAATGAAGCTTCCACTTCTAATGTGCTAGATCCTACTGTTGGTGTAGTTTTGGAGGAAGTTCTAGAAAAGGCAACCAAGTGGAAGGTGTTACGTGTGAGTAAGTGAGTTCCATGTGTTTTCATTATCATTATGAACAACAATTTATCGTTTTTTCCGTCTAAATGAGGTCGTCTGTGAAATGCAACGCTCCATGAAAGATATAACAAAACTTTATATTTGACGTAAATTCTATGAATCTATCTTATTAGTACTTATTTTGATCTCTGCCATTGATACTATTTTGCATCTAATCCCGAAATTGATATTGTTTAGAAATTGATTGATACTAATAATTGATGAAGAGTTGCATTTCGTCAAGATCAGTAGTGCCAGCACACTCTGCACCAATTCGTGTTGGTTTTTGTTTTTGTTTTGATTAGTAGTGTCAGCACACTCTGGAAAGTTTTTTATTTTTTGTAGACTTTGCGGTTGATTTTGTTGGCTTTGTAAAAATGGTTTAGGGAGTGGAAGTGGTTAATTCGGGTTAATTTTGTTGGTAATGTCCATGCTTCTTAGTCGTTAATTTGGTTTCTAAACTGGTCCAATAACTATAGAGATCAGCCGAACTGGATCAAATTGTAACCTTAGCAAATTGGGCTACATATTTTTATTTGGAATCAGCTATGATGGGCATTGGGCAATGAATTGGCCAAACTCGATTGATACTACCTGATTCCGATGAGTCAAAGGAAAGGAAATAAAAACAAAAAACATGAGGTGGGTTACAAAATCCACAGGAAACATGAAAAACAAACTTATATAGTGCTAAATCATGAATCTTCTCTGACAGTATGAATTTATTTGGTAAAAAAAAAAATTGAAATACTGTCAGAGAAGATTTTAGATGAGAAAACATGCAGAGAAAACATTGCAATTTTAATCTTCACTGCATCTATTGCAAAGCCACCGTTGCCGCCTCATTGTAGCCACCATCTCAGATCTGCGTCCACCTCCTCTTTATTTCCGAACTCTCGACTTAGTCTCTAGATAGGGGTTTGGACCAGAAAGAGCGATTATACAAAGTAGGATCGGGTCCATCTATATTGTGAGTATTCGGTATTAAATTTATGAAATGAAATCAACAAGTATATGTATATGGGTGACATTAGTATTTGACCTTACCTGAATTTGACACTTAACATATTCTGCAAATTTTTAGCTAACCTCTTTGAATTATAAATGGTTTTTTAAAACATAAATCATAATGAAACTAAACTTTGAGTGTGAAATCTATGGTTTGCGGAAGTGAGAGTAGTTATTTTGGGGGTGTGTAATGATTTTCAGTGGTTAAGGGTACGAGTAATTTTATATGGATTTCAAATTTTGGTATATGATGCAAAAATGATATTGTCGTCTAATGTAACATCACTTGGTGGGTTGTGGACATGTTTAACAAATGTGGCTTTTAAGATTGCTGTAAGGTGAAAATGTTTTGGATGACCTGATGAGTGCATCTTGATTTGGTGGGTTGTGGACATGTTTGGCGCTGAAATTTGGTGCTATTGAACTACATGCTTCAGACCCTTCTAATTTATCTTCGTATACTTGAAGAGTGTTAGTCTCCACTAATTTTCTATGAAACTTATAACACTACTAGGTTTGTTATTATTGCTATTCTTAATTGCTTTCGATAGACTAATTGTTTTGCATTTCATAGTTTGTTTGGCTTGGCATGATTAATATGAATGCAGACATAGTTTTATTTCGATAAATGTCCTTGGACTACTGAAATTCCAGCACCTGCTACAGCTAATTAGTACTATTTTCTTATAGATGACAAGAACCTATTTGAGGTGAAATTTATAGTTTTATTAAATTGAAACAACCACTAGGTTTGGGTTACGCTGAATCTTTTCTTTCATCTTCTGAAATTTACATTTCTAAGTAAAAATTAGTATGTAAGAAAAAAATTGAAGAAAAAAATAGGGTTTTCATTTGCGAGTAATGATCAACAAAGAAAAGGTTCTACATAACCAAAGAGCAATATTTGCATGTTTGCATGTCTTTTTATGCTGAACAACACTGAGGTGAAATGAATGGTTTTATAGAATGTCAATCAACTTTCTCAATAACACTTTCTTATGTAATATAGTTACCTTCGAGGGGGAAAAAACTGGATAAATAAAACAGAAAAGAATATTCTGAAACACATGCAATGATCAACACCGTGAAAGGCGAGATAGTTGGGTCTAATAATGATCTTAAGAAGTAGGACCAACGAAAACTTTTTTTATTTGTATGATTTTCTTTTTCCAAGGTTTTTTCATCAAAAGAATTGATAATCCTGAAGGTTATTGTGATAATTATGGAGATTTTAATTTGGCCCTCAGATTATAGTTTGTAGCTTTCCTTAGATGATGCTAAATAGCTTGACATATTCTTTTGGAGTTTAATAGCATATTAGCATAGATGCTTTGATTATAGAGATGTTTCTTTGATTAACGATGATGTTTTCCAATTTTAGTTGTGTCATTCTACTTGCCAGTAGTTATACCTGAGAATTTTCAATTAGTGGGCATTTTTGTTGTTACAGATGTTCAATATCATTGTTTACCTAACTAAAATATCAACTATTGATATTGTTTTGTTATTACGGAGGACTTCTGTTTTGATGTTAAGGAGGACTTTTTAAAGTATTAAATGAGCTGAAATTTGGTGCATCTTGATTTGGTGGGTTGTGGACATGTTTGGAAAGTTTTTTTTGTAGGTTTCATGGATAGTTTTGTTAGAAATGTAGTTGGTTTTTTGTGGAAATGATTAGAGTTCTGATATAAAAGGCTAATTTTGTTGGTAATGTAGTTGGCTTTGTGGAAGTGATAGTAGTCGTTTGGGGTTTTGAAGTAAAGGTATGGTTTTGGGATTAGGATAAGCTTGATGTGTAGCGATCATTATATGGGTATAAAATTATCGTGCGACGGGGATCGACTGATATAAGTAAGGATGCAAATCTTTTCTTTTTTTTATCGAAAGGAACATCACTTGAGGCTTAAATAGCTGTTAAATTAACAAATATGGCTTTTAAGAGTTCTGAATGCTAAATGAGAGAGGAAGAATTGAAGTAGTTGTTCTCCAAGGTTTAGCATCAAGGCATTATGGTTCTGAGATAAAATTTGACGAAACAATTATCCTAGACTAATGTTGTAGATTTGGTAAACTATATCTTAGATATGTATCTTTCTTGATCTTACATTTTAGAATGTTTGATGGAAATGTAAGCAAAAGGGGGAGAACCGTAGAAGGGACATAAGTGTAAATTATGCCGATTTCACTACATTACTAGAGTGACATTATGTTGAATACAATTAAACTCCTATGTCTTAATCTTCAATAAACGTGCTAATGTAAGCAATTTATTCGTTTAGCTTAAAACTGGGTTATCTACTGGCTATCCAAATTTTGTGTTAGACTTTAGCTAATGTAAGTTATTGATTGGTTTAACTGTAAGTATTTTTTTCTCCTTTATATATACAGATCAAGTCCTTCATCAGAATTAAACAACAACAATGGATAACATCACTATATATGGCCATGTAAGTTTCTTTTTTTTATGACATCTACAACTCTTTCATATTAGATCAAAAAATTGTTTCTTTTATATTCTTCACATTATAATGTTTACTTTCATACCTTACAGACTGATGTTGACTTGGAAAAAACAGTAAGTGGAGCTTTTCATTGTCTTTTTATCAAATTCTTACAAGCTCTTACTATTTGTTTCTTTAATTATCAATGGTTTTGATTGATTACTGAAAAAGTCTTACTGTTTGTTTAGGCTCACTGTTTCGTCCCATATTGAAGACTCGAAGCATTGTGTTTGATCCCTATTGTAACAACCCCGTAATCTTTTTTTTGGTAGTATAGGGTTGGTGGATGATGTATTTGTTGTATATTTTGTTCCCTTAAGTTATGTAGAATAAGTGATTATGTAAATCTATATAATATTACATAGATTTTGGTAGATGATGCAAGTATCTGTATAGGATGATGATATAATATAGTGATGTTAAAACCCGTACCCGCAAAGTTGTGGTGTATTGGGTTCTGTGTGTGGTTTTCAAAGGTTTTTCAAAGGTTTTTCTAAAAATCAATTACGTTTTCAAACAAAATCTTGGTTTTTATTTTGTACCTTGCATCATATGAAGATTATTGCCCCCAGAGCCTTATATATATGATGCCTGTGTGATGTTGCTTGAATTGGCCTGGGGAGGATTGATATTAACTGCCTGTGATGTTATATTTTTAATTGTTAGCGGAATTCCGTAAGGATTTGCTGTAAAAGAGCTAATATTTTAGGGGAGACTATGTCGAAATTTTTACTAAAATTTCTAAAATTCCATTACGTTTTTAAACGAAATCTTGGTTTTTATTTCGTATCTTGCATCATATGAAGATTTTTGCCCTCAGAGCCTTAAATATATGATGCATGTGTGATGTTGCTTGAATTGTCCAGGGGAGGATTGATATTAAATGACTGTGATGTTATATTTTTAATTGTTAACAGAATTCCGTAAGGAATTTCCGTAAAATGGCTAATATTTTAGGGGAGACTCTGTCGAAAATTTTACTAAAATTCGTATTAGTATTCTACAACAGAAATGACCATTTGTTTTGACTTGATTGATTCCTTTTTCATTATAATGATTTTTCATCCTTGATCGTGATTTTTGGTGGGTTTAGTCGTCAATCCATCTGCAAGATCTTCATGTTCTCTTAATGTTTGAAATGCCTGATAGTTGGGCTTATGTGTTTTGTGTGAGAGATGATGTAAGTTATAGATTTTAAAAAAAGATACATGTAATATATCTCATACACTGAAATATATCAAAAATTGGGGCTAACATGTCTGTTTCAGATCAAATTTGCAGTAGGCTCTCCAGTATATGGATACTAAATCTATTAATATGGAGATGTAATTGTACTTGTTCACATTTAACAAAAAAATTTCACATGTCTATCACAACAAGCTCTCTCTCTCTCTCTCTCTCTCTCTCTCTCTCTTAACCTCTTTTAAAATCATACATGTTTAACTACATGAAAATATGACAACGGAGAATTAACTGTATTAGCTCTGATGTTTAAGTCACACATAGCAACTAATTTCGATCCACTATTGTTGTAAATTCACAATACTCTTTTTCAATCCCGAGCTCCTGACAAATGATCCTACAAGATATAAACCAATAAACAACTTAATTCATAATACATCAATGTCTACTGCCAAATACACATTTAAATAAATCATTCTTCATGAAGACGTGCATATATTTAACTTTTTACAGGGTTTTTTATATACTGTATTGTTCATGGAAACGTGTCGTAGGCACGTGTCCACGGGCAAACCTAGTCACTGATTATTTAATGTTTGTGAGGAATAAATATGTAAACATATCTTTAGCAAATGATCAAGTTATGGAAAAAATATAAAATGGATTCACCGAAATATTTCATCTGGGAAAGGTTTTGGTTGATTGCACAAATTGCAGTCGACTGTCAATTACAGTTGAAATTGGTGTAGTCGACTGTCATTTCCTCCAGACCCAGCCGACTTCCCAAATTCATATTTGGTATTTCTTTTTAATTTGGGGAAAAAAATAATCTCAAACTATTTAAATAGAGCTGGGTCTTTGAAGTATTATTAATAACGTTTGACTCGTATACTTTAGAACTTATCATTTGCTAAAGATCAAGAGAGAGTCGCTTTTATTGTTTCTTAGTCAAGACGTCGATCATGCTTTTTCACTTTCTTTTCGCTTCGGATCGAGGCAGTTTACGATTCTTATATATAGAAGTCGTGTGGTTGCAATATGAATCTTGGCCTGAATACTGAGGGCTTATTATACGGGGTTTAAGTATAGTAAAAGCTTGTGGCGGAGAATTGCTGCAAGTAGAGAGCAGTGGAGTAAACCTGGAGACCTAACCACTTAAATTGTTGTATCTTATTTTTTTTGTTCTGCTTACTTTCTCTAACTCTACCTCTTTACTTTACACGTTTACTTTCAAAAAAAATCAATTTTCATGTAATCACCCTATTCAACTTCCCTACGTTGATTTACAGGTATTGCCAATTGACACAAATGGATGAAGGCTGTTCAAGATGTCTGCTCTAACATGATTTTCTCGGAATTTGGATCACTGATGCTCCTTGACAAAAAAAAATCCTGAACCCCTTAATTCTCGACTGAACTTTTTTGTTTAAAAACAGTTCAGGATCACATTTAATAAGTTATTTCAATAACAAGTAGAAAAAAAACTGATTTTCCCAAAATAGACCACTTTTTTAAACTAATTTTTAAAATAGACAATTTTCGAAATTAATTTCGAAAATGGACTACTCGCAGTTGGGAACTTCGGCATGTTCGATTGTGAGGCCGCAGTTGGGAATTGCGGCCTCTTCAAAAATATTTTTTTTGGTGCCTCAGTTTCCAACTGCGGCCGTAGTTCATTTTATATATGGTCTAAAGTAACTTGAGACTTAGACACATTTTTTCAAGTAAAAATGTGTTAAATAAAGGTTGCAGTTCCCAATTGCGGTCTAAAGATAACATAGGTCGCACTTGAGAACTACGGCTTATGTTATAATTAAGCCGCAGTTGGGAACAACGACCTCTATTTAACATTTTTTACTTGGAAAATTTTGTCTAAGTCTCGAAGTCACTTATGCCAAATATGAAATGAACTATGGCCAGTAAGGAAATGCGGTATTAAAAAAAAAATCCATTTTGAAGATGCCACAGTAGGGAACTGCTGCCTCACAATCAAAAAGGCCACAGTTCCCAACTGCGAGTGATCCATTTTCGGAATTAGTTTCTTGATAATCAATCGCATCTTTCTTTTTTTATAAATCTTTTCTGATATTTGCAATCTTTCATATTTGTATAATTATTTTTCTTTTGATTTGATTATGAAGACCTTGATAATTATTTTGAATTTCATTCTATTTTGGCCTACAAAGTTTTTAGGTGAAATTATTAGACACATATGTATATTTTGTACACATCAAATATAGAGTCAACAATATTTTGTACACATCAAATATACGAAAGGAACTCTGGAAGGAAATGGAGTTCATCAGAAGGAGATGAGATCGACCATGGGTGGTAGGTGGAGACTTCAATATCACTAGATTTCAAGATGAACATAGAGATAGGGGTCACATTCACAGCGATCAAGAGTTGTTCAATAGGATTATAGACGACTTGGAATTGATGGAGCTAGAGATGGTAGATAGAAAATTCACGTGGTCCAACATGCAGCAAAGTCCAACCCTAGCTAAACTAGATAGAGTGTTGGTTTCTAACGTTTGGGAGGACGTGTTTCCTTTGCAAAAGTGAAATTGCAGTTCGATATACGTCAGACCACCTGCCACTAGTTATAGATTGCGATCAGGATAGCATGATTTCCTTTTAGTTTTGAAAAGTCATGGATGACAATCGATAATACGCGTCAACTGATTCAGGAGTCCTGGAGATGCACAATTTCGCAAACATCCGCAGTTGGAATCTGGGTGGAAAAGACAAGGCGCCTTCAGAGAGAACTCAAAGGATGGGCAAAAGAAAACTTTGGGAATGACAAATCAAGGCGGGAGGCAATCGGCAATAGGATTCATGAATTGGAAACTATTCAAGAGGACAAAGGCCTAATGGAATCAGAAAAGAAAGAGCTGGCAAACGGGAGACTAGAGGTACAGCACATACGAACAATGGAGGAAATGCATTGAAAACAACGATCGAAAATACAATGGCTAAAGGAAGGGGATGCCAACACAAAATTCTTTCACAAAGTGTCAAACGGAAGGCGAAGGCGAAATCACATAACGGGCCTAGACATTGATGGAACTTGGACCGAGAACGAAGACCTTATTAGAGAACATTTAGATAAGAAGTATCATGAGTTGTTAGGACGAAGCGATCGAGAAGCTCTCTCACGACAGATATGTGGAGTTCCTCTATGATAGATGGGAGCGAGGGAATCGAAAATAGATTTTCGGAAGAGGAAGTCAAAGATGCTATCAAGAACTTGGGTCAGGACAAGGCACCAGGACTAGACGGACTGCCTATATTTTTTTACAAAATATACTGGCAGATCATCAAGGTGGACTTAATGAACATTTTCAATGAACTTCACGACGGAATAGCAAATCTAGACAGGTTAAATTAAGCATCAATTATTCTCATCCCTAAGAAGCAAGAAGTTCGCACGCCGGAGGATTTCAGACCGATTAGCCTTCTAAATGGATTGTTCAAAATAATAACGAATGTACTGGACCAAAGATTGGCACCAAGTCTAGATGAAGTGGTGGCTACGTCGCAGAGCAGATTCATCTGCGGAAGAGACATCACGGACAGCATAGCGGCTGCACACGAAGTAGTATTTAGGGGATACAAAGAAAAGCCGGACGGATTTCTCCTAAAAATAGACTTCAAAAAGGCTTATGATTCGGTGAACTGGGAATGTATAGACGAAGCCCTTAATCTCAAAGAATTTGGAGAAAAATGGAGATCGTGGATCCAGCTTTGCGTTCAAGGAGGAAAATTGTTCATTCGGGTTAACGGGTAGCAGGGGAAGGAAATAAGATGCAAAAGAGGGCTCAGGCAAGGAGACCCGTTATCGTCATTTCTATTCTCCATCATAGCTAATGGACTGGCCGAAATGATTAAGCGAGCACAAGAGAGCAACGTCATCAAGGGTATCCAGATCAAAGGAATAGCCAAACCAATGACCATTCTTCAATATGCGAACGATACCCTATTAGTTGGCAGAGCAAAAGTTGAAGAAGTTGTAGCAATTAAAGTGGTCTTGGTTTGCTTCCAAAGCTGGTCAGGGTTGAAAGTAAATTTTAGAACGAGTTGTGTCACCCCAATTAGCGAACAGTTATCAATCTCACCAACCACTATCACGGCAATTTTAAGTTGCGAGACGGCCGAGTTTCCAATCAAATACCTAGGAACACCAATTAGGCCAGGGAAGCTGTTAAGAGAGGACTGGTCTCCCCTTATTGACAAGATTGCTAAGAAGCTGGCAGGATGGAAGAGTAAATACCTCTCGTTAAGGGTAAGGATCACATTGCTCAATTCGGTTCTTAGCGCAATCCCACTTTACCTCATGTCAATCTACGAACTACCAAAGTGGATAATAAACAAGACTGATAAGATGAGAAGGTGATTCTTATGGAAAGGTGCCGATAAGGAAAACAAAGGGTTTCATCTCGTAAAATGGGGGAGAGTCTGCAAGAGAAGAGAATTCGGCAGGTTAGAAATCCTTAATCTGCACGAAATGAATCGGGCGCTGCTCAGCAAATGGTGGTGGGAGATTCACAAACGAAGAAAAGGTTGGTGGAGCTACTCATTCGACATATTTCGTAAAAGGAAAAAATATCGGTTCGGAGGGCGGAGCGCGTTTGGTAAGGTTTCCTTCCTATGGAAAGGTGTGACGAAACAAGGGGACATCTTCATCATCAATACCAGATGCATGATTGGAAACGGGAAGAGCACTAGATTTTGGAAGGACAAATGATGCGGGGACAGAGCTCTAAAAAATCTCTTCCCACAGGCGGCGGAAGCTGCAATCAATCCAGATTCCCTAGTAGCAGATGTTTAGAAAAGTGGGAAACTGACGTTCACCGTGGCAGGCCAATTAACTCAGGAAAGTATAGGTCAGTTTGAAGCGCTTAATAGGTTCATACAAGCGGAACGGGGGCAAACGAATAACGACTACGACGAACGATGGTGAAACATCGAATAGTCACAGACCTTCTCAGTGGCATCAATGTACAAATG
Organism: Hemerocallis citrina; assembly: GCA_017893485.1. Lineage (NCBI taxonomy): Eukaryota > Viridiplantae > Streptophyta > Magnoliopsida > Asparagales > Asphodelaceae > Hemerocallis > Hemerocallis citrina. The sequence continues at coordinate 64,043,589 of CM030358.1, forward strand.
GCTGAATGATGGTGGTACCAGATGCTTAGAGGAGAACGTCATTTGGGGAACCCAAGCGCCGTTGAAAGTTAGAGTCTTTAGTTGGCTAGTACACAATGACGCCATCTTAACCAAAGTAAATATGAGGAAAAGAAATATGCAAATCGATGTTAGATGCACTACTTGTCTAGCTGCGGACGAGGATACTACACACATATTTTTCATGTGTCATAAGGCGGTTCTTACATGGAAAATAATTTGTAGGGATTTTGGGTGTTCAACGTATCCTAGGTCTACTGTAGACGTTTGGGGTATGTGGAGGGAGAGGTTCATTAGGCTAGAAGACAAAAGAGCTTGGGAGATAGCAGTAGCGGCAACCTTGTGGAGTAAATAGTTAGACCGAAACAATTTATGCTTTATAACATTAACTGTAGAATTTCAACTTCGATGCATAAAATCGTCCTTCTCATTTATGATTGGGCAGGATATGTGGGCGCTAGGAAGAAACTTAAGATGAACTTGGAGGAGTAGAGCACCAGATCGTGGAGGGGAGTGGACGCATCTCCAGTTACTACAATTTACTGCTTTTTATGAATTTGTTACTTTGATTTAGGCTACTTTAGAGTGTTCTTTTGTTGTATTTTGGGGATCGTACTTACGGCACATTATGTTCCATATTAAACACGATCTTGTACTACTATGCTTCATTAATTTATCATTAATAAATCGATGACTAGAGTGATCATTTATCCAAAAAAAATACCCACATAGATGATCGGCTTATCAAACCTTCTTCATGCCACAACTCCCACATAGATGATTAGCTTATCAAACCTTCATGATGCAACAACTCATGAAACTCATATGTCAACGAGCTTACAGGTTAGTGATACTCTACCCGTATTCTGCGTTTGGTGATGGATAAGCAGTAACTGCTAACAACAGTCTCGTTTTCCCAAAGTAGCCTGTGAAATTACATAAATCAAACCAAAAGCCAAATAATATACCAACAAATTAAAATTTTCAGCTCTATGCACGCGCACATCAATCCAATGATTCGTGAATCAAATTTCAGACAAAAATTTCTTAGGAATGCACTTTCACCTGAAGGTCATAAATCTCCGACCAAACTGAACTGAAGATCAAAACAAATTTAATTTAAATCAAGCGGAAAAAAAGTTATTTCACATAATCGACAAGAACAAAAGTGCAGGCAACATACAATAATAAACGTCAGTGGTGAAAGTCACTTAGGTAGCTTCATAATGTTTACAATAGTTTGGGAACAAGTACACAAAACAAGTTAATAGTTCATAGATCAAGCTGAATAAGAAGATAAAACTGTTTCACCTCTTCAACGACAAGCTGCAACATCTTAGAAAAACATAACTAGAAATTACATATCTTCAAGTTTAAATTAGTCTAATTTGAAGATCACAACAATTCACTTTCAGCAGACAATAAGAATCTGAGGATTCTAACGATTCAGCTGCAAAAAGACCAGATATTTTTCTTCACATATCGAGATGGGAGACCTGAAAAGAGAGAAAGCATAATTTCAGACGCTGTATTGCATATAAAAGATTGAAATGTAGAACAACCAAGCATATATCACACGTGCCTTTTAATCTCTACTGTGTGCGCATAGCACATTCAAGCAAACTAGATAATGATTAAAAAAGGCTCTTTTACATAATAAGTTACATTTAAGAAACTATCATGAATTTCTTATTATGCATACAATCCTCATGAGCAGCATTTGTTGTGAATAATGTCAGTGGTGGACGTGAAATATCCACTTTGCCCATTTATCTATACAAGCCTAACCATATAAAAGATTGAAATGTAGAACAACTAAGCATATATCGCACGTGCCTTTTCATCTCTATTTGTGTGTGCATAGCACGATCAAGCAAACTAGATAATGATTAAAAAAAGGCTCTTTTACATAATAAGTTACATTTAAGAAACTATCATGAATTTCTTATTATGCATACAATCCTCATGAGCTGCATTTGTTGTGAATAATGTCAGTGTTGGCAGGGCCGGCCCTGAGTTCCCGGGGGCCCTAGGCGAACTTCCGACATGGGGCCCCTAATAACATTTTTTTTTACGCGCAAAATACGTACCTATATTTACAAGGGAAATTCAAATTTAGGGCCCCCTAAAATCACGAAATCTCCGGGGGCCTAAGGCGGCCGCCTTACCTGCCTCTAGGGTAGGGCCGGCCCTGAGTGTTGGACGTGAAATATCCACTTTGCCCATTTATCTATACAAGCCTAACCATGCTATCTTGAGTGTGATTTGATGGATATCGAAGATATTTTCATCCTAAAACAAGTCCTCTCTCAGCTCTCAAGCATGTCTCGGTTATAGATGAAAGTCCTACAGAAGGTAGTTGTGTTATGAAGTCGCTCAGAATAAATGCTGGGATTTTTTCAACCGAAGGTTGATACTTGAAAGTAATTTCCTGTGATTTAGCCAAATATTTAATTGAATATCAAATAGAAGCCAAAAAAGTTAGACATGAGGAAAGGGAAGAAAAGATATTGCTAAGGCAACCAGTTGGACTAGATGGCAATTGGCAAGAAACTCTGACATTATATACAGATGCGGGGGAATGTTCCCCTCTAATCAGAAGTACAGACACCCTCTTAATCCATTTTCTCTTTTTCGAGCAGCAAAGAAAAGCTACACTAACAATAAGAATAACGATAATCATATTACCATATGCACAATGTTGAGCATCTTAACGATTCCTCGTGAATTGGAAAACCAAAGGCTAATGTTTTTAAATTAATTTCGCTACGAAGACAAATTAGTGATTACAAGTACATGAAAGCTGAGTATGCCAAATGAAGTTAAATTGGCTTGCACATATATGCTCGATTAGTTGATATGCAATTGGCATGAAATTTTTAATGAGAACAATTATGAGTTTTTCAGTCTCAAATTTTTTTTCAAGGGTAAATGAAACAAATACTAAATTAAGAAAAAAATGAACCTTATTATATTCAGAATGAAAGAGAAAAGTTCCAATACTTGACTTGCTTGTGTAAGGATGCACAATACTTCAACAAATTTAGGTAATTAGTCACCATTCATAAAGTATGAAGAAAATAATGGTTTTCACGATTGAGGGGGGGGGGGGGGGGGGGGGGGAAATGCATATTGCACATGCAGGTTAGCTTGAAATAAATAAGTAAAAAGATGGGGGGAGGGGGGGGGCTTTGAAACTTACTTTCAGTGTGATTTGATTTTCTTGGACCTGCTCCCCCTTTTGTGTTTGTTGCGGGAGCGTTTTCCACCAATAGCAGGAGTTGAGCCTTGTGATTCATTTGGGAGCACCGGAGGATCAACAGATGGAACCTCTTCACTCACAAGTACAGGTGGATCAACAGAAGGAACCTCTTCACTCACGAGTACAGGTGGATCAACTGATGGAACCTCTTCACTCATGAGTACTGATGGATCTACCGAAGGAACCTCTTCTTTGATTTGAATATTTTCTTCAAGTGAAGAACCATTACTGACAGTTCCCAACAACTCACTGGTTGAGCCTTCAAGATTATTCTTTTGTACGAGGGTTGGGACACTTTCTTCTTGAGGGCTTCCTGTTGCAGCAACTTTTCCACACACAAAAAAAACCCATTGAATTCAAACTTTAGAAGGGTTTTTAACATAACAGTCCCTTACATATCCCTTATTTACCCATTAGTCCCCAACAAATCACTATTTTCATATCAGTCCTTCACAATTTGGGAAACATGCCTTGGTACTCCTTATTGGTTTAATTTTACTAGTTAGTGCCTTAAAATGCTTTTAATGAATGAAAACCAACTTGTGAAGGATTAATATGAAAATAGTCATTTGTAAGGGACTAGAATACAAATATGAGATCAGTTAGGGACCAATATGTTTAAATCCCGTCTTAGAAATAGCAGTTAAAAAATGTGATTAACATCTTAGCACGCCTTTACCCAAAAGGGAACAAAATTGTGCTAATTTGTCAGATAAGTTTTTTACATCTGCTATTTCAAATTTAAATATGCTACATAATAGGGACAATATATGTTATGCCAGTACCAGTACTAGCACACGGTGACAGGCAAAATTTGTTAAATAAAATACCTGGTAATTTGTCATCCATTGTAACAATGGGGGCGTCATTGCCATTGGAAACAGTATCCAGAGGCACTTCGACAGGCATATTTCCATGAAGAATACCGAATAGTTTACTCTTTGATTTAATTACCTCGGCCATAGTAACACTAGTGTCAGAGTGGCCTGTAATATTATGAAATATAAATAAGGATATTCTGAAGCTTCTTTTAACCACTAAACAAACACTTTTGACTAAAATAACAAGCCAAACCTAGTATCCATTCAATAACAGTACGCGCTCCAATTTGCTCAGCCTCTTTTTTGGTCCTACCAGCTCCACCTTGATGACTTTTTCCATCAAAGACTACAGAAGTGACAAACATTGGACGAAGTCCTTTTGATTCGGTAGTCGTGTATTTTGGCAGCTCCATTTTCATCTTTCTTGTAAACTCATGGAGGATAGACTTGCACAATGTACTATCCTGCAGATGATGGAAAATGAGAATGTTGATGAATAAATAAACATCAAGTAAAATGTAGCAAGCTGGCATCACTTATATTTAATCCCACTTAAACAAATAGACAAACTTCTGTTTTCACATCTTCAAATAGTTGACTTTACAGAGCACACTAGCACTGGCACATCCTATTGCCCTAAAAATTTGTTTAGGCAATTCTCCTTATCACTTTTCAATATTCAATGTATTATATCTGTATTACACACTATCTTTGGGCCTTTAGTTTCCAAGTTCAGTTCAATGACTGCTGAATGCTGATTACTGTATGTCTGTATATCTTGGGGAGAACCAATTCAGAGGGACGCCGAGATGTTGGCTAATACTTAAAATTTTGGTCAATTTTCAATACTTATGAAGAGCGTTACGACTTACGGTACGGTAATCAGTCAATTCACTTTAGATTGGAGAGGGGAATTATTGCTAATGGAGAATCAACAGCAGAATTTTCATGCACAATAAATATATGAACTGGAGTATGATTCTCATTGTTTGATCCAAGTAATTGTAGTGCTTCACATTTCACGGGTAAGGGAACATGGAAAAATTCACATGGCAGAGGAAACATGATTTTATTCTGATGAAGCTCAAAGTTTCAAGAATGGAGAGCTCATGAAGTTCACTAGAAATATTACGAAGGTAGGGTAGCCGATTCAAGAGAGGGAGAGGGTAGGTCCTTTGTTTCCTACTGGTATCTTTATAGACGATGGTGGAGGCAGATAGCAACAATTGGACTTTGACTCGTCCCACAATCGTGGCAAGTTAGCCGACTTGACTGGTCAAGTATAGCTGGATTGAGGGACTCCTATGTCCTTCAAGTGCCTCTGGTATACATGCATGACCTGTATCAGTCTGGCCTGATGGGGAATTACTTAAATACCCCTTAATGACTGAGTAACAACACATTCCAATTGTTTCCAAAGAGTATTTTAATAGCAGCATAATACAATTCTCAAAGGCATGGCGAACAAGAAAAGCAACCTACACCTGACAATTATATAATGGATCTAGTGAAGTGCATATATTGTCTTCTAAGTCTATTCCAGATTGCATCAATTATAAAGTACATACCAATGTATTGGATTCTCAACAAACCAGAAATATTTTAAATGTGTTTAGAATTCAATCAGATAAAGAATGACATTGAAACATAAAAATAACTAGATGATAATGGAATTATAATACACAAAACAACAACTGCTCATGTTCTTATTAAGAAATATGATTGTCACGATGAAACCAAAAACACTTACATAGGATGGTTATCTACGAAAAATTCTAAGCTCTATCATATGCCCTTATGTGTAATACCCCGAATTTTTAGGTGATTATTGAAAATTCAATATTAAGAAAACTACTATTCCTATGAAATTATATAGTTTTCTGTGTTTCCTAGGAATAATTACATGGCAACAGGCATTCTTAATGTAGAAAAGGGAAGGTATCGAAAGGAGAAATCATTTTGAACAAAAATTAGAGGCTACATATTAGAAGAAAGTCAAGGAAACTCCTTGTCTCAATGGAAGAAATAGCTTTCATCTACTGCGGTTCTCAATACTTTCACCAATCTTGCTAAACCGACTGAATATTTCATACAGTAAATCCCATATTGTGAAACCAAATTTTGACATAATCTTCCTAGGATCACACTGAAGTTGCCAATCAGGGGAATTTATTAACATCTTAGTTGTTTGTAAACCTCACTACACCTATTCATTTGTATGCTACTAAGGAGAATGGACACAAGTACGTACATACCAAAATATGACATCAACCATTGACAATCTCAAACCCAATGGAAACTAAGAATATTTTGACTACTCTAGAATGAACATAAATATATAATGGTTTAGTCCTGTATTCCAAAGGTACATTAAGCATGAACCAATCCTTTGTGGTTATCAAACTCAGCACACTTTGATTCGCAACGCACACCGAATACAGTACATTTAGCATCACAAACATGTTTAATGCCAAAAAAAACTTTCTTAGTGAAGTACTAGGCTGCAAAATGTTAGGTTCCTTTTTAATAAACCTCACATTCAGAGTAGAATTCAATTTTGTGGATGAATATTTACTTCATTGAAAGAGTCAATTACTTTGTTTTTATCTCTAACATTTTAACAAGTATGCAGTATGTTGACAATACACCCTCTTCTCACTAGCATACCGCATACTGTTCATTCTTTGGCTTCTCTTAAGAAAAGAGGTAATTCAGGTTCAGAAAAAGTCTCCTAAATTGAAATCACTAGGCTTCGAGTAAACTTGATCTATTCATTTGATGTTCATTTGATACTGCTAGACATTCAGGCAGGTAATGAAGTCAGCCAGAAAACTAATGTACAATGTTTCTATCCATAATAGGTTTCTACATAACGAAAATATGAACATAACCCTTTCAAGCATCTGATATTCTTTACACTCTTCTGATGTACAAACTGACTAGTCCAATGCACAATGTTCCACAATCACCAATATTTAGAAAGTATAGACGATTATACATAATAAATAGGTTCATCCATTAGGATTCGGAATGATGTAATCGAACACTACAGTCACATACTTAAGAAACACAATTATAGAGTAAATAGATGATATTTAGGTGGACAGTTCAGATCGCAATCTTCAAAAAAATGTGTAGTGGTAATTTTCAGTAAATCTTTCTGAAAATAATTGCATAGATAAAAATGGACCAGAAAGATAGTCAAGCTAATACATCAAAAGGTAAAATAATGCATAACAAGGAAAATGTAATTACTCGAGCGTCTCCAAGGTCAAAACTCCAGGAACTAAAAAGTTTTATAAGCTAAAGGCTTCATAGCTATTAATATATTAATGTTTTAAACAGAAATGCAAACACCATTACTAAAATTAGATGAAATACAGTTAACTTAAATTTCAGAAGTAGCATGCCCTTCTCGGGATAAACTAAGCTATAAAGTGCCATATAAAACCATTAAAGGAGATAAACTAAGCTATAAAGTGGCACATAAGACCATTAAAAGAGAATAACACGTACATTGTGAATCACCGGAATCCCTTTGTCCTTAATCTTGCTAAGTATGTTCTCAAGGGCAAATTTAGCAGCATACTGTTCGGCTTCCTTTCGCTTGCTAAAAGCAAGAGGAGACGTAAATGTCTCCCCATCCACCACCACGCTTGACCTAAACAGCAGAGGATGTCCCACTCCCTCTTGAAAAGTTTGATACACTGGCAACGGAATGGCTGATCTTTGTGTATACCCCTGTAATCGGCCTTTATACATGAACTGCTCTTGTTTACCTTCAAATCAAGAACAACCAAATGTGCAACAAATGAGACTAGTTGTAGGTGAAAATTTTCCTTAAACAAATGGAATTAAACCTATCACTATTAAATAAAAAGTGAAGAGGAAATAACTTTTTTTAAGAATAATATTTGGACGCAACCAACATGCACAGAAATCAGAGAAATTTTCCTTAATTAACATGAATAAATAAAACATATCCTACTTTTGACATGGCTACAAAATAATTCCAAAACTATACGTCAATTTGGCCAGCAAAGGTTGATATGACTCTTTTAATTTTTACCCCTTCATTCACACCTCCAATGAATCTAAATCAACCACAACAGTTCATTTTCTTAATCACAAAATTAAACATAATGTGTCATTTTTTCCAATATAATGAACAACGATTACTCATTTCCTTCAGAACAAAATGCACCATAGTAACTTATTGAACAAAATGAACTGCAACACTCCATTTTCTTCACAACAAATGAACCATTATGATTCATTCGGTTCACAAATAGGATTTGTTTTGTTATAAAATTTCAATTCAAAAAAAGTTCCAATCAGACTTCTTTTAGATGAGAATTTTCCTTAAACAAGTAGAATCAAAGCCAACTAAACAAAATTAATAAATCAAAAGAAGCGAGAAGATCTTCTCTTCCTCTGATTAAGAGGAGGATCTTCCTCTTTATTCTTTAGTTATGATACCTAATACGGGCATTTTAAAAACTTCAACAAGATGAAATTTTGGAGAATTTTCTGTTAAAAATTGTGAATTCTGATGGAATCATCAAGAATACAACTAAAGAGGTCCGAAGCAAGCAAAGCTAAAAAAGGGAAATTTTGAAGTAAAAAATTGACTGAAAATCCAAAAAGATTTCAGAGATACTCACCGGGATTTGATGGTGCGACTAACTCCATTGATGAGAGAGAGAGAGAGAGAGTAAATCAGAGAATTAGGGCTAGGGTTTTGGTGTTCGATGAGGAAAGAAGAGTTACAGTAGAGTGACAGCTTGCGCACGAACAAAGAGGACATAAATTACAGATACCATATTAAATTACCATGTAGCCCTTCCATAACTTGGTAACTCCAATGGAGTTTTTTTTTTGGCATTATAACTCCAATGTAGGCCCCAATTGGAAATGGAGGTAAGGTATGTGGATGTACCTAAGATGCCTGCACTTACCCTACCTATGGGTCTACCTGCAAACTTTTTTAGAGGTTAGATAATTTTAGGTAGCTTATTTTTTGGGGCCAAAAAAGGTAAGGTACCACTAGTTATTCCCCCTCATAAAGACCTAAGTCAATCTCACCTCCAAAAACTTTATTTGCAAAACACTCATATCTAAACTTTGTAGGTAAACACAACGCTACCTATAGGTTGCATACATCTACCTTCACTTAATAAATACCATGTACCTTTACTTTGTTTCCATACGGGGGCAATAGTTGGTAGAAATTGAATTTACTATAAATAACTGACTTCAGGCAATTCTTTGACCATGATTAACAAAACATCTTTGACCAGGATCTTGCCTTATTTGTACCCACAACATAAGAAAGGAAGTCGGTGGGAAGGAATCTAAGTTTATGAAAAGAGTTCAGAAAAATAGTAGTCGTTCAAATGGTGCTAGAGTAGAGTTATTTTGACCAGTCCATGTCAAAACGTGAACACTTGACCATCCTTGCTTCTTTTTTTTAACAGAAATTAGCTGGTGTATCCCATTGGGACAGAATGGGGGGGTAATCTGCAGATATTGTAGTTCATTGTTTTTTCTGGAGAACCTTTATCATACAAGGGAAGTTTGCAAGTAAATGATGTTTGGATTATTAGCAAGTGCGATAATAAGTTATTCTTACCATAATGTTTTTTTGGCCATCTTTTATTATTTTAGCCATTACGCATATAAATATATAATTATGTTTGGGAAATGCTCCGTTGAAAACACAAATGTTGTGAAAACAAGTGAAAACCACCTAGGCCATAGTTGGGTTATAATACATTATAACCTAGGCCGTTGTTTCCAACAACGGCCTAAGTGGTTTTCCACATTTTCATCGCTACAGTACGTTTTCAATGGAGCATTCCTCATTATGTTTTCCTAAATTAACATTAATCAATAAAAATAATTCCCATTTTTTCCTTAATGGTGTGTCAAATTATCCAGATGACAGTGTACATAGGAAGCACCGATTCGGGTGCGGGAATGCGGGTGCGGGGATGCGACAATTTCCAAAAACAGTGAGATGCGCGTGCGGCTGGGATTCGACTAATATTTAAATAATTTTTATATATATTATATATTTATAATAATATTTATGTTTTTGTATAAAAACCAAAATCATTTCACAGTCTCTAACTGTTAAAAATCTTATATCAATATTAACATGAAGCTATACAAAAGTAATCAATTCATAGTTTCCCTTATTCAATAAATTTCATATATTAATCAATTTTTCTTCCTTCTATTTATTTTCGGGAATACTACTGCATACTCATGGGAAGAAAAGGCATCAAAGCACCAAGCATCAAAGTCAAGCAAGCATCATCAAGCATCAAAGATATAAAAAATTAAGAATAAAAAACATGGATTTGTTCAATAAAAATTTCTATTTTGTACACCAATCAAGTCTTTTCAAGGTCAAAAAGAAGAGCTGCGTCGAAGATTCCCTCTCCAAATAAAAAAGACAGCGATAAAGAACACCACTTTAATAAGGGAAAGAAAAATCAAAGCCCCGATGTGCTGAACGTGCTGGATAGGGAATTTAATAAGGGAAAGAAACTCAAAAGCTTGGAACATCGATTGGAGGAAATATAGAGGATTCCTTCTTTTGGAATCCAATAAGAAGAAGACGGAGGGACAAGAATCAAGGCAGTGGGGGATGTGGAGCTTCATTTTGGGGGTAATGAGAGGATTCCTTCTTTTGGAACCCAAAAAGAAGTTATAGGGACGATAATCAAGGTAGGGGGGGTGGAGTGTAGGTTTGGGAGAAAAGTGAGGATTCTTTCTTTTGGAACTCAAGATGAAGACAAAGGGACAAAGATTGAGACAGTGGGGTTTAGAGTTTTATTTTATTTTATAGTAAAGCTCAACCCGCACCCGATTTTAATTTTTAATATAAATAATGGGACAAGCAACCCGCCGCATTCTGTACGTGTCCCGCCGCACCCAAGTCCGATACGAGTCCGACTCGTGTACGTGGGCCTCCGTGAAGAGTGTGTGCTTCCTAGCACTGTACGTATAGTTTGGGAATCTTATTATGGGAATGTACGAATTAGAATGAAATATCCCCTTAAACAAGTTGAACAAACTAAAGCTAATTAAAAAAGAAAAAAATTAATCAACCAAAAGAAGCAAGAAGATATTATATGCCCTTGATAAGAAAAGGATTTTCCTGCCTATTCTTCAATTATAATGCCCAATATGAGCATTTTTGTTAAAAACACAAGACGAAATTTGGAGTAATTTTTTACTAAAGACATGAAATTGTGAAGCAACTATCAAGAAATTAAAGGAAGCACGAATACAAGTTAGCTATAAAGATATGAAGAAACTCGAAAGTAAATGAAGGGGAAACTTGAAGGAACAAAAATAGGTGAAATTTTGACTGAAAATCCATGAAGATATCAAAGAATCCACTGGGGTTTCATGGTGCATCTAACTCCATTGAAGGGTTTTGAAATTTGATGAGAAAATAAGATAAGACTCATTAGGTGTTAGTTTGACTGAGAAATTGATTGTTAAATAATATGAATGATTCGGATGCATTGAAACAAAAGTTGTCTTTGCATTGTTATTCTTCAACCAGGGAGTTGTTTTCAACTTGAGCTTCTAAAGATCTAACACTTTTCTACTGATAACTAATTCAAGTAGTTGTGATAGCAGTCACACAATTAGGTAGTATGGGTAGTGAACAACAAAAATCATTGAATTATGAGGGAAAAAATTCAAAGAAGAAAGTAATTAATTGGTTGAAATGTAGATCTCATAATTGTTGGGTTTATGTCTCACATTTGAGGAAAAAGTATTTCTGACTAAAGCCTAGAAATTTAATAGTCAAAGCAGGGAGCTAATTGAGATAATCCAATATTTAGTTTTGACTTGCGGCATTCCAGAGAAGGATGGGAAATAGTTAAATATTGGATATCTAAGGAGTCCTAGTTTGCCATTTAAATTTTGGTTTTGGCTAGAGGATATACATGAAGTTGTTTGGAGATGTACATGAAATTGTTTGGAGATAAACATGAAATTGGGATATACATGTTTAGAGATTATGATGGTATTTGAACATAGGAATCCTAGACTTCTACAAATAATTATTGTGGCCTCCGTTGAGAGTACTTCATATGAGAGTTTTTCATTGTAAATAGCAGAATATTTTTTAGTGAGGCTTGATAGATGGATAGATTCTTGGTGAGAGTACTGTAACTCTTGTGTCGTCTCTAATATCTTTCCCCTCAGATTAGGTTCGTCGAACCGGGATAAATTGTGTGCTTTTGTGTTTGGTGTGGTCTACATTTGTTTAGTGTTCGTTGTGATCATTTGTCGCCTCTCACTAAAACATCCGCTACGCTGAATTTCCTATCATATCCTGGTGTTACACTGATAATTAATAACAAGACAAACTGGTAAGCAAGCACACATATCTGACTTACTCCATCCTTGAAGTCCACAAAACTCAACAACACCTGCAGGTTTCACAAGAGTGGTTTAGTTACACCATTTACCCATGACTACCAACTTGTCGTGATCCAAATTCAACCATTTTCTTGTGTTCTTATGGTGTTTGGATCTTAATACAAGTGGCTACTCTCACGACCTAGATAGTTGGTAATTGCCCACTTAACTAAGTACTCTCAAATGTTAAATAATTTTGTTAATTTTCTCTGCATTCATTAAACTATAGTAAACATAAAGGCAAATAATTCTTGCGTTTGGTCATATGACTTAGTATCGAGTATCTTATCAGATGTTCGGTTTTGGTCTTTGTACCGGATTTCTGGGAAATATTGATTATACTATCTTGGGATTTTTAGTATCAACTTAACGAGTTTAAGAAATTTAATTGAAAATTGTTTAAAAAAATGTTAAAGATTAAATCTTAAAACAAACATTCAATTTACAGTATTCTCGAATTAGACGAATAGATATAAATAACTATTTTTATTTATTTTCATTTCATGTAGGGGATGGATTCATGCAGTCAACCGCAAAATTTTAGGATATATGCTTTGTTGTCAATGTAGTTGTTTTCATTTTCATCTACAAAATCGGGTTTTTCCAAATATTGGGATCGGGATTGGTATCGGTCGGATCGGCAGTATCAGATTGGTGTATCTATTTATTTTGGATCATCATTTTTTAAAATTAAAAAATATATATCTAATATGTTTCTATAATTAAATTATTTAAAATAGTAATTAATGCTCAAAATAAATTTATGAATTTAAATAATTCTTTTAATTAATTTAATATTTTTAATTACAGTCTTGAACATTTTAATTACTTTCAGAGAAATATTAAGGTCGAATAGAACTAGAAGAATATAAATAGGTAACAGCTAGACGAATAATTCAAATTTTATGTGTGTACAAGGACAAAACAAAATATAAGCTAGATATGAAAAGATGATCATGTTCATTGCTTGGATAAGATAATCCACAAGAATAGAAAATTCAAATATTTAAATTTTTTAATCATAGGATCAATGATTTCAGGTTGGTATCAAAATGATCCATCTGATCTAAGTGTTAACTCTGTTTGTCTCAAGTTATTTAGACGAGCCCGAAAATTAGAGGTTGTATTAGAGTGGCTCCTTGAAAAATAATCTGGATCGGCTGGATAGGATAGGGATCGGCCAAGCTTTAAAACCATAGTTGTTTCATTTATATAGAACAAATGACCGCAACGATCCATTTTCTTCATAACAAAATGATTATCCATGTTGAGTGAGCTACACATAACACATTAGTTATATGTATGGGTATGTTTGTGTGAGTTGTACATAGGCTTTGCCTATTAATACCAAGGCTCTTGCCTCATTCTAATTGCTCCTGTAACAATGTAATCTATTCCACAAAAATGCGACAATTTGTAATGAAATGCAGCAGTTAATATTAATAAAAATAAAATCAAATACTATTTTCATCTTACTTTCAGTTCATCTAGGTGACAGTTTTACCATACTTTTGGAATCATATCATGGGTATGAGTAAATTAGGATCCACTTCATTAATTAACATAGATCTGAATCAGTCTAGTTTTGGATGAAATTTGTCATTCATTAAGAGGAATCATAACTAACCAAACAAAATTTATAAAACAAAAGAATCTAAAAGATGTTCTGTTCCTTTAACAAAAAGAGGATCTTCCTCTCTATTCATCAGTGATGGTATATACCCATCTGGGCATTTTCGTTACAAATACAACAAGATGAAATTTTGGAGCAATTTGCTATCTAAAGACATGAAATTTAGATGGAACCATCAAGAACACAACTAAGCTACAAAGTTATGAATGAAACTAACCCAAAAGGGGGCAAATTTGGACCCAGAAAAAAAAACTGAAAAATTGACTGAAATTCCCACAAGAATTCAGAGATACTCACTGGGATCTGGTGTTGGTGCTTCTAACGCCATTGAAGAGATAGAGTGGAGATTGAGGGGATCGGAGGATTACAGTTAGGGTTTTGGAGTTTGAGGAGAGAAGAAGAGTAGAGTGGCGGGTTTAAGAGCTTTGATAAGACGTACTTAGGGTACAGCAGGATATGAATTCACGATAAAGCCCTTCCGTAACTCCGTAAAGTAATTTGCTGTAAATGGTAGAAACGGAATTTGCTGTTTGCGGGTTGACACTGGGTGGATTTTGCCACTTTTGGTTCATTTAGGTTGGGTTCACTTGTGGTTTATTTTACCGGTTGACCAAAATATCTATGTTAGATCCTGTGATACTTTAAAAGGTGACAGAGGCTTTTAGCTGATGGGTACGCCCATCTTACATTCTTACTTCCTAGTGTTTATGAAGTCATTTTTTTCTTTTATTATTGGGTTTTTCTGTATAAAACAATTATAAATATACTAATTGGATATAACCCCCCCAAAAATTGCTCACAATATTCTCCCGGTACACTGGGATTGTTTTATTAATTTCTTATTAATGAAACATCGTGATATTATTCTACCTTTTATCTCAAAAAAAAAAAATTTGCTAACAATATAGGGCACATTTCTTTTTGATGAATCGGATAGAGTCGAACGACTCCAGCCATCAAAATATCATATAATGAAAATAATAATAAGTAATTTTACAAGACGTAAAACTCGAAAATAGACTATGAATACATCAGCTCAATGGTTATCGAGAATAGACAAAGTTAACAAGAATAAGAAGAATAAAAACAAGGCCAGCAAGGCTGGAGACGAGAGCAGCTCCTAAATGCTCCCTCACCTGCGGGCTCGGCTGATGAAGCAAGGCAGGATCCGATCACCTGAAGGAAGTGGGAAGGCATCCATCCATAGCACAAACCCTCGATGATCGCTGGACCATGAAGCATCTCAAGACTGGAGTGGGTAGTCACCTGAGCTAGATTCAATATAGACAGAAGGGAGGATAGTAGGTGAAACATCAGCACCTTAAAGAAGAGAGCAACATGCTAAGAGGAAGAGAAATAAGTTCAATAGATGGGAGAGAAGGATACGTCAAAGCATCAGAAACCCAAAGAGCAACATAGTGAAGTTGGTTTAAAATAAAACCATCTACAAGCGCAAACACACAGATAGACAGACTACCGATCACGATAAAACGGATCGCGCACTGCATAATACATCAAAGAATGACTCAAAATCAAATGCCCTCCAACTAAGGAAACCAAACAAGAACCAGGCAGCCATTAAGAAGCCAATCACAAAGTCATTATAGCGCCAAACAAATAACAGAGCATAAGAGTGACTGATAATGCAGTAGTCAATCCTCCAACATCAGTTAATTACAAAAGTGAGCTCCACCTTTGAAGATGAAACAGTAATAATGAGGAACAAACAAGTAAATAGAGTAGATGCTGATGTCCTCACAACACAGAAAGGAGGAGAGATCCTACCAGTCACCAAAAGAGTAAGGGCCTTAAAGCTCTACCTGAGCTAGTAAAACCAACAGCCACCAAAATAAAAGAGACCCCAACAGATACCAACACTAGTTAATTACAAGGAAGAGCTTAACCAAAGCAGATAAGACAGTAATAAAAAGTAACAACCAGCTGAGCCGATAACCTGCTATTATCATCGCAACCCACAAAATAAAAGAGGCCCCAACTGCCACCAAAAGAAGAAAGGCCTACGCAAAGAACCTGAGCAAAGCCAAAATAACAAAAGCAGTAGGTGATCCCACCATTAGTTAGTGGGAGAGTCTTCTACAGGAACCGAGGAAGCATCCTGCCAAAAATAATAGAAGCAGAAAGAGATTGGTTATTTGAATCAACAAAGAAAAAGAAACCATCCAGTTAAAATGCATGAAGAGAGCGAAGACAAGATGTAAGCATTTTCTAAAACACGAGAAATAGAAGTGGATGAGTCCTTGGGACTCAATACGGACGACCAAAGTTTAAATAGAGTTAAAAATTCATCAATAACCGTAGTTAAAGGGGATCTGCGGTTTTGAAATAATCTGTAATTCCTCTCCTTCCAAGTAATCCAGATGATGATATGAACCGCTGAAATCCAAGCGTTATGGAGCGACATATTCGGGGGCTTGATGGACCAAACGGAATCTAAATCTGGAGGAATAGAGACCGTGCCCCACGCCAAAGTACAAATCTTCCATAATGGAATCACCATGGGGCAACGGATGAAAAGATGGTTAGCATCTTCCGAATGCTGAGCACACAAAACGCAGAGTTGACCCCATGCTAGGTTTCTTTTGTTCAAAACTTCGACCGTAAGAAGTTTGTTATTAAAAGCGAGCCAGGAGGTGATCTTGGCCTTAAGAGGGACCCATGAGTCCCAAAAAAATTTGGCATTTGAGGATTCCACTCCTCTCGTATTGAGGAAGCGGTAAAAAGATTTAACAGAGAATAACCCATTAGACGACCACCGCCAACCAATACCTTCAGATAATCTCCAATCGTAGCTATTGATATACGAAATGAGATTATTAAAAGCCTCAGATAAAGCTGGGGAAAGAACATCCACGAAGGGAATGAACCAGTAGCGATTGTCGTCCATTAAAGTGAATGAGTCTTCAATAGTGGCCATAGGGAAGACTGACAAATGGAAGAGGGTGGGAAATGCTGTAGCAAGAGAGGTGTTACCAATCCATTGATCAGTCCACATCTTAGCTCTAGAACCATCATAACAGTAACGAATGATGCCACAATGAAAGCCCGTTGAGGCTTTCCAAACACCCTTCCAAAAAGGGGAGGCAAGACGATAAGTCGCCTCTGGAAATTCCCACCAAAGGTGGGAGCCAGAACGGTAATTTCTAATGCATTGAACCCACGGCAAGTGGTCAACATTATGAAGTTTCCATAACCATTTACCTAGAAGCGCGATGTTATGTTGTCGCAAATCTAGGGCACCAAGCCCCCCTTCCTCCTTGGAAGAACAGATCAATTTCCATTTACACAGGTGGGAGCCTGATTTAAAAGCTGAGGAGCCATTCCAGAAGAAGTTACTACGAATTTGATCAATTCTTTTAATGACCCACGAAGGTAAAAGGTAAAAAGACATGAGATAAAGGGGCATGGCTGAAATCACCGAATTGATGAGGGTAAGTCTGCCACCTCTAGACATAAGCTTGCTGGACCACCCGTTGAGCCTGCCCTCTACTCTATCAATAAGAGGGAACCAATCTGATCTATGCAGTTTACCCCAACGAAGAGGAATACCTAAATAGGTGATAGGGAAAGACGCTACCGGGCAATTGAAAAAATGGGAAACCTCTACCTGGCGGTTGGGCGAACCTCCCAACCAGAGCACAGAAGATTTTTGAAAGTTAATCGATAGTCCAGACGCCAACTCAAAGCAATAAAGGAGAAGTTTAAGGTTACGAAGGGAGTGTAAGTTCGGTTTGGTGAAGATAATAGTGTCATCAGCGTATTGGAGATTGAGTACTCCCTCGAAACCATGGGAACTGCCAAGACCCTCAATCATATTCGAATCCCAAGCATTACGCAACAGTTTGCTGAAAACATCTGCAACCAGAGAAAAAAGCAGGGAGGAAAGGGGATCTCCTTGGCGGAGACCACATCTGATTTTGAATTTGTGTCCTTCCGAACCATTGATGATTAATGAAGACGTTCCAGCAAAAAGGCTGGATTTGACCCAAGATATCCATTTGGGACCAAAACCCCGATGGGCAAGAATATCTAGGAGAAAATCCCAATTCACATTATCATATGCCTTTTGAAAATCAAGTTTAAGAAGAACGCCTTCCGATTGAGATCTATGACAGTGAGAGATGATTTCCTGGGCAGAAGCCACACTGTCAAGAATGAAGCGATCTTTTATGAAACCAGATTGGGCAGAGTCGATTAAAGGGGGAATAATAGCACTCAGTCGCGTTGCCAGGACTTTCATAATGATATTGAAGGAGGTGTTGATAAGACTGATATGTCTAAAATCTGATACAAGGTGGGCCCCTGAAACTTTGGGGATAAGCACGATGTGAGCATAGTTGATGCGCTCAAAGGAAAAGTCCCCTTGATGAAGATCTTGAAATATTTTCAGAAGGTCTGCTTTAAGCAGATCCCAAAATTTCTGGAAGAAGAATGCAGGAAAACCGTCTGGCCTAGGCGCTGAATCACTTTTTAAAGAAAAAACCGCAGCTTTGATCTCCTCAAGGGAAAAGGGGGCCTCGAGGGCAGAAAGATCATGAGCTGGGATGCCATAAATCCGATCCCAATCGAGCTCAATAGCACGGTGTTTATGAGTACCTATAAGATTTTTGTAGAAGGAAAGGAACTCCCGATGAATAGATTCGTCGGAAGTAAGGTCCACTCCCTGAGCGGATATAGACGAGATACGGTTGCATCGTTGTCTATGAGATGCAAAATTATGAAAGAAAGCGGTGTTTGCATCCCCCTCCTTAATCCAATTGACCCGAGCTCTTTGAGCCCATTTGATGTGGTCAAGATGGAGAAGTTCTGCATATTCTTGTTTGCAAGAACGACGTTCGGATCTAAAAGAATCCGATAAGGGCCCCCGTTCCTCCATCTTGTCGATGGAATCAATGGATTGCAAAAGAAAATCTTTGAGGAACTTGGTGTTACGTTGCCTCTCAATACGCCAGATTTTGCAACCATACTTAATCGCGTGTAACTTAAGAAGGATATTGCCCAGCCCGGATGATCCGGTAACTTAAGCAAGGCATTCAGAAACCAAACTGATGAAAAGCTGGTCTTGTAACCAAATTTTTTCAAAGCGGAACTAATATTTGTAGTTGAAATTAAAATTGGAATAAAGAACGATCGGGACATGATCAGATGATGGGTTAGGCAGAGCCTGAACGAAAGATTGGTGGAAGCGCGCCATCCAGATCTGCGAGACTAAGAAACGGTCTAGCTTGGCAAGAATCGGGTGATCGCGTTGGTTGGACCAGGTAAAGGCTCTACCTGAAATCGGCAAGTCTGCCAGATGCTGATCACGAATGCAATCGTTAAATAGGGATGATTGGGAGATCGAAGTGACAGGAGTCGATCTCTCAGAATTAAAGCGGGTAACGTTAAAATCCCCACAAATAATACATAGGTCAGTGGAAAATTGTGGTAAAGATTGGAATTCGCTCCAAAATAACTGCCGTCTATCTGAAGACGAAGGCCCATAAACCGAAATAACGGTTAGCTCGCAATTGAATAGGTTCCAATGAAGTTGGACAATTAGAAAAAAATTCAAGCGATGAACCGAGATAAGAGAGAAAAGAGCCTCCTTGAATCCGAAAATGATCCCTCCTCTGGATCCAATCGCATCCAGGGAAATCCATTTGGTAATCATGGTCCCACCTAAGGCGCGATAGATTACAGGGGAAGGGTCGTCCAATTTGGATTCTTGAATAGAAATAATGTCGCAACGAGAGGAAGAGATTATGTCGAAAATAGCCCTTTGCATAGAAGGGCAATGAAGACCTCGGATGTTCCAGGAGACACTAATCATTAAAAAGTCGGTGCTCCTGAACTCTGAAATATTCTTGTTTTCTAAGATAAAGAATACGAGGAGAGTCCACTGGGTCGATCAAAAAACCTAGATTAAGAGTTGAGACAGCTAGCTCCGAGTTGGATAATGAGTCAAAAACGGGAGTGTAAATAGAGCCTAGCTGGGGCGAAGGCAATAACGATGATAGATCAGCCTGGGATGGATTCAAGGTAGGACAGGGATTGCTACCAGACCCAGACGCAACCGAGGACAACAGGCGACTGGAACTTTTAGCTAAGAGGCGAGCACTTGACCTAATGACGCGAAGATTTGGGGTAGGGGATCGTGAGGTCTCAGGGGAAGAGAACCCCTTCTGTAGAGGAAGAAAAGATTGCTCCTGATAATCCAAGGGCAAAGGTATAGAAAAAAGGGCAGTATCGGCCTTCAAAGAGCCTGGAGAGGCTTTAGGAAAGAGATCATCCGATTCACAAGAAGATGAGGGAGAGTGGACTAAAGAATATTTCAACAAATTACTTCAGATTTCAACAAGGGCACATTTCAACAAATTACTTCAGATTATTAGTCATTAAAAACTAAAGAATATTTAGTGCAAAAATAATATTTTGAACTATCCAAGGGTAGTTATAACTAGAGGTAAAATTGTCTTTTCCAAACTAACATTAATGTTTAATTTGAGTTAAATTAAATGAGACTAATTGAAAGTACCTATACACTGTGCTTGAGTTATATGCAAATAGTAATTTATGAGTGAGTTCTATAGAATTAGCGTATTTGTGCATGACTTATATGGGAAAAGCTATTATTATTTGGGTAATGCTACACCTACAACCTTTTCTTTTACAACCTTAGGTGGCACAATCTCATTGGAATGTATTGTAGAGTAGGTTGTAATGAGTTGTACACATCTCCAATGAGATTGTGCCACATAAAGTTGTAAGGTTGTAAAGGTTGTAGGTGTAGCATTACCCTTATTATTTTGGGTAACGAATAATATGCATATTGCTAAATCTCATTCTATATTGACTTTTTACTGAAGCAAAAAATAAAAAAAAATAACATAATAGCAAACGAGTACAACGACTACACTTTAAAATTATACATAACATGGATTTTTAGCTAACTACTGTGGATGCTCTAAATGGGTTACTTTATGCAACTATTGATTCCACGTAAAGAATCAATATTTTAGATGAGGCTACTTTTCCTTCGTTTGAGTTGGATTTGTGTCCACACATCTTGGTTTGGGCCACTTAGTGTGTGTTGGTGGGTCCCAACTTCATTATATAAAAAAAATCTTGAACAAATTACTTTTCTTACCCACGGTATTGCCCGTATTGTGTTTACTCGCAAAGCTGCAAAGGTGATTACATCTCACTTCCACTCACAACAAAACTTGAAAGCGTGGAAGTGTACTACTGAGTTTCGTTATCTCTTATTAATGAAACGGTAACAAGAGTCATCTTTTATCAAAAAAAAAAAAAAACTTGAAAGCGGGATAATTGGGTTTAGAATAGCTGAGAAATAGCCACGCTTAAAATCCACCATATGTTGATGCAAGACAAAGGAAAATTATGTTTTTATTGTTGATGAACTATTGATAACAACAATCAATCCAAGTTTTTTAAGATATAATCAAACTCCTTCTTAGTAACCTTTCTGTATAATAACTATATAATGTGAGGGAATGTTTTTTGATAAAAAAGATCACTTCTGTCATCGTTTCATTAATGAGTGTTAACGAAACTAAGTAGTACAGCATTACATGCAAAATAGGATCTTACTGAATCATTAATACAACTCCACAGAGTATCAAGTAGGCGAACTAAAGTAGCATCAAGATAACATCAAAAACAACAAAATACATCACAACAATCAGCTAGTCATGTCCTCTAATGTAGTGAGAAACGCGCTCTCCTCCCTTTGATTTGAAGCTCTACTCCTCCTCGGTCAGCTTTAACTTCTTTGCTCCCACGAACCCTTCCAAAACTTGGTGTTCTTCCCGTTCCCAGTTTTGCACCTTGTATTTGTGTTAAAAATATCTCCTTGTTTGGCCACCCCTTTCCAGAGACAGGATACCTTTCCTAACGCACTCTGCCCGCCGAATCGATACTTTTTCCTCTTACGAAATAGGTCGAATGAGTGGGACCACCACCCTCTTTGTCATCTGTAGATCTTCCACCACCACTTGCTTAGCAGTGCACGATTCATGTCGTGAAGGTTAAGAATTCCTAGTCCTCTGAATTCTCTTTTCTTACACACTCTGCCCCACTTGACTAGGTGAAAGCCTTTGTTTCCCTCGTCGGTTCCTTTCCATAAGAAACGTCTTATCATCTTATCTATTTTGTTAATAACCCACTTTGGCAGTTCGTAAATCGACATCAAGTATAGTGGAATTGCGTTTAGAACCGAGTTGAGTAATGTAATCCTTCCTCCTAAAGAGAGGTATCTACTCTTCCATCCAGTCAACTTCTTATAAATTTTCTCGATAAGAGGTGTCCAGTCCTCTCTTAACAATTGTCCCGGCCTGATTGGCGTTCCTAGATATTTGATTGGGAATTCGTCCCTCTCACAACCTAAGATTGCAGTGATGGTATTTGTCGGGATTGACAACTGCTCACTAATAGTGATGACACAACTATTCCACAGATTTACTTTCAATCCTGACCATCCTTGAAAACAATCCAACGCCGCCTTAATCGCTACAACTTCTTCAACTTTTGCTATTCCAAATAAGAGTGTGTCGTCGGCGTACTGCAAAATAGTCATGGGCTGAGCTATCCCATTGATCTTAATTCCCCTGATGACATTGTTATCCTGTGCTCTCTTGATCATCTCGACCAATCCATCCGCTATGATGGCGAATAACAGTGAGGAGAGCGGATCTCATTGCCTTAGACGTCTTCTGCATCGGATTTCCCTACCTTACCATCCATTTACCTGTACACATGATTTCCCTCCTTGTACACATAGCTGGATCCATGATCTTCATTTTGCTCCAAATTCTTTAAGTACGAGTGCTTCATCCAAACAGTCCCAATGTACCGAAGCGTAAGCTTTTTCAAAATCTAATTTGAGGAGGAATCCATCTGCTTTCTCTTTGTTACCCCTGAAGACGATTTCGTGGGCGGCAGCTATAGTGTCCATGACGTCTCTTCCCCGGATGAAATCACTTTGCGACGGCACCACCACCTCCTCCATACACGGTGCCAATCTTTGGGCGAGAACTTTCGTGATAATTTTGAACGAGCCGTTTATTAGGCTGATTGGCCTGAAACCCTCTGCCGTGCAAGCTTCATTTTTTTAGGGATAAGAATAATAGAAGCATAATTGAGCCTATCCAAGTTTGGGTTTCCATCATATACTTCTTTAAAGATGTTCATCAGATCCTCCTTGACAATCTGCCAGTATATCTTGTAAAAAAATATAGGCAACCAGTCCAGTCCCGGTGCCTTATTCCCAGCTTCTTGATTGCTTCGTACACTGTCTCTTCCGTGAATATATTCTCAATTCTCTCACTCCCATCTATCCTAGAAGAGCTCTACATATCTGTGTGAGACCGCATCTCCCGTTGCTCCTTCTGCCTAGCAACTTGTGATACTTGTTATCTAGTTGTCTTCTGATGAGCTCCTTGTTCTCCGTCCAGATTCCATCCACGATCAGCCCTGCTATATGGTTCTGTCTTCTTCTTCCATTTGCCACCTTGTGGAAAAAGCTTGTGTTGGCATCCCCTTCCTTTAACCACTGAATTCTCGACCGTTATTTCCAATGCATTTCCTCCATAATTTGTATATGTTGTAGTTCTAGTCTCCCATTTGACAACTCTTCCTTCTCTAGTCCTGTCAAATCTCTATGCTCTTGGAAAGCTTTCAGATCATGGATCCTACTGCCGAGCATCTCCTTTCTTGAGTTGACGTTACGAAGTTTCAGTCTAGCCCATCCTTTTAGTTCTCTCCGAAGGCGTCTTGTCTTTTCCACCCAGATTCTTACGGCCGAGTTTTGCGATGTTGAACATTGCCAGGACTCCCGAATCATCTGACATGTTTCATCCATTATAGTCCAGGACTTCTCGAATCTAAAAGGAAATAACTTGTTCCTATAATCCCCAACGCAGTCTATGACTAACGGTAGATGGTTTGACGTGTAACGAACGGAAGATCTCATTTTTGCTAGTGGGAACATCTCCTCCCAGTCGTTTGACACCAAAACTCTATTTAGTTTTGCTAGAGTAGGATTTTGTTGCATGTTGGATCAAGTGAATTTTCTGTCTGTCATCTCTAGTTCCATCAATTCCAGATCATCTATAACATTATTGAACATCTCTTGCTCGCTGCGACTGTGACCTCTACCTCTATGCTTGTCTTGGTATCTAGTGATATTGAAATATCCTCCTACCGCCCAAGGTCGATCCCATCTACTCCTGATGTCTCTAAGTTCTTTCTAAAAGTCTTTGCGCAACTTAGAGTCATAAGGACCGTACACAGTCGTAACGACGTGTTCCCAATCATCGCCTCTCCTTCTAATTCTAATTGACACCGTAAAGTTTCCAATAAACTCTTCTAAAATCTCGAACGTCCGTACGTCCACCCCAAGCGCTATGCCACCGGAGTATCCCACAGCCGATTTAAATCTCCAATCAAAGTTGATGGCCCATCTAAGGCAATTGAAATCACCTATGGAATACTTCTCCATTCTAGTTTCTTGCAACCCATAAATGGTTGGTCGAATATTATTAATAGATAACAAAATTGTTCTTTTTTTTTGCTGTTTTGCCTCATCCCCCTAACGTTCCAAAAGATGTACACCATCACAACAATCGACTCTAAGCTCCTACCCTCTACCCCCAAAGAGACTCCCTCCGTCTTAAGCCAATGTCAACCTAGACTCCCCTCTAATGATTGCTACATTTTCTAGTTGTTCTACCCTGTTAGATCTCATGGC
Organism: Hemerocallis citrina; assembly: GCA_017893485.1. Taxonomy (NCBI): domain Eukaryota; kingdom Viridiplantae; phylum Streptophyta; class Magnoliopsida; order Asparagales; family Asphodelaceae; genus Hemerocallis; species Hemerocallis citrina. The sequence continues at coordinate 64,068,542 of CM030358.1, forward strand.
TAAACTGTAGAGACTAGCAAAATAAATAAGCGAATCATCATTTAAAGAGCTTAAAATGGAGAAGTCGTGATTGAAAATACCTCCCGCCGTTGGTTCCAGGTCCATAACTTTTGACGATCCTTTATTAGCCCCATCTTATCTAATTATATGCACTTCCCCCTTGTTTATCTGTCTCTTTCCCTTCCTCTGATATTCAGTGAATTTCTTACTGCTGCTGCTGCAAACGCTTCCCTTAGTCTCCTTACTGACTATCTCAGTTTCAGTATTCGAAATTATGTTGTCCTCCCGAACGCCGTCTAGAGCTCCAATCATCCCCCCCTGAGTATCTTGGTCAGGCAATTGCTGACTCTCAATATCTTGAATTATGGATCCAGCATCTTTGGTTATAACCACCTCTTTATCTGCCCCCTCTTTTGCTGTAGGTGTAGACTTTTCCCCGTGGAGTTGATGTCCAGACGTTCTCATATTTACTAATGAGGTCATAGCTAGTCTAATTGTTTCTTCAACTTCTTCTTTTGTGAAATGAGTCTTTTTTTTTAGAATCCCAGCTTTAACATTGTTTGTTGTGCTTGGCTTTAGTGCAGAAGTCGCTATCAGCTCCTTTGCTCCCTCGTACACGGCATTGCCCATTGGATAAAAACCCTCTGTACCACCTCGTACTACAGTTTTGTCCATCACGCAATATTGCTTTCGGCGTTGCCCATTGTCAGTTTTGTCTTTTGCCACGCCATCGAGCCCATCCCGCCTCATCTGACTTTGAATTGGACGGCTCTGATCATCCTGGATCTTGATGAGCGGCTCTGGAGCGCGAAGAGCTTGATTTGTTTATGAACAACCGTGATTGATCTCTTCCCGATCCAACGGCCTGAGCTCATCTTCAACCTCCAGCAGCGAATCTTGCCCGTCGATTCTTCCTTTGTTCGCCAGCTCCATTCCACGAAACGAAACGGATTTTTTTGCCTCGACAACGATGAGCACTTCGTAGATTTCGTTTTCGAAGTCTACGATAATTTTGGAAGGGATATCGACTGTGCTTGCAACCCCAACGCGCACTCTTTCAAACTTGCGGGATGCGTGAGTGATTGTCCCCTTGTCAACCTCGATCAACATTCCGAATTGGCGTATGATGTTTTGAAAGCCTGAAGTAACCCAACAATGGAAGGGGACGTTGAAGAGTTGAATCCACACTGAGTTGAGCGATTCCGCTTTGAGAGCTCCGAACTCGCGCGACCATGGCCTGAGGGTAGCAAAGAATTCCATGTCCTGCGACTCTCTTCCCATTAGCCCCTTCATATTGAGCGCGTCCACCGTCACTTCAGCGTCGCTGCAATGGACGAAGAAGTTGCTATTGGAGATCTCTTGCACTACCCAGGTCGGCGTCGGCGACATCGCTGCCACTAACAGATCCATAATATCTTTGACCGTTGGGTTGCCCGTCTGCGCCTTCACCAACATACCACCTTTGTATCTTCTCTCGAAATCCGCCATTAGCGGAGTAGGTGTGATCGTAGCCTTAATCACTTTTCTATCCCCTGCGACGCTCTCTTGAGTCCTACTCGCTTCGGAGTTCGGAGGCGCAACGTGAGATCTAGGAGGATCCTTGGAGGTCGACGTCGCTTTGTTTCTTGAACACGCCGTCGAAATGTGGCCAGACGACTTGCAAACGTAGCAAAACCAGTCGTTTTTGCAGTTGTTGATAGAGTGGCCGGTTTGAGTGCATTTGTGGCAGCTTCGTCTGGCTTCCGCCTTCCTATCGCCGGAGTAGCTACGAGTAGAAGCTTTTTCGGGGCTTTTCTAGGCTTGACAAGGATCCATTTGCCGTCTTCGTCTTCTCTTTTCCTAGGCATCTCTTTCTCCACAGAGGGTGATCGTCGGCGAGCTCTATGCTCCACCGCGTCTCTTTTAGTACCTCTAGTCACTTCCGCGAAGGTTCTTTTGTTGCTCTCCGCCGCCCTTGCTTCTATATGACGTTCCACTTGTGAAGGACGACGACCTCGTGTCTCCCTCACGCTCAATCGGTCTCTATGACTAGTTGGGGAGCGAGCTGAGCTCCTCGTTCTTGCTTTGCTTCGATAGTGGTCTTCGTCGTCTACCCTCCTCCTTCCGTGAGTTTCGTCTCTCGCGCGCTTCGGCATGGTCAGGGAGATGTGGTCGCTGCTCCTCTCACGCTTGTCGGCGTGGTGATGGTAGGAGTGGTGATGGTGGGTAGTAGTAGGGTGAGTTCTCATCGTTTCTACTTCTTTAACCAAGTCGAGGAATCTTTTTCCGAGGGAATGTCATACACAATGGTGGAGCAAAGAGGACACTTGCAGAAATCTTAAATTCTGTATCTTATACGTAGGAGTTTGAAAAGTTTTTAGGATTGTTATTGATAACCACAATCAATTCAAGTTTTTAAAGATCTAATCAAACTTATCCAAAGTAACATTTCTGTATAACTCTGTACTGTTGAGGAATGTTATACACGAGTGGAGCGGAAAGAGGGCACTTGCAAAAGTTTTAAATTCCCTATTTTATGGAATTTTTTCCCATACTGCCCCACTTTTTGAAAATTTTTCCCAAACTGTCCTACTTTTGTTTTTAATTCCCAAACCATCTCACTCGGTCTTTGAAAGACCGAGTTTAGTTAAAACTAACTCGGTCTTTCAAAGACCGAGTCTTAGACTTGGATTTTTCGAATTCTAACACTCGGTCTTTGAAAAACCGAGTTATTTTTAACTAAGCTCGGTCTTTCAAAGACCGCGAGGTCATTTTGGTAAATACTTTCGAAAGTGGGTCAGTTTGGTAAATACTTTCAAAAAGTGGGTCATTTTGGTACCAAGTTCGGTATTTAACATTGTTTACTTAAGAGTTCGATAGTTGGTTTTTTCTTCTTATTTTAGTGCCTCATATATGATTTATATTTACTTTATTTGTCCTCTTCTTGTCAACATTTTGATCGTAGTTTAGGGAGAAACTTCAGATTCACAGTCTCACAGCTTGCCAAAATTTAAAATATATGAATAAATTTTGGAAAACTACCTAAAACACATGGAAAAAATCTAAAAATACTAAGATTAGTAGCTGTGGTGTCCTTAAGTACTATATTTTGTGTTTCTAACCTTCCATATACTTCTAATCTTTACTCCATTGAAGGTGTGTTTGGTTCCATCAAGTATAGAACTTGATAGATTAGTTCTATACCTCCATTTCTATGTAAGATGAATAATTGCTGGATTTTTTCCTATTCTTCTTTTGCATGATGTGGCTTCAAAATAGAGATATTTATGCTATGAAGCTATCATTTTCCTTTCTAGGTTTCTGAGAATTACCTGATGGGGCATTAAGTCGGTCAGTGACAACCTAGCATGAATAACTCGTGCCGCCTATGCTTTATGCAGCGCTTGTTCGCAAGACCATTTAGTTGTCTTGTGGTGCCACTAATGTCAGATTTTTTAAGATAACATGGCTCATGCCTAATGTATTTGGGGCTGTGCTCTGCCAACACGATTGCGTAACTTTCATTAAAAAGAAAAAAAAATTGTGTTTGATTGGTCTTAAAAAATTTAGACCTGAAATATAGTTTGTTTATAATCCTAGTTTGTCTAATTATTGCTCAACTTTAATTTGCTAAGGTAAACTTTTTATAAAAATATTTATGGCATTTGAATTATAAAGCATGAAGTCTTGAATACTTTATTAATAAATTATTTTAAAAACTCCTTCAACTTTAGAAGTATATGGAAGGCTAGAAACACAAAATATAGTACTTAAGGTCACCACAGCTACTAATCTTAGTATTTTTAGATTTTTTCCATGTGTCTTATGTAGTTTTCCAAAATTTATTCATATATTTTAAATTTTGGCAAGTTGTGAGGCTATGAATCTGAAGTTTCTCCCTGAACTACGATCAAAATGTTGATAAGCAGAGGACAAATAAAGTAAATATAAATCATATATGAGGCACTAAAATAAGAAGAAAAAAACCAACTATCGAACTCTTAAGTAAACAATGTTAAATACCGAACTTATAACCAAAATGACCCACTTTTTGAAAGTATTTACCAAATTGATCCACTTTCGAAAGTATTTATCAAAATGACCATGCGGTCTTTGAAAGACCGAGTTTAGTTAAAAATAACTCGGTTTTTCAAAGACCGAGTGTTAGAATTCGAAAAATCCAACTGTAAGACTCGGTCTTTGAAAGAACGAGTTAGTTTTAACTAAACTCAGTCTTTCAAAGACCGAGTGGGATGGTTTGGAAATTAAAAACAAAAGTAGGGTAGTTTGGAAAAAACTTTCAAAAAGTGGGGCAGTTTGGGAAAAAATTCTATTTTATGTGACGGGGCGTTGAATATTTTTTATGACTTCTTACACATCTCTAACCACGTTGTTATTTCTCAATTTTAGCAAAAAAATGTAGATTTAGAGAAAAGAATATGCTCCAATGGAACTCGCCAAACCACTCATCAAAATATATATCAGATATGGCGAAGTTGTATCACTCGCCAAATTTCCCTTCCATTCTTTCTACCTCTCGAAACTCAAAAAATAAAATCAAACCCCACACAAAAAATCCAAATCAAGTCGAAATCTTGCGAACACACAATCGCTAAAGCAAACTGCGTGCGAGATCGCAAACTCGCAATCTGTGATCGCAAGGCAGTTATTATCTTTTAGATTGTGCTTTTGTTTTTTTTGGCTTGTGCTGTATAATCTTTTTTAACATATATATATATATATATATATATATATATATATATATATATATATTAGCTTGGGTTTTGAATTTTATTTTATTTTAATTTAATTTTGGGCTTTAAAATATCAATGACTAGCCAAAATAGCTAGCATGGTTGGAGTGTGGACTTTTTTTGTTAGCTAAATTATCTAATTGTTCTTCATTTTGTCTATTCTCGCGAGCCAAAATAGCTATCTTGGTTGGTGATGCTCTTAAAGCCCCTTCTATCAATATTTTCTCAAATATTAACTTCAACCTTCTTCTGGATTTTTCAAAATTTAAACCTTCTATTTTTTCCACAACTGGTGTTGGTAAATGAATGGGTAGGGCTGTAAATCGGACCGGACGGGACCAGTCAGCTATATTTTCAAGCTTAGGGGTGGCATTAGGATCGGGCTAGCTCGGGACCGGCCCACTCGGTCCTCAACCCGACCCGGCCCGGCCTACCCAAAATCGAGCTGAACGGGGCCAACCTTTCCAAAAAAACGGTCCAGTCCTAAAAAAAACCCAAAAAACTCGAATTCGGACCAACCCGCAACCAGCCCGACCAGCTTAAACCTGGGACCGGGTTGAACCGACCCAGGCCGGTTCGGGCCGGCCTGCGGGCCGACCATTGGATTTTATGTTTTTTTCATGATTTTTTTAAATATTGTGTTTGTGTAATTACTAATATACCCCCCCCCCCCCAACAGATCTATACTAGCTAGTTTTTAAGGATATTTTGAGAAATTCAAGAAAATGCATATTCTATATATACAACCACATTTCATTCAATTCTCTTCACAAATTCACTCAACTATCTCTACTATCTCTCATTTCTCTCAACAAATCAACAACAATCAACAACATTTAACTACTCTCTTGCAAGGATCAACATCAACAACATCCAACAACATCAACAACATCAACAACAACACTACAAGCTCTCATCTCTCTCTACCTTCATTCTTCAATCTACATTCTACACTCATACAGTATTTTTGTATTTGTATAATTTTTAAAATTAGCATTGCTGTTTGTTCTCATTTATTTCTCTTAATTAGATTGAGTTTTGTTGTAATTCTTCTTATTCTTTTTTTTAGATTTTTTTTTTTAATTTGGAAAACGTGCACTAGTTTATTCATTTAATTGTTATTGTTTTATTGAAAAATTTCTTCTTCGTTTTTAGATTTTGTTTATTAACATATACCGGTTTGAGTAGAATTTTATTTAACTTTATTTGTTTTGTAGAATAATTTTCTATAACATCCACTAGTTTATCTATCTTTACTTGTTTTGTAAAATTAAATTTTAAAATATACACTACAATTAATTTTTAAAACGTGAAACACACAATGGATGAAAAGCGGAAGAGAGAACCCAAGATTTACATGAAGCACACAATGGCTCAACTAGTAGCGACGAATGAACATCTAGTACAATGAAGTTTGGATAATGTATTGTAAATAATTAGAAAAATTTAGGGAGATGAGATTCTATATTTAAGTTAAGTAGAAGTGCACGACAATAGTCCACTGTCTTTTCTTCAATCTAAATTGAGGTCATCTCGATCTTTAAATACAAATGTTCCACTCATATTGTAATTTGATAAAATTTGTATGAAATGTTACTAATCTATTTGATTATACATTAAACTTTGTAATTCATAAAAACAAGTTAATTTATATGAATATCTCTTTTATCTATATATTCTTGACAATTCTTAACAATTTTTCTTCTTCTTCGTGTTTGTAAATAAAAAAAATAAAAAAAATAAAAAAATCGTCCCCGGCCCCGGCCCCGGCCCGCCACTCCTTCCAGCCCGGACTGCGAAAGCCCGACCGGTCAAAACCTGCGGGGTTTCGACCCGGCCCGGCCCGCTAGGCCCGAATGCAACCCCTATTCAAGCTCAGACCGAAATTTACTTGGACGGATTTGTGTCCGGCTCAGTCCAGGTCGGACAAAATTTTTATTGTCCGAACTCGGTTCGGTAAAGCATCGGACTATAATAATACTCGGACGGACTTATGTCTGGCTCGAGCTCGGTAAAGCATCAGACTAATAATTTGTTCAAGTTCGGTTCGTATAACAATTCGGGCAGTCCACGGTCGGGCCATTTCTTGAGCCGGACTTAGACGGACGATGGACCGTCTTGTTCATTTTACACCCCCAATAAATGGGTGAAACAAATGCAAAATTTTTATTTAATTTTTTGAAAAATGGCCATAGCCAAATCTTTACTGAATTCAACACTTGGTGCTATCACCTACAAACATAGCCTCCCTAATGGGAGAACAAAACATAGGTGCTGATATGGCTCAAAACAGGATTAAATCGGGACCGTTCACATCGGACACGAATCTTAAAGCTCAGGGGTAAAACGGTAATTTCACATACAAATGGGTCCGAAACGGGTACTGGGTCTCCTTCTCACAGATCCAATAACCCGCGAACGGATCCACCTCAACTGGGTACGGGTCCCGACCCGATACAAACCCAGTCCGACAGGAAAGAATTAGGGTCTCTGATTGAACCAAATCAACGGGCCTGATTCGCGACTATCCTCTCACCGGGAATTAAGGGATTACATTCCTAATCTGATTACGAGGATTTTACTCCTTATCAGATCACAGGAATTACATTCCTAATATGATCCCTAAGGCGGCTATAAATACCCCCCATCTACCACCATTATGAGGTAATCAGTATTTTGCCAATTTACGTTCTTTCTTAATCATTTCTGATTACTGACTTGAGCGTCGGAGGGTGCGTCGCCGGGATCAACCCCGGTGTCTCGCACTTTTTGTAGGTAAACGGCGGGAGTCAACGGTCAAACTCCGGCGGAACAGGTTAGAGGTTTGCTATTCATGTTTTCCTAAGAATCCACAAATACTGTCTGTTTATCCCCACACCAGATTTAGCGGTAACAGATTGGCGCCGTCTGTGGGAAACACCACGAATAGCAGCCTCCCCTCTTCCCATTGGTCAGACCTTCCCCCGTCATGCCTCCAAGGAAACTCAGATCCAGGGGGTCCAACCGTGGGCCTACCCCTCCTCAACCACAACAGGAGGTCCCCCTCCAACCCGTTCAGCAGCAGAGGCAACTTCCTCCTCAGGCAGAGGACCCCCTGCGGCTGGACCAACTTCCTCCTCAGAATCTTCAACCCCCTCGGGGTCCAACCGGGCTTCAGAATGCCGGTGTGGGGGGCTCGCGTCCCAATCCTCAGAAGCAACCTCTCCAACAGGACCGCATCCCAATACTCAACCCCTCTTCCGACTCTATGGCATCCCATAATCCCCGAGCTTCCGACCTTCAAAATACCATCCTCAATCGGCAGAAGAAAGAGAATCTTCGCCACCGTTTGGATGAAAGGGGGGCCCGAGAGGGAGCCTCCCGCCAACAACATCCAAATGAGCAATCTCCTTATCACCGAGACTATAGAAGGCCCCCTACTCGAAGAGGGCGAAGGGAGTCCCCTCAGCGTCATCGGCGGAGAACTCATTCTCCAGTAAGCCGAGCCACACATAGGGACCGCCAAGCTGGAGAGGCACCAGTCACAAGGGCAGATCTTCAAGACTTCCAAGCGACAGTCTTACGGGCCCTCAATATCACCCCAAAAAAGACGAGAGGCCACCTACTCATGAGCCAACTAGGAGCCATCGCCTTCACACTCTCAGTCCCCGTCCATCTCCAAGCTACCATCGCCGCAGCCCCAGTCCACCCTCGTACGAAGATGAGTCCTGGGGCTCGACAAGGTATGATCAAAGAGAAGACTCGGTCTACCGCCATCTCCACGAGATGGAGAGGCGCCTCGGCCGAATTGGCAAGGAAGAAGAGAAATGGGCAATAAACCTCCACCCGAGCAGACCTCCATTCTCCTGCACCATCATGGAGGCCCCCATCCCAGAAAACTTCAAGACGCCTCACTTCGAGATGTATACCGGGGAGTCGGACCCCGCAGATCACATAGAGAGTTTCAAAACTCTCATGATGATCCACCATGCTTCAGACGCCCTCCTCTGCAAGATATTCCCTGCCATGCTGAAGGAGTCTGCGCGAGAATGGTACTCTCGACTCGCCCCGGCCTCCATCTTATCATTCGATCAGTTCGAAGGGCTCTTCCTTACTCATTTCGTGAGTAACCGCCAGGCTGAGAAAACAAGTGTATCTCTGGTGACCCTCAACCAAGAAAAGGGTGAACGCCTAAGGGATTATGTTCGATGCTTTACCGCCGAAGCCCGGTCCATTCCCTCCCTCAACCAGTCAGTAGCCTCTGCCGCATTCGAGCGCAACGTCACTAATGCCAACCTCAGGGCATCCCTTGCCAAGAAACCTCCTCGGAACTTCTCAGGCCTCCTACTTAGGGTGGAGAAGTACATACGGGCGGAAGAGGCTCTCAACCCCCTTGCTCTTGAGGAGACATCTTCCGGGAACAAACGGAAGAACATAAGTGAAGAAGGGTCCCAAAAATCCCAGAAGGATTTGAGAAGTTCACCCCCCTCATTGCTAATATATTAGAAGTTCTTATGGAGGTGGACAAGGAAGGACTACTCCGCGCTCTCCCTAGAATGAATACCCCTGGCAAGAAGAGGAACAAGGATAAGTGGTGCCGCTTTCACAAGGACCACGGCCACGACACCAATGATTGTCGGGCTCTCAAGGAGGAGATCGAAGAACTCATACAGCGGGGACACCTGACCAAGTTCGTCCAAAGAGATGGGGCTGAGCTTCCCCGCTAAGGAGCCTCCAAACGAACAGAAAGGCCCGCTGAGCTTCAAAATTCAGAACCTCCCATCTCCTCCCAAGAGGTCTTCACCTTATTGTAGAAGTAGGATATTGACTTTCAATAAGGCCGATGCTTGTAACCCGGCCAATAGCATGTAATAATGGCTCGTCCTATTGAAGCGGCCACTTAGTTTATTTCAATAAAACTTTACATCTTTCATTGAAAATTATTGCTCTTCTACCTCTCCGAGTCACGACTCGCTAAATGGTGAGTTCAGAGTCCAGCCTCTTCTACATGGCTGCTCCCGCAACCTACCAACCTTTAATAACGAGTTCGGAGTCCAATACTTGCCTCGATTCCTCTTCAAATAACTTGCTCTTCAGCGAGTTAGAAGTGGTTCGCCATTCGGAATTGCTCCCACAACCGTTGAATCCCTCTAACGACGAGTTCGGAGTCCAACACTTGGCTCGATTCCTCTTCAAATAACTTGCTCTTCAGCGAGTTAGAAGTGGTTCGCCATTCGGAATTGCTCCCACAACCGTTGAATCCCTCTAACGACGAGTTCGGAGTCCAACACTTGGCTCGATTCCGCTTCAAATAACTTGCTCTTCAGCGAGTTAGAAGTGGTTCGCCATTCGGAATTGCTTCCACAACCGTTGATAACCTCACTTAAACAACAAGTTCGGAGCTCACAACTCCCTCCTAGAGTTGCTCCTCAAACTCTTCTCACAAACGGCTCTCTTCCAGAGCCGAGCTCTTCACTCCGCTCACCTCCGAAGCGGACCTCTTCTCAACGAGTTCGGAGCACAACTCTCTCCTAGAGTTCCTCCTCACACTCGTCTCACAAACCGCTCTCTTCCAGAGCCGAGCTCTTCACTCCGCTCACCTCCGAAGCGGACCACTTCTCAACGAATTCGGAGCACAACTCTCTCCTAGAGTTCCTCCTCACACTCTTCTCACAAATGGCTCTCTCCCAGAGCCGAGCTCTTCGCTCCGCTCATCTCCAAGGCGGACCTCCTCTCAACGAGTTCGGAGCTCACAACTCTCTCCCAGAGTTGCTCCTCAAACTCGTCTCCCAAATGACTCTCTTCCAGAGTCAAGCTCTTCGCTCCGCTCACCTCCAAGGCGGACCTCCTCTCAATGAGTTTGGAGCTCACAACTCTCTCCTAGAGTTGCTCCTCAAACTCATCTCCCGCATGACTCTCCACGTCCCTTAGAATCAAACCCGAGCGACTAGCGATCTGAGCCTGACCACACAAGCAAGCCGCTCGGAATCCGAGCAAGTGCCAATCCGAGCTGCGAATTGGAGAAAAACGACTTTCTCCCCAAAATTCGTGTATGATCTCGATCAAACGGCTTAGATCGCTCCAGCAGCACTAAACGACAAGATAGTGTTTTCTTGGAAACTGTGCCTGCCTCGAGATCCGCGCTGAGATCCGACGGTTCAGATCGCTCCACGTCGCTTGGTATTCCAAGCTGGGCGACTAACGATCCGAGCCACTCGCGCCCCTTCTCCGCCCCTAGGGTCTTCCTAGCACATCTTCCTAGCACATCTTGCAAGGGTCTTCCTAGCAGATCTTCTCCGCCCCTAGGAGTGGAGCTCCTCTTCAAAAACCCCCAAGACCAAAACACTCCTCAACTTCATGAAGACAAGAATGTTGCGGGGCTATTTTGACCATGAAGGAGGGTGAATTTTCATCCCACTCCTAAAGAGAAGTTGTAGATCTTCGAGTTAGCTTCGAAACAAGGGGTCGCACGCCTCGATCGGACCTCTATAGCACCGGAAAAATGGATCGCAATCCAGCTGCGCCGAATAGCTTGGAAATCCGAGCTGAGCCACTCGCGCGAGGGAAAAATCCGAGCCGAGCCGCGCCACGTCGCTTAGACCCCCGGTCGGCTGCCGAGCAAGTGCCCATCCGAGCCCCAAAACGGAGAAAAATCACTTTTCCCTCAACATTCGTGTAAGATCTCGATCGGACGGCCCAGATCTTGCCAGCGTCGCTAAACGACAAAATAGTGTTTTCTTGGGAACTAAGCCCGTCTCGAGATTCGCGCCACGATCGTGATCAACCGTACAGATCAAGCCACATAGTTCGGATCTCCAATCCGAGCTACTATCCTACCAAGCTTCAAAGTTGCAAAAAAATGCGCCTCAAAATTTGCGCTCGGATTTGCCGAACAAGAAGCCAAAAAAAAAGGAGGGGAAAACGGGTCGGCAGTACGGGTTCGGACCTGTTAAGGGATCCAAACCCGAACCCCGTACCCCATCACCTTCTTCTCCTCTTCAACACTTTCTCGCCAAAACCAAGGGAACCAAATACCAACCTCTTCTTCAAAAGCTCTGGCTCCACGCCGCTCGCCTCCCCCTCGACGAGCTCACCTTGGCTTCGCCGAGCCCTTAGCCACCGAGCTCCGAGGCCGAGCCCAAGCTTCCACCATCTCAACGAGCCACTGTCTCGCCATCACCGAGTTCACCGACTGAGCTTCGAGCCCATCGCCGACCTCCATCATCTCCCACGTCGAGCTCGACTTCGTCTTCTGCACGAGCTCCGAGGCCCCGCCGAGCTCTCCATGCCGAGTCGAGCTCCCTCCTCCTTCGGCGAGCTCTCAAGTGCCCCGCCATGGCCAAAGCTCGGCCGTCGAGCCCACAATGCGGAGCTCGACCACCAACCACGGTGCCGAGCAAGCTCCTCGTCGAACCATCTCCGAGTTCCATCATATCCTTCACCACGACGAGCACGACGAGGCGACGCACCCCACTGTCGAGCTCGCTAAACCATCGCGAGCTCCCCTCGCCGAGCTCGATGCTCCGTCTCCATCATCAACTCAGCGAGCTCGCCATCACCATCACTCCAAGAGCACCTCCGTCTCTCCTTTACTGAGCTCGCCATTATCGAGCCCCACTCCACTGTCGTCGAGTTCCTTCACCTCCGAGCCTCGCCGAGCCCTCTCAACGAGCTTCAAAGTTCGTTCGCCACGCTCGCCCAACCCACGACAATCGAGCTTCTCCAGCTTCGCCGAAGCCCCTCCTCCGGGCTCGCCAAACTCCTCACGGAGTTGAGTTAAGAAGACGAGGAAAGAAACGAAGCAAACGAAGAACAGAGGAAAGAAGAAGAAGAACGACATATGAAACAGCGCGGAAAAAAAAAAATCGCCACGTGGCTTCACCACATTGGTCGGCTCCGAGGACGGTGGCCGAGCTACGCGAAATGTGCACGAAGTCGCTCGGAATCCGAGCAAGTGCCAATCCGAGCTCAAAATTGGAGAAAAATGTGGCCGAGCTACACGCACCGTCCGATCTTCTCAAAAATCGCGTCACGACACGATCGACGCTCAGAAACGCGCCACGTGTCCAGAACGTGATCTGTCTCGCGATGCGCGCACATCTGATCATGATCGACGCTCAGAAACGCGCCACGTGTCCAGGTAATATTTAATTTATTTATTTATTTATTTAATTGTTTTAATTGTTTAAAAAATCCGAAAAAATATTTAAAAAATCGAAAAAAAATTAATTAAAAATTCTAAAAATAATTATTAATTCAGAAAAATTATTTTTAAATTCTGAAAAAATAATTATTAAATTAGAATAATTAATTAATATTTTCGATAATTAATTATTTAATTCGGAAAATGATTAAAAAATTCAAAAAAATGAATAAAAAATTCAGAAAAATTTGGAAAAATCACCAAAAATCTAGAAATTTCTGAGAATATTTTTTGGGCATTTTACAAGCCCAAAATAACACCGCTACACCCCGAGCGAGATCCAAACTCCCTTAAGAACACCGATAAAATCCCGTACGCCATTAGAACAGTAAAACTACTCCTCAAATGCTGATCAAACTCAGTCTTCGGGAGTGGGGGGCTCGTGATATGGCTCAAAACAGGATTAAATCGGGACCGTTCATATCGGACACGAATCTTAAAGCTCAAGGGTAAAACGGTAATTTCACATACAAATGGGTCCGAAACGGGTACTGGGTCTCCTTCTCACAGATCCAATAACCCGCGAACGGATCCACCTCAACTGGGTACGGGTCCCGACCCGATACAAACCCAGTCCGACAGGATAGAATTAGGGTCTCTGATTGAACCAAATCAACGGGCCTGATTCGCGACTATTCTCTCATCGGGAATTAAGGGATTACATTCCTAATCTGATAACGAGGATTTTACTCTTTATCAGATCACAGGAATTACATTCCTAATCTGATCCCTAAGGCGACTATAAATACCCCCCATCTACCACCATTATGAGGTAATCAGTATTTTGCCAATTTACGCTCTTTCTTAATCATTTCTGATTACTGACTTAAGCGTCGGAGGGTGCGTCGCCGGGATCAACCCCGGTGTCTCGCACTTTTTGCAGGTAAACGGCGGGAGTCAACGGTCAAACTCCGGCGGAACAGGTTAGAGGTTTGCTATTCATGTTTTCCTAAGAATCCACAAATACTGTCTGTTTACCCACACACCAGATTTAGCGGTAACAGGTGCAATCCTAGAATCAAAAAGCAAATGAGCAAGATAAACCTTTTCTGTCGTATGAGCATCCAGTTTATGATATCTCCCCTCATGTTAAGTTTAATATATTCAGAGCTTGACAAAAACTCTCTACAAATGAAAACAATATGCTGAATCTTCCACTGCAAGTCGAGTTCTCTGCAATTGATCCACTTCTCCACATTATATGCATCACCTGGAATCCACACACGGCCGCTAAAATGTAGTGGAGTTCTCTGCAAGTCGAGTTTTCTGTCTTATGAAAATGTAGTGACATGAGAATACCGTCTTTGCCGCTAAAGCTTCAAGCCTTCAACTAATAAATCACTTGTTTAGAAGAGAAAAAACCATGTAAAACAGTATACACCTTTCCAGATGTTATGATCCCAATTTAGTCCCACATCGGTTATATGGGGAACCAATGTTGGGTAGTTATAAACTTGGGCTCCCTCCCCTTAACAGCTAGCTTTTAAGGGTGAGTTCTCCTAGGTTCCTAACAATTGGTATCAGAGCCAACCTCAGGCTTCTTAATTCGCTCTAGAGACTGGATTAAAATTACTGGTAGACCCGGATTGGGCCAGTGTCGCTAGAGTGAAAGCCGCCGAGAGTCGGAAAGGGCTACCTAGATGCTAGAGTGAAGTCGCCGAGAGTCGGAAAGGGCTACCTAGATGCTAGAGTGAAAGCCGCCGAGAGTCGGAAAGGGCTACCTAGAGGCTGGATTAAAATTACTGGTAGGTCCGGGCCGGGTCAGTGTCGCTAGAGTGAATACCGCCGAGGGCGGCGGGTTACGGAAGCGTGGTGGAATGTTATGATCCCAATTTAGTCCCACATCGGTTATATGGAGAACCAATGTTGGGTAGTTATAAACTTGGGCTCCCTCCCCTTAACAGCTAGCTTTTAAGGGTGAGTTTTTCTCCTAGGTTCCTAACACCAGATCGATGTAAAATGAAGTTTTAAACTGTGATTGGTATGGTTGTATTAAAATCTATTAAAATCCTCTGAAAGGCGATTTGAAAGGCGATCATCTCTCCTCTCCCTCTCTTCCTCTTCTACTCAGATCCGGCTCATCCAATCATCTTTGCCCTCCTTCCCTTTCACGAATCTTACTCCCCTATTCATCATCTCCAAACCCTTTTCGTTTAGCGTCCGTTCTCGAGGGTTTTAGCTCCTCATCTCCTTCTCCCCCTATTCCGGCGCACTTCTTCTCTTTGGAGTTCTCGTCTATCGGTGGTAGCGTCATCTCTGCTTCCTATCCCGGGTGTGACCCACGGCGCGCCGACTAGGTCTTCTCTCCTCCTTTCCTGCATTTTCTTGGAGGTTAGCGCCGTTTGTGCCCTGGTGTTGCGATGCCCCTTTCGATCAGATCCATCGCCATAGGTAGGTGTGCTCAGAGGCAAATCGCTGTAAGTATTGTTTCTATCCGGCTTCTATTTTAGTGTTTTCTTTTGCTGGTGGTGATTGTTTCTTTTGCCTTTCAACTGTGCTTGCCGGTGGCTGGCGTTTTGATTTCACCGTTTGAACGCTATTCTAAGCTATCTATTTATTGTCTCTTGGGACTGCTTGATTGTAAGCCCCTTGGGACTTCATTTATTCTGCTCTTCCCTTATCCTCCAGGAACGGTTTTTCAATCTGTTCGCTGCGATTTGGTATCATCCTGTTGTTGTTCTAGATCTAATTAACGATCCATTTTCTATCCTAAGGGATTCTCTCTTCTTCCCTTTCCTGTGTTCTGGGTGCTCAGCTAATCCCCCGTTCAGGGGCGTATCTGTGCGGCGCAATTGCCCATCGTTGTGGCTTCTGTAGAGCCCCTCAAAAAAAAAAAAAAAAATTCCTACAAATTTTCGTTCGATTACTAGGCCTTTTTAGCTACTCTATTGGTGGCCCATGGATCAATCTTGGGTTCAAGTGGTAAAAAAGAAAACAATCAAAAGGATTAAAAGTCAGATGCACCTTGTTGGTGGGCTGGCTTCGACTGGCCCTTCACGGCCCGAGATCAAGAAACTTCCTAGAAGTTACCTTCCCCCTTCATCCCGCCAAATCTCATCAAAGTACTCTTCAGCTTCCTTTTTCCCTAATCCCCATTCACAGCGTTCCCCTATCGTTTGCTTCCATTGCTTACAACCCGGCCACATCAAAAAATACTGTTTGGCTTCCATGAAGTGCCTCTTTTGCCTTAAAGATGGTCATTCATGACCCAAGATGCTTTGCTCTTCAAAGGCTTCTGGGGATGTCGATCGGAGTCCCTATTTCGGAGCAAGTTCTTGCTGCGATCGATTTTCCAGCATTACAACGCAAACTTTCTGCGGATTCCTCCCACGCTCCTAAAATCAAAAAAATGCTTCCAAATCACCGCTGCTCCCCACCCCTAATCAGAGCAACCACATTGAAAGCCCTATCGTTCGCCCAGCCGATATCAAGGCGCTCCCACCTGCTATCCCCGCCAAGCCTACTGTTTTACAAGTCTTCATCCCCAACTCTGATCTCTCGGATCGTCTGAAATATTTTGATACTTATGGGGCCATATCATTCAATGGAGGTTATATTCCTATTTTCACTCTTAACTCTTTTCTTTGTATTTCATGTAATGTGAAAGACTGGGACTGGTTCCTTAGCTCTTGCTCTAACGGAGACGTCGTGATCTGCTGTCCATCCCCTAAGTTGCTTCAAGATCTAATAGAGAATTCTTCTCTGGCGATTGGTTCGATTTCTCTTTCTATTCGGAAATGGGTTCAAGTGACCCCCCTAAGTCCAGTCCCAAACTTATTTCTACTATTGTCACTTTGCTGGGTCTACCTCCGTTTTGCAACTCTTTGTTACGGGTGGGGGACATGGCAAAATGTGTGGGTAAAATTACCAGCATTTCTTCTGCGTCTAAACTTGCGTCAGGCTGTATGCAAGTGGAAGCGATTTTTGATATCCCCGAGCATCAAGAGCGCATTGAGGCTTTTGTGCTGAAGGATGGTATCGTGTCCTTTCCGGTATCTGTTCAGTACCACATTTCATCCTCTTCTGGGGGTTCTGATCAGGGTAAATCTTCTCTTCCCTCGCAAACAACTGCCTTTGCCTCTCCTGCCCCTTCGTCTTTTCACCCCGGATCAGTTCCTTCTTCTAAATCCCAGTGGAAGGCACTATTTAAAGCCCCTACTAAGAAAAAATTCCAAGCTCCAAACAAATCTATTGTTCTCTCCAGCAAGGTGAAGAGCTCTCCTGCCAAACCACCTAACCTGGTTTGGATCAATCTGGACCTTCCGTCTTATCAATTGAACAAGGCAGCTTCCAAACCTTCGGTTCCTCCGTACGTTCCCCCGTTTGCTTCAGCCGCTTTAGCTGAAACTCGTGATGCTAAGCTTTCGCCACATCCTGTTCAACTAGCTCCTGAGGAGGATCCATCTACCACCAAGAGTTCAGTGTCTGATTCTCTATGGCCCAAGTGGGAAGTCAACCCGCATTACAAATCCGATTGGCAACTTTTCCAAAAGCAAGCTCACTTATCCTCCATCATGTCTGCTGACCCTGAATTACCCCTTATTAAGACCAAAAGCGATAAGGTTTCTCAAGCACCTTGCTGGACTGATATTGACAATTTGTTGGAGGATGAAGAAGAGGATCGAAAGCAGGATCTAGCCCATCGAAAGGTATATTTATACTTTTATTATTGTATTTATTCCATTTGTGATTCTGTTTGGTTGCATTCTATTGCCTTGCGATTGGTGTTTTCTAGTGTTTTCTTCGGCCGGGTGCCTCACCACCCGCGCCTCTACCTCTCTCTTGTTCTGGTTTCGGGAGAGTATTGCTCCATGTGCTCAGTCATTAAGACTGCGATGCATTCTACATTAGGTGCTTTTTTACCCAAATTCAGTGCTAATTTCTATACTGGTTTGTTCCCTCCCTCGGAACAGTTTATTGGCCCTTTCCCTTATAAAGACCCATTGCCCTTATCTCTCTCTAATGGTCTTTCGACCTTGGCTGTTCCGACTATCAAGCCCATGCCAGTCGTTGCTTCGATCATTGTTCAATCCAGGGAACCCTCGTCGTCGGTTTCTAAATCCAACCCCCGTCTGATCCGATCTAGTGCTCGTTTACGGGCTAGATCTGCAGCTCTGGCCTCTATGCCTCCCTCGGTTACAAGTCCGTTCACCTCCAAGACCGAATCTATAACATCGCCTTTAGGCTCGATTTTTCACCTTCAATTCGATCATTGCTCAGATAGTGAACTTATTTCGTTATCGTCGGTATTAGGTTTTGTGCCTGCATCATCCTCTTCGACTGTGGCTCTCGCCATTAGAGATAAAGATCGATCAAGAGTTAAGGAGTTCAAAGGTGTTTAATGATTACATTATCCTGGAACATTAGGGGACTTAACTATCCCGATAAACAAAGATCGATATATCACATGATATCTTCTTCTCACTGCGATCTCATTTCTATCCAAGAATCTAAACTTGAGTATCCCTCTCCCACGATTCTTAGGTCGATCGGAGGCTCCATCATCTCTAAATGGATTTCTTTAGACGCAATTGGATCGAGGGGAGGTATACTTTTTGGATACAAAGAATCCATCTTCTCTATACTGTCGATTAGGCGACTCAACTTCTTCCTCATTGTTCAGCTTTATTGGATGCCTCTTAACACCAACCTCACGGTTATTTCCGTTTACGGTCCGTCCTCATCCGTAGGACGACCATTATTTTGGAGCGAATTCCAATCGCTTCTCCCCTTCGCTATCGGCTTGTGTATTTTTTGTGGCGACTTTAATGTCACTAGATTTGCCGCCGAAAGATCTAACCAAGCTTTGCTTGGCAATCACCATTTCAACGAATGCATACGATTATTACAACTAACCGACATTCCATTGTCGGGTAGATCCTTTACTTGGTCGAACCTCCGCCATCATCCCTCGATGGCGAAGCTCGACCGTTTCTTGGTGTCCAATGTATGGATATACCGTTTTCACAACTCTTATGCTCTAGCATTACCTAATCCTTCCGCTGACCATGTTCCTATTGCGTTTCATTCAGACTATCAATTCCCTCGCCATCATCAATTCAGATTCGAAAAATTTTGGTTGCAAGACCAAGTATTTGTTAACCTCATTACTGAATGCCTATCGGCAATATCCGGATCGTCCGGATTGGGGTCCATCCTTCTCAAACTCCATGCGATTAAATTCGGATGTAAAATTTGGCGCAATGAAAGGCAATTTAACACTAATTTCCTTAAAAAGTATTTTCTCACCACCATTGAATCTATTGATAAAATGGAGGAGCGAGGCCCGATCTCGTTCGAGCTGTTCAATGAGCGGCAATCTTGCAAACAGGACTTCGCGGATATTCTGCATCAAGACCATGTGAAATGGGCTCAAAGAGCCAAATTTCGATGGCTCAAAGAAGGAGATTGCAATACAGCCTTTTTTCATAACTTTGCCTCCCACAGACAAAGATGTAATCACATCTCAACTATTATTCACGAGGGGAATGAACTTTCTACTAACGAAGAGATTCACCAATCTTTCCTCCTTTTCTATAAAAATCTCCTTGGTTCTTCCAAACCAAGGGCGCTGAGTCTGGATTGGACTCAACTGTACAGTGAGGTCCCTAACAACCTTTCTTCTCTTGAAGCACTGTTCTCCATGGAAGAAATCAAAACGGCGGTATTCGCCTTAAAAAGCGATGCTGCTCTGGGTCCGGACGATTTCCCCGCTTTCTTTTTTCAAAAGTTCTGGAATTGGTTGAAGGATGACCTTTTCCGAATGTTCGCTGATCTTCATCGTGGTTCATTTTCCTTTGACCGCATCAACTACGCTCATATTGTCCTCATTCCTAAAATTTGTGGTGCGAATACTGTGGCGAATTTTAGGCCGATTAGTCTTATCAATTCCACCTTCAAAATTATCATGAAGGTCCTATCGACTAGACTTGGAGAGGTGATTTCTCCTCTTATCGATCCGTCTCAATCGGGCTTCATTAAGGATCGCTTTATTCTTAATAGCGTGGCATCGGCCCAAGAAATCATTTCCTTCTGTCACAATTCCAAAACTGAGGGTATCCTTCTCAAACTTGATTTTCAAAAAGCTTATGATAACATTTGTTGGGAGTTCCTCTTCGATATTTTAATCAATAGGGGTTTTGGTCCCAAATGGATTGCTTGGATTAAATCCAGCCTATTCGCGGGTACCTCTTCCATTCTCATTAATGGCTCGGAGGGTCACAAATTTAAAATCAAACGCGGCCTCAGGCAAGGTGACCCTCTTTCGTCCCTTTTATTCTCACTTGTTGCGGATGTATTCAGTTAGCTTCTCCGTAATGCTTGGGATGCCCGGGTCATCGAAGGACTGGGGGAGTCCCGTTCCTTCAATGGCGTACTGAACCTTCAGTATGCTGATGATACCATCATTCTGGCCAAACCTAACTCTCACACCCTCAGAAATCTGAAACTGCTTCTCTATGTTTTGAGCTAGCCTCTGGTCTTACTATTAACTTTCAGAAATCATCTGTCGTTTGGCTGGGTGGAACGCCTAATAGACAAGAGGAAATTTCTGCATTTTTTAACTGCCCGGTCGCTTCTTTTCCTATTACGTATTTAGGAATTCCTCTGAGGTGGGGTAAACTTCATAGATCGGATTGGTCTCCAATGATTGATAAGATTGAATCCAGACTGTCAGTATGGTCTGGGAGACAGTTGTCCCGTGGCGGTAGATTAATTCTGCTCAATTCAGTTCTTTCCTCGATTCCTCTATACATGATGTCCTTCTACTACATCCCTTCTTGGGTGATCAAAAGAATCGACCAGATCAGAAGTAATTTTCTCTGGTCAGGCTCGTCTATCTACAATCCCGGATCGCATCTCTGTAACTGGAAACTCATTTGCACATCGAAATTGGCTGGTGGTTTAGGGGTTTTAGACCTGAGACACCAAAACCTCGCCTTGCTAGGCAAATGGCTTTGGAGATTCCTCAAGTTGGTAGACCTTCCCTGGATAAAAAGTATCAAAGCCAGTTACTACGTGGCCCATGAATGGTGGAGTTTCCCTGAACATCCTCATAGGCAAGCCTCACCTTTCTGGAAAGGTATTTGGAAAGCGGCAGTGGCTTTCCATTGTGGTCTAAGCCACGGATGTGCCGATGGATCCAGGACTAGATTCTGGACTGATATTTGGATCGGTAACGCTTCTTTAGCGTCTGCTTATCCAGAATTATTCCGTCTTGCTTCAAATCCTCTGGCCTTGGTGTCAGAGTACCATAGCAACAATGAGGGTCAAAGGGAATGGTCGATTCCCCTTTCTTCCAATCTTACACCCCAATTAACCCCCATTCTTGATAACTTGCTTCAGGATCTAAACAACGCGGTTTGGCATGATAAAGAGGAATTCTTTTGGCGCTGGAATTCATCTAAGAACTTCTCAGTTCATTCTTTCTACCTCTTTCTTAATTTTAGAGGGATTCGTTCGCCATTCTACGATCTGGTTTGGAAGTCGTGTGCTCCGTTGAAGGTGAAAATCTTTGTGTGGTTAGCACTCAACAATAAACTCCTTACCGTTGAGTTGCTCAATAAGAGAAATCAAGCATGGGGACAATTGTGTCCCCTGTGCGACTCCGCATCGGAGAATGTGAACCACCTGTTCGTAGAATGCGATTACGCTCTTTCTCTCTGGAAAATCACCGTTCTGGCTTGGGAAGCGTCTAACACTCCAGTCAGTCTGGTCGACTGCTGGACGAAATGTCCTCCTAATGTAGCTTTCCACAAATCATGGATCCTCTCCTTCCAGATTATTTTATGGTTAATATGGAGGGAAAGAAATCACAGAATATTCCGTCAGATTTACACTTCCCCTCGATCATTATCAAACGATTTGTTATTTTTATTCAATTTTTGGTCTTCTTCTTTAAAAACGAAAGCTAAAGAAGCCATGAAGATTGATAGGTTAGAAAAAGCTGTTCATTGTCTTATAAACCTCAATGTTATTTAATGAACACAACACCTCTGTTTTGAAGTTCACGTTCTACTTATGCATCCGTAATTCATTGTTTCTTGTTGCAGCTCTTTCTATCTATTTTATTACATTTGCTTCGAGTTTTGTGGTATGGCTTAACGCTATTCACTTGGCTATTTCGGTTGCAGGATTAAAGGGTAGGATCACCTACCCTTATAATGCTTTTGGCAGCATGGTTATATTATTTTGGAGCAGGTGTGGCTTTTGGTTCTGAATTATATGATGTTCTGATCATCCTTGGGACTGGCATCCTCTTTTCTTTCTATCCTGGTGGAACTTTAGTTCTGGCGCTCCTAGCTCTTCTGGCGTTTTGGCAGCTCGGACTGATGCTGCTTTTTCTATCATCTGGTGCTTAAATCGTTATTTTTTGACGTGTTTCAATGTTGTTCTCCTCCTGTTGGGCTCATCTGATGTATTATCTTGCGTTTAGAAGTCGGTTGTGGTAACTATTATGTTTAATGTAGTTCTGATGGGGACTTCTCTATGAATTTGTGCTTTAAGACTGTTATGATATTATGACTCGTTCTCACTGTTGATGATAGCTTGCTATGTCGGATTTTAAATTGAGAGTGTTATGCTTATCGCTCTCTTTTCTTGTTAATGTTATCTTAGTCTGATTGGTTTTTATGCTTTTGTGAGATTTTGTCTCCTGTTCTTGTTGGCTTGCTGTGTAGCCTCTCTTGAGAGTTACAGACAGCCTCTCTTTAGAGTTAGCCGCTGATATTTCCATCAGCTTGTGGCGGAGCACCCGGTTTTATGGTTTGTTTATTTTACCGGTTTTGCTTCTTACGGTATACTTTTGGTGCTGTTTGTGGTTGGGGAGCTTCGATCCTTGGCGCTGATGCAGTGCATCGGTTTCGCTCTGCATCCTTGTGTTCGATGGATCGTCTCTATATCCTTGATTACAGGGTTTTGGGCGCGGAGGAGCTTTCTTCACCCCGGCGTCGGTTTGTTTCAACTCCCCTGATCCATTCATTCTGAGCTGGTTCGTGAGCTGGTCTGTGTTTCCGGCGTTTGGCTGCTGGCTTTATCGGCGGTTGTGTTGTTATTGTAGGTCCTGGAATGTTGTATTTAGATTTTTGGTTGAGTTCCGTATCGATTCATTTGTATTGTTATTAGAAGTAGCGTATCTTTTTTGTTTGTTTTACATCTTGTAAGACCTCTCTATTGTTATTATTGTGCTTATTAATGCATGGCTGGAGTCATTGGACTCTATCCGTTTCATCAAAAAAAAAGATCGATGTAAAATCTATTAAAATCTGTGCAAAAATAGTATGTACTTTTCAAGATAACATGCGAAAATACAAACAAGTATAGGTACGTCACATGTAACTTTCCAGTTTTTTATAAGATGACTAGTACACCCAATGGCGGAGCCAGAATTTTTATCTAGCGGGAGCGAAATCATAAGAATCAGACTTAGATAATTATACTATATGCAGTGTTCCGATAAAAATATAGGGAAAAAAAGAATCGGGCTTCGTTAATTATACTATACTTTTTCATCCAGTTGTTGCCCGATAAGAATCATTAACTCTCCAAAAAAGAGTAATATGATAGTTTCTTAATGTTTATCCTCTCGACATAGATAATTTTGCAACATTACAAGTTGACAATCTCAATCAGTACCTTCCAATAGCCTATATGAACAATTAGCAATAACTCACTGCATTTAAATTTTATTTTTCACAAAAAACTAATCATAATTTTAAAAGTGCATAAACAAAATTACGAGAATTTCAAAGAGCACATAACAAACCACACTTGCATTGCAATACTTAGGTGGATCTTTCTTCAAATCCTTCAAATCCTTCATTGCCTCCGCTTGCCCACCAACCAAAATCCCTAATTTCTCATTACTGTCTCTGCCTCTGCTCACCAACCAAAATTTCTAATTTCTCAAACACAACAAAATTTATCTTTACTTACATTGTCAAACAACTAAACAAACTATGGTCAAACAACATAATAAAAATTCTCAAAAAAATAAATAAAATTCACTAACCATTAACAATCCGACATCGCAACATCTGACGTCAACTTGGGAGGGGAGAGATTCGGAGTCAGGGGTACTCTGTAATCGTACAGTCGTACTCGTGAAGATTTGGAGGTTTCGAAATTGTAATTGAGGGCCTGGATATATGGATTATGAGTTAGGGTTTCGGTAGATGATGGAGCATGGAAAGAAAGAAAGAAAGGAAGAAAGAAGAGAGCTAGGGTTTCGGTGGAGGCTAGAAGAAAGGAGAGAGACTGAGAGAGCTAGCAGCTAGGGTTTCAGAGCACTGAAAGAAAAAAAAGAATAGAAGAAAGAAGGGGAGCCGATCGGGGGAACTGGAAGAAGAGGAGCAGGGGCTTGGGCCAAGGAGCGGGAGTATGGGATTGGGCCAAGGAGGGGAGCGGTTTGGGCCGAGTGAGGGGGAGCAGGGTTTTAATGCCTTGGGCTTTTAAAAGGGCCTGGCAAAATCCAAGGGGTGCCTCCGCCCCTGAGTGCACCCCAGGGCGGGCACCG
The DNA here is from genome assembly GCA_017893485.1 of Hemerocallis citrina. NCBI lineage: Eukaryota > Viridiplantae > Streptophyta > Magnoliopsida > Asparagales > Asphodelaceae > Hemerocallis > Hemerocallis citrina. The sequence goes on from CM030358.1 coordinate 64,092,969, forward strand.
CGCAGTATCGCCTTCTTTAGAATTCTCTCCATTCTTGCACAAAAGTTGTTGGCTGCAAGTTGTAATTCTCAATTGATGAATCTCAGGTGATGATACATAGTATGGTAATCTATATAATAAAACACAAAGAAAGCTATCAAGTGGCTCTCATTCAATATGGTTGAAATCAATGGTTCAAATCTAACCTCACAAAATATATTTTTCCGCCCAAAAGTTTCCCTCCAAAACTCTAATTCAAATCCCCTCAAAACAACTCCTTTATTTATTTATTTATTTATTTATCTATCTCTCTCTCTCTCTCTCTCTCTCTCTCTCTCTCTCATTCTTTCTTTATTTACTCAGGAATTTATATTTTCAGATTTCAGGTTTTTAAATTTTCAGATTTTTAATGTATTTTTTAATTGCTCATTGTACACTGAAAATAGCAAATATCTCATCAACAGTTAAATTTCATCATTTTATACACTCAAAGTTGTAAGAAGTTGAATTTTACACCCCAATTTATAATTATTTTTCAACATATACTAATGGAAACATGGACTTTTATTTACACCTAATTATTGGTTTACTATTCAAACTTGAGCTACATAATTGTTGTTTTACTGTTTACAAGACTTTCATATGCTGTATCATTCCGAAGATGTGTCGTAGGCACGTGCCCACGAGAAAATCTAGTATCATATAACACATATCATACCTATTATAATACTTCACTAAACCAAGATAAATTCAATTCAGGTCTTAAAAATAAATTTAAATAAATTTAAAATACACTGAAAAGGGGTATATGATCTGTTTGTTGTACATCATAAAGTTGGTGAATACTAAACTGAAAGAAAAGAGGGATTCCATCGCCTCTGCTCATTCACATGAGTATCGCTGATCTTCCTCTTTGCTTTGAGGAAGAGGAAGACTTTTTTTTAAATACGCGGATATAGTCGAAAGACTCCAGCTCACAACACAAATATATTAATGAAGTGATAGTACATAAAAGAAAAGTTTTACTAGAAGTAAAACTGCGAAAACAACAATAACAGTAATATGTACAATAAAACACTGAACATCAGTAAGACACTAACAACCAACGAAAACAGAGACTCAAGAAGAGACCACAATCAGAAAGTCAGCCAGGAGACCAAATCTGAAACACTCAGGAAGGACCCGAAGCGTACTAGCTGCCATCCATTAGCACAGCGCTCCACCATCGACATCTGCACAACGGGGACGCCCACAGGTGTCGAAAAACTCTCCACTTAAAACAGAACGAAACGGGACCCAATACAAACTAGACTGGCCGATAGGCAGGCCGAAAGTCAGGAGCCTAAAAAAACCATAATCCGAAGCTACTGGCCCCAAAGAGGAGCCATCACCTCCAACTAACAGCCATGGATCAGAGCACCTCAGGAGAGCAAACAAAAAAAAAACGGGACGTAAGCAGCAGAACACAGTCCCACACCCGAATGTGAGAACGCTCAAAGAAGAAAAATAAGAGACGCAACAGAGGACCCATAATCCAACGTGCCCCGCAGGCCAAACAAAACTCAAAAAAGACACAAGAGCTAGAGCCAGAATAAGTAAGAGTTACCCCCCAACAGCTCAGTTGATGGCCAACATCACAGTCAGCAGCCAAAGATATCTATGGGGAAACAGAGAATAAAAACAGTGCCAGAGTCCCCAAAACACTAAGAAAAAACACCAACAGAGGCCATAGCGCACCACAGAGAGAAAAAGGCCACACCAGCAACAGACACAACAGCAATATCCCACGGGACCACAATAAACACAGTAGTCGTACGCACTGAAACAAGAACATAGCAGCAATATGATTACAAAAGGTGCCAGAAAGGGCCGGGAACCAAACTGTCAACGTCGGCTGCTAATCAAAAGAGTCAAGTACCAACATAGGCCATAACAAAACCAAAACACAGGAAAAGGAGAAATAGCAACACAGCACCAACAACTGACAAAAGCGCCAGTTAATGAGCCTAGCGGGATATGCTCCTAACAACATCCAAAAGAGCTCCGAGATAAACCTCCCGACAAGGAGGGCCAAAAGAACATAATTACCACTTCAGCTCTGCAGGCCGAAAGCACAGAGAACGATAATTTGGCATTGAAAAAATGGAAGTGATTAGATTAACTATTAGAACGAAAAATGCTAATCGCCTCATCCAGACGATATAAATGTAAAGCTTCCACTTTATTAGAAGGTAAAGTGGAAGGCCAAAAATTGGTGAAAAAAAGGAAATCGTCCATAATGTTGTCGATCGAAGAGGAGGTGTTATTAAAGATACGATTATTACGTTCCGACCATATGACCGAGATGATAGAAATAATCGACAGAACCCACGGTTTACCGAATTCTTTCCTGAGAGATAAAGAAATCCAACAGTCCGAGAATTCGTTGGGTAAGGTTGGTGCTTTCCAAGCAAGCAGGGATATATTCCATAGAGGTTGAATAAAGTTGCACTTGAGAAAGAGGTGATTGGCATCCTCATGATTGGACGAACAGAAAGAACATAATTGGCCTAAGGCTAGGTTCCTCTTGTTCAGAACTTCGGTTGTAAGAAGCTTATTATTGAGAGCTTACCAAGTTAAGATTTTGGATTTCAGGGGAGCACAACTGCTCCATAAAGACCTGGCACTCGGGGAATAAACCCCCCCAAAATTGAGGAAGTTATAAAAGGATTTAACCGAGTACTGGCCAGAACTGGTCCATCTCCAATAGAAGTCATCTATGGGATGCCAGGAGTCGAGGTTGAGGCCGATGAATAACTCGTGAAGCTCGTTCACTAGGTTCGATGGAAGAACACCTGTAAATGGGATAGACCAGAATTTTTTGTTATTGATGATGGTAATGTAATCTGCCACCAAGGCCGAGGGGGTGACTGCCATCTGGAATAGCGAGGGGAAAGCTGAAGCAATCTTGATGTTGTTGAACCAGAGGTCAATCCAAAATTTGGTCTTAGATCCAACAGCACACTCATGGACTAAACCACAGCTAAACGGACTAGCTACTTTCCAGACCCCCTTCCAGAATAGGGAGGCCTGATGGGAGAGGAGCAAAGGAAAATCCCACAACTTACGACGACTAAAACAATTGAGGGCAATGAGATTAACCCAGGGTAAATGATCGTTTTTAAGAAATCTCCATAACCATTTGCCCGAAAGGACAAGGTTTTGATGTCTGAGATCTAGCACCCCTAAACCCCCAGCTGCCTTAGAGGTGCAGACGAGTTTCCAGTTGCAAAGATTAGAACCTACTTTATAAGAACCTTTACCCGACCCAAAATAGTTTTTTCTGATCTGATCAATCCTCTTAATCACCCAAGTGGGGAGATAAAAGAAGGACATCATATATAAAGGAATAAAGGAGAGAACTGAATTTACGAGAATGAGTCTGCCCCCGCGCGACAGCTGAATACCAGACCAACGATTGAGTCTACATTCGACTTTTTCTATCATTGGAATCCAATCCAATTTATGAAGTTTTCCCCATCTCAAAGAAATACCAAGATAATGGATCGGGAAAAATGCAGAAGCACAGTTAAAGAATTGCACAAATTTTGCTTGACGGTTAGGAGACCCTCCAAGCCAAAGAACAGACGACTTTTGAAAGTTAATGGCTAAGCCAGAAACACTTTCAAACACATAAAGAAGTAATTTTAGGTTACGAAGAGTAGACCCATTGGGTTTCGCAAAAATAATAGTATCGTCAGTGTATTGAAGATTCAAAACACCTCGGTAATTACGGGAGGCTCCGAGCCCTTCGATCACGTCTGCCTCCCAAGCATTATGAAGCAGCTTGCTGAACACATCAACAACAAGAGAAAATAAAAGAGAAGAGATAGGGTCGCCTTGGCGGAGGCCACGCTTACACTTGAACTTGTGGCCTTCCGTCCCGTTAATCAACATGGATGAGGTACCCGCAAAGAGACTATATTTAATCCAGGCGATCCATTTCGGACCAAAACCCCAGAAAATAAGAAATTCAAAAAGAAAATCCCAGCTGACATTATCGTCAGCTTTTTGGAAACCCAATTTTAAAAGGATCCCCTCCGTGTTGGATCTATGGCAGTCGGAGAAGATTTCTTGGGCCAAAGCCACACTATCAAGAATGAAGCGATCTTTAATGAAGCCTGTTTGCGCATGATCGATCAGGGGAGAGATGATAGAACTGAGACGGGTGGAAAGAACTTTCATGATGATCTTGAAGGTAGTATTGAGGAGGCTAATAAGTCTAAAATTGGAGACCGAGTTGGCTCCTAAAAATTTGGGAATAAGAATGAGGTGTGCATAATTGATTCTATCAAAAGAAAAATACCCTTGGTGCAAATCGGAGAACATCTTGAAAATATCATCTTTGAGAGAATCCCAAAAACGTTGGAAAAAGAAAGCTGGAAAACCATCCTGGACCGGGGTTGAGTCTCTTTTCAAAGAAAACACCGCCAACTTAATCTCATCCAACAAAAAAAGGAGCTTCTAAGCATGACAAATCATGCGACTGTTGCTCATATAATTGGTTCCAGTCAAGATGAATCGGACAATGTTTTGGAGATCCCAAAAGATCTTTGAAGAAACGAAGGAATGTAGCGTGGAATTCGGAGTTAGTAGTGCGCTCGATACCATTTTCGAGGATATAGGAGATACGATTACATCGCTGATGATGCGAAGCAAAATTGTGGACGAAAGCGGTGTTGCCATCCCCTTCCTTCAACCAACGAAACTTGGCTTTTTGAGCCCATTTAATATGATCGTTGTGGAGAATGGAAGCGTATTCTCTTTTACAAGATGCTCGTTCAGAACGAAGGGAATCTGATAAAGGGCCGCTTTCCTCAAGAAGATCAATAGAGTCAATGGTAGACAAGAAAACATTTTTAAGGAAATTGGTGTTGGCGGCCCTCTCTTTATGTCAAATTTTACAACCGAATTTGATAGCATGAAGTTTAATTAGAATGCGGCCAAGCCCGGAAGAGCCCGTAATGGCCGAGAGACATTCCGTAATAAAGTTGACGAAAGTTTGATCTTGCAACCAAAACTTTTTGAAATGGAATTTGAAAGGTTTAGCAAAATTATAGTTCGAAGAAAAAGAGATGGGAACATGATCCGACGATGGGTTGGGTAGGGCAGAAACAAAAAAGTTGTGGAAAAAGTTGATCCGATCAAAAGATACTAGACAGGGTCAAGCTTAGTCATGATCGGAGCCGTTCTCATATTAGACCAAGTGAATGATCTACCATGGAGTGGAAGATCAGTCAATTGGAGAGTGCAAATGCAATCATTAAAATGGGAGGAAGCAGTCGAGATGGGGGTACGACTCGATCTATCAGAGGCGAATCTGGTGACATTAAAGTCACCACAGAAAAACCAGAATCATTGAATGTTGTTTTGGAAAGAATTGAACTCATTCCAAAAAACTTCGCGGCGATCCGCCGCAACGGGACCATAGACCGAAACTACGGTGAGATCGCAATTGAATTTGATCCAGTGCAACTGAACCACAAGGAAGAACACTAAGCAACGAACCGAAATGAGGTCGAATTTGAAATTTTTAAAACAAAAAAGGATACCTCCTCTAGATCCAATAGCATCTAGAGAGATCTAATTGGATATCAGGGATCCACCAATCGAACGAAAGAGAGAAGCGGAAGTGGACTCAATTTTCGATTCTTGAATATAAATTAAGTCACAGTGAGAGGTGGAAATCAATTGATAGAGAGCCTGTTGCTTAGAGGGACACCGCAGACCACGAATATTCCAAGAGATGCTAATCATTAAACAACTCGGTCTCAAAACTTTCGCAATTTTGCGGCGCCGAATCGAACCAAAATCAACAAAATTGCCGGAATTAACAAGGAAACCCATATCCCTAGTAAGGCGCAGCATATCTAGATTCGATAGAGAGTCAAAATGTACCTGGTAGATTGAACCTAGGTGGTTCGGGCCCGATGCGGAATGCGATGGGGAACAACTATTTAAATTGCGGAACTGAGCCACAAGGGGAGCCTGGGAGTCATTGGATTTTTTTGATTCTCTGTTGGCTCGGATACGCGCACTAGATGAGAATGACCGAGAGAGAGTGATTTTTGCAAGCAAGATTTTTGCCTCTAGCACGCTACGATCTCTCACTAAGGGTCGAAACTGCCAACTCCATCGGCGGCAAAGAAATGCCATTCGAAACAGCTGTGCAAGAGATCCTCCTAAATGAAGGATCATAGGGGGTGAACGATGGGGGAGGAAGTGAGTGGGAGGTCGAGTTACCTAAGCCCTCCTGAGGAGAAGCAGTGACCCGAAGAGGATAGAAGCAGTGACTATAAATATCAAGGCAGTAAGTAGAAGAGTGCCTTAACAAAACCGAAGAAACTAAACCAAAACGGAAGTAGCATCCAGAATGGAAAATCATACCAAAGGACGAGTTGAATTTAATAACAACTGAATTAAAAGTGAAGGTTACCTGCTTAGGAGATAGGGAAGGCCCCAAGTCAGCTAATTCCTCATCAAGAAGATTATCTTTATCAATCCAAGCAGCAGATTTTGGAGATGAAGAGAAGACAACTTTACCAGGCTTAGGGGCCAAAGGAAGTGCTGAGGAGGCGGGACAATGAACAACACTTTTGAATCTATCCCAATCAGAATAGTAATTGGGGTTCACCTCCCAAACCGGCCACTTCTCATCTGATTCAACTAAATGCGGCTTAGGGGGTGTAGAGGCAGTAGCCGCAGAGGCAGTAGGGGCCAGAGGGAGTGGGGCTTGAGCGCAGAAGGAAAAGTGGGCTTAGAAGTCCGATCAACATGCAATTGTTGCTGAGAAGGATGGCTTTTCACCGAAGCTAAGTCTGGGTTAATCCAGACCAAGTTGTGAGCTTTGGAGGGAGAGATATTGGGTTTAGTAGGCGTGCTAATACCTCTGCGCTAAAAGGACAAGTTCTTACTAGGAACTTCTTTAATGGACGGCTTCCATTTAGAAGCGGGAGTAGTCGATTGAGATGTAGAACCAACAGTGAAGGTGATGGGGAGGGAGGAGGTATTAGCAGGAGTACAGGCAGCTGATAGTCGATTGAGATGTAGAACCAACAGTGAAGGTGATGGGGAGGGAGGAGGTATTAGCAGGAGTACGGGCAGCCGTCAGCTGCAAAGGAGTGGAAGAAGGTCCACTAGAAGAACGATCTTGGTAGATAACAGAAATAACGAACATGGCTTTATTATCCTGCAAAGTATAAGCCTCAATCCTATCATGCAACGAGGGACAGGAAAATTCAGCTTCAATCTGGAGACACCCAGAAGCGAGCATTGAAGAGGAGGATATGCGATGCAATTCACCAATGCATTTAGTCATATCCGCTACTACGCGATGAGAATTGCAGAAAGGTGGAAGACCCAACAGGGTAACTCGAACAGGCTGCAGGATCAGGGAGGGAGGGGGGAGGCACTTGTGCACCCATTTACGGATGGATAACTTGATATTACCAATCGAGAGAGAATTGATAGAAATAAGATCTTCAAGGGTTTTAGGAGAAGGGCAATGAATAACCACTTCCCCACTGGAACAAGAGTTGATAGCCCATACCCAATCTTGTACATTGCAAGAGTTACACAGGAAAGCATCTAAGGTAGAGAAGGATATCGAACCTCCACTGAATGACACGGCTCCGTAGCACTCAACGGAATGCATTTTGTCTGAGAGCTCAGTAGCCGGAATGAACACATAAGTAACCTGAGGCCTGGACGGCTGCAAGGCCAGAGTCGAACTGACAAGAGAGGATGGTTGTTCGACTGCAGGAAATCGAAGGGATGCATGAGGCGTAGGGAGGAGGGGTGAAGAGGAAGAAACCTTGGCTTTCTTAGGCTTGGGAGCATGAAGATCGACTAGTTTGGATTGAAGAATGGGGAAATCAAGTGTGAGATCACTTGATCGGATATGGGGACTCCCAAGGTCAACCCCAAGATTTTTTTGTAAAGAAAAACAGCGATTCCTGAAATGCCCAGATTTAGAAAAAAATAGGCACTTCATATTCTCGGTGCAGAAGGCCTTGATGTGTCCCACTTGGAGGCAGCGATAGCACACCGGAGTAAGGGGAGAAGGAGACGAAGAGCGTTTGAGGAAAGAGGAGAAAGAAGACATGAAAGGGCAGCAATGAAACGATGGAGAAGGCTCTAGAGGAATCTTCGGTAGATGCCTACTGGCAGGAACGCACAAGGGTGGACAAAACCTCTGATCCAGCCCATGTGAGAAGGTCTGATTGGAGTTATTACTAAAAGTCTTTTTTTTGTTTTCTTAACTATTTCAACCCAAAAGCCCATAACGGCCCAGGCCCACCACGCAAATGAGGAAAGGGAACGAAGAAGAAATTAAGGGAAGCAGAAAGGGGGAAACTAACCACTACTGTAGTGATCGATAAGACGATCTACAGAAAAGGAAATAAAACCTCTAAAAACAGTAAAAAAAAAAGAATGCAAAAACTGTGGAACTGAGGGGATTCGCTAGATTTGACCACAAGGATCGCAAGAACCACACAATTCCCACACACTAAGAAAAACAAGCTAACAAACACCAAAACCACCACTGTTATAACATATCTCAGCGAGAAGAAACGCAAGAAAGAGAAAAGAACAAGAAAAGGGGTGAAGAAAGAATAGATCTTGGAAGATCTGAAAAACTAAAAACCGAAAAGCTCGCTATGGAATGCAGGAATCAAAAACAAAAAACAAAATGAAAATACTAATCACAAAACACTTGCAGTGGGATGCAGCAAGGGGGGGACGGGGCTGGTGGGGACAACGCTTGGAGAAGCACCAGCCTCGAAGACCCAAAATCGCTGAAGGAGAGCTAGCACCACTTCGAATAAAGCTCGGACAAGGAAGTGGCACGCGTCACAGGGGGCCGCAACCAGGGCATAACCAAGGAAAGTAGACACTGGGCACCGCCTGGACGAAAGCACCAACTCTGTGAGGGAGGTCGAGGCGGCCTGGAAGCTAGGAACCAGGAAGGGGGAAACAGAGCCTGGGACAGGGGAGAAGAGATCAGGTGGAAGAGAGAAAGAGGGAGGGATGAGGGCTTGGAGGAGAGTAGATCTGAACGCCAAAGGGAATCGCCAGACAATCGCCCTACTTAGAAGTTTGAAAAATGCGAAACTAGATTTAGGAAGGGGAAGACTTCACTTCACCCAATTTCCCATTTCATTTCTTATATTCTTTATTACCTTCGTAGATTAAATTGATTTAGTTTTAGATATTTTCCCAGGGAGCCTAAAATTTTGAAAGATGAGTCTGATGCTAAAACAATTTTGAAAAGTAAACAATCTTTCGATCTAGCTAGCACACACTTCCTTTTTCTTGTTACTTAGGTAGGTAAAAAACCGAGGAATATATACTAATCATGGGTATCTATGATCTCGAATGATTTTGTTTAAGTCTACATTTTGTTTGAGGCTCAAGGGGGACTCCTCACGTACATTGAAAGTGGTATGCTTGAGGAAAAACGCCATATGCAATGGGTTTATGTACTGTATTAGTAGTTTGTCTTCTCTTAATCTCATTTGTGACCTAGGCAGGTGAGGCAGCTGCCTCAGGCCCTTGGATTTTTTATAATTTTAAGGCCCCAAAATTTGTATTTTCTTGTAAATATAGGCATATATTTTGTGCGTAAAAAATTATATTGTCATTAGGGACCCCTAAAAATAATTATTTGTGCTTTTAGAATTTTTTTAAAAATTATTTGGGTTTATGCTTGATTGAATTTGAGGCTTTAAATTTGGGTGATTTGAAACAAATCCACATTCAAATCAACAAAAACTCAAACCCGAAACTTACATTCAAATCAACATTCAAACCTAACAACCCAAACCCGAAATCCGACTCAATCACTTACACCCTTACCCTCTTTCTTCTCCTCAATTTTTCAACCCAACCTTATCCTCTTTCTTTATTCTCCCAATCTCTAACTCTCAAAACCCTAATTTCTAACTCTCAATTCCCAAATTTAATCAACTTCTTTATTTTCTTCTCCCCAAACTTGTTGATTCTGACTCAACCTTAAATCCAATCAACCCACTTCCTTCAAAATCCGAAACCCTAACCCTAAATTCGAAATCTACATCTCAAATTTGTGTGGCCAGTAGGTGTGGTGGAATGGGTGTTGTGTGTAGTGGGTAGTCGGTGGACTGAGTTGCTTATTGATAGCCATTTCTTTCTCAATTTTATGTTAGGGCTTAATGAGTTGAATATTGAGTTCAATTTTATATTAGGGCTATAACATAATGAGTTCAATTTTATGTTATTAGTAGTTATTTCATTAATGAGTTCAATTATATGTTTTGCATATCTGAATAGTTTTATGCATATTTCTGTATGCTTCTCATGTGGATGCTTACGTAGATGCATATCTGATTAATGATTTTCACTCTATTTTGCATATCTAATTGATGCTTATGAGTAAACTTGTAATTCAATGATATATATTTTGCGTAAGTTGCCTTTAACAATGTGAAATTTTTTGTATACATGTTTTTTTTTAATGTATGGGGGCCCCATTTCGGGAGTTCGCCTCAGGCCCCGGGAACTCAGGGTCGGCCCTGATTCTCTCATCCTTGATCAGAGAGTTGATCAATAGCAGTGGGCAACAGGACTACAACAAGGTTTGTGGTATCATCTCCACTGAGTTCACTTTTTGTATTCTAAACATTCTCATCACATGAAAAAGTTTCTTGCACCAGTCCAATAAGGTACTCGTAGGAATAAAGTGTTGAGTTCTAACTGCGGAATAACTCACCAATGAGATGCAAAACAATAAAATCAAAAGCAATCAAAAGCCAACACACAAGAACACATGAGATTTTTTCGAGATTTACCCAATGCAATGACTACTTCTTCGTGCAGAGGCACTCCTGTGATTTCCACTAAAAAATATGTTGAACAAATTTTCAAATATCTTAAGATCTCACCCCCAGTGTGTAGGGTTTTCTTCTATCCCCCTCTTTCTATCTAACGACTGATAGATCTCACTATTCTGATAGAACTCTCTTCTCATAACCCTAAAATCATACCCAGTACAATATTTATACTTTTACATCAGCAAAAATCTCAGTCGTACATCCAACAGCATCGCGTGGTCGACTGCCAAAAGTGTGGTCAACTGCAACTATGCTTCAAACCAACATAGTGGGAAACGGTCGATTGCTCAATTCCTTTGACCGCTCCAGAGGGCTTGAGAATCGACTGTGTGATCGACTATCTTGCACTCTAGAAGGTAGTTGCTTCATTGCGGTCGATTACACAAGTTGCAGTCGACTGACTCCTGTTGTGTCCATGTCTGTGCATGTTGCTGCTACCACTTGCTTGCTACAACATCTTGTGCTTCTTCTTGCACTTACTTGCTCCCACTACGACTCATCAAATTGTCAATCTTCAACCCATTATCATGTATTGGATCCACAAATTCCAACAATCTCCCACTTGGAGACATATACACGAAGTCTTCTAAAATGTTCTTCATTCTTTTGTTGGCATAGTCTAGGCATGTGCCTCTACAAGTCTCCTCAACTATTAACATGGAGACAATCTGATTGCAGTATAGCAGAATTGATGTGTCATGCTATCTACTATCTTTATGAGCATGTTAGCCAGATTCTAAGTACCAAGAATCATCGATAGCTTCAACCATTTCTTTTCAACTGAATTATAATAAAATGATACATCATCTGAATGTGCTGAGTCCTATAGTGATATGCCGAGTTTTTCGCCAAGTTTCCAATTATACGGATTTGTATTTATTTTTCTTCTCATATTCTTGTACACCAATTTTCTAAATAAATCCTACCATTTTTCTGAATTCGATTTCTTCTTTTGGGCATTCAATTATATTGTTTGAATCCGGAATTTCAATCTATTTATTGTTATTATTATTATTATTATTATTATTATTATTATTATTATTATTATTATTATTATTATTATTATTTTGTGGATGATCAAAGCCCACCATATAACTATTTTTTTAATTTGTGAGCCCAATTCCGAATCCATTACATAATTTTTTTATTGATTTATTCTGTAAGTCCTTTCTATTTTAATCACAACTTTTTTTTCTGTTTATCCTAGCCCACTCTACAAATTATTTAAGTTCCTTATTTATTGGGAGCCCAAATTAAGCCCATATCCTAATACAAACCCAACTCAACCCAAATATAAAATCCAAATAAATCTTTAATAGCCAAAGTCTCCACCTTTTCTCATTCTTAACTAAAAAAACCCATTCTCTCCTAATTACAACTTATTAAATCTATTAAAACAAAATCTTAACCTACCACACTAATTCTTAATCAATTATCTATTAATCACCCCATTATTATATTATAACTATTATTTAATAAATCCCCCCTAATCTCATCTTCTCCCAGCGTTATCACCCCGACTCTTTCTTCTCTTCCCTGTTCACGCACCCCCCAGGCTGAACCCATCACCTCAGCCCTGAGCTCCGCCTCTACCGCCCCCACTAAGACCACCGTCCACCACTGATCGAGCCATTCCAACCTGCTTGCTGCCACCCGAGTACCACCAAGCACCACAACCCGGCTTTCTGTTGCTCGCTGTTGTGCCGTGTGTTGCTGTCATTCTTGCTTGTGCTGCCATCGTCGTTGCTTGTGTCACCGCTGTCTCTTGCTGTTGTGGGTGCTATTCATGTTGCTATCTTGCTCGTCGCCATGTTATTGTTCATTGTCACTATCGTCGTTCGCGGGCCGTTGCCAAGTGTCACCCGCCTCGCTTTATCCTCGTTCCGTCACATTGGTAATTGTCGCACAACAGGCAAGCATCACCTGTACAATCTTTTTTTTGTGCAAGCATCTTCTTGATCTCCGCAATTTGTCTCATCTTTGTATCCATGTTATTAATCTGCTCATTATCGCCATATATTGTTTGAATTCGAATCCATACATCGTTCATCGTCTCATTCGACTTCTATCAGCCCAAAATGTCATAAAAATTCATGAGAACCCATCTATATATGCATATCTTACACAAACACAAACTAAAGGCATGAATTTATAAAAGAAAGAGTAATTTGAATGAATTGTGCTTGTATATGATCGTGTAGTTACATTCGTAGTTTAAATATCGTTGAAGTGCTAATATTCTTCATGTTAATATTAGAAACAATACTGATTTCTAGATGTGGATGTATGTTCATTTTTTAACCATAAAACTATACACTTGTAAAGGAAGATTGTTAAAAGATCAACATAGTATATTTCTAGCCTGCTATTTGCTCCAACTTGGAGTGAGAATTCGGCCTAGTTAATGATGTTATCATCCAGAACTTATTAAATAGAAATTATAGCACACTGTGTCAAGTTTCTAGAACATCAGATGGATTCTAAATCCGACTTATAGATTGCAAAATATTTTTATTCTACCACTGTATTGTCGTAATTCCAGATTTGTTGTTTTATAATTTCATTGTCATGTTCAACTAATTGAAACAGTAGTTTAACGTAAGAGTTAAGATCTAAAAATTGCAGGAATGTTAATGAATACTTTCAGGAACTAAATTATAATTTTTGTAAGAATTTTAATTAAGTTTTTAGCAGAATTATACGTATAATAACTTCATACTGAGTTGCTGCCTGAACAGTAGACTCATGAAGAATCAACTAGAAGACATAGTTACTATTGTCTAAATTCATCATGTGAATATCCGTTGGAACTAAATGCATCATGTGAATATCCGTTGGAGCCGTCAGGGAGTCTAGTTTCTAGAACTTCTGATGGAACCTGATTCGCTTTCCCGTAGCAGCGAAAAAGTCAGTTTTTGTGTAGAAACGTATTGTTGTCCATAATTGTATTTTTCATGCTTTTAAATGTAAATGTGTTAAACTTTGCATCTAATGCATTGCATAACATACCATTCATTGTAAAATCATTGATACCTCCTTGATACCGTTTCTTGACATCGTTCCATCGATTGCATATGCATGATTCATTGTAATAAAATAATGACAAGTCGAGGTAAAAAGGGAAACGACTTAGTAGTGGATATTATAGGAGACTGTACTCGGAGGTGGGGCCCGTATTTTCCGTACTGATTACTAATGTTGATTACTGTTTTATCGATTGATTGCAGATTACTGACTACAATATTCCAACTATCGTGTACACTACCGTTACTGAATTACTGTTTATTGATTACTGTTGCCAAGTACATGAATTTATAAGATTCACCACTATAGTTGAAACGTTCACTTGATTGTATTCACCCGAACCTGTGGTACAAGATTGCGGGTATTAGATAGATTAATAAAAGACTGATAAGCATAAGAATAACACTGAGCATCGACACTCGCATTATTGATTTTTGAATATTGTTTATTGATCATTGCGTTATTATTTATTGTTTATCGATCATTGTATTATCGACTATTGTTTACCGACCCTTGCTCTCTTGATCAATGTTATCGTCTATTGTTATTGACCCTGATATCGTTCCAATTTCTTGTTCCTGTTACATCGTCCTTTTACTGTTTAACTGCTTGCTAATACTTGCGGCCCGTAACTTGCTCTAACGGGTAACCTTCCTATTTCTTTTGAGTTAATGTTTATACATATACAGATGATGTGATACTGAAGGATCTTGACATACTATTATTATATTGCATATTCTCGGGTTATTTCTGTAAGTTCTTGTATCTCAGATATTGGTTCTTGCATTATACTCTTATTCATGTGATTATTATTGTATTGTTGAGCTTACCGGTATTGTATAGCTTTTGGATGATATGAGTTGGTGTACTTATATAATTTGCTGGGCCTCAGTTACGTGTCGTGTTTCCGTATAACGGGAAGCGGGGCGTGACAGAGTTTTTAGTGGTATAAGGGCGAGGTTGGGTTTAGGCCGTAACCAGTTTGGAGTTTATCCAAATTTGGTTTGACTCTAACCAGGACAGGTTCGAACCATGTTAAGCTCAACAATATACACACCGCGTTGATCACATGAACATGTAATAACCATCTTGCAGTCTGGATACTAGTCCCAGTCGATCATTTTTTGTCCCTTCATATTCAATTCTTTCATTCCTTATTTCTTTCCGTCCATTGCAGTCATCCCTATTCATTGATTCCTTATTGGGTATACATTCATACTTTTCCTACCTATATTATCTTTGATTTCGGTGCTACCCATTCTTTTTCTTTCTGCTTGATTTATCGATCGACATCGCTTGATCTACAATGACATATAAGCAGCTTGGATCATCACCATAAGAGGAGGTGTTTTCGTTCGCTCTATGCGTGCTGACAAAGTCCCAGGATCCCAGATAGTATTCAGAATCCCAAGTCGTCAGGAGTTCAAATTTCATGCGAGAAGGATGTTGTTCGACGTGGCAAGGATATGGTGAGCCACGAGGCAAATTGTAGGAGTCTTGGAGATAATGGACGCTGATTATGAAGTCTTCCCGATCAAAGTAGCACAGCGGAAGCGTGGTGGGCTCATAACCCACAGGTCTCGTGCTGTTTCTTTTCTTCTGATATAGTTCACCTTCTCCACATACATTCATTTCGTCATCATTCATCAATTCATTATTCGACATCACTCTTATCCGTGTTCTTTCCCTATTGCGGAGTTGCCACCACTTTGTTTCCTTCCCTCCAAATTCTTACTTCGTTGTCGCTTAAGTTCTGCTTTGATTCTGTCCTACTATCTGCAAGAATGAATTTCAAGGACGAAATTCGTTCTGTAAGGTGGGTAGGATTGTAACCTCCGTTTCCAATTATACAAATTTGTATTTGTTTTTCTTCTCATATTCTTGTACTCTAATGTTCTAAATAAATCCTACTATTTTTCTAAATTCAATTTCTTCTTTTGGGCATTCAATTATATTGTTAGAACCCAGAATTTCAATCTATTTATTATTATTATTATTATTATTATTATTATTATTATTATTATTATTATTATTATTTTATTGGATGATCAAAGCCCATCCTATAACTATTTAATTTCTGATTTTATTTTGAGCCCAACTCCTAATCCATTACATAATTTGTTTATTGATTTATTGTGTAAGCCATTTCTATTTTAATCACAACTATTTTTCCATTTATCCTAGCTCACTCTACAAATTATTTAACTTCCTTATTTATTAGGAGCCCAACTTAAGTCCATATCCTAATACAAACCCAACATAACCCAAATATAAAATCCAAATAAATCCTTAACAGCCAAAGTCTCCACCTTTTAACATTCTTAACTGAGAAATCTCATTCTCTCCTAATTACAACTTATTAAAATATATTAAAACAAAACCATAACCTACCCCACTAATTCTTAATCAATTATCTATTAATCACCCCCATTATTATGTTACAACTATTCTTTAATAAATCCCCCCCCCCACACACACACACCAACAATCTCTTCTTCTCCCCCCGTCATCACTCCAGCTCTTTCTTCTCTTCACTGTTGACGCACCCCCCTGGCTGAACCCATCACCTTAGCCCCGAGCTCCACCTCAACCGCCCCCACTGTGACAACTATCCACCACTGCACCAAGCCGCTCCGACCTCCTCTCACGCGTGCGCTGCAACCCGCAACCACCGACCATCGCTGCTGCTAACCACCGATGCATCCCCGCCCCCACTACTCTAGCCGCCGCCGACCATCACCCCCGACTCCCCGCCCATCACCACCGCTGCCTCCTTCCACTCCCGACCACCGAAGTCTCTCCCGCCATTGCCGCCCTCCATTGCTGCTCCTCCATTACAGCCATCACCAATCACCGCAGTCTCCTCGCAGCAGCACCACCATCTCCCTAACCCTCGCTGCGGCTATCCCCTACCGCTGCTGCTGCACCCCACTGCAGCCATCCCCCAACAATAGCAACCCCCATCGCCGCTGCCTCTTTCCCCCGCATTGCCGACCTCCACCTCATTGCAGCGTCGCCGTCAACCCAAGGTCCCTCGCTGTTGTGCCGTTGCCTCTTGTTTTTTCCATTGCTGTCGCTGCTCTTCCTCTTCCACCTTGCGACTTCCTCACTACCACTACAAGCACCACCAAGTGCCACAACCCGACTGTCTCTTGCTCGCTGCCGTGCCGTGTGTTGTTGCCGTTCTTGCTTGTGCCGCTGCCGTTGCTGCTTGTGTCGCCGCTGTCTCTTGCTGTTGTGGGTGCTGTTCTTGTTGATGTCTTGCTCGTCCCCGTGTTTTTTTTCATTGTCATTATCGTCGTTAGTGTGCCGTGCCGGGTGTCACCCGCCTCGCTTTGCCCCCGTTCTGTCACAGTGGTATTCGTCGCATAGGCAAGCATCACGTGTAAAATCTTTTTTTTCTTCTGCAAGCATCTTCTTGATCTTCGCAAATTGTCTCATCCATGTTATTAATCTGCTCGTTATCGCCATATATTGTTTGAATTCGAATCCATACATCGTTCATCATCTCATTCGACTTCTATCAACCCAAAATGTCATAGATTTTCATGAGAACCCATTTATATATGCATATGTTACACAGACACAAACTAGAGGCATGAATTTATAAAAGAAAGAGTAATTTGAATGAATTGTGCTTGCATATGATCGTGTAGTTACATTCGTAGTTTAAATATCGTTGAAGTGCTAATATTCGTCATGTTAATATTAGAAACCATACTGATTTCTAGATGTGTATGTATGTTCATTTTTTAACCATAAAACTATACACTTGCAAATGAAAATCGTTAAAAGATCAACATAGTATGCTTTTGGCCTGCTATTTTCTCCAACTTGGAGTTAGAATTCGACCTAGTTACTTATGTTATCATCTAGATCTTATTAAATATAAATTGTACCAAACTATGTCTAGTTTCTAAAACATCTGACGGATTCTATATTCGACTTATAGATTACAAAATATTTAGATTCTACCACTGTATCGTCGTAATTCCTGATTCTCTATTTTATAATTACATTGTCATGTTCAACTAATTGAAACAGCAGTTTAATGTAAGAGTTAAGATCTAAAAATTGCATGAATGTTAATGAACACTGTCAGGAACTAAATTATATTTTTTGTAATAATTTTAATTAAGCCATTAGTTGAATTATATGTATAATAATTTCCTATTGAGTTGTTGCCTAAACAATAGACTCATAAAGAATCAACCAGTAGACATAGTTACTTTTGTCGAAATGCATCATGTGAATATCGGTTGGAACCGTCAGGGAGTCTAGTTTATATAACTTCTGACGGAACCTGATTCGCTTTCCTGTAGCAGTGGAAAATTTAGTTTTTGTACAGAAACGTATTGTTGTCCAGAATTGTATTTTTCATGCTTTTAAATGTAGACATGTTAAACTTTGCAACTAATGAATTGCACAACATACCGTTCTTTTTACAGTCATTGATACCTCCTTGATATCGTTTCTTGACACCATTCCATCGATTGCATATGCATGATTCATTGTAATAAAATAATAACAAGCCGTGGTAAAAAGAGAAACAACTTAGTAATGGATATTATAGAAGACTGTACTCGGAGGAGGGGTCCGTGTTCTCCGTATTGAGGATATTTATTACTATTTTATCGATTGATGGAGGATTACTGACTAGAGTATTCCAACTATCGTGTACTGTACCGTTACTGAATTACTATTGCCGAGTACATGGACCTATAAGATTTACCATTATAGTCGAAACGTTCACTTGATTGTATGCACCCGACCCTGTTGTATAGGACGCAGGATTGCGTACATTAGATAGATTAATAAAAGACTGATAGACATAAGAATAACACTGAGCATCAACACTCGCATTATTGATTATTGAATATTGTTTATCGATCATTGATTATTGAATATTGTTTATCGATCATAGCGTTATTGTTTACTGTTTATCGATCATTGCATTATTGACTATTATTTACGGACCCTTGCTCTCTTAATCAATGTTATCGTCTTTTGTTATTGACCCTGATATCATTCCAATTTCTTGTTCCTTTTATATTGTCCTTTTACTTTTAACTGCTTACTACTACTTGCGGCCCGTAGCTTGCTCTAACGGGTACCCTTCATATTTCTTTTGAGTTAATGTTTATACAGTTACAGATGATGGGATACTGAAGGTCTTGACATACTGTTATTGTATTGCATATTCTCGGACTATTTATATAAGTTCTTGTATCTCAGATATTGGTTATTGCATTTTATGCTTGTTCCTGTGATTATTATTATATTGTTGAGCTTACCGGTATTGTACAACTTATGGATGATATGAGTTGGTATACTTATATCATTTGCACTCAGTTACTTGCCGTGTTTCCATATAACGGGAAGCGGGGCATAACATCTGTGTATAGAACGTGCTTGTGAACAACACTACATGATGAATTAAATATCTTGGTTGACCTTCTCTCTCGTGTCGATCTGCTCAATGAGGGTACCGGTTTAGGTTCTCCGAACTACTTGGCTATACCTGTTCGTCTTGGATAACCTTTTCATTCCCAATAGGCTCATTATGAGCGTTATGTGCTACATGTGGTACCTGTACCTGTACCTGCTATTGCACTGTAGGGCCCCCCACCACTAGGGGCACCTTCAGAGTCAGAATCTGAATCTGAGTCTAAACCTGAATCTGACTCTTTACTTGTTGTACTGCTTTGACCTGTATGCATATCCTTGTACAAGACCTCTTTATTAAACACTACATTCCTGATGCGAATGACCTTATTATCCACAAAATTTTAAAGTCTGTAACCATATTGATCGCCGTCGTAGCCAATGAATATACACTTTCTGGATTTTGAATTCAGTTTCTTTCTTTCTTCCTTGTCAAGTAGTGAATATGCAATACAGCTAAAAACTTTCAAATACGAATAACTGACAGTTTTACATGACCATAATTCTTGCGGAATGTCCCCATTAAGGACATTAGATGGACAACGGTTAATCCAGTACACTGCTATATCCATAGTAATGACCCAAAGATGAACTTGAAGACCCGCATGAAGTCTCATGCATCTCGCCCATTCGAATATTGTGTTGTTCATTCTTTCTTCTACCCCATTCTCCTGCGAAGTTCTAGGAACTGTCCTGATTCATTGAATATCATCATGTGCCAGATAGTCATCAAACTCTTTACCTGTGTACTCACCACCATCGTCTGACTTTAATGCTTTCACCTTACAACCCGTCTCATTCTCAACCCTAACTTTTCAAGCTTTGAATGCCTCATATACCTCTAATTTCTTACGAATTGCAAGAACCCGAACTTTTCTTGTAGCATCATCAATGAATGTGTAACCCCTGTTTGCCATTTTCTGTGTTTTGGGTGTATTTTCTTTTTCTGTGTATTATCCGGGTTTGGGTTCTTTATAAAATTTTTCGTTTCCTTAAATTCATTTTATTTCAAAAATATTTTATCTCCTGTTAAAATCCGTTCTTTTCATTAATTGTATTTATTGTTATTTTCAAATGATTCTTATATTATAATACAAATCCTATTATTTGTGCTATTATTATTATTATCAGTATTATTATTATTTTGAAGTACAAACCAAGTATATTATTTGTATGTAACTATCCTAATTATTTGTGAAAAGTTAAATATTAATCTATTTGTACTCTTCAAATTAATTTTTATTGAACCCCGTAAAATATTGTTTTACAACCTATGGAAATTGTGAAATTTGTATTTTAGAAATCCTAATTATTTTTCCTATTAGATTTTTAAACCCAATCCTATTATTTCTTAAAAATCCAATACCCGTTTAACCTGCACCCGTTTTTACACCTAAACCCTATATTACCCAAACCCATTTATTCTAAACCCTACCCGTTACCCTCTCACCTTATAAACATAAACCCTATATAGAAACCCTAACCATATATATATAAATATCCCTATTGTGTAAACCCTACCTACCATATACCCTAGCCGCCTATTAAACTCTTCATCTACCTTGTTCACCCTCAAACCCAGCCGCCATATCCAACTTCATCTCCTACCTCCCATAACCTATCCCGACTTCCAGACCCTTTCTCCTCCTCCTGCCGCGACTCCTCGGCGACCCTCCCCTGTGCTGCCCAGCTGCGTCGCGCCACCCTTCAGCCGACGCAACCCCAGACCAGCACCCCCGACGTCGCAACTCCACAGCGCTGACCCTCCTGTTCCCCCTGCAACCACGACTGCATCGATGCTAGCAACGACAGCACCGTGCTGTCGTTCTCCCAAAGCCTGCAGCGCCAGTAGTGACCCTATGCGCCCTTCATCTAGTCAAGACGTCATCCTCCACAGCAATGATAGCCTGAGCGTCAGCCCAGCTGACGCACCCCCTGCCTGGCCCTGCCTCCTCCCGAGCGGTGCCAGCAGCCAGCACAGCTACCCTGCGCTGTTTCCCTCCGCAGCGACCGACAGACAATAGCCCCTCCTCTGTTCTTAGGCTGATCACCATCGGGTGAACTCGACCGTCGATCTTGTAATATCCCGGACGGATATTATCTTTGTATAAATTATTATTTTAAAATTAAAATATTTTCAATTGAAATTACTTGATTTTCTCATTTAAAAAGTATCTGGATATATATACTAGCAAGTATATATAGGTATTGTATCAGTTTTATGCACTTGTGCAAAATCTCGAAAAATGCATTTTTGAAAAAAATGTCTGGAAAATCCCAGGCAGATACTGAAAATTATTATTTCATTATTATTTTATTTTTATTTCCAGAATTGGAATACTTTTGGTGGATATCACCTGGTTTTGTTAATAAACATTATATATATATATATATATATTATTTTATTTTTATTTCCAGAATTGGAATACTTTTGGTGGATATCACCCGATTTTGTTAATAAACATTATATATATATATATATATATATATATACACACACACACACACACACACACACACACACACACACACTAGTCGGTACACGACTGTTTTGTATCAAATTGATACTGGAATCTTCCGAGCCGGTAACAAAATTATTTTATTTTATTTCTCGGAATAAAATTATTTTTTTACTGATTTGTTCGTTTTCACGAACGAAAATTATCTGCATATTCAGATATATGCACGTATTTGAAACGTGTCGATTTCGGGCGTTTGAACAAATCGTGTAGTACATGATTTTGAGAAATTATATTTTACTTTGACCCATCATGATGAGATGGAGGGTAGGGAATGGATTATGGCTTGATTGTAAGACTTATTTGCAAAAGAAACACAAATTGTTGTAAGCCACAAGTGTATATGGACACTTGGACTCATTTCCACCACAAAACTTCACCCCTCCTTTTATAAAACACCCCCGAAACTCCCATTACTTCATTTGGCCGGCCCCAACTCCTTTTCTAGGGTTACAAACCCTTTTGGGTGTTTCCAATCTCATTTCAATCCCATCTCATCTCATCTCATCATATTCTACTACTCCTACTACTTGTTTTTGTTTAGAAAAATTTGAGAAAGAAAAAGAAAGAGAGAATCAAAAGAAAAGAGAGTGGATTTCATGGGTTTCCTTCATGAAGGTTGTTCTTGAGATCAAGAACAAGGAGCAAGGAGGAGAAGTTGCAAGCAAGTCCTTCCTACACGAAATCAAGGTGGGGTTTTCTCATCTCATGGTTGTTGTAGCTATTTTAGGGTTTTGTTGTTGTTGTATGATGTTGTATGGATTTAGATTCATGTTCCTATAAGTAGTATGGACTATGAATAAAAGAGCATGCAAAGATTCAAGTGTTAGAACACCGAAGTAGAGCATAAAGAATTGATTTTTAGGGTTGTAAAGTTGGTTTTATTTAACTAGGTTAAAAGTAGAATTATGACCCGAAATTTATTTTGGTGGTTCTTATATGTGTTATTAGCATGCTGTAATTTTTATGGATTTTTCGAGTCAATTTGATGGGTGAAATGACCGTTTCCGAATTGTTTTGGGGTGAGCTCACTGTTTTGGGGTTAGCGTCGCAATAGCTTCGAGGGGCTAGAACTTGGGTTTCCTTGCGAAATTTGAGGTTCGGTACAACTAGGAAGTTGTAGTAGACATCTTCCCCTTTCCGAATTGACCTATCGGGTTAAATTCCGATAAACGGAGTAGGAGTTATGGTCTTGAAAAAGTGCAACAACTGGCTGTCTTAACTGGGTCTTGCTGTTTTGCTTCTTTGATATTTTAGAGTGTCTTACTTGTTTAATCTGAGGTTCGGACCAACTAGGGAGTTGTAGTAGAGATTCTCCCCTTTCCTAATTGACCTCTCGGATTAAATTCCGATAAGTGGAGTAGGAGTTATGGTATTTGGAAGATGCAACAGCCAGCTTTGAGCTGAGTTGCTTGCTGTTTGACTTCTTTGAGGTTTTAGAGTGTCTTACCTGTAGAATCTGAGGTTTGGACCAACTAGAGAGTTGTAGTAGACATTCTCCCCTTTACGAATTGACATCTCGAGTTAAATTCCGATAAGCAGAGTAGGAGTTATGTCGTTTGCAAAGTACAACAACTGGCTGTCTTAACTGGGTCTTGCTGTTTTGCTTCTTTGGTGTTTTAGAATGTCTTACTTGTAGAATCTGAGGTTCGGACCAACTAGGGAGTTGTAGTAGACATCTTCCCCTTTCCGAATTGACCTCTCGGGTTAAATTCAGATAAGCAGAATAGGAGTTATGGTATTTGGAAGATGCAGCAGCCAGCTTTGAGCTGAGCGTGCTTGCTGTTTTGCTTCTTTGATGTTTTAGAGTATCTTACCTGTAGAATCTGAGGTTCGGACCAACTAGGGAGTTGTAGTAGAGACTCTCCCCTTTCTGAATTGACCTCTCTGGTTAAATTCCAATAAATGGAGTAGGAGTTATGGGGTTTGCAAAGTACAACAACTGGCTGTCTTGACTGGGTTCTTGCTGTGTTGCTTCTTTGATGTTTTAGAGTATCTTACCTGTAGAATCTGAGGTTCAGACCAACTAGGGAGTTGTATTAGAGACTCTCCTATTTCCGAATTGACCTCTCGGGTTAAATTTCGATAAGCAGAGTAGGGGTTATGCCGTTTGCAAAGTATAGCAACTGGCTGTCTTGACTGGGTTCTTGCTGTGTTGCTTCTTTGATGTTTTAGAGTATCTTACCTATACAATATGAGGTTCGGACCAACTAGGGAGTTGTAGTAGAGACTCTCCCCTTTCCGAATTGATCTCTTGGGTTAAATTCCGATAAGCAGAGCAGAAGTTATGGGCTTTGAAAGTTTTCAGCTTGGTTGTATATTTGTAGGGTTGGAATTGTATCTGTCTGCATTCCTGGTAATTTTTGAGTATCTTACTCGCTGAATCTGAGGAGTCGACCAATTAGGAAGTTTTAGTAAATATTCCCACCTTTTCAAATTGCCCAGTTTTGTTAGATTCCGACGAGTAGAGCAAAAATTACTAGCTTGCAAAGTTTCAGCTTTTTTGTTGAAAATCTGCAGTTTGGGTAAAATGTCTGATTGTGTTCGATGGACCGGAGTCTGGATTCCTTACAGAATCTAAAATAGTGTTCCACTAGAGTGTTGTGGTAGATATTTTTACCTTTCAAAAAAGTATATTGCGGTTAAAATCCGATAAGCGTAGCACTGGTTGCTTCTAGGCTGTCGGGAGGCTTTTAAGTCGCTTTTGAACTTCTTACTGGTAGAATGCCTATTTTAGATTGTTTGTAAATTCTTCTATTGCTTTTAATTATAGAAGATCAAGTTTTGCTAGAAGCACGTTTGGTTGCTTCTAGGTTGATTACCTATATGGTTATTTTTATATGTAGGTTGTTGTCTCATACGTGGCTCGCCTGGCCCGTATGTAGCTGTTGGTTTCATACGTAGCTTATTTGGCTCGTATGTATATTGTTGTTTCGTACGAAGCTCATTGGGCTCGTATGTAGGTTTTATCTTAAATAAGTAGGCTATGAGTGGATCCGCGAGGAGATCTTGTGAAGTCTAGTTTAAGACTTAGTTAATTGTGTCGACAAATTATTGCACTATCTAGAAGAGGGACACGTACAGTGCTTTTTCATGTCTAGTTGGAAGCACAGTGGCATATCTCGCTTGTTTGGTTAGAAGAGGGACACATACGGTACTTTTTCATGTCTAGTTGGAAGCACAGTGGCATGTCTCTCTTGTTTGGTTAGAAGAGGGACACGTACGGTGCTTTTTCATGTCTAGTTAGAAGCACAGTGGCATATCTCGCTTGTTTGGTTACAAGAGGGACACGTACGGTGCTTTTTCATGTCTAGTTGGAAGCACAGTGGCATGTCTCGCTTGTTTAGTTAGGGTTAGTGCCATCGTTAGGGTAGTAACAGTTACTTAACCATTTTTATCTATAAATTGCCGAAGGGTAAGAGTTGGTGTTAGGGGTGATACCTATAATCCAACCTCTCCTATAGGCTGACACTAGGTGGTATTATTGGGATGTATTCTCCTGTCAAAGGAATACGGGCGGTGCTTTTTCATGACAAGTTGGGAGCATGGGTTCCGTATCTTGATCGTTAATTCCTGAATGTGCCATGATAAGAACAGAAGGTTTTCTTAGGAAAATAGACCCTACGACTCCATCAGGTTCTATGCCTTCTCATGATAAGTTGAGGGCACGGAAGAAGGTTGATAAGTATCTATTGGTTCGTGTTGGCTTTTGAGCAAGGTCCGGTTCGCCGGGCAATAGTGGAAAATGGGGACACCACTATTGTACTGCAGTAGCGGAACTAGAACGTACCTGCAACCTCATCAGTTATGCAGTATGTGTCAGGAACAGGATGGGTACAAAAGTAGAATTCATAGCGCGAGTTCAAATCCCTATATATGGAGGAACGACTTGATATGAGGCGTATATAGTATGGGTTGCATACTGTCCTAGAGTCTTGCTTGCATTAGAATAGGAGCATCCTTGCATTAGTAATCTTGCATTAGAGTCTAAGTCATAACATACACTGACACATCAAATATATATACACGTTCATCTTTTCATCAATCTGTTTTGCTATAGTTGAGATTCGCTGCTAGTTATCAGCCTTAAAGCGTCAGTATATGTACTGACGTCCCCACTTCAATAGGTATTGGATTGTAGAAGTACAGGTACAGGTTTCAGAAGGACTCAAGGCAAGAGAGTAAGGAGTCGACTTTATTTTAAGTTTCTGCTGTAATATAAGTTGTAATTTCATTGTTGTAATTTATTATTGTCGGAAAGCATCCAAGTGAAATGCCAAGTGTTTTTCTTTATTCATTGTACTCTGATGTAATTTGTTGAAAGTTGTAACACTTGGGATTGTAAAAGTATTATTGTAACACTGTTATAATGTATTGCAGTTGTATAACATTCGGACTTGTAATATATTTTGTGTTGAATAAAAAGTTTTAAATTTTCCTATTTTTCTGTGTATTGCGGCTAATTGAAGGAAAAATTCTAGCTTACGTCATGGTTTCCCAGTGTACGGAAATTGAGGCATTACAAATCTCCTCTTGATCATCATCCATCATCTTGTTGATCACCTTGATGTGGGCTGTCCGATCTTCATCATCTTGATCATCTCGATCTTGATCTGGACCGTCTGATCTGATCATGATCATCGTCAGCTCTTGGATCTAGCCGTTCGATCATCTTGATCTTGATCATCATCAAGATCCGTGCCGATCCGTCCGATCGTGTTCGCGATCGGTTGTTCTTTGGGTTCATGATCTTGTTCGTGATCCGTTCGTTTTCTTGTGTTCGTGCCCGGAATTTCGTTCCCGTTATTCTCTTCTCTTCTCTTCGTCGTTTTCATCGTCAGATTCAGGCAAGTAGCTTGTATTTTTTTCTTTGTGTAATATAAGTACTAAATACTGCCTGTAGTGTAGTTATGTTCTAGAGACAATTCTTGTGTGAATCCCCTGTTGTATCTTGTCTCTATTGTGTTGACCAGCTCGTAGTTGCCTCATTACACACATGACATGAAATAATTTAGGGATGACCACTTCTTGATTTGTACATGTATGTTGTTCGTATGATATCGTATGCTTGGTTGTGTTATTTGTAGTATACTTGTTTTAGATGTGTTAAAACACCCTATATCATGTTTCTTGGACATCTAATATACCCTATTTCATGTTTGGTTATGATTTGGATGAGTTTCATATGATCTATGTTGATTTGTACATGAAGGATTTTTCTGTTTTTGCCGGTTTCCCGTGTTTAATCAGTATTTTAGACCCTATTAAGGTCAGTATATGAAAATATTTTATGAATATAAATTATAGAGAATTCTGTCTACTTTCCATATTTTCTAACAGATCTCAGTTTCGATTTATGAGTTACGAGTTATGATTATTTTACTACAGATGTGTTTAAAATTCCAGATTTAGTTTTTATATGAATTCTATATAGTAAATTATTTTTCTACTGATGTTAAAGATGATATTTTGATCCAATATTTTGCTAAATACAACTAGAATTGATTGGGATTAACCCTTAATTTTTGAGGATGTAATTGATAACTTTTATAAACTATTCTATGCTTGCAAACAATTACTATACTTGCAGAATTTTCTTGCTGTTCAGTAAAGAACCTTAATTTCTATCTGATTTTATTTGCTGTCTGTAAAAACTCTGTGAATATGAATTATAGCCTACTGTATATATTTTATCACACTTTTGACGGATCTGGATTTTGATTTGTATTTTGTGAGATATTGCTATTTTAGTACTGCAGTGTTTGTGATTCCAGATTTACAAAACTGCCGTATCTTACTGTTTTCTGATTTTACGTGACTATTCTACCTATGTTGGAAAATTATGAAACTTTATTTTCTGATACTAAACATACTAGGGAATACCCTAGATTTTTCGTGGATTTAATTAGTAAGTTTTCATGTTGTTTTTCTGTTCTTGAATACAAACTTCTGATTTCTGGCTGAACATATTTTCTGGATTCAAATCTGTTTTGAATTATGTTTTTGTAAAATACCATATGAGTTATATATATTTGCTGAATTTGGAAGGGAGTCTATTTTCCAGATTATCTGACGGATCCAAGTTTGCATGTTTGTAGGAACGGAAATCCCAGATTTAGTACAATACTGTCTTGCTATCCTGAACTAGAATTTTTGTTGTCCTATCCTGTTATGTATTGTTTATCACCTGTACATGCTTATCTTGCAATCTGAACCTGTTACTTGTTCATGCCTTGTTATTCTTGCTCTATTTTGTACATGTATATGCCTCTTTAATAATAATAACAAGTAATCAAGCCGGGGTTAAGGGAAAGACCTTAGTAGTGGACAATATAGGTATGTGTAGTCAGAAGGGGGCCCGTGTTTCCCATTACCTGTTGCCATGTTTCATGATTACATGATTCATGCCTATTATTACTATATGATTATATGTTGTTGTAATACCCTGATTTTTCAATTAATGAAAAATTATTTTATTTTGCACGTAGTGTGCACGTGCAATATTTTGGTTGAATTAAATCTTATAATTATTTTATTATGATGTGTATAAATATTTAAATATGTGTTTCAAATTATTTTTATACAAAACCCTTTTTCTTTAAATGAATAGAAAGCCATATTTTTAAAGCCTTTTCTTAAAGCCCAAAATGAATTTTATTCATTTTATTTTAAAATAATTATCTTGGCCCAAAACTAAAGCCCATGGATTAATTTATTTAAAAAGTCTATTTTTTATAAAAACCAAATGCACAAATTTGGTCCTTGTTGCATGCACGTGCACTACATGTACACGTGAAATGCACACCTTTCTCATGGCCGGATTGCACTTCTTTTGGAGGGAGATTCAAAAAGTGTAGTGGTGGTAATGGTGTGGTAGTTATGTGAATGTGGGTAGTTGTGGTAACTCCTACTCTCATCCTAGCCTTCCATCCTACAACCAACCAACCAATCCTAGCCCTTCATTCTACTTCATTTCTAGTATAAATACCCCCCTCCCATGGCTATATTCATATGCAATTATATTTTCCCAAATCTATAGTCTAATTAGTAGTAGTTGTGAGATAAAGGATTGAGAGAATTGTGTGGGATTGCTTGCATTTGTCCAAGGAGGTGAGGCCGGCTAGTGCAAGGGGGAAGCTTTCGGTTTTGTGCTTGGGCTTGGAGTTGTGTGCGAGCGTCTAGGAGGAGGTGCATCTTGTTGCAAGGAAGTGTTGCTTTTGTGTTGTTTTTCTCTCCATACAAGGTGGGTAAAATTTTTCATATTTCTAAAGTAGAATTGCTTGCTAAATGAATGAATGATAGTGGGTAAAATTTTCCATATTTCTAAAGTAGAATTGCTTGCTAAATGAATGAATGATAGTGGGTTGATTTTCCTTATTACTGATGCTAGTATCATATTGAGAATGATGCATGAAAAATACTAATAAGAGTACACTTCTAATTGGAGATTTGACCTATGAATTGATTGGAATGTGAATATGCAGTTATATGTGATTTGATTAGTAAGAATCTAAGTTGGTGTGGATTAATTATAACCATGAATGTGTAATTGGCTAATAAAGAAATTTGTGGCATAAATTGTTGAGAAATGTTGAAAAGAAACGTTCTGGTAAGTCGACTTATATACTCATTTAAGTCGACTGGTGCTGTTATAAGTCGACTTCCTGATTGAATTATTTACTTAAAATCATGGATGTTTTCCCCTGGACAGTCGACTTACTATGGTATAAGTCGACTGGTACTGATACATTTTTATAAACTCGAATGTTCTACTATTTTGGAAATACATGAGACTCTATAAAGATAATTTGGGAATTGTTGCATGGAATAAAATGTGATTTGATAATAAAAGGCGTAATCAGAACTATGATTTTGATATGTGTATTTTTGGGAATTATACCTTGCAAAAGAACTAGAAATGAAGAAGATTAATATAGTAAAGTGACATTATAGATGCA
The DNA here is from genome assembly GCA_017893485.1 of Hemerocallis citrina. Taxonomy (NCBI): domain Eukaryota; kingdom Viridiplantae; phylum Streptophyta; class Magnoliopsida; order Asparagales; family Asphodelaceae; genus Hemerocallis; species Hemerocallis citrina. The sequence goes on from CM030358.1 coordinate 64,122,804, forward strand.
TGAAAATATGAATTATGAATATTCGTTAGTACATCTCATTTGAGAACAAAGTGATAACCATGAAATGTGAATTATTCTTATTGAAGAATAGCGTGACAAAATATGAGGTGTGTTTCCTTAATTTGAGATGTTTAAACTGTTCAGTCGACTTAATGTGTGTAGCAGTCGACTGTATAGAACTGGAGAAATCACATGATTAAACTATGCAGACCAGGCGACTGTGTTGAAAGACAGTCGACTGCCCTGTGGGTGATAATTGAAATTGGAATACTGCGGAACAGCAGACTGCAGTGTGCAGCAGTCGACTCTCCTGAGTGGTTATGAATAATTGGAATTGACTGGACAAGTCGACTGGTAGAGTTCCAAGTCGACTGTCCAGAGTGATTTTTGATATATCTGAAATCTTATGGTTTACTTGTGGTAAAGATTGTGAATCTGGATATTGGTAAACTCTTTTATTGCTGTGTGAATTTACATGAAATAAATCATAGTTTTGAATTGAGAAATTTACATGAGATGAATCATAGATTTGAATTGAGAATTACATGAATATGAAAGCTAAGATCATGATTATGAAAAATGAACTCATGAGCTGGGAATGCTCAGATTATATTAGAATTTGTGAATTGGAATTGAAATGAAAGAGTAGCTAAGTCTCCCCCGGCAGTTGAAAAAGAAATTGAAATGAATATTGTAAAGAAAGACCAAGGTTGGTCATGTTGAAATGAATGAATAAGTTCGGTTGAGTGGAGAGGCTAACTCTAGAGCTTTGATCCTGTTCATGATTCTAATAAAAACTAAGGATTAGCACATAGTGGAGACGTGATGAAAGTAGGAGAAAAACACGAGTGAGAGCCATCGGATTGCGGCGGAGGGTATTTCACAGGTTCTTCACGATGAGTCGTGACATGACGTGGATACAGCTCCAGGGTGCCGTGGCGGCGGAGAGTATTTCACAGGTTCTTCACGATGCGTCGTGACATGACATGGATACTGCTCCAGGGTACCGTCCCTGTGGTGACACTTGTGGGGTGTTTGGTGACTGCATGAGGACCGTGTGCCATGAAGGAGGCTGAATTGTTCATAGGTTCTTCACGATGCGTCGTGACATGACGTGGGATTCCCCTCCAGTTTCTGTACACGTGCTTGCACTCATAGATCATCTAAGACACTACCGTAGTTACAGTAGTAGATTAAGTCATGGCGAGGGATTGAACCCTACAAAGATGAAGAACGATTAAGAGGCTTGCCCTCGGACCTATGTAGTATGGGATGCATAGACTCCGAACAAGTGTGCATTAGTGTCATGTGACATAAACAATTGCATTAAGGATTGAGTGCACAATCACAACACGACATCAATAGGGTAGTTCCCTTAAATTGTAATGTGAAAAGTTTGTGTTTGCTAAATATGGAAAATTAAGTTATACTATTTCCGGCATAGAGAGGATGGCCGTGTATAATGTTCGTCGGTTGAATAAACTGACGTACCCACAGTCTTATATGCAGGTAAATGACTTGTTAAAGATTAAAGAGGACTGGATGCTTAAAGATTACACCATGCTGTTGTTCATTTATTTAATTGTTGTATTTTATTTCCGCTGTGCAAAAGAAAAATGTAATATTGATGTAAACTCTGATGTATGATGAAAAGTTTTAATTTCCCTGTAAAATTGTACTAAAGAAAGTGAAAAGATCCTGTAGAACATCTCGAATTCAGTGTATTTGGGATTCGGGGCGTTACAGTTGTCATGATTCGTGATGATTCATGCCTGTTATTACTATATATTACCATGTTTCATGATTACATGATTCATGCATATTACTATATATTGCCATGTTTCATGACTACATGATTCATGCTTGTTACTACTACCTGTTGCCATGTTTCATGACTACATGATTCATGCCTGTTACTGTTGCCACGATTTCACGACTACGTGATCGTGTCTGTTACCTGTTTCCTGATGCCTGAGTACACGATCCTATAGAAACCCACCACTAGGCCTAAACGAAATTTACATGTAAGTAGCAACCATGTGGTAAAACCTGGAATGCATGAAGTGCTACCTAGATAGTAATAATACAAGACTTGACCTACATGATTACTTGTTACATGATACCTGTTACATGATTACCTGTACATGCTACCTGTTTACCTGTTTACCTGTTACCTGTTTACCTACTTGCATGATACTTGACATCTGTTACATGTTACCTGTGCCCTGTTGCATATCGTATTACTTGATCCTATTCATGATTCATGCTAGTTGTTCTATTTTGTTATCATGTCTATTCCATACTATGTTTGTTATTCTTTTCCCATGTACCTGTGCCTGCACTACAAGCAGCCCGTAACTTGCAATAATGGGAGTTAGTTTTCTTTTTTCTCTTCCTGCAATTTATTAAATTGCAGATTTTGGAGATCAGTTGCCCGATGGAGTAGGTGATATGAGATTCTAGTTGCTGGAGTTTTGCTATTATTATTTCTTGTTGTTTTTAAAAATAATGTATCTGTTACTTGGATGATTTTGTATTGGGCAATGTGACCCAGGATTATTGACTTCTTCATATCTGGCTTATTTGAAATTTATTAAATTTTGTTTCAAGTAAAATCCTGTTGGTATTTTGATTCATATGTGCATGCATGGTTGATTTCTCTTGCTTCCTACTCTGATTATTCTTGTGAAATGTTGTAAAGATCCTGACAGCTTATGGATGATGAAAATCATTCGCTAGACTTAGTCACGTATCCGTATTCCGTATTCTCTTTTTGGGAAGCGGGGCATGATGTACAGAATGTGACGATATATCTCTTACTACCATAAGAGAATTCCTGAGCCGGACTCCACACATCTGTATGTACAAACTCTAGCTTCCTAAGCTTCTTCTAATACTCATTCAACTGAAAGCTAATTTTCTTCTGTTTGCCCATCACACAGTTATCACAAAAATTCATCTCAACCTTTTTAAGCTCCAGCAAAAGATCCTTAAAACAAAGCTCCTTGACACCCTTCTCACCAAGGTGCCCCAACCTGACACATCATAGAATTGAATAAGAACTGTCTGCCGATGCTATAGCAATGATATCACATGAATCACCTCTTCTGAGTAAGTACAATGTGTCATCATGTTTTTCTTTTGCCACCGACCTGACACCTGTAGTAACCTTCTATTCTCAACATCCAAAGGTTGTCGTGAATCATTCTTTGTCTACTTTACTGATCGAGATTAAATTCTTCCTCAAGCGCATAATGTGTCTTGTTTCATTCAAAACTAATTGCCCGCCATTGCAAGCCTCAACTCTCACCGTGCCTCTATCTACAACTGGACGTATTTGTCCATTGCCAATTGTGACTACACCAAAATTATTTGTCCTGTAATCCTCAAAAGCATTCCTCATTGGTGTACAATGATAAGAAGCACATGAGTCGATACACTAATCATCTTGTATAATATTAAATCCAGCAGATAAACACAATTTATCTAAATGGGATTCAATACTTACCACATTGGCTACCTATGACCTTGCTTGCACTTTCTTATACTCTTCGCATTAGTCTCTCTTGTGTTCCGACTTCTTGCAGTGCCAACACTCACCTTTGTGATGTCATGCTCTTAACTTGGATTTGTGATTCCTACTTTGTGACTTTCCTCTGTTGTTACTTCCACCACTTTATCAACTTATATCTTGGCGTTGCTAGAATATTACGTCGAAGATTCTCTGTATCTCTTCCTTCTTACATCCTCATTCATGATGTTGCTTATAACATCCTTTATAGTTGTTGCATTAGTCATAGTGCTTGTTACTGTTTGTTCTACTGTGTTGTAACTATTAGAAAGACTGGATAGTAACAACAATGACTGTGTCATTTTCTCAAACTTTAAACCCAACTGTTCCATCTGATTATAAACCAAACATGAATTGTTGGTATGCTCTGCAACCGAACTCCTTTCCGACAATTTCATGTTGACCAACTTCTTTAGGTGAAGAATCTGGTTTGCTGCAAGGTTTCTCAAATATATCTGTCGAGATCTCCATTGCCTCATTTGGGGTCTTTACCTTCTCAATGTGAAATAGTGACTACCTACTCAGCCACTACTGAATCTGTCCAATTGCTTTTTGGTCCAATCTATTCCAAGCTACGAATGCAATCGGATCGGTCTCTGCCCATTCTGGCTTTGCACCAAACAGTGGATTATCTAGATCCTTCTATCAGAGATACATTATCATTTGGATCTTCCACATTATAAAATTTGTTCTATCGAACTCCTTGACTCTACTCCTGTCTCTCATCTCAATCAATGCTACCACCTGGTGCCCTAATACCACTATATTGAGTTCTAACTGCGGAATAACTCACCAACGAGATGCAAAATAATAGAATCAAAAGCAAGAGAATAAAAGTAATCAAAAGACAACACATAAGAACACACAAGATTTTTTCGAGGTTCACCCAATGCAATGACTAATTTCCCACGCAGAGACACTCTAGTGATTTCCACTAGAAAATATGAAGAATAAGTTTACAAATATCTCGATATCTCACCCCCAAGGTGTAGTGTTTTCTTCTATCTCCCCCTTTTTCTCTAACAGCTGATAGATCTCACTATTCAGATAGAAATCTCTTCTCATAACCCTAAAATTGTACCCAATACAATATGTATACTTTTACATTAGCACAAATCTCAGTCTTACATCCAACAGCGTCGCGCGGTCGACCGCAACTATGCTTCGAACCAACAGAGGGGGAAATTGTCGCCTGCTCAATTCCTTTGAGCGCTCAAGAGGGCTTGACAGTCAACTGTGCGGTCGACTGTCTTGCGCTCTAGAAGGGGGTTGCTTCATTGCGGTCGACTGCACACTTTGCAGTCGATCGACTCCTGCTATGTGCACGTCTGTGCATGTTGCTGCTGCTACTTATGTGCTACAACTTCTTGTGCATCTTCTTGCACTTGCTCCCACTTCGACTTATCATCTTGTCATTCTTCATCCCATTATTGTGTATTGGAGTTCCAATCTCTGTTTGTCATACACCCGATTTGCTTCAGTTTGGAGGAAAGTCACTTGAAAATTACAGCATGCCTACTGCGTACAATTTGCTTTGTCCTGCAGTAGGTAATGTTGATCATAGAGAATGGAAATGGATTTGGACAGTGTTGGCCTCGTATACCCGCGCATTAAAATGTGGTTGTGGAAGGTAGTACGCTTCGTTGTCCCAACAAAAGCTTTCATGTATAGGCCAAACCTTGTTAACAATATGCGCTGCCCGAGATCTTAGCAGTACACAGAGGATCTACATCACCTTCTACTTGAATGCATGGCACACACTCACAAGCTATTTGGAGGTAGCTTGTTGAGCCTTCCATTGGCAATGACCTGAGTTTATTAACACTTGAAGAGATATGGAGGTTCTTACAAACTCATGTTCGTCAGGATGAGGAGATCGAGTATTCGGAAAACCGTGTATTACAATACATGAATTAATGTGTATGATCATTTGGAAGCAAGAGGAAGCCTTCAATCAAACTGACTGGGATACGGGCCGTTGTGTGAAGCTGATTAATTTATGCATAGTCGAGGAGAGAGAGAGAGACTGGGTCCTAGTAGGTCTTCGTTTGTGGGCCTGGAGATGGATCCTATTGTACATGTCCAATAATGTGTGGTTCCCACCAAAACCCGATGAGCTAGCTCCAGTTAAATTTCGATGGTTCGGGTGATCCTACTGATGGTAGTGCATTTGTAGGTTTTGTTGTTAATATGTGACTGCATAGGATCATTGAAGTTGGCGGCCGGGAGGAGCTAGCATCGAGATTGAGGTTGGCTCCGCTAGTGAAGCTGAGATGCATTCGTTGAGAGATGCTATATACTATCTTCCCTAACACAAGTTGCATCTTTGGATTGAAGGGGACCTATATGTAAATCACCCTAGGAGGTGAATAGGGTGATTGTGCAGAATTAAAAAATTAATAAAATAATGTGCAAAGTAAATAAAAGAGTTAAGAGCTGCAAACACAGATGACACAGCGATATAACGTGGTTCGACCCTCAGGTTTACGTTCACACCAGCTACTTGTAGCAATTCTCCGCCACAAGCATTCCACTATACTTAAAACCTTTTGTACAGTGATTCTCGGATTCAGGCCGAGAGACATATTACACCCACATGACTTCCAATACAAGTCCCGTCAATCTCACCGAAGTGGAAAAGAAAGAGAAACTAAAAACTCAGGATCGTTAATGATCCTGACTGAAGAATACAAAAAAATTATCGCTCACACTCGGATTGATTATCGAAAGATTAGTGCAGAATATTTTCTCAGAACTAATTGGTTGAAGAATACACAGTGGACTCGTCCAATATAAGTAGACGGAAAAGTGTATCGATAAAAAATGGAAACGATACATTCCAAGAATACACACAGCGTAAAGTACGGTCGACCGGCATATTGGTGCGGTCGACCGTTCACCTCTCTGACGTAAAGTAGAGAGGTGAAAGGTCGACCGCTTCTCAAGCAACTTAAGGTTGCGGTCGATTGCGATGCGGTTGACCATCATGAAGTACGGTCGACCGGTATCGCGCTGTATATTCCGAATCCACTCAGTTTTCTTTCCATAAACTAATCAATCTTTAATCAATCTTATACAATTAAAATCTCACGAAAATAGAAGGAAAAATTTAAGTCGTGATATCTTCCCCTTGTGCTTGTAGACCAATTAATCATGAACTCTTTTTGAATATCTTTCTCTTTTGCTTGTATTTACAATCGTTCTTTATTACTTTCCTTGTTTGAATATTCTTGAATCTCTTTTGGATCTTTTGTTGATATTTTTTGATCCTGAAAATCTGAACAACTAACTTTAAACTTATTAGTATTAATGAGCACGTTTTGTGCACACCAAACTAAGAGTCAACAATCTCCCCCTTTTGGTGTGAACAAAACATGCTAGAATGTTTGAAAATTAAAATAAGCCACATAAATACTCTCCCTGAGTTTAGTATATCCTGTTACACAGATTTTCATAAGTAAGAGCTTTTAAGAGAGATGTAAATACTCCCTCTTAATTTAATGTCATCTGTTATACGGAACTACAACATATATGATTAGTATAAAACTTTTGAAACCATATTTGTAGTTGAAAACATTTATAGAATCATTGTAAAGTATTTGAAAACATTTCATGAAAACATGTCATGAATACTTTAGACTTCATTTGAAAACATTCCCAAAAAATTCTTCCCCCTTTTGGAACATACTAAGAGGGATTAAGTGGAAGAAAAGTGAAAGCACGTAAAAAAATATTCTAGTGAAAGCACGTTAAAAAAAACTCATTAATCAAAGTAGACAGGAGGGATAGTGTTTGAAAAGAACGAAATGTTAAGGTAAAAGAGTGGAAGAGAATCTTCTTACATGATACCGTTGACAGCGAGACTCTTTGCTGTACAGTGAGAGCTCTTTATAATATCATAGAATTGAGATCCTTCCCAATACAAGTATAATAAAAAATTGAATTTCAAGAATCACAAAAAAAAATGGTTTTAAAAAGAATTTTTATCGAAGACCAGAGAGGAGACCAGTCGGCTGTACGGTCGACCGCAAAAGAGATGATTTAAAACAATTTCTTGAGAGCATACTGGTCGACCGCACCTCTTTTGTCAAAAACATAACGAATCACAGAGGGCAAACCGGTCGACCGTATATCTTGTAAAGACAAAAAATTTTTCCAAAGGATGAGTCGGTCGACCGCACAGTCGACCATAAATACCAAAAACCTATATTTTAAAAGTAGTGTATACAACAAATTTTGACCGAGAGTAAACCGGTCGACCGCAAAATAGAATTTCATGCTGAGATATTAATCACATTTAGTTCTCCTTTCAAAAAATGAAATCGTTTTTCATCTAAAGGTTTTGTAAAAATATCAGCAAGTTGTGAATCTGCGAAAACATACTCAAGAATAATATCCCCTTTTTGAAAATAATCTTTAATAAAGTGATACCTAATATCAATATGTTTTGTACGACTGTGTTGATCAGAATTCTTTGTCATATGAATAGTGCTAGTGTTATCGCATTTAATCGAAATGTGATCAAGAAATACCTTGTAATCTTCTACAGTATTTTTCATTCATAGTACCTGCGCGCAACAGGATCCTGTGGCGATATATTCAGCTTTAGCAGTTGAGAGAGTTACAGAGTTCTGCTTCTTGGATTCCCATGAGACAAGGCAGTTGCCCAGGAAGTGACATATGCCGCTAGTACTTTTTCTGTCTGTTAAGCTCTTGGCATAATATGCGTCTGAGAATCCTACAAGAGAGAAGTTTCTATTTTTCGGGTACCAAAGTCCAGTATTTGGTGTGCTTTAAGATATCGAATGATACGCTTAACAGCAACCAAATGCGATTCTTTGGGACATGATTGAAAGCGTGCACATAGACAAATACTAAACATAATATCTGGACGAGATGCAGTAATATAGAGTAAACTACCAATCATACCTCGATAAGTAGAGATATCAACATTATTACTAGATTCATCTTTTGAAAGCTTGGTGGTAGTGGCCATTGGTGTTTTGTAAGCATTTGCATTTTCAAGTCCGAACTTTTTGACTAATTCCTGGGCATACTTAGATTGATTTATAAAGATGCCATCCTTTCTTTGTTGTATTTGAAGCCCAAGAAAATAAGTTGGTTCTCCCATCATACTCATTTCGAATTCATCCTGCCTTTGCTTTAATAATTCCCCTTTTGAAATGTCGCTTCGTATAAGAGTTGGTGGATGGCTAGACATGATTTTCCATGCGGGGCGTCTTTCACCTGTGGAAATTTGATGTTGTATATGTTTATCTTCCATGACATCAATTTGTTTTGCAGGCATCTCTTCTATTTGCAATTTGGATGCATCTTCATCTTGATGAGATTTCTGATTTTGAGCATTCATATGTGGGTCTTCTTCAACGTGAACCTGTTTCTTTTCAACCCGAACACCGAATTGGCACGACTCACACGGTTTATTTTTCTCAAATTTGATTTTAGGAATCCCCCTTACAAGCTCCTTGGTTATGAGTTTGTTGAGATTGTCCATGGCCATGTGTCCAAGTCTTCTATGCCATATCCAACCATCCTTATTTCTTGCAACAAAGAACCTCATATTTTTCTGTGCTAATTCATTAGAATTTATAACATAGACATTGTTACATCGGTTAGCTAGAAGTAAACAAGATTTATTGCTATCTAGTACATTGCGTGAATTTTTATCAAAAGTGACTGTATAACCTTTATCACATAATTGGCTGACACTAATTAGATTATATTTCAAACCTCTTATCAATAGAACATCCTCAATGGAGCATGAGAAACCAAAGTTTATTTTACCTTTACCAATGGTTTGTCCCATGCTATTATCTCCAAAAATGATGTCATTTCCTTTTTCTCTTGATAGTGATGCAAAATATTTGCTGTTACTTGTCATATGATTTGAGCATCCACTATCAAGGTACTACCGATCTTTAGTCTTGATACGCTGAAGTAGCTCTTCTTGAGATGGTGATTGCACCTCACCATTCCCAAGAGCCATAAAGCCGACGTCATCATAACCTTACTCTCCCTCACTTGATTCGGAGTCTAACCATGTTGCGTTTAGCACCTTCTTTTTCATACTTGGGTTTGAGCGGTAGTAGTCCCTGTTCCTGTCTTGTGAGACGGGACAATTTGCACGAATGTGTCTAGGCTTCTTGCACTTGTAGCACACGTCATCTTTATCTTTCTCCCTTTCTCCTTGATACATGCCATATTTTTTATGTTTGAGATACTTACGAAATTGCTTGGTCAATAGAGCAATGTCCTCGTCTGACTCCTCACGATCTGAATCTGCTTTTGATGGTCGGAATTTTTCTGCTTTTAGTACAATGGTCTTCTCTTCGGTCTTTGGTTCAATCCCGATATTTTGTCTGTATCTTTTGCTCTCCGACATTTCTATCTCGTATGTCTTCAGCTTTTCTTGGAATGTGTAGTAGTCGAATCCCTTCTCTTCAAGAGTCTCCCTCATTGCAGCGGCCTTTACATCCCATTCTGGCGTAAGACAGCTTATGAGCTTTCTGACCTTTCGGTCATCATCTAGCCCCTTACCTAAGCTCTTAAGTTCATGGGCAATGATATCGAAGCGGGCGAGCATTTGATCCATATTTTTCCCTGGCAACATGCGAAACACATCAAACTTATAGAAACATAAATTAATTTTAGCTTTTACCTCAGAAGCGGTTCCTTCATACCGCTTCAGCATGTTGTTCCAGATCTCGTATATTGTTTTGCAGTTACGCCTGCATCGCATTAATTTTTTGTTATTCAACCCTGCACAGAGAGCCGTTATGGCTTTGGAATTTTCCGTCTTGAGGGCCAACTCTGCTTTTGTGAAGGATGTCTTCCCGTTGCTAATTGAAATATCTGTTTTATTAATGCACACATTACATACTTCTTCTCCAAGTATCTGTAAAAAATGCGACATACGAACTTTCCAGATGCCATTGCATTTTCCATCAAAAAATGGTGATCGTGTAAGGCTTGTCCCATTGGAGATAAATGGCTCCGATGAGTACAAGTTATCGGGAGGAGGGATTTCGGCCATTGGACCTTTTGCTTAAGCTTTTAAGCTTTTTGATAAGCACCTCTTCCTGATACTACTGTAAATCACCGTGGGGGGTGAATAGGGTGATTGTGTAGAATTAAAAAATTAATAAAATAAAGTGCAAAGTAAATAAAAAAGTTAAGAGCAGCAAATACAGATGATGCAGTGATATAACGTGGTTCGACCCCCAGGTCTACGTCCACATTACCTATTTGTAGCAATTCTCTGCAACAAGCATTCCACTATACTTAAAACCCTTTGTACAGTGATTTTCAGATTCAGGCCGAGAGACCTATTACACCCACATGACTTCCAATACAAGTCCCGTCAATCTCACCGAAGTGGAAAAGAAAGAGAGACTAAAAACTCAAGATCGTTAATGATCCTGACTGAAGAATACAGAAAAATTATCGCTCACACTCGGATTGATTATCGAAAGATTAGTTCAGAATATTTTCTCAGAAGTAATTGGTTGAAGAATACACAGTGGAGTCGTCCAATATAAGTAGACGGGAAAGTGTATCGATAAAAAATGAAAACGATACATTCCAAGAATACACACAACGCAAAGTGCGGTCGACTGTTCAGCTCTCTGACGTAAAGTAGAAAGGTGAAAGGTCGACCGCTTCTCAAGCAACTCAAGGTTGCGGTCGACTGTGATGAGGTCGACCGTCACGAAGTACTGTCGACCGGTATCGTGCTGTATATTCCGAATCCACTCTGTTTTCATTCCATAAACTAATCAATCTTTAATTAATCTTGTACAATTAAAATCTCACGAAAATAGAAGGAAAATTTCAGGTCTCGATATCTTCCTCTTTTGCTTGTAGACCAATTAATCATGAACTCTTTTTGAATATCTTGCTCTTTTGCTTGTATTTGCAATCTTTCTTTATTGCTTTCTTGAATCTCTCTTGGATCTCTTGTTGATATTATTTGATCATGTAAATCTGAACAACTAACTTTAAATTTATTAGTATTAATGAGTACGTTTTGTACACACCAAGGTCTTGATATCTTTCTCTTTTGCTTGTAGACCAATTAATCATGAACCCTTTTTGAATATCTTGCTCTTTTGCTTGTATTTGCAATCTTTCTTTATTGCTTTCTTGAATCTCTCTTGGATCTCTTGTTGATATTATTTGATCATGTAAATCTGAACAACTAACTTTAAATTTATTAGTATTAATGAGTACGTTTTGTACACACCAAACTAAGAGTCACCACTATATATTGAGTGGTTGCTTAATGGTAGAAAAGAACACCCCTCAGTTGCTCACTCTGAGGTGAGATGCTTGGCGATTGAGCTTTTCATGTGCTGCATGCGTGAGAGGAATGCAGGACCTAGCTGATTTTATATATATTGGATCAACATTTTAGGTACTGATATTGTGTTGTGTATATTTCTGATGTCTACTGGTACGATCGATGATATTTCATCTTCATTAATTCCGAGTTTTCTGCAGGCCTAATGCGTAGTCCTAACAGTGATTGACTTCATGTTTGGGTTGTTACATCTACGACTCATTCATCAGTCTCGAATCAATTCTGTGTCATATTTTCTTAGACATAAAACCTGCAGATCGACTTTCAGTTGTTGGATCCAAACTTATATGACCTGTGCCTGACCCAATTACAGTTATGGGTACTTTTTGCTCAACCATGAAGGGGTTGTTTGTTTGTTAGTACAATAAAATTGGTAATCATATTCGGTACAATAAAAGGAAACAACCTCGATTCATATCTTGAAATGATATTTTGTTATTTCTTTGTTTATTTACAACAAAACTTAGAAGAAGAAAAAGAGGAGAGAGAAGTTTTTCCACTTCAATTCACCATATTTTATGGTGAATTAGTTTTTGACATTTTTGATGAGTTGAGAAAACTTTGATAAACTTTAATTGGTCTCAAACAAATAAAGTAATTTAAAGTACGAAAAACTGAAATTGAGAATTTTGATGTGATATGCTAGAAAAAACAAATTTATGATCTTTCTTATCAAACAAACTGCCTCTATGTAACGCCCCGAATCCCAAATACACTGAATTCGAGATGTTTTACAGGATCTTTCCGCTTCCTTTAGTACAATTTTACAAGGAAATTTAAACTTTTCACTTTACATCAGAGTTTACATCAATATTAAACTTTACATTGCACAGCGGAAGTAAAATTTTACAACAACGAAAACAAATATACAACAACATGGAGTAATCTTTAAGCATTTGTTCCTCTTTAATCTGTATCAAGCCATTTACCTGCATATAAGACTGTGGGTACGTCAGTTTATTCAACCGACGATCATTATACACGGCCATCCTCTCTATGCCGAAAATAGTATAACTTATTTTTCATATTTAGCAAACACAGACTTGTCACATATCAAACTAAAGGGACTACCCTATTGATGTCGTGTTGTGATTGTGCACTTAGTCCTTAATGCAGTTATTTATATTACATGACACTAATGCGCACTTGTTCGGATTCTATGCATCCCATACTACATAGGTCCGAGGGCAAGCCCTTAATCGTTCTTCAACTTTGTAGGGTTCAATCCCTCGTCATGACTAAATCTAGTACTGTAACTACGGTAAGTATCCTAGATGTTTTCGGACCTACGAACTCATGTCTAGGCGCCCTGGAGGGAATCCCATCGCTGACATGACTCATCATGCAAACATCCTGTGGTAATTCAGCTCCTACCATAGACATGACACCACCCGTAGTCTTCAAACATCCCACGAGCGTCGCCACCGGGACGGTACTCTGGAGCAGTATCCTCGCCCAGACTCATCATGGGACATTCTGGGATACGCTCTCGCCGCTATCCAATGGCCCTCATACTCAATGTTTTTCTCTTACTTTCATCACGTCTTCACTATGTACTAATCCTTAATGTTATTAGAATCATGAACAAAAATCAAAGCTCTAGAGTTAGCCTCTCCACTAAACCGAACTTATTCGTTTTTTCAAACATGACCAACCTTGGTATTTCTTTTAAATTTTCATTTCATTTATTTCCAAAATGCCGGGGGAGACTTAGCTACTCTTTGTTTCAATTTCAATTCACATTTCTAAAATTGAGCGTTCCAGCTCATAAGTTCATATGTTGAGTTATCATACTCACGATATTTCTATTTCCCAATCATGATTTTCAAATCATTCAATAGTCCATAATGATACATTAAATTCAACTATTCATCATGTAACTCATGAAATATTATTTTCACATAAAAACCACATAACTAGTTATTCGATCAAGAATGAATATTTATCTCACTATTATCCAACGAGAATAATTCACAACACTTCTCATAATTCATTTCTATTCATATTTCTTTTCCAATATTCCATTTTAAACCTTTTGTATAACCCAACTTTATACAAATACAAGTGTAGGACTCATAGTTCTAAAACATACTTTTATTCTCTAAACATACTTCACTTCATACAAATTATCCTCAATTTATTTTTCATAAACTCCCCATATTTTTAAGAAAATAAATATATTTTTTCCACATTTTTTTGATCACCAAAACATTCAAAAAATTATTTTTTTCCCAAACTGCCGAACCAAAGATTCGAACCCAGCACCACAGAGAACACAGCCGAAGGCACAGGCTACTAGGCCGCTTGCGCTAGACGACATGAAGAAGGCTGAGAGCCATAAGAGCTCTCGGCTGTAACAATATTTATTTTTTTTCAAAAAATACAAAAGTTTGGTGCCAGCAGTATTCGAACCAGCAACCCATGAGAAGCTGCACGACACTGTAGCAACCAAAGGCATCCCGACCACCCGAGCTATCTCGAGTTGTCATAGGTACAACTCGAAATTTATCTAAAACAACTCTCTCTGTTATTGAAATATATCGATGTTCATCAAATTTTTTACTTCAACTTGCTCTTACTAATAGACTGTAAAAATTCTAGATTACTCATTTACATCATGAATTATACTCCAGTATATGAAAATCATTTTTTTCTTAAACAATTAAACATACTTTCAATAATTAACACCTTTCTACCATACAATTTTATTAATTTGATATACTATCACTATTGCATTCTTTTTCGACATTATAATTCCACAAATCTCTACACTAATTTTCCGCCATTATTCATCTCATAAATATAATGACTGCATCTTAATTTAATCGTTACAACAACATAACCAAATTCCTAACTAGCACATAATGCGACATTATCAACTACTAATCTTTGTGCATAATTTCCATGCTGCTAACGAAAGTTCATTTCCACAATTCATATCCATACTTATATTGCACCCAACTTAAGTTCTAATAGTAGAATCACACACAATTTGCATGTCAACAATTCAATCAATTATAGTTCATTTTTTCCAATTAATTGTGCATCCTTATAATCATTTTCATGCATCATTTTCCCAATTGAATCTAGCATGCATTCTTATTTAGAAATAGGAAAATTTTACCCACCTTATTGAAGAAAGTACACTAGCGATCTCCTAGACGAATGTCCTTGCCACGAAATGCTTCTCCTCCTTGTACACGCGCGCACAAGCCTCCAACCCGAGCACACCAAACCGAGAGCTCCCTCCTTTTAATAGCCGGCCTCTCATTCTTCTTGTTGCAAGCCCAACTCCCACACCACTCAATCTTTTTAACTCACAAAAATACTACTATATAATGCAATTTAGACTATAGGTTTGGAAAGATTAATAGGCACAAGGATAACTAGTCATGGGAGGGGGTATTTATACTAAAATCTTGATGGAATGGATGGCTAAGATTAGTGTAGGAGTTAAGAACAAAGGGTGGAGATTTAAGGAGGAGTTACACAAACTACCCATGATGAGTAACCACCACACCATGATCCCCATCCAAAATTTGAGTTTCCCTCCAAGAAGCAACCGGCCATGCTTGGAAAAAGTGCATATTGCACGTGTACGTGTAGTGCACGTGCATGCAACTAGGCCCAAAAATTGTACATTTTATTTTATATAAAAATAAACTCTAGTTTGTATTCTACATTACAAGTTGCATTTTAAAATAAATTGACTCATGGGCTTTAGTTTTGGGCCAAAATAATTATTTTAAAAATGAATTACATTTTGGGCTTTTTAAAAGAAAAAGGCTTTTTAAAAGAAAGGGCTTTTCATCCATTTAAAAGAAGGCTTTTGTATAAATTAATTAAAAGCACATATTAAAATATCTTTACTCATCTTGATGAAAATATTTATCAAAAATATTGCACGTGCACACTACGTGCAAATAAATATACTTTTTCATTAAATGAAAAATCAGGGCATTACACTCTAACTCGAACTTCAGGGCCGGTATGGGTCAGGTTCATATCAAATGGGATCCAGTTCGGACCTGTGTGTACCCTACCCATTTCGACATGCACCTTGCCTCAGTTGCCTGTAGGCTGTAGATTAGAATTATTCTTGCATGCATTATTTGGAATATATATTATAAGAAGCTTCCCATTGCATATGGTTAATAATTATGTAGGAGATTCTATTGTCCCTTGGCTTACTTAGAAGTCCATATTTGACACAACTAGTTATCTACAGTATAACTACAACTACAAGGTCATATGATAATGGGCTTGCCTTTGAAGATGCATAGAAAATGGAATCAAGATCGGCAATGCGCGCATGTGAGGAGAGTGATGGCAACAGCTTGGATTAACACTTGACATTATTAATAATTAAGTAGTACTGTGTATATATTCTCTTTCAAAATATTTGAGTAATCTAAATTAATTATTGGGAAATTAATATATCTCTCTCTAGTATATGCATGCCTACTAGTACACAAGCTCAAGGCATCAAGTAAATAATATAGCCTCTAAAATTCGGTGTAAAATTCTTTCTACTTTGTACCTCCACAACTACAAGCTAGCTAGCTAGGTACGTAGCCCACAACACTGGCAAAGGCAAACCCCATAACCTAATTAATATGAATTTACATTAGAAAAACAAAGAGGTCTAAAATTCCACATTGTTTCTCCAAAGAGTGGCCATAAAGAATAAGACCAAGTTGTAAGAATCAAGATGTGTATCAAAGCCCTTAATGCATGGTCCCTCAACAGCCGTCCGATGGACCGATTGAACGGCAGAGAGTGAATCTAGACGCATGATCAGGAGGCCACTTACCCTACAAAAGACATGTATTCATTCAGTCCACACCAACATGGATGCTATGTTTTTATATTATGGATTAATTAGTTTATGATTAACTTGGGTGTACTTTTGTTGAATTTAGGGTTTGGAATTTGCAATGTTTTTGAGAATATGTGCTTCCGCTGGTTGTGGGGGGTTTTGCACGTGTTCATGAGAGGAGCTTGTAATTGATTGGGCACGTGCTTGTTTGGTGAGAACTAAGAAGTGAGAGCTAGGTTCGTGTGCAGTTCAGAAGCCAAATGAAGCTTCCAATACCCCATTCGTAGGTAAAATGTATACATGGGAAGATTTCAGTAGGGAAAACAGTAGCTAGTTAATTTTAGGTTGTTAGTTATTAGTTATGTTTGAATTGTAGTATATGGATTGAATTAGTATCATACAAAAATTAGAATAACTTCAGAGCTTTTGGTATAGCGACAGAAATATTTTATGTTATAGATTCCGTGAGATGACGCCACTACTTAGGTCTTGACCAGTCCTCTAAAAGCAGAGCAGTTCTTTGATCTTCATGTGGTAGGGATTCACAGAATCGCTGCATTTGAACAAATACTAAATCATCGAAGATAAGATGTTGCACAATATGCTAGAGATTTGACATTAAGTTGGTGCCCTAGATAATATTCAGTTCAGAAGATTAACGGCATGCAGGTAAGAGATCCAACAAACTTACATCGATGAAAAAATTATGTGGCGACAGAGATCGAGGATCAAATGGCTGAAAGAAGGGAATGCGAACACCAAATACTTCCACAAGGTCGCCAGTATGCGACGTAGAAACAACTACATCAACTCATTGGATATCGACGGCATTTCAGTGGCAGATGAGAGACAGATTGTCAACCATGTGGATGCTAAATTTAAGGAATTAATCGGACAGAACAAGGATGGACAGAGTGAGTCCAATGAGAATTTATGGGAGGAATTGCAAGGAGAAACCAGACACAGAGTTGAGGCTCTGCAAGACCCATTCACAATGGATAAGAAGAAGGCAGCAGTGTGGGGGATGGGACAGGACAAGGCACCAGGGCCGGATGGGTTTCCTATATTTTTCTACAGGCAGTTTTGAGACATTGTGAAGTCTGATATTATGGCTATCATGAATGCTTTCTATGACGGTACTTTGAATCTGGAGAGACTCAACTACGCTCATGTTTGCCTTATCCCTAAAAAGCAAGCGGCGAGGGATGTGAGTGATTTTAGGCCAATCAGCCTCATTAACTGCTCAGTGAAAATCATTACGAAGGTTGTCGCTAACAGATTGGGAAAGATCATCAGGGACATTATAGAGGACTATCAGACTGGTTTTATTTCCGGGAGAGACATCCTAGAAGGAGTGGCGTTAGTACAGGAAGTCATACAGGACACGAAAAAACGTGAGAAGGCGGGTTTCATGTTAAAATTAGATTTCGAGAAGGCTTATGATAAGGTAGAATGGAAATGCTTGCAGGAGATCCTTCAGAGAAAAGGGTTCGGAAACAGGTGGATAGGCTGGATTAAGACTTGGTTAACTACTTCCATGGTCAATGTGCTGGTCAATGAGAAACTGAGAAAGGAAATCAGATGCCGGAGAGGACTGAGATAGGGTGATCCACTGTCACCACTTTTGTTCACTTTAGTGGGGGACGGATTGCATAGAATGCTTTACACATACAGAGAAAATGGTCCGATCAATGGTCTAGGAAAGAGGAGGGGTATCTCTGCAGTTATGAATGTCCAATATGTGGATGATACTGTTATTTTCTGTGAGTGCGATGTTGCACAAGCAACTTTCCTCAAATGGGGCCTGTACTTATTTGAAGAATGGTCAGGATTAAAAGTGAACTTCAACAAAAGCTCCATTACATTCTTAGGGGATTCGGGGGAATTGTGGAGCACTATAGCTAATATTCTTAACTGCCCCATCCAGAAATTACCAATTAAGTACCTGGGGCTACCGATCGGAACAGGAAATATTAGGAGGGTGGATTGGCATGGTATCATAGACAAAATCGCGACCAGGCTTGAGGGGTGGAAAGGAAAAATGCTGTCTTTCGGAGGACGACTAATATTGCTAAATTCGGTCATTAGCTTTATACCATTATACTTTATGTCCTTTTTTCAAATTCCGGTTTGGGTGGTAAAAAAATTGACAGACTTAGGGGACGGTTCTTATGGCATGGGGCAGGGGAAGGGAGAGGGTATGCATTAATCAAATGGGGTATTACGTGCAGACGTAAAGAGCTTGGTGGATTAGGTGTGGTCAATATTCACCAAATGAACCAAGCACTACTTTGCAATCGGTGGTGAAAACTCATACTCAAAACTAAGACAAAATGGGGTACACTTATAAATGCGGCCTCATTGAAGAATGGGTGCATGCATCAGAAACAGAAAAATAAGGATTCAGCTTCTGGGTTTTGGAGAGGGGTGACCCACACTAGAGACATCTTCATCTCAGGTGACTTTTTTAATTGGAAATGGTGCCACGACGTATTTCTGGAAGGATAAATGGTATGGATCTATCAACCTAAAAAGGAGATTCCGGGAGGCATACAGGTTTGCTACTGATAAATATGATCTGGTAGCTAGAAATTGGAGGAATGAGGAATGGAGACCGAGACTCACAGGCAGTCTTACAAGCGAGGCTAGAAGACAAAAACAGGTGATCATTGCCTTCTTGCAGGATTGGAAGCCAACTGGAAATGATAATGAGGATAAAGTTAAATGGGAGGTGGAAAAAGGGGGGGGGGGGGTCTTTTCGGTGAAATCTGCATATAAAAGGCTAAACAATGGAGGGGTTAGAGTATACGACCCAGTTTGGAAGGCACATGCCCCACTTAAAGTGAAGACCTTCAACTGGCTGTCTTGCAGAAATGCCATTCTAACATGGGATAACTTGGTTAGGAGACGGTGGCAAGGACCGATAATCTGCGTAATGTGCAATCAGGATAACGAAACGGTGGACCATCTTCTAGTCACATGCAGCTTCGCGCGGCCAATATGGGGGGATCTCCGAAATAGAATCAGTATCTTAGGGGCATGCCCGGATACGGTACTAGATGCTTGGGGGGGGGGGCTGGAAAGATGGTCACATTCATAGAAACAACTCCTGCATTTGGGATATTGGGGTGGCGGCTATATGTTGGGGCATATGGCTAGAACGGAACATTAGAATCTTTAGAAACACACACAGACACATCATCCATCAACAATTGATGTTCAAGATTATTGCTAATATCATGTTCTGGTCTAAAACGGTAGGTGAAGAACAGATGAAGAAAATCAAGGATATGTACAAGGACATTGCCACCAATCAAGTTCAGTCACAGGAAGAGGAAGACACAGCAGAAGATGGTTGATTGCTTGGAGTGAGGAGGGTGGAACAGTCACCTGTGAGACTTTTGGGAGTTTTTGGATTCATGTTTGAGGCCAGTAGTTAGATGTATTTTGGGTCTCTGTCTTTTTTTCTTGTATGTATTTTGGGTTGTACAAATGGGTCTTTACCGAACAGTATAGGGGGACTCATATTTTGGTAGGACAATGAGTATCATGGCCTGCATGTAGGACACATGAACATCAATGTCCATTTTGGGATTATTTGTTTTGTTTTATTAAAAACTTTTTAATGAAACAAGGGGGGGACCTAGGCCAACCTTTTATGATAAAAAAAAAACTACTGAATTGCAAAAGAAAGGAAAATGTGATATAGTGATAGCAGGGCCACCCTGAATTTACGGGGCCGAGGCAAATTTCCGAAATGGGACCCCTATACATTTTTTTTAAAATGATAAAACAAAAAATTGGAAAGTTTTTGTTGCTACAATTCTTAAAAAACCGATATATATGAAGAAATGGATGGAGATTATGAATTTGAGAAAAAAAAAAATCTCTATACAAATCCAAGCTTAACTAAAATAAGCCAGCTCAAGTACTAATTAAAAAAACAAAAGCCCAAAATATTAAATTTGGCGGCCCATAAAAAAATATTACGCGTAAATTACGTATATATAAATACAAGGAAAAGAAAATTTGGGGCCCCTAAAAGTGGGCTAAATTCGGGGATCCGAGAGGTGGCCGCCTCCTCTGCCTCCACTGGGAGGCCGGCCCTGAGTAAAAGCTTGAATCGAGCAACTTAGATTTTCTCTTTTCCTCGGAGTATTAGTGTTCTATTCTGGGAATTAAGCATTCAATTTGAAATAACCTTAATACAAACTAGTAGTTTACACGTGCGATGCACGTCTTAATAAATATAGTTTTTTTAAAAGTAAAAATTCAGACGTAGTGGATTTGATCTAAAATCTCATTTACAATAGTTATGTACGTGCGTTGCACGGGTTGGTAGATGGACAAATTATTCTAAGGCCTTCTCCCATTATAGTAGTAGAGATTAAGGAAGATAAAAGAAAGATGTAATTCAGAAGTAACAAGAGATTGCTCTCGTTTAGACTGTTAACAGTTTCAAATTCGAATTCTTGTAATTTCTAATTGTTGTGACTGTGAATATATTTAGTTCTAAAATGAAGTAACAGTGATGATTTAAACTAGCTTGAATCAAAATTTGGAGCAGCAGATCATATTCAATTCTCTGCTTTGTATTATCATAAGTACATGATTTTCCCAAAGTATATGCGAGCGTGATGTATAGCATCTTGGGATAATCTTCTTTCTTAATAATCTAAGGCAAATAATTGAGTTTAGAATTGATTATTGTTTACTATAAATCTCTATACTAGTCTTATATTTTATCCATTGTTGTTTTCTGTTAGCAAAAGAAGGTAAAAAATGGTCTATTGTTTTATATGATTTCAGAAACCCTCTCTACAACATTGCTTTAAGTAAATAAAAGAACGGAATGCGAGGATTCTTCCTTCTTGCATCTTTACTTTTGTAAGCTTGATCAACTTGTGATCTCGCTTTACTTGCAAACACGCTCTTTCTTCCTCTCATTTTATTAATCAAACTTCTCTTAGTTAACAGTCTATCCACATATTTGCGTAAATCAAAATGTAGCATATCAAGCTTCATTGTTAATTAATTTTATGTATCGGTGCAGTTTTGTTTCTCTTCCAAGATTCTACCTTCAGTCTGCACCAAATAATACATATATATATATATATGCAGTATCATAACATTTTTCCATGAAATATACGAATAATTGAATAAACACACCGTTAAGTAAAAACGATAATCATGATTAATTAGCAAAAGTAAAAACACACAAATTAGAGGCGATTCACAATGTACACAGAAAAAAGTTGCTTCATTAATTTTACTCCGACATATTACATATATATATCATATTTATATCAGAAGAAACAGACTAGAACCAGTAACATCAACCTGATGCAAGTAATTAGTTTTTTGCTTCATTAGTTTTAGTAATTCTTTGTTCCTTGTTTCTTGTTCTCCTTTTCTATGTATTGTTAACCTCCTCGAGGACTCTTATGATCGACCTCTTCTTATTGTTTATGTTATATAAAATTGTCCCTAATCTTCTTGTTAATCTTTCAAAACAAAATAAATAAAACTGATTTACCGGCCTATGGGGAAGTCGCGCGATACGCACTGCCCTAAGAGTTGATCCGCGGTCTTATGTGCAGATGCTTCGCAGATGCTCCTAGTGGTAAAATCCCCGGTATCACCGGCGTCCCGCTGTCGCACACAACGTCGGGAGATGACCCGAACTTAGCCTTGCCCAGAACTACGGCGAAAAGGAAAGGAGCGGAAGCGGATTGTGAAAGCAGCGAAGAGCGGCACTGGTTGCTGCTGTTGCGGATCGCGAAAGCAGCGAAGAGGAGAGAAGGTTTCTGTGTGGACTTGATGTGGGCTGCGGTATTTTTTTCAGTAGTTGGAGAAGAATAGGAGTTTAGGATTTATAGATACATGAACGTGTGAACGTTGGAGAAAAAGAAGACATCTTTTTCGGATCTGAGAAACTGATCCAACGTTCATGAAGAATTAGTCAAAAGGAAAAGAAATAAACAGCAAAAATAATTTTAGGATCTCAACCCGAACCCGAAGAGCAATTTCGGATCGGCATTCGTGTCCGCAGATGCGGGCGCGCACACCCGTGCCCACTACGCGCGCCGAACCGAACCGGGCCGGGCGACGGCGGCGGCGCGCGTGTGGCCCACGGGTTCTCTCCACACCACACTAGACTACAAGGGGATAAAGAGTGGTTTGTAATATATCCCTTTATATGACAAAGGTAACCACCGATATGGGACTAAAAGGAGAAGGGAATCTTGGGTTTTGAACTAAACAGCCAACAATCCCCCCCCAAAACCAAGATTCAAAGGCAGTGATAACAAAAGAGTAATGATATAGAAGTTCTGGGCAAGAGTATACTATGCATAGATGAGATGGACTACAGCCTTGAATCTCACGTAGTGACTATTGTCTTTGTCTGAAGAAGTGCTTGATGGACTACGCCTTGAATCAGACTTCTTGACTCAGATTCAGAAAATAGCACACATAGTACGCTAGAGGTTCTTGGGTCTATCGGGTGGCGCTTTTGAATGGCCATGCGCACTTTTCCATATTCATGAGAGTTGTCTGGGATCGCCCTGTCCCATAGTCGCGGCCTTCACGACCTCTCATATAGGTAAGTCCTCAAAGGGTTGGTGATCGGAGTCAACCCTACATAATAATGTTTGGACCTATTAAGAGTTTAGAACTCATCCTAACCTGATCACACAGGAACACTGTCACCATAGGGATGGGATATCATTGTACAACCTCGTACAGCCACCTGGGCATTAATTTATGAGAATTTAATCTCTGAGTCAGTGTTCCATAATAGTCACCGAAGTCCAGCTTGTTTCTACCAATTGAACCGGCTTCTTGGGATCTCCAGTCAGACTTGGTTGGGTTGCCACTGCTGGTGACTTACTTATGGGCTTAACCCCATCCCCCTCGATGATTCTAGGATCAACGTCCTAGACAGACCCTTTGTTAAGTGGTCTGCAAGGTTCTTTTCTGACTTTATATAGTCAAGAACCACATATTTGCCTAATAGGCTCTTGATTGACTTGAAGCGCAGCTGCAGGTGCCTGTTCATCTTAGCATTCACAGAATCATGCTTTAGTAGTTCTATAACAGATTTATTATCACAGTTTATGGAAATAGGAGGAACAGGAATATTAGTAACAGGTATATGCATAATCAAATTTCTTAGCCATTCAGCTTCTGTACAAGTAGTATCCAAAGCTATCATTTCAGAATCCATAGTACTTCTAGCTATGATGGTTTGTTTACATGAACCCCAGGAGATTGCAGCACCTCCTAAGGTAAAGACATATCCAGTTGTGGATTTCACATCATGTGAATCAGTTACCCAGTTTGCATCTGAGTAACCTTCTATGATATCAGGGTGTCTAGAATAATGAAGTTTGTAATCTATAGTACCCTTAAGATATCTAAATACTCTTTCTAATGCTGACCAATGTGACTGGTTTGGGTTGCTAGTATATCTACTAAGTCTCCCAACAGCAAATGCAATGTCAGGTCTAGTTCTATTTGATATATACATAAGAGAACCTATCATTTGAGAGTATCTATGTTGTTCTACAGGTGAACCTTCATTCTTCTTGAGAATGATACTACTGTCAAAAGGAGTACGAGCAGGTGCCTTATCAAAATACTCAAATTTCCTTAGCATTTTCTCAATAGAATGTACTAAAGAGAGAGTATAACCCTCCTTGGATTTGGATACTTGCATTCCTAGAATCAGGTTAGCTACTCCTAGGTCTTTCATATCAAACATGCTAGATAAATAATCTTTAGTGTTATTTATTAACTCAAGTGTTGATCCTAGAATAAGGATGTCATCTACATACAAGCATATAATGACACAACTTCCATCAGTATTTTTAGAGTATATACATTTATCATACTCATTTGGTAAGAAGCCATATTCTAAAATCACTTTATCAAATTTGCTGTGCCATTGCTTGGGAGCTTGCTTTAGGCCATAAAGAGATTTTACTAACCTGCAAACGTTCTTTTCTTGACCCTTAGCAATAAAACCTTCAGGTTGCTCCATGTAGATTTCTTCCTCTAGGTCTCCATTCAAAAAGGCTGTCTTTACATCCATTTGATGGATTATCAAGTCATGAATGGAGGCTAAAGCTAGAAGAGTTCTAATAGAGACAATCCTAGCTACAGGAGAGTAGGTGTCAAAATAATCTAATCCTTTTTTCTGGGTGAAACCTTTGGCTACTAATCTAGCTTTGTATTTTTCTATTGAACCGTCAGCTCTAAGTTTCTTTTTGAAGATCCACTTGCAACCTATGTGTTTACTACCTAAAGGCAGGTCTGCTAAATGCCAAGTACTGTTCTCCATAATGGAGTTGTACTCATTGTTGATGGCTTCTTTCCAGAAAGGTGCATCAGGAGAAGATATTGCTTCTTCGTAAGTTGAGGGATCACCCTCTATCAGTTAAGTGAAGAAATCTTCTCCTAAATTTCTTTCAATCCTACCTCTTTTGCTTCTTCTAGGTTCTGAGTCTTGATCAGGTTGAGAGCTAGAAGGTTGAGAATGGGAACTGGTAGAAGGAGGCAGGGAATGACTGGAGGGGTTGGAAGAAATTCTATCTTTAAAAGGGAATATATTCTCAAAGTAAACTGCATCTCTAGCTTCAATGATGGTATTATTAGAGATTTCATTTACTTCAGAATGAGTCACTAAAAATCTATTGGCATTGCTATCTAGGGCATATCCTATGAATACAGCATCTACAGTCTTAGGTCCAATCTTTCTCTTTTTAGGTTCAGGGATTCCTACTTTTGCTAGACATCCCCAGACCTTAAGGTAATGGACTCTAGGCGTTCTGCCTTTCCATAATTCATAAGGAGTCTTATCCTTTGACTTACTAGGGATCCTGTTTAGGATGTAACAGGCTGTCAATAAGGCTTCTCCCCACAAGTTATCAGGAGCTCCTGAGCTGAGAAGCATGGCATTCACCATGTCTAATAGAGTTCGATTCTTTCTTTCAGCAACTCCGTTAGACTGTGGTGAGTAAGGAGCAGTCACCTCATGAATTATTCCGTGTTCTTCACAGAAGTTAGTCATTTCATTTGAGGTATACTCTCCGCCACGATCAGATCTAAGGATCTTAATCTTTTTCTCCAATTGGTTCTCAGCTTCGGATTTGAAAACCTTAAATCTATCTAGAACTTCATCTTTGGTTTTGAGAAGGTAGGTATAGCAATACTTAGAAAAGTCATCTATAAAAGTGACAAAGTATTTCCTACCGCCTCGGGTCAAAACCCTATTTGAGTCACAAACATCACTATGAACTAGTTCTAGAGGATCACAATTCCTCTCTATAGATTTGAAAGGCAGTCTGGAATGTTTGGCTTGAACACAAATTTCACATTTGTGTTTATTATCTACAGGAGACTTGGGAATAATATCTAAGTTCATCATTCTTTTAAGAGAACCCAGATTCACATGACCTAGTCTACCATGCCAAACATTGGAAGATTCTATATTTGAAACAACAGGAGAAGGATCAGATATTTTATTTATAGTGCTGAGAATGAAAAGACCATCCTTTACATATCCTTTCCCAATAAAAGATTCATTCTTAGAAAATACAATTTTATTTGCTTCCATTACAATTTTGAAACCCGACGCTACAAGAAGGGAACCACTAACTAAGTTTCTCCTAACTGACGGCACATGAAGTACATCATGAAGAGCTAGATTTTTCCCTGATGTCATCTTCAGGTCTATTCTTCCTCTTCCTACAATCTGTGCCGTTGATCCATCTCCTAGGGTTATGCCTCCTCCACATGATTCCTGATAGTTTGAAAAACAGGAGCGATCAAATGAAACATGAACATTAGCTCCAGAATCCAACCACCAGTCATCAGAATGGTAAGAAATATTAACAGAAGGTTGGTAAGTCACAGACCTGAAGGAACTAGAAGATCCATTTAGAATCATGTTGGCTTCTGGTTTGGTAGAGCCTTTTCCCTTATAAGGAGTCTTCATTGGTTCCTTCTTCCTATGAAAGCAATTGAAGGATAGATGATTTGTTCTTCCACACACCAAACAGAACTTTTGTTGGTCCTGAGTCTGACCGAAGTTTCTAGTCCTGTGGTTTTGCTGGTGTTGGCGGTTTTGATGGTTTTGGTGATTCTGGTGATGAGGCTGAAAGTTCTTTTTCTTGAAGGAGGTTTTCTTAGGTTTGTGAGGATTATTAGGTTTGGATTTGCCTTGGTTTGACACTACAAGGTTTACCTTTGCTTTAGACTCATTTTTAGGGTTTGACCTAAGTCTAAGTTGTTCTTCTGTTCTAATCTTCTTTAGGACTTGGGCAAAGGTAAGCTCACCTTGAGTATGAGTGAGTTCCTTCTTGACATCAGACCAAGAAGGTGGGAGTTTGTCTATTAGGCAAGCTATCTTATATTCAGTAGAAAAGGTTGTTCCTTTTGCTTGAATATGCCTCACATATTCTTGGAATTCATGGATTTGGTCATTCATAGGCTTGTTATCTACCATGAAATACCTATTGAAAGCTGAAGAATTGAATCTTTCAATTCCAGCATCATCAAAACCATATTCATCTTCTAAAGCATCCCAAAGTTCTTTAGCATTTTTATATTCAAAGAATATGTCATAAAGGGAGTCAGATAAGGCACTTAGAATCCTATGAAAACAGTGGAAGTCTATTTCCTTAGGGGTTTTTGGTTTTTGGGAACTAGCGGATTCTTTAGGAGTTTGAGATGACAAGGTGGATTCAGAAACTTCTTTGGTAGACTCAAATTTGTCAGACTCAGTCGTGTTGGGTGTGGATCCATCAATCGCAGAAAGGAGACCTAAGGTGGTGAGCCAGAATTTCATCTGACTCTGCCACCTTTTGAAGTTGGTTCCATCAAACTTGGCTGGCTTGGCTGAAGCGGTCTCTTCTTTCCCAGTCATGATTTAATAGTATAATAGTCTAGAGGCTGCAGAAATAATACTGTAGCTACTCAATAAAGGTATCGCGGGTTCTAGACAATAGTTTAATGATTTTGCTAATGAACCTAAACAAATCTTTTAGTCTATCAAGTTCTGATTAACTTGGGTTAGCTGTAGGAGTCGGTTCCCAGCTAGCGGTGGTCCGAAGACGCTTAAATACCGTGTCGCTTAGGGCTGTTTACACCCGGTTGACAGAAGGACCCTTTAGGCTTGTTCCCAAATTTATCTTTCCTTTTAAGACCTTTAGATTTCTTTTAAGGAATTTGCAAAATCAATAACTATTCCTTATTAAATGTTTAAAGGATACTAAGAAATATCTAGCACCACAGCTAATAATAGCCTTGATATTGTTATGTAGGTAGTAGTGCTATTCACAATATAACAAGACACTTAATTATACTAGCAAATTGCAAGCTAATAAAACAAATGTACAGCAAGGAATATTCTAAGACTTTGAGAATATTAAAGTGAATCTAACAACACAAATTCGTGCCAACAAATTTTGTGATTTAACAATAAATTAATAATGTAAGGATTTTAAAGCTATAGAGGAATCTATAGTGATGCAACAAAATTTAATTATCTGTCTCGAAATTGTGATTAATGAAGATAGTATTAAGGCTTCGGATTTCACTAATAATTTATTTATTTATTTAGCCCTCACAATATTAATAATGAAGCGAATTAACAGAATGTACTAAATTAACAGATTAACAATAAGCAATTATGATTATATGTGCTAATTAATCAGTTAATCAATATGTATATACTTAATCGACAGATCCTTCAACTAAGTATATACTATGGATCTGTTCTATAGGATCAGGCTGTTCTATAGGATCGAGAATACTATCGATCTGTTCTATAGGATCGTACAATTGTATTCTTAATTTCTAGGTAGACAGATAACAAAGGCAATTCTGTTTATAGGTAGCAATTAATCAGATTGATAATATGTATGTGCTAATTACCAATAAATACTAGTTTAATCTGATTAACAATCAGGCCGTTCTTAATTAACAAGATATGACAAACTAATAAGATTAACAATACGGTTGTTCTTAATTAATCAGATCAACAATACGACTATTCTTAATTAACAAGATATGGTAAACTAGTCAGATTAACAAGATGGCTGTTGTTAATTAACAATTGATGCTAAACTAATCAGATTAACAAGATGACTGTTCTTAGTTAACAATATATGATAAACTAATCAGATTAACAATACGTCTCAACTCTTAGATTGTTATATAAAATTGTCCCTAATCTTCTTGTTAATCTTTCAAAACAAAATAAATAAAACTGATTTACCGGCCTATGGGGAAGTCGCGCGATACGCACTGCCCTAAGAGTTGATCCGCGGTCTTATGTGCAGATGCTTCGCAGATGCTCCTAGTGGTAAAACCCCCGGTATCACCGGCGTCCCGCTGTCGCACACGTCGGGAGATGACCCGAACTTAGCCTTGCCCAGAACTACGGCGAAAAGGAAAGGAGCGGAAGCGGATTGTGAAAGCAGCGAAGAGCGGCACTGGTTGCTGCTGTTGCGGATCGCGAAAGCAGCGAAGAGGAGAGAAGGTTTCTGTGTGGACTTGATGTGGGCTGCGGTATTTTTTTCAGTAGTTGGAGAAGAATAGGAGTTTAGGATTTATAGATACATGAACGTGTGAACGTTGCCGAAAAAGAAGACATCTTTTTCGGATCTGAGAAACTGATCCAACGTTCATGAAGAATTAGTCAAAAGGAAAAGAAATAAACAGCAAAAATAATTTTAGGATCTCAACCCGAACCCGAAGAGCAATTTCGGATCGGTATTCGTGTCCGCAGATGCGGGCGCGCACACCCGTGCCCACTACGCGCGCCGAACCGAACCGGGCCGGGCGGCGGCGGCGCGCGTGTGGCCCACGGGTTCTCTCCACACCACACTAGACTACAAGGGGATAAAGAGTGGTTTGTAATATATCCCTTTATATGACAAAGGTAACCACCGATATGGGACTAAAAGGAGAAGGGAATCTTGGGTTTTGAACTAAACAGCCAACAGTTTACACGAAGAACTGGTAGTTCTATGATCTCTGTGAGAATGAGAAGATAAGATGGCATCGATAGCCTCCTTCACTAGACTAATCTCTGGTGCCTTCCCACCTTGTGCAGGCCAGAATTGATCAGTTGCTAACACCTAAACATTAAAAGGAATATGTGCATTGCGATCAAATTTACTAACTGAAGTTCTTTTTTTGTAATTAAACATACATAAGATAAATATATAACTTTTTGGTAGATTTACTATTGTTGATAATTACCTTGACTTGCAATTGGAGGAACTTCACATAGCTAATGGCCTTCTCTAGCATAGTAACCAAATCAACCTAATTAGAGAGAGAGAGAGAGAGAGAGTAGAATTTAAGGTGATTGATGAAAGCGAAGGTAGTAATCTTCAATTTGCAAAGAATGAAAAGAGAGAGAGAGAGCGAACAGAAACAAACCTTTGTGCCATTAGGCACGAGATCTTGAAGAACTTTGAGCCTCTCGCTTATTCTCTCCCTTCGATTCTACAACATATTGTACATATGATCTTTACATAAGTTACTCTACTTATTTGGATGAAGACTGGTCCATAATTCCAAGAAATGTACATGTAGTGTGTGTTCGTTTGTTCGTTCGTGTGTAACCCTACCTTTGCTGCAGTACTTTGTGGATCCTTTGACACAGAGGACTTGGCCTTAGTAGCCTTCTTGTTATTGCCACACTGCTTCTTTGAAGGTAATTGCATATCTCCCTCCTACATAAGAATATGATCATACATAGAATTGGCGTTCAAAGATAAGCTTAAAACTAACAAGCTTTCATGACTCGTACTTTCCTTGATTTTGAAAAAAAAAAAAAAATCTTGTTACATAGAAGAAACTATCCAAGCCAAAGTAGTAGTGTTAGTACCATAAAAGGGCGCTTAAGTGCGCTTCGCTCAACCTCCCTAACTTCATTAAAGCTCTGAATTGAAGAAGCCACACTAGGGTACACCAAACCAAACCTCTCCTCATATTGCCTCTCAACAGGACCATAGCAGTTACTCGCATCTCTAGCCAGTCGATCAGATTCCTGAAACTCCTCGTCCATGCCATCCATCCAAATCCCACATTCCCCCTCTTGATATCAAGCTTTGAGTAACTAGAACTACTCGCAATGTTCCTATCCACTTGCTCAAAGCTAAGCACCGACGAATAAGAGCTCGAGTAGGCCCAATGCCCAAGAGCAATATTGTTAGATTGCACCACTTGAGGGAGGGAATTCACATTATACTCAATAAAGTTATTCATCGGAAGGGTTTCCGAGCAATTCTCCTCTTCCATCATCATTGAACCATGGTGGCCCTTGAACCCTAAGAAGTCAAGTGTCGGATCAAACCCCTAAGGAAATGGAGATCGTGAATTCTGGTGCGTTCCCTTCTTTGCCAGGGCCATTAGTGAAGAAGGTAGTAAGGGAAGTAGGACTTAGAAAAGGTAGCGGTAGTCCTATGAATTCTGCATGGGTGAGCACAAGATATGTGTATGTGTGTGTGTATATATATATATATTCATGAAGAGGACCTGCATATAATTTAGTGAAGGATGGATATATTTTTACTCATTATTCATAGCTGTCGTGAATGAATGAGAGATTAGCAAGAACAAGAAAGCAAAAGGGGTGCCGGGTCTCTCGCATTGCTCACGTCTAAGATTCTTCTTCTGTCACTCTCTTAATTTCTATCTCACTTCCAAATCCATAACAGCATGTGACCTCTTCGTACATGGAAGTTAGGCCCTTACTTATCGTATAACTACAAAACAAAATTTAGTACTTAGATAAGATATTATAAAGTTTAATTAATTTCTTAGTGGCAATTCTATTTTGTTTTGTTGTGTCACTTGATGTATGTATGGCTTGCATGATTGTCTCTTCTATATTTGTTTTAGATCCATGAAGCACATCGTATGTTTACCCACTTTTAGCTTCATAAATTAGCAATGAACTTCACAAAAATAATGAGGCAATAAACCAAAAAATGTGTGGTCATTGCGTCTATCATCATCTTCCTCATTGACTTGTTGCTGTTGGTGGCCGGCTGCCGTACTCACGGTGAAACGGTGGTGGTGCTTTAGAGCACTTCCACCGTATGCCCGTAGCCTGGGCATGGGGTGGGCCCCACACAGATGAGGACCGAAAAAATCCAACCCCGCCGAAAAAAATTGTGGAATTTTTTCCCAAACCGACCTATTTTTTGAAAGTTTGTTCTAAACCGACCTTTTTTTTTTTTAATTCCCAAAACGACCTGCTCGGTTTTTGGAAGACGAGTCTTTCAAAGACCGCGCAGTTATTTGGGTAAATACTTTCGAAAGTGGGTTAGTTTGGTAAATACTTTCAAAAAGTGAATTATATTCGTAAAAACTTTCAAAATTAACTATAATTATTATAGTGAATATTATTGACCAAGGTGAGTTCTTGTCCTTCATTTAGGTGCATATTTCTTTCCACTAGTCACTGAAAATAATTGCATCTTTTTCTTTGATTATCCGACTGAAATATTTGCTGCTGCATATCCTATCTCTCAATTCTTATCTACTGGTGTGATGGGTGTTGTCCTAAATCTAGAAAGAAAAGCATTATTGGGTCCAAAATCATAACATGCACATGTTTAAAACTTTCAAGATCGTCTGAGCTAATTTCCTTAGTAAAACTCTATACTTTGTATGGTCTTTTTATTTTTTCATCTTTTGTTGTTATCTATTTGCCTTTTTATTACCAGGTTTATAGCTGAAAAATAAGGATACAATGATGCAGGTTATTTATTTTTCTAGTTGTAATCTATACAATATATTATGCTAACTCACTTTTGGTTCAAGTATTTTTCTAATTTTTTCTTTTTAAAACAAACAAAAAAAAGGATAACAAATATAGGAGGCAACTTCCCACTCCTTCTCCATCCAAACTTTGAAGTGCAATTATATTTCTTAATCAAACCTTAAAAAACAAGCAATATTGTATATATGTTATCGGGAGAATTTTTTTTCAAAAATAGTTCTCATAATTGTTCACTTTTCAAAAATTATGTGCAATGTATTATTACATAGTGTTATATTTAAAAATTATGTGTAATACAGTGGTAATTGTGGAATTTGAATCCTCTTGGTGAATAATTCTCTAGAGACGTTTACTGACCCATTTAACCATACATCTTGCATCAAAATGTATGCCCTCTGTTATGATCAACAAATGATTAACAAGATGTGTGGTTAAATGGGCGACTCTAGTGAATTAGTATTTCACTAGATAGGATTCAAATCCATAATTGTGATACATTTGTGCCATTATTTCACATGTTCTTCAACATAATTTTCAATTTATATTATTTTGCTTGGTTAGTTAAAACTTAAAGGTGGCGATTTTGAATATCAGTATTGCTGCTTTATTTTCTTTATTATTAAGCCACTATTACCTACACTTTTCTATATTTTTATTTTGCAAGTGTTCTTTTGAGGGTCATAATATTGTATTCTCTTGAATAGAAAATTTTGCCGTACTGACCCACTTTTTGAATTATTCACCAAGAGTGTATGGTTAAAGAGAATGACTACACATACAAGAGTTTTTATTCCAAACATACATTATAAATGCATTGGGCCCACTTCTCACTAAAAGACAAGGTTTAACATTGTCCTTTAGTGAGAAGTGTCCCCCATTACATTTATAATGTATGTTTGGGGTAAAAATTCATGTATGTCTAGCATTTTACATGGTTAAATGGGCCAGTGAACGTCTCTAGTGAATTATTCACCAAGAGGATTCAAATTTCATAATTACCACTGTATTACACATAATTTTTAAATATAACACTATGCAATAATACATTGCACATAATTTTTGAAAAGTGAACAATTATGAGAACTATTTTTGAAAAAAAAATTCTCCCGATAACATATATACAATATTGCATGTTTTTTAAGGTTTGATTAAGAAATATAATTGCACTTCAAAATTTGGATGGAGAAGGAGTGGGAAGTTGCCTCCTATATTTGCTATTCTTTTTTTGTTTGTTTTAAAAAGAAAAAAATAGAAAAATACTTGAACCAAAAGTGAGTTAGCATAATATATTGTATAGATTACAACTAGAAAAATAAATAACCTGCATCATTGTATTCTTATTTTTCAGCTATTAACCTGATAATAAAAAGACAAATAGATAACAACAAAAGATGAAAAAATAAAAAGACCATACAAAGTATAGAGTTTTACTAAGGAAATTAGCTCAGACGATCTTGAAAGTTTTAAAAACGTGCATGTTATGATTTTAGACTCAATAATGCTTTTCTTTCTAGATTTAGGACAACACCCATCACACCAGTAGATAAGAATTGAGAGATAGGATATGCAGCAGCAAATATTTCAGTCGGTTAATCAAAGAAAAAGATGCAATTATTTTTCAGTGACTAGTAGGGAGAAATATGCACCTAAATGAAGGACAAGAACTCACATTGGTCAATAATATTCACTATAATAATTATATAATAATTATAGTTAACTCTGAAAGTTTTTACGAATATAATCCACTTTTTGAAAGTATTTACCAAACTAACCCACTTTCAAAAGTATTTACCAAAATGACTGCGCGGTCTTATTTTGGAAATTAAAAAGAAAAGTAGGTCGGTTTGGGAAAAACTTTCAAAAAATAGGTCGGTTTGGGAAAAAATTCAAAATTCTGCTAGGGCAGTGGGTGAGACCTATTTCTGCACTCTGTACACTATCTATCAACCTTCTACACCAGCCAAAATTATTTCTCTCTTCACATATTCTTATTTGTCAAAATTGAACTTTGTTTTTGTTTCAAAAATGTCGTCTTCAGTCGAAGCTGGCACCGCAGGGTCGATAGCGGAAGATGTTTTGCTATGCCAAAGATGGGTTAGTGTTTGTCATCACCCGATTGTGGGTACCGAGATGAGGTTTCCGTTAATGTGGAGAATTTTTTTTTTGAGTATTTCAGTCAAGGTCGAAATCACATCGTACGGAACAAGGTCTCTAAAGTAGGTGGAAAATGTTGAACAAAGAATTAGGCAAATGGAGGGACCCGAAGAAGAAAACACAAGACAATTATCAAAGTGGCACAAGTTTAAGGGACGAGGTGAGATAGTTTATCTTAATTCTAATTTAATTGTAGTATTTGTTATTTAATTTTATTAAATTATATGTGGTTAAATTGTAATAATTGTTAAATTAATATTTTTCATTTTTTATAGCTTGTTCAAGCACAAAGATGGTATAATTATGGCACTAAAAAGAATTTCACCCACGAAACAATGTTGAGAAGTGATGAAGAATTGTCCAAAATTTATGATCTCATTCCCCCTCCTACAAATGTTTTCATGAATGAGACACCCTTACATGATTCATCGGCATCGGGTTTGGGCTCGACGGAGGCTACACAAATGGACAATACATCAATGGAATCACCGTTTGAGATGAGGTCACCATCCATGGTGGGTTTGAGTAGACAAATTGAGGGAAAAGAAAGAAGGCAAAGAAAGGGGCCACGTCCACTAGTGACACAACAAAGTATTTGGCACAACTAGCGGAGTAGGGCACAATGCAACTTCAACTGCAAAAAGAAAGAGATGCGGCAGACATATTAAGATTTGAGAAACACAAAAGAGCTAGAGAATATGCACAGAAACAAGACCATGATAAGATAGATCGGGACATTATGTCTATGGTTTGCAACTCTCAGTCTCCAGCTACACAACAATATTGGAAGGAGGAACATAGAGATGTGATCATGAGAAGAAGATTTTTTCGTGAAGATGGAACAACTACCAACACGCAAGATGAGCCTACAAACAAGGGTCACGAAACTACCAAGTCTGATTGGTTTAATGATGATTATTAGTTCGTACTTATTTTTGTCTTTTATTGAAAGAATGAAACAAGCTTCACTTATTAGCCCAAAATTGTGCTCGAATTTAAACCAAACTTATTTTAGTCTTTTATTTGTGTCATCCAAAATTTCGTATTTGTAACTACCATTTTTGTAATTTTTCAATTTTTTCTTTTTTTTTGTAATATTTTAATTGCAATTGAATAAAACCCCTTTTTTTTGGATTATTATTTTAGTTCATGAATCTCCGTTCTTCTTGTTTGAACCATTCTTGTCGAATTTCTGTTCTCTTAGTTGATTGTGGGTATTTTTTTTATTGTACCTATTGATTTGGATCTACTTCTTTATTGAACCCTAAAACCCAATTTGATGTATTCTTGACCCAAAACCGCTATTATTAAACCCTAATTGTAGCCTATAAATACAACTCTAATACAAACCCTAATTTTAGCACACAAATCGAAACCCTAGCCGTTTATCTCTTTCTCTCCCTGTTTTCCTGCCAAAAACCCCCAGACCACCTTCCGGTGTCTTCCCCGGCCAGCTCTGGCCACCCCATCGCCGCCTCCTGTCGCTCAACCCCCCGTCGGTGCCTCCCCTCGACACCCAAGTACCCAAATGCCACCCGTTCATCCCTTCCCCTGTTCTCGTCACCACCAATGCCAGAGCAAAAAAAAACCCATTGCCGCCTTCTTCCCTATTTTGTCGCCACCCTTGTGCGACGCCGCTTGACTGCGTAGCCGCCATCCACCGTCGATGTCGTCTCCCCTGGCCGCCAGCGCCGCCACCCCTAGCTGTGCTATTTCCCTCCCCCATTGTTGAGTTCTTTGTGTGCACTGTTGCTGTTGCTGTCTTTTGAGTGCTGTTATTGCTTTTGAACTTGATTGCACATGTATTGCATGTGCTATTGGCGGATTGTGCTAGTTTGTGAGTTCGTTGCATCGGGATCCTCACCCCGTTATTCTTAATATTCAAATTCACCGATTATAAGGCAAGTCACCGTCCCCTTGAATTGTTAATTGTATCAAATTCAAATGTTATTAAAATTTTTGCAAGCAGATCTCTTTGTTAACGTATTATTCATTGTTCATCTCTTCGTTGGGTCTATTAAGGGTTTACACGAGCTAACCCCAATATTCTTGACATTGTGCCACTTTTGACTCTAAAGTTTAGATCTTTCATGTGTGCATATAGAATTGATACTAGGGTTACTCATATAATTGACACACAAATAAACTATGTAGAGACAATCGCTAGATTGTATGTTGTTAATCGTTTGATGATTGATTGAATGATAGATTCGTATCTGTATGTGTTCTAAATTTTATTTACCATGTTTGGACACCCATCATGTTGATTACTCAATTTATTGACTAAAGAATCGATCCCCATCATGTTTAACTAATTTATTTTCAAGAAAACTACACAAATCTTGTATAATGTTTGATGACCTGAATATTGACTACTATTTTTGAACCAGTAAACAATCTTAAATTAATTTACTTTCTGAACGAGAGTCGTAGCCTCATCTTTCTAGTTTCCAAATCATCCTGGATTTTCGAATTCCGAGTTTTGTAGCAAAAGTTATGCCCGTTTTACTACAGCTGTGTTTTTACTTTAAGATTTTCAGATTCTCGTACCTTTCATGTTTAAACAGTAAAAATGCTGATCAAATGATAAATTTTGCAATGAAAATTTCCAGATTGTTGCTTAACATGTTTAGGAGTCCAGAAAATATTTTTACTGATTTTAATATTGAGTTTTTGCTAATTCAAAAATTAAAACAACAAGATGTCAAATTTTTGCCTGAACATAAAACCTGTAAAGAAACATGTGTTTGACCTAGCTACTGTTGTCGGAATTTAAACTTTAAGTATGTGTTGGAACCGCGTGGAAGTCTAGTTTCCAGATTTTCTGACGGATTCAACTTTCGATTTCTGAGGCAGTGGAAAACTGTATTTTTGTACAGGTTGCGCTTGCTGTCCAGAATTTTGGATACTACTTTTTAATGAATTAATTATTCCTATGTTGTACTATTGCATGAATTAATGAATGTATGTTGCATTGCATGATCCTAATGAGTTATTGTCATCGTTCTAATTGTCTTATTTCATGTTATCACCCTATTGTTTCCCGATTGATACTATTGTTCATCTCACGTCTTAGTTGCATATTGTATTGTTGCATTGATAAATAATTAACAATCCGGGGTTTAAGAAATTGACTAGAGTAGTTGATGCTATGGGGACTGTACTTGGATGATGGCCAGTGATTATTACCGTTATCGGCATCGTGTAAGAAATTACACATGTCCAGTGTTTTACCGTTATCGGCATCGTGTAAAAAATTACACATGTCCAGTGTTATTACTGTTATCGTCATTATACCCAGTACATGAACTATAAAATCTACCACTTTAGTCTAAACGAAATTGATTGTATGCATCGAACCTGTGGTACGGCACACATGGGACACAGTAGTAATTGCATTAGTTAAGAGTTAAAATGATTAATAAACATAAGGATTGACACATCACCGACATTGCATATTATTCATCATTGTTCCTATTGATATCGAATATTGGCTAAGTGTTATTGTTATTGATTACTGTTACCGAATATTGAATCATTGTTTATAGCCATTGTATCGATTATCATGATTATTGTCTCATGTTATTGATTCCTATTGATCCATTGATTCATTGTTATACCGTTATTCCATTGTTCATTGCTTTCTCTACTTGTTGTCCATGACTTGCTCTAAGAACAATTTTTCTCCTCTTTTTAGATGAAGTGTATACAGGTAATGAAGGAGAATTGCCTGCTGGAATTGAGGAACAAACATTCTGAAGATTTCCGCTTTTAAATTGCTTATTGCTTTAATAAACTTAATGTATTGAGACTTGTTATTACTTTGGATTGGATTATTATTGTTTTGGACTTATGTCCCGAATTTTATTATTGTTTCCAGACGTTGGATTATTATTATTGTATTTGGATATTTTATTGTTTCATATCAAGTATTATTGTTCATGAGATTTTTATTATTGTCTGCGCATTTGTTCTGTATTGATTATATTGTTGAGTTGATCGATTAAACAGCTTATGGGTGACGTTAGTCATTCGCTGGTCAATGTCATCTGCTCGTATTCCGTATTTTTAAGAAGCGGAGCGTGACAAGGTTTTTAATGGTATCAGAGCCCGAGTTTGGATAATATATCAGTCAAACGTGACTAACGAAAGTAAGTTTAGCTTTGATTGATATATTAATCAGATTTGGGATCTTATCGGTTTGACTCAACAATATGAGTAATACAGTGATCGCATGAACAATGGATATCCAACTTATGATCTAGACGCTAACCGTTTGATCTTCTATTACAGACTATGGCTAGAAAAGGTGCTTCATCTTCCTGTGCTGAGGATGACCAGTCTGATGCGGCCACTGTTGCATAGTTGATGCAAATGCAACATGAGCACAATGAACTGGTGATGCAGATGCAACGGGAACATAATGAGCAGTTGAGGATGGCTTATGAAACTGCCAATAAAGAACCTATTGTGCCTGCCCCCGTCGTGCTGCCACCGAGGCCTGGTAATGTAACAGATTTCATGAGGCTTCACCCGGATAAGTTCTTGGGTACGAAAGGTCTACTTGTAGCCGAGCAATGGCTTATCAGGACTGAGCAGTTGTTGATCGCAGCACGTATTGCAGATGTGGATCATGTGGATGTTGTGAGCATCCAGCTTGTTGACCTTGCCCACATTTGGTGGCAGACTGAGGCTGAACGTTTGGGCCGACCCATCCCATGTGCCACTTTTTCTGAGAGCTTCCTCATGAAGTTCTTCCCGTATGTCACCAAGAATGAAATAGAACGGCAGTTTGTTTCTTTAACTCAAGTCCGTTAGATAGTGTTTTATTATGTTTTTTTTCGTTGTTATTTCATAAAGTATCGACGTTAAACTAAATACTGTCTTGAATCAGGGGAATCGTACCGTGGATGAGTATGCTACAGAGTTCGCCCGACTGAGTTGTTTTGCTACTTCCATTGTGGCAAATGACGAAGATAGAGGCCGTCATTTCTTATCGGGCTTGGATATTGAGATACAGGACCGTATTGCTGCCTTGCGACTTCGCTCTTATGCTGATATCCTGGATGCTGCAAGAATTCAGGAATAGACCAGTTCAAGGAAACGTGCTATTCAGCATTCTGTTGCTGCTAGATCTTCTGTTGGGCCTATTAGGAGGCCAGCTCCGCCCCTTCCTGCTAGGGCTTCGCCTTACCCACCTGCTGCCCAGAGGCCGAAGCAAAAGAAGTATGTATAAAAAAGATTGCAATTATCAAAGAAAAGAGCAAGTGTCTTAATCCTCAAGAAAGCCAGCAAAAATAGTTTATTTATTTATGTTTATGAGAGGATATATTATGTAAAATATTATTGATTGAATAATTAGATAAGGAAAAAATAAAAAGTGAATTTGCCAAATAAAAGTTGAATTTGCACGATAGCGGTCGACCGTACAATATGTTGGTCGACCGTGACAACAGTTGACCGCCCATCTAGTTGAAAAAGTGAGTCAGTCGACCAGTCACCTTCGACTTTTTAGTTGAAGAGTGAACAGTCGATCGCTTAATAAAGCGGTCGACCGCACTCGTACAGTTTTGACTATTTTCGAAAATATCTTTGCGTTTTTGAAAGATACATTTCCTCGCTCTATAAATAAATGCGAATTCACAGAGTATTTTTCACCCCTTGCAATTATAATTCTTCTGAATCAATCATTCAATCAACGATCTGAGTGCGAGTGCTTTTATTGTTTTCTTCAGTCAAGATCGTTATAAATCTTGATAGTTGTTCTTTTCTTCCACTTCGGTGAGTTTTGCGGGACTTGTTTGTAGAACTCTTGCGGGTCCCTCGGCCTGAATTCTGAGAATCATTGTACAAGGAATTAAAGTATAGTGGAACTCTTGTGGATGTAGACCTGGGGGTCGAACCACGTTATATCTCTGTGTCTTGCGTGTTTGCTCTGTTTGCTTTCTCTAACTCTATCTATTTACTTTATGCATTTTATTTAAGTTTTTAATTTCCGCATAATCACCTTATTCAACCCCCCCCCCCCACAAGGTGATTTATAGAAACTATTTGCAAAAATATGTAATTACAAAACTAATTGCGCTCGGGGACTCAATAACTAAACTAACTGTTCCCAACGGCGAGTTTAGTTATTTCTGTTGGGTTTATGTCATGCTATGTTGGATACGAAGACGATGAGACGATGGAGGAATCGAGACGATCGAAGACGGAGTGAAGCAAGGGAAATAGTCAGCAGCAGTAGTAGCCGGTGGAGTTGCGGTCGACCGTACTTGGGGTGCGGTCGACCACCCTACTATGCAGAAGTTCCTATACTTGTGGTGCGGTCGACCGAATGCGGCGCTGATGGATTATTTGGATTGGGTCTTGGTGATTCGTGAGAAGCCCAACTTGCTCTTCAACTCAGATCTTACAGCTCTTATCGTAGGGTTATCTCTTCAGTAATATCCAATGGCTATTGTATCAAGATATCAAACTGGGGTTTCTCTAGATCTCTATATATTGTGGTTATCGGCCTCCATTGAGAAGAGAGAGAGAGAGAGAGTACTTCATTGAAGGAGAGATTGAGTGATTCTCTAATTGTAAACAACTAGTACTTGCTGGTGAGGTTTGAGAGAAGGTCATGGTGAGAATTGTAATTTTCTTGTATATTCTCTAGTTGAATAACATCTTGGATTTCTTCTCCTCCGGATTAAGGCGAAAGCCCCAACCGGAACAAACTTGTGTGTGCTTTGGTATGTTCGGTATGATCTCATATGTACTTGGTACTTTGTGTTAATTGCATCGAATAACTCAACAAGATCCTAAGAGGGGTTTTCGGTAGAAATCCCTAACAAGTGGTATCAGAGCTTCGGGTTAAAGGGTTTGTTCGAGTTTTTTGGAGAATATGGCAGATCAGATCACGAAGATCAAGCGTGTAATACCCCGAATTCCAAATAAGACCAAATTCGAAGTTCCACAGATCTTTACACTTCACTTCGTACAATTTTACAAGGAAATTTGAACTTTTTATAATACATCAGAGTTCTTTACATTTATTTACATAGCGGAAGATAAAATGAAGTACAATAATAAAAATAATATACAACTTGCAATATCTTTAACATGTAATAAATCAACAGCAGCATATCAACTTCATATCTTCATGGAAATCCAACTCCTGCATAATAAACTGTGGGCACGTCAGTTACTTACAACTGACAAAAATGTTATACTCGGTCATCCTCTCTATATCGGAAATATAACGATATCAATACTTTAACAAACCACAAATTTGAATGCAAATACAGTGTTAAATGTGACTACACTAAACATGTAAGTGTATGCGATGCCTTAATGCCTAATGCAGAAATTTTATACTAAGATGACACTAATGCATACTTGTTCGGAGTCTATGCATCCCATACTATATAGGTCCGAGGGCAAGCACCTACGTACTCCACATTAAAGGGTTCGATCCCTCGCCATGAAACCTACCCAGTAATAAAGCAAGGTTTAGACATTTCACAAGTACGGATCCCAGTCCCAGAGTACACTACCCGACTGTTATACAGACTCCTCGTCGTGCGAATTCCCCGCAAGTGGCCCTCTAACCCCGGTATACGTATATATACTGGAGTACGAAAAACTATCCGCCCGACTACGCATAGTCCCAAATTTAAAATAAAAACTCGTCTCCATCGAAGCAACCTCAGTCCCGGAGTACACCGCTCGACTGGGTCTATAGTTCCGAAGTAC
Source organism: Hemerocallis citrina (assembly GCA_017893485.1). Classification (NCBI taxonomy): domain Eukaryota; kingdom Viridiplantae; phylum Streptophyta; class Magnoliopsida; order Asparagales; family Asphodelaceae; genus Hemerocallis; species Hemerocallis citrina. The sequence continues at coordinate 64,165,273 of CM030358.1, forward strand.
ATCATCCGACTATATAGAGTGCTCCACTTATGTTTGCCCAGGTTTACTACATCTTCTTCTAAGTGCCTAGCTCTTAAGTTCAAGACATGAATAAATTATCATACCTAGAGTTAGTTTTATCCCCTACAGGACTTAATCACAAATACGAGATAGCTCCATAACCATATCTCAAAATATAATTTAATCTTTAAATTCAACAATGCCGGTACCCGAGGTCTCACTAAACTATTGATCACAACTTTTCATGTACAAGAATTCATGGGTACACGTACTCTTCAATAATCATGTATTAAACTTAAAATATTCTTATCTTCAACTTATTCACAATTTGGTCAATGTCTTATCTTAACATTACTCATGATTCATTTATTCACTCATAATACAAGATAAAATAATATTTCTTTTCATGAACATAGATTCATCAACTTTAAGACTTATTAGCAATTTAAGCACATATAACAAATTCATATCTCAACCGATATCAAGTATTTCTTACACCAAATAAGTGTATAATTTCATAAAGAGAAATCAATTCATATGAATATTTTACTCTTCTTTTAAAAGAAATAAATGTCACATTCTTAAATAAATTAATTTGAAGTCATCAACTCATTTCCATTTCAAATTCACTTTTTAATTCCCCAAAATATAGATGAAAAATTATGAAACTATTTTTTAATAAATTCCTTATCATTTATAGGAATTCTAGAATTTTTTCCCAAATTTTATTCACATAAAATTCCCTTCAAAATATTAAAATATAAAAAAAATAAAAAAAAGCGACCAACGGGTTTCGAACCCAAGACGGGTCCTGCCCAACATAGTGAGCGCCCAAATCCACCACCAAGAACCACTAAGTCCAAGTGGACTTTGTGTCAAGAAGCCAAACCGAAATTCCCAAATACTATATCTCGGGTTCGGATTTAATTAAAACGAAACAAAATAAAAAGGTCTTAACAAGTTTCGAACCCAGGACCTCCCGACCAACACAGTGACTTATGGTGCACCTGCTAGCCAATAAATCCAAGTGTGATTATTGATATTGAATTACACTGCTAGGCTTTTGTTCAATCTATCTGTTATTCATTTTTCTTCACACAACTTGATTTTTCTTTTGATCTAATCTTCCATTAGACTACAATTATTTCATCTAGACTGAATTTTCTTTCAAACAACAACTCACAGATTTATAATTGATATTTTAAACATTATATCTAAATTTCAATTTATTTGTTCTCTCTAATGAACATAAATTTTCATTTCTTCAATTTATTCAAAAGTAGTAATTTTTATCTCTATGTGTACCAATTTATCTTCACAAAATCATTTTAACCACAAGGAACAATTTATCATACAATTACATATTTCTACATTTGTAAATTAACAAGCATATGTGTTCATGGCAAATATTCATTATTTCTTTTTCTCATTTCCAACTAACATGATGACAAGTAATTATAACAACAATTTACTACCATTCATAGCACATACAATAGCATAGATTTGTTCAACAATTATCACATCAAATTTATCTATACTACTCATTTAACATTATTAGAATGCATTTTCTATATTTAGAAAGCACAAGATCACCCACTTCACATCAATTTGATCTACACTACTAATGTCATATTCTAGCATGCTCAACTTATGAATTAGAAAGTATAAAAACCACCCACCTCTTATGAAGAATAAACAACCAAGATGAAGAGACATAACTTCAAGCTCCAACAAGCACTCCTAGTCTTCTCCTTCTAGCAAGAGCTCTCCAACAAGCCTCCAATGCACGAGAACACTCCAACTCTCTTTCTTTTTTCTCTCTCTATTTTTGTTTAGTTTAGGTGTGAAATGTGAAGAAGAATGGGAATGTATTTATAGTACAAAGTGAAGGGCTAAAATGCAAATTTCTCCACCTAATAATTACCTACTCAAATTTTTCACTTTCCTAACTCCCCATATCTTCATATCCTATAACCCCTACCCTCTCTCTCTTCCATTCCCAAACTGGCCAAGCACAGGAAAAGCCCACTCCAACATCATGTATGCATATACATTTGACCATATATACATAGAGATATATGTACAAATAATTATATGATATAGGTATAGTTGTGGTAGGAAATGTAGGCAACAGTGGAAGGGGGGACATTGCTGGATGGGAGTAAACAGAGCACGGAAAAAGAAGGGAAATAGAGGGTATAGGTGTAAGCATAGGTATATATATATATACATAATATGTATCTAACAATTAACTTAATTAAAAAATTATAATGCTTCTTGCACAAATAAAATAAATGCGTACACATTTTATGAGATTCATTTCAAGAAAGAATGCGCCCAAATATGCTCATCGAAACAAACACGTGCGTCGCACGTAAAATATCAAAAATACGAAATTCAACGTTATCAACGAAAAATATTAAAGATAATAAAAATAAAATATAATAAAATATATTTATTAATTTTATATATTTCACGACGTAATTGTTACGTACGTAGAAACACGTGCATTATACGTATAATAATATTTTAATCCAAATAAGGGGAAAATGAATTTCCATTTATAAAAATAGATTTGAATATCTAAAATAAATAATTTAAATACATAGAAAATATTACACGTAGCAGTGGAAACACATAATCGATACGTGCATCAAAACACGTAAAAATACAGAGATTGAAATTTAATATCTTAGTTAATTTAAATAGGATAAAATATATGGGGAATTCATAAATAGTCAGAAATCACAATACGTAATGAAAATACGTTACAAATATTACCAGTAACGGTACAAAATACACGTGCGTAACACACAAGGGCAAAATTGTCATTTTTAATTTTACGGAGTGTTACAAACTGGTTCAAAGGCAAGATCAACTTTGATCTCTTGAAGGTGGACGTGCATGAAGCATCGGTTCAACAGGACTTAGATCTAGTCCTAGAAGGAGATAAAGGGAGACCAATCAGCACAAAGCAGAAGAAGTGGAAGGAGATATGTTCAGAAGCCTTGGGTTTAATCTGATTGTCATCGACGAGCGAAGTCAGGTATAAGAGAAGCACGAAGAGTCTTTGGGCAAGATTTAAAACTGACTACTCGGGATCGTCATCACATAGTCGGATGTACCAGCGAAGAAAGTTATGGGGTTTCTCAATGAAGGAAAGTATCGCTCTTCTAGATCATGAAGTGGAGTTCAATATGGAGTTATCTAAACTGAGGGCGTTCAATGCAGATGATCTAAAGGTTTTCAACATGATATATTCACCACCAAATCCATCAAACATGATAACCGTGATAGATGATAAATCTACCAAGGAGAAGTTTTCATAGCAGGTATGATCAAGGAGTTGGAGGAGGATGCACTTAGGAAGGAGAGCCAGAAATCGGTGACAATTTCTGTGAGTTGCTTGAAGGTGGATTGTACTTTGATTGGAAGAGAAAGTGTATGTAGGGGTAAAGTAGGAAGGAGAGTCAGAAGTGAGGCTTAAGAGAGGGTCATGGTAAGAATTGTAATATTCTTGTATCTTCTCTAGTTGAATAACATTTTCAGTTTCTTCTCCTTCGGATTAAGGCGAAAGCCCCAACCGGGACAAACTTGTGTGTGTTTTGGTGTATTTGGTATGATCTCATATGTGCTTGGTAGTTTGTGTTGATTGTATCGAATAACTCAACAAGATCTTAAATGGGGTTTTCGGTAGAAATCCCTAACAATTTCATACTCGCCGTTGGGACACGGCAAATCTAATTCTATTTTTTTTTTTGAAAAACTCATTGCTCCCAACGGCGAGTTTAGTTCAAAAATTTCAAACAAGACTTATCGTTCCCATTGACGATAATCTTTATACTAGACTCACTATTGGGAACGGCGACTGTACAAATTTTGAAATTTCACAGAGAGTGAAACTCTCTGTTGGACCGGGTGAATTTTTGAAAGAAAAAAAAACTTCGTAGAAGAGCTCGTTGTTCCCAATAGCGAGAGAAAATTAACTAATGACGACGAGCTTCTCATATATCCGGTATTACAAAAAAAAAAAACAACTCCATAGAAGCGCAAAATAATCGCGCACAAAACGCATAAAGAGACCGATAGATACACGTCAGGTTAAATTTTTGAAGCTTTTGGTTAAGTTTTTTGAGTTTTTGTTGATGTAACTTGTGATGTTGTTTATATAAATTATATTAACATAGTGTATGTTTGCTATGTTGTGATGATGGTTATTTATTTTTTGTTTTTTTTTTTCTAATGTTGAATCACATTATATGTTTGAAATTCGTTTTTGTTTGTTTTTGTATATGGCTTTTGTTGTCTGGAGGTATGTATGTATAAACGATGGTCGTTAATTTGTGGAATTGTGCTCTGTATGCTAAAATTCTGGAGCTGGGATTGTTATAGATAATTGTAAACTGAAATAATACACATAACTGAATTTGGAATTTTAGAATTTGTACAGTGCTCGCTGTTGGGAACATCGCACATATTATACTAGACTTGTCATTTCTAACTGCAAGTTTAGTTCATTTCCTCTCACTATTCGGAACAACGAGCTCTCATTTAGAGTTTTTTTCAAAAATTCACCAAGTCCAACAGAAAGTTTCACACTCTGTGAAATTTCAAAATTTGTACAGGCTCTATTCCCAACAGCGAGTTTAGTTCATTTCCTCTCGGTGTTGGGAACAACGAGCTATTCTATGGAATTTTTTTTCTTCCAAAAACCCACCGAGTCCAACAGAAAACTTTACTCTCTATGAAATTTCAAATTTTGTACAGTCATCGTTCCCAACAACAAGTCTAGTATAAAGATATTTGCCGTTAGAACAACGAGTCTTATTTGAAAATTTTGAGCTAAACTTGCCGTTGAGAACAGTGAGTTTCTAAAGAAAATAGAACTAGACTTGTAGTGTACCAACGGCGAGTACGAAATAACTAAACTCGCTGTTGGGAACAACGAGTTTAGTTGTTGAGTCACCGAACGCAATTAGTTTGACAACTTTTTTTTTCAATTGGTTTCGGAAAAAAAAAGGCATAAATTAAAGTAAAAAAAAAATTCTGAATGGTAACTGTCGTTTTTGTCTTTTCTCTTTTGCCGAGGCTCTAGGGTTGGAACTTGGAAGTGCTCTTATTAGCAGGGCATAGCGGGAGTTGTCGGAGCAGTATTGTTGCAATCCTGCAATCCATTGTGGTGGTTTTCCAGCCTTAGAGCATCCATAGTCGTTAGCTATTTATCTATTTAATGCATTTTATAGCAAACGATGAGCTACAGTCGTTAACTATTTATGCATATTTTGGCAAAAAAGCAACAGTAGATTACTATAAATGAGATGAGATATAAGAATTATGCATAATTTACAGGACGCAATTTCAACTTCCGTCCCTCAAAAAAAAAATTTTAATACTCCGATGCAACTTCAACTTCCGTCTCTTCAAAAAAAAAAATCGTAATTAAAAAAGCCCCAAAAATATGCATCCCCTCGGACGGAACTTCTAGTTCCGTCCCTCCATTGCGCATTTGTCGAATGGAACTACTAGTTCCGTCCCTCCATCTCATCCCTTCAACAAAAAAAAAATTCACCTTCCAATGCAACTTCAAACTCCGTCTGATATTATTTTTTTATTAAATTGGTATAATATACCATTTCACCACTGCGACAAACTGTAAAAATGCTATATGTAAATATGCATTTATGCATTTTTTCACAATCAGGACTATGGATGCTTTTATTAGAGCATCTGTAGTCGTTTGCCATTTACCCAAAATTTCCAAAAATGGAAGGAAAAAAAAAAACCTCTGCAGTCGTTGGCCATTTACCCAAAAATTTGGGTTTCGCCGCTGCAGTAGTCAGCTATATCTGGCAAACGAAATGACAATTGCCAAAATATAGCAAACGAAAGATAATCTTCATCCGTTCGATCGGACGAAAGATTATTTTTCGTCCGAGAGATTTTTTTTCACGCGTACTCATCGGACGAGGGATTATTTTCCGTCTCTTAATTTTTTTTTTTAAACGGTCGAACGGGAAATTATTTCCCGTCCGTTCCATTTAAAATAAAATAAAAACACTCCAAAGAGACATTATCTCCCGTGTCCCTACATCAGGGAAGCTTTGCTTTATGTTTTGTGTGGGTTGAAATGTCACTATCTGGCCATTTCTTAAGTTTAAACCATTTCTTATGGTTTTTTTTAAGGTTTTTTTTAAATGTCGGACGGAAAATAATTTACTGTCCGTCCTATTTGAATTTCGTAAAAGTCAAATTTTGACTAACAACGACTACAGAGCAAATCTATTTTTACTATTTTCTATTTGCCAAATATTCAAAATTTGTCTTTAACGACTACAGATGCTCTTACTTACTACTCTTGAAGATCGTGTTGTATGAAGGGCCTCTGACTTTAGGGTTGGGCCATACAAGTTCACGTGAGCCTTTGAGAATTTCAATTTTCAAATTTTGAAGTTGATGGTGTGATGGGGTCTGCAGTCTGCTGACTCTCTTTGGTGAGTGGGAATGTCACGTATGTGGCTTAGCATTGGTATTGGGTCGGGTCGGATCGGGTCCTTCACTATCCGGATCCGGACCCGAACCTGGACCCGTAAGGACCGGGTCCGAGTCCGGATCCTATTAAAATATTCCTACCTATTCCGGTAGGAGAGGGAGTGTGAGCGGCGAGCGGAGGCAGCAAGTGTTAGAATAGAGGAGAGAAGAAAAAGGCATGAGTTTTGAGTGTGGAAGAGGAAGTTTTAGATTGAGAAGGAAGGAGCGGAGGGATGAGCATAGAATATTTATTTTTATGCTGATTTTTTGAAATTTTTGTAACGGGTCCAGGTCTCTTTTGAGCGGACCCGGACCCAGACCCAGACCCGATAGGCTGGGTCGGTTCCTGTCCAATGCCGGGTCCGGGTCGAATCCGGGTTTCGGGTATTTATACCAATGCTAATGTGGTTAACACCCAACCTGGTGAGCGGCAAAACCGAAATTTCATGGAGGTTTGTGGGTCTAAGTTGGTTTTGGGTGCGGTGGATATTCAAAGTGTGTACGACCAGTGGACTAATAGTTATTTGTGCTTATGCTTATGACTAGCAGACTGTATGCTCTTTTTGGTGCCATTGGTCCATCTCCAAGAATTCTCTTGGTGGTGGTTCGCTATCTATCTCCAAGATAGATTACTTTTCCTTCTGGACTTCAATTTTATTTGCATAGTCGGGAGCAGTATCAGCTGTGAATAAGACACTCACTGGAATGATAGTGAATTGGTCGATGTTGATTTAGCCAAGTGGGGTAGGGCACTTAATCGAATCAGGTTGAACGATGTTGGTGCAACCACGTTGGCCACACACACTAAGTTGAGGTTATTTGATCGATGTTAGTGCAAGCAAGGAGACTAGGACACTAAGTCGAAGTCGGTCGATGTTGGTGTAGTCCAGAAGGCTAGAGCATTAAATCGAGAGAAATAAGTCAATATTGGTGAAGCCAGAGAGGGATTAGGCACGAAATTGTGGCAAGCTGATTGAAAGAAATATTTGCCTTGCCTTTCATTGATATGATAACCATGTATATATACAACAACCTTGGCTACAAAATCATAATTGATTCCTATAATTGTGTTGCCATGATTTCTACTGATTGATTCCTCTAATTGTGTTGCCATAATTGTGACTGATTGATTCCAATAATTGTGTTGCCATGATTCCTAAATTAATGTATACTAAATATAAAAGATACTAAATATAAAAGATATTGACATATTCTAATACACCCCCGTAGTCAAAATAAGGGGTGACGAATGTTGAGACTATGTCGAAAATCATCAAAGAGTTGCAGCAGAAGTCCTTTCGTGAAGATGTCTGCAATTTGGTAACGCGAAGGAACATGTAACACCCGTACTTGACCTAGAGCAACCTTTTTATGCACAAAGTGTATATCCATCTCAATGTGTTTAGTGCGTTGATGTTGAATAGGATTGCCGGAAAGATATACCGCACTGACATTATCACAATAGACTAATGTAGCCTTCGTGACAGGATAGTGAAGTTCCAAGAGTAAGTTTCTAAGCCAACAGGATTCAGAAACTACATTAGCAACTCCACGGTACTCAGCTTCAGCACTGGATCGAGACAAGGTAGGTTGTCATTTTGCAGACTAAGAGATTAAATTGTCCCCAAGATATACGCAATATCCAGACGTAGACCTTCTGGTGTGTGGACATCCACCCCAGTCTGCATCGGTATATGTAGTGAGTTTATCAACTGAGGAGGGAAAGATATGTAGACTGAAAGTAAGAGTACCCTTAATATAATGAAGGATTCGCTTCAAAGCAGTCATATGTTGGGTCCTCGGGTCATGTATAAATAAACACACTTGTTGAGCGGCATAAGAGATATCTAGTCTTGTAAATGTCAAATATTGTAAAGCTCCGGCAGGACTACGATATTCGGTTGGATCATGATATGGGTTTCCTGAAGATCCACTGAGTTTTGCTTTTGTGTCTACTAGATGGTTTGCAGGAGGACATGCCTGCTCTCTCAATAATTTCTTTGGCATATTTATTTTGTGAAAGAAAAAGACCTCCTGAATGTATTGTAACAGATATACCCAGAAAAGAACTTAGGGGATCCAAATCCTTCATTGCAAATTCAGAGCCAAGTTTAGAAATGATAGATTGTCGGAGAGTATCTGAAGATATAGTAAGAATAATGTCATCCACATAGAGAAGGATATGAGCTGTGTCATCGCCTTGGTGATAAATGAATAAAGAATGATTTGAGACACTGTGGGAGAAACCTAATGTGGCTACAAAATTAGTGAATTGCTGGTACCAAGCCCGAGAGGCTTGTTTGAGGGCATAGAGAGACTTCTTTAGTAGACAGACATAGTCAGGATGTTGGGATTGCGAAAACCAGGGGGTTGGTTCATGTACACAGTTTCATCAAGACGTCCATGTAAAAAGGCATTTTTGACATTTAATTGATGAAGGCACCATGATTTAGATAAAGTAATGCTGAGTACCGTCCGAATAGTAGCCGGTTTGACTACTGGACTGAAGGTCTCACCACAATCTATACCAATTTGTTGACCTGCACCATCTCCTACTAGACGAGCCTTATAACGTTCAAAGGATCCATCGGATTTCTTCTTATGCCTGAAAATTCATAAACTGCGAATAATGTTAGCATTAGCCGGACGGGGCACTAAGTCCCACATCTTATTTTCAATAAGAGCATCATATTCATCTTTCATGGCCATTTACCAATTATGATCATTTAATGCATTAAGGGGATTAGTAGGCAAGGGAGAAATGGAATGTGGAGCAGAGGTATGGAGATTAAAAAGTTGGCGAGGCTTGAAAATGCCGTGTTGTGCTCGGGTGGTCATTTGAGGAGAGTGTGGTAGGTTGGCTAGAGAAGTGGGTTGTTGTAAGGGAGTTGAAGATGTGGATTCTGGAGAAGATGTTGTCGTATGTTGGGCTTGGAGAGGGTTTGTGTGTTGGGCCGGTGTGGTGGTATGTTCGGTGTGGGAGGAGGTGCCTTGCGGAGTAGTATGGTGTGATGAGGAGGATGGGGCCGGTGTAGTTGGGTGTTGGGTGGGGGAGGAGGTTTGGACATCATGAGAGGTGAAAAATGGTTGATTGGGTGAGTAAAGTAAATGTGTAGTGCTTGTATCCAAAAAATCATAGCTGGAGGATGAGGGAGCAATTGAATTAGAAAAGGAAAACGTATTTTCATCAAATACAACATGCCTTGGAATTTCTATTTTACGACTTGACAACTCATAACATTTATAACCTCTATGGTTCGATGGATATCCCAAAAAAATACAAGGTGTTGATCGAGCTTGCAATTTATTTCTAGAAGTGGAAGGAATAAGAGGATAACAGACTCATCCAAAAACTCGAAGATGAGAATATGACGGATCTTTTTGGTAGAGAATTTTTGTGGGCATTTGGAGGGCAAGTTTCTTTGTTGGGAGAATATTAAGAAGGTAAGTTGCCCTTTGTAGGGCATGGTGCCAAAACGAAGGTGGGAGGGAGGCATGAGCAAGAAGAGTTCGGATGATGTTATTTATGGTACGAATCTTTCTTTCGGCTTTTCCATTTTGAGGAGATGTATGAGGACAAAAAAATCTAAAAGCCATTCCATTGAGTTCACAAAATTTATGAAAAAATGCATTGTCGCACTCTTTTCCGTTGTCAAATTGAAAACATTCAATTTCTCTTTCAAATTGTGTTTTAATGTGAGTACGAAAGTGTAGAAAAATGGAATAGACTTGAGATTTATTTGCAAGAGGAAAAGTCCATAAAAAATTCGTGAAGTCATCAAGAAATAAAGCATAATAACGATGTCCACCTGAACTAAGAGTAGGTGATGTCCAAGGATCACTATGCACAATATCAAAAGGCATGAAAGTGGATGACAAAGACTCATAAAAAAGTAATTTTATTTGCTTCCCAAGGGGACAAGAAAGACAAAAGAAATTATTTCGAAACTTATTACAGATAATAAAATTGTTTCGGTGAAGAGAATTTAAAACAGGAGCTCCCGGATGTCCTAAACGATTGTGTCATAATTCACTGGATAAAGCGGCAAAGGTGGATGGTGTTGTAGTGGATGGTCTTGTGGTAATAGGATAAAGTTCACCCAAGCTGTTGCTTCTTATTAAATGCATCCCGGTCTGAAAATCCTTCACAGAAAAACCGAAGGGATCAAATTCAACAGGAACATCATTATCAATGGTAAATTTTCTCACAGAGACAAGATTTTTAATTAATTTGGGTGCATACACGACATTATGTAAGGTTAAAGGATGATGTGGGTTAGGTAATAATGCATTTTCATAACCAATAATCGGAATATGATGACCACTACCAACAGTAATATTATTGCTCATATTGGAATAAGACGTAAGATTACCTCCGTTTGCAGTCATGTGAGATGTGGTCCCTGTGTCCATATACCATTGATCGTCAGGAGGAGAGATAGATAGAGTATGCATTGCAACATGAATATCGGTTGGTGCATATGACGACTATGCATGTTAAGGGGCGGCTGCTAGATGGGCCTGCTGAGGTTTAGGCCCAAGAATTCCTAGCTGGCGGGCCTGTTGAGATGTGAGTTGTTTCTGCCAATTTCCTGCTGTAGGATATGGACAAGGTGGTGTGGCCTATGGCAGCCATGGTCCTGCCCATGGAGGATACGCCTACTGTTGTGTTTGCATTGGAGGCGGCTGCCATGACGTGAACCGGTGGTTTTGCGATCGGCTGCCACGACCACCTCCTCTGCCTCTACCACGGCCGCTGCGGTGGCTTCTGCCACGACCACCGTGGCTGCTGCTGCCATTGTAGGTATTGCGGTTTTGAAAGTGAGACAGATTTCTAGCAGAGTTGTCATGTTGAGATACTAGGAAAGCAGAGTTATCTGTAGTGTTTGTCGCCCTTTTTGCCCATGCCGTTTCCTCCAAAACGAGCATAGAACGGGCCTTGTAAAACAGAGGAAGTGATTCTCCATGACGAATTTGGGAACCCACAGTGGCATAAGCATCTGTTAAGCCGGAAACGAGCTAAAGCACCAACCGTTCGTTTGAAACGGGAGCACCAACATTAGATAGTTGATCCGAGAGCGATTTAAGGTGTTGACAGTAAGATGAAGCATCAGGAAACTGCTCCATGGTGACTCTCGAAAATTCTTGTTCTAGGTAGAGAGCCCTAGAGTTTTTGTTGTCGAAGAAGATATCAAACAATCGGTTCCAAGCAAGTTTAGCAGTTGAATCACGTTCAATAATTGTGTTGAGAAGATCATTAGAGATGGTGCCATAAATCCATTGTAGGACAACAGCGTCAAGGCGCGACCAAAGTGTAGGATCGGTTTGTTTGAGAGAGAGAGTGGACGGCATATCATTTGGAGATGGGGGAATGATATGATCAAGGACTTGGAAGGTTCTGGCATGGATTTTGAAGAGTTCAGACCATGTATTATATTGGCCCTTTTCAATATCGAGCGTAACTTTGATGAAGTTGGTGATGTTAGGGATGGTGAGAGCCGGATGAAATGTGGAGGTAGTAGGTTTTGGAGGATTCGTATTGGAGAGGAAGGGTGATCTTCGGCCATGAGGGAGGATGAGTGGCAAGGAGAGAGAAAGAGGAGGAGAGAGAATAGAGGAAGAAAAAGAGCCCAGCTATGGCTCTGATACCATGAAAGAAATATTTGCCTTGCCTTTCATTGATATGATAACCATGTATATATACAACAACCTTGGCTACAAAATCATAATTGATTCCTATAATTGTGTTGCCATGATTTCTACTGATTAATTCCTCTAATTGTGTTGCCATAATTGTGACTGATTGATTCCAATAATTGTGTTGTCATAATTTCTAAATTAATGTATACTAAATATGAAAGATACTAAATATAAAAGATATTGACATATTCTAATACTAATCGATGTTATTGCAACCAAGAAGATCTAGGGCATTAGGTCAACCCAAACTGAGTGATCATGGTAGAGTATTCGTGAAGCTTTGTAATCTCGTTGCAGACTTTGTATGTGCAGTTGTTTGTGTATGATCAAGAGAGTCAAGTTAATTTTTTTATTGTATTTTGAGGGGTCAGGTATGTGAGATTGTATCAAACTTTTAGTTCCCCTTTATTATGAGGTTGTTTTGTTAAGTACTTATTAATGAAACACCGAATCGTTTGCTAAAAAATTAAAAAATCAATATTTTGGCAATAGTACATCCACTATTGTTCGCTAAAAAGTCATACTTTAGAAAAGTAAGAGCATCCACAGTCATTTGCTAAAAACTCAAAAACCCATTTTTTAGCAATGATATCTCCACTATCGTTCGCTAAAAACCTATTTTTCTAGAAAAGTAATGAATAGTGAACTTCTAAATATAGCAGCATATTTTAGCAAGCGCCAAAATATAGAAGAAGAAGAAGAAGAAGATCTTCCATCTCTGAATTTTTTAATATATTTTTTCCAAAAAAAATACTAAAATGCTATCAAAATATTTACCAAAATGCCATTTAAATAAAGAATAAAAAATGCTCGGACGGAAGATGTTCTTCCGTCCAGCAAATTTCCCTCAATTTTTTTTTCACAATTTACCAAAATGTCATCCACATATTTACGAACATGTCATTTCATCAATTTAAATTTTTTTTAAAAAAAGTGTCAAACGGAAGGTCCTGTTTGGCAAATTTTTTATTTTTTAAAAAACAAAAAAAATCACAGACAGAGAATGTTCTTCCATCTAAATATTTTATTAGTTTTTTTGGTCAAAATTTGGCTCAAACGATAGCATGAGAACTCTTTCCATTGCTATTTTCGATTGCCAAATACCCATATTTTAGCAGCAACGATAGTAGATGCTCTAATGAACAATAGATTGCTAAATATAGCAGTAGAATTTAGCAATTGTCAAATATAGAAGATAGAAGATCTTCTTCCATCTGTGAGTTTTTTCAATATTAAAAGAAGATGGGCGCAAGATATTCCGTCCACCAAATTCTTTAATATATAATTTTTGAAAAATTACTTAGATGCCATAAAAAAATTACAGAAATGCCATTTAAATAAATTTAAAAAATTTTTAAAAAAAGAAAAAATGACCTGACGGAAGATCTTCTTGATCTTCTGTCCGGCACTTTCTCTAAAAAAATCTTTCGCTATTTACTAAATTGTCAATCAAATGTTTAAGGAAATGCCATTTTAGCAATTTAAAAATTCAAAAAAGAAGGGAAAAAAATAAAACGGAACTTCATCTTCCGTCTGGCTTTAAGAAGAAAAAAAATTGGCCAAACGGAAGATCATCTTCCGTCGCATAATTTTTTAATATTAAAAAATAATAAAAGGGGGTTAGACGGAGGAGATCTTCCGTCTGAATATTTTATTATTTTCGATCGGCCAAATTTGACTCTACACGATAGCAGCGCTATCCGTCTATTGCTATTTGCCAAATGCCAAATATTCATATTTTAGCAGCAACAACAGTGGATGTTCTGAGTAGTTGATCGATGTCAATTTCATAGTTTGACAGTGACGAAAATAATTTTATGATCATCAGAATTGTAAATAACTCTTTTAACAAGGCAAGCCAACAATTAAACAACTTACATAGAAACACAAGACAACCAAACCAAATTTGCATAGCTTGAATATCATACAATGGAAATTTGAAAGTCTGAATTTGAAAGTCTGAAGCAAGAGGTTGAAGATCAAATTGCAATATAAAAGATTATCACGAAGTCAAAGAGGCAAAATTCTGAGGAACATTTTATTGCTTTACCTCTACCATTGGATGCATGAACTAGCTAGACTACTATGTTATGAAACACAATTCAAATATTAAATCATCTTTGTTGCCGCTAAGTTCGGTGTGGGGGCAATCAGATAAACTTGTAGGTTCGGAAGAACTCAAAAGGGATAGATCTGACCTCTTCTTTGTTGATGGGCTGACTCCTTGGTGCTCCCGCGAACCTGCACGAAGTACGAAACACTGGGATGGATTCCGGCAATGCACCCTCCGACGGTCTTGTCAATACTCAGAAAAAGAATATCAAAAGAACTTTAGGTAGGCAAAGAGTGATCAGTTTGTAACGGTAGGAGGTAGGGGGTATTTATAGTCGCCGTGGGGATCTGCTTTGGGATAAGAATGAATCCCTACTTCTCGGTGTGACTGGATAGAAGTGGTTAAAACCACCTCCAGTAGATAAGGACGAACCAGGGTTTCCTCATATCTCGTTCAACTGGTCCTTAACGGGTTGTGACCCGTTCTCAGTTTGAACAGATCCGTTCACGGGTAAGCGGGTCCAAGAGGAGATACCCGGTTCCCAATTCGGACCCATCCATAGGTAAAATTACCATCTTGCCCCTGTAACTTTAAGATTCGTGCCCAATTTGAATGGTTCCGATTTAATCCTATTTTTAGCCATATCACTAGCCTCCCACTTCCGAAGACTGAATTTAATCAGCCTTTGAGGAGTAATTTTACTATTTTAATTGTATACGGGGTTTTATCGGAGTTCAAAAAGGGGTTTCGGGCCTTCCTTGAGGCGTAACGATGCTTTTCTGAGTTGGTAGCATGCTCAGAATCGTTCTTGGGCTCTGCAGGATTTTTAGTGATTTTTCCAAAATTTTAACTATTTTTCGGATCATTTATTTAATTTTAAGAAGCAATAATTTATCTCCAAAAAATATCAATTAATTAATCTAATAAATAACTACTTACTCGGGAGCTCCAAAATATTTTTTCCGAATTTATAATTATTTTTTAGAATTTTTAATTAATTTTCCTAAATTTTAAATTATTTTTCTCAATTTTTAAATAACTAATTTGATTTTATAATCAAAATAAAAGGATTTATCAAATAAAATTGACGTGGCGCAATCTGAGACGTTGATCATATCGTGGCGCGCTTTTCAGAGTGATTCGACGACTGTGAAGAGGGCAAATTTTGCCCATTTGAAGGTCGGTGGCAACCGACCTCGAGACGCTCGCCGAAGTCTAGGGAAGCGACACGTGGCATGTGGGTCCCTGTTTCTTCACTTTTTGGTCGTCGGTGGCAAACAACTTTGGAAAGCTTGCCAAAGTCTAGGGTATCGACACGTGGCGTGTGGGCCCCGGTTTCTTCGCATTTTGGCCGTCGGTGGCAATCGACCTTTGGGACGAGTAAGGGAGTGACACGTGGCCAGTAGGTCCCTTTCACCGTTGACCAGTCAATGCAATTGTTTGGGTTTGGACGTCGGTGGCAAACGACTTCGGGGACGAATAGGAGAGCAACACGTGGCCAGTGGGTCCCTTTCACCGTTGACCAGTCAACGCAATTGTTTGCATGTGGACGTCAGTGGCAAATGACTTTGGGGACGAATGGGAGAGCGACACGTGGCCAATGGGTCCCTGTCACCGTTGACCAGTCAACACAATTGTTTGCGTTTGGACGTCGGTGGCAAACGACTTCGGGGATGAATGGGAGAGCGACACATGGCTAGTGGGTCCCTTTCATCGTTGACCAGTCAACGCAATTGTTTGCATTTAGACGTCCATGGCAAACGACTTCGGGGACGAATAAGAGAGCGACACGTGGCCAGTGGGTCCCTTTCACCGTTGACTAGTCAACGCAATTGTTTGCGTGTGGACATCGGTGGCAAACGACTTCGGGGACGAATAGGAGAGCGACACGTGGCCAGTGGGTCATTTTTACTGTTGACCAGTCAATGCAATTGTTTGCGTGTGGACATCGGTAGCAAACGACTTCGGGGACGAATGGGAGAGCGACACGTGGCCATTTCGTATGTCTCTTGAGTTGCTCAGATATATTTTTGTCGTTTCTGCTAAATGGGCCAGGCCTTTGCACTGTTGGGGGCCTTTGTCCTTGGGAAGTGCACCAACTACCCCAATCTCTATAAGTCTCCACCCCCACTCTCATTTGCCCTTTATTCTCGTTTTTTAATCAGGCGAGACTTTTCACTAGCGAGAGTTTCCGGCGAGTTTTTACGGTGTTCCGGTGTGTTTTTCGACCGTTGCTGTCAATTCAAGGTAATTTTCTACTTAGCTTATTCCCTTCCTTTAGAGAATGTCTATCGACCCCATAAGGTAGGAGCCCTCCCTTCCTCCCGCTGCCAAGGCCTCCTCTAGTCAGGTCCTCCCAAAAGATAAGGGCAAGAACGTAATAGAGCCTGCTTCGGTAATTGTGGAGACGAGGGTTGAGAAGGAGAAGAGAATGGGAGAGTTCGGAAGGTTGCCAGGGGTGCTAACCGGACTGCAGAGGATTTGGGAAATTCCAGAGGACCAGGCGGAGCGGATTATGTACGGGATGGATCGTAGTTTCGAGGAAAACAAAGCTAGAGAAACGACAGAGGCAGATGAGACGGTTTCTATCCTCACCGTGGAGGACTTGGGACGGATTCGGGAATGCTTTCGAATTCCGAAGGAGTTCGCCCTAATGCTCCCTGGGTCGGGAGTGAGGTCCAACTTGCCGATGCCAGTTGACATGTGCTTCTAGCCTATCGACGCGTTCTTGACAGGGGTTCGACTCCCACTCCACCCCTTCATCGTCGAAGTGCTGAGGTGGTTCCGCATCAGCCCCGTTCAGTATATGCAGAATGTGTGGCGACTGATCAACGGATTTATCTTGCATTGCCAAGCGGCCGGCTTTGCGCCGAGGTTGAGCATTCTCCGGACAGTGTACCGGATTCACCAACAACACAAGATGGAGTATCGTTTCTATCTTGCTCCGAGGTATGGGGCGAAGCTTGTAACACCCCGCAAAATTGAAATTACAATTTTGCCCACGTGTGTTACGCACGTGCATTTTGTAACGTGTTTTCAGTATTGATTTTTTTCCTATTTTGAGTCAACAAAATATATAATATTTCAATCTTTATATTCTATGTGCTTTTTCTGTGTTTTCAATCAACATATCAATTACATATTTTCCGCCGCCACGGATGATAATTTCTGGGTTTCAATTATTAATTTTATGTTTTCAAATCTATTTTTATAAAACGAAAATTTATTTTTCCCATATTTCGATTAAAATGCATTTTTCAATTTTCTGCACGTATAATGCACGTGCAAAATTTTCATTCTTCATTTGTTAATCTCATTATTCATTTCATTTAGCATGCATAACTTATTTAGCCCTTAGTTAATCCATGGACCAAAAGATTAGACTTTAGCCCATTAGGAGGTAAGATTAAGCACTAGGCCCATTAAGCAAGCTCACTAGTAAATTCACAAATAAAACTAAGGGTACACTACTACCTAACAAGTTGCAAAAAGGTTAGTACACATTTAAAGTTATAGGACTAAATTAAAATTGTATGTGCAATTGTAAATGCATACACACTAGGGTCGGTTTCTCCTTGTGCATGACCGGATTGTACACATGAGAAAAGAGAAAGGAATTTGAAATTAGGGGGTTATGATTTGAAGGATTTAATTAGGGGAGGTTATGATTTGGGAGATTTAATTAGGGAGGTTATGAAAATGAGTTTTAAATTATGATAATGGAAATTTATTAGGTTGTGAAATTTTGCACATTAGACCCTAGCCTAGACCTATAAATAGCCCACTATTTTTCTTCTCTTCTCACACCAAAAGCAATATCAAAATAAGAGAAAAAATAAGAAGAAGAAAGAAAGAGAGAAAAGAAAAGAGAAGTAAGAAAGAAAGAAAAGAGAGAAATAAAAGAAAAGAGAGTAGAGTGTTCTCATCTTTGTGGTGGAGTTCTTGCTTTGGAGAAGTCTTGCTAGAAGGAGAAGGACTTGCTAGGAGTTGCTAGGAGCTAGGATTGCTTGGTTGGAGCTAGGAGTGCTTTCATCTTGTTTGTTCAACCCTTCACTAAAGGTGAGTGTTCTTATGCTTTCTAAGTAGGATTTGCATGCTAATAGGTTAATGAGTAGTAAAGGATTGAATGAGATATTGAAGATAAGAATCCATGCTAGCAACTCATGATTTTATTATTACCATGCTAATAATGAATAGAATAAAAGTTGAATGTGATGTGTGCTAATATGACATGCTAAGACTTGGTTGAAATTAAGTAATTTACTATTTATCATGAACTTTGAAGTAAAGAAACAATCACATAAACCATGGTAGTAAATCATGTTATGATTACAACATGTAGTTGTTAATGAGAAAAGAAATAATTGATTGTTTTGCCATACACTAGTATACATGAGTGAATAGTTGAATGTGTGAACAATTGATAAGTAAATAAATTATTGTAAAGAAGATTGATGTTATGGAACACATTTGAGTGCTTCCAAAGATATAACTTGCTACTTTTAAATTAAAAAGAATGAATGCAAAATTGTGTCCATCAACGAAAAGAAACGATTTTGAGAGATATTTTTTATTCTTTAGTCAATGGGTCACTGTTATAAAGTAATATCAACTTTTATAAAATTATTTCAATCCAATAGAAGGTTGATCAAATTTAAGGAATCGAGTTTTTGTAAAAATATAGGATAGCAGAAGAATGGAACAAAAGTCAAAGGGAATACTTCTAATCGTTGGGCGCATATGGCCATTTGATCTGTCGAAGGCACTGTCTTCCTATCCGGCTTGGGTTCGAAACCTGTGAAGCCCAAACACTTTTCTATTTTTGTTTTAATTTAACTCAGAACGTGGGAATGGGTATATGAGGTCTTCGGTATGAAAGTTGAACAACAAGTCCATATGGACTTCATGGTTGGCACTGGCTTTGTTGGTGGCTTTGTTGGTCAGGGGTTCGAAACCCATAGACCACATTTGCTTTTTTTTATTTTTTTTATAATAAATTTAAAGAGTCCCAATGCATTTGAAAATTGTAGAAAAATCCTAGTGTTTATAAAATGTGATGGAGAATTTATTAAAATAGTTTCAAAGATTTTCTATGTATACTTGAGAAGTAAAAGAGACATTTTTTTTGATAGAATGAGATTTGTCCTCAGATTAATTATTTTAAAGAACATGATTTTTATCTTTAGAAGAAAAGTAAAGATTTTGATGAGAAAGTTAGTTCTCTTGTTGAGATTTTGCAATTCATGTTGAATTCTTGATTCTATATGTGCTTAATGGATAATGAGTCTTTAGAGTAGATAAATTCATGAGCATTATTATTATTGGAAAGAATTGAGAATGAATAAGTGAATCATGAATAGTATATTCATTAAGTTGTGAAATATGAATAATTAAGTTACTTTGTAGAGAGTATACTATTATTTGATTATAGAAATATTTGCTGGATTTGAGACATGTGGCTAATGAGATATGAATTTATGTTCTTAAAGAAGATTATTACCTTTGAAGGGTTGTGATTTAAGAACTCATGAGTAGTATTAAATGAGATATTGATCATTTGTAAAGATAAGAATATCTAAGTTTAAGAGCATGATTGGTTTTATTAAAAAGAAAAGTAAAGGTTGATATGTGAATTAACTGTCTTTGATGAGAATGGTTCATTTTCTACTTGATTATTAGACTTGCAAGTGATTAAATTATGTTGGTGAAAAGAATTATTATTTTGATGATTTTATGAATGAGGAATCATGAATTAGAGTTCAGATGGGACCTTAATCATTTTTGTGAACAATTAAAATGATGAAATGATCTAGGTTAAGACATGACTATTAAAGGGTATGAGTACCCATGGATTCGAGTACATGAAAAGTTGTGATCTAGAGGTGTAGTGAGGCCCCGGGTACCGGTAAGTTAAATTAAATGATTGATATATTTTGAGATATGGCTATGGAGCTATCTCGATTTTGTGATTAAGTCCGGTAGGGGGTTAAAGCTAACTCTAGGGGTTGTAATTGATTCATGTCTTGAACACAAATTTTAGGCACATAAGTGAAGATGTAGTAAGACCTAGGCAAACGTAAGTGGGGCACTCTATATAGTCGGGCGGTGAGCTTGTTGCGGCGGTTCACCAGAGCTATAGATCTAGTTGGTGGACTGTAGTTGCCTCGAGGGAGACGAGCTTTTATTTTAAATTCGGGACTATGCGTAGTCGGGCGGATAGTTTGCCGTCTCCATGTATATGAGTATACCGGGGCTAGAGGGGCACTTGCAGGAGGTTTGCACGACGAGGAGTCTGTATAACAGTCGGGGGATTTGTTGCGGCGGTTCCTCGGGGCTGGGATCCGTACTCGTGGAACATCTGAACTTTATCTTATTACTGGGTAGTTTCATGGCGAGGGATCGAACCCTTTAATGTGGAGTACGTAGGCGCTTGCCCTCGGACCTATGTAGTATGGGATGCATAGAATCTGAACAAGTGTGCATTAGTGTCATCCTAGTATAGAATTGTATGCATTAGGCATTAAGGCATGACATACACTTACATGTTTAGCGTAGTCACATTAACACTTTATTATTCATTCAACTGTTGTGTTTTTATTACAGTAATGAGATCGTTATATGTACGGCATAGAGAGGATAGCCGAGTATAACATTTCGTCAGTTGTAAGTAACTGACGTGCCCACAGATTGACATGCAGGTAATGGACCATTTTTTTGAAGGAGTATATGATGCAATCGATGACTTGATTTATGAAGTTGTATAAGTTACATTTTGTTTCCAAATGTTGTAATCTTTATTTCTTCCGCTGTGTAAAAACCAAGTGTAAATGAACTCTGATGTATTATTGATGAAAAGTTTTAAATTCCTTGTAAAATTGTACGAAGTGAAGTAAAGATCCTGTAAAATCTCGAATTTATCCTTATTTGAAATTCGGGGTGTTACAAAGCTGGTAAGCTGTCCGGACTCAATAAAAAATTAGAGGGATAAATACTTCTTAATCCGAAGTCCGGGCTCTTGGGAGATCCCTACAACTTGGGTAGAGGCGGTCTCGAAGAGAGTCAAGGAAAGTCCGACACTTGGTTCCGAGGAAGAGGACATGGTTCGGACGCTACTCGACGGCCCGAAGTTTGATTGGAGGGACCTGACCGAGGAGGTGCTCTTCCGGGAGGGAGGCTTAGCTCGATAAACCCCAGTATGGTTTTGCTATATTTGTCTTTTTTTTTTTGGATCGGTGCTAGTTGCTAAGTAGGCCATATTTTCTAACCTTTTTTCCTTCTCTCTTCTTGCAGAGTCTATGGACTTCGACGACTTGTTGGCGATGAGGGGTGCCCTGGGCAGCAAAGCCTTGAAGAAGAGGAAAATAGCTACCTCGAAGGCGACCTCGCCAAGTTTAAAGGCGCACCGTACCGTCGCAGAGCAATTGGCGAGGCGGCCATTAGCTCTGAAGCCGTTGACCCCAGTTGTGGCATCGACCTCTACCAACACGGGGGTCTTCCCCCTATTGGCCCCACTGCTAACCGCTGATGCTGAGGTGTTCCTAACTGAGGAACACAAGAAGATATTCATCTCAGACTGGCAGGTCCGCAAGCTCGAAGGGTTTCTAGGAGACTCGTCGACATGCATGCAGGCAATTCGGCATCTTGCAATGCTGAAGGATAAAGCAGCCATGGAGGTGGGGAGTGTGGGAGACGACGTGCTTGAGGTCACTCGTTCGGTGATGTCGGTGAGTTTTGAAGACAGTTCTTTCTTTTGAGCACTTAATCTCCCCCCCCCCCTTTTTTTGTTTATAACTCAAGTTCTACTCCACTCAGATTACTTGCCACTTCGGTCATCTGATGGAGAAGATGGCCAAGTAGGAGAAGGAGCTTAAGCTAGAGGTAAGCAAGGCTCGAGCGGAGAATGTCCGGGTTGCCAAGGACCTCGAGCAGGCGAGGTTTGAGGCTGAGTTGAAGAACTCGAGATTGGGGCACCTCGAAGCCGTGGTTGCCAAGCTGGAGGCTGACAACGCTCGGCTCCTTAAGGCTGCCGAGGAGGCGGCTAAGGACAAGGAGGATGCAGTGGCCGCGGCGAAGCTAGAGGCAGCGAAGATGGCCGAGGAGCAGGCCATGGAGAAGGCACAGGGGTTCCTCATCGTGAACATGGCGAAGGTGTATGCTCGAGCCATCGATCAGGTGAGGGAGAAGTTCCCTGAAGCGGACTGTGCCGGGTGGCATCTCTTTCCTGACCCCATCCCCGGTTTCGACGACGTTTCCGAAGGGGACGAGGAGAGCGAAGGAGAAGAAGAAAAGGACGAGGAGGTCGAGGTAGGAGTCGCCGAAGCCGAGGATGGCGCTCCGTTGGAGGCTACACCCCTGGCTATCGTGGCCCCTGAGGAGGCGTCTTCAGCGTTGGATCGCGCAAAAGAGGTCGACCCTTGATTTGTCTTGTATTTTGCTTCTTTTTTGTTTTTCGATTATGTAATGCCGAACTGCGGACTGGCCACCGCTTGTACTCTTTGATTACTCAATGAAAGGATCTTTTTGAAAAAGTGTTGGTGAAGTTTCAAAGCCATGTTTGTCTCGTTTTTGGGTTGCCTCGTAGTTTTGGTTATCTTCGTGGACTTGCTTTTAAGTCCTAAGACATTTGCCTCTTTTGTTCACATCCTTCAGGATAGCAATGCCACCCATCTTCGCGCAGAGCTCGGCGTCGCTAAGCTGGGGCTCACTAGGAACCAAGAGCGGCTTCGTAAAGTGGAGTGGGAGCTGAGTCATCTGAGATTGATCTTAGTTCATCGCGACATAGAAAGGAGACAATTAGAAGAGAGGTTTAACGAGACGACCCCCGAAGGCGATGAGGTGTGTCCGTCGATGGTTGTCAACCTCGGTTTGAGACTTAAGCACCTTCGTCGCTCTCTGTCTGAGGCGACAGCGGAAAGGGACGAACTGAAGAAGGTAGCTCTTGATCAGAGCATGGAGGTTGCTCAGCTTCGGCAGACAATCACCGACGCCTCTCGTGGTGCAGGCTCGATGCGAGTGCCGCGTTTGAAGATAACTATGATGGACGACTCGCTTAAAGAGCGAATTGTCGAGCTTGGGGCGGAGACCGCCTGTCTTCAATGGCGATCTGAGGGAAGCACTGTTAGAACTACCTCTTGCACTCCGGAGGAGTATGATAAGGGGATATCATTCCACGAGCTCGCGCTTTGCTTGTCCCCTATACATCGAAACCCTGGAGATGCGCAAAGTGGGGTGGTAGCTTCGTCTAGCGGAGCATCTGTTGGGGCCACCGTTAGATCAGGTGTGGACGATGCTTTTCAGCTCGCCGGCCTAGGGACGTCCGTCGAAGTAGGGTGTCGGCAGCACGGCATTCGTCGCTCGCGTGTGTCTCTTAACAGAAGTATCCCCGCCCCTAGGAGGGGCTAAAGTATCTTTCTATAATCTTGTAATCTTGGTTTCACAAGTTTTGTATCTCGATGTAAAGATGAGTCGTTGGTCTGTCATTAGACTTGTATCTCAAACTTTAATGAAATATTACTTGTTTTGTGAACTTGTGTGTTTTGCTAGCATTTGCAATTGTCAACAGTTGTAAGGGCGATTCCGAATGGTGAACCACTTCGTACTCGCTTAAAAGCAAGTATTTGAAGCGGAGTCGAACCAAGTATTGGACTCCGAACTTGTCGCTTAGAGAATATCAACAGCTGTAGGAGCAATTCCGAATGATGATCTGCTTCGTACTCGCTTAGAAGCAGGCAGTTGAAGCAGAGTCAAACCAAGTGTTGGACTCCAAGCGCATCGTTTAGAAAATATCAACAGCTTTAGGAGCAATTCCGAATGGTGATCCGCTTCGTACTCGCTTAGAAGCAAGTAGTTGAAGCGGAGTCGAACCAAGTGTTGGACTCCAAGCATGTCGTTTAGAAAAATTTCAGCAACTGTGGGAGCAATTCCGAATGGTGAACCACTTCGTACTCCCATAAAAGCAAGTATTTGAAGCGGAGTCGAACCAAGTGTTGGACTCCGAGCGTACCGTTTTAAGGCGATTTTTTTTTGTAAGTACAATTAGACTGCTCAAAAATAGAGAACTTGCGGGGAAAGATGGCTTTTATTGAAAACAATTAGGCGGTCGCTTCTAAGTTGCGAGCCGCTCTTACATTTTGATAAAGAAAATACAAAATAAAACTTTTGATATGTTTTATGGAGCGCTCTTAGGAAAGTTGCTTGGAGCGGTGTTTAGACACCCTCTTGGTACTTCATTAAGTGCTCTGCGTTCCATGTCCTCGGTATTCTCCTGCCTCCCCGGATCTTCGAGTTGATACGTGCCTGGGTGAATAACTCTGGAGACCCTGTACGGTCCTTCCCAATTAGGTTCCAACTTGCCCTTTCTGCTCGGATTGGAGATCGACAACTTTCGGAGTACTAGGTCTCCCTCTTTAAGATTAGCTGACCGTACCTTCTTGTTGTAAAACTGAGTGATCCTACAATGGTAGGTCTCTTGTCGAATGGCAGCTCTCTCACAGACCTCATCTATGAGGTTTAAGTAGTTGCAAAGTTGGTTCGCATTCTGTGCTTCACTGTAGGCTATTAGTCGAGGTGAAGGCAGACCCACTTCTAAGGGGATAAGGGCTTCGGAACCATAGGTGAGGTTGAAGGGGGACTCCCCTGTCGGAGTTCTCTTGGTGGTGCGATAGTTCCAAAGCACGTTGGGAAGCTGCTCGACCCATAACCCCTTGGTGGACTTGTCGAGCCTCTTCTTCAGACCGGAGAGTATCTGTCGATTGGTGTTCTCCGCTTGGCCATTGGACTGAGGGTGGGCTATCGAGGAGAACCGCTACTGGATGTTGAGGACGGCACAGAAGTTGCGAAAGGTTACTCCTGCAAATTGAGTCCCGTTGTCGGTTACGAGGATGCGGGGTACCCCGAACTGGCAAACGATGTTTTCCCAAAAGAACTTCTAGACTTTGTGCTCGGTAATTGTTGCAAGGGGTTCGGCCTCAATCCACTTGGAAAAGTAGTTTATCGCCATGACTAAGAACTTCAGCTGGCCTGGCACTGGAGGGAAGGGTCCGAGCAAGTCCACCCCCCACATCACAAAAGGGATTGGACTCGCTAAGGAGGTGAGCTGTTCTTGAGGCAGGCAACGGATTGGGGCAAATTTCTGGTAGGAGTCACACTGGCGGACGTACTCCTCGGAGTTACTCAGTAGTGTGGGCCAGAAGTAGCCATAATTTAAGAGTTTACGGGCGAGGGACCTAGCTCCTAAGTGCACGCCACACATACCATCATGGGCCTCATTCAGGGCATAAAGCGCTTCCTCCGGAAAGAGACACCTCAAATAGGGTCGGCCGTCAATCTGATTGTAAGAGCGTTTGTACATGACTCCGTCAAGAAGTGTGTACCGCTCAGCTCGGGTCCTGATCCTCCTCGCCTCTTTTGGGTCTTCAGGAAGAATTCCGTCTCTAAGATACCCAAGGAGGGGTTTCATCCAGTTCTCCCCAAGTGTTAGGGGAAAGGCTTCCATCGGCTCCGGGCTATCTTCATTGATACTTGGTCTGAGGAGGACCTCTATCAAGACGGTCCGCTCTAGACCTTGGAGGGACGAGGAGGCGATCTTTGAGAGCGCATCCGCCTGTGCATTTTTCTCACGAGGAACCCGCTGGAGTTGAACGTCTTCGAATAAGGCTAGTATCTTCTTAACCTTCGCTAAGTACTTGGCCATATGGTCGTTCCTTGCCTCGTATTCCCCTGACACTTGGTTGACGACTAATTGCGAATCGTTGAAGACTCTGACGCGCTTGGCCCCTGCTTTGCGAGCCATACAGAGCCCTGCTATGTGGGCCTCATACTCTGCTTTGTTGTTTGATGCCGGGAAGTTTAAGCGGAGGGAGTATTGGAGGATGAAAGCATCTGGGCCGATCAAGATGATGCCAACCCCACTTCCATCGGTGCAAGAAGATCCATCTACATAAACGGTCTAGACCAGGGGGTCGACAGATGACTCACAAGGGTCAGGGATGGTGCTCTCCATAATGAATTCTGCCAGAGCTTGAGCCTTGATTGTTGTTCTGGGCTGGTAGCTGATATCATGTTGGCTTAGCTAGATGGACCACTTCATAAGGTGCCTGGAGGTCTCGGGCTTGTGGAGAACTTGTTTGAGCGGCTAGTCGGTAAGAACAACCACCGAATGAGAACTTGTTTGAGTGGCTGGCCGCCATAACCAAGGCGGGATCTATCTTCTCCAGCTTCGGGTAACAGAGTTCAGCATCCCGGAGGACCTTACTCACATAATAGATGGGCCTCTGCATTCTATCCTCTTCTCTTACAAGGACTGCGCTGAGGGTCTGCTCCGAAGTGGCGAGATATAGGTAAAGGACCTCCCCAGGCACTGGCTTGCTCAAGAGTGGGGGATTAGCTAAGTATGCCTTGAGTTGGTCGAAGGACTTTTGTTGCTGTTGCCCCCATTCGAAGCCTTTAGCCCCCCTGAAGGCCTTGAAGAAGGGGAGGAACCTTTCCCCGAATTTGGAGAGGAATCGCCCAATTGCTGCGAAGCGCCCAGTGAGCCTCTGTACATCTTTAACACTGGAGGGGGGGAGCCATTTTGAGAATGGCCTAGATCTTCTCGGCGTTGGCCTCTATGCTCCTCTGGCTGACCATGAACCCCAAGAACTTGCCGGATGAGACTCCGAATGCACACTTGTTCGGATTCAGCATCATATTGTGCCTCCTGAGCACCCCGAAGGCTTCTTGGAGGTCGAGAACATGCTCTTGCCTTCGGGTGCTCTTGACCAACATGTCGTCTACATAAACTTCCATGTTTTGGCCAATCTGGTCTCAAAAGACCCTATTCACGAGGCACTGATAAGTAGCTCCCACGTTCTTCAAGCCGAACGACATAACCCGGCAGCAATACAGGTCTTGATCCATCACGAACGAGGTCTTCGGGATGTCGGGAGGGAACATCCAAATCTGGTTGTACCCCGAGAAAGCATCCATGAAACTGAGGAGCTCGTGCCTAGAGGTCACATCGATCAGGGCATCGATGCTGGGAAGGGAAAAAGGGTCCTTCGAGCATGCCTTATTGAGATCGGTGAAATCGATGCATATTCTCCAGCTCCCGTTGGCCTTCTTGACCATCACCACATTGGACAGCCACTTGGGATAGTTCACCTCCTGGATGAATCGGGCGTTCAGGAGCTTCTCAACCTCTTCCTTGATCGCCTGTTGGCGCTCGGGAGCGAACTTTCGTCATTTTTGTTGGACGGGCTTGACCCCAGGGGTGACGCTTAAGTGGTGCATTAAAAGCTCCTCTGAGATCCCGGGCATATCTTCCACGGTCCAAGCGAAGAGGTCACGGTTCTCCCGTATGCATTAGGAGATATCCATCTTGATGGAGGGGGAAAGAGCCTTGCAAATGCGAAATGTCTTAGTGGCGTCTTCTTCAGAAAAGGACACTTCCTCCAGTTCGTCCACTGGTTCAGAGATGGTTTGGCTACCTTCCCGTGGAAGTTTGAGGGCTTCTAGGGAGAGGACTAGACCTCCCATCGAGGTCATGTAGCACTTGTGAGCCGCTTCTTGGCTTCCTCTCACTTCTCCCACTCCTAAGGGGGTGGGGAACTTTATCTTCATGTGATAGGCCAAAGGGATAGCTTGGAGTGCGGCCAAACCCGGTCGACCCAGAATAACATTATAGGCGGCCTTGACGTCCACCACCATGAAGTCCATCGGCTCTGTGCGAGTCACCGGGGCCTTTCCAGTGGTTACATCGAGGGTCATAACTCCCTCGATCGTCACTGGGATCCCCGTGAATCCATGAAGGGTGTAGCCGACGGGCTTGAGGCGATCTCTTGACAGCTGGAGGCCCTTGAACGCCTCTAAGAAAAGGATATTTATCGAGCTGCCATTATCCACCAAGACCCGGCGAACATCAAAGTTGGCCATTCGAAGATTAATGACGAGAGCGTTGCAATGGGCATGCGGACGCCCTCCAGATCTCTGTCGAAGAACGTGACTGGGACCCTAAGGCCCTTCGAAGGAGGATGGCTCTGGACAGCGTTCACTTACCGAATGAAGGCTTTTGGGGAGGAGTTAGAATCTCCCCCCATTGGGCCTCCGTGTATCAGGTGGAGGATGGCCACTGCTTCGTCCTCCTAAGTCTCCACTTGTTGCTCGGCTCGTCTGTTAGCCCCTCTAGGGGGTGGAGGTTGATCAGCCATATCCCTTCGGACGAAGCGAGCGAGTTGCCCTCTCTGGATGAGGGCTTCAATCTTGTCCTTTAGGGCTCGACATTCGTCTGTGTTGTGCCCATGGTTCCGGTGGAAACGACACCACTTATCCCGGTTTCTCTTCTTCCCGAGAGTGTTCATCTTAGGAGGCGGGGGTAGGAGACCCTCGTTCCCGATCTTCATTAAGATGGCAGATACACTCGCATTGAGCGGAGTGAATTTCTCAAAACGGGAGATAGGGCAATGCTGACCCCCATTGTCTTTTTGGAGCTTCTTAGCTCCATCTTCTTCAGCAGCCTTCCGTTTTTTTCCCGGAAGACGACCCCTCCAAAGTGGGGCGATTGAGAGCCTCTTCAGCTCGGATATACTTCTCACTCCTGAGGAGGAGCTTGGAGAAGTCCCGAGGAGGCTTCTTTGCCAAGGACGCCCTGAGATCAGGGTTGATGACATTGGATTGGAAAGTATTGATTCTTGGTTTTCTTGACTACAACACAATGCAAAGTTGTGCTATCACTTATATATTGCAGGGTGTATCAAAGACAATACCATGGTGCAATACACAAAGACAAAGTTGATCCAATGAAGCTTTCAAGAGAATTGATCAATCCACAAAGAACTTAGTTTAAGCCAATTTTGATCAAGCAAGTTTCAAGACATAAAGACAATGGCTCAAGCTCAAGTCAAAGACTCAAGTTCAAGACAAGACTAGTGCTTCAAAATGTGTTGTATTAAAGTGTCTTGTAACAATTGTAATTTTTATTCTTTCGGTCTTAGAAATGTTGTAATAGCCATGTCACACACACACTCACACATATCTTTTAATATTTGAGTATTTTTACAAAATGTAAAAGGTCGAAATAAGCTTGAATAAGATCAGCTGTTGAGTACCAGTCGACCACTCTTCGGAACCAGTCGATTGTCTTAGTACGAAACTGTCTGAACTCATACAAGCTCTACCAGTCGACTTATTATGGCAACCCAGTCGACTGTTTAAGCCGTTTCGACAATTTTATGCTTTTAAAACTTGTTTTTCTAAATCAAAATCTTTATTTCCGTTGGTTGACAGTTGGTACAACTATTTCTCAATGTCCAACGATTCTAACTCTATAAATAGAGTGTAGAAATCACTGGGTAAAGGTTACTCATCTTGAACAAGCTTTCAAGTCTTCATTTTTTCAAAAAGAGAACAAAAGTTTCAAAGCATAAAAATTCTCTAAGTCTTGGTTCTCTGAAAATCAGTCTACTATAACATCGAATTCGCTTTAGACTGATTTCAGAAGTTGATCTATTGGCCTCTATACAAAATCACAAATCACAAACAAGGCTATAGGTTGTAACTCTTTTGTTGTTGTTATTCACTCTCGGGTTGTGACAGTGGTCCTCTGGGTTGGAGAGTAGGGCTCTTGGTTGTAGAGTCTGGTTTTCACTCTAGGTTGTAGAGTGGGTGTGCTCTCTCTAGTGGTGAGAGAGATCTACGGGTTTGGCAAGGTTGTTGTCGAACGTCGTAGGGTATTCCTGTATTTTCTTCAAGAATAGTGGAAAATCTCAAGTTGGTTGCTTAGGGACTGGATGTAGGTCAGGAGGACCGAACCAAGATACATCGCTGTGTACTCTGTTGTTGACTCTCTCTGTGGTTATATTTTCTTCACTTGCATTTCAATTTTTCTGTGTTTTATTCGAAAACTTGTTTGGCAAGTCGACTGAGTCTCCTCTATAAGTCGACTGATCAGACTTGTATAAAATACTATTCGAACATTTGTCTGGTAAGTCGACTGAATTTCTGCTATAAGTCGACTGATCAGACTTGTATAAAATACTCTTCTTCTCTGACACCCCACTCAACTGTATTCTCCTTTTAATTCGACTGGACTTAACGAAAAGTTCAATTTCTTAATTATTTTTTATATAACATTATTCACCCCTCCTCTAGTGTTATTTTGCCTTGCCTACAGGATCCAACACTTGGTATCAGATCTTGTTTGAGTGCAATGGCATCTACTTCAAATGCGAACCAATACCATGAAGGCCAATCCACACAAAGGCCACCCCTATTCGATGGAACCAATTACAACTATTGGAAGTGTAGAGTGAATACCTTCAGTCCATTAACTATGAGCTATGGAACATGACGGAGACCGAGTACACTGCTTCTACAATTCTTTATGCATAATGGAACGATGACATGAAGAGCGAAAATGCAAAGGCGATGAACGCTTTATTTTGTGCTCTTACCAAGAAGGAGTTCAATCGTGTGTCCAATGCAACAATGACATATCAAATTTGGCACATACTCGAGGTAACTCATAAAGGTACTAATAAAGTTAAAGAATTTAAGATATCTGTTCTTGTTCACAGGTTCGAGATGTTCTGCATAAAGGAGAATAAGAATGTGTCAGATATGATCACAAGTTTCACGGATATTACAAATTCTCTTGTGGCTCTTGGAAAGACGTACAGTTAAGCTGAAATGGTGAGGAAAGTTCTTTGTGCCTTAACCCCCGAATGGGAGAAGAAGACCACCACCACAGAAGAGGCCAACGATTTAACACAATTTTCTCTTGAGAATCTGGTGGGAAATCTTATGGCATATGAAGTACAACTTGAAGAACGCAAGAAGGATTTACAACCTCAACAATAAAAGAAAAGACACTCGCTTACAAGGCCATGTCGGACTCCGATGATGAAGAAGAAGATGAAGAAGCGACAGCCATGTTCACGAGAAAGTTCAAAAACTTTCTAAGGAAAGGTAAATTTAATTCCAAATTTAAAGATACTAATGAACTTCCCACTTGTTTCAAGTGCAACAAAACAGGTCATATGAAGAAGGATTTCCCACTAGAACAGACGAAATCTAAAGGAAAGGCTTCCAACTTCAAGAAGGATAAGTACACAAAGAACAAGTACATGAAGAACAAAAAGGCGTATCAAGCAACTTGGAATGATAGCGAATCTTCATCGGAAGAAGAAAATGAAGAGACAAACGAAGTTGCGAATGTATGCTTCATGGCTACACAAAACGAGGTAAGTGATAACTTTGATTCAAATGACTTATTAGATGCTTTCAATGAGATTTTTCAAGAACTTAAGAAGGAAAAAAAAATAGAGTTAAAAACTTAGAGAAAGTTAATCAAATACTTTCTCAAGAGAATCTTGACTTAGATAAAGAAGTCAAGTCTTTAAATTCTCGACTTTCTAATTTGGATATAGATCTTGTATCTCTTAAGAAAAATTATGAAGAGATATCCAAGAATGTATCTAAATTTAACAAAGGAAATGAGAATTTAAATGAAGTTCTCCAAAATCAAGTTCAAACTAATAAGAGATTTGGACTTGGTTTTCAAATGTCTCTTGAAAAACATCATGTTTCTAAGAACACTAGTGGTAATAAGGCTGAATCTATTTCTAGTGTTAAGAATAAATTATATAAGTTTTTTGAAAAACCAAAAACTGTTGTTTTCAATGAAAAGAGTAATTCTGCAGTTCAGACCAGGCGACTGAACCCCAATTTCAGTCGTTTGTCCAGAGGTTCTGAGTCTTATTCAAAGAGACGAAAATCTTAGATAAGTCGACCTATTTCACCTCCCAGTCGACTGACTTCAAGTAACAGTCGACTGAAAGGTTCAATTAAGTCGATTGGACAGACTAAGAATATATGTGTTCCAGTCAACCTGAGTCAGAAAGATAGAATTACTTATATAAATTCATATGTTCTTAATGTATGTAATTCTGTAGATTATATACCTGCTTTTGGTGGAAAATCAAACTCACTTTGGGTTTGGTTTCCCAAAAACTAATCTCTTTCGGACCCAATAAAAAGGGTACCATATTCACAATGATTATTTTATAGGTACGTAAAAAAAAACGTTGAATACTTGACAGCAGATGCTCCAAGCATATGACTGGTCATGCTAACCTTCTGTCTTCCATTCAAGAGATTGATGGAGGAACAGTCACATTCGGTAACAACAACAAAGGGAAGGTTATTGGTATAAGCATGGTCGGTAAGAACACTAAACCTAATATAGAAGAAGTTTTTCTTGTTAGTGGTCTTAAGCATAATCTGTTAAGTATAAGCCAATTGTGTGATAAGGGATATAAAATTGTTTTTGAAAAAGATGCATGTTTAATATATGACTACCATGCAAAATGTAATTTTTCAAGGTTTTAGGAAGAATAATATTTATGAGTTATGTTTAAAATCAAATAAATTTTCGAATGATTTTTGCTTAGTAGCTTCTAACAATGAATCTTGGCTTTGGCATAAACGATTTGGTCATGTGAATATGAAAAATATTGCTAAATTGTCTAAGTACAACCTAGTTAAAGGACTGCCAAGACTATCCTATAAAAAGGATAAGTTATGTGATGCATGTCAACTAGGTAAACAAATCAAATCTACTTTTAAGACAAAAGAAATGATTTCTACTAGTAGGCCTCTCGAATTAATCCACATGGATTTATTTGGACCTACTAGAGTCGCTTCTTTAAATAAAAGTAGGTATGTATTTGTTTTAGTAGATGATTTTTCAAGATTCACATGGGTTTTCTTTTTAAAACATAAGAATGATGCTTTTGATAAATTTGCAAATTTTCATAAACGGATTCAAAATCAAAAGTCTTTAACCATAGTCACTATTAGAAGTGATCATGGTAGAGAATTTGAGAATGAAATGTTTTCAGAATATTGCAACAAGAATGGTATAACACATTCATTTGCATTTCCTAGAGCTTCACACAAAATGGAGTGGTCGAAAGAAAGAATAGGACTTTGCAAGAGTGTGCATGTACCATGCTTGTTGAAAGCAATTTGCCTAAGTACTTCTGGGCTGAAGCTGTTACTACAGCATGTTATGTTTTAAATAGAATTTTGATTAGGCCTAAGCTTAAGAAAACATGTTATGAACTATTTTTGATAGAATTCCTAAAGTATCTTATTTTAAAGTATTTGGATGCAAGTGTTTCATTTTAAACACGAAAGATAATTTAGATAAATTTGATCCTAGATCTAATAAAGGTATCTTCATTGGATACACAAATAGGAGTAAAGCATATAGAATCTTCAATAAGTCAACTTTGACTATTGAAGAATCCATGCATATTTTATTTGATGAATCTCTGACTTCATCTACTGTTATTGAAGATGATGAAACTGATTCATCACCTTTAAATAACGTAATTAAATCACTAGAGCAAACTACCCTAGTGGATAAGTCGACCGATAAGAAAATCAAGTTGACTGATGGATTAGTTAAGTCGACTAATCTTGTTGTGATGACTCAAACTTTACCAAAATCTTTTGTTGAAGTTAGAGATCATCCTCATGAATTAATAATAGTGACATCTCACGTGGTATTCAAACAAGATCTTATGTTAACTGATTTCTCATACGGCTTTCTTGTCGGATTTTGACCCGAAGAATATCCAAGAAGCTTGTGAGAATGAATTTTGGATGAATGCCACGCAAGATGAGTTAAACTAATTTATAAGAAATGATGTATGGGATTTAGTTTCATGACCTCCTGACCATACTATAATTGGTACCAAATGGGTATTCAAATTTAAATTAGATGAATCAGGACAAGTCGTTAGGAACAAGGCTAGATTAGTTGCTCAATGATATAATCAAGAAGAAGGCATAGATTTCGATGAAATATATTCTCCTGTTGCTAGACTAGAATCAATTAGGATCTTACTATCTTTTGCATATTTTATGAACTTTACACTTTTCCAAATGGATGTTAAAAGTGCTTTCTTAATGGTTTTATAAAGGAAGATGTTTATGTTAAGCAACCATTTGGTTTCGAACATGAACAATTCTCAAACCATGTTTTTAAATTGAAAAAGGCTTTATATGGTCTTAAACGAGCACCTCGTGCTTGGTATGATCGATTGAAGACCATTCTTATAGAAATTGGTTTTGAAATAGGTAAAGTAGATACTACCTTATTTATTAGGAAAATAGAGACCGATATCCTAATCATACAAATATATGTAGATGACATAATTTTTGGCTCTACTGATAGTAATCTCTGTCAAGAGTTTGCTAATACCATGAAAAATGAGTTTGAAATGAGTCACATGGGTGAACTCAATTATTTCCTTGGACTACAAATAAAGCAGTCACATAATGGTATATTTATTAATCAAGAAAAATATGCTAAGGAATTACTCAAACGGTTTGGTATGGATAGCACTAGTAGTAAGACCACACCTATGGCTACTATTACTACACTTGACAAAGATGAATTAGGTAAGAGTGTCGATCAAAAACTCTATCGAGGGATGATTGGCTCACTCTTATATAACCGCTAGTAGACCAAATATTATGTTTAGTATATGTTTGTGTGCTAGATATCAGTCAAGTCCTAAAGAGTCTCACTTAAAAGCTGTGAAACATATTTTAAGATACATTAAAGGCACATCTGAGTATGGTTTATTTTATCCACGCACCGATAACTTTCAACTTTTGTCGTATAGTGATGCGGATTTTGCTGACAGTAAAATTGACCGTAAAAGTACTAGTGGTACTTGTCACTTTTTGGGACATTCACTAGTATCTTGGTGTAGTAAAAAACAAAATTCTGTATCCCTATCTACTACAAAAGCTGAATATATTGCTGCAAGTTTGGCTTGTACCCAAATTTTGTGGATGAAACAAACCCTATTAGATTATGGTATTTCATTTTCACAACCTGCTATAATGTGTGATAATACCAGCGCCATTAATTTACCTAAAAATCCGATTCAACACTCACGTACGAAACACATTGATATTAGACATCATTTTCTACGTGATCATGTTTTAAAGGGAGATATATCTTTAGACTTTATTTCTACTGATAAACAAGTCACAGATATCTTTACTAAACCACTTAAGGAAGACGCTTTTATCACCTTAAGAAGAGAACTAGGAATTTGCAGTTTTCATGATATTTCTTGATTTCTTATCTTGTATAAGTCAACTTAAAACTATGTTTCAGTCGACTGACCAAGTATTTTTCATTGTCTATTTTTGACTGAAATTTATGCTCTGGACAGTCAACTGTGAACAGTTCCCAGTCGACTGATAGAAGTATTACTTGATATTTTCGTTTGTTTTATTTGCTCTCGACTAAGTCGACCGTTCCTCAAAGCCAATCGACTGTTGCGACATCAGTCTGTCTTTTTGATTTGAAACGATGCACTTTTTTAGGCATTTCTCTTTACCCTTTCTTACCCGTTGGCTGATCTTATCCTTTGATTAACTCCAGTCTTGATCACAGCCCTCTA
The DNA here is from genome assembly GCA_017893485.1 of Hemerocallis citrina. Classification (NCBI taxonomy): domain Eukaryota; kingdom Viridiplantae; phylum Streptophyta; class Magnoliopsida; order Asparagales; family Asphodelaceae; genus Hemerocallis; species Hemerocallis citrina. Next base: position 64,201,018 of record CM030358.1, read on the forward strand.
TTCTAAGTAAAACCCTAGTTTTTTTACTTCTCCTCTTTCACTTTCCCCTATTTCATTGTCTCTTTCTTTGAAGAAATAGATCAGTCGGCTGCTTCTCAACCTGGCGATTTCAGCGATTTGAAGCTCAAAAATTGAAGATTTCGTTTAGATTTCGAGTACATTTCACTTGCCGAAGTCTATTTTCGAGTTGGTTAAAGCTTTGTGCTTCTCTTTCTATCTCCATTGTTGGGTATAATTTCTTGACTTCTTTCGCTTTTAAATTTTCTAGAGTTGAATCATGCCTCCAAAGAGAGCTCGTGGTTCTAATGTTGAGGAAGGTCAATCCTCTAGCAACTACCTTCAATATCTTAGGAACCCCAACCTTGTTGAGAAATTCTTTCTCATTTGTCAGATTGCTATCTTTCCGGGGAGATTTATCAATTTTCCTGATTTAGAAAGGTTCCCTTTAGCCCCATTGTTTGAACAATGTGGGTTATTTAACTTGCTTTCCATTATCAATCAACCTTATTACTATCCACAACTTATATATTTGTTATATACAAATATGAGAGTTGCCACTTCCATGGATGGTAACGAAATATTTCTTACCACTACGGTAAAAAATATTCGTATGAGGTTAACTCCTGAAAAATTGGGAATTATTTTGGGTATTCCATATGAAGGGTTAGATTTAGGGGAGATTGATATGGATGACAACTCTATCTTTTCAAAAATCTTCTTGCTAAATCGCGGTCCCCCAATGACTAACCAATTAATTACACCGCTTACTAAGCTAGTTATAAGAATTTTGTCGTATAACATTATCCCTAAAATGGGGAGTTACGATCAATTTTCCCACGAGTTGCAACAAGCTGTCTATGCAATTTTTGGAAACATCCAAATAAACTGGAGTCAAGTCATTTTCAATCGTCTCCATAAGGCTCATACTTCTTTTCTTCCTTTTGGTGCAATACTTACTCATGTTTCCAACTTCTATGAAGTTGATCTTACTTCTGAGTCTAGTGTTTTCACTCATTATGAGTCTTTTGATTGTGCGAGTTTAGCTCGTATGAAGATTCTTCACTCTCCTCCTCGAAGGAATATCTCTCCAATTCCTTTAGCCACTTCAGGTCATAGGTCTTCTGCCTCTAGTTCATTTCATCCCAGAGCTGTCTTTTCCGATCCTGAGAGTCTTTATCATTTTGTCAACTATCTCATGGATCGTTAGGATACCCTTGAGGCCAGTCTTGCTCACCTAACCCACTTATTCACCCAACAATTCCCACCTCCTGCCTCTCAAAGTGTTGATGACGAAGACGAAGACTGACTTGATGTATTTTCTATCTTTTTTCTTGTAATTTTTTTTGTTATGCTTTATGTATTTCACTTTTATGCTGTCTTTGAAACCATGTACTTCAATTTCATATGTATAAATTTGTTAGGGTTTTGCCATATGCTTGTTCTTTTTGTTTCCATTATGTTATTGTTTCTTTCCTCTTTCTATTTTTTGTTGATGACAAAGGGGGAGAAAAGGCTGTGTAAGGCGTAAGGCTGTGTGTTTTTTGTACTTCAATTTCATATGTTTTTTTTTGTTTTGGTGCATATTTTTTAGAAGTGCATGTGCATGTTTTTGTTGCATATTTTTTAACTTATGTGCATGGTGTACATAAGTTAGGGGGAGCTTTTTTATCACATGTTATAATTATTATTATTGTAAGCCATTGTGTTGTCTTCATCAAAAAGGGAGAGAATGTTGATTCTTGGTTTTGATGAATACAACACAATGCAAAGTTGTGCTATCAATTATATTACAGGGTGCATCAAAGACAATACCATGGTGCAATGCACAAAGTCAAAGTTGATCTAATGAAGCTTTCAAGAGAATTTCAATCCACAAAGAACTTAGTTCAAGCCACTTTTGATCAAGCAAGCTTCAAGACATAAAGACAATGGCTCAAGCTTTAGGGTCGTGCTTGCTTTTGACAATTTTGTACTTTCAAAGAATGGGGTGTACTTGGAAAAAGGGTATGTTAAGGATGGACTATTCAAATTCAATGTAATGACAGTCATCCCAAAATCTGTTGTTCCTGTTGTTCCCAAAATTAATAAAATGAATCATGTTCCTTATGTTGTTGAGTCTTCTTTTGTTTGGCATGAAAGACTATGCCATGTTAATTTCAATTCTCTGCGTAGATTAATTAACAAGAGTTTACTACCAAAAATTTAAGGTAGACAATTGCGACAGATGTGAAGTTTGCACAGAGGCCAAACTCACTCAAACTCCATCCCGTTCTGTAAAAAGAAACACTAAAACTCTAAGTTTAATTCACACGGATCTGTGTGATTTAAAATTTGTGCAGACCAGAGGCAGTAAAAAGTATTTTGTGATGTTCATAGACGATTGCACAAAATACTGCTATATATACTTGTTACACAGCAAAAATGAGGTATTGGATAAATTCAAGGAATATAAGCTTGAGGTTGAGAATCAACTTGGCAAAATAATTAAAATCGTTAGGAGTGATAGATGAGGGGAATATGATGCACCGTTTAATATGTTCTGCTCTGAACATGAAATAGTTCATCAGACCACTGCTCCTTACTCACCTGAATCAAACGGTACTGCCGAACGCAAGAACCGAACTCTGAAGGAGATGATGAATGCCTTATTGTTGAATTTTGGACTACCCCAGAACATGTAGAGGGAAAGCGTTGCTGACCTCAACTATATTCTCAATAAAATACCTCACAAGAAAACTGGCAAGACACCATCCGAACTGTGGAAAGATAATGTACCTTCGTATAAATACCTCAAAGTGTGGGGGTGTCTAGCAAAGGTAGTAGTACCTAATCCCATACGGGTCACAATAGGACCTAAGACCATTGATTGCATATTCATAGGTTATGCACACAACAGTAGTGCATATCGGTTCTTGGTATATAAATTGGATATACTGGTCGTGCATGTGAATAAATAATAGAATCAAGGAATGCGTCCTTCTTTGAACACGTGTTTCCGTACAATGATGCTACGTATCCCAAACGTACATGTGAACAAGGGAGTGCAAGTACTTCGGTTGATGACCTAGGAGATGATAATGATGAACCTAGATGAAGCAAACGGGATAGAACATCAGTCATTTGGTTCTGACTTTATAACGGCCTTTCTGTTAGAGAATGAGCTTAGAACATTTAAGAAAGTCATGTCTACGCCTGATGCTCCGATGTAGAAGGAAGCAATCAAAAGTGAAATAGACTTCATCATGCAAAATCATACATGGGAGTTGGTTGATATTCCTTCTGGATGTAAATCTCTAGGATGCAAATGGATTTTCAAACGAAAATTGAAACCAGATGGTTCAATAGAGAAATATAAGGCTAGACTTGTGGTACAAGGATTTAGGCAAAAGGAACGCCTAGACTTCTTTGATACTTATTCTCCGGTCATGAGAATAACTTCCATAAGAATGTTGATAGCTATTGCAGCTCTTCGCAATCCAAAATATATCAAATGGATGTCAAAACGGCCTTTCTAAATGGGGATTGAGAAGAAGAAATATACATGAAACAACCTGAGGGTTATGTAGTTTCTGGACAGGAAAACATGGTGTGCAGACTTGTAAAATCCTTGTACGGATTGAAACAAGCTTCAAAGCAGTGGCATGCAAAAATTGATAATTTTATGATGTCAAATGGTTTCAAAATAAATAAATGTGATAAGTGTCTCTACATCAAAGATACTCCAAATTGATATATTCTAGTGTGTCTGTATGTAGATGACATGCTCATTAATTGTAGTAATAATGACATTAAACAAACTAAGAAGATACTTAGTGGTAAGTTTGATGTGAAAGATTTGGGAGTTACAGATATCATACTGGGAATCAAAGTTTCCAGTACGTCTGAGGGAATTACTTTGTCTCAAACTCATTACGCTGAGAAGATACTTGAAAGATTCAAGATTTACTCCATTGGGACTGCCAAAAGTCCTGTGGATCCCAATCTTCACTTGTCCAAAAATACGGGTGAAAGCATATCATAATAGAAATATGCACGTGTAATTGGTAGTCTGATGTACATAACAAATTGTACAAGACCGGACTTGGTGCATTCAGTAAATGTACTGAGCCACTACACAAGTAATCCAGGATGAAGTCACTGGAAAGGCATAATTAGAGTATTGAACTACTTGCGACATACTCAGAGTTATGGGCTGCATCACACTAGATATCTAATAGTACTAGAAGGCTACAGTGATGTCAACTGGATATCAGACTCTAAGAACTCGAAATCCACTAGTGGGTATGTCTTCACTCTTGGTGGTGCAGCTGTGTCATAGAAATCCTCTAAACAAACGTTATTAGCCATATCCACCATGGAATCTGAGTTTATTGCTTTAGACAAAGCAGGAGAGGAAGCAAAATGGCTTCAGAACTTTTTAGTGGATATTCCTATATGGAAAAAACCAGTGCCTGCTATATGTGTACACTGTGACAGGGAATTGGATATGCACTGAGTTGTATGTATCAGAAGTAAAAAGTTCTGAAGCCTGAGTTGTATGTATCAGTTGTATGTATCAGAGTAGCAAATGCACTGAGTTGTATGTATAATGGTAATTCTCGTCATATCAGAAGGCGATACAAAATCATTAGACAACTACTCTCAAATGAAATAATCTCTATAGAGTATATAAAATCGGCTGACAACCTAGCGGATCCATTTACTAAAGGTTTGTCACGAGAACAGGTTGTGAGATCATCAAGAAGAATGAGTTTAAAGCCTATGACAAAAGAGGATACTTGATGGAAACCCTACCTAGGTGACTGGAGATCCCAATATCTAGGTTCAAGAGGACAACTAAATCTTGTCGAATTGACGTGAGCACTGAAAGATTAAAATCTCGTACCCATTCTTAGGATAATAAACAGTGCGACCTGCAAGGGGTTAAGATAAGCTTGGCTTTTAATGATTCCTATCGCTTTGAAATAAAAGTGGGGTATGGCATGATACTCTTTATGGACAATCCCCTTGTGAGTGTGAAATTGGGCCGTTTCTAGGAGAATGAAGAGAGACTACATTCTCCAAGTTCACTCACGATTAACTAGGATTGTTCAAGGCCAAAATGAACACAACAAGAGAACATAGTTCTGTGAGGAGATGAAATTGTGTGATAGCTATTGTCTGGGTTCACATCAAAGCCCGGGTAGTTCAAGACATCATGTTCACTACCTGGTCAAGTGAATCCGATGGATAATCACTAGGGGTGGTTCAAAGTTAAAAAATTACTACCATTCCAGATGCAGCGATTCTCCAATTGTACTCTCAATGTCTTTTTTGTCGTGTCTTCATTGCATAGTCTGGTAATTTCCATTCATATGGAGGATTGTTGAAAATGAAATTTTTCATACTTTTCGGGCCTAATTCCGGTGGGCTCCAATCACCGGCGATGCCAGAAAGTGATTGGACCGTGTTCCTCTCGTTGAGTACTATTCCGTAATGTACTCGTTTACCAAAAACGGATTCCGTATGAATGAGAAATGTTGGTCCAAAGTTGGGTACTTGAAATGTACTAACTTGGGAATTTGGAGAAAATAGATAGTCCCACATTGAATGTTGAGAAAGATTTCTCTAGTCTATAAGCTAAAGAAATGGACTAAAGGGTGTAGCCCTGAGATTACCACTAACGTGTAGTGGAGAGAGGACCTAGTCAAAATTATAAACACACACTCGCGCGCGTGGCGTTGGCTTGGGATTGGGCCTTAAATAATTAAGCCTATCTTTTTTTGGATCCTGATTATCTCCTTTGTGGCTAGGGCTTCTGTTGAGTCTGCAACAGAAGCTTCTAGAGGCGTTTTTCAAATTTTCTGGTGTCATAACTCTATAACAGCAGAATTATGGATCCATCAGTTACGCTTTTGATTTAAAATGCCATAACTCTGTCCATCAATTACGCTTTTGTTTTAAAAACACCAACAACAATCTCCTATAAATCCAGTCATTTTGGTCTGTCAATAAAAACCAAGTTTTTAATCTCTTCTCCTTTTTTCTTCTAAGTCGATCGGAGAGTGCAACACAATTGCTAGTTCGCCAGGGTCTCTGAAACTTGGGTGCTGCTCTTCTGAGAAGGTAATACAATTATATCCTGGGAAGCAGTTTGTCAAAGAACCGTCACACTACGGGACGAATTTTGCTTTAAGGACAAATTTTTTTTTTTATATAAGAAGATGGCTAATGCCATCGTTTCATTAACGAGGATTAAGGAAACAGAGAATTACAACGTCCTAATATTACAGACAGGCTGTAGCAACAGCGAACAAAATAAAACATCGAAATAGAAATAGAACATCTAAACCAAACATCGAAATAGAAAGTACATAATTAAGATAACATAAAACACCGTCGGACTCCAAGCTTCGCTCCTTCCTCTAAGCTCCACCCTTGCTACTCTACCGCACTACTCCTGATCCTCTTAGATTGCTCCTGAGCACCTGCCCAATCATGAATCAGAAGAAATATCTTATTCATCGAGTAAGGAAATCTGTAAACTTTGTTGCGAAAAATTAAATCATTTCTTTATAGCCATAGGTTCCATAAAGAGGCAGCTGTAGCTATGTCCCAAGCCATCCTATCTTCTACCCTGATGTGCGACTCTCTAATAAACACCCATATGTCTCTAGTAGAATTCGGCAGCGTGCAACACCCAAACCCCCTGCAAACTATTTCCCAGGTGAGCCGCGCTTTGGGACACTGAAAGAGAATGTGGTTCACATCTTCTTCAGAATCTCGACACGTCTCGCAAGTCACATCGATTTGCGTAATCCTTTTCTGCAGATTAGTTTTGGAAAGGATCGCATTATTATGAGCTAGCCAGCAAAAGACCTGAACTCTGAATGGTACTTTTGTCCTCCATATAACAGATTGAACTTGACATCTCATTCCACCGTCGTTAAGCCATTTATACATGGATGATACAGAGAATATTCTTGAGCTGTCCCTATCCCACCATCTTACATCTTCTAAGCTATTAGCTGCCCCTCCCTCTTGTAGGATAAGGCGGTTCATTTCTTCAAATTGGACCGTGGCTTCTGTTGTAATACCATCGGTTACAATAAAGTTTAACTCGCCATTCTTCCAGATGTCCGCCACAACCAGGTCCAGGTTCTGCGTGGCTTTCGCTGCTAATGGAAATTGGTTTTGCAATGAAATATTTCCGCACCATTTGTCTTTCCAGAATCTGGTATTTCTACCATTACCTACTTTGCAGGAGGTGTTGGTGTGAAAGATTTCTCCTTGCTTAGTGATCCCCTTCCAGAGTAGGGACACCTTTGCCGACGAGCTTCTTCCTCCAAATCTGAATTTGCGTCTTTTGCGGAATTGGTCAAAAGAGAGGTTCCACCATCCTCTGTGCTTATTAGAAATCTTCCACCACCACTTACAGAGCAAGGCTTTGTTCATGTCATGAAGGTTTACAATTCCCAGCCCTCCAAACTCCCTTCTCTTGCAGACTCTTCCCCAATTGACCAAGTGGAAGCCTTTATTTCCCTCGTCCGTGCCTTTCCACAGAAATCTTCTACGCAATTTATCTATCCTGTTGATGACCCATTTCGGCAATTCGTAGATGGACATGAGGTACGAGGGAATCGTGCTCACTACAGAGTTAAGCAGGATTATCCTCCCCCCTAGGGACAGATACCTACTCTGCCACCCAGCCAGCTTCTTTTCAATCTTAGCGATAATGAAGTTCCAATCCTCCCTTAGAAGAGGCCCGGGCTTAATCGGCGTACCCAAGTATTTAATAGGATATTCGCCCACTTTGCAGTCTAAGATATCCATAATCTCAGAGATCGACGATGACATCTGGTCGCATAAAGGAATGAGACAGAAATTTTAATCTCGACTCTGTATCAATTTTGTCTGGTTTGAATTTTTCTTACCTGTAATTTTTCTTCTTCACAAAGAATATTAGAAACACTTCATTTTTCAAATTCAAGTTCTAACACAACACACACACACACACACACACACACACACACACATATATATATATCTCTTATGAAGAGTCTGATATCCGTCTGAGCCCGATCAAGTTATCTTATATCCGGGATTTGATTTATATATTCAAGTCCGATTAATATATTTACAGGCCTCATCATGGTAGGTACCAATATTTCTTTCTCAACAAAATTGTCAAACAAAATTAGAAAGACAATATTTTTGGCCATGTGTTTTATAGAGTAGTAAACATTTGTCCAGTCAAGTATATTTTATTTTTTGTCAAGTATATTTTATTTTTTGTCTAATCAAGCGTAGCCTAAATCTATATAATAAAACACAAAGAAAGCTATCAAGTGGTTCTCCTTCAATCCCCAAAAAATCAAAGGTCTACATCTCACCTCACAAAGCATATTTTTCCCTCAAAAGTTTCCCTCCAAAACTCAAATTCAAATCCCCCACCCAAAGCAATTCCTATATTTTTCTCTCTCTCCCTCCCTCCCTCCCTCTTCTATTCAAACAATTTAAGAAAATAAAAATTTTAAAAATTTTTAAAAAATAAAATATTTAAAAACTAAAAAAAATAATTTTAAAATTTTAAAAGTAGTTCAAAAAATTCAAAAAAATCATATAATATGCTTTTTGTTAGACCCCCAAAAATTTATCATATAATATGTTGCTACTTCAATTAATTTTTGCTCGACCTCCAAAACTATTTTATATTATCAAACAAGGTACACAGTTCCGAAGACGTGCCGTAGGCACGTGTCAACGGGCAAACCTAGTATCTATATACAACCCAATTAGAATTCATGAGTCCTTATTCTATATTTTTAAATTAAAGATGATCCAGCATCGGCCTATATTTTAGATATCGGTCAGGTCTAGGGTCACAATGTCTACAATTTGTAAAATAGTTCTTGAGGATCCACATATTCTATAAGAATGAAAACACAAAAAAATTGAGTTAGATATCACTGTCACTCGCCCTGCTAGAATATTAGTGCTATTAAACGCTCTCTTGTCACAACTCCAAAATTTCCGTCTCATGGTGGAGCCTTAAGCTGGTCGGATATATTTTAGATTCAAACTAACCCAAAACCTTGTAAGGATGAGGGAGCAAAGACAAAAGAGAAACACTTGAAGAACAAGCAAAGAATTTATTTATTTTTAAATTTTTTTTTAAGGAAACAAGCAAGGAATCGTAGATGCTTTGTTCCCATGTTACCTACCCAATCATCACTACACAAACCGATATCCCATAAAAGGTGTTTCACACCTTGGCAAAGTTTGGCACCACACTCAGCAGTCATATTCCAGAATTTTTTCCCAAAATGACCTACTTTTGGAAAGTTCTTCACAAACTGATCTATTTTTTTAAAAAATTTCCAAACTGACATACTTGCTGTCTCAAATAACGAGTTTGGTAAAAATCTCATCGCTTTCTGAGACAGCAAGTGTGATGTTTGGATTTTTTTTTATTTCTCCCTGACCAAGATTCGCTGTCTCAAAAAGGCGAGTGGATTTTTCTCAAACTCCTTTTTTGAGACAGCGAGTGTCGTTTGGGGGTTTTTAATACCCCAGACTCATTTTTTTTTCATCTCCCTATCTCCATTCTTACTCTTTCTTATCTCCATTCTTACTCTCTCCTTAACTCCGAAACCAAAAACCTTAGCCTCCCAAAATCGACCTCCCACCCACAAAATCTCCTATAAATCTAAATATATTCACTTAATTTTTTCCAATCCTCTCAACTTCTACTCTCGAAACCCTAAACCCATCTTCTGAAATATCCATATTTTGGTCTCTGGAAATTTGATAATTCAACTTTGTTTCATTCACATTTGTTTCAAAATTATTGGAAGTTTAGAGATTGTGAATGAATTTGGATTCATAGATTTTGGAGCAGATATGAATGTACAGGGCAACTGCATATGTAGCTTGAATTGGATTTTTTTTTCCTAGACCCTCTTTCTCAGAAAGCTAGTCTGAGTAAAACCTTCTCGCTTTTCTGAGAAAGCGAGTTTAGAGTTGAGAGATTTTCAGAGCCTAAGTGGTCTCTGAAAATTTCTTAACTCAAGAGTCGCTTTCTCAGAAAGTGATTGGATTTTTTCTACACTCGCTTTCTGAAAAAACGAGTGTAGGCAAAACCACATCGCTTTCTAAGAAAGCGACTATGGAGTTGAGAAATTTTCAGAAACCAAAATATAGATCTTTCGGAAGATGGGTTTAGGATTTTGAGAGTAGAAGTTGAGAGGGTTGGGGAAGATTAAGTGAATATATTTAGATTTATAGGAGATTTTGTGGATAGGAGATCGATTTTAGGAGGCTATGGCTTTGGGTTTCGGAGTTAAGGAGAGAGTAAGAATGGAGATAAGAAAGTATAAAAATGGAGATAAGGAGAGGAAAAAAAATGTGCCTGGGGTATTAAAAACCCCCAAATGACACTCGTTGTCTCAAAAAACGGGTTTGGAAAAAAACTCACTCGCTTTTTGATACAGCGAGTCTTGGTTAGAGAAAAATCAAAAAAACCAAAACTTCCCACTGGCTGTCTCAAAAAACGATGAGATTTTTACCAAACTCGCTTTTTGAGACAGTGAGTAGGTTAGTTTGGAATTTTTTTTTAAAAATAGGTCAGTTTGGGAAAATGTTTCAAAAAGTAGGTCATTTTGGGAAAAAATTTCCATATTCCAATCCACATCGTTTGGTCCCCATGTTTTCAAAACAGCCCCTTGTCATTCAACAATTTAAAAAATTTTAAGTGGGCCATAGCGTGGTTATATTTCAAAATACGGAAGGGTATTTTTGTCAATGTACTTGGGACAAGTAGAGCACACATTCAACTCTGGTGACCTGTAAATGACGAAAATACCCCTCCTATTAGATTAATATAATCACATAATTAGTGAATATAATTAATACAATACTTTATGGTGATGGCTTTGGCACAGGTCAGAGTTGGAATTTTAGCGGATTTTTTTTTTTGCAATGGGAGCCACATCCCTTCGTCACTGAAAGTGTGTAACTCGTTGTACTTGTTTTAGTCCAATTACTCTTCTAACAAAGATGGAGATGATTACGTGCTTCATCGTTCTAATAATACAATTTAAAGTAATTTTGTTCTTTTTGACTTTCTATACTGGTTAAATTTCACTTAACTCTAGAGTGTTCACTAATTTACAATGCACTCTTTCCAAATTTTTTTCTTCTGTATTTCACCCTACTAATTAAGTTTTTCTTGACTCCCAATTTATATTTAACTGACGTCGTTTAATTCAGTATGTAATAACTGAAATACCCCAATGCACTTTTCATATTAGTAATTTAATTTAAATTTTAAGTTTTAATTATTTTATAGAAGTAATTAAACAATTCTGTCTCTCTCTCTCTAATCTCCTCAACAATAACCATCACCATCTCTACTTCTTAATGGCCGCCACTACCACCTCCACAACCACCTCATCCTCTTGCTCTTCCTCCTTTGTTCATAACCACCACCATTTTTAGGTCTCCATTAAATCAAGATCCATCAAAATGAATAAAATAATTAAACAAATCTCTCTATTACTTCGCCAGTCACCGTCCATATTTCTTAACGGCTGCTACCACAACCTCCGCGATGAGTGATGACCATCTCATCATCTTCTTCCTCCTCTGTTAGTCACCACCCCCACCACCAGTATTCTTAATTGTTCATGAAATTAAAATCTATCAAAACCCAAAACTCCTAATTCATTTTATACAACCCCCAATACCCTTACATCCATGGAAACCATGATCCCAAAATCACTTTTTTTTTCATTTTTTCTTATTTCTTTTTTTTTTCATCCTAACCTCAACCGCTTAAAATGCACAATTGCAATTTTTCAAAAGATTCACTTATAATCAACCGGTTGTCGGATTTCAGAGTATGGGGTGGAATTTGATAAATTAATCACAATTAACTCAAAAAGCTAAAAGAAGAGACTCGGCAGCATCATTTTTTTAATGTTTACATCAATATTGGAATTTATTAGATTACCGAGTATTTTGGGGGAGGAGGATGGTTGTCGACGGAGGTAGCGCCTATCTCAAAGTTGTCGGGTTGAAGGATTGAGGGAGGAGCATGTGAGATTAGTGGAGATATTGGAAGTTTTTACCAAACTATCCCACTTTTTGTAAGTATGTACGAAACTGTCCCTGTTCGAAAATTTAATACCAAAAGATCCCTATCGCTAACGGGGTTAACGAGTCTAATAGTTTCCTTAGCGCTAACCCCGTTAGCGTGCTTATGGGGATACAACTTTTCCCTTCGAGTGGGGGAGTGCCAAAAAATTCATTCAATAAAGTAATGCTAACCCTGTTAGCGTTAGTTTTAAAACCACTCGCGTTAAAGTTCGTAGTAGGGACGGGGGGGGGGGACTTTTTCAAAGAGGGGTGTTGGTAAAAAAATCATTAAATATAGACTCGTTAACCACGTTAACGCGCCTCATTATACCAGGCGCGCTAACGGAGTTAACAAGTGTCGATTGTGTTCATCTTTAAGTAACCCACGCTATCTCACCCTCTTCTCACATCTCCTCTATTCGAAACCCTACCGAGGCTATTTTTTACCCAAAACTCCCAAACCCTAGTCTTCGATTTTGCCATCTACCCATCTCAATCTATTGTAATTTTAGGTGGAATCTCTTCATCACTCCATTTTAACCCATCTAAATCTCCTAAAACACGCCATTTGAACCCATTTACCCGTTTCCCCAATTTATCGAAAGGAGTGGATCGTGGTGCTTGACGTAGAGTTGTTACTTCCACCCTACATTAGTTTGTAAGTGCTCCTTATTTATTCTATAAAAAAAATTCCTGATTTTGGGTCTAGAGTTGTGGTTTTAGTTAGAGTATTAAGTTGAAAAGGTTTCAAATTGGAGGTGATTTTGGGTCGACTATTATCATACTACTGGATGCATGAGCTTTAGGATTTTCATTGGAGGTGATTTTGGAGGTGATTTTGGGTATATGACTAGTTTGCATTGGTAGATTTTGGAGTAGTTCGCATTATGAGATATTGGATTTTCAGTTAGTGTAATGGTCATTAGCTCTTGTTGTGAGGTTATATATGATTATATTTGATATCAAACTTGTAGGATTTTATTTGTTATAACATATAGCACGGACAATGGGTAATACCGAAGAAGGGAGTGGGAGTAGACCTCCAACAATCCGGATAGGTCCACGCACATGTCGAGGACAACCTCCCAAAAAAACGAAGCGTGATGGACGTATCAATGTAAGATGATTTGACTTTAATTTTTACGTTCAATTTTGACATCAATAAAAAATAGAAATATGTATGTTGAATTTTCATTTTTTTTTTGTGTTGGATGAGGCCGGTACTTCTTGTCCTCCGGCCAATCAAACGACATCGCCTCCTCCTCAAAATGAACAACAACCTACTTCTCCATCTACAGATCCACAGTTCAACTAACAAAACTCCAAAACATTACGTTTTATTACAAGAACGTCGAAGGTTCGCATTAGGTACAAGTTTGTTTCCCGTATTAACTGGCCAATATGCAGGATCTAGTGTAGGATAAAAATTGGGAGCCCATATTTGTGCTAACGAAATAGTTGAGTAGAATGTATTAACATACGGTTTGTAATCAATAGCGCGATATGCACAAGCTGCTAGAACATGAGAACATGGTATATGATATAACTGAAATTTTTGACAAGTACATGTTTTATTGCCCAAGTTAACGGTGTGCAAGTTACCACCCTTTTGATTCCCACCTACTCTTCGTATACCTGTTTTGACTGCAAAAACTCCAGATTGATGGCTAAACAATATTACCTCTGAATATATAGCTCTAGTGCAAACCAACTAAAATTCGGATCAAGTGTTCTACCAATCATGGACTTCAGAGAGTTGTCGTTTCCTACGGGCACAGTCATAAAATATTGACCATCACCTTTTTCCGCTGCATAACGGACTAAAATTTTAATCTTCCATCGTCTCTATCCCAATTAGTGACCTCATAAACCTTCTTTACAAGTTCTTCCATTGTGATTGTACGAGGTACCCAAATTATTTCGAAATCAACAACACTATAAGAACAACCTATTTTTGGATCATGGATGATCTCACCACCAAAATAAATTCAAATAGGAAGATCATAATCCATATCTATACATATTTTTAAAAAAAAATCAATATCTACTATACAAAATGTATTCGATAAAATGATATAAAAATCATACCTTCAAATGGATTATCAGAAAAGATGAGGAATTTCGAGCTTGAAGAAGACGAGGTAGTGAAGGAGGGCCACTTGATAAAAAAATTCGCTATGTTAATCCTCAAACTAACAATACCCTAAACATGGATTTAGGGTTTTCAAAGTGAGAGGATATATGAGTGTCAAAGAAGAAGAAGATGAATGTGAGAGAAGAAGAAGAATATCCCTTTCAGATTTGTAGAGTAATTTTGGACTAAGATCTAGATGCTAGGATTTTGGAGTTGGGTTCCGAAATTGGGGGAGAAAAAGGAGAGAGAGAGAGACACTAAAAGTGTAATGATGTTACCAATCAGCGTGTCTTATTTAAAACTCACCCAAACGACACACGCCAACCCGGTTAGTGCGCCTGGTATAAATAGGGGCGCTAACGGGGTTAGCGTCCCTATACTAGGTTATTTTTAGTTGTCCCAACTACAATCGTTTACCCCGTTAACGCGAGTGGTTTAAATACTACTGCTAACGGGGTTAACGAGTCTATGTTGGATGAGTTTTTCTGAAAATTTTTACTCAAGGGGAAAAGTGTTATTCCCTAACCCACGCTAACGAGGTTAACACTAGGAAAACTACTAGACTCGTTAACCCGTTAACGTTTTGGTATTAAATTTTCAAACAGGGACAGTTTCATACATACTTACTTGGTAAAAAAAATCGAGATATTAGTCAATTTGAGGAGAAGCACATGCAGAAAATGGAAGTACACTTTCACCTTCTCTTACTTTATCCCAAACAAATCTCAAACTCATTGGAATAATATTCTCATATTTGGGAAGGACATGGACGGAGGTGTGTGATGGTGGCTTCTCATACTTCGGGGAGCTGTGAGAGGAGGACTGCAAACCAGATTCTCTATTTTTCTTGGCACCTTCTTCTTCTCCTTACTAGGATTTAAATATGAGCTTAAAGAATTGTGATGGTCAAATAGACGGAGTAGGGTATATTACAAACATAATGTAACTACAATAGGGTAAAGTGCAAAAAATTAAATTAGATAGAGTATGGTGCATATTGGAAAATTTTGAGCTGGGCTGAGTGAAATTTATCCTTTTGGATTTGGTATTCTCAACGAATATGTGTAGTTTAGAAGATCTATCTATCCGTAACAGATACTTTATTAGTATCTTGATGAGTATCAAAATAAAATCAACCAACAGTAGTTTTCCACCTCTGGTCAGCATTGACGACTGATCATTAGGCTATTATGTATCTTATACTAGTAATAGGAAGGCGTGGCACTGCAGTATAATAAATATATACTGAAGTCATTAGTAGTTCCCAAAGCAAGCCAACCATGCATAAGAGCATCTGTAGCAGTTGGTTATATATTCATTTTTTTTAGAAAAAATGAAAAAAAAATTGCTGCAGTCGTTGGCTATATACCTATGCGAACAGTGGGCTTCTATATTTAGAAGCTGATTTAGGATTTTACAAAATATGGACGGACAGAAGATAATTTTTCGTCCGTTCATTTTATTTTTTAAAAAATGATTTGGACGAAAAATCATCTTCCGTCGCTGACTTTTTTTTAAAAAAAGTATATATCGGACGGGAAATCATTTCCCATCCGATAATTTTTTTTTTACAAAAAATGATCGGATGGAAAATCATTTTCCGTCCGTCATTTTATAAAACTTTAAAAAAAAATCAAAGTGGTCGGACGGGAGATGATCTCCCGTCCAAACCACTTTGATTTTTTTTTAAGAACTATGCCTATATATATTCTTATAGGTCTTAATTAGGTTTTAATTTAAATTTAATTAAGATTTATGATTTATTTAATTTATAATTAGGATTAAATTAACATTTAGTTAGGATTAAGTTAGAGTTCATATAGAAACAAAATCTTGGACGGGAAATCCCGTCGATAAAAAAATAAAATAAAAAATTCCTCCAACGGGAAATGATTCTTCGTCCGTCAATTTTTTAAAACAAAAACCCAAATTTTGGGTTTAGACGAATACAGCTGAAACCCAGATTTCCTATTCCTATATGCCAAATACCCAAATTTTGGGTTTGAACGAGCACAAATGCTCTAAGGCCAATACCTATATGTATTTTAAAATAAATCTATATGCTTTTAACAATAATTGACATTCAATATAGCATTTCCATATTCTGATGTCAGCATTATAAGTATATTTTAGGGCTCGCAACGGGCCAGATTTGGGCCGGATACGGGATTCATATAGGTTTGGGCCCGAGCATAAAGTTGAAAACATA
The DNA here is from genome assembly GCA_017893485.1 of Hemerocallis citrina. Taxonomy (NCBI): domain Eukaryota; kingdom Viridiplantae; phylum Streptophyta; class Magnoliopsida; order Asparagales; family Asphodelaceae; genus Hemerocallis; species Hemerocallis citrina. Next base: position 64,217,478 of record CM030358.1, read on the forward strand.
AGCCCAAATCAGATCATATTTTTCTTCGAGCTTAAAAAATTAGGCCTAAGCCCGAGGCCAAATTAGGACCGAAAATAGGTTCGGACCTAGACCCGAACTACTTGTGCATGTTCTAATATATTACTTTCTCGTAAAATAAAACTATATCAACAATAAGTGTACATACGATAAAAAAATAACAATGATAGGAATACTACAAATTTTTAAGTAATTAACATCTAATTTATCTATTTTCATTTAATTTTATATACAAGGCATAATTTCTCTATCTGTAAACTTTAACACTCAGTTCAACTTACTTATATAAGTATTATCTTTAAAAAAAATAATCCATAAATATACATGATGTATACAAAAATATACACATGCACATATTAAAATTTGATTCAGGCCCATCGGACCTAAATACTTGGGCCCGAGCCCGGCCCGAATTTTCATCGGGCCTAAAAATTAAGCCCGGGCCCGGCTCGAAATGAGAATTATTAGTCCAAACCCGCTAATTATCGGGTCGGACCTAGGCGGGTCCGGGTCGGATTCGGCCCAGTTGCCACCCTTAGTATATTTGAATAATTGGTGTAGGCATGTGGTTTTGATTGAATCATGCTTGTCCTCAAAATCCTACTTTCTAAAAATGATAGTCATGTATTTTTATTTCTTAGAACATCCACAGTCATGAAATATAAAAAATAGCAAAATGCATAAATAGATATAACAAAGTGGGGTTTTGCTGCAGTCGTCAAATGTTAAAAAATAGCAAAGTAACACAAATTTTGATCAAGTTTCGTCTGTTAAAAGAAATTAAATAATTATATTGTTATTTTTATTTTATATTATTTTAAAATTAATTTTTTAGATATTGGGAAAAAAGGCAAAAGTCTCCGTGAACTTTGTTTTTTTTATTAAAAAAAAAACCCCAGTTTTAACCACTAATTAACCAATTAAGCAATTAATTATAGAGTTCTTCTATGATGCAAACCCTTAACTATCTTAACTACTTTTAGACAGCCGTATAAAGTGGAGTTAATTTCTACTTTCTTTCAAATCAGGTTAGTTTCGGTATTATCTTGTTAAACAAACCAATAAATAGGGACCACTACTTTTTTGGTTTTCTCTTTGTTGGAAAATTATTCTTATGATCAAAATTGTATATGATTTAATATAGAGAGTAAAACTAACTATTGGATCATCTCAAATAATGTGTTGGAAATTGAGATATCTTATAATCAATAGTTTTTAATTCCTTGATTTGGATTACTGAGTTATTGATTAAGTATTATAAAAATATCAAATTTTAATGACACATTGTAAAATTTCAACATTAAATTAAGATTACAAAGATGACCAATTTGCATGGTATATATTATACTGCAATTGGATTTTCCAACAGATTTGTTTCAATTAGACATTAATGAATACAAGTAACTGAGAATCTTAGGTCAGTATACCTAATTCAGCAAAAAGATTTTCAATATTTTGAAAGAAAGTGTACATTACTGGTGGCTCTTGATGCTACATATTTGATATTCCTTTCCTTGACAATATTCGGAGTGGTACACCGTATCAGCTCATAGTTCTTACTATCAATTTCCCTCACTTTTATATTAAAAAAATGTGTGTTTTTTAATCATAATTATTTTGCAAATCGGCTACTAGAAATGCATTCTATATGGATGTCATGCCCCGCTTCCCACTAACAGAAATACAGGCACGCAACTGAGACCTAACGAATAATATACATCATCCATAAGTTGTACAATTATAAGTTCAACAAGATATTTATAACACATTCAAGCAGGCAAATATAATGATCAGATGAGCTGGAAATAAAATAACCATCATCTGGATAATACATCAACATCGGATTAAGATGTCCGGGAATACAAGGTGCCAGAATTAAAACAGTACGATAAGCAGTTCGCTATAATAACTATATAAAATAGTGACTGAAAGAAAAACAATATGAAGTAGTAAGAAAACAGCAACAATCGTCTAGAGAGTCTGCTCGTCGGGTCCATCAGTACCTGTATAATTATTAACTCAAAGAAAAATAAAAAAAGTACCCGTTAGAGCAAGCATCGGCCAGCAAGTAGCAACAAGTAGTAAAATGGGTAATCTAACAAGATATAACATGGAAGAAACAAGAAGTAGCAGTGCAAATACAATATGGAAGGAAGTAAGAACTGAGACAATATGATCATGTAACTAATAACCGTAAACTGGTGTAATCAAGACTTCAAAGTATAATCAATTGATAACCAATTCGCAGTTAATCAATAATCATGTAATCAAGAATCGAGATTCATGTAATGAAGAGTCATGTAATCGAGAATCATGTAATCAAGAATCAAGAGTGATGTAATGAAGAGTCATATAATCAAGAATCAAGAGTCATATAATCACGAATCATGTAATCAAGAATCAAGAATCAAGATTCATGTAATCAAGAATCATGCTTAGTGGAAATCTCAAGTTTATCTATTTTATTAATTTATCTAATGCATGCAATCCTATGTCCCATACCACAAGTTCGGTGCATATCAATCATATGACGTTTAAACTTAAGTAGTAAATTCTATAGGATTATGTATTTGGGTCTTCCAATGATAGTATCAATATATGTAATCAAGAATTGTGTAATCAAGAATCAAGAATCAAGAATCAAGAATCACTATTTCGGAAAACACGGGCCCCCTGCCGAGTATACTCCCCTATATTGTCCATTACTAAGCCGTACTATTATAACCCTGGCTTGTTATTCTTTTATAACCAATTATGAACATGCAGTTGGTACGACTAGTGGAACGATGAAATCAAGACAGTTAATCTAGAAAATAGCAAGGGCAGTAATCATGGTATGAGATAAAATGGGTACATGTATCGAGAGTAGATATTATAAATTATCAAGTGGTATAAATTGCATTATATGAGAAAATCTATCAACCTATTATATCTATACAAGTTATTATTACAAGAACAACAATATATATAGTTCAGTTCATTAAATATGAAAAATAACGGGTTTATATGCAAAAATGTATAGATGAATTTTTAGACAACATCACATATCTGCATTCAAAATCACTTTTTCGTTGTTACAGAAAAGAAAATCTGATTCCGTCAGAGATTCTAGAAAGTAGACTCTCTTCTGCTTCCAACGCATATTAACACGATACATTCTAGAGACAGTAGCTATGCGTAAAAATTCATGCTTCGCTAGTTTCGATGTTTCGTATGCATTCTGGAAATTTTAATGTCACGGTACTAAAATCGTGATATCTTACAATCTGTACGTCAGATTGAGAAATCGTAAGATGTTCTAAATTCTAGACTCGATGGGCTATGATTTTCATGTAGAAAATTCTTCGATCCAGTATCGGGAACATGGTCGGATTCTCAGTACAAGAGACTGGTTAGTGGTCCCTTGCAGGTTCAGAAATTTACGATATGACAGTACTAAAATCGTGATATCTCACAATCTATATATCAGATTGAGATACCGTAAGATGTTCTAAATTCTAGACTCGATGGCTACAATTTTTATGTTAGAAAGTTCTTCGATCCAATATCGAGAATATGGTCGAATTCTTAGTGCAAGGTCAAGAAATTTAGAGATAGCAAGGTTGAATATTCGATAATACGATTCTAAGTGTGTTAACGGTTCACTCTTGAGTTGATATAGCATGGAACAGGTGAATAGAACGGAATAAAATATGATGATAACTAGACTACTTGCCACGAGTCCAAGAAAAATACTTGTACGAGAACAAAAAGAGTGTACAAGATACTTGCCTTATAACGTGATGACCCATTTCTCAAAGCCGGGAAGTTGGCTTCAACCTTTAGCCCGGATT